>JAJHZJ010000322.1:2552639-4043176 GCA_023548195.1 Bettongia penicillata ogilbyi | reverse complement strand
CATTTTCAAGCCTTGGATCTTTATTCTTTCTTTTTTTATTTTAAAAATTTATGTATTTGTCTTTAGTTTTCAGCATTCATTTTCACAAGATTTTCAGTTCCAAATTTTTTCCCATCTCTCCCCTCCCTCAAGACAAGACGCTATGCATTCTGATTACCCCTTCCACCAATCTGCCCTCCCTTCTATCACACCCCTCCCTTTCTTTATCTTCATTTCCTCTATTTTCTTGTAGGGCAAGATAGATTTCTATACCCCATGACTTGTATATCTTATTTCCCAGTCCCATGTAAAAACAATTTTAACATTCTTTTTAAAAACTTTGAGTTCCAACTTCTCTCTCTTCCTCCCTTCCCACCCATCCCCACTGAGAAGGTAATCAATTCAATATAGGTTATACATGTGTAGTTATACAAAAGACTTCAATAATAGTAATGCTATGAAAGACTAACTATGTTTCCCTCTATCCTATCTTGCCCCTATTTATTCTATTCTCTCTTTTGACCTTATCCCTCCCCAAAAGTGTTCACTTCAATTACCCCCACCTCCCATTAGCCCTCCCTTCTAACATCCCCCTACCCCACTTATTCCCTTCTCCCCTACTTTCCTGTAGTGTAAGATAGATTGTCATACCAAATCAAGTGTGTACGTTGTTCCCTCCTTAAGCCAAATGTGATGTCTTCACTTTTCCCATCTCACCTCCTCCTCATTTCTCCTCCATTGAAAAGCTCATTCTTGCCTTTTTTATGAGAGGTAATTTTCCCAATTCTACCTGTCCCTTTCTCCTCCCAATATATTCCTATCTCATCTCTTAAATTTATTTATTTTTTAGATATCATTCCTCCGTATTTAACTCACCCTGCCTGTGCCCTCTGCCTATATGTATATAATCCCTCCAACTACCCAAATATTGAGAAAAGTCTCAAGAGTTACAAATATTATCTTTCCACGTAGGAATGTAAACAGTTCAACTTTTCTAAGTCCCTTATGATTTGTCTTCCCTGTTTATCTTTTCATGCTTCTCTTGATTCTTGTGTTTGAAAGTCAAATTTTCTATTCAGCTTTGGTCTTTTCATCAAGAATGCTTGAAAGTTCTCTGTTTCATTTTAATGACCACTTTTTCCCCTGAAGTATTATACTCAGTTTTGCTGGGTAGGTGATTCTTGGTTTTAATCCTAGCTCCTTTGACTTCTGGAATATCATATTCCAAGCCCTTCCATGCCTTAATGTAGAAGCTGCTAGATCTTGTGTTATCCTGATTGTATTTCCAAAATACTGGAATTGTTTCTTTCTGGCTGCTTGCAATATTTTCTTCTTGACCTGAGAATTCTGGAATTTCATTGCAATATTCCTAGGAGTTTTCCTTTTTGTGATCTCTGTCAGGAGGTGATCAGTGGATTCTTTCAATATTTTTTTTTGAAAATATTGTTTCTAGAATATGAGGGCAATTTTCCTTTATAATTTCTTGAAAGATGATGTCTGGGCTCTTTTTGATCATGGCTTTCAGGTAGTCCCATAATTTTAAAATTGTCTCTCCTAGATCTATTTTCCAGGACAGTTGTTTTTCTAATGAGATATTTCACATTGTCTGCTATTTTTTCATTCCTTGATTTTGTTTTATAATTTCTTTATTTTGCAAATGTCATTAGCTTCCATCTGCTCCAATCTAATCTTTAAGGAATTATTTTCTTCAGTTTGCTTTTGGATCTCCTTTTCCATCTGGTCAGCTCTAGTTTTTAGAACATTCTTCTCCTCATTGACTTTTTGTATCTCTTTTGTCATTTGGGTTAGTATATTTTTTAAAATATAATTTTCTTCAGTATTTTTTGGGTCTCCTTTAGCAAGCAGTTGATTTGTTTTCCATGATTTCTTGCATCATTTTCATTTATCTTCCCAATTTTTGCTCTACTTCTCTTACTTGATTTTCAAAATCCTTTTTGAACTCTTCCATGACCTGAGATCAATTCATATTTTCTTGGAGGCTTTGGTTGGGGGAGCTTTGACTTTGATTTCTTCTCTTTGCATGTTTTGATCTTCCTTGTCACCAAAGTAAGATTCTATAATCTGATGCCTTTTCTGATTTTTGCTCATTTCCTCAGCCATTTACTTGATTTTTGAGCTCTTTGTCAAGATAGTTCTCTGCTTCCAGTGGGGGTACAGGTATACTGTTAGCTGCTCTGATCCCTCCACAATCTGTGGGCCTAGAGCTACAGAAATAGTGTCTGCCCCTGCTGCTGCTGTGGCTGCTCTGTGTTTCTCCACCCCCTCTCCCCTCTGCTACCCTGGGTCTGGAGCCAGATCCCTCCACTCTCCCACACTGGTACCATGGACTTTTTCCACTGACCTTCCAATTTGTCCTCAGTGTTTTGGGGTCATGAAATCTGAAAACCACCACAGGCATGAGAGGTCCCCTCTCTTCATGTGTGCCCACACTGGACTGGGCCTCTGCTCCCAGTGTAGTGTGTTAGACACTTCCCAGTGACCTTCCAGGCTCTCTTGGGCTGGAGATTTGCTTCACTCCATCATTCTGTGCTTTCTGCAGCAGCTCTAGAATTTTTTTAGAGCAATTTTTACAGGTATTTGGCTGGACTTGGAGGGAGCACTCTACAAAGTCTGTGCTGTTGCTCCACCATCTTGGCTGTCCTCCATGTACCCCTTCCCCCACCCTTATTCTTTTTGTTTGATATATTGACTATTCCTTCCAAGTCTTTCACCTTAGCATTTAATAAATATGCATTTATACACACATATGTATATATCTATACACACATATCTATCTCTCTATATATACATATATATACACATATATATTCACTTAAGACATCATCTTTGTTGAATAAGATAGAGCTATTTTCATCAAAGCCCTGCAGCCTGCTACTCAAAGAACCCCTCCCCTCATTAATCAACCCATTCTGGATATTGTTATTTAACCATCCATGAAGTCAGTTAACTATATTCCTATGTTCCTTCTGAAGGAGGAGGATGAGGGGGAGGAGGAGGAGGAGAAATGAGGTCAGTATTTATTGCCTGTTTTTTGTGAACCTATCCTAGTACCCAGAGCTCACAAATTTCCTTTTATACCACACAGTTAAGAATACAGACTAGAACAAACACTGCTTGAACAGAGTCAAGATGGCAGAATGTGGGCCAAGAGCCAGCTAAACTCCCTTAACATTCCCCTCCAAACAACTTCTAAATAACACCTTATGTCAAATTTCATGGTGGCAGAGCCAACAAATGGTCAGAGGGAGATCTTTTCCCAGCTTAAGACAATTTAGGGTGTCCAGGGGAGAGGTTATAGCACAAGGGTGGGTGCAGGTATGAGGTAGAGCAGGGGTGCTAGGAAAAGACCTCGAATGCTATCATGAGAGGAGCAGCCCCAGCTTCAGAAGCTCTCAGTCAAGAGGCAGGAAAGAAGTTGGACATCTGGTCAAAAAGAGATGACAAGGGACCCCTTTATTGGCACAAGAGTATAGCTGGCACTGACTGGCAACTCTACTGCCTATAAGCAGCTCTGAATCATACTTCTAGGATGGAGAGGAGCACCTGTGATCAGCCACAAGGGAGCAGGGGTCCTGGTTACAGTTCTAGGGCCAAGAGTAGCACTAGTACTTGCCACTACAGGAGACCAGGGACCTTTTCTGCATAAAGAGCAAGACCTTGGAGTCTGCTGGTATTAGAGGCAATTAGGGAGCACAGTGGATGGTGCTGAATCTGTAGTGAGGAAAATCTGAGTTCAAATCTGGACTCAGACACTGGCTTCAGACCCTGATCAACTAACTTAACCTATGTCTATTTCAGTTTGCTCAACTGTAAAATTGGGATAATAGTGCTAACCTCCCAGGACTGTTGTGAGGATATCAAATGAGGTAAATATTTATAAAGTATTCAGCATGACTGGAAAAATTTCTTTTTGTTCAGTTGTTTCAGTCATGTCCAAATCTTCATGACTTCACTTGGGATTTTCTTGGTAAAGATGCTGGGGTGATTGGCCATTTCCTTCTCCAGCTCATTTTACAGATGAGGAAAGTGAGGCAAACAGGGTTAAGTGACTTGCCCAGGGTCACACAGCTAGTAAGTGTTTGAGGCTAAATTTTTACTCAGGTCTGCCTGCCTTCAGGCCCTTGTGCTGTATTCACCACTCTACCTACCTCCTCCAGATTGGAACATAGTAGGTACTTAATAACTGCTTATTTTTATTCCTCATTGTTATTATCCTCATTTTATAGATGAGAAAACTGACAGAGGTTGAGGTGAAATGACTTGCCTAGGGTCACACAGCTAGCGCCTGGTTTAGATTCAAAATCAGCTCTTAGCCCAATGCTCTATCTTACCTGTGTCAGAGGTTATTGAGAGTGGTTAGTTAAGTGATCACATCTTCCAATTCTTTGAATACTCTGGATATAATTTGCCTGAACAACAGTAACAAAAACCATTAATTCCTTTCAAGTTGCTTGGTCTTTTCTTATGATCTCTTTACCTATTTTGGGCTCTGCTCTATTTTCCTCTTAATCAGTTGTGTAATACACCTGCAATTTAAAGATAATAATAAAGTTGAAAATAAATAGTAGCTGAATAATTCTGTTTTCTTTTTGTTGTCCGTTAACCTTGTGCCATCTAATAATCCTGATTAATAGCCTCTGTCTTCTTTATTCTTCTACTTGCTTTGAACATGCCTTGAAAAACCCCACTGGATTTTTTCTTAGAACGTTTTGGAAAACAGATCTAAGCTAAGACTATCCTTACAGTTTAGAGCAACTCTTTCGTATCTGTCCTTTATGTGTCTTTCTTTTGTATATGATCTTTCTAAATCTTAGCACATCTGTTATACTTTCCTTTTTACCCCAACACACACACACACACACACACACACACACACACCTGTGCCTATTTGTGTGCATGTGATCACCTAGTCTGGATCTTAATGTTGAGCAGGTTATGTGATGTTTTTCCCAGTTCTCAAGGACTGAGGATGATGTACCCAGAAAACTGCAATATAAGTAAAAAGCCGGGAGCTTTGTGTGAAAAATCCAAAGGAAATGGGCTCTGTTTTTTGACAGAATCTAAATAATTATCAGTTCTCTTCCTAAGTCCTAATGTTACAAAATTGCAAAGTAGAAAAGAATTAAAAACAACAAAAATATCCAAGGATCACAATTCAAAATTGAAAATACATTTTATTCTTCATAATACTTTCAGAGCACCAAAATTAATTTGTGAAATTTTCCACTAGCTGAAAGTAAGTATATTCCCAGTAATTGAGCACACAAGGTACAGAAAATGTGTCTTCTAATGTCTTAAGAGAATTACATGCAGGTAATATGCACAGTGGATTAAAAAACTCCAAATTCAAATTTGCAAAAGCTATTCTCACTTACCAAGAAGCCAATACACAATAATTACAGTAATCTTCTTATATACTTTAATAAATTAACCCTTTACTCTGTGGGAAGTTAAGTGAAATTAAGTATCTTCCCACTTCTAGATAGTTACATGCAGTTTGATATTTCCATTTCATTACAAAAATAATTGTGGACTGTAATTTTGTTTTAAGTGGAATGCTACTTATAATTGCAAAATAGCTGTTAAACAATTGCAGAAAAAACTCTGCTTTGAGAGACATTAATGACTGTTCAACCTCTAGCAAGATGCTTAATGTGGAAGGACGTGAGAGGTTTGTAATTAAAACAATCTTCTCAATGAACTGTTTGCAGAGAAAACAAACTGCTCTCCTTTACCTTTGCAATAGTAATTGACAATTAATTGACAGCAATGTTGATAGTCCATTTGGCTAGGCTTTAACATTTATGAAAAAAATAGGTTTTGCTGCAGTTATATTACCATGGGACATTTTATGTTGTTAGAGATAATTCAAAATTGAAACGATGATGCATGATGGAACACAGGCTTCTTCTTAGAAGTAGTATTTATGTATATTATTTCTATCCAGTAGAGCAACCCATCATATACCTGTTTGTACTTGTTCTCCCTTTAAATTGTTACAAAGGTGTCAGACCAATAGATCTTGAAAGACTGACTGAGGATTTCACGAGAAGTGAATCCTTTAGAAGTGAGGGGTAGGATAACATCTAAAAACATATTGCTTTTTTGATAAAATGTTAACATTGTCATGTTACATAATGATGGTCTGAGCATAGTCTCAGCACAGATGCTTTTCTATGGGAAGAAAAAGGGTATTATTTACTACAGCCCCCAGAACATGTGATGCATAAGGTACAAAGGCAGAGAAAAGATTTCATTGTGCCTATGTTAAAACCAGGAGCCACTTTCTCTTGGGTTTAGATAAAGATAATATATCACCGCGGTTTATAAAAAGACATAGTGCTAGATCCAGCATTAGGTAAAACTGTGGCATGAACAATGTTTGATTTTAGTGACACATCACTTCCCATGTGGCCCCTTTCTTTCCATCCTTGAGCCGCCTGGAACTTTTAGATTCATTCTACTCCTCTTGGCTAAAACTTGTTTTCAGATTATTTATTCATACTAAAGTGTAATAACTGGTAAGAGCTTTAAATGTTATCACTCTAAAGAATATTTACCTTTTTACCATGAATCAAAACTTTAAGTTAAAGTTTTAATGTTGAAATTTCATGGTACATATGTGAAAGCCAGGAACCATATTTTGTCAAATTTAGACAATCAAAATTTAGTGTCACAGACCATAGAAAGAGTCAATTTTAAGGCACAAATGAGGTAAAATTATGTCATGGAGAAGGCTCTTATACTTCCCATGAGTCCCTTCTCTTTCTCCCTGATAAAGGCCCAAATTCCTCATCCTCATCCCCATCCTTTTGACTAAAATGTGTTTTCCAATTCTTTATTCCTACTAAAAAATGTATAATGACAACTTCAAATGTCATCCCTCCAAAGAGTATTTACAAGAAGAGGATAGACATGGTCAGGTTCCCCATGCCAAGATCACCACTCTCCTTTTAGTATTAGGAGACACTGTTTTCCAGATCTAAGGCCCAGAAAGCAAGCTCTGTTCCTGAGCTTGGCATAACAACAATCCTTTGTACTCACCCTCTGGATGAACTCAGTCACAGCAAAATCTCGGAATTGTGTCACACCATCACTCTGAGCTCAAATAAGTACCTGAAGTACCCATATTCTGGTCAAAAAGCTCTGCTTTGAATTTAACTTGTCTCACTGTTGCTGTGACCCCTCATAGCCAGGGCTACAGCTCACTTTGTAGCCACTAGCATATGTACTGATATTTGCCCACACTAAAGTGAATCTCCTTGTATTGCAGGAGAACCTGGCACATGTGTACGGTGAAGCTTTTTGGTTTTTGACCACTATTATCTCATTGGTTTTATTTATTTTCATTTTTCAGAGTTAGACCTGGGTCAGCATTCTGTTTTTGTTTTGTTTGTTTTTTAAAGTTAACAGTAGTTATAAAACCTCTATAACTCTTTGGTCATTTGTTTTCAGGATTGATAATGTCATTGCCTTTTCTTTCATCTTTCAGCTCCTTGATTTACAGGTACAGTCAGCTTGCAAATACTTACTAGCATGTTATTTTGCTATGCTTGAGATAAATGTATAGTGGAAAGAATTCTGGAGTTGAAGTCAGCTAAGAATGGGTAATTTGAGGCAAGTGCATAAGTTAATATGGACCTCAATTTCCTTATCTGAGAAGTTAGGAGCTTTGCCTACAATAATAGGTATATGGAAATTTCCAGGTCCAAATTCTACCAAAATTATGATTCCTCGATCTATCATTATCTTTTAGTTATCTGCCTATGTGTCTTTAGGGGTTGTTGCCAAGGATGGACATGCACAGCACTGCAATCCTAGAAGACAGCAAAGGAAGGGGCTGAAATGGGGAGTGCAGACAAAAAATGAGGTAAATGAGGTGTCAGGGTAAGGACAAATTCAAGGGCACTGATAGGAGTACTTCTTTATCAAGGATCCCAAAGCATTAACATCAGATGCCTCTTCTCGTCTATGTCAAGGAACCCGCCCTCCTCCCCTGCTCTGAGCTTGTTTTTCGTTCATTTCAGTCATATCTGAGTCTTCGTGACCCTATTTTGGAATTTTATTTTTTTGTTTTGGCAGAGATAGAGTGGTTTGTCATTTCCTTCTCTACTTCATTTTACAGATGAAGCAAACAGGGTTAAGAGACTTGCCCAAGGTCACACAACTAATAAGTGAGCCTGGATTTGAACTCAGGAAAATGTCTTCTTGATACCAAGCTCAGTCTTCTATTGACTGTACCACCTAGACGCTCCTGCTCTGAGGAGAGAAACATAAAAACAGTGCAGCATCTTCGTCACCTCACTGTATGTCCTATCACTTCCTTTTAACTCAGGAACAGTCCATAATAAATAAAGACTGTTTAATGCATAAAACATTTGTATTAAATATATAAATTATAAAAATTTGGGGAATTTCCAGAGTGGAAGCTTCTTTCAAAAGAACAGATTGGCCACTCATCTGTAGTATATAGAGAGTTGCTTAGGAAAATGAGAGGTTAAGTGACAGTACAAATAAGTGACATATATATGTATATATATATATATATATATATACATATATGTGTGTGTGTGTGTGTGTGTGTGTGTGTGTGTGTAACTTAAGGTTTTGAAATGCTTTCCATATGACAGAGGTGGCAGTTCTTGAACTCAAGTCTTTCTGACTCCAAGACTGTCCTTTTATCTGTGTTATGCTGTCTCTTTCTCTCCCTGTATACTCATGGATCAAACATATGACAATAAAAAATAATAATAAATAGCTTTTATACAGAACTTAAGGTTTGCAAAGCTCATTACAAACATTATTTCATTTTATCTTCCCAACACTTCTGGAAGATAGATGCTATTATGACCCCCATTTTACAGATGGAAAAACTAAGGTATTTGAAGATTAAATGGAATGCCCAGGGGCATAATCTAGTAAGTGGGGTCCGATTTGAACTCAGTTCTTCCTGACCTGAGGAAGTAGTTCTTTCTACTGAGCCACCAGATGTCTTCCAACCCTTTGTCTGTGGCTTGAAGTGGGAAATTAGTGGTCCATGGCATCATATCCACAATTTTTATATTTTGAGAGTAGATGGATTTATTCAAGGTGAATACCTATTTGTTTGGACACATTAATTTGACTTCTTTATAGAAATGTCTGAGCTTTAGAGATTTTTTTAAATATTTAATTTTGTGATTTCATTAATATCAGAAATTCCCTGTATAGAAACTCCTTCCATTTTTAAAATACTACTTTATCCCCTCCCCAGTTACAGGTTAAAACATTTTTTAAGATTTTAAAAAAGATTTGAGTTCCAAATTCTATCCTTCCCTTTCTCCTAGTCTCTTCCCTATCCCTGAGATGGTAAACAATCTGATGTACAATCATGTAAAACATTTCCATATTAGTAATTTTGCACAAAAAGACTCAAATTTTAAAAAAGGAATGAAAGAAAGTGAAAATAGCATGCTTCAGTCTTTATTCAGATAATATTAATTCTTCATCTGGAGGTGAGCAGTAAGCTTCATCATGAGTTCTTTGGAATTGTCTTGGATCATTGTATTGCTGAGAATATCTAAGTCATTCACAGTTGCTGTGTATAATGTTCTCACTCTTCTGACTTCATTTTGCATCAGTTCATGCAAATCTTTCCATGTTTTTCTGAAATCATACTACTTGTCATTTCTTATAGCACAATGATATTCCATATACCATATACCACAACTTGTTCAATCATTGCCCAATTGATGGACATCCTTTTGATTTCTAATTCTTAGCCACCACAAAAAGAACTGCTATAAATAATTTTCTATAAAAAAAGTCATTTCCCCCCTTTTTATGTCTGTGGGATATAGATCTACCATTGGTTTTACTGTGTCAAAGGATATGCAGTTTTATAATCCTTTTAACATAGTTTCAAAATGCTCTCTGGAATCATTGGGTCAGTTCACAACTTCATGAAGAATGCATTTGTGGCTCAGTTTTCCCACATCAGCTCCAACATGTATCATTTTTCTTTTTCTTTTTTGTCATATTAGGTGTGAGATACTTTCTCAGAGTTATTTCCATTTGAGTTTCTCTAATCAATAGTGATTTAGAGCATTTTCTCATGTTACCATAGATAATCTTGCCTTCTTCATTTGAAAATTGCCTGTCTATATCCTTTGACCATTTATTAATTGGGGAATGACATGTATTATTATGAAATTGACTCAGTTCTCTATATATTTGAGAAATGTGGCCCTTTCAGGAATACTTTAAAAAAATTTACCTAGTTTTCTGCTTTCCTTTTAATTTTGGTTGAATTGATTTTGTTTGCCCAAAACTTTTTAATTTTATATAATCAAAATCATCTGTTTCACATTTGATAATGCTCTCTATATTTTACTTGATCCTGACTTCTTCCCTTATCTACAGATCTGGCAAATAAATTATTCTGTGCTCTCCTAATTTGCTTATATCACCCTGAATGTTGGTCTACACCTAGTTTGTGCCATACTGTTTTCCACATCAAATTAGAAATCCTGAAAATTGAAGAAGTGATTAACAAAATTGAAAGTAAGAAAATCATTGAACTAATAAACAAACCTAGAAGCTGATTTTATGAACCCCCCCGAAAAAAACCTAATAAAATGATAAGCCACTTAATTTGATTAAAAAAAAGAAGAAAGAAAACCAAATTATCAGAATCAAAAATGAAAGGAGTGAATCCACCATCAGTGAAGAGGAAACTGAAACAATTTTTAGGAGCTATTTTGCCTAATTATATGCCAATAAATTTGATAATCTAAATGAAATTGATGAATATCTACAAAAATTAATTATCCAGATTAAGAGAAGAAATTGAATAGATAAATAACCATGTCTTAGAAAAAAGAAATTGAAGAAGCTATCAATAAACTTCCTAAGAAAAAATCCCTAAGGCCAGATGGATTCACAAACGAATTCTACCAAACATTTTAAGAACAAATAATCTCAATACTATATAAACTATTTAGAAAAATATGTGAAGGATTTCTACCAAATTCCTTTAATGATACAGATATAATAGTGATACATAAATCAGGAGGAGTCAAAACAGAGAAAGAAAATTACAGACCAATATCCCTAATGAATATTGATGCAAAAAATTTATATAAAATACTAGCAAGGAGATTGCAAGAATATACCAAAGAACTATACACTATGACCAAATGAGATTTATATAACAAATGCATGGCTGATTCAATATTAGGAAAAATATCAACACAATTGACCATATCAACAAAAACAACAGAAATCATATGACTATCTCAATAGATGCAGAAAAAGTCCTTGACAAAATACAGCACACATTCCTATTAAAAACACTAGAGAGCATAGGAATAAATGGAACTTTCCTTAAAATTAATAATATTTATCCAAAACCATCATGAAGAATTATCTGTAATTGGGATAAGCTAGAAGCCTTCCAATAAGATCAAGATTGAAGGAAGGATGCCAATTATAACCACTAATATTCAATATTCTACTAGAAATGTTAGCTATAGCAATAAGAGAAGAAAAAGAAATGGAAAGGAATAGCATAGGCAATGAGGGAATGACAATATCACTCTGATGGTATATTTAGAGAGTCCTAGAAAAACAACAAAAAAATCTTGACATAATTAATAACTTTAGTAAAGTTGTGTGATACAAAATGAAGTCCCATAAATCATCAGTATTTCTATGTATTGCCAACAAAATCCAGCAACTAGAGATGGAAAGAAAAATTCCATTTAAAACTACTCTAGAGAATATCAAATACTTTCGAGTCAGGAATTATATGTGCACAAGTAGAAAACATTTTTCACAGAAATAAAGTCAGTTCTAAATAATTGGAAAAATATTAATTAATCCTGCCATTTATGTACATCAGCGGTTTGTCTGGAATTGACACACTTAAGGAGTTACTTGAGATCATTTAGAGATTGTGATTTGCCTATGGTGATCTAGCATGTGAGAGTCAGAACTTAAATCCAGGTCTTCATGATGACAAAACTAGCCCTCCTTTTCACTCTTCTACAATTCCTCTGTCTATTTAAAGAAAAATAAAGAAAAAGAAAAACAAAATTGGTTTCCTCTTTACCATGATGAAATGATTTGAAAATTTTTTGTATATATAAATGTTATAATTTTGATATAAGCTAAAAGAACGCAAGTGCAAATGTTTAATTCATATTTAAGAAAATATTAAAATGGTCATTACTTGAATCAATGTGACTAGATAAAATTCATCAGAATATATTTCTTATTCAAGTATCATATTAGTTCATTTCTAAACAGAAATTCAAGAAAGCACTCTTTAAATTTTCAAATGATAGCATTTAGGCCATAAAGATAATGACTTTGAACAATATTTTTAACTCTAAAGCTGTCACCTTACAGCTGAAAAAAAAAAAAAAACAACACTTGGAAGCAAAATGAACTTGCCATAAGGTCTTTCATTTGTTTCTTTTTGCTAAATATGTTGCCATTTTAAAATGTAGGTTTCTTCTTCCTTTTGCATTTTTAAGTTTGATATTTATACATTTATCAAAATTCCAATTGTTTTATCTGTTTATTTGTCTCCTAGGGGTACAATATACATTTCAAATCTTTTACTTATTTACAAGAATCACTAACACTAAATTGGCTCACGTGCTATAAGCATGATTGGAGAGCTCCCATTAGTTGAAACAGCCATACAAATTGCAGTGTATGAAGATAATGGAATATCATTGCGATGCAAAAAATAATAAACATGAGAATTCGGAGAAACAATGAAGGACCTGCATGAACTGATTCAGAGCGAAACAAAGAAAACTACAAACACAATATAGGTAATTATACTGACATTAATGAAAAGAATAATAAAGCAAAGCTGGTGGCAGTTTACATTTATTGACCAAGTCTAGCGCTATAGATAAGATGGGGAAATTCTACTGTCTCCTTTTATTAGAGATAAGGTACCTATAAGACTTCAGACGTTCTCAAATGCAGTTGATGCATTAGTTGATTTTGCTTAATTCATTTTTCCCTTTTCATTAAAAAGAAAGATGGGACGTGTGTGTGTGTGTGTGTGTGTGTGTGTGTGTGTGAGCGAGAGAGGTTATATATCGAAATGTCTGTGATATAAAAACAAAAGACATCAATGAGCAATAAATACTTTGTTGGCCTTTCTGATAACTCAGAATTTTATTGCAAGGACATATTTAGTTACTGCTCATGAGGCTCTAGTACATCAAAATGTCATTATTCTGAATAATGGTAACACATAATGAAACATAATGAGTTTCAGGAAACACTAAAAATGACAAAAAAATTTCTTTAGGGTTGGACACTTACATTCACAATGTATATCATACTCATTCTTCCCCTCTCTCTGTTTTTCAGTCTTTCCCCTCTTTTTCCCCTCTCCCTGTCTGTTCCCCACTCTTATACTCTGTTGTTGCTCACTGTCTCTCTTATAGAAAACAAGCAAATGGTACTGTCCCAGGTATGGGTTAGTATTAGTATAAAAGTACTTGAAACCTTGTGCTTGTTGGCTCAATAAAAATGAATTAAAATTATAATAGTTGAAATTTCCAGTATCCTTCCACCTTATCATGCATTCACAGAGGTAAACCATTTACAATAAGGTGACAGCTCTCATTTCTTTTCCATTTTTTCCCCTTAAATGTTCTCATTCCATTTATATGTATTTAAAAGATTTTTCAAACTCTTTTTTAAAAAGCTTGCTTCATATCTTCCAGGAAATCTAATTGAGTTTGTGCCCAAGCTGTGTTTTTCTCTGAAACAATATTCATAGCTATTTTGGAGTCATCCTCTTTTGCATTTATGTCTTAAGCATCTCCGCCATCAGAATAACTCATCATGGTAGGGTTCTTGCTTGTTTGTTTGTTTGCACATTCTTGCAGCCTACTTCCTGATTTTAGACTTGATATTAATGCTGGATTTTGCAGCACTCCTAGAGGGAAAGTCTGGGCCTTTTTTCTTGTTATTTTTTTGGGATATTCTTATTCTAGGATCTCAGGGACAAGTTGCGGTCCTGCAAGCTTTCAGTGCTTTCAAAGTGAAGTGATCCAGGGAGGCAAGTCTATTGCTACCCCCCTGGTCTGATATGGGCAAATTTCTGAACTGGGTTAAGTTCTGAGGAAGGGTAGAGTGTTGCTGGACTCTGCCTTTATCAGTTATTTAGAAAATTCTATTGACTGTGAGAGACAGAAGCATAAGCTCCCCACTGGACTGAGATTTCTAAGCTGGCTATTCCTCTTTAGGCTGGGCTAGATATTGGAAGCAACTCTTCTTTGTCTCCCATCCCAGGTCTTTACCACATCTTGCCCTGATGTTCAGTCTCTTATTGGATGTGGCATGTTCCTGGCTTGACCTATCTTCATTATTCACACACTTCCCTATGTCTTCCTATGCTGAGCTGGACTAGATATATTACTTGCTGTGACATTTTCTGGATTTTCCCATCAAAATTCAGTGTAGTACATTTTATAGAAATGTGTAGAGAAGAGCTGCTACCTAACACTCTGCCATCTTGGTTCTACTAATTCTATAATAAAGTGATAGAAAAGTTACCTACATCATGATCTATTCAATCAAAACTTGACTTTAGTGGTTCCTGTAATGGTAAGCAAAGTAGAATCTTTTGCTGTTTTTGTTTTAATATAATCAAGTGCCTCTGATTGAATAGTGTGATCAAAGATCTTCCTCACCCATTAATAGGCCTGAGAATATTTGCAGGAAGGTCCACATCTTTTGTTAATGGGGCATGGGATCTCAAGGGTTGTGATGCCCTCTGACTCTGAAAAATATATAAATACTCTGAGGTGAGGTTTTGCTTTGGGCTTGCTGATTGGAAGTGTTTTCTTGGGTCAGACGAGACTCTGGGCAGCCCCTAAGGAGTCCCTCGGGTTTGAAAACCCAGAAGTTGCTGCTTCTTTCTCTGGTAACTATGTATGTATGGTCAGATAGTTGGATCTGTCTGTTGATCTACGATATATGTATTACTTATGGCAGGCAGCTGGAAGCACTGTCTGTTGATCTGTATTTTTCTGAAGTTCAGGGTGCTGATGTTTTCCCTTGAACTAAGTGAATGCTATGTACTTCTTGATTAAAGTGATTAGTACCCCCCCCAAAAGTTGTTTTCCTTTTAGAAAAGCAGATCTAAGAACCTGGAGTAGCAGACCCTCCTCTGTATGTTGGGATGCTTGCTTTTACATTTCAATACTATTATGCTCCCATGACCTAAAGACACTACCTTATGTGATTTTGGCAGTCATAGCTACCTAAAACTATTTAGTTTTTCTCATAGTTGGCCTAAACCACATTCAACAAATCCTATTTGAGGAGAGTGTTTAATTTGAGAAGTAAAGGCTTAATTATTGAAAGAATAATACTTTCTTGTCATTTGATGAATCACTCTTTTTGAAACTTGAAAGAGATGTGGTTACCATTTTTTTTTCTCATGAAGTTTACTCTGAGGTACATTTATTCTCACACCTGGAAAGAATAAGGGTTAATCTTTTAAGGAATCAATGCAATATTTAGGTACTTACCTTTTGAATGATTATAGATCTCAGAGCAACTTTAGTAAGTAGTGGACAGCAAAGTTTGCAATAAGGCCCATTTAATTCAATGTCAAGCCCTCATAATATTCCATGAACCCAATTACTTACATTTCAGATGTAAATTCAAATTAATTATTCAGTGGGATTTATTTGGAAATAGGTGAACAATATTACATTTTGATGTTTCAACAAACTGGGAAATTATTATTATTATTTTACTTTAAAAATATATGCATTCTGGTTATGACATTTTTTAATATCTCCTTGACTTTCCTATTCATTAAGCCATTCCTTGTAACAAAGCTTGCAAAAGACAGAGAACAAAACACATTGAAAGCAAATGATTAGTTTGTCAAGATATGTAATATTCTAGAACCTATGTCTCCTACTTCTGCAATAAAGGGAGGGAGATTAATTTTCCCCAGGTCTGTGATTGTCTATTATATTTACATAGAATTCAATTCTTTCTTACTGTTGTTTCCTTTTACATTATCCATAATATTTTCCTGGTCCTATCAATTTCACTTTAATTTGGTTCATCTAAGCTTTCCCGTTCTTTCCTTGATTTTTTATAGTAGTAATTTTGTACAACCTTGTACATTCTAGAAAATGGGAGACATATAAATTTTGGGTAACTCCTATATTTATTAAACTTTCACTCTAATGAATGTGTGGAACCCATGATCAAAGAATTTTTGGAATTTGCATCAATTTTCTAGCTGTCGTTTCTTCTCCTTTGGTTTTGAATGCAGAATGATATTTGGAACTATTTTCCTTAACATAGTATTCAATGTACTTAAAGATAATCATTAATTAATTCTTTGGAGTTTCCCTTGGAAAGATTAATAATCTAAAACTTCATCCTTTGCTAACTTGCTCAATTTTTCAATGTGTTTTCATATTGATGGGTTTTGGTTGCGTGGGTGTACATATTTTATATCTCAAGTTGTGTTTTACAGAACTAGTGAAAGGTCATATGGATACTGAGTATAATGAGAGAAATACTTGACAACCTCTAGTCTCACATATTTTTCATTTTCAAATTCCTGTGTTTTGTTTCATTTTCACAAGTGTTACTTCGCTAACTAGAACATTTGTTAGATTTGGTTCATTTTTTTTCTCCAGGATGTGCAATCATAGTATGCTTGAGTTGGAATGGACCCCAGAGTTCATTTATTTCAACCCCTACTTGAAGAATGAATCTTCTCAATAGTATCCTTGATGAGTGAAATCAAACAAATCTTTCTGTTGCACCACTTGCTGCACACATTAATCTAAGAATTGTTGTTTGAAGGGGCGATGTTAGTGAGAGGGTGTTCCAGGGTAGCATTAATTGTTGCCTTTGAGATTCTTAAAGAAAATACCTTTTCATTGAAAGATTTGATTACCTGGTGAATCAACAATTTACTATAATCATATTTCAAAAGTGGAAATTACTATTCTCTTAATTCAATTAAATAAGTAAAAATTGCTTAAACTTCTCAAAATTAAAAGATTGTCTTTCCTGATGGATTTAAAGTCTTGCTATTATTTTCAGGGGTTTTTCATCAGTGTGGTTGTGGGAACTGGTCTTAGGGATATAAGATTAGAGATATAAGGAGAATTTTTTTTTATTTTCTGGAAGTAACTCTTTAGGAAGCTGACTTACCTGATTTGCCCTCATCATGTGGTCTGGTGGCATAAGTCCTGGTAAGCTTGTTGACAGCTACATAAATTAAGGAATGTGGAGCAGGAGGAAGATGTTGATCTTGACTTCTTAGTGTAGCCTTTGTACTTGCTCAGATTCATTTGCTTGGGAGACCCAAAGGATCATGTGTGGCCTGAGATCCAAAGGTTTCCCTAAGGATGAATGATCCCTATTTTCTCAGTAAAGTGAAAGTTAAGGTCCTCAGCTCAAAGGACTGGGTGACAAAGGCTTCTGGTGGCTTGTGGAGAGGAGTGGCATTTGTAATCAATTGGCTCATTACTGTGAACATCCAGTTCAGATTGTTATTGCTTAGTCATTTTCAGACATGTCCAACTCTTTGTGACCTTCTTTGTGTTTTCCTGGAAAAGTTACTGGGGTGGTTGGCCATTTCCTTCTCCAGCTCATTTTACAGATGACTAAGCTGAGACAAACAGGGTTAAGTGACTTACCCAGGGTCACACAGGTACTAAGTGTGACTTAAGATGAGTCATTCTGACTCCAGGCTCAGCACCACCTAACTGCTCCTTAGTGCAGATTGGATAAAAATTTGTAGTGTTCCCAGTCAGACCAGTTGCATGATTTGCTCTAACTATATACAGCAGCAGCAGATGAATAGGAATGGAGGAGGTAGACGGTAGGAGTCTAGGATTGCATTTTGGAAAACAGGTTACGTATAGGACAAGGGGGTGAGAGATTTGAAAGGAGAGAATGATGTGCAATTGTATTGATTAGCTACTAGGGTAGAGGCTAGAAAGGGAAGAAAATGAAGTCAAAACAAGGAAATAACCTGAGAAAGTAATGGAATAGAAGCATTAGAAGTTCAACAAGTGTGAAAAGTAGGTTCTGAATGGTATGGGGCATAGGACAAAATGGAATGATAAGACAATATGGTCAGATAGGGGAGAGTCAGAGTTTTTGTGCAAGAAAATGAAATATTTAAGGGGAAAAGTGAGATACAGGGGTTAAGTATCATTTTGAACTAATGGATGCTTTTGGGGAGTATATATGGCATGTGTATGTAAGGATGAGGAGGGATGCTATATATCAACAAAAAGAATCAAAATATCACTTGTAAGAAGCATTATCGTAAAACCAGGCTAGTGAGCAATTGAGAAACAAGGAGAAAATTTTTTTTTTTATCATTTCATTGACCTCTTTTTATCCTTAAACAATGAAATAATCAAGTGTGTCTAAAAGACAGGACTGCAAACTGACACAGGCCCCATGGACAATGAATGTTCTTTCTTTCCAAATGGCAGCCTATATTTAAGCAAGGGGCAGATGAGGTTGTTGCCTGTCACATCGTTGGTATTCACAACCCCCATAGTGTCATCGTCTAATATAAAGGGCTGCAACAATAAAGCATTGAAACCTATGTAATAATGGTATCACCCAAGTACCAGTTTCCATGTACCCCTAAATGGTGACTTTGCTTGGCCAAGAGGGTTTTGAGTAGCAGATGGCTATAAATGCCATTCTTCATATTCTATGCCAAGCACATTACATTGTTAAACAAAGCAGTAAGCCAAGGAAGTAACCTATTTGATCCTAATGATGGATCTGGAAGCTGGACAAGATCTCTTATAGAATGAAGCTAAGAGAGTGGTTCCAATAATAGCATATCTTTAAAATGTTTTCTAAATGTCATATCTCACAGGTGTATCACATATAATATTGAACAAAAATTAAAATAAAATAATTCATATATGTATAAATTCTTGTAACTTCCCAGAATCTCTTTTATACAAATAATAATTTCTGATATGGGGTAGCATTGACATCTTTCATATAAGAAACTGGGTTACAGTCCATACATGCTTAATGATTGACAGAGGTTTAATTAACAATAAAAACTCTATTTAGTACTATTTTAAAAAATCTTTGTAAGCACAATAAAAAGTAGCCCTAGAAGTGAAGCTTTGAATAAAATGAAATGTTCATCTATTGTTTATAAGAAAATTTAGGGTTATCCTATTTAGGGTTTTATTTAGGGTCCTCCTTGAAGGGAGAAAATTCACTCTTTCATAACTTATATTCTTCAAAATTATGAGATTCCTTTTGTATCATTTTTTCCTGATTTTTTTATGCCCTCTACCAAAATAAAGGGTCTCTGTGGAAACACCATATTTCCCTTTAAAGGAGTGATAAATCTTGTAATGTTGATCAGATTAAAGTGTGTCTTCATAAAGGGAGATTAGCAGCTAGGAGACTAGCATTTATATGTCTGTCTGTACACATAAAAAGCCAGTCACGAAGTCAACATTTATCAAATGTCTCCTATGTGCCAGGATCTACACTGGCACTAAGAAGAACAAGAAAAGGCAAAAGAAATTCAGTGTCTTCAAGGAGCTCACAATCTAATGGGGGAACAATACACAGACAATGATGTACAAAGTATGTAAAGGATAAATAGGAAATAATCGCTGGAAGGAATGCACTAGAAATAACAGAAATTTGAAAAGGTTTCCTGTAGAGGGTAGAATTTTAGCTGGAGCTTGAAAAAAGTCAAGGAAGAAGTTAGGAGGCAAAGATTAGGGGGGAGCTAAGAGGGAAAGCTTACATTAACTATTTAACTAAGATTGGAAGAAAGAGTCCATGTGCTCATCACAATTATGTAACAGCCATTTTCCGTATTCTACTCCAAATAATAGGATCCAAAAAAAGGAAATATGAGTTATTCTTTAAATAATTAAAGCTGAATCTGGAAGAAAAAAAGGCAGAAATACTACATATGGCTAGAATATTATGGAATAATATTAAAACTGTATCTGATGACACTATCTACATTGGAGGCTTAAAGTCATCAAGAGTCAACCAGAAAAAAAGTAAGGAAAGCCATCTTTAGTTTCTACAAAGTCAGTGACCCTTAGAATGCAACAAAGAGCTATATTTAAAGCTAACTTCTTGAAGAGGGGAGGAAAATATGGAAGGAAGAGAAGGAAAGAAGGAAAAAATGGGAAAAAAGGAGGTAGGAACTGAGGGAGAAAAGGAGAAAAGAGAAAAGGAGGAATGGAAGAAAGGAGGGGAGGGAGAAAGAGATGGAGGGAAGAAAAAGGGAAGTTATAAAACTCTTTTCTCACAAAGACAGTTCTAAACAATTTGAGAAAGAATAATTTTTCATGGGAAGACTGAGCCAATATATAAAAAAATCATAATTCTCTTCCCCTTAATTTTCTTATTCAGGTGTCATACAAATCAAAATAGCAAAAAAAAAATTTAAAGAGCTAGAAAAAATAATTAAAAAATCACCTTAAAAACAAAAGGTCAAGAATATCAAGGGGATCACTTAAAAAAAAGTTAAAGAAGGCAGACTAACAGTACCGAGTCTCAAACTGTTACAAAGCAGCAATCATGAAAACAATCTAGTACTTGCTAACAAACAGAGTGGTGGATCAGTAGAATAGATTAGGTACACAATAGACAGCAGTAAATGACCATAGTAATCTAGTGTTTGATTAACCCAATATTTTGGGGATGAAACTCACCATTTGACAGAAATTGCTGGGAAAACTAGAAAGTAGTTTGGCATAAATTAGGTGTAGACCAACGTCTCACACCATAAAATAAGATAAGATTTAAATGGATGTGATTTAGACATAGAGGGCAATATCATAAGTAAATTAGGGGAGCACAGAAAAATTTACCTGTCATATGTTTGGATATGGGAAGACTTTACGATCAAAGAAGAGACAGGGAGACTTATGAGAAATAAAATGAATAATTTTGATTAAATGAAATTAATGAATGTTGCCAAAATTAGACAAGAACCAGGAAACAGGGGGTAAAATTTATAGTGTTTCTCTGATAAAAGTGTCATTTCTCAAAGACACAGGGAACTAACTGAACTAAATTAATAAACATGAGTCATTCCCCAAAGGACATGAATAGGGAGTTTTCAAATGAAGATCAAAGCTATCAGTAATCACATGAAAAAAAATCTCTAAATCACTAATGTTTAAAGAAATGAAAATTAAAACAACTCTGAGATACCACCTTACACCTACCAGATTGGCTATCATGCTTGAAAAGAAAAATGAAAAATGCTGGAGGGCATGTGGAAAACTTGGCACACTAATGCAATGCTAGCAGAGTTGTGAACTAGACCGACCATTAGGAAGTACAATTTAGAATTATGCATGAAGAGCTACTAAACTGTGCCTGTACTTTGACTCAGCAATGCCACTACTGGTTCTTTATCACAAGGAGATCAAAGCAAAGGGGAAAGGACCTATTTGTATAAAATATTTATAGCAGTTCTTTTTATGGTGGCAAAGAATTAGAAATTGAGGGGATGCCAATAGACTGGGGAATGACTGAACAAGTTGTGTTACATGCTTGTGATGGAGTACTGTTGTGCCATAAGAATTGTTTCAGAAAAACCTGGGAAAATATATGAACTGATGCAAAATGAAATGGACAGAACCAGTAAAACATTTTATCTAATAACAGCAATAATGTAAGGATGATCACCTGTGAAAGACTTAACTATTCTAATCAAGAGAACAATCCAAGACAATTCCAAAGGACTCTGGATGAAAATTGATGTCTAACCTCTACAGAGAGAACTGTTGAATTCTGTATGTAGATTGAAGCATGTTTCTTTAAACTTTTTTATCTTTTTGTTTAGTAAACGGCTAATATGGAAATATATTTTGTATGATGTTAAATGTATAATCAATACCAAATTGCTTGCCTTCTCAATGTGGGGGTAGGAGGAGGAGGGATTGAGAAAATTTAGAACTCGAAATGTTCAAGAATGAATGACAAAAATATTTACATGTAATTGGGAGATATTTAATGAAATAAATATATTTTAAGAAACCAGCAAAAGCAGAGCACTGAACTAAGTACTGGGGAGTCAAATGTAAGACAGTTCCTCTTGTCAAGGAGTTTGTATTTTGAAGAGACAAGATAGCACATATATAAAAGATTTCAGTTGCAAATGGAACTCAAAATATTAAAAAATGAATATCAAAAATGTTTCCATGTAATTGAAAAGTATTTAATGAAATAAATATATTTGAAGTAAAACCAACAAAAACAAAGCTCTGAACTAGGTTCTGGAGAGTCAAATGTAGGACAGTCCCTCATATTTTGAAGAGAAAAGATAGCACATACATATTAATGAAACTAATGTAAAGGTCCCATGGTCCTTAGGATGAAGGAATGAAACAGTTTGGTAATGCATCTTCTTTAATTTCTATTGGTTAAAATAAAAATCACATCGGCCTCTGATGTTGGTCCATCTGCCAGTAACTTTGGTGCTAAGAAATGTCATTTTTGCCTGTGCTGTAGCTACGTTTGCTTTCCATATGCAGATACAGTCAATTGACTGCAGTAGCACCAGGTTGTTTCCTAGGATGATGACTGAAGGGGGGGAATTCAGCTCTGAAGCAGGGCAGATAATGTGGAAGTCCAGAACTGGCTTGAAAGAAAGGGACTTATATGCTTAATGGAACAGGACTTGAAATATAGCCAGGGTCAGTTTTCTCCCCATGGTGACATGGTCACCATCCCAACTTAAGGAAGCTAATGCCCAGACTTCAATTATATGCAAGAGAAATGTGACTCCAGTAGTGAATGGGAAAGAGTGGAAATGGAGCTTTTAAAGATTGAAGAGGGAAGCCAAAGAAAAGTTTTTGGGAATATTAGAGGGAAAAAACTGAAAGATAAAAATTCCTAGAGGTCACAGCTGTATATAAGCCTAGCATCTCAATCTAACAAGCCAAGAATGGAAATCATAAAGACAAGAAATTATGAGAGCAATCCTCTTTTAAAAAGTCACAAAACATTTAATAAGTATTCATCTCTGAAGGAAAAAGAACCAAATGTCAAGTGAAGTCAACATATATCATAGTTTTAATGTGGGTAGAAACTTCACTGAGATAGGATAGAAGAACCCTTTTTTAATTTGAAATTCAGTCCTTTGATAATTAGCTTAATAACTGTGTCTTTCACAGTAGTCGTCACCCAATGTTTTATTACTTGTGTGATATATAATACACAAAGACAAGTAAGAGTACCCCATTGTCTAAGTTTAAGCAGTTTACTACATATTTGAAAATGAGAAATCTTCTTTAACCTATCTTTACATACAGACACGCACACAGACACACAGAGAACTTTTTTAGCTATGTACATTTTGCCCACAACTCACCAATCCATCAATCTATACTATATTATGTGCCAGGCACTATGCTACTGACTAAGGATAAAAGAGAAAAAGAATGAATTAGTCTTCCCTATAATGAGCTTGCTTTCCAAAGGGGAGAGACAAAAAGTACAAAAGATATACCATAGCAGCATAGAGCATATACGCAAGGTCAAATAAATGCAAACTTGTTAAATTCAAGGTAGTTTGGGAGAGAAGGCACTAGGGAAAGAGAGTAAGAATTTATATAGCACCTATCATTGACCAAGTACTATGTGAAGTGCATTGCAAATATTATTTTATCTGATCCTCTAAACAAATCCACCAGGTAGGTGCTATTATTATCCACATTTTGCAGTGAGAAAAAAAAATATTAAGCAATTTGTCCTGGGTCACACAACTTGAAAGTATCTAAGGCCATATTTGAACTCAGGTCTTCCTGACTCCTGGCCCAGCACCCTGTCCACTGTACCACTTAGCTGCATCTAATAGCATTTGGGAGGAGCAGGAAAAGCTTCCTCTTGAAGGAGAAGAGACAAAAAATTCTTTGAACTATGTCTATATAGCTTAATCATTTCATTGAGTCAGAAATATGGACAAACTGCTTTCTGGCTATGTGAGAAAGCCAGGGCAAACGCAAGGAAATAACAGATGGAATATATGAAGAACCAAAGGAAGTCCAATCTAACTGGATCATAGAGTAGAGGAGGAAGATTAATGAACAATGAGGCTGGAAAGTTCAGTAGGGAACAGGTTGTGGGCTTTAAAAGGTAAGCAAAGGATAGAGAGCATACCAAACATAGGGGGCAGGTACCAGCTCTCTCTTCACCCAGAGTCTTTGCCTCAGTTATTGCCTAGAAGAGTGAAGTTGAGTCTATAGGGACATTTGTATATCCACCCACTTCTGACTAAGTAGACAACTTAAAAGTCCTTCTGATACACAGTAAGATGACGGGAAACAGTCACAGAATATCTGTGCTCTGAAGGCCACAGGGCAAACTACCTTAGGTATATCGTATTACACATATTCATAAGGACTGATTTTCACTAGCCATTTTATTTCCCATCTCCCACTCCCATATTCCCTTCCACATCCAAAAAATAGTTACTCAATGGAACCATGAATGCTTTTAGAACATAGATATTAAAAACAACTCTGAGTTGAACAAAAGTTTTGTGCCCCACAAACTCTATCCCCAACAAAACTCTATCCTCATAGCAAGTACTTCTGAGGGAAAGGGAAAATGAGAGGCACAGGAGAATAACCACTTTTTCAGTTTGGGTGCATATATAAACAATTATCATAAAGATAAAAGTCAAAACTTATTCCCATAATGATTGGCGAATTCGTATTAAAAAAGATCAGATCTGATTCACTTCTGAGTCACAAATGTAGCCTTCTTTTTGTGTTTCCAAAGCAATAAGTCTTGGGAGTCTATCAATATACAATATACTATATAAAAAATCAATAAAGGGAGGAGGGTGCAGCTAAGTGGTACAGTGGATAGAGAGCTGGCCTGAAGTAAGGATTCACCTTCATGAATTCAAATGTGGCCTCAGATACTTACTAGCTGTGTGAACCTGGGCAAGTACTTAGCCTTGTTTGTTTCACTTTCCTCATCTCTACAGTCACTTGGAGAAAGAAGTGGCAACCCAATCCAGTATCTTTACCAAGGACAACCCAGATGGGATCATGAAGAGTTGGAAACAACTGAAAACGACTAAAACAACAATGTGCTAAGCACTGTGCTAAGTTCCAAGAAATGGATGGATGAGATCTTTCCTCCTCCCCTTCTCTCCTTTCTTTCTCTCCCAAACTAACTAGATCAAGAAGGAGAAAGGAGAAGCTCTAGAAAATTCAAAGACATTTCCTTACAGAAAAAAAAGAATTCATTTGCCCAAATGACCAAAATGACTTTAGGTGCTATGCCTTCTCCCTCTACAGACTTGGGTCCCTTCTGTGAAGACTCAGGGAAAATGTACGGCAGGACTTTTAACAGTCTTCTTTCACTCTACAAAACAAAGGACATAAAGACAAAACAATGAGCTAACTTTGTGAACTTTACTTCTTTAGAGGTGGAAGTTACTATTTTTGTAGTACAATGGTTAAACTGCTATTAATTGTTAAACTTAAGAGGATTTTTTTTCCCTTTTTATCTCAGATAAAATCTGCTTGTCCAGCTGCAGACCTCTAGGACCTAGACCTTTGCTCCTTGGAAAAAAAATCTAGCTGCAAATTTGGAGCATATTCCCAATCAAGTGATACAATACAATAAGTTTGATCCATTCCCAGCCTCAACTGCCTCCTGCACCATCCTGCATTTGTGTCCTGACCCTTACTCTTGCACTGCCTCAGCTATCTGTAGGGTGAATTCTTCTAATTAGGACCATATAAAGGACACAACCGAACCAGCTGCTTTCTCAACCATTGGGGTGTACGTACATATTTCTGGCCACCCACAGATTTATTTTCCTTTCTCTTCTTCCTCTGTTTTTGCTGTGATGAACAGCATGACCTATTTCTGCCTTTCCCCATGACCCTGCTTACTGCATAAACCACAAAATGTACATTTCCAGTGTTCATAGAGAAAAGCCTCAGTGGGAGTCACAATGTAGTAGCAAAACAGATTTTATTAAAGAAAGGAAAGACAGGTGATGGAATCTGGAGATACCAAATGAGTTAATAAGAGAACAGAGAATGAATTTCCTCAGTCTCTAAACAAATGTGAAAGTAGGGTTAGTGATGTGAATGGAAGAAAAAAAAGGCAAGTGTCAATTTAGATGAGTAAGTAAAGGATGTTAATAGTGAATGTTTCCAATTTGGTGGAGAAGAGGAGAGTACATATGTGTCTGTGTCAGGACAAAGTAGCCTTATAATGGATTTCATCTGGAGGGGATGGGCTCAATAGGAGTCCACCTTATTCAAGCAAAGATTTTACTTTTAAGAACTACATCCATATAAAACAAGATATTAGGATTAGGTTAGTAGTAGGGAAATTGATGAAGAGAGATAGGACTTATTAGTCCTAGAAACAGTAAAGTCATTATGGTAAAGGAAAGTGATAGAACCATATTAAGCTTCTACTATATAGCAGGCATTGTGCTAAATGCTGAGGATACAAAGAAAGGGAAAAGTTAGTTCCTGTCCTTAGGGAGAATACAATTTGATAGGGGAAACAACATGCAAACAACTATGTATAAACAAGTTATATACAAAGTTTCTAAGAGTAAAGCCTGCCAAGTAGGAGAATGCAATTCAGAAGATCCCTAAATGTTAGGGAGGAAGGCAATGAATGAAAATATTCAGAGAAAGGGTGCCACAAATTAATGATAAGATTAGTTTGAAGAGTGAGAAAAGAGGATTTTGAATCACATGCTTACCCAGCAGAGAAATGAAAGGGTCAAAAGTAAAGGGAGAGAAATATTTTAAAAATCAAGCAAAGAGAAAAATTATTAACTTAAGAGAATTAAAGAAATTGGGATAGAAGAGACAGGCAAAAGAGTGGAGGAGGTACAACCCTATGACAATAGATCAGTATCAAATTAATAAGCAGAACTAATCATAAGGATAAAAAATTAAATGAGTAGTGTAGTACCAACATGATATTCGTGGCCCCTGTGTCAGCCATGAATATGCTGGCAGAATTTTGAATCACAAGATACAACAGACTCTCCACATGGAAGACAGAACCAAAACATTTATTCAAACACCAGAAAGTCAAATCCCAACAGCTGAAAGTCATCACAGCAACAAAGAAATCCACACACAATAACAATGTAGGGGGCTCCACCATTGCCAAGCCTTCCCAAGGTTTCCCTAAAACCATCTCCCTTAAACAAAATCACAGACAAGTTCTCCCACTCATACCAGCCAGCTGCCTATTTTCTTTCTCTCCCTCAGTTCCAACTGCTGTGACCAATTTCCTCTCAGCCCTCCTCCACCCTTCCTGCTCCACCCATTCTGCAAACTCCTCCCACCATAGGTTCCATCTGACTCAGACTTCCATGTGACCCAGGCAGGTCCCACGGGTCTTTTAATGAATGGAATGATCTTCCTATTTAAATTACCATTACATTCTCTAAATTACTATTATACACACTCATTTTTACACATCATGAAGTCATGACCAAGATTAAATAAATTATATAGGACCATATAGAAACTGCTAGATTTGGAGTCAGAAAAGCTGTGGTTGAATTCTGATTCTTTTTACACTTTCCACTCTAAAAAGAATCAATAAGTATTTATTAAGTACTTAGTATGTGCTGGGTACTGGAGAAACAAGTACAAATAATCAAATAATACTTACCCACAATGGGCTTTCATTATAATGGGAGAGACAAGCACCTAGTAAAATATATGCAATAAAGTATGATTTCCATAAATGCAAATTTGTTTTTGTTCAGTTGTATTAGTGTTTGACTCTTTATGACCTCATTTGAGGTTTTCTTGGTAGAGATACTGGAGTGGTTTTCCATTTCCTTCTCAGACTCATTTTACAGATGAGGAAACTGAGGCAAATAGGGTAAGTGACTTGATTTGACCAAGATTATACAACTAGAAAGTGTCTCAGGTCAGATTTGAACTCAAGAAGATGACTCCTGGCCCAGCACTCAATCCATAGTACTACCTACTTGCATACAAAGTACTTTTGGGAGGTGTGCAACTAGCAATTGGGATGGAGTAGGGCAGGGACTGGGGACAGGGTGAAGAAGATTGGGAAAGGCTCTTAAATGAGTTGATGCTTGAGCTACATCTTAAAGGAAAAGACAAAAACCATAAGGCAATTATAAGTCATGGGGAATATGAGAGTGCAGATGTGTAAAGATGGGAGATGGCATATCATGGGTAAGGAACAGAGAAAAGGTCAATTTACCTGGATCAAAGAGCATAAGATGGGACCCAATGTCTTATTAGGCTAGAAAAATGGATTGAAACCAGTTTGTATAGGAATTTAATAGCTAAAAAAAACAGTGTAGGACATTCTAGAGGCAATAAAAAGTCATTAGTGTTGGTTGAGTGAGTTGTCTGTGAGATCTAACCTTAAGGAAAATTATTTTGGTAGCAGTTAAAAGGTTGGTCCAGAGTAGGGAGAGATTTGAGAAAGGAGACCAGTTAGGGAGACTGTTGCAATATCAAGAATGAGATAGTAAAGACTTTCAGGAGCCAAAATGGAGAAATAAGGCAGGAAATCTCTTGAACTCTCCCAAATTCACTTCCAAACAACTATAAATCATACCTCAAAATGAATTCTGTAGTAGAACAAACAAAAAGATGAAGTGAAGCAATTTTCCAACCCAAGAAAAATTAGAAAGTTGTCTCGAAAATTCTACCTCATTCAAGAAAAATGGGAGCACAATCCATGACAGGCAGTGTCCTGGTAATCCAGTAACAGAACATGCAGAAACTAATGAAGGCTTCTGTTCTTCAAAAAGCTAATGGGAGGCCCAGAAGCCCAGCACATGTAATTTGCCATGGCCTTTTGAACTGGTATAGCACAGGGCAAGCAAGCAGCCAGAGTCCTTTTTCCCTATGCCCTGGTGCAGCATCAGGACCAGATGAGTGACCAGACCCCAAGTGGCCCCTGTGCAACGCCAAACCATCTGTAGAACAGCACTAGGTGTTTGGCCAGGCTTTCTGAAGGTCTCAGTCCAGCATCAGTCAAGAAGTCGGTGCTTGCAGACCCCAGCAAAGAAGTTTGGGACAGTGCTCCCTATATCCCATGAGCAGAGCTCCATTTTAAAAGTAATGAAATAGGCTAGAAAAATGAGCAAAAACAAGCAAACAAAAAGGAACCTGGCCAGAAAAAAAGTTATGGTGACAGGAAAGTTCAAGACACAAACTCAGAAGAGGACAACAAAGTCAAAATGCCTACATTCCAAGTCTCAAAGAAAAATGTGAATTGGTCTTGGGCCTAAAAAGAACCCCTAAAAGAGTTCAAAAATGACTTAAAAATAGAGTAGTAGAAGAAAAATTGGAAAAAAAAATGATAGGGTGCAAGAGAATAATGGGCTTTCAGCGGGGGGCGGGGCTGCTATTCAGAGTGGGAGATTAAGTTCAGGTTCTCAGGTGGGGGCAGGGTCACCTCACAGGGCTCAGTTCCCTCAGGGGATTTATTCAGAGACCTTCGGTAATGGATTCGGGGTCCTGCCTGCTTTGGGAGCTCCTGTCTGCTGCTTCCCCCCACTGCTTCCTCCTGAGGGGGCCTGAGTTATGGGGACATCCCACTCCCCTCTCGGCCAGCCCAGAAGGCTCTCTCACTGACCTGTGCGCTTGTGGGTGGAGGGACCGTTGTGACCCCCGGAGATTCCATCCCTGAAGCCTAGTCGGATCTGCTCCTCTCAGTGCTGTGTGGCCAAGGCAGGGCTGGGCTC
The DNA here is from genome assembly GCA_023548195.1 of Bettongia penicillata ogilbyi. Classification (NCBI taxonomy): domain Eukaryota; kingdom Metazoa; phylum Chordata; class Mammalia; order Diprotodontia; family Potoroidae; genus Bettongia; species Bettongia penicillata. The sequence goes on along the minus strand of JAJHZJ010000322.1, from coordinate 4,013,400 downwards.
TGCTTCAGGTCTGGTGCATGATGTACCCTTGGTGTCAGTTTTTTAGGGCTCTCTGGAACAGAAATCTCCTCCACTCCATTGCTGTGTGGCTTCCAATTCTCGAGAATTAGTTGGGAATTCTTTTACAGGTAATTTATGGGCTGTGGGCTTGGAGCTAGCATATGTGAATTTTTCTACTCCACCATCTTGGTTCCTCCCCCCATGCAAAAGAATAATGAAAAAAGAGTCAACAGCTTGGAAAACTGCTTAAAACAGGAAGTAGTCAAATGAAAAAGGGGATGCAAAAATTCACTTAAGAAAAAAATCCTTAAATAGTACAATTGCCAAATGGAAAAGAAAGAAACAAAGTTAATTGAGGAAAACAACACCTTATAAGTTAAAATTGAGGAAGTGGAAGCCAATGACTATGAGACATCACGAATCAATCAAACAAATCCAAACAAATGAAAAACAAATGGAAGAAAATATATTCACTCAAGGAAAAAACAACTGGTCTGAAAATAGATCCAGGAGATACAATGTCAGAATTATTGGACTACCTGAATGCTATAATCAAAAAGAGTACTTCAATAGCATCTTTCAAGAAATTATCAAGAAAAACTGACCTTATGTCCTGGAACCAGAGGACAAAATAGGCATTGAAAGAATCCACCTATCACTTTAGGAAAGTCATCCTAAAATAAAATCCCCAAAGGACATTATCATCAAATTTCAGAACTATCAGGTCAGGGAAAAAATACTACAAGAGGTCTGAAAGAAACAATTAAAATATTGGGAAGTCACAATCAGGATCATACAGGTTTTGGTAGCTGTACCATTAAAGGATTATAGGTTATGGCACATGATATTCTGGAAGGCAAAATGACTGGGGGTAGGGTGAAGGAAATTGGTAAAGTCTACAAACAAGTTGATGCTTGAGCTGCATCTTAAAAGAAAAGAAGAAAACTAGAAGGCAATCATAAGTCATATGGAATATGATGTGCAGATGTGTAAAGATGGGAGATGACATATCACAGGTAAGGAACATTAGTAAGGAATTATAACCAAGAGTCATCCACCCAGTAGATAAGTATAATACTTCAATGTAAAAAAAAAGAGTCATTCAATGAAACAGAAGTATTTCAAACTTTCATGAGGAGAAGACCAAAACTGAATAAAAATTTGATCTCCAATATCAAGTCCCAAGAAAGCCTAGAAAGGAAAAAAGAAAACATAAGGATCAAGAGACCTAAACAGTTTACATCACTACATGAGAAGATGATACTTTTAATTCTTAGAAATTATTCCACTAATAGTGTGGTTAGAAGGAATGTACATAGATGGAAGGTGTGGATATAAGATGAAATTTAGGGAATAACAAAAAAAAATGATTATGGGATAAGAAAGAGGAAAGGAGAGGTAGAATGGGGGTAAATCACTTCACACAAAGAGGTACAAAATACCATTACAGGGGATGGGGAAGATGGAAAAATGGGCAATAGGGCTTCACTTGAACCTTAATCTCATTAGAATTGGCTCAAAGAGGGAATAACATGCACAATCAGTTGAATATAGGAATCATCTTACCCAACAGGGAAGTAGGAGGGGAGAAAATTAAGTGTGTGGGGGGAACTGACAGAAAGGAGGGCAGATTGAGAGAGACAGAAGACAAAAGTAAAACACTGGTGAAAAGGGAAAGGGCGAAAGGAGAGAGAAAGAACAAACAGGAAGAAAAATAAGATGAAGGAAAATACAGAGTAACAGTTACTATGAATGTCAATGGGATGAACTCTCCCATAAAAAGAAATCAAATGGCAGAATGGATCAAAAACCAGATTCCTACAATATATTGTTTTCAAGAAACACACTTGAAGAAGAGAGATACTTACAGTATAAAGCTAAGGCCTGAAGCAAAACATATGCTTCAGGTGAAGTTAAAAAAGCAGGGATAGGAATTCAGATCTCAGACAAAGCAAAAGCAAAAATAGATCAAATTAAAAGAGATAAGGAAAAAAGTACATCCTGCTAAAAGGTACCATATGTAAAGAAGGAAATAATATCCATACTAAACATATTTTCACCAAGTGGTATAGCATTCCGATTCTTAACGGAGAATTTAACTGAGTTACAGGAAGAAAAAGACGGTAAAGCTATACAATAGGGATGTCAACTATTACCTCTCAAAACTTGGTGAATTCAACTAAAAATAAAGAAGAAAATAACTAAGAAGGTGAATAGAATACAGAAAAGTTAAATATGACAGACCTTTGGGGAAAACTAAATGAGAACAGAAAGGATTATGCTTTTTCTCAGCAGCACATGTCACTTACACAAAAATTGACTGTAATAAGGCATAAAACCTCAAAATAAAATGTAGTAGGCAGTAATATGTATTCTTTTGGATCCTAATAAAATAAAAATACATTCAATGAAGGGTAGTGGGAAGATAGATTAAAAATTAATTGGAAATTAAATAACCTAATCCTAGAGAAAAAGTGGGTTAAAAGACAAATCATAGAAGCAATCAATAATTTTATTAAAGAGAATGGCAATAATGAGCCAATATAACAAAATTTATGGGATGCAGCCAAAGTAGTCCTTAGGGGAAATGTTATTTCTCTAATTTCTTATATAAAAAAAGAGAAAGAGAAGATCCATGAATTGGGCATGCAACTAAAAACAAAACTAGATAAGGAACAAATTAAAAATCCCCAATTCAACACCAAATTTTAAATTACAAAAATCAAGATGAGAGTAATAAAACTGAAAGGAAGAAAAAAATATTGATCTAGTAAATAATAGTAGGAACTGGGTTTTATGGGAAAAAAAACAACATTAAGATACATAAGTCATTGGTTAATTTGATTTAAAAAAAGTAAGAAAAGAATCAAATGTCTAATATCAAAAAGGAAAAGGATGAAATCACTACCAATGAAGAAGAAATTAAAGAAACCATTAGGAAATATTTTACTCAATTGTATGGGATAAATCTAACAGTCTGAATTAAATGGATGAATATTTACAAAAATATAAATTACCCAGATTAACGGAAGAGGAAAGAAAATGCCTAAATAATTGTTTTTCACAATTGGAAAATATTTAATAAAATGAAACATATTGAAACATATGTAGATGCTTCTAAAGTATAAATATCATATTAAAAATTCTCTCCTCCTACTTGGTTTTTTTAAATATAAATTTATTTATTTAACTTTTTACATTCATTTTCACAAAATTTTGGGTTCCAAATTTTCTCCCCATTTGTCCCCCCACACACACACCTCAACACACCGAGCATTCTAATTTCCCCTATCACCAATATGCCCTCTCTTCTATCATTCCCTCCCTTCCCTTGTCCCCAATCTTCTCTTTTGTCCTGTAGGGCCAGATGACTTTTCTATTCCCCATTACCTGTATTTTCTTATTTTCCTAGTAGCAAACAACACTACTAAACAGTTGTTCCTAAAACTTTGAGTTCCAAATTCTCTTCATCCCTCCCTCCCCACCCATTCCCTTTGGGAAGGCAGGCAATTCAATACAGGCCCTATCTGTGTAGTTTTGCAAATGACTTCCATAATGGTCTTGTTGTGTAAGACTAACTGTATTTCCCTCCATCCTATCCTGCCCCCCATTGTTTCTATTCTCTCTTTTGATCCTGTCCCTCCCCAAATGTTGACTTCAAATTGCTCCCTCGTCCCATTGCCAACCCTTCCATCATCCCTCCCTCCCTGCTTATCTGCTTGTCCCCCACTTTCCTGTAGTGTGAGATAGGTTTTCGTACCAAAATGAGTGTTCATTTTATTCCTTCCTTTAGTCTAATGTGATGAGAATAAACTTTATGTTTTTCTTTCCCAGCTCTCCTCTTTTTCTCTCCACTAAAAAGTCTCCTGCTTGCCTCTTGAATGAGAAATAATTTACCCCATTCCATTTCACCCTCTCTCCTCCCACTACATTTCTCTCTCAGTGTTTATCTTAATTTCTTTTAAGATATGGTCCCATCCTATTTAATTAACTCTGTGCTCTCTGTCTCTGTGTGTGCGTGCATGTGTGTATATATGTGTGCACATGCGTGTACATGTGTGTGTGTATATGTGTGTGTGTAGTCCCACCAACTACCCACATACTGAAAGTTTTAAGAGTTACAAATATTGTCTTTCCATGTAGGAATGTAAACAGTTCACCTTTGGTAAGTTCCTTATGACTTCTCTTTGCTGTTTGCTTTTTCATGCTTCTTCTCATTCTTGTGTTTGAAGGTCAAATTTTTCTTTTTAGCTCTGGTCTTTTCATCAAGAATGCTTGAAAGTCCCTCTGTTTTCAATGAAAGACCATATTTTCCCCTGAAGTATTATACTCAGTTTTGCTGGGTAGGTGAGTCTTGGTTTGAGTCCTAGTTCCTTTGACTTCTGGAATATCCTATTTCACGCCCTTCGATCCCTTAATGTAGAAGCTGCTAGATCTTGTCTTATCCTGATTTTATTGGCACAAGACTGGAATTGTTTTCTTTCTAGCTGCTTGCAATATTTTCTCCTTGACCTGGGAAATTCTGGAATTTGGCCCACAATGTTCCTAGGAGTTTCTCTTTTTGGATCTCTTTTAGGAGGTGATCGATGGATTCCTTCAATACTTATTTTGCCCTGTGGTTCTAGAATATCAGGGCAGTTTTCCTTGATAATTTCATGAAAGATGATGTCTAGGCTCTTTATTTGATCATGGCTTTCAGGTAGTCCCATAATTTTTAAATTGTCTCTCCTGGATCTATTTTCCAGGTCAGTTGTTTTTTCCAATGAGATATTTTCACATTCTCTTACATTTTTTTCATTTTTTCGGTTTTGTATTGTGATTTCTCGATTTCTGAGAAAGTCATTAGCCTCCATCTGTTCCATTCTAATTTTGAGAGAACTATTTCCTTCAGTGAGCTTTTGAACCTCTTTTTCCATTTGGCTAATTCTGCTTTTGAAAGCATTCTTCTCCTCATTGGCCTTTTGAACCTCTTTTGCCAATTGAGTTAGCCTATTTTTCAAGGTGTTATTTTCTTCCACATTTTTTTTTGTCTCCTTTAGCAAGGTATTGACCCATTTTTCATGCTTTTCTTGCATCTCTCTCCCAGTCTCTTCTCAGTTTTTCCTCCACCTGTCTAACTTGATTTTCAAAATCCTTTTTGAGCTCTTCCATGGCCTGAGTCCATCGCATATCTATTTCAGATGTTTGGGGTACAGAGGCCTTGGCTTCTATGTCTTTCCATGATGGTAAGCATTGTTCTTCCTCATCAGAAAGGAAAGGAGGAAACATCTGTTCACCAAGAAAGTAACTTTCTATGGTCTTATTTTTCTTCCCTTTTCTGGGCATTTTCCCAGCCAGTTACTTGACTTCTGAGATTCCTCTCCACCCCAGCCTTGCCTCCACCTCCCAGCTAGTGCTTGGGGCCTGAGATTCAAATGCTGCTCCCCAGCCTCAGGGCTTTCAGTGGTGGGCATGGCTGCTATTCAATGTGAGCTTAAGTTCTGGTGCTTGGGTGGGGGCAGGGCCGCCTCCCAGGCTCAGTTCCCTCTGGGGGGTTTATGCGGAGATCTTCAATAATGGATCTGAGGTCCTGTCTGCTCTGGGAGCTCCTGGCCACCACTCCCTCTGCCACTGCCTCCTGAGGGGGCCTGAGTTATGGAGACATCCCGCTCCCCTCTCAGCCAGCCCAGAAGCCTCTCTCATTTACCTGTAGCGCCTGTGGGTGGAGGGACCTTCCTGGTCGCCAGAGGTTCTGTCCCTGAAGTCTGCTCAGATCTGCTCCTCTCAGGGCTGCGCGACCAAGGCAGGGCTGGGCTCCCTTGTCCAGTGCACAACGGACCTTTGGGGACAGTTTTTCAGGGCTCTCTGGAACAGAAATCTCCTCCACTGCATTGCTGTATGGCTTCCACTGCTCCAGAATTTGTGGGGAGTTCTTTTTACACGAAATTTATGGGTTGTGGGTTCTGGAGGTAGTATATGTTAGTCTTTCTACTCCGCCATCTTGACTACTCCCCCTAAATAATTTAATCTTAGGGGGAAAAATTAACAAGTCATGAATGAACTTGCGAAGAAAAATTTCCCGGGATGAGATGGGTTCACAACTGAATTCTACCAAACATTTGAAAGAACAATTAATTTCAATACTATATAAACTATTTTGAAAAACAGATGAAACCCTAGCAAATTCCTTTTATGATACAATTATAGTGCTGCTACCTAAACCAGAAGGAGCTAAAGCAAAGAAAGAAAATTATTGACCAATTTACCTAATGAATACTGATGCAAACATTGTGACTAAAATAACAGCAATGAGATTATAGCAATATATCACAAAGATTATACATTATGATCTGGTGAGATTTGTACCAGGAATGCAGAGGTGGTTTGATATTGGAAAACTATCAACATAATTGGCCATGTCAGCCACAAAACTAATAGAAATCATATCATCATCTCTACAGATGATGAAAAAGCTCTTGACCCAATTTAGTACCTATCCCTATTAAAAACATCAGAGAAGCAAGAATAAAGGTAGTGTTCCTTAAAATGACAAACAATACCTATATAAAATCACCTCCAAGCATTTTCTGTAATGAGGATAAGCTAGAAACCTTCCCAATATGATCAAGGGTAAAGCAAAGATGTCCATTATCACCACTATTATTCAATATAGTACTGGAAACGACAGCTTTAGCAAGAAGAGAAGAAAAAGAAATTGAGGGAATTAGAATAGACAATGAGAAAACAAAACTGTCACTCTTTGAAGATGATATGATGGTGTTGTTAGAGAATCTTAAGGCATCATTTAAAAAAAAAGCTACTTGAAACAATATAACAAAGTTGCAGGATATAAGATAAACCCACATAAATCATCAGCATTTCTTTATATGAGTAACAAAACCTGTCAGCCAGTGATAGAAAAAGAAATTCCATTTAAAATAAATATGACAATATTGGGAGTAATAATAACAATACGTGGGAGTCTATTTGCCAAGACAAATACAGGAACTATAGGAAAACAATTATTAATTAATTTTAACACAGATAAAGTCAGATCTAAACAAGTGGAAAAATACTAATTGCTAATGGGTAGGCTGAGTCAAAGTATTAAAAATGACAATTCTGCCTAAACTAATTTATTTATTCAGTACCATACAAATCAAATGACCAAAACATCATTTGATGGAGCTAGAAAAAAATAGCAGCAGAATTCATCTGGAAGAACACATGATCAAGAATATCAAGGGAATTAATAAAAGAATCACACAAAAAAAGATGATCTAGCAACACCAGATCTCAACCTATATTATGAGGACCAGTAATCAAAACTATCTGGTACTGGCTAAGACATTAAGAAGTGAACCAACGGAATAGAATTAGTTTTGCGAAATATAGTAGTAAATGACTATAGTAACCTAGTGTTTGCAAAACACAAAGACCCAAGCCTCTGGGAGGAGAACTAACTACTTGACAAAAACTGGGAAAACTGGAAAGTGATAGGGCACAAGCTAGGTAGACAAACATATCATAGCATATACAAATGTGTAGTCAAAATGAGTACATGATTTAGACATAAAGGGTGACACCATAAACAAATTAGAAGAGCAAGGAATAGTCTGCCTGTTAAATCTGAGGAAGAATTCATGACCAAACAAGAGGATAGAGAATATTAAGAAATGTACAATAGATAATTCTGATTATATTAAATCAAAGATCTTTTACACAAACAAAATCAATGCAACCAGAAAACTGGGAAATAATCATTACAGCAAGTGTGTCTGGTAAAGGTCTCATTTCTCAAACATATGAAGAACTGAGTTAAATTTATAAGAAAACAAGCCATTCCCCTTTGGAAAAATGGTCAAAGGATAAAAATAGGTAGTGTTATGGTGAAGAAATCAAGTCATATGAAGAAATACTCTAAATCACTTTTGACTAGAGAAATGCAAATTAAAACAACTGATATACCTCCTCCCACCAATCAGATTGCTTAATATGGCAGAAAAAAGGAAGTAAAAAGGAAAGTAAAAAGGCAGAAAAAAGGAAAGTACTCGGATGTGGGAAAATTGGGACATTCATGCATTGTTGATGGAGTTGTGAATTGATCCAACCATTCTGGGAAGCAATTTAGAACTATGCCCAAAGCACTGTAAAACTGTCTATACCCTTTGACACAGCAATATCACTGTAGTTCTTTATTCCAAAGAGATCATAAAAAAGGAAAAAGTTCTGCATGTACAAAAATATTTATAGTAGACCTTTTCATAGTGGTAAAATATTGAAAATTGAGGAGATGCCTATCCATCAAGGAATAGTTGAACAAGTTGTGGCATATGAATGTAATGGAAGGTTTTTGTGCAATAAGAAATGATAAGCAGGAGAATTTCAGAGAAAAACAGGAAAGACTTGTACAAACTGATGCAAAATAAAATGAGCAGAACCAGAAGAACATTGTACAAAATATCAGCAACATTGTATGATGATCATCTATGAATGACTTAGATCTTCTTAGCAACACACTAATCTAAGACAAGTACATAGGACACATAATGGAAAATATTGTTCGTATCCATATAAAGAACAGATGAACTCCAAGTGCAGATCAAAACATATTTTTTTCTTATGATCTGTTTCTTTTTTTTTACAACTATAACTAAAATGGAAATGCATTTTATATATATAACCTACGTCAAATTGCTAACCATTTTAGGAAGAAGGTAAGGAAGAGAAGGGTGGAAAAACCCGGAACTCAAATTGTTATAAAAATGAATGCTAAAGGCTGTGGCTCCTGCTCCAGGTGGCAGGTGGCATGCTGTCTAGTTATGGTGGAGGAGGATGAATGAGTGTTCAGAGTGCCATATTTTGACAGCTGGGAGCAGGTGCGGAAGTTGGGAGAGAGTTTCTGAGAAGCATCCACACTGCGCCTTCCATACCATGTGTTATGATTTTATACCTAAATCTACTGACACCTCTTGTGAAGGAGATCTTAAAGTTGGCAAAGGTGAACAGGTGACAATAACACTGCCAAATAAAGAGAGTTCATCACCATCTGTGTCTGTTTTCAAAGACTCAAAGAAACCTTGCCTAAAAGAATGTATTTTGATTATTAACTGGAGAATGTTGATAGAAAAACTGAGCAGCAACATCACTGTAAAGAAAACAAGAACTGAAGGAAGTAGTAAAATTGAATCTTGATTGGAATAGCAGAAAAAACCAAATGAGAAATGCAGTTAAAACATGAAACAATATGAAACATTCTTCACCAAAAGCAAAAATGTCTCCAGAGTCTCCTATGGAAGACATTGAGCGAGAACTGAAGACAGAAACCACTATAATAGACCAGATGATTAGTTCTGATAGCTCTTCAGAATCCCAGAGTTCTTCACCTTCAAGTAGTGAAGGGAGTTCTAGTGATTCATAAGATGAAGGGTGCAAGGTCTGTCATTCTAGCTCAGTAAAATGTGTATCATGCCATCAGACCTCATCTGCTGAACCACAGCAATAGATTCTTGATATAGAGACCATGCATAACAGATCTCAGGATGGCAGTGACCTTTTGATGAATACATTAAGAAACAATTTGCAGCTGATTGAATTAGGAAGTGACAGTGATGAGAGAAAAAACTACAAGACTCAACATGAATATTTTTAAAGTATTAGAATATGAAAGAATTTGTTTTGCAAATTTTATGAATAAAATTTCTCATGACTGAGAACCATCTCAGTTATGATGATAATGGAAATGCAATTTGATTCTTTATTTTCTGCTGTTACATGGAAACAATGCAGTTTAATATATTTAGTGTTTTTGTTTTCTTAAAGGACCAGATTCATAGTAAAAGTTGACAATTATTTATTGTATTTCATATTTGGCATCTACTATTCTTCAAAATTGGTAATAACTAAATAGATGTATGTAAATTTAAGGTGAAACAAAGTACATGTAATAGAGAAAATAATTTGTTCATTCCTCTTACAGATGCAGCATCAATTCCTTATTTGATTTTTGAGATGAAAAATAAACAACTTAATGTCAAAAAGCTACAAAAAAGAATGCTAAAAGTTATCTTGACACATAATTATGAAAACGTAGAATACTACTAAATAAATTAATGAATAAGAACAATGGCAACAGAAAGAAGTTTAAAATATAGAATTGGAAAAGTGGAAGCATACTTAAAGAAATTATCAAGGAAAAACTGCACTAATATTCTAGAATGAGAGGGTAAAGAAGACACTAAAGAATCCACTGCTTATCTGCTGAAAGAGATCCCCAAATTCCCTACCCCCAGAACATTATAGCCAAATTCCATAACTCTCAGGTAAAGGAGAAAATATTGCAAGCAATCAAAAAAAAAAAAACCAGTTCAAAGAGAATGGAATTACAATCAGGATTGCACAGAATTTAGCAGCTTCTTCATTGAAGGATTGGAGGGCATGGGTTATGATATTTTGGAAGGCAAAGAGGCTAGGATTATAACCAAGAATCACATATTCAGCAAAGCTGAGCATATTCCTCCAGGGAAAAGATGATCCAGTGGAATAGAGGACTTTCAAGCATTCCTGACAAAACGACCCGAGCTGAACAAAAAAATTTGGTTTTGGAATATGAGACTCGAGAAGCACAAAAGGGTAAGAAGGAAAGTAAAAACATAAGAGATTCAAAAAGGCTGAACTGTTTTTATCCCCTGCATGGGAAGATGATACTTGTAACTTTTAAAAATTGTATCACTATTAAGGCAGTTAGGAGTGTACATAGAGGGTAGAGGTGTAAAGCAACTTTGATGGGATGATATATAAAATAGGGAGTGAGAAAGAGGATTACACTGGGAGCAGAAGGCAGGGAGAGGTAAAATGGGGTAAATTATCTGGCATGAAGAGGCATGTTCTCTCACACTCTAGAAAGAAGTAAGAGGGGATGGGACAAGAAAATGTGGGGAAAATGATAGAAGGGAAGGAGGATTAAAAAAGGTAGTGATCTGAAGGAAATCAAAAGTGAGGAGGGACAGGGTAAAAGGAGTGAATAAACAGGGAGAAAAATAGGATGGTAGGAAATATGCCATTAATCATAACTGTGAATGTGAATGGGAGTCATTAACTTGGTTGTTTGGTTGTTGTCCTTCGTCTTTGAAGAGGACCAAAATGACATCACCATGATAAAGTGGAATTTCAGTTTGTCCACCTGTGGCTGATCAGACCAATATGAGCTCAGAAAGCTCTACCATAGGTCTGTGTGGATATCCCATATTTGTGTATCCTGCATTTACTTTGTGCTTTCTCAATTCTACTTTGCTTGAATGATTCTACTCCAATTGAGATTTACAAGGTACGGGGACCATTGCTCATACAAAAGCTGACTGAAATTTTCCAGGTTATATGGCAAGAGGAGATTATCCCACAGGAGTTCAAGGATACCTCCATTGTCCATCTCTATAAGGGTAAAGGGAATAGATTGTCCTGTGACAATCCCAGGGGGATCTCTGTCTTAGTCATTACTGGGAAAGTTCTTGCCAGAGTCCTCTTTAATAGGCTGATTCTTCACCTGGAAGATAGTCATGTACCTGAGAGCCAGTGTGGCTTCAGAAAGGGCCAAGGAACAGAAAATATGGTGTTTACTGCCCAACAACTCCAGGAGCAATGCCAGGAGCAGAACAGAGGTTTGTACACAGTGTTTGTAGATCTGATCAGTTAACTTATAAAATGGAAGCACATAGCAGAGTGGATTAAAAAACAGAGTCCTACAATATGTTGTTTCCCAGAAACACGTTTGAAGCAGAGAGACAGACACAGAGTAAAGGTAAGGGGCTGGAGCAGAATCTAATACATTTCAGTTGAAGTAAAAGAATGAATGAGACAGTAAAGTATCCAGCCAACAACTTGGGGCAAAGGAAATGTTCACTGAAAGACAGAGGGGTGAGTTCTCCAAAGGGTTGTCTGACCCACTGAGATAAGTGTTATAGCACAAAATCTATTGTCCCTCTATATACAAGTAATCCTGGTCCTAAATACTTGGTATTTCTGAGTTGGCTTGGTTTTTATCTCTTAAATGTACTCAAATATAAATTTAAGCAGTAACTTAGCAATTTCTTTGAGATGACTACTAGTCATAGGAATTGGTGGAGTATATAATCATTAAGAAGGAGCTATCTGCAGAATAAATTTAAGCTTCTTGAAGATGAGTTCTATGTCTTAATCACATCTTTGCATCCACAGACCTAGCACAGTGTATTGCCCATAATAGAGATTAATAAATAGTTTTTGTTTAAATTGAATTCATTTCTGGTCATCTTAGTGAAAAATCTTGTAGGAGGTGGGGCAGTGAGTAATAGGGTCTAGTGGGGCAGTGTATAAATGTCAGAACTGATGTCTCTGTGATCACAGGGCAGGATTTGTCAGGAATACCCAATGAATGTTGTGTATATGATATACAACACAGAATGATAGCTCTTTGCTGAGGGTCTGGGCTAATGAGATGGTTCACAACTCCTGTACCATGGTGTTAGTAAATATTATCTTTGGATCTATGCACATACTGAACACTGTCAGCTTACCATTATATATTTATCACTCAGAAAATACTGCTAGAATAATTATGATCATGTGAAGGTCCTCAAACTTGGAAAAGTTGAAGAGAGCAGACTAAATTTTTAGATCATTGTAGACATCTCCAGGTCTCTTAATAGCTATGGAAATCATGGATATGTAGGACTCAGATTCAGTTTACTGCTCCATAAGCAAGCTAAGTTTATCAATCTGCCAAGTGCACAAATATTGTGAATTGTTTTTACTATTTGTGAATATATTTGAATGTGAGGCAATTCATCAGAAACTTCATAATTTTGTTTGCATCATTTAACAATATGATTTTTAAAGGGAATTCAGTAAACTTAAAAGATTACAGGAAACGGAAGAAGTACAAAAGTAATATTTGTTTGAGGATGCAGTTCAAGCCCTTATTGAGACTTAGTAAGAGCTGGAAAAGGAAGAGCCATTTATAAATGTGGTGGGCAAACCCAGCTGTATTTTGGAATATTGAACACCTCAGAATCAAACTATTTTTCAAATATTTTTGATGAGCTCAAACCCCAACTGAATTATGCCAAGAACATTTTGCCTTAATTGTTAATATCATATGTCATTTAATGAAGTGAATCCATATGTTTATGATTAAATTATGGTTAAATCATCAAAATATTGATTTTTAGGAGCCATTTGATGTCCAAGGAGTCTTTAGAACTGCTCCAAGAGAAATTTTTTTAACTCTTCTTAAAAACTGGTTGCCTTATTTTGCCAATAGTTAATAAGCCAGCACTTGAAGAAAAATTCAAGATTATTTAGAAAAACAATGCTTATGAATTCTGAAAAGGTTATAGGTTGGGCCAATTAAATTTTTACATCTTTAATATACGCACAAGATGAAATGTCATTAATATGATTGAGTCCACAAATTCATATGAATTAACATTTGAAATGGTTCTAGGATTAAAGTAGTAAAATTAGTTTTAATCTCAGTCAACAAGTATTTAGTAAGTACTTACTTTATTCCATACACTATGTTAAGTGCTGAGAATCTCACTGTTATCCCTGAACAATTATATAGATTTTCCAGATATAATTAAATCCATTAAGTGCTTCAGAGAAACCATTTGTTTTTAAAATGGTGATTACTTTTAGATGTCTTATTTTATACATGAAAATTCAGACATTTGAGCGTAAGGACCTCTCCTTCTCAATTCATTCATTTTACAAATGAAAAAATCAAACTCCAAAGGCTAAGTGAGTTACCTAAGGTAACATAGGTAAAGCAACTCTGGAGATTCACAAATTCAAAGTTTTTTTTATCTAATTTTCAATTTATACATGTAATTAGAAAAGTTGTCTAAGGCAAAGTTTAATTTTATTTTGTTATTGGTAATAGCCCTTTTGTCATGAAAATTTTTCTTGATGAAAGAGAAAACCACATGCTATTACACATAGTGTGTGCACATATTGATATATGCACATACTTCTCAAGTTTGAGTATACGTATAACTATTAGAACTGCTACTGACACTTATGAGACTGGGGTATTCATCTTTTCCCTCTCTTTTAAGAGATCTTGCTCAGCTTAAGACCCTCACACAGAAGACTGTGCTCAGTCTTCTCTAAAGCTTGGCTCCTTTTGCCCTCACCATCCCTTTACATCTTTATTCTGAAGACCCAGAGGAATTTACTTAAAGCTTAGATTGGTTCATGCCTAGGGAGTCTCCAAAGAGGAGATGTGAAGAAGTGAGGGTAGAAAGACGTTAAATATACAATGTAAAGAAGGTATCGGTCAGCTATTTATTTTCTTCCATTCAAATAAATACTTGACAAAATGGATTCACAAATGCACATTAAAAAAATAAGCAACAGTAATAGCACAGTTAATAGCTACGCTTTCCTGGGAGATTAGTACTGAAAAAACAAAAACATGAAACATTTGACAGGAATGTTCCACTCACATTTTATCTCCACCTAGACTCTGGAAACAGCTTCCTTGTCTTCCTGACTGTAATTATCTCCAAAAAGTGGGAAAGTAGTTGCTAGGGGCTCCAAGTAAAGACATTACTGATAGAGGACAGAGAAGGTACCAACCCCTAAAACTCATAAGGTTTGTCTCCAAGGCTGAAAAAAAGAGCCTGCTCAGGATCCCATTTCAATCATCTATACATAAGGAAGAAATAAAGCAGAAGAGACAGGTAGGGACCCAAGGTCTATACTGAGGCTCACCTAAGTCTACATATGTGCTGTAATTACCGTGTGCTTGCAATTACTTTGCTATTGCATGAATCCTATTGCATTCCATGCCAGGAAGAGGGTCCAAAAGCCCTGACACCAAGAGGAAGAAAAGAGAGGAGGAGAGAGATAAACAAACTACAGATTCATTCCCTTTTTAAGGTCCACTGAATCCTCAACTCTCTGCTCAGTGACCACAAAAGGGATTATGTCTTTATCTCAAAGTAGAAATCTTTTACTGCTGAGCCACATTTTTCTAGAAGTTGAGAGGATAACAGTATGTACTCAGTGGGATGGCTCAAATGTATCACCCCACACTCCCTGCAGAGTATACTCCAGTTCAAATAACACTACACAAGCAAATCACATAGGAAGAATTTCTGGCAAGACAATTTCAATCAATATAAATTCATTTATAACTGGAAGAAGCAATGATATCTTAGTCAAACAAATTCTGAACATAACTTTGTCATACAGGTACAAAATAATGAATTACACTAGCAAAAAATTTTTAAATTGTATATTTCTTCTAAAAATCAAAGAGACTTCATCAATTCTATCCTTTCTATATCAACTCTACCTTTATATTTGGTCACATATACTTAATTGGGTACAGGCATAAATAGCACACTTATCAAATTTGAAATGATGCAAATGTATTTGAGATGGCCAATAAAATGGATGGCATGGTCAGGATCTGAAAATATCTCGACAGGTTAGAGTATTGGGCTGAATCAAATAAGATGATGATTAATAGGGATAAATGTAAGTCCTAAATTTGGATTTTTAAAAATTAATTTTACAAATGTTGGACAAGAGAGAAATAGTTTGGATTTGTATGAAAAAAGTAGGAGATTTTGTAGACTGAAGCATAGCTTGAAATGGCATACTAGAAATCCCATTTGCTCTTGGATTGCATTGAGAGGCATACCTTCTGGGCATAAGAAGGTGATTTGCCTAGGTCTGAAAGGGGTATGTTATTGTCTCTCACAATTGTAGTTTTATTATCTATCTCTGTATAACTCATTAAAATTTTCCTTTAAGTATTTACATGATATAACAGTAAGTGCATATATAATAAGTATTAATATTAATTAATTATCTATGGTACCTTTAGCATAATGTAGTTTACTTGTTTATCCCTTTTAATCAAGTCTATTTATTTTCTTACTTTTTTGATGATCATTATTGTTAAGAGTTCAGTCAAAGCATAATGTATCTTGTTCCAGTTTCTTATTATAACTGTCAGTTTTAAGTATATTTCTCATAAACAACGTATTTTCCAGTTTTTCTTTCTTATCTATCATGCTACGCTTTTCCTTTTTAGGGGTAATTTCTCCCCATTCACACTTAGAGTTGTGATTGTAAATTATATATTTCTCTCCATCCTTTCTCCTTATAATTTTTACTTTTTCTTCTTTTTGCTTCTTGTCCTCTCTTTAAAAGAAAAGCTCAGGACCAGAGCTTTGTGATTGTTGCAATCAAATTTGATGCCCTTCACCCATTTCTTTTCCATTATTAAAACCCCAATCACATTTCTTTCCTTTTGAACTCCAATTTTATGACTCTACCCTCAAAGTTTAGTTTGTTTTTGTTAACCTGAATCTACTTTTCCCCTGCTTTCTCTATTCCCTTTCCTCCTGTGGAACTGAATGTATTCCAAGGTTTTTTTTGTGTGTGTCTATATATCTTTCCTTGTTTGACCAGTTCAGAACAAAGTATCCTGTTATACCTCTCACCCCCTCTTCATTTGTATATACTTCTGATTGTACATACTAATAATGTGAGGTAAGTCCCCTTTCCCTTTTCTCTCCTTCCCTAATGTGAGCCTTTCCACTTTCCCATCTATAAACCAGGCTCTGAACCTTCAAGCCCACACTGCAGTCAGATTAACGGTGTTATTGACCAAGCCGTTCCACAGTTACTGTCCTGGTCACTTGCCTGGAGATTGAATTCATGGTCTCACGTTGGAAAAGTTACCCTCCAGACTTTCTCCTTAGATTTCCCAATCACTAATAGGTCTGGTGCTTTTAGATCTTTCTTGGAGCGAATGTGGGCAGAGCCAGGCTGTGCTATTTCCTCCTTCTCTGAATTTTTGCTGGTCCTCTCCAAGATAACCTGTTTCTGAGCACAATACTATCAAGTTTTCTCTATATATTTTGAATTTGAACAGAATAAATATTCCTAGAAAAGAAAACATTTTCTTTGTATAAAATACAGGTGCGGGTAAAGTACAGCCAAGCGAAAGCTTTCATAAACATTGTCCTTCTTTCCAATGGGATAATGCAGAGCCAAACAATACAATCTGCCTCTCAGCGCTTCTTCGTCACTCAAAGAGAAATGGCTTCTCATAGATTTGATACAAAGAAATAACTAATTCATATTCCCTTTAACAAATATTTATTGAATGCTTTCTATACATAAGACAGTGTGCTAGGCTAAGTTAAGTTAGCACAAAACTTCCAGGAGGCCAGGCCAAGGGAAGCTAAAATAAATTGCAAGGTAGTTAGCTGGTTTCCTGTTCTGTATTTGCTTACGGATGATTTTTAGATCAAACAATTTTGCTGAGCTTTGTATTGTATAGTGGTGTTTTGTATTCTGCCCTTCTCTGTTGATAATATTGGACTAGAGTCTCCCCCTTGTAGGTCAGGTGTCTGTTAGAAAAGTGTTTTCTGTAGCATAAAGAGGAGGCAAACCTTCATCTCTATCCATCCTTGCAGGTTCTCCAAAACATTGAAGTTCCTGGTTGTGCAAACAAGGTTCCATTGCAGTAGCTATGCTTTCAGATGAGAACAGCTTACTTTCACTAAGAATCGGGAGCAACTATCTTGTCTGTGTGACCTTAGCAATACAGTTTTTAGTTCTATGAAAACTTTTCTTTGGAGCTATGCAGCCCACGTACAAATGGAGTCTGTTCCTTTTCTTCCTTCAAGCGCTTGTTTCCTAAACTTGAATTGACAATAATAACAGCTAGTGTTTATGTGACTGTTTAAAGTTTGCAAAGCATTTTATAAATATTATCTCAGAAATCCTCCCAATAAACCTTGGAGATAGGTACTATTATTATATCCAATTCACAGATGAGGAAACTAAAGCAGGCTGTTAAGTGATTTGCCCAGCGTCATGGAGCTAATAAGTGTCATATTAGAACTCGAGTCTACCTGATTCCAGGTTCAGTGCTATATTCACTGTACCTTGTGTATTTTCTGTTTATTATTTAGTATGTATTTATTTATCTTTATTATTCTACATGTTATCACCCCAGATAAAAATGTAGGCTCCTTAAAGATAAGGGTGATTTCATTTGCGTGTTAATGTGCTTACAAAATATCTGGCACATGGAGTAGACCTTTAAAGTTTGTTGACTAAATGATTGGTTGATGCCAACATCCATTTATGTTCTCTGTTTCCTCTTGTCCTTCCCCTACAGGGAAGTGAGTTGGACTCATTATACTCTGAGCCACTTCATTTCCACTAGTACTAATAATCTCAAGTCTGTTTTCCCATTCGTATGTGTGCCTCTATGCAGTATGGGGTCATAAGAATTATCTTCAGCATTAACATTCCTTCTTCTGAATGCATTCTGACATCTAGTGAAATATTAGGTGAGCTCTGTGTTACTTGACTCTCTTTTCACCATGAATGCTTTACTTGTTGACAAAGATACTAAGGTTTATTTTTAGAATTGTCCTGCCTAATTTCTGTGCCTGCAACCTAACTCACTTTAATGAACATCTTTCTTGGACATGTATATTCTATCTATATAGTGAATATAGCTTCTCATCTTAATTTTATAATTGATGTGCTATTATATATGAAATTCAATGGGATTATCAAACTATCAACCAGTAAGATTTTAATAAGCACTTACTCTGTGGAAAGCCCTATGCCAGACACTAGGGATATAAATTCAAAAAGTAAATAATCCCTTACTCAAGGAGTTTGCAGAGTGGGCAGTAGACTCTTCCTGATTTCTTTTAGAAACTATATAGTTTTCAAGTCAAGTCAATAAACACTTATTACGTGCACACTACATACAAGATACTGTGCAAAGTGCTGGGGAAAAAATAAAGGAAGGCACAAATTAGGAGACAAAATGGAAACACTTATTTGCAAATAAGCTATATATATATACATATATATATATATAATGTGTATGTGTGTATGTATACATACACAGGCAATCAAGAAAGAAAAACATTAGTGTTTGGGGGTGGGGAAAAGTTTCTTTTATAAGGTAGGATTTTAGTTAAGATTTGTGAAAATGGCACATCACACTAATTTTCCATTTAGAGGCATAGCTAGAAGGAAACTATATAGTGATGTAGTTTGCCATAATAGAAACAACTGTCATCTTGAACTCAGAAGAGTCCAGGTTCTAGTCCTTTGTCTCTCATTTATTATCAAAACGGCAGTGGGCAAGTGAAAATTTATGATTCTCAGTTTCCATACTTATAAGTGACTGGTGTATGTGCACATGATTTTTACTAAAATATCTCCTGATGGGTCTATAAAGGCTATGTCAGTAAAATATAAACTGATGGTTTATATTATTTTGGAAAAGGTTAGAGTTTGGGCCTCACAACAGATTGCTTTTGTTATTTGGAACTGGTGTAACTATATGCCAAAAGTGTTATCAAAAGACGATCTCCACCAGAGAACTAATTCTTTGGTATAACAACCCAGCAAATGATGGAAAAAAAAGAAATACCTCTCAGTCCTGTGGAATTTCCTCCTATCTCTTTAGTAATTAAGAATAATAAGTATTTAATTTAATTTTTGGTATTGTGAATTTATCCAATGGTCAGGAATTCCATGTATTACCCAAGACACTGATTCATATTCTTATTGACATTTTCAGTGTTGTTGAAATCAGAATGTATAAGGAAATTATTGCTTAATGGAAGTTATTGTGATTTCTATTTGAAGAGGTGAATAAAGGTGTTGATAGAGTTGGTTTGATTGTTTGCCCAAAGTTAGCAGTAAATGTCACCTCGCTGGACACTTGATCAACTTCCCTAGTTGTACTGATAAGTAGCATAAAAATATTATGTATATAATTACAATTTGCATGCCATTATCTATTGTGAAACATGAGGAAGAAGAGAACATTTGGAGAATCTGGTAAAATGATCCAAATTGCCAATATATTTCTTAATACTAAATGCCTTCGATGTAAATGTAGGCGTAGTGTAGGATGGCAAAAGCAAACAAACAAAACCAGTCCAACAAGTTTGAGAACAGAGTTCAGTGTTAAGAAATAACAGCGCTTATAGACCACAGTCTTACTGACTATTAAAAACCTCACACATTAAATCATGAGTATTTTCCCGAAGAAGACAGGCAAAAACAAATGATTCAAGAACCACGGAACCATCGTCAGGCTCATACAAGATTTAGCAGTTTTCATGTTAAAGGAGTAGATGGTTTAGAATATGTTATTCCAGAAAGAAAGGGACTGGAATTACAACCAAAATAACTTACCAGTAAAACTGAGTATAATCCCTTAGGGCAAAAATGGATATTTAATAAAATCAAAGATTGTCAAGTATTCCTGGTGAAAAAACCAAAGTTGAATAGAAGAGAAAGAGAATAAGAAAGTAAACATGAAAGAGAAGTCATAAGAGACTTAATTTGGTTAATTGTTTACATTCCTATATGTGAAGATGACCCTTGTAACTTTCAAGAACTTTGTCATTATTAGGGTAGTTAGAAAGGGTATATACAAAAAGAGGACATGGGTGTGAGATGACTATGAGGGAATGACATTAAAGAAAGGATGATCTAAAATAATGAAGGGGTGAAAAGAAGTCTGCACTGAGAGAAGGGGGGAGAGGAAGAATGGGGAAAATTATCTCACTTAAAAAAGTGTGCAAGGAAGAGCTTTTACAGTGGAGTGGGAAAAGGAGGAGACTGGAAACACCTGAACCTTACTCTCATGGAATTAGCTCAAAGAGGAAATAACTCATCTGAATATTGAAATCTATCTCACGCAACACGGAATTAGAAAAGAAAGGGTATGTGAGGGGGGAGACTGATAGAAAGCGGGTTAGATTACTGAAGGCAATAAGAAGCAAAATAGACTTTGGAGGAGAAGAAGGAGGAGGAGGAGGAAAGACCGACAGACAGAGACAGAGAAATGAAAGAGAGACAGACACAAACACACACACAGATACACACCGAGAGAGAGAGAGACAGAGACAGAGATAGAGAGAATAAACAGGAATAAAGAAAAATAGGATAGAGGCAGATACACAGATAACTTTGAATGTGAAGAGGAACAACTCATCAAGGAAATGGGTGTTGACAACAAAATTGTTTAAAAACCAGAATGCAACAATATGTTGCTTACAAGAAACAGGCTTTGAAACAGAAAGACACACAAAATAAAAATAAGAGGTTGGAGCAGATGCTATAATGTTTCACCTGAAGTGAAGGGAGACAGGGGTAGCAATCAAGATCTCATGCAAAGCAAAAGCAAAAATGGATCTAATTAAAAGAGAGAAGCATGGAAATTACATTTTGCCATAGATATTGAAGATATACTGTAGACAATAAAGTAAAATCAATACTAAATATGTATTACCAAGTGGCATAACATCCAAATTCTCAAAAGAAAAATCAAATGAGTTACAGGAGAAGACTGATAAAAGCTACATATGTGGGGGGGACCTCAATTGCCCTCTCTCAGAACTAGATAAATCTAACTATAAAATCAATTAAAGAATAAATAAATAGATAAATAAAATAAGTTAAGGAGATGAATAGAATTTTAGAAAGTTTAGTTATGGTAGACCTCTGGAGAAATTTGAATGGGAAAAGAATGTTATAAACATTTTTCTTAGCTTTAAGTGGCACCTTCACAAAAATTGACCATGAATCAGGGTAGAATAATCTCACAAACAAATGAAGAAAAATAAAAATATCAAATGCATCCTTTTCAGATGATAATGAAAAAATTACAGTCAATAAAGTTCTGTGGAAATACACATAAAAATTAAATAGAATCCAAATAATCCAATCCTAAAGATTGAGTCAAAGAGCACATTGTAGAAACAATATATTATTTCATTAAAAAAATGACAATAATGAGGCAATATTCTATAATTTGTGAGGTGTGGCCAAAGTTGCATTTAAAAAATTTATAGTTCTAAATGCTTACTTCTATAAAATAGAAAAAGAACAGATCAATGAATTGGCTTGAAATAAAAAAAAACAACCTGGAAAAATAATAAGTATAAAAACTCCATTGAAAACCAAACTGTAAATTTTTACAATGAAAAGAGACATTGATAAAATTGAAAGTAAAAATCAAAACATTGAACTAATAAATAAAACTATAAGCTGGTTTTGTAGAAAAATAAAATGAATAAATTATTGATAAATTCAATTTAAAAAAGATGAGAACCAGTTTACCAGTTATCAAAAATGAAATGAATGAATTCACCATCAATGAAACTGAAATTAAAGCAATTACTAGGAGTTATTTTATCCAATTATATACCATTAAATCTGACAATTTTAATAAAATGGGTGAGTATGTTGTGTGTGTGTGTGTGTGTATATATATATATATATATATATATATCCCAGATTAACAGAAGACAAAATAGAATCCTTAAATAATTCTAGAAAAGAAAATGGAACAATACATAAATGAGTTACTAGTAAAAATAATCCCCAGAACCAGATGTATTCACAAGAGAATGTGACTAAACAATTAATTCCAATATTATAGAAAACATTTGAAAAAAGTACTTAACGGAGGAGTCCTACCAATTCTTTTATGACTCAAACATGGGGTTGATACCAAAACCAGGAAGAACAAAAACAGAGAAAGAAAACTAGAACAAGTTCCCTAATGAATATTGACACAAATAAGAATAAAGTACTAAGAAGGATATTAGAGCAATATATCAAAAAAATCATTTACTATCATTAGGTAGAATGTATATGAGGAGTGGATGACTGGTTCAACAGTATCAACATAACTGAACACATCAATAAAAAAAACCCTACAAAATTGTGATTATTTTAATAGATGCAGAAAAAGCTTTTAACAAAACACACCCCCTATTCCTGTTAACAACCCTAGAAAGCATAGGAACAAATGGAATTTTCCTTAAAGCAGGACCTAGTTAAAACCAGGAGAAAGCATTATCTATAATGGGAATATGTTAGAAGCCTTCCCAGTAAGACGAAGGGTGAAGCAAAGATATCCTTTATCCCCACCATAATTCAGGATTGTAGTAAAACGGAAGTGGAGGAATTAGAATAGCCAGTGAAGAAACAAATCCACCACTCCTTGTGTGTGATATGATGTTATACTTAGAGAATCCTAGAGAATCAGTTTTAAAAGTAGTTGAAAAAATTAACAGCTTTAGCAAAGTTGCAAAATATAAAATTAACCCATCTAAATCATCAGCATTTCTATATATAATCAGCAAAGTCCAGCAGCAAGCGATAGAAAGAGAAATTCCACATAAAATAGTTGCAGATGACAGAAAATAGTTGGGAGTCTGCCTGCCAAGACTAACTTTGGACCTACATGAACACAATTCCAAAACATTTTCCACACAAAGACAAATCTAAATGTTTGGAGAAATAGTAATTGATCATGAGGGGGATGAGTCAGTATAATAAAAATTACATTTCTACCTAAATTTACTTATTCAGTGCTTTACTGATCAAATTCCCAAAACAATTAAAGAAAAAAGAATAAGAAAATTCATCTGGAGGAACAGAAAGTCAAGAGTATCAAGGGAAACAATGAAAAAAATGTGAAGGAAAGTGTACCCGTACTGTTGGGTCTCAAACTGTATTACAAAGTAGCAATTGTAAAATTAATTTGGTACTAAGAAATAGAGTGGTGTATGAGTGGAATAGGTTAGGTATAAAACACAAACGACCATAGTAACATAGCGTTTGGTAAACCTAAAGATTCAAGCTTTTTGGAGCTTGATGAAAATTGCTTAGTAAACTGAAAAGCAGTTTTACAGAAATTAGGCATAGACCAACACCTAACACCATAGAGCAAGAAAAGGTCAAAATGGATACACGATTTACATATAAAGGCTAATATTATATGCAAACTAGGGAGATGATGAATATTTACTTGTCAAATCTATAGATAAAGGCAGAATTTATGACCATACAAGAAACAGGGAGGATAATAGTAAATAAAATGAATAATTTTATGTGAAATTAAAAAAATAGTTTTTGCACAAACAAAATCAGTGAAATCAAGATTAAAAAGAAAACAGTTAACTGGGAAAATATTTTATAGCAAGTTTATCAAATAAAGGCCTCATTTTTTCAAATAAATGAGAATTAAGTCAAATATATCCAAATATGAGTAATTCCCCAATTAATAAATAGTCAAAGGATATAAAAAGGATCTTCCAGAAGAAAACAAAACTCTCTGTAGCAGTATGAAAAATGCTATCATTGTTGATTAGAAAAAATGCAAATTAAAATAATGATGAGATACTATTTCATACCTATAAGGTTGAGTAATATTAAAGAAAAGAAAAATGACAAATGTTGGAAGGGATGTGGAAAAATTGGGATACTAATGCACTGTTGGTGGAGTCATGAATTTGTCCACCAATTATAGCGAATAACTTTAAACTATGTCCCCAAATCCAACACAACTACTATATCTGTACCACAAAGAGATCAAAGAAAAAGGAAAAGTACCTATATGGGTGAAAATATTTATAGCAGTAATTTTTTTTGTAGCAACAAAGAATTGGAAATTGAGGGCATGCCCATCAATTGGGGAATGGTTGAATAAATTGTGGTATATGATTATGATGGAATACTATTGTGCTCTAAGAAATGACAAGAAACATGATTTCATAAAAATCTGGAAAAACCTACATTCTAAGTAGCAACAATGCTGCATGATAATCAACGATAAGTTTTTCTCAGCACTACAACGATTTAACGCAATTCCAAAGGACTCATGATGAAAAATTCTTTCCACCTACAGAAAAAGATTTGATGGAATCTGAGTGTAGATGGAAGTATATTTGTTTTCACTTTGTTTTTCTTGTTTTTTTAATAGGCCTAATATGAAAACATGTTCTTTCATGTTATCACATGTATAATTGATATTTCATTTCTTGCCTTCTCAGTGACTGGAGGCAGAATGGGAGGGAAAAATATTCAGAACTTAAAATTTTTAGATAAAGAACGCTAAAAATAAATAAATAGTGGGTTTTGGGAAAAGGATAACATATTAATGAAATTGTTGATTCTGGTAAAAAGAAATCTCTATAATAAAATGATCATAGCAAGCAAATGATCTCTTCATCAAACAAATTTGATTTAGGACAACACAAGTTTACAAAATAAACTCATTGGAGAAATCTTACACATGAGGGTGATGGAAGATGAGCAGTTTCACTGCATAAAGCACTGAGGAGCACTATTCTCCCTCCCCCAGTGGCAAGAACTTGGTATAAAATTCAGTTAAGGTAGAATATTCTATGGATAGATAACACTTGAAGGAACACAGAAATAAAAGGCGAAAAAATGAATAGACGCCCTCATCTCTATAACAAACTTTTTTCTTCAATGTGAATAAGTAGACCAGATCAAATATATAAATGAAGGACATTTATGTCGGAAGCATATAAAAAAAGATAATTTTCAGAGGGTTAATGGATCAGTTCTGAAGATACATGAAAACAAATTGGAATTAGAAACAATTTGGTACAGTCTTACTCTCTAAATAAGAAGATAGAGGAAACATCAATAACTTTCAAACAGTTCACCTAGTTTTAAAATCTCATGCATAAATTTGTAGGTATGATTTATATATGAATATAGATTATCCTTCATGAAAAACGTAAGGGCAGGCAGACTTTAGTAAACTGAATTTTATATTAGGATATATCTTTAAGTCACATAATTACCTGACAGGTGCAAAAAGTATGCCATCTCACTATTTATTATTTATTGATTATTTTAGGTTCCTAAAGTTGGCTATACCACCCTCTGGGGGGTGCTGGAATGATCCAGGGAAGCAATAGCTTGAAATAATGCAAATTTCAAAATAAAACTGTTAAAGGATTAAAGAATGTAGATTTCAGAGGGGCACTGAGTAATTTTTTTGAAAAGGGAGTGCTAGGCCAAATAAGTTTGAGGACCTTAAAATTTGATTGAACAGTGTAGCATGGAAAGAAGAATACACACATTTATTAAGTATCTATTATGTGCTAAACGATTTATAAATATCACATTTAATCTTTGCAACAACCCTGGGAGGCAGATGTTTTACAGTTGAAGAAACTGAGGCAAAAAGATTGTGGGATTGCACATCTGGTGTTTGATGCTAGATTCAAACTCAACTCTTTCTGACTTCAGATAAGCCTTCTATTCTTTGAGTTACCTAGCTTCCTGTAAGCAGCTTAAATGACACTCCAAAGGTACTATTCCCATATGTATGTACTGTGCATGTACTCAAAACATAGGAAATTCCTTAAATATATTTTTGGAGAGATCATTTTGTTCGGTCCTTGGATTTCAACGTAAAACAAGGCATAAAAAGAATGAGATAAATGCCTAACAAAGACGTCTGCCATAATATCTGAAGAATATCTGGGAAAGAATCTATAGAAGAGTGATTCTCTCTTGTTCTTTTCCAGTTGGTATTATTTGAATATGGCACTGTGTTGATTACATAAAACCTGCAAATACTACAATGCTTTCTAAATGAGATCTGTAGCTAGGCAAAAGGATATATAGCCTAATAAGACACCATGAAAAAATCAACGAATAAGGACTACTTTATTGTTTATATCATGATATGTACTTGGATGGCAAACCATCAGCTCGATCCAACTGCATATATATATCTTGGACAGACAATGTATGTAGACATTGAGTTTGACTTAGAATTAAAGTTGTAAGAAGAGTGTGGGCTGGAATGCATTTTGAAAATGGTGTAGCACTTTTGATACTCTCTACCCTTCCCCATCTTAGCTATTTACTGAAATGAATAAGCCATCTTCTTTTAATATTTATATTTTTCTTTTTCAAGGCAATCAGAATTAAATGACTTGACCAGAATCACACAGTTATTAGATGCCTGAGTCTGGATTTAAACTCAAGTCTTCCTGAGCTCAGGGCCAGCTCTATCCACTGTACCACCTGCCTGCCTTGATACAAATGTTTTTCAAAATTCAGTAAGACAGTGGCTAGAAAGCTAGCTTCATAATAAGGATAATTTGGGTTCAGACCTTTCCTATAATACCTGCTGGCTATCTGACCCTGGTCAGGTCATTCAACAGTATCCTAGAAAACGCTCTAAAATTACTAATTGTAGAGCAACTATAGTCTCCAAAGTCTTACATTTTCTTATGGTTTAAAATGAAGTGGGGAGACCTAAGAGTTGAATTAATTAGCTTACAGGATATTTTCTAGAAGAGAACAAGAAGTTAATCAGTGGACAAACATTTGTTGAGTACCTACTATGTGCCCAGTACCATGTTAAGCCCTGGGGATACCAAGAAAGTCAAAAGATAGGTCCTATTCTCAAGGAGCTGATAGCCTAATGATGAAGACAATATGCAAAAAACTAGGTAGAAATAAAGCTATGGACAGGACAAATTGGAAGTAATCAGTAGAGGGAAGGCACTAGAATTGAAGAAGAGTGAGGAAGGCTTCCTATAGAAGTTGGGGTTTAAAGGAATTTGGGGAAGCCAGAAGGAAGAGATGAGGAAGGAGAGTACTGCAGGGATGGAGGAGAGTCAGTAAAAATGCCCAGCATTTAGTGATAGAGTGCCTTGTTTAAGGACTAGCAAGCATACAGGAGAAATAAAGCGTAAGAAGACTGGAAAGGGGTGTGTGTGTGGGGGGGTGAATGGCTTGGAATTTCAGACAGAAAATTTGATATTTGACCCTAGAGTTGATAGCAACACACTGGCATTTATAAAAATGATCATCTAGGAGACAAGTAATCAGAAAAATGGGATGAATCGTCCTATAATAAAAGTGAGGGATAACAAGTGTTGTATTAGTACACACACTAATTTTGAAAGACTCAGTGAAAGTTTACTGGCATATCAAATTGACACCTTATGATGAATTTATGGCAAGAAATACACAATAATAACATAGGGTGAGAAAGTGTGGATGGATTGTTATCTTCACCACTGAAGAACAAAGCCAAACTGATGATATCATGAATCTACGGAATCATTGTATCAGAAGAAGGGTGTCAGTAAAGTAGATATTAAGAAAGCCTATAGTGATATTGGACTGCTATGTGGCTCAGATCATAGGGCACTGGTCTTGGAATAAGGGAAGCCCAAGTTAAACACTCTGCCTCTGATAGCCTTTGACTGTGTCACCCTGGGTAATCCTTAATCTCTCTCAGTGTTGGTTTCCATATCTGTAAAATGAAAGGGTTGGGCCCAGTGGCTTCCCAAGTCCCTTATGGCTCTACATTTATAATCTATGGACTTAATTAACCAGTGAAAGTAGAGCAGGCATTGAGCCAGGAAATAAAATGCAGGCTCATCTAGGGTCTTTTCTAGGTGAAGGGGCAGGCAACAGATATGTCTGGAATTAGCAAATAGCGATAATAAAAATATGTTGGCAGCGATGGTAATAGAAGAAGTCAAAAAAGGATAGCAAGGAAGATCTATGTTTTGGGTGTGGGGAAAAACAAAGTGTGCTGGGTTAGCAAATATTTTATTTAGTTTTGCCCTGAAGGTAAAAAAATAAATTAAGGATGTTAGTGTTCTATTGAAGAATTCACAATGAAATTATTCACTGAACCTTGACTCTACCACTGGAGCTTCTTAAAATCTGTTGCGTTAGGTATTACTTGGTCTCATAACAATGCTGTTTTTTAATAACCTGTGAAATTTATAACAAATCATTTCACCTTATTCCATATAGAACAAATGTATAACAAACAGAAAAGATGGGGTCAAAGAAAGGAACTCAGATGAACCAATTTGTCTCCTTAAATAATAGCAGATCTGAATTGAATTTGGAAATTTATAATTTGAGGCATTTCTTTGGAAGAAAATACTATTTTTTCTTTTCCAATTTCTGAGGGGTATAATCTTAGAACTCTACAAATCTATTATTAAAAAAGCAGTGAAAATGAAGAAGTCCCTAAACTATACTATTATACCTCTACTTATAAGTTGTTGCTGTACCTGTACTTGTAAATCCTGGCCAATTAGCTTGCGTCAGTGTAATGGAAGATTGCATTGAAAAGGAAAAAAAAACACCATACACACACACATCAACTCAGTGGGATAAAAAAAGAATTCTATTTTATGATCTCAAAATATCTCTGTAATTTGAAACATAACACCCCTAATACACAAATAAACCTAACTTTAGCAGATGTCTCAAATGCTTATAACAAGAAGCTCCTTCATAGTCCTTTAAATGACAACTTCCATGCCCCTTGCCTCCTTTTTATTAAATGATATTGATCCTGGACACAATCATATAAAAGAAAAAAAAAAGAAAGAGCCTATGATTCAGAGACAACGGGAAGACATTTTATAGGACATTGAAACTAGTGGTTTTCAAACTTTTCTTGCTTATGGCAGAGATAGCTAGATAGGTCAGTAGATAGAGCACTGGGTCTGGAGTCAGGAAGACCTGAGTTTAATACAACTTCAGACAATTACTACCTTTGTGGCCCTGGTCAAGCCACTTATCCTCACTCTGTCTCAGTTTCCTCAACTGTAATATGAAGATAAAAGTAGTAATTTTTCACAGGATTGTAATGAGGATTAAATGTGACAGTATTTGTAAAGCACTTAGCACAATGCCTGACATATAGTAGGCACCTAATGAATGATTATTCCTCACCTCCCTATGGCATAATGTTATTCTTGGAAATAAAATGGGCATGGTGGCACGTGTATGTATGTGTGTGTTCTCTGTCTCTGTCTCTCTCTCTCTCTCTCTCTCTCTCACACACACACACACACACACACACACCAGAACACCCCTGTTATCCTAGCATCGATATGATAAGACTCTGAAAGCAAGGGAGCCACCAGTTATCTAATTAAAGGACAACCATTCTGTGTCAGTAGTGGATCAGGTCAAAGCTCCTGTGACAATAAGTAGTGGAAGGATGCCAGTAAGTAGTTTTGCACTTCCATCCTGTTTCAGAATGAGAAGGAAGAAAGGGAGAAAAGAAGGAAGGAAGGAAGGAAGGAAGGAAAGAAAGAAGGAAAGGAGAGAGAGAGAAAGGAAGGCAGGAAAGAACAAAAGAAAATATCTCACACTGTCACACCATGAAATAGACAGTGAATATACTCTTTCTGTAAACCAAATATGAAAAGAACAAGAGTTCAGCTAAAGAACTGAAGAAAACAAAAATATCTGGGGTTACACTTTTCTATGTGCTTCCTTTAGCAATGAATTTGGGAATGTGAAATTTGGGACACATATTTCGCCATCCTCATCACTGCTCAAAGTGTACTAAAATTTTTAAAACTTGTTTTGGTTATTTGTCCTGCAGGACATCATAACCTCAAATGCTACTTTGAGACAAATTCACTATTTCCAAAAACGTCCGTCTGTCTTTGAGAGTGGTGGTGATCGGAAGGTTCAAGTTGACTTACTCATTGAACTGCCTGCTAGCACAGATACACTTTGTAGGTGGAAAATTATTGGTCTTTGTCCCTCCCAGCTTGCAAGTGAAAGGAGGCTGCCAAGAGATAAACACATTCTAAGTTTATCATGCTATTCTTGGCCTCAAACTATAAGACATAAGGCAACTATTGCTCAAGGTACCATGTTTACAAGTGTTCCATCCTCTGCAATTTCAGAGACCCAACATGATGGAATTTCTTCCTGCTAGCCTATATGTGTTCTAAACTTTCAGATTTCCTATGGAATTCTGAAAATGTGGAGGAAGAGTCATTCTTTTGATAGTGTCTCCATTTATTTTCCTTTTCAAATCTGAACTGAAATATTATCTCAAGGGTAAAACCAGGGTTTTAATTGTAGAGGTGACAAAAGAACCACAGAGTAACAATAGCTAACATATATACAGCACTTAGTGTGTATTACTTTACCTCCTTTGATCTCGACAAACA
The DNA here is from genome assembly GCA_023548195.1 of Bettongia penicillata ogilbyi. NCBI lineage: Eukaryota > Metazoa > Chordata > Mammalia > Diprotodontia > Potoroidae > Bettongia > Bettongia penicillata. Next base: position 3,982,573 of record JAJHZJ010000322.1, on the reverse strand, counting down.
ACTGGTAAATTAGTGACTGTTGTTACCTGTTGTTCAGTTGTTTCTGTCATGTCTGACACCTCGTGACACCATTTAGGGTTTTCTTGCTAAAGATACTTTAGTGGTTTGCCATTTCCTTCTCCAAAACATTTTATAGATGAGGAACTGAGGCAAAGAGACTTAACTGACTTGCCGAGGATCACAGAGCTAGTAAATGTCTAAGACAGGATTTGAACTCACGTCTTTCTGACTCCAAGCCCAGTGGTCTCTCTGATGAGCCATCTAGTTTTTACAGATTTGGAAAACAAGGCTCAAAGAATGACTTGCCCAGGACCACAAAACTTCTAAGTGTCTGAGATAGCAGTTGGATTCATATCCACCTAACATCAAGGTCGGTACCTTATTTCTTTTTTGAAACTTAAGAAATGAAAGATGATGTCTGTGATGTATTGGGATTTGGTAATCCCCTCCTGAGACATACCTGTTCTTTCATCCTTTGCCTGGTCATTTTGCAACACACTCAGTCCTTTTAAATCTTTTATTCCATTTACCAAGTTAATACATGTAAGCTGCCTGCTATTCTTTTGATTTTTTTCTCTTAGAAGGATTACACTGAAAGAAATCTCATCTGTTTGGTAGCCTTCTCAAACTCATAGTAATGAAACTTTTAGTTGAGAAAAAGTGATTCACTTAACTTTTCTCACAATTATCTTTCTGGCTGCACTGGTTAATAGGATGTAGAAGCCTTTTCTTGAGTCTCAAGTTCATGCATCTTAAATATGAAAGAGAAGCATTGCAATATCACATCTCTTATTGGCAAAGTATATTGACATGTATTATGTATGATATTACACTGTTTAAATTATTAGAAATAACATTAGGAGAAATTATAATATGAGAGGGCATTGTACCAAATTTACGATATTTGTGAAGATATGTTAATCAAATTCTATCTGTGACTTATAAATAAATTACTTTGTAAAAGGCTCCCCATCGCCTACTGAATAAAGTCCAAACCCCTTTGCCTGCTATTCCAGTATATGTACAATCTGGTTTCAACGTACCTTTACAGTTTTATCTTTTGCTAATCAGAATTACAGAATTTCAGTATGAAGATAAGTAAAGAATGGTTTAGTCTAACCCAAAGATGGAAAAGTATGCCCACTACTACATATATAACAAATCAGAATTGAGAGACTTCTGATGAGGTAGAGGTTTCACGAGGGCAGGGCCTGTTTTACTCAACTTTTTACATCTCCGAACTTTAGCATAATTCCTAGCACATAGAAGGTACCTACAAGTTCCTTTCCAGGAGCTTATTATACTTTTGTATAGGCCTAATTGTTAAACAGTCTTTTTTTATATCAAACTTGATTTTGTCGCTTTACAACTTCTACATACTCCTACATTTTCCTTTGGGGCCAAACAGAGCAATTGAATACTTCATTCACATAACAGGCCTTAATATACTGGAAGATAACTCTCATGGCCCACTCTCAGTATTTTTGAAGCCAAATATTCTCAGTTCTTTCAAATAATTCTCATAAAAAGTGCTAAAATGATTTTTATGGTTCAGGAGTCAGAGGCAGGGAATTCAAATCCCACAACTGTTGCTTATTAGAAATATGTTATTGTCATTCATTTTCCTTATTTTTACAAATGAGTGGTGGGAGGTTTTTTCAGTTCTAGACCTGTTTATGAAATAGCATAGTCCTGCTAAATTGAACCACTGGGCATTCTCTAAGTCAGAATCCTGTACTTTCCTGACTGCATGCTTTTGGTTATGTTTTGACTGCCTGAAATACTTTAAAACTTTTTTTGTGGGGTGGAGGTACTAGGGTGGGGGAGATACTACTCTCACTTGGTTCTCCTTCTACTTATGTGACTATTTCTTCTCAGTCTTCTTTACGAGAAACTCATCCAGATTTCCCCTTTTCACCACAGGTATCCCACAGGGTTCTGTCCTTGGCCCTTTTCTCTTCCTCCTTTATACTACTTTACATGATGATTTCATCAGCTCCCATGGATTAAATGACCTATCCTTACAGTTCTCAAATCTGCCCGTCCTTCCGCAATCTCTTTGCTGACCTCTGATTTCTCATCTTTAACTGCATGTTATCTATCTTGAACTGGATGTCTAGTATAGATAAATTCTACATGTCAAAAATGGAAATCATTATCTCCCTCCGCTAAATTCTCTCTGGTTCCTACGTTACCCATTATTGAAGAAAATAACACTGTCTTTTGAGTGTTTCAAATAGTCCTCATCCTTAGCTTCTCCGTATCTCTCATGCCTCGTATCAAATCCAGTGTCAAGACCTGTCAGTTTCATCTTTGCAACATCTCTCAAATATGCCCCCTTCTCTACTCTCATATTGATATCACTCTGGTACAAACCTTAACCAACCTGTACCTGGATTTTGCAGTAGCCCAATGATGGGTCTGCCTTCCTCAAGCCCCTCCTCACTCCAATCCAAACTCCATTCAGGCCCTAATGATTTTCCTAAAGTGTAATCCAACCATGACATTTCCCTACTCATTAAATTTCAGTGGCTCCCTATCTATCACCTCCAGGATCAAATGCAAAATACTCTGCTTGGCATTCTTCCAAAACTCTTTATAACCTAACCCTCTCCTTCCTTTATAGATCTTCTTACACCTCACTTTCTGCCATGCGCTCTTTAATCCAATGACACTGATCTCTTTGCTGTTCCATCAAGAACACACACCATCTCTTGGGGACAAGCATTTTCTCCCACTGTTCCCCAAGTCTACAATGGTCTCCCTTCTCATCTTTGCCATTCCCTGGCTTCCTTTAACTACAATCCAATTACAATTCTGTTTTCTACAAGGAGTCTTTCCCATCTCCTTTTAGTTTTAGTGTCTTTCTTCTGTTCATTTTTTCCTATTTATCTAGTATATGTGTGTGTTTGTCCTTCGTTTTTGAGGAAGACCATGACATCAGAGAAATGATGACATGACTTGCACTTGACTTTGTTTTGAGTGGGTGAGGGCTGTGCAAGGTCACCAGCCTCTCTTTCTCCTCCTGAACCATCTGAATCCAGTGACCAGATATTCATCTGGATGCATGGAGAAGGCCCAGGATGCAATGGGGACCTTGGCCCTTTTACATTGAGGCCTGTTGAGGTACTCACTTAGAGTGAGGCTAATTTTTATGTATTTGCTTATTGTTTCCCCCATTAGATTGTAGATTTCTTGAGGGCAGGGACTTTTTTACTCCTCTTTTTATATAACTTTCGCATAATTCCTGGCACATAGTAGGTGCTTAATAACACTGATTAATTGACTTCTTTTCCCCTCTGTTTCTGCATGTCCAAGTTTTAGCCCTATCATTCAAGACCCAGCTCAAATAATACATCCCTTATCTAACTTTTCTCTCATTCTTCCTATGATCATTAATAGCACTTTGCACCAAAATTCACAAAAAATCAAACATCATATCATATTGTATTTATTTGTGTGCAATTTATCTCCTTTAATGGATGATAAACTCCTTGATATTTAAGGCAACTGGATGCTGTAATGAATTGAGTGCTAAAACTGGAGTTAGGAAGGCATGAGTTTAACTACTGCCTCCGATAGTTACTTACTATGGCATATTGGGCAAGTGATTTGACCCTATTAGTCTCAGTTCTATCATTTGTAAATTAAAGATAACAATAGTATGTATCTCACATGCTTGCTCTGAAGATCAAGTGAGAAAACATATGTAAAGTCCTTTGTAAACTTTTAAGAACTATGGAAATGCTAAATTCTATTATGATGCCGTCATCTTGGTAGGGCAGCTAGGTGACACCATGGAATTCTAGGCCTGAAGTCAGAAAGACTCATTTTTCTGAGTCTCAAATATGGCCTTATACCCTTAATAGCTGTGTGACCCTGGGCAAATCACTTAACCTTATTTATCTCAGTTTCCTCATGTATAAAATGAACTGGAGAAGGAAATGGCAAACCACTCTGCTATCTTTGTCAAGAAAACCCCAAATAGGCTCATCAAGTGTGGTAGATGATTGAATGTCTGAACACAAAGTCATCTTGATACCTTGTCATAATGCCTGTCACGGTGAAATCCATTCATATTTTGTGCATAGTTTTTCTCTATTTCTGAATCTAGAAACCCTGTCTAAAGCAAGTAACATTTATCTAGTTTAACAGTTTAAATCTACTCTAAGACATTTGGGGCATACTAAACTAGACATCATATATCTAAGCGGTGTACCCAAGTACAGAAAGAAATGTGTGTGTATGTGTGCATGTATTTGATTGCTAAGGCACTGGCAGGGATCTTTAACCAATTGTGAAGAGTGTGATTTGTGTCATAGAACTTAAAAATGGTTATAGTTTCCTGGTTATTAAAAAAACACAACTAAACAGAGTAGATTCTTTAAATGATGTTGAGAGTGAAGTCTTTAAACAATGAGCTTGACTTTAATTCATGATGATATTCTAGAGCATGCTATTAAAATTTGGTTGATAGATTTTAGACAGAATTTATTAGGCAGTCATTGCTAGTACAAGCCTGCATAGTTTCAAATTTTGTATATTCCAAAGGTCTTAGAATAGATTTAAAGTTTAGTAGCTTAAAATTGTCCTAACACTTTTGGAACACCCTATAGAAGTTATACCAGGTGAACATTATTTTTGTTTTTTACAGAGGTACAAGACACACAGACAGAGAAAAGCTGTACATAAAATAAACCTGGATTTCAGCAAACCCTTTGATAAAAGTCAAAAGATACTTTTTGAAAGTAAGAAGAAATGTGGACTGAGCAACAGTAAAAATAAATATTGAAATTGATTGATTATGTTGAAAAATCTAGTCTATATCAGTGTCAATTTTTAGTTCTTCATCCTTGGTATTATTAAACTGATAATTTTAATCAATAAGCTGCATTTAATCAATAAGTATAGATGGCACATGAACAAAATTTGCAGATGATATAAATCAGGACTGGTTAACTTATATATGAGCCAATAGAATCAATGATCAAAATTTTCTGGACATGAACATGACAGGCTGAATCTAATAAGATAATTATTGATAGGGATATATGTGAAGTTGTTTTTGACATGTTAAATTTGAAGCACTAATGGCATATCCAATTCAAGATGTCCAAAATCCAACTGATAACATGGAAGTGAAGTTCTAAGTTCTAAAGATTTGGGAATAATCTACATGGATAATTAAACCCATGATAGTTAAGTGAAATAATATAGAAAATAAAGAGAAAAGGATTAAATGGCTTGGAGTAGATAGTATGATGAGAAGGGAAAATGAAATCTATCAGGGAGGTGTAAACAAATTGCCTTGCTTCATTGAGAGCCCAGTTTAGATTGTATAGGGGATACAAGAAATAGAATTTCACGTCTTCTTCTAGCTCTATTTAGCAGCACATAAATAGAAGGAAATGTGGCAGATTCTGTAAGACAGAGGTGAGTTTTGGCAAGGCATACTAGAAAAAGTAAAAGGAGGCAAAGGATTCTAAGGTAAAAGATAGTGTCAAGTTGAACTGATTCATCGAGAAACTGAATAAGGGAAGAGAGCAAAACCAGTATAAAGGTGATAGACTGGAAAAGAACTGAGAGGTGGGACAATTGTAAGTCAATGTGTCCATGAAGAGCAGGGTTGGGGGCATAAAGCATAGAGAAAGATGAAATGATACACACACAAAAAGATCAAATAAAGACATATTAAAATTCATGAATAAAGATGTTGAATTTTTGTGTGATGGCAAGATCAAGGGTATTTTCATTTTAATGAAATGTGGTTCAATCAGAGAGGTCATGGGAATTATATAGTTTAAGCAACTGGGAAGGTAGGGTAGTTGAAGGAGCATCAATATGTGTGTTGGAGTCCTCTATTATTGTGGAAAGAAGTTCAGATAGAAAGACTGTGAATCACACCTCAAAATCTTTGAGGGAAGAATGTTTTAGAGGTATTTTCAGAAATTATAAATCCCCAAATCTGGATTATGTGGTAAATTCAGGTAGCACAACCCCAGAGGAATAGAAATGGCTGTGTGATGATGGCAGAGGATGGTAGCAATAGAGAACAAAGAATATTCTGACTGTTCTTCCATAACTAGTGAGTCTGGGAGTAGAAGTAAAAAATGCAGATAATTTTGCTAAAGGTAGCCTGGATTCTCATGTCTTTAGAAAGGAGCCAAGTCTCAGTGAATGCCAGAAGATTAAAAGAATGAGAAAAGAACATGTTTAAGATGAAAGGAAGTTTGTTAATTGGAGGCATTTGGAAGAACCAAGTAAATGGGACAGACACATGTCGAGTAGAACACTGGATGGATGAATAGATGGATGGCAGTCAAAATAAGCTTATGTATCTTAGTTCGCATTAATTCCATTTTGGAGAAAATTAAGAATTACCAGTCATTTTTTGTTGATAGTAATAAATCCATAATGTCCACAGAAAGAGAGACTATAATCCTACTATACAGGAGCCTCTATAATCACTATAGGGTGATAACCATTCCTGGAATATTGTATTAAGGTCTGAATACCGAATTTTAAGAAGAGCACTGGAATGCTTGAAAAAGCAAAGAAAAGAGCAGGAAGAGTAGTTAGGGGACTCAAAATGATACAATTGGTTTAAGAAAATGGAGAATTTAACCTGGAGAGAAGACTAAAAGGGAACGAATTGTTCTTATCAATAATTTAAGATCCAGTTTATGGAAAGGAGAATTGTTTTTCTTGAACTCAAGTACTGGAAACAATAATCATTAAAGTTTCAGAGGTGGAATTTTGCTCAATAAAAAAAAAAATCCTGAGAATTAAGGCTGTCTAAAAGTAGAATAAACCACTTTATTAAGTAGTGAGCACCATTACTGAAATTGTATGAATAGATTCAGGATGGTCTTTATCAGCAAAGTCATAAGATGGAATTCCTGCTCAGATTTGGATTGATATAATTGAAGGTGTCAAACTCCTATACAAAAGAAAAAAAAAACCTCTCAAGTGCACATGAACCACATTAAAAAATAATTGAGAAACATTTAACAAAGTAAATAAAAATGCAACAAAACATAGGTAATGTTAATATGTGGATTTCTAAGGCAACACATGGCCTGCCAGGATCCATTTCTAACTGCATTTATACTATCGATATAAAAGATCTCTGATATCCTTTATAACTCAGATATTTTATCATTTCATAGTTCTACTTTTTCAGTTTAACTCATCTTAAAATTTTACAATTATGACTTCTTATTTGATTTCTATATAATTAAATTGCATTTTAGGATATATTTAATTTACTCATAAAATCAGATTGGACAAAATGTGAGAATTTACATTAATTTCCATCTTGAATTTAGAGAATGAAAGAACATTTAAATAGTGTATTTGGTTTTTGTTATTGAGACAGTCTGATTAGTATTAGGAACATGATACTTTGAAAATATGGTAAATCAGAAAGTGTGGCCTAAGGAATTTAACTGATTCTCTCCAGTTTAAGAATTAGGAAGGAGGGAGCCTTTGCTGAAAGACTATTGGATGACTAAAATGAAGCATATGGTTAATTTGAAAATAATTTGTTAATTTGAAAAGTTTTTAATAATCTCTCATAGGAGCAAGCTGTGCATATCTTGATTCAACCAGGCAGACATACCTTCATGTCTGATCTCTCATGGGCTCACAGGAATGTAGTAGTTAGAAAACTTTTAAAGAGCCTTCTAGCCCTAGAAGTATAGAAACTGGAACGAAAATTGAGAACTATAGTTGCATATCAGGAATTTTCCTTGAGTAAGAAAGAAAATGCAAGTGCATTAAATTTGGAAATCAACCAAATTCAGAATTCATCTGCCAAACTACTGACAGAAATTTATTTGCATTCACATCATGTTACTGAATAACATTACCTAGTAGTTAAATATAGTACCTGTCTTTCGAAGAGCTCAAAGTGCTTTACCAAAGTAGGTGGCGAGCCTCATTATCTGGATTGTGTAGATAATTTAGTCAGTCAAAGCCTTTATTGCTATGCTAGATCTTGTGGCTCCCAGTCTATCACCCCATCCAACAGTTCAATTTTTTCTTGACCATTTATAAAATACAAGGAAGCTGATTTACTGAAAATGTAGCCAAAATAAATTCAAAACCTGTAATTGTTGAAACATCAGCTATTGCCCCTTGAAGTTCCAAGAAAATGAAACTGAATATCTGAAAAAGCAAAAGGAAAAGTGATATCAGGGAATATTATCCCTCCAAGGAAAAAGACTTTATATGAGCCCTCTTCCGCATGGAGTGAGGACTCAGTGATACTTGTTCTTTTTAAGGTGTGAAGAGTCTAGAACAAAACAAAACATATAGGCAAGTGACTATGTGCTATGGAGCAGGAAGAAGATGTATTTAAACAATTTGCATATCTCTGTTTTCCTCCTCAGTTATTTTCAGATCTAAACAAGTTTTAGGAAGCTCTCAGTGCCATGAAAATGATGGGATAGAAGTCTCAAGAATACTTTGGTACTGTTAAAAAAAAGAAAATTTCTAAGATAAGGAAAGGCTGAAGCAGTCAAAGAGCAACATTTCCAAGAGATTAAGAAAGAATTAAATAAATTGGAAGGTCTTCCAGTTCTGAAGAATGGGAGTCCTGGAAAGTTTGCCGTTGAATTAACCCTTACCCTCAATGATTCTCATTATTGTAGTACGATTTACTGTAGTAGAAGTACTGATTTATATAGTAGAAGAATATGAACATCTCTTAATCCTAACATGTTTTATCAATGAGAGGTGAATGGGAACTTTCTTTTTCCTTTTCAGTTATCTTTTTGATCCTCTTTTGTGGCCCCACCAGTGAATGACTCTGGGGGATATGTTTATATAGCAGGGTCTACAGAAAATCTTTGATTTTCTCAAAACCACAGGACACTAAACATTTAAGGTCAAATAGGTGTAGAATTCGTACATTTCTTCCCAACTCTTGATGAGTTCATATAGTGCCAATCTTAAGTTTGAAGTCTCAGCTCCACCTATACAGTGTTTCTCACTTTATTGTACTTACCAAGTGAAGCAATATCATCCAATCCCATGGGAATTACCCTGTTCCCACACTCCAACTCATAAGGTCAACATGGTCACATCTGCCTACATCTGTGAACTGTAGTAGATAAGCAACAGCTGCTAAACCCTGGCTTGAGATACATCATATCCTGTCCACATGCAAACAGCCCTGGGTGAAACCACAAATCCCACATCTAGAATACCAGTACTGTATTTTATAAAACTGCCTCAAAGATAGGCAAAGAATATGATCCTAAGTTGGTGGGAATGCAACTTGACTACTTCTAAAGACTACATCTGAAGTGAGACAATAGGACTGTTGTTTATGGCTGGATAGCTTTAGCTAGAAAGTTTGTATCTCCTTCTTAACTACATTATGGGTGTCCCCAAGAAGTTCTTGAACAGTGTATATCTTCCAGGCAGGCAACAACTACCAAAGGAAACATTCCATTGTAACCATCCATTATTTCTTACATATTTACCTCCTAGTCAGGTTGACCAAACTTCACTGTAGGGAATTGTGTGGCAAAACTTCACAATATACTCCTTCCCTAACTTGGACTCTCTAGGGAGAAAAGTTTCCCAGAGATGCTCTGTCTTCAGGTCAATTTAGCTCTCCACCTATTTGTAAGCAAAACACATTTGATAATCATGGCGATGACAAAAGTTTCATTAGGCACTGTTAGATCCACTCTATACGGACCATCAGGACATCATCAAATTGTAAAGAATTGTATCTACTATGAATAATCAGAATAAGGTGGGTCACATATCCATTACAGTGACATATCTTCATATTCAAACATTTATTAAGTACCTTCGAAATGTCTCTGATTCTCACGATTCTCAAAATAATCTGTTCCTAAATTCCATGATGCTTTGTCTCCTAGACATGTACGCTGAGAGGGAAACGGGCCTGCAGAAGTTTTTGCATGAGGCCCAGCTAAGCTACATTATTCTAAGGTCATTTGTAGATAAAAATGGAAGGATAATGAATAGAAAGACAACATGCCTGGCATTCACAGAATCATAGAACTCAGAGTTCGAGTGACCCCAGAGGCCATGTAGTCTAATGCTTTACTTGAACAGGAGTCCCCTTAGCAAACACATCTGTCAAGGGACTCATAGCAAATAAAAAATGTCTGCTTGTTGATTGATTGAAGACCACCTGTGATAGGGAACCAACTATTTCCTAAGGAATTGCATTCCGATTTGGGATAGCTCTAATTGTTAGGAATTTTTTTTACAGTAAGCCAAAATTTTTTCTCTTAAAGGTCTTACAGAAGAAGTCTGTATCCTACCCTTCCAATCATATAGCTTATTTTTCCCTTCCATAAATCTAACCCTATTTCTAAACAGAATAATGAACAAACTCTTCTCTCAAAGCTCCATGCCTTCACTCAGTCCGTTTACTAAGCCTTAAAATTTCTCCCTCTTCCATCTTTAACTGTTAAATTCCTACCTTACCTTCCTACTCTCAAGTGTCATGCTTTCCATCTGATCCCATCCATGCACTAAGACCATCTTAGCATATACTCTGACATTATTGCTGCCTTAACTTTAACTTTTTACTTTTAATTTTTTAGGACAGACCTCAAAGCCGTCAGTGAGCTGGGGGGAGTTTGCACCAAGCATGTGAAGATACCTCATTTGTGAAATGGGTAGATGAAAACAATTTGTTCTGAAAGGTCATGAAAGTGGCAGGCCAATTGACAATTGACTGCCCTATGAATCAATTTAATATCCTTGTGACAGCAGACAAAAATTCCCCTTCTTGGTAATCATTCCACTAAATGTATTATTTTCTCCTATTGGAATGAAAACTCTTTCAGGTTAGAGACTCACTTTTTTTTTTTTTTGTATTTGTGCCCCCAGCACTTAACTATATTGCCTAGCACACTAAGAATTTAATTTTCATTATTCATTTGTCTTCTCCAGAATGCCTTTTATGATCCTATGTTTGGTAATATCCTTGCCCTGCAATTTTCACAGAATATAGTTTTCCTAGTCTCTAGAACATTTAAGATGAAATATTTTAAATTATAGCTAATCACCATATACAATTTCTACTATACTGTTAGTTCCTTGACGGCAAGAACTAGGCCTTACCTTAATTTTTTATCTTCATCAGTACCCTGCACTCCAGATGTATTTAATTAATATTTGTTGATTTGAATGGAAATATAATGGAACTTCCAGCTTCCAGAGTGATCTCTGCTAATCAGCAAAGGCAGTGGGAGAACCACATTTGGATTCAAATGCTTTACTACCTGAAATATACTATGTGAAGAAATGACAACACCACCACTTAGGAATAGGAAATCAGCATGCATGGTTAGATCTGACTTAAACTTAATAGAATAAATCTTCACTGGGAGCACAACATTTTAAAAGCACTTAATCACAGTGATTTTCTTTTTATAAAATTTATTTTATTTTTAATTTATGGAATAAAACAAACATTTCCATAACAGTATAATAAAAAGGTGATTACACATGAAATTGCAAATCTATATTATTTACCACTTGCTATTCCTTCGAAATATATTAAAAATAATTTTCAAGCTATGCTGTGACAAGGAAGATGACAAAAGAATGGAAAAGATCTTCTACCCAAAAGCACAATTTTATATACTATTGATTCAAAATTAGAAGAGACCCAAAAGGCTCTCCACTTCAACTCATTCATTGTATTGATGGCTACTGCAGAGGAATCATTAAGATGGGTGGAACTTCAAGCTGATTATTTCCCTGCAACTCTCAAACATAAGGCTGTCCAATCAGGAAACTGGGAGTTTGGGGGAATTGGTGGAAGGTGTACTGTATTGCATCAGCCAGGGGAGGGAATGGATCAGAAAGTAAGACAGGGAAAACCACCGAGGAAGCAGAATATTTCAAAGAATCTGGAAATTGAAGATTATAGGGAGTTTCTGTAGGTTGGGAATGTCTCTGTAGATAGTTGTAGACCCTTAAGTGGGAGAAAAAAGATATAAAAAAATTAACTAGAGTAGGAGAATCTGGTTGCTTTTTATATGGGGGGAGATGAAAAGGGAAGGGAAGGATGGGATGACAATGACAATTTTTATCACTGTTTATTTTTATTCTTACTGTTTATTGAATTGTCATTTAAAAAAATGATACCCAAGAAGACATCTGAAGATATCAATCCACAGGTGTGTTTTCTCACCGTCTCCAAATATTTATAAAAGTGGCCTATGCCTCCTTGGACCCTCTTCTTGATAAAACTAGGAGAAAGGAATAAGCAAGATTCTACAGATAGTTTTGCTTTTTTCCCAAGGAAAAATGTTTTTATGTATTATTTTGAAAGTATCCTTTAAAAAAAAATGAGAATTTATTGCCTCTTTCTTCCATTGCCTGGCTCAACTGAAAACAATAACAGCAACAAAAACAACCATTATTCCTCACAACAAACATATATAGTCCAACAAAAAGATTCCCAAGCTGGCCAAGTTGAAATATGCATGTCTTTTTGTAGTTTTTACGTTTTCGTCACCTCTCTGGCAGAAGGGGAAATTTTTCTACTACAGAGGATGCAATTCCAAACTAACTGAGAGGACTAGAGAGTCTATAATGTGGCTATACCTATTTTTTAATTGATTAAAAAATACAACCCCATAGAACTAATGTAAGCTTAAAGACTTTCCACAGGAAAGGTACGTCCCGCATGCAAAATGATACAAGATTCAATGACCAAGATGCAACCACTTTGTTTGGCAATTTGCTGCTTATCAACATTAAATAAAACATTAAACATCAAGAAATATGCTCACCAAATGTATATGCTGGTGTCACAGAGGATATCTCTGCCTCATTTCTTTGCATGGAAGAAGGGAGACAATGCTATCTGTGAAGAGACTTTAGCCCTCCTTACCTACTGGCATGTAGTCCCTGAATATGACTCTCGCTTATTGCGCTCAATTTTTGTTCTCTCATTTTGGGGAGGTTGGATATGACTATAACACTGTGAGCTTTTAGAGTTCAAGAGACAAATTATGTGGTTTTAGCAACTTCCATGGTTTCAATTATCTTCTTTAAGCAGATGACTTATAAATCAACATTTCCCCCCATTTATTCAGCATGCATTTATTTGGGTACCAGAACAATGTGTTAGGCACTGTGGTTTGTTTTGTTTTGTTTTGGTCATTTCAGTTGTGTCCAACTCTTTGTGACCTCATTTGGAGTCTCCTTGGCAATGATATTGGAGTGGTTTGCTGTAATATACAGTTACTGATAACATTTTCATTTCTTATCTTTTCTCTTACTCTAGTTCCTCATCATTAACTGCCTGCAAAATATCTCTATCAGAATGTCTTAGAGGCATCTCAAACTCAATATACCCAAAACAGTTTTGATCACCTCACCCCTACTCCAATTCCATCTCTTCCTGTAGCCTATGGCAGCCATGAGAATGCCAGCACATTTCTGAATCACAAAATATAACAGACTTTCCACAAGATAGAACTAACACATTTATTCAAACACCAGAAAGCTGAATCCTAACACCAGAAAGTTGAATCTATCATAGCACTAAAGAAATTCATCATAGTAACCAAGAAGTCTATACACATTATCATGCTTCCCCACAAGCAAACACTCACAATCCTGGCTGCCTGCTTCCTTAGTCCTTCCCAACTCTGACTAGTCTGACCAACTTCCTCTCAGCTCTGCTCCAGCTCTGCCTCTTCCTGGTCCACCCATTCAGCAAGCTCCTCCCACCAAAACTTCATGTGATTTAAACTCATGTCACTTAAGCTTCCGTGTGACTTATGCAGGTCACATAGGCCTATTAGTCAATGGAAAAAATCTTCCCATTCCATTAAAAATACACTAATTCCATTAAAAATACATTAACAATATATTTGGCTCCAAGATATTTCTTATCCATTACATACGTCAAATGGTGTCATGAGAACTTTACAACAATATAACAGGGATCATGCAAAATAAGCACATAAAACAATATCTTAGGGTGGGTTTCAAAATTCCCCTGTTGAATGAATGGAGCCCAAAATCTTAGGGTAATAGATGAAGTTCTCTTCTTCCACAGCTACTTCCCGTGGATATTGGACATAGGAAGTCCAATTTGAAGGGTCATTTCCTCAGCCACCTGCTAGAGGTTGGCCAATGCCAGGGGCAGGGTGACACAACACATTGGACAGGAGGTGACATCCAGTTTAAGAGCTCAGGAATCTATAGCTGGAAGGAATTAAGCCTGAAGAAAACAAATCTGACAAACAAGGTAAACAGATAAAAAGCCAAAAAGAAGTGAGACAGTAGATACAGGGTCAACTGCTTCTGGAAGCCAAGTATTCATTTTCATTACCTCATTCCCTGCCGTTTATTGCTTTCTAATTTGCAGTATGGGGGTAATCATTCTGGCTAGGGGTATACTTTGTTTCATCTGAGTTGGTCCCTGGTAATTTCCTATTCTCCCAGCAGGTATGATGAACTTGGATACAGTGTTTCTGGAGGATATGTAGGGGGCAATTCTTATTTCCTTACTCAGTCTAATAATACCTTTGCTCCACATATTTTACATAGTTCATTAGTTAGAATGCCATCCATTCTCGCAAAACCTACCCCTGCTTTCAACAGAGCAGTAAACAATTCTTTTCTTGTCAGTTTGTTCAGACTTTGAATCCACTGGCTATTTACTCTTCTCTCTTGAGGAAATTTATCTTTTCCACTGATTGTCACCATCCAACATATCAACAATTCTCCCGTCCTTTGCGTTAATCGACTCAAAATATCTGTGACCTACTGCTGAGTAAAATCCTCAATTGTCTCCTCAAACACCGCGTGGTCCCTAGGATTCTCCCGTTTTCGCCTTAGTATTGGGCATGCTTCTGCTGGAGAAGCCTCCCCCTCTAGCATTATTTCATTTCCCCCCTCTGACTTTGTTACATTTTTCCCCATGCACTCTCCTGGCAGTCATTGCTGGGTAAGAAGGCTGGATCTGTACAAAGGTTGCTTGCTCTTTAAAGGAGAGGCCAAACACAGAATTTTCATGCAAACTAGATAACTCTTTCCATCTGAATTTTCTCTTCTAGTGACCTACACATAAGGTGATAGCTTGTCAATAAGGTCCATCCTCTCCTACACACCCCTGCCAGTTCTTTTCCCAGTCTTACTAGTATTTCTTTTCTTTCCGTTTATTTATTTAATATAAATTTATTTACTTAACTTTTTACATTCATTTTCACAAAATTTTGGGTGCCAAATTTTCTCCCCATCTGTCACCTCCCCCCACCCCAATACACCGAGCATTCTAATTTCCCCTATCACCAATATGCCCTCTCATCTAACATCCCTCCCTTCCCTTGTTCCCATCTTCTCTTTTGTCCTGTAGGGCCAGATGACTTTCTATTCCCCTTTAACTGTATTTCTTATTTCCTAGTAGCAAGAACAATACTCAACAGTTGTTCCTAAAACTTTGAGTTCCAAATTCTCCCCATCCCTCCCTCCTCACCCATTCCCTTTGGGAAGGCAGGCAATTCAATATAGGCCATATCTGTGTAGTTTTGCAAATGACTTCCATAATGGTCTTGTTGTGTAAGACTAATTGTATTTCCCTCCATCCTATCCTTCCCCCATTGATTCTATTCTGTCTTTTGATCCTGTCCCTCCCCAAGAGTGTTAACTTCAAATTGCTCCCTCCTCCCATTACCCTCCTTACCATCACCCCCCTCCCTTGCTTATCTCCTTCTCCCCCACTTTCCTGTACTGTAAGATAGGTTTTCATACCAAAATGAGTGTGCATTTTGTTCCTTCCTTTAGTCAAATGTGATGAGAGTAAACTTCATGTTTTTTTCTCAGCTCTCCTCTTTTTCCCTCCACTAAAAAGTCTCCTGCCTGCCTCTTCTATGAGAGATAATTTACCCCATTCCATTTCACCTTCTTTCCTCCCACTACATTTCTCTCTCACCATTTACCTTAATTTCTTTTAAGATATGATCCATCCTATTCAATTCACTCTGTGCTCTCTGTCTCTGTGTGTGCATGCATGTGTGTATGTGTGTGTGTGCACTCATGTGTATATGTGTGTGTATGTGTGTATGTGTGTGTGTGGTCCCACCAACTACCCAGATACTGAAAAGTTTTAAGAGTTACAAATATTATCTTTCCATGTAGGAATGTAAACAGTTCACCCTTGGTAAGTTCCTTATGACTTCTCTTTGCTGTTTACTTTTGCATGGTTTTTCTCATTCTTGTGTTTGAAAGTCAAATTTTCTTTTCAACTCTGGTCTTTTCATCAAGAATGCTTGAAAATCCTCTGTTTCATTGAAATACCATATTTTCCCCTGAAGTATTATACTCAGTTTTGCTGGGTAGGTGATTGTTGGTTTGAGTCCTAGTTCCTTTGACTTCTGGAATATTCTATTCCATGCCCTTTGATCCCTTCATGTAGAAGCTGCTAGATCTTGTGTTATCCTGATTTTATTTCCACAATATTGGAATTGTTTCCTTCTAGCTGATTGCAATATTTTCTCCTTGACCTGGGAATTCTGGAATTTGGCCACAATGTTCCTAGGAGTTTCTCTTTTTGGATCTCTTTCAGGCAGTGATCGATGGATTCCTTGAATACTTATTTTGTCCTCTGGTTGTAGACTATCAGGGCAGTCTTCCTTGATAATTTCATGAAAGATGATGTCTAGGCTCTTTTTTTGATCATGGCTTTCAGGTGGTCCCATGATTTTTAAATTGTCTCTCCTGGATCTATTTTCCAGGTCAGTTGTTTTTCCAATGAGATATTTCACATTATCTTCCATTTATTCATCCTTTTGGTTTTGTTTGGTGATTTCTTGGTTTCTCAGAAAGTCATTAGCCTCCATTTGTTGCATTCTAATTTTGAGAGAACTATTTTCTTCAGTGATTTTTTCAACATCCTTTTCCATTTGACTAATTCTGCTTTTGAAAGCATTCTTCTCCTCATTGGCTTTTTGAACCTCTTTTGCCAATTGAGTTAGCCTGTTTTTCAAGGTGTTACTTTCTTCAGCACTTTTTGGGGTCTCCTTAGCAAGGTATTGACCCATTTTTCATACTTTTCTTGTATCTTATTTCTCTTCCCAGTTTTTCCTCTACCTGTCTAACTTGATATTCAAAATCCTTTTTGAGCTCTTTCATGGCCTGAGCCCATTGGATATCTATTTTGGATGTTTGGGATACAGAGGCCTTGACTTCTATGTCTTTCCCTGATGGTAAGCATTGTTCTTCCTCATCAGAAAGGAAAGGAGGAAACATTTGTTCACCAAGCAAGTAACCTTCTATGGTCTTATTTTTCTTCCCTTTTCTGGGCATTTTCCCAGCCAGTTACTTGACTTCTGAGATTCTTCTCCAGCCCTGCCTTACTAGTGCTTGGCATCTGAGATTCAAATGCTGCTCCCCAGCCTCAGGGCTTTCAGCGGGGGGCGGCGCTGCTATTCAGTGTGAGAGATTAAGTTCAGGTTCTCAGGTGGGGGCAGGGCCTCCTCCCAGGCTCAGTTCCCTCAGGGGGTTTATGTGGAGACCTTCTGTAAAGGACCAGAGCTCCTGCCTTCCTCCAGAGTCCCTGGCGGCTGCTTCCCCCACTGCTTCCTCATGAGGGGGCCTGAGTTATGGAGAAACACCACTCCCCTCTCGGCCAGCCCAGAAGTCTCTCTCACTGACCTGTAATACCTGTGGGCAGAGGGACCTTCGTGGCTGCCAGAGGTTCCATCCCTGAGGCCTGTTCGGCTCTGCTCCTCTCCGGGCCATGTGACTAGGGCAGGGCTGGGCTCCACTGTCCGGTACACGACGGACCTTTGGGTCCGGTTTTTCTGAAATGGAAATCTCTTCCACTCCATTGCTGTGCGGCTTCCACTGCTCCAAAATTTGTGGGGAGTTCTTTTTTACAGGAAATTTATGGGTTGTGGGTTCAGAGCTAGCATATGTGAATCTTTCTACTCCACAATCTTGACTCCTCCCCCCCTTATTGGTATTTCTTAAAAACATATTTTCAAATCTCTAGGTTCTCCCTTCTGTAGTCTCAGTTCCCAGTTTTCACCTCCTAGGAAGAAGTCATTAATTAAAACACCAATTCAATTAAATTTAATGATCTCTTTAGATGTAGTATACTTTTCCTTTAGCAAGGTAGGGTATTTGCACCTTTCATATTAATACTGTATGTGTGTGTGTGTACATATGTGTGTCTGTTTCTGCATATATATATTATATATATATATATGCCCTATAAATTTATATTTATATATACACACACATATATATACATATATATATTTATATAGGCATTTTTGTTTAGTCACATTCAACTCTTTATTACCTCATTGATTTTATTTTATTTTATTGGGCTTTTTTTTGACAAGATACTGGTGTGGTCTGCCATTTCCTTCTTGAGCTCATTTTTGACAGATTGACAGATGAGGAAACTGAGGCAAACAGGGGTTAATGACTTGTCTAAGATGACACAACTAGTACGTGTCGGAGGCCAGATTTGAACTCAGGAAGATAAGTATTCCTGACTGCAGGCCTGGCACTCTATCCATGACATCACCTAGCTGCCCATGTAGGGCAATAGCAAGAGTATTTTGCATAGATCAAAAGTGATTGCCTAGGAGCTTTATTGCTTTGTGCAATGGGAAATTATGGGAGTAGACCTTTCTTATATTTCTGTATTAATAATGCATTCTGGCTTCTCGTTAATGTAATTTTACTTCTTAATGTGAAGTTCTCTCTCATCCATTAATAGGCCCATGTGACCTGCTTAAGTTACATGGAAGCCTGAATCACATGAGTCAAGTCACATGAAACAGGAAGCCATAGAGCAGGAAGGGTGGAAAAGTAAGAGATGAAATAGAGCTGAGGTAAGAAGAAGTTGGTCAGAGAGCAATTAGAGCTGAGAAAGGCAGCAACTAGCATGAGTGAGAGAGCTTGTGCGTGATTTGTTTAAGTGAGTCTGTTTGTGGGAAACCTAACAGAAGGAAGACTTGGGACTAGTGTTGGCCCCTGCATTGTTACTGTGTATGGATTTCTTTGTTACTATGATGGATTTGACTTTCTTGTGTCTGAATAAACATTTTGGTTCTGTCTTCCATGTGGAACATTTGTTGTATTTCATGGTTCACAATTGTGTCAGCATATTCATGGCTGCCATAGATGTTGAGAATATCATGTTGGTGCTACAGTTGCCAGTGCTAAACTCTCAGTACCAGTCCATATAGAAGAAATGTATAACTCTTGGAAGAACCCCTTTTTCCAGTGCCTTGCAAATTATTGATCTGCTTCATCAGTGATCAATTTGGCTAGCAATTTATATCAGTGGAAAAGATGCCTGAAATAAATAGAGCAGCCAAGGTGAGGTCTGCATTGTCCATTGCACAGAGACATAACCTTCATGGAAAATCATTAAAAGAAAAAAGTCATTATACAGGATGCTTTAACAGACCACCACAGTTTATAGCCATCAGGACTTATTTCCTGTTCTAAAGAATAACTTTGTGGTTTCACTTGGAGAAAGTGAAGTCTTTTGTTTCTCCCTGAGGTTGTAAAACAGCTATTATTTAGCTCTAATTGGTCTATAGGAGGTCAGAAACAGTAGCCAAAAAACGTACTTTAAGGATTTCAGATTTCAGCTCAGTGGTTAAATAATAGCTCACACTTTCTGCTTATGGTAATATTGTGAAAATGCCTGAATTAGACCTATTGCATTTTCCTCATTTTATTTCTGGGGAGTTCCAGTCCATTAATAAGGAAGTTTTCTGCAGTGTGTGAGTATGCTGGCATTAAAAATGATTTTTTTCCCTTTCCATCTCATTTTTGGATTTCTCCACTTCCAATTCCTTGTTTCTGGACATGAAGCAATGCTCCTTTCCTCCTTTCAAAAGCATCTAATGGGTTTTGTAGAATCTTTTATTGTTCCCCTCAATTCTGGCAAAAGAGAATCTTAAAGGAACTGAAACAAGCTTAAATCCTTGATTACCTTATGGGCCTATAATTCGTTGTTTTTACAAATTTTTTTTGTATTTTATTTTATTTATCTCAGTTCAACAAACCTTTATAGAACCCACTCAATGTGCAAGACATTGTTCTGGTTTCAAGGGATCCAAAGACAAGAAAAGAGAGACCAAAATATCATTAACCTCAGGAGGCTTATGTTCTGGGATGGAAAACTGGGGGAGGAGGCAGAAATGGAATACGACTAATAAATAAAAAAATAATGAGTCCTTTGTCTTTGAAGTAGGACACTCAGCAAAAAAAAGACTTCATGTGGGGTAACAGCTAAACTGATCATTTTTATTTATTTACTTATTTATTCACTTATTCATTTATTTATTTACTTATTCATTCATTCATTCATTTATTTATTTATTTATTTATTCATTTATTCATTCATTCATTCATTTATTTATTTGGCATTTTACATTCATTTTCACAAAATTTTGGGTTCCAAATTTTCTCCCCTTTTATCCCCTCCCCCACCCCAATACCCCAAGCATCTAATTTTCCCTATCTCCAATCTGCCCTCTCTTCTGTCCTCCCTCCCTTCTCTTGTCTCCATCTTCTCTTTTCTACTGTAGGGCCAGATGACTTTCTATTCCTCATTAACTGTATGTCTTCTTTCCTAGTAGCAACAGCAATACTAAACAGTTGTTCCTAAAACTTTAAGTTCCAAATTCTCCCCATCCCTCCCTCCCCACCCATTCCCTTTGGGAAGGCAGGCAATTCAATATAGGCCATATCTGTGTAATTTTGCAAATGACTTCCCTGATAGTCATGTTGTGTAAGACTAACTGAATTACCCTCCATCCTACCCTGCCCCTCATTGTTTCTCTTCTGTCTTTTGATCCTGTGCCTCCCCAAGTGTTGACTTCAAATTGCTCCCTCCTCCCTTTGCCCTCCCTTCCATCATCCCGCCCCCTTGCTTATCTCCTTCTCCCCCATTTTCCTATACTGTAAGATAGGTTTTCATACCAAAATGAGTGTGCATTTTATTCCATCCTTTAGTCAAATGTGATGAGGGTAAACTAATTGTTTTTTTTCTCAGCTCTCCTCTTTTTCCCTCCACTAAAATGTCTCCTACTTGCCTCTTAAATGACATATAATTACCCCATTCCATTTCACCCTCTTTCCTCCCAGTACATTTCTCTCTCACCATTTACCTTAATTTCTTTTCAGCTATGGTCCCATCCTATTCAATTCACTCTGTGCTCTCTGTCCCTGTGTGTGTGCATGTGTGTATGTGTGTGTGCCTGCATGCGTGTACATGTGTGTGTGTGGTCCCAAGGTATTGACCCATTTTTCATACTTTTCTTGCATCTCTCTCATTTCTCTTCCCGGTTTTTCCTTCACCTGTCTAACTTGCTTTTCAAAATCCTTTTTGAGCTCTTCCAAGGCCTGAGCCCACCCGACATCCCCCTGGGGTGTCTGGGGTACTGAGGCCCCGCCCTCCACGTCTTTCCCTGATGGCAAGAATACGTCCTCGTCATCAGATCCGAATGTCGGGATCATTTGCATTTGTTGGAAAAAACTCTCTATAGTCTTATTTTTCTTCCCTTTTCTAGGCATTTTCCCAGCCAGTTACTTGACTTCTGAGATTCCTGTCCACCCCCGCCTAGATCCGCCCAGCTAGTGCTAGGGCTCTGAGATTCAAATGGGCTTTCCACTAAGGTGAGCTTTAGTTCTGGTGCTGGGATGGGGGCAGGGCCACCTCCCAGGCTCAGCTCCCTCAGGGGCTTTATGCAGAGACTTTCAGGAATGGAGTGGGGGGGGGCTGCCTCCCAGGCTCAGTTCCCTCAGGTTGTTTATGCAGAGACTTTCAGTAATGAAGATCCTGCCTGCTGCTGCCTCCGCTGCCGCCCACGCCTCTGCCTGCGCCGCTTCCTTCCCCCATCACTTCCTGCCCCCGTCTCTGCCGCAGCCGCTTCCTCCCAAGGGGGTCCGAGTCACGGAGACAGCCCGCTCCCCCCAGCCAGCCAGCCGTCTCTCTCACTGACCTGTAGCTTCTGTGGGCAGAGGGACTTTCTGGGCTGCCGGAACTTCCGTCCCTGAAGTCTGCTTGGGTCAGCTTCTCTGGGGCTGTGGCCAGGGCAGTGCTGGGGTGGGGTCTGCTTTCCGGGGCGCGACGGACCCTGGGGATGGCTCTCCAGGGCTCTCTGGAATGGAAATCTCTTGCACTCCGTTTCTGTACACCTTTCAGTGGTCCAGAAGTTATGGGGGTCTCTTTTTACATTAATTCCATGGGCTGTGGTTTCGGAGCTCATAAACGTGCGTCCTTCTACTCTACCATCTTGGCTCCGCCCCCCCCAGCTAAACTGATTATTAAAAGAAACTAGATTCAAGAGTGGTAGGTATGTGGGGCAGTAAATAGAGTGCTGGTCTGGAGTCAGGAAGACTCATTTTTTAAAGTTCAAATCTGACCTTATATACTTACTAACTGTGACCCTGAGCAAATCACGTCACCCTGTTTGCTTCAGTTTCCTTATCTGTAAATGAGTTGGAGAGGGAAATGACATACCACTCTTGTATTTTTGTCAAGAAAACCCCAAATGGGAACATGAAGAGTCAGACACAACTGAAATGACTGAACAAAACAAAAAGATTCAAAATATCAAGAAAGGTAAAAGTAATTTTATGACAGATAGAAAGATGGTATAGTTCATTCAAAAGTATAGAGAAAGGAACTAGAATATTGAGTTTGAGCATCAATTAAATCAATTGATCTAGAACAGAGATTCACTTTTTTTGTGTCATGGCCTCCTTACATTCTGTTGAAACCTACAGACCTCTTTTCAGTATGCTCCTAAAGTAACTGAAGGAAATGTTAAATTTTAATTAGAGATAATAAAGATTGATTTTGTTTATCTAAATTGATGGACGCCCTGAAATCTATTACTGAACACCCAAATGTTTAACAATCTGCTTTCTGAAAACATACAATTCACTTTAAAGTTTAATTTTAACTAATAACACTTTCCTTATCATTTTAAGTCTTAGATAATCAACAAAATAATAAGTCAGGTCCTGATTTATAGTGTTTGCCTCTGAATTATAGGTGATGGAGTGAAGATGGTGCAGTAGAAAGACAGACCTGTAGAAACTTCCCCCCATAGCCCATCTGTAAAAATTATTCTGAACAAATTCTAGAGCGGCAGAAGCCACAAATCGATAACTGAAAGAGATCCTCAGACCAAGGCAGCCTGAAAGGCTGACAGGAAAGGTTTATCATACTGGGTGCAGAGTGGAGCACAACTCAGCCTTGATCGTGTGCCCAGAAGGGACAGGACAAGAGCAGACTTCAAGATGCCACTGGCAACAACATCAGCAGTTCCCATATTGCTCAACCCACAAATGCCAAAGACAGCTTCAAAAGTCAGTGAGAAAGTTCTTTCACCTGGGTGAGAAGGGAATGCTGTCTGGCCCAGACTGCAGCCACTTCAGTGGCAATCAGCATCCATTTTTTGAGCCTTCAACTTAAAGACCCTAGGAAAATTGAGCAGTTTATTTGGGTTTCAGCCCTGAGGGGCAGTTCTGGGGTGAGGAGGAGCACTGGCTGATGGAGCTGGTGGAGTCTCTGGACAGGAAATCCTACTCTCAGATCTTGGGCAGAAGAGTGCTTATGGCTGCTCCTATACCACACAGGCCAGGAGAGGAGTAAACTCCCCTCCCTTGATTGTACCTTGGAGGAACTGAAAACTTATAGGTCCCCAGAGTATACCCTCCTCTTGACAAAAGACTCAAAAGTCAAGTAACTGGCTGGGAAAATGCCCCCAAAAGGGAAAATATAAGGCTATAGAAGGTTACTTTCCTGGTGAACAAGTATTTTCTTTCATCCTTTTAAATGAGCAAGAACAATGCATACCATCAGAGGAAGACCTAAAAGTCAAGGCTTCTGCAACCAAAAACTTCAAAATAAATACAATGGTCTCAGGCCATGGAAGAGCTTAAAAAGGTTTCTGAAAATCAAGTAAGCAAGGTGAAGGAAAAATTGCGAAGACAAATGAGAATGATGCAAGAAAATCATGAAAAGTGAGTCAAAATCTTGCTAAAGAAGACCCAACAAATTCTGAAGAAAATAACCCCTTTAAATATAGGTTAATTCAATTGACAAAAGAGGTCCAAAAAGTCAGTGAAGAGAAGAATGCTTTAAAAAGTAGAATTAACCAAATGGAATAGAAAGTCAAAAAGTTCACTGAAGAAAACAGTTCTTTAAAAATTAGAATGGAGCAGGTGGAAGTTAATGACTTTATGAGACACCAAAAAATTAAAAAACAAAATCAAAAGAATGAAAAAAATAGAAGACAATGTGAAATACCTCATTGGAAAAACAGCCAACCTGGAAAATCAGGGAGAGTCCATTTAAAAATTATGGGGTTACCTGCAAGTCATGAAGAAAAAAAGAACCTAAACATCATCTTCCATGAAATTATCAAGGAAAACTGGTCTGATGTTCTAGGGAATCAGAGGGCAAAATAAATATTGAAAGAATCCACTGATTACCTTCTGAAGGAGATCTGAAAAGAGCAACTCCTAGAAATATTGTACCCAAATTCCAGAGTTCCCAAGTCAAGGAGAAAATAATGAAAGCATCCAGAAAGAAACAACTTGAGTATTGTGGAATTACAATCAGGATAACACAAGTTCTACCAGCTTCTACATTAAGGGATTGAAGGGCTTGCAGTATGATACTCCAGAAGTCCAAGGAACTAGGATTAAAACCAAGAATCACCTACCCAGTAAAATTGAGTATAATACTTCAGGGGAAAACATGGTCATTCAATTAAACAGAAGACTTTCAATCATTTTTGATAAAAAGAGCAGAGCTGAATAGAAAATTTGACTTTCAAACACAAGAATCAAGAGAAGCATAAAAAGGTAAACAGGAAAGAGAAAAATCATAAGGGACTTGCTAAAGCTGAATTATTTACATTCCTACATGGAAAGATAGAATGTATAACTTGAGACTTTTCTCAGTATTTGGGTAGTTGGAGGGATTATACACACACACACACACACACACACATACACACACACACACACACACACACACACACACACACACACACACACACACACATATATATATATATATATATATATATATATATATAGACAAAGAGCACTGGGTGAGTTGAATAGGGAGTGATCATACCTAAAAATAAAATTAAGGAGTGAGAATGGAATATATTGGGAGGAGAAATGGAATGGAGCAAATCATCTCTCATAAAAACAGGGAAGAAAAAGCTTTTTCAATGTAGGGGAAAAGGGGAGAGGTGAGAGGGAAAAAGTGAAGCTTACTCTCATCACATTTATCTTAAGGAGTGAATAACATGCACAGTCAATTTGGTACGAAAATCTATTTTCCACTACAGGAAAGTAGGGGATAAGTGGATAAGTAGGGCTGGGGGGTGATGGAAGGGAAGGCAAATGGGAGGGGGAGTAATTAGAAGTCAACAGTTTTGGGGAGGGTCAAGGTCAAAAGAGAGAATAGAATAAATGATTGGATGGAGGATAATATAGTTAGTTTTTCACAACATAACTATATATATATATATATATACATATATATGTATATATGTATATATATGTATATATATTTATATAGCCTATATTGAATTGCTTGCCTTCTCAGTGGGGATGGGTGGGGGGGGGAGGAAGGGAGAGAAGTTGGAACTCAAAGTTACAGGAACAAATGTTTAGACTTATTTTTGTGTATAACTAGGAAATAATAATTACAAATAATGGGGTATAGAAATCTATCTTGCCCTAGAAGAAAAGAGGGGAATAAGGGAAGGGAGGGGTATGATAAAAGGGAGGGCAGATTATGGGAAGGGGTAAACATGATGCATGGTGCTTTGGGGTGGAGGGAGTGGAAGAGATGGGGAGAAAATTTGGAATTCAAAATTTTGTGGAAATCAGTGTTGAAAACTAAAAATAGATAAATAAACATAAAAAAGTTTAAAAAATATCTGAATTATAGGTCTCACACTGAAAATTTAATGACTGGCTCTCAGTAGCAAATAAGAACATGTTTCAATGCAGCCTTGCATAAACATCAGGGCAAAATTCTCTAATCTAGAGTTTGTGAAGTAATATGAAATAAGCTTGCAAAAAGAGGTCAGAGACAGATTACGCAAAGTTTTAAATATAATAGATATAACATAGCCAAAATAACTTGTTTAATGTTTGCAACAGGAAAAAGCAATTCGGAAATGTGTGCCCATTAATAACAAATACATTTGATTTTCTCTCAGGTTTGTGAGATACCATGAAGTATAATGAATAAGAGAGGGTTTGCAGCCTGATTGAATTCCTGTTCTGACAGCTATGGCCCAGGTGGCCCTGGCTAAGTCATTTAACTTCTCACTGCCTTAAGCAACTCTCTAAGACTGTAAGTTTTTTTTTAAAAAGTACCCAACTGAAGTGGTAGTGGAAACATTTTCTTATACTTATTTAAATGAAAGAAATCAGAATGTCTTTATCTTTATGTAAGCCTTTCATGAGTATGTTATTTCACAGCAGAACCTGAGGTTTTTTGTTATATTTTTCATGAACTAACTGAAAATCTGACAGAATTTCAAGCAAAATTTCGAAACAAAATTGCAAGGACAATTATAATGAAATACTTTGTTATTTTTGTCTTCTTCCATGCAGAGGATGATTGGATCATCTATCATTACCACATAAAAATTGGGCTGTGTAGTTTAATGAATAAAGTGTTTGCCTGGGAGTTGGGAGGACCTGAATTCAGATCCCATTTCCCATATATACCACCTGTGTGAATTTCATAAGATGCTTAAACTCTGAACTTCAGTTTCCCCCTTTAGAAAATGGGAGATGATGATACCTGTGGTGGGACAGCTAGATGGCTCAGTGGATAGAGTACTGGGCCTGCTGTGAAAAAGACCTGAATTCAAATGTGAACTCAAATACTTAGTAGCTGTGTGACTGTGGGCAAGTCACATAACCCAGTTTATCTCAGCTTTCTGTAAAATGAGCTGGAGAAGGAAATGGCAAAATCATTCCAGTATCTTTGCCAAGAAAAGCCCAAATGGGGTCATGAAGAGTTGTACAGGACTGAAATAACTTCAGAACAACAAAGTGCCTGTAATTGATGGCTCACACACTTCTTGCAATGTTTAAATGAGATAATATATGAAAATTACTTTCAACATGAACAGTTTTCCAATGAAGAAATCAAAACAATTTATAGCTGCATGAAAAAATGCTCTTCTAAATCATCATTGATTAGAGAAACTCAAATTAAAAAAAAAACATGAAATATTCTTTTACACCTATTGGCTAAAATGATTGAAGGGAAAGGTAACAAATGTTGGAGAGGACATGGAAAATTTGGGACACTGATTCACTGTTGGTGGAATTGTGAATTGATGGACCATTTTTGAGAAAAATCTGGAATGGTACCTAAAATATTATTAAACTACCTATGCCCTTTGACCCAGGATTACCACTACTAAGCCTATTTCCAAAGATGATTAAGAAAAAGAGGAAGGAACCATATGTTCTAAAGTGTTTATAGTTACTCTCTTTGAAGTGGCAAAGAACTGGGAATTGCAGGGATGCCTATCACATGGGAAATGGCTGAACAAGTTGCGGCATGTGAATGCAACGAAATACTATTGTGCTATAAGAAATGATGGGCAGGTAGATTTCCAAAAATCCTGCAAATACATATATGAACTGAAGCTGAGTGCAATGAGCAGAACTGGGAGAACATTATACACAGTAGTATCTATGGTGTGAGAGGACTGTTTCTAATAGACTTAGACCTTCACAGCAATGCAAGGACTTAAAATATTTCCAAAGGACTCTTGAATGCAAACTGTCATCCACAAGCAGAGAAAGAACTATAGAGTCAGAAAGCAGAATGAAGCAGACTAGTTTCTATTTTGTTATTTTTTGTTTTACTTTTTTCTCATGGTTTCTCCCTTTTGTTTTAATTCCTCTATACAACATGACTAAGGTGAAAATGTATTTAATAAGAATATATGTGTAGAACCCAGATAAGATTGCATGCCATCTTGAGGAAGGAAAAGGAGGGGGATAAAATTTAAAATTTATGCAAGTGATTGTTGAAAACTGAAAACAAATAAATTAATTAAAAAATGACTTTCAGTGAATGTCATTTTGACTATTCTAAAGACCCAAAGGATATGTGAAGGACACTATCTGTATTCAGAGAAAGAACTGATAAACACATATGTGTACAGAATAATTTTACAGATATATGTATATGCATACATATACACACACTGTATACATATATGTATATATATACACATATACATACATATACACACAAATGCACACACATATTCGCATACCTATTTGTGTCTAATGATAGTCACCTCTAGGTTGGAAGAGGGAAAAAAAAGAAAAAAAATAAATTCATAGGTTAATTTTATTATGTGTTTAAAAGGGATAAGAAGTTGTACATAATAGATTTGCAGTTTCACGTACAATCTTTTTTATTATACTATATTTTGGAAATATTTGCTTTATTCCATAAATTAAAAAAAAATAAAATGAAAAAAGAAAAATACTTTCCCAACTTTAAAATATTGTATAAGTTAATGTTCTTGCTGTAATTACTAATGTCAATAAGTATGTGAGTATGCTTTGGTTAGTTTTGTTGCACTGAGTAGTTTTTGTTTCAACTGGTTCTGTCCTTTTGTTAAAAGTCAGAATTTTCCATGTGTTGCCTTAGGTTGAGATCTCTGATACTTCCTATTTCAAATTCATGATCTATTAACCTAGACTCCCCATATATAATTCAGGAGGAGGCTTTCTCAAAGCTTAACTTTCCATTTAAGGCCTAGTTAACATGAAGTTGACTCAGCATAACTTCATTACAAAGAAGATCACCCTTTAGGAAAGTCTTGATCCTAGCAGGTTATATAACACAGTAGATTTGAAGTTGAAGGAGCAGCATTCAAATCCTGATTTCTACTTGCTAACTGTGTTACCAATCCATATTTTCATGAAATTAAAGTGAATACCTTTTACTCTAATCAGACCAAGTGTTTGAATTATTGATTGAAAAATTGAATGTAAATAGAAAATTCTTCAATCAAACATTAATTTTTTTAAAAGTAGAAACAAACTTACCAATTATGAGTATACAGTGAATTGCTCATTGACTTTTATGGAAATGAATGCATTATTGAAGGGCTAGTACTGCTGATGTGAGGGCTTGCCAAGCTCTTTTCAGGTGTGTTCATTCTCTTTTGGTGTTCACCCAGTACTCAACTCTCACCTATGACTCCATGAAATTGTTGCATGTTCGATGGCCACACCCTTGTAAAACCTTCTCAGCCTATGGGCTGAACCAGGTTGAGGGTAACTGACAGGTCTCAAACCTGTCTGGGAGTTAGAGGTTATCTACACCAAGCATGTGAAGATTTCCACCAGCAGAAATGGGCAAATGAAAACAATTTGTTGCAATAGCCATGAAGGCAGCTGAAGCAGGTGTTGTGGATAGCTTAGAGCTTCATCAGGCAGCAAAGATGCCAAGGTCATCCACTACCTCCCAGACTGTCACGAGTTATTTAGAGTTTTGTCTTCCTGTTGGTCTTCAATTACTCTGGAAAAGTCAGGCTGATGATTTTGTGTAATTCTGCCTCACTTAAATCCAAATCAAGCCATCAGTCGGTGATTTCATTGATCCTCTGAAAACAAAAGACAAATAGTTGATTGTGTTCATGTGAAAAGGGAGAGCAAGAGAGAGACACAGAACTAACTCTCAACATTCCCTTTTCTCGCCTCATATAGACCCAGCCAGTTCGCCTTCACATAAACTCCTTGTTTAAGTACCCATCTGATAGGATAGGAAACCGTAATCAGAGTTCTATGGAAAATGAAACGGAAAATATTTAGAACAAGTGTTATTTCAAACTCCAAATTTCTTGCTACTCTTTTGTGTCTTGTTATCCATACATGTCAATAAAAGTCACTGAAGATGCCCCAGAATTGTAATGCAATCCCACCTGCATCTGAATGATATTATCTGTTGTACAACCTGGAAATAACTTAGGATGAGGAATGGAGAAAGAATTTGGATGGGTCAGAGCCTACAGAACTGAAAAATGAAACCCAGCCAAAACACTGGGGCTAACACCCTGCTCTTGCTAAGAAAATGCCAAGGGATCTTTTCGCAAGAGTAACTCGCAGATTGCAGCAGTTACCTTAGCAAGCTCCTGATGTGCTGTATCACACCACATTTAAATTTCCATCTGTGGTGTCTGGAACTACTGTTCTTACTGTGAAAATGTTTGTGCTGGAGTAAGAGGACAGGATTTCAGGGATCATGGGATGAACCTCCTTTAGCGGGACAAACAGCTGGATACAAAGAATTTGTAAATAAAGTTTCTAGTGTTTCCATAAACCACAGCCTATCATCTTTTAGCCAAGGCAGCAAAATAATGCATACAAGAATATTCATAGAAGATGAGACATTTTAAAGGAAGCAAAAGTTTCTACTTTGTTTGGCATAAGGCTTCCTTCTATCTTGAAAGGAAAAGAGTGACCTTATTCCTGTGACTTTGGATCCTGTGGTTATATCACTTTTCTGAGCAGGATTCTCAATTCAGTAATGACATTTGTTTCCTGAAATATTATTTTGTGAGTTATTCTTGAGAGACAAATAGATAGATGATGGATTGATGGATGGATAGATAGATGATAGATAGATGAGTTAATTCTCCTACATATTTCCTAATATCTGGCTAACGTGTGTGTGTGTGTGTGTGTGTGTGCGTTTTCTTTTGATTTTGGGGAGAGGATGGAAGAGGAAAACACCTTAGTACTACAATACAATTCTCTAACCTCGCTGAATGAGAAGTGGAAAGTACATTGACCTAAATTATGTTGACCCATAATCATATAGGACGATTATATGAACATAGATTTAGAACTACGACGCACCCAAGAAGCCAGCCAGTCCAATCTTCTTTTTAAGATGAGGAAACTGAGGCTAAATAAATTTCCCATGTGGAATTTGACATGTCACTGGCCTCCTGTCTGGATAAAACATTTGCATAACATTGTCATGCTTCCGGTCATGCTTCTTTAAAACGAAAGGAAGAAATCTTTCCTGTACATGATTTGCTGTGAAATTAGTGGGTAAAATGTTTTAATATAATATATGAAATGCTTTGAGGTCTTTGAAGAGAAGTGTGATATATGTATATTTATATTCATATAATACTTCACAATATATTCTTCACATATATAAATATTCAGCAATCCCATAATTGTATTAAACATTTAGATGAAATTTTCTATTTTTCCCCATTTTTGTCTGTCTTTGTAGCATTATTCCCTCATTTCTTTCTCTGTAGGTATTATTTTCTTGTCCTTTATATTTTCTACTCTTCCACATTATCTTTTCTACCTAATTTAAAAATGCCAGTTTCGATCTTCTTCTAGGTCAGCATTTATATCAAAAAGGGGATTTGGTGATGTGGAAGTGATATATTATCTGGGAGACCCTTGAATCATTAGCCCAGGAAATAAAAGTAAAGAAGTCCTACCACTACATTCCATAGCTTGTTGCTAAGCTACCAAGCTTGCCCATCTCTCTCTCTGTTGTCAGTGGAGGGGTGAAGACAGTTTGACAGAACTTTCTTGAGAATGCAACTTGGCTTAGTGACTAGGCATTAAAGTGGAAATTCCCTGGCTTTGCTTTTTAATCACACTTTGTTGCAAATCAATTGCTTTGCTGATCAAGCAAATTATTTAACTTCCTTGCAATTTTTGTCTTTCGTCTTTCAAGAAAGATTATGTTTCAGTGCATTTATTAATATATGTAGATTCTTCGACAAAGACAAGTAATTGGCAAAGCAAATTATTTTAAAACCACTGCTTTAAATAAATATAATAAAGGTGAAGAGGAAAAAGTAATGGTTTTAGCCACACAAGGTTGAATTTATATTTTGCTGGTTTATCTTCTAAGTTCTTTCGAGAAAAGAATGGGAGATGTGATTAACAAGGAACTATATACATTTTCAAGGCCAATCCTTATAGTTATGACATAATGCATTTCTACAAATAAAAATGTCTATAAAGATGAATGTTATTTCTGTAGGGGTAGAAAGGATGAGTTTCATACCATGCCGTTTTGAAGAACTTGAATCTAGTTTCTAATCAACAAGATTGCCCTATACAATAAACTACTGATTGTGACTGCTGGCGTTAACAGTAATAGAACGAGAAGATATGTGGTACAATTTTCTCCATTCAGCCATTTATTTTCCTACAGCTTCCAAGGAGTCTTCACATCGTTATGCTACTTTGCAAAGTTAGCCTTATCAATTGTGCTAGCAAATGTAACCAGGGGAGTATAGGAATTCTTGAAGAACTTTTGTGGATAGTCAAGGAATGCATACTTGACCTCCATTCCTCAGTGGTTTTCATGTTCTGGAAATATGTTAGAATGCAAGTTGTTTGGATAGCAATTAAAAATAATGCTCTCTATTGAGCTCCCCCTTAGTTATCTGCTCGCTAGTGCAACATGAAATAGTTGGACACAGGAGCTGATGTCCCCAAGCCATATTATCTCTATTTCATCTTTCTGATCCCCACTATTCATTTTTTCTTTGCCAGTGCTAATTAGAGATCATATGATGTGTTGTGTTCTATCGGAATGAAAATCGTCTGAAGAACAAGGAACAGGAAGAAAGCAGCAACAAACACTTTACTTAGTAATCTTTTCATAGTTTGTGTCTCACTAGCTCTGACATTTGGACTTAAGGCTCAGAGAATCTATTAAGCTACAGTGAGAGTTGTTTATCAACTTCAAAAAGGCTTTCATTGGAGGACTCGGAGTTGCCATTTTCTTAGCAAGTTTATAACGCGACATAAATGTCAAGGCTGCAGAACATTGAAATACAGTATGGATATGTATTTGACAAACAAAAAAGCACTTTACAAATTTCAAAACGTGCTGCTTTACTCCTTTTTAAAGAATCTGTCAGCCAAGGTTTTTGGATTGACTAAATAATACAAAGTTTTCTTGTGATAGATTGCTATGTTCATCAAAGTTACTATGCGTTCTTCCCACACTCCTTTTATTATGGTAGCAGTTGTTTGTGACTGATATTATTTTAAGATTGTTTTTCCTGACATTCTGTTGAGATTACAGTAGAGCTGGCTGTCCTCAGAACTATATTAATTATCTATAATCTGTCTAAGGTACTTCAACTACATCTCACTGAAATTGCCACATATGCACAAACACACTCTTTCTTTCCCACAGCATTATTTGCAGAATGCTCCTTGCTTTTTTAATCCCAGAAAGTCATGTCAATGATGGAGACATCATCAAAGATCACTTTCTAAGGATGGAAAGTGACATGTTTCTGAAAAATTATAAACTTTTTTTCTCCCCTTCCATTCCCCCCACCTTCTAGCCACAGAGTTCCTTGATACCACACAAAACAATAAGGGAACTAGAATTAATTATGATATGAAAGCTTTCATTTTTGTCTTGATCTGAGCAGAGTACAGTGGGAAAGAATCCTAGATTTGGAGTTAGAAAACCTGGGTTTAAATTCTTAGTTTTGACTGTGCAAATAACTTTTCCTCATGTAGACTCAATTTTCTCATCTGCAAAATTAGAGGGGTAGACTGGAGGGTCTTTAAGGATACTTCAAATTCTGAATGAATTCAAAATATAACGATACTTAACCTTGTCTGTCTTCCTTTTCTAGGTATAGAAGCAGGGAGCATGTAGTATAACCTGGTGTTTTTCTCAGTCTCAGGCACTGAAAAGATCATTTTTGGTTGAATGTCATGATCCTAAGTTTGCAGAAAATGAACTATACGATCATCGGAAAATTGTTTTGAGAAACTATTTACATCTCACTGGAAGCCAGAATATTTTGATGGGGAAAGAGGGTAGATGTCTTAGATGTAGGTTTTTGGTATTTACAGATTCCATTGAAAAATGTCACCCATAGCATTTTTGTAGACATTTTGGGGGAGGGATGGGAACTTTACTTTATCAAAAATATGATCTGCATTCCCTCCCACTTTTGTTTTCTATGGAAGCAATTGTTTGAGTGATGGATATTATTTCAAGATTGTTTTTGCTGAGATTTTTGTGGAGATTTCAGCAGGAATGAGGTTTTATGTAATTCTCTTTTTATAATAATAATAGCTAACTTTTTTTTACCATATTTGAAATTTAATAATAGGACTAGGTATTATATTTTACAGTTTAAAAATACTTTCTTCACAACTGGAAAGTAGAAAGTAAAGGTATTATCATGATCTCCAGTTTGGAGATGAGGAACATGAAATGTTGAGAGGTAAAGTGATTTCCACAAGGTCCCATAGCAACTATACTTTATGACAAGACCATGATTGAAATTCATGTCTTCTAACTCCAAATCCAGGACCTTTCTCTTTCACCTCAGTTATGCTTGTGGGTTAGTCAGGTTCTTTTTACAAGATGCATATTTTACAGGAATTGCATTGAGCATAATACTTGACAAGTAGTCCTGGAATCCTTTTTTCTTTTTCTTTTTTAACCAATAACCTTTGCACTCTGATCACATATATCATTGTAAACTACCACTTTGTAAGTTTAATTTAACAGTAATTGTAAAATTTCCATTGGAAACTTTGTTTTCCTCATCAATTTAATGAAATATTGGAGGAAGTACTTTCAATTACCCATCAAAATCGTATAACATAAAAAGGATCCATGAGCAACTTTATTTACTCTGGATATATTTTGTTTTGACATCAAGTTTGATCCCTTCCAGTAAATAATATCATTTTCCCTGAAAAATGCCTAATGATTTCTTCACACACACACTATCAAACAATGATTAGGATTGATAATTGTTTGTTTTTTTTTTAATAACATTCTATTCTCAGATATCTTAGAGTGAAATGAAATGTGCTCTAAAACCAATCATCTGGAATCAAAATTAGTTATTTCATTTAGCTGGTATTGTGTTGTCTTTTAGCTCTGTCTTTATTCTCAATATTGTATTTATTTTGTATATTGTTATTTTGTTTTGGTTTCATTAATTCTACATCATTTCGTCAAAATCTTCCTGAATTTCTTTTCATTCTTCATGTTCGCCACTCAGTAATATTCCATGACATTTATATAGCGTAATGTGTATAGTTATTCTCCACTTTCTTTTTATCCTACGTCTATGAACTTGTTGGTCTAAGAAATGTTTGGTAAGGAAACTCCCTCAACAAATATAGATTGTCCCTTTCTTTTTAATATATGATCTTGGTTGCCTGACACATGTGATATTAAATGACTTTTGCTCTCCATCACATATTTTTAAATAGTTTAACAAAAGGGTTACACTACTTCCTACTTCAAACAACAGTACATCAGTATACACATTTTTCCATACACCTTCCATCATTTACTCTGGTCACTTATCATCTTTGTTGATTTGATGATTTTGAAGCAATAGCTCAATGTTACTTAAATTTGCGTGTCTCTTCTTTGTAAGAGTGTTGATATCCTGAATCTCTTTTTTTGGCAAACTTTCTTTCCTTAATTTTTTTTAAACGTTTCATCCATTGGAGAATGTTTGTTAGTCTAATAATTTTTTGTTAATCTCAAATATTATGGATCACATACTTCTATCAGATATCCTTGATGAAAAATTTCCCAATAAATTACTTTGCTTCTCAATATAGATTCTATATATACAAAAACTTTTTAATACTATGTGATCAAAATTATATGTTCTGATTTTTATAAATTCTTCCATAACTTTCCCAGTAATACATATTTTTTGCTAACCATGTTGAGAAACTTATGACCTCCCATACTTTACTATTTCTTTTAATATGATCATTTTATTTAGATAGGTTATCCATCTGTAAATTGATACATGTAGTCTAAGGTGTTCATCTAAACTAATTTGCCACTAAATTACTTTCCAATTTTCTCTTGTCATGTTAAGAATCTCTTCACTAGTGCTTTGCAACCTTAGATTTAAAAATTACTCAGCTGTTGTAACCATTTGCTTCTAAAGCTTTCCAAGCTAGTCTATTCTATGGTTATTATTTTCTATTTTTAACTAGTATCAAATAATTTTGATGATTACTCTTTTACAATGTAATTTGACATCTTTTTCCTATTATGTTTTCATTTTTTGTTTTTTTCTTTTTCCCCATTTCCAATAAAATTCTTGTTTTTTCTTCTAAGTGAATTTGTGATTATTTTATGTAGTTCTGTCAAATGTCTCCTAGTGTGATGTCAAATACAAAATCTGTAGATTGATTTAAGTAATATTATAATTTTAATATATATTGGCATGGACCAGACATATCTCATCAATTATATAAATATTCCTATATTTTTGGAGAAACTGTTTTTTGGTAGCATTTGTATAAGTCTTGTGTGTAGCTTAGTAGATAAATTCATAGATATTTTATGTGCATAGCTATTATTATAAATGGAATTGTTTTCTATTTTGACTTGTTTTTGTTAGGGGACATAAATGTCCCAGCTCCTGCCTAAGGGCTCTTCTGGTCCCTCCTGGCTAAAGAGTGATTATCAATAATAACTGTTGCTGTTTCCCTCCCAGCCTATTGTCTTTCTTTTTCTTGGCCTGATTAAAGGGGCCATGCCCTGGCTACTGCTTAAATAGTCCTATTCAATGAATGGGCATTAGCTCACCCTGAGTAGCTGCAAAGACCTTGGCCTAAAGGGCCCAAGGTCTCCCAGTTCATCCTGGGTCATCTCCAATCATCCTGATGAATTCCTGGATGGTTACTGGATTCAGATGACTTTGGAGGAGAAGTGAGGCTGGTGACCTGCACAACCTTCCCTCACTCAAAACAAAGTCAAGTGCAAGTCATGTCATCATTTCTCTGATGGCATGGTCTTCTTTGGCAACAAAGGATGAACACAAGCACCATAAAAAAAAGTGTTAATGATTTTATGGGTTTGCTGCAAAAGTTAATCTCAATGAGTTTCTTCATTGATTATTTAGCATTTTTACTGTATGCTGTGATATCATAATCAAACGAGAAAATTTTTGAATTCTCTTTAGTCATTCACTCAGTGAACAGGCACTCATGTGCCAGGCACTGTGCTGGGGATACAAAAAATGGTAAAAAATCAAGATCCGTATTTTCAATGGGTTTTCATTGGGACAGAGGGAAGAGGAGGAAGAGAACATGACTTATGTTCATAGAAAACATATATACATAGTACACAGGAAGTAATCTGAAAGGAGAAGGAAATAGAAGTTGAAGGAAGCTGGGGAAGGTTTCCTATAAAGGGCAAGGTTTGAGCTGAATCTTGAAGAAAGTCAGGGAGCTATAGAAGTAAAGGTGAGAGGACAAAAACTTCCAGGCATGGAGGTCAAATATCCAGCGCAATCAGAGACTTGGGAAATAGAATGTCATGTTCAAGGATATACAGATGTGGTGTTGTACAATGGTTATAAGAGAAGAAAAGATCAGAAAACTAGAAATGATCCAGTTTTAAATGATAACAAATGAGTTTTTATTTGATTCTGGAAGTAATAGAGAGCAATTGTTGCTCAGTAAGCAGAATTTGAGGGTGACATGGTCAGATTTACACTTTAGAAAAAATCATGTAACTGTGCGAGGGGAGAGATATGAGTTGATGAGACAAATTAGAAAGCAACATAGGAAAATATCCAGAATTAGTGTTGTGCATGCATGATTGGAAAATGGGGAAGTACATGAGAGACAGCATGTGACCTTGGTTAAATCACCCTGCCTGCCTCAATTCTCTCAATTGTAAAATGACATTAATTGTAGCAATCCCCTAAGATTACTGGGAGAAAAAATGAGAAAATATTTATTAATGCACTTAACACAGTGTGCGGCACATACTGGTGCTTAATAAATGCTTTTTCCTTTCCTCCTTGATGCACATGCTGCCAGTAGTAGTTGCTGTTCAATTTGTTTTAATTGCTTTCATTTTAATTATTTTTTCATAAGAAAAGAGTCTATTGAAGTGGGATATTGGAGAATGACAGCAATGTTTCAAACTCCTCACTAAAATATTTAAAAAGTTTTTGTCAGTTAATTGAAGTTCTTGAGCTTTATCACGACATTTTGGGGGTGAGTTGAACATGAAATTTTTTTCTGTCAGTGATAAACTCTTTTAGTCTGTATCTTACCTTCTCAAATAAGATTTTCCAAATTATATTTGCTCTTTTTAAAAATAATGTTTTTCTGAGAGACATTCTTCAGAATTCTTCTGAAAAAGCATTTTTGGATTGCTTCTGCAATTTGTCTTCAGTTCAGTTTCTTTGGTTTACAGAGATTTCAGGTATTTTTTCCAATTTTCTTGTCCTGTGACATTTTTTTCTTCCATCTCTACATTTTGATTGCCAGGTCACTTTTTCAGTGAATCTGTTGTTAAAGAGGTTATCTGTTTCTTCTGAGTAATATATCATTGTTTTTCATTTTGAATTCTTTTTCAAGAGCCCTAATTTCTACCCTAATCTCTTCTTAATTATTATCTTTATAATTTTCAAAATAATTCTGGAAGATTTTATAGTTGTTCAGCAATTACTTGGGGAATTTTTTTATTCTGTGACTTCAATATTTTTCTGTTTTCTGTTGTTTTTAATGACTTCATAGTTTTAATTTATTATGGTGGGCAAGTCATTTCTCCTTTCTGGGCCCTAGTTTTCTCATCTCTAAAATAGAGTTGCCTTAATAATCGCTAAAGACCCTTCTGTGTATGTACACTATGATCAGAAACGTATCTTGAATGGCAACATTTCACTTATGTAGTAGGACCTACTAATGACAAGGAAAAGGATGTTTTTATTTATTCAAATTTGGTTTTTTGCTGTTTTTGATGACATAATTCTCAGGTTATATCTCCATGAGCATAGTTGCTAAGGACTAGGTAAAGAAGGCAAGGAATGAGTGGGTAAATTGGTGGCTTTGTCAGGTAGTTTCTTCGATATATTTCTGATTATAGTGTTCACATCCTTTTACACAAATGGTTTTTGCTTGAAATTCATGAAACATTAATATTGAAAAATAAAAGCAATTTCCAGAAGGACTCAATTTTCTTTCTTTTCTCTGTGTCCAGGTAGGTATATTAAGGATGTGTGTGTGTGTGTGTGTGTGTGTGTGTGTGTGTGTGTGTGTGTTAACCTCATTCCAATAAGCATAATTTTCTATTCCAAAAATACTTGACTTTTACATAGTCCCATTTTTATTTGCTTATGTAATTTGAAGCTGTCCATTATTACTCTGCTAAATTACCTCTCTTTTTTCTTATGTCAAATGTCTTTGATTTCATTTTCAATTTATTCAGATTCTGATTGGTTTCTGTGTGCATATGTGAGAGTCAACAAGCTTGTTAAAAATATTTATTTTTAATTTATGGAATAAAATACGCATTTCCTTAACATAGTACAGTTAAATAAAAGGTGATTGTGTTTGAAACTGTAGATCTACTATACACAGCTTGATATTTCTTTTAAATATACAGCAAAATTATCATGTGAATTTCTTTTTCTTTTTCCCTCCCCTATACAAATATTATAAGTAGGAAGAAAAATATTTCTGACCTTCAATGAACTTGCATTCTAATGGGAGAAGATAAAACATGAAAGGAAATTGTAAAAGGCTGGGAGAATAACTACCTACAGTAGTACTATTGTACAGGAAGTCAAGGAGTGCAGCCTAGACAGGAATGAAACTCACCTGGGTTGGGCACCTTCCTGAAATGGAGGTTCTGAGAAGAACGATCCAATCAGAGACAGAGGCTACCTAGTAGAAAGTACTTCTAGAGTGAAACTTCAGGATGGTGAGTTGGAAAATGGGAGAGGAAGTCAGCAGTGCTGCCAGAAGAGGAATATTTTCCTTGCCCCTAAGAGAAAAAAAAAAAGTAATATAATTCATCTTGATAATCTTTTTTCTCAAATGACTATTTCTGCTGCAATTTTTTATGCTAAACATTTTTTACTTCCAACAAATTTCTCAACACTCTTATGGTTTGTATTTGAAAAACAATAGATCATATGACTGTTCTCTTGCACCCAGAAATAATTGTCTTGTAATCCCTAATCACAGAAATCTTTAAAACATTTGCAGTTTTGTGATTAGGTAAAATGGATAGTAGGTCCATGTCTTTCTACTTTCCACAGCACTTATCAGGGTCTCACATAGGATAGGTGTTCAGTAAATATTTGTTCAACAAATGAATGATAGACTGCATGAAAAATGTCAAATTTGACCGGAAAGAAAACATCTCTGAAACAAAAATGAAATTTTCAATCCTGGTTTGGTGAGAGGATTCAACATGATGGAAGCCAGTCTTTATAAGACACTTTTTTTTTTTCAGACCAGTATTCTTTATTATTCTTTCCCACTATCAGATGCAGGAAAACTGCCAGAATCAAGATCCCCTGGAATAAATTTGAAAAGCACAATTTCATTTGATGGAATTAGAGTTGAATCAACTGTTTCATATTAAAACTAAGCCCTGGCCAATGAAGGGAATACATCCAGTGATACTGGGTACATGCTTTCCTTCAAACGTTCCTTAGCTCTTGGCACTGCTGCTCCCATGGTCTCTTTTCTTCTGTGATACGATAACATTGCAATGATACATTAATGCTGACACAACAGAAAACCTTGCCAGTTTGGCTCTCAACTTTGGCAAGCTTTTTGTTATAGTTGCAACCCAGAACACTCAGTGAGCTGCATGAAACTTGCATATCTCCTACAGAGAGTCTTGCAAAGGGGGCTAAAGAAGAGAAGTAAGAGAGATGCTAATTTTAGAGGGGGAGAACAGTAAATAGGACAACAAATGAAAGCTCTCTTCTGGCACGTTGGAACTTTTTTCTTTCAA
This sequence comes from Bettongia penicillata ogilbyi, assembly GCA_023548195.1. Classification (NCBI taxonomy): domain Eukaryota; kingdom Metazoa; phylum Chordata; class Mammalia; order Diprotodontia; family Potoroidae; genus Bettongia; species Bettongia penicillata. The sequence goes on along the minus strand of JAJHZJ010000322.1, from coordinate 3,941,709 downwards.
AAGTGTGATTTCTTCTCCCAAATGTTGCACTAGATTTATTTTTAAAGGTGTAATCTATTTCCATTCCACTGCTATGTCATCTATAATTTAAATTTATGAGATAAATCTTGAGGTTCACCAGTGGAGTAGCTGGAGGATTCTAGCCACTCTGCCACTGGAAATGCAGATTTACTAAAAAAAAATTTGAGTCTGACAAGCCCTACTGAAAGAACCTTCCTGCCTTTTCTGACAAGCATCCATCAGCATGTAATATTTATTCCTCTGTTTTAGTTTCACTGCAAATAATTGGTGGTCCCTCAGCAAGAAGACAATTTCCTGCTGAGGCAGCACCACCTGTACAGCCTTATCAAGCCCAGAACTAATATTCTAACATGGGAGCTTTCATGGAACTGATGGAAAATGAATGAGAGGTATTTACTAAAATGAGGAGAAGTAACATTTTCTACTCTAGCTCTATCATTATTGTAGCTTTCCCCCTCCCTAATCCTCCATCACTATCTGAATAGCAGTGAGCCAAAAACACACACATTTTGCTGTCATCCGCAACAAAAACAATACCATTTTAGTGACTTTTCCCCTTTTTCTTGACTTCAGTTCTTCTAACAGGGCAAACTTATGTCTTTCCTGACTAGAGTAGCATAGACAAACCCCTGGAGAAAAACAGTGCAATATAGTACAATTCATGCAATTCCCCTAATGTAATAAGTCATTAAAGTTTTAGAATTTAAAATTTTAATGTATGGCAAGAGAGAACAGAGTGATTTTGGCCAGGCTACTTGGGAAGCTTTGTAGAAACAAATTAATTGAATAATATTCACCACAGCACTGCCAGTTTTTCATATGACCCATGGACCTATATTCTTAATCCTTTCTCAACAGACTCTTGTCAATATTTATTTCAGTTCAATGAGCATTAGTGCAAAGCCTTTGACTAGGTTCTGGGACTACATAGACACAAACAATTGTTGCTGACATCTATCAGCTTACATCCTCTTGGAGTTTACAACCTTCTGAACAGCAGAATCAAAGAAAGAGAAAGGTGTATAGTGAAAAGGTATTTTTTGAGATGTTGGCACAAATAAGATGAGTGAGTTCAAAGTATTAAAACAATGCACTATAAAATCAAATGGATCTCAAAAAATAGCTTATTCTGTCTAATAAAATATATAAGAATAATATTCTTATAGAAGTCCCAACTAGAATCTCTCTGCTGGGGAACTGACTCTGTCAAGGGCAAAGACATAAGGGACCCAGAAATAAACAGAGACATAATATGGCTATTGTTAAAGATTCTGTCACTACTAAGCTATTTGTTTTCTTTTATAACCCAACTTAACCTTTTGTTAGCATGTGAAATAACACTAGTCACTTTCTATAGTAGAGAATACTGTATGTTCTTTCAGGGAAGAAATTTCCATTTTCATTGTCAGAAACTAATACTATACTTTGCGTTTTACACAGAAGGTATTCAATAAATGCTTTTTAATAGAATTAAATCAACTGCCCCTGGTGCATAAATAAAAAAAGTCTTCAAGGTAATATATATATATATATATATATTGTCCACTTTGAGAAAGAGACAAGTGAAAAGAATGTAATAAATATGTTAGAATAAATTAAAAAAAGTTGCGATCAATTTCTAAATAAATTTCAGAATGTTACAACTTCCTAGACCTACTGTCTACAATTCTGAAATGAGTATAAGCTAGAGAAACTTATTTTCTCTGAAGAGGATGACAAAATTATAAAAGTTAGTATAAATAGCTTGAATATGAGATATTTTATTTCATAGGATTGTGAATCTCCTATCACTTTGTATGTTCAGTAAAGAATCAATGAACACTTTGCATGTAGCACATAATAGGTCCATAGTAATTTTTTTTCCTTTACCACTTACTGAGGATTTTAGAAAAGATTGCTTTTTGGGCACAGATTAATCTAAATGAGCTCCAAGGTCCTATCCAATTCTATGATGGTAGGATTAAATAATTCAACAGTAGAAGGTCTTTGTAAGAGTTGTGAGTAGCTGTGGAAAGGTAGACTGGTAGACATAGCAGAGACTCTTGAATGTCAGGTATTAGACATGAATTTTATTATGTTGGTAATGGAAAACTCCTGAAAATTTTGGAAAAGGGGAGTGATGTGAACTTAATGCTTTAAAACTCCACATGGTGCTAGCAAAATTGGAGATTAATTGGCATGTGTGGAAAACATTTAATCAGCTAGTAGTCTCCTAAAGGTAACCTGGTGAATACCAATAACTGCTTACCTGCCTACTTTGTTATTTACAAAATTTTTATGAAGGTCAGCTACACATAATTTGAGATTATTTTGGATGAGGTTATGAGTAGGGATTAAATAGACATTCACAATGAATATTCACAAATGGACTACATCTTTTTCTTCTCACAGACACATAAACAATACAGAGAATATAAGATTCAGTTGTGCTTGCTGTGTGTTGACTATAAAAAAGCAACAGATTTGGATCAAAACATAGTCTTCCAAGCTTTATTACTAATGTTTGTTGACCTCTTGTCTGGGATATTAGAGGATATGACTTCTTGGGCACAAACCCACAGTTTCAGGATTAAATGATTCTACAGCAGAAAGTCTATGAATGTGAATGGTAGGAGCTGTATTTTACAACCAGCTGCCTTCCACCTACATAACAAGATCATTTAGTATTGTTTGGAAGATGTAAGACAGAAACAAAACAAACCAAGACTATCCTCAGTAGCCTGCTAACTAAGAAACACAGTGAAATGTAAAATAAAGAGATATATGCTTACCACAAGTTTTCCTCATTGTGATGAGGGAGATCCTACATAAAGTCTAAGTCAAGGATAGAGTCCCTATGGATGGTCATTTCCTTCAGAAATTCCTGTTCTTAGTTAACCAGAGTCTTACAGTGTTACCGTCATGATGTAGGGAAAATGCAAGAAAGGTTTCCAGTTTGTTGGATGGACCTCTGTGGCAAACTGTGCGGAAGATGTCTCTAAAAGGATCAGAGGATGGGTATGTATATATGGATTATGATCATCAGTGGAGGGACCTTTGAAATTGAAGAGATAGCACACCTAGTTGATATTTACTTGAGAATCAACAAGAAATAGAGGGCTGGTCAGCAGTAGTCAAGGCCCAGTTGAAGTGAAGGAAGTTACAGGAAGGATAAGTAATATAGCATCCAAACGGTTTGAGGTGTTAATAGCAGATAAACTCGTTATATTATCTTTCCCCTTCTGCCTCATCTTTGCTTTTCTATTTTCCTAGTGGACATGACCTTTATTTCCCTGCTTATCTGTGTTTTTCCCATCAATAGTTAATTAAAAACCAATAGATAGCTAGAAAGTTATAGTTAGAACACTCCAGAAAGAACATCATGCCATTTGTTTGATGATATTAGGAAGTTTTATATAATCACAGTCTCTTCCCTTAAAACTGATTGAGTTTTGAAGGAAAAAAAGAGACAAGCCTCCTATCCAAATGATAAATGATAATAGTATGGGCAAGAATGGTTCTACCGGGCTCTCCCATTTCCATGATGCCTTCATGAGCTCAGACTTTTAATTTATAATTAAAAATAATTAGTGGCAAATGTTCAATGTCCTCAAAGGTTGATTTTTGTTCATTCTTCACGCTGGAAGAAGATAAGGTTTGGGTGCGTGGGTGAATATGAATTAGCAGGCAAAGTTTCCCATCAGAGTCCCTCTTCCTCCACTATAATTGCACTGGGACTACTGTTACCTAGGCTAAGTCACATGAACCACTGTCTCTTCTCCACTCTGGTTGAGATCTTTAGCACGTTTTACCTGAAGTCATAAATCATATCCATTTGACTTTAGAGAAAAATCTCTACCAACAGAGTCTAATTAAAAGTTTTTGCTCTTATCCACCTTTCTGAACCTTTGATTGGCAAATGCACTGAATGTGCATATTCAGATCATGTGATTCATATATTAGAAACAAGAAATCAAAAATTATGTCCCTGACCTTGGCCAGGCATAGACTGTCTGGCTTCAGGCAAACCCAAATCCTCTTAGATCTATCTAGGATTTGTAAAAAACAAACAAAGAAACAAAAAATTTCTGAAACATTTTATCAATTTTATTTCCTCCTACATATAGAAATAGTTCCCACAAGAAACTGGAAATCTGAAAATGCTGCTTATTGACAGACCCATGTAACTTGGACTGACCAGTCTTTTTTTTTTTTTCAATCATGTCAATTCTGTCAGAGTATGTACGTTAGACACCATCTTCACTTCTCGCCTGCTTGAGAGGGGATTAGAACCCCTTATCTCACAGGGGTTCAGTGAAGATTAATTCGTTAACATTGGCAGGCCAAAGGTGCAATATATCTGCAAAGTATTAGTACTATTACCATCTCACTTATCTTGAAAGTATGTTGTTTCTAAAGCCATCATGCCTAAGTGCCATCTGCTCACAGCAGCCTTTACCATCTCCCGACTCAGCAACTGAATCCGGTATCTGAATAAATAGATGTGCTCAAAAAATCTATCACACCTCCATCTGTGCCTACGGAATATGATTTCAGACATAGGCAGGAATGCAAATCAATCACAAGTGGTGAGGATTCTCCGGTGCTGAGAGTTGGAGTCACATTCTAAGATTTTGCTCTAATAGCTTTACTTTTCATTTGCTAGCCGGCTAACACATGCAATCCTTCTGTTTCTTTCTTCTTTCTTTCTGTATCAGAAATAGGATGTCACATTAGAGCCCTGAACAGCCACCTCTTTTGTTCTGAAGAAGCCAGAAGACAAAACTTCCCCTGAATACATTCACAGTCTGATCTTTTGCAAAAATTAGCTCCTTGGTTTTTTTTTAGTGTTTTAGATATTAGTATAATTATCAGAACCTAATGAGTTTTTAAAGGTTTCTATATGAAACCATGATTTTAAAGTTTTGCTTCCGCCAGAATTATAACTAGGTTACAGACAACGTGACATGATCTATGACCTATTTTTACTAATGACTAAAGAATGAAGATACAGCTCCTTATGAATAAGCACTCTTTCTTAAACATGACAGGGCAGTGAGACTATGAAAAGCTCTCAGAAACCCTAAAGTAAAACTATCCAAATGCCACTAAAGTTATTGAAGTACTGTTCTTTGCTGCTGAAATAGCTACTGTCTCATTGTAGAATTCAAATATACTACCACAAAAGGAATTCCATAGTCTGGTATTCTGCCTCCTCCTTTCATCTTTTTTAAAAATTTCTTTTCTTTCTTTTTTCTTTTCTTATACTTCTCAGCTTTTCTCTAGGTTAAGTTTAGAAGATTAATTATGTGGTGCAATTAACAAAACACTGAGTCTGAAGACAGGAAGACCTGATTTCAAATCTGACCCCACACACTCACTAGCTGTGTGACTTAGGCAAGTCATTTAACTTTTGCATTTCTCAGCTATAAAATAAGGATGATAATAGCATGTACCTCCCAGGATCAATTGAGCTAATATTTGTAAAGTGCTTAGCTCAGTTCCTGTCCCACAGTAGTTGTTGAATAAATGCTTATTCTTTTCCAACTTTTGCCTTTGTTTCCGCTTATTTCCCCTGCTTCAGGTGGTCCCAGACTGTCTCACCACTGCCATTTTAGGAGAGTAGAAAAACCACTGGGTTTCGAGTCAAGAGACTGAGGTTCAGTTTGTGGCTCTGTGGAGGTCATTTAACTGCTCTGGGCCTCAGTTTCCTCCTCTGAGAAATCAAGGAATTACATTAGATCAGGAGTGGTTCATCCTATTGTGTTATGGACTCCTTGGGCAGTCGTGTGAAGTGATAAATGAATAAAATAAAATACACAAGATTGCAAAGGAAACCAATTTTATTGAAATACTGTTAGTAAAACATTTTTTAAAAAAGCGTTGTATAACTTAAGAACATTTTAACCAGATAATCACTAAGATCTCCCTTTTTGAGAGGGAAGGGGAAATGAATAAAAATTTCTACAGTGTCTCCTATGTGCCAGTTAATATGCTAAACACTTACCAAATATTATCTGAACTGATCGTCACAACAACCTTACAAGCATTTTAGAGTTGAGGATACTGAGGCAATAAAAAAGATTAAGTGAGGCTGTCACTGCCTGAGGCTGAATATGAATTCAAATCTTCCTTATTCAAGCCTAAGGATTTATTTACAATACCTCCAACTGCTTTTTAGGTCTAATCTAGTATTGTATACTACTTGGCAACTATTTTATTTTTTCCTTTTAGTAACACTCTGGATCTGGTTTTTAGATAACCTGGTAGTTTTTAAAATGAATTGCCTTCTGTGTTATAATGCTATGTCCTCAATGGTGATGTTACTTCTTCCACTTCGTGTCCTAAATAAATTTTGTGGCATAGAGTGGTGAGGTGATACCCTTCTCTGGGGGTTATGCTCCAAAGGCTACTCTCCAGATAAGGCTTCTTCTGAAGTTATTTTAGATCTTACCCTCTGACACTGGATAGTTGCTCCTGCTCATTTGGTACAACCCAAATGGCACACTTGCATTATGGACAATTATCACTGGGTTCCTCCTCTGCTCAGTGATATGCTTCAACTGCTGTTCTCATGATATTGAAAACACTCCCATTTCCTCACCCTTATCCTCACACTCCACAATCCTCCCCACCTCCAGGGCAGCACTTGACTAGGATTCCTCCATATAAAACAAATACTCTCTCTTCAAATAAATGATGCATAATTACAGAATATTTCTTTATATTTCAGAACTCATTAGTTTAATCTCTGTAGCCTCAGTTTCCTCATCTCAAAAATGTGAATTATAACATCCATAGCATAGTTGTTATGAGAATCAAATAAGATATTTGAAAAATTTAACCCAAAACTTAAATCATGATATGCATGTCAGTCATTTTTAGTGTTATTAATTACTATCATAGCCCTATCTGCCATAATGACAACACTCTTGCCAACCATTTAATGTGTAGTATTTCACTATAGGGATGGATCTGTGAATTCATTGATAGAAGGAGTTCCCAGGGCAGGGAGCTATCTATACCAAAGCAGGTAGGCATCTTCTTTGTAATCTAGAGTCTTGGAGAATTGTCAAAAGCCCTGAGAGGGTAAATGACAGCTAGAATGTGTCAGAGGTCCAACTGGAACCCAGGTCTTCCTGGACTTAGGGCTACCATTTTGTCCAGTAAAAAATAAAAGGCATTTAATCATGTTTGTTGAATGAATATAGTAACAAGAGCTTATTTTTTCTTCATCATACAAATAGCTTTTTTATTTCTGTCCTCTGATTGGGCAACCAATTCTCTATCTAGTCCTAGGTACACTACAATTAATGACATGGTGATTCTAAACTAATGGGAACAAGAATCCAGTAAGATACTCACCTTGGTTTGTTAGGGCTCTTGAATTAATTGGTCACATGTAACCTCTGAATATAATAGAGCATATATGTCTCTAAAGTCATTTGAGCTCCCTAATACATTGGAATGCTTGACTGAACTATGCAGACAGCACCTCAATGGGTGTCTTATTATGTAAGAGCCAGAGTATTCCTATCTCAGTAATCCCCTGGCTCTACTCCCTAAAGAATGTTAATTATCAAAAAGGTTTGCAGACAGGGCTGTCTAAGGAAACACTTTCCTATGACATCACTTAGAAAAGACAGTGTAATTTGTGAGTGCTTGAGTCTGAGCTATTAAACATTGGGGACAGAATTCCCAGTGGGGTTATTTTGAAACTTTATATAAAATTAAACACTTTAACCAGCCCATGATTATTAAATGGAATGATGCACTATTCGAAAAATAGATTTTAATGATAAATTTTGTTTTTATATCATCTATATTTTCCAAAGCATAAACTACTCAATACCAAAACCAAAAAAATTAAAGAGAAGAAAAAGAGTTCTTTACAACTAATCAATGCATACAGGAAAGTTCAACATTTTATGCCTGACACATTTTTAGTCTTCACTTCTGAAAAGATGCTTTCCTTTGGGTTCCAGCTTAGTTGTTACCATTTTTACAACATTCAGTTCTCATGATTAATTCTGTTGTTTTGCAACACTATTCATATAAACCTTTCCATGCTTCTTTGTATCACTAAAGTCACCATTTCTTAAGCACAGTATTATTCCATCAGATTAACATACCACAACTTGCTTTAGTCATGCCACAATAAACATGCATCCACTTTGTTCCCAGTTCTTTGCCACTAAAATGATTGCGGCTATAAATATTTTGATCTAAATGGGACCTTTCTAGTTATTATTTATCTCCTTAGAATATGCCTGGAATATTCTTTTAAGACTTCATGGCTCCAGCTTTGTATGAACTATAGAGCTTCTCTTCCCTAAATCCTATGCCAGTCTACAGTGGTGGAGACTTGGTGCCATCCCACAGTGAGTGAATTGAGTTTCAGTTAGGCTTCCTTATCACAAATGGCAATCGAACATATATTACTAGACAGAGTAAGAGGCTGAAAACTTCTGGCCCCTTGGGTATAAAAATGTGATGGAGTGGGGCTTTAAGGTAAAATTTGCAACATGACTATTTATGCAATACCTTCTCTGTTGACTTAAAAAAAAAACCTAGGCCCTTGGACTACAAATTGGCATGGCTCATGCGTTCTAAATTGACTTTAAAAAGAATGAGGTAATGGAATACTCAGACAGGAGGCTCATCCATTATGGAAGCATTCCTCAAATTGTGCCTTCTTTTGGTAAAGACTATGGAGTGCTTCTAGTTAAAACTTGGCAAGCCATCTGCTTACTGGGCTTGCTAGGGTTTATGTCAAATGCCACTGTGAAAAACTTTTCTTATAAAATGAGTGATGTGATGAGCAAAAAAAGCCAGAGTAGAAAAAATGGGCATCTCTTGCTAGTTCTTAACTCTGCCGAGGCAATCTCTTCGGCACCTATATCGCTATTGTTGCAACCCACCCCAGGCTGATTATCTTCCAAGGAGGGTAGGAAAGGAACAATATTGAAAAATCCATTAATCTCAAAGAAAATTCTACCTTTGTTATTATAGAAATGGATGGAGAAAAGAAAGAAAGAAGAGCACTAAAAGAGAGAAAAAACTACAAAGAAAGGACATAAGGAAAGAAAGGACATATTCCGTACATCTCATATATTTTCATCCTATTTACTTATTTTTTAAAACAAAAAAAGTATCAAAAACAATTTAAATTTATTTAAGCTTAGCCTAACCCATATATATCTATGTAATCTAGTCATACTGGAGAGGAGTTGCTCTGTGTACTGACTATTATGTTGCATATGGTTTCCATTCTCTTGTTTTTATAGCTTTGTGGAATTTACTTTAGATCTGTTGGGACCTGTAACCATTCCCCAGTCTGAAAGGCAGAATTTTAGCCTGTTCCGTTTGGAGGGGCTTCATTTGGGTATCTGTCTCCATGTGTTGAATCTACTAGAGATATCAGTATTCTTTGATTCCAAGCATTGCAAGATGAACTACCCATAACTTCACACTCCTTAATACAAATAATAATCCTCTTATAGTTGGATAGACCACTTTACAAGAGATTGCTATTTTTTTTCTCTGTTTTTATCTCTTGGATTATTTTAGCTTGAGGTGGTAGGAATTATGGTTAAAAAGATCAAAAAATTTAAAGTGTTTTCATTGTAAGGTTTGGATGATCTTGAAAAAAGAGAAGATGAGAAGAAAAAGATGTAATATAGAAAGATGCACAAATGCAAGGTAAGTTTAAAAAATATATATATACACACACACATATATATTCTGTACTACTTAATAAAATTTTTTGACTGCTTTATAGTACAATAGATAGAATAGCAACACAAATCATCAGGCCAATAGCATGCATGAAGCACCTACTATGTGCCAGACACTTTAGTAAAAATACTGAGATATTTAAAAAAATTGGCAAAAACCATCCCTGTCTTCACAGACCTGACAATGTAATACAGGAGGCAATATGGAAACAACTGTGTATACTCAAGATACATACAGGATAACTGCAGGAAAATTACAATAATGCTAAATTTTGCCATACAAAAATAAACATTCTTTGGTGACATAATCTGCTTCTATTGCTTTAATTAACATGTCTATGTAGATCAATATTCACAGATCTTATAGCATATGATCAGCCCCACCTTTCCCAGAATCTTGAATTTTTGATTGCTGGCAGAATAGCATCTCAAAAACATGTCCAAAATTAAACTCATTGTTTTCCCATCCCCTAAAAGTCTCTTCTTCTTAACTTCTATACTTTTGTTATTGATACGTTATTCTTTCACTGAAATTATCTTTAACTCTTGCCTCTCCTTTGCTTTCCTTTCAGATTCATTCTGTTGTCAAAGTCCACCAATTCTGCTGCATGATAGCACTTGTCTCTTTATCTTTCCTTCCATTCCAATGACCTCCTTCCTAATTCAGGTCCTCACTACTTCTTGCTTCTATAGTAATCACCTCTTAACTGATTCCTTACCTTCAGACTCTTTTATCTCCAATCTATTCTTCAAAGAACCTACTGAAGAAATTATTTTCCAATGCATAGATTTCATTTGTAACTTTCCTGCAAAAAAACCACCAATGGAGCCTCAGAGTCAATAGAATACAGTACAAACTCCTTATCCTCCACAGTCTAGCCTCAAACCACCTTCCTAGTCTTATCTCACAATAATCTCTTTCATCTACACAGTGTTTTAGCCAAATTGGACTTATTCCTTGTCCTTCTTCTCATCCTTCTGTCTCCATGTGTTCATGCAGACTGTCCCACATAGCAGGAATGGACTCTCAACATTGTTGACTATAAAAATTCTTATAGTTCAGTTTTCAGTAGAGTACAGTACGAAACATTGGTTTAAAACTGGATCTGAATTAAAATGCTAGTTGGAATGTTCACTAGCTATGGGACCCTGGGTAAGTCATTTGGCTTCTCTAAATCTGAGTTTCCTTACCTATAAAACAGAAGTAATAGTACCCGTACTGAATAATGATAATTGTTGAACCTACTTCATAGGACTGATTTGAGGGAAGTCCTTTGTAAATCTTAAATTGCTATTCAGATGTGAACATTCTTTATCATCTCTTTGCTGTCAGTCATCTGGCACAGTGAAAGCATACAAAACAGGAGCTTAATAAATGCTTGTGGAAGTGAAGGGAATGGAGTTGGATTCAGAGCCAGGGATCCTCATTTCTTAAGACTTTATTTCCCCTACATCTACCTTGTTCATTCCTGACCCAGAGGCTGCACTGCTTGATGTTAACAACCAGCACTTCAGTGCTTACAATTTTTAGCAACTTTACCAGGCTCACTATATACATAAACAGACCAAATCAAGCCTTCAGGCTATTTTGCAAATAACTTCTATTGCAAATTCACTTGTGATGACCTGAAATTATGTTTGTATCTTTTAGAGGACGTATGTCTTCACACAGAGATCGCATATTCCGTCCTTAGGATGTAAAATTCAAATGGTACTAGTATAATTAGTGTACATGTGGAATATGTGCCACAAAAAGCGTAACTCATTAAAACAAACCAAATCACTTTCAGAGGCACAATTTATTTATTTCTAAGGAGCCATATTTTTCCATCTTTTTTTTCTCAAGGTTCCTTTTAACCACAATATGATATGATCAGAACTTCTATGGTCTTCTTCGGCTTTTCACATATGGAATTTAAACAGTTTGCTGGATAAGATTTGATGCATTTGGTGTTTAATGAAATTAATAGAAGAATTTCCACAATTTTTTATTTGTTTAGTAAGAAGAACACTATAGTTTCATGTAGATTATACTTAAACTGCACATGCTGACGATACTCAAGTTCTCTCAAGCTGAATGTAAAATTATTTACTATCAATATTTTACAGGTCTTCCTTTGTTGGTACAAATTACTGTCCCCACTCACTCATTTTGATAGATATATCTGCCTCCTTTTTAGACTTTTCATTCCTCCATCATTCTTTCCTTCTGACGTTCCACTCTGTCCAGGATAACAATTTCTAGATTGTATATATAGGACTTCAAAGATCCAATTTGCTTTTACATACATAATCTCAAATGATCTTTATTATAACCCTATAATGTTGTTGGCATTTGGTCATTTTCAATTGTGTTTGATACTTCATGATCCCACTTGGGGTTTTATTGGCAAAGATAGTGCCATTTTCTTCTCCAGCTCATTTTACAGGTGAGGAAATTGAGGCAAATAGGGTTAAATTTCCCAGGGTTATGGAGCTAGTAAATATGAGAGGCCAGATTTGAACTCAGGAAGATTGTTTTCTGACTTCAGGCCTGACACTTTATATACTGTGCCACCTAGCTGCCCAATCCTATAATCTAGGTTAGGGGTGGAAAGCCTACAGCCTAGGTCCTCAAGGGTGGCCTTTTGAATCCAAAATTCACAGAAAAAAATGCCTTAATAAAAGGATTTGTTCTGTAAAATTTACACTTGGTCAAAAGGCCACACCCAAGGATGTAAAAGGCCATATGTGGCCTGGAGGCTGAAGGCTCCCCACCCTTGGTCTAGGTACTATTAGTATCTCTGCCCTGTGAATGAAGAAACTCCGGCTGAAAGAGGTTGAGTGACTTACCCAAGGTCATCCATTGAATTCAGCTGAAGAAGATGGGTTAGAAATGAAAAAACAAATGGGAGAGGACTGTGTTATGGAAAAATGGATTTGGTTTTGTAATCACTTGAATTTCTGTTGTCAGCTATGTCTATACCCATTTTATGATTCAAGAAAACACAAAAGCTTTAAATCCTCTTTTCCTACTTTCCGCTGACTATGCAGTATTCTAACTCACTCTCACTAATACTTTGACTCTCACTTTCATTGCTTTTCATTCAATCCACCCTTCTTCACTACTTTATCCTTCTTTCATGCTGTGCCCAGTACCCTGGGCTCCTTTCTTCAGAAAAAGCAGGGAGCAGGAAAAATATAAATAGATATATCACAGCCAAAATACTTAGCACATTTTAGTAGATTTTGAAGTTGCCTGCCCCCCTCCAGGGTCATTTCTGGACTAGTGCCACATAGAGGAAAGTATCAATATACCACATTTGACCAACATTAAAAAATACAGAAAGCATCATCTGGCATCAAAAATAAGTGCAATCCCCCCCACCCCCCATACACACACCTCATGATATTTTGAAAGTACCTCTTCTCTTTTTTTTTTTACTTCCTTTCACAGAGTTTTCTGGAAGACTGCTTTCTTTGTATATCTCAGTCCCAAGTCTGATCATTATTTTACAGTGTCCATTTCCCTTTACTATCCCTAAGGAACAGTACAATAAATGTCTCTTCCTTTTATTCTCTGCAATGAGTCTAGCTTTCCATTGTGAGTCCTAAAGTTGAAGGAAGAAATATTGCTATTGTGTGTATGTGTGTGTTTGTGTGTGGTAGACAACTCTGTTTCCACTACACAATACCACCTCTCTCCATTTATGTAGCATTTTATTAAAGATAATAAGGTAATCACACCTACTTCAGAGATGAGTAAACTGAGGACATTAAATAGTTAAGTGGCCAGTGTTTACACAGGTGATGTTAGAGCCAAGATATCAACTCAGATCTTCAGTACAAATCCAAGAATCATCTCACTATATTACAAAGTTACCAATAATATATTTGATCTCTTTTTTCACAAATATCACCTTTCTATTTTTCTTTATTATTCACTATCTTGCAATATGAAGACTGTTTTAATGTATGTCTTGAGGTTCACTGTTGGGGCCTTTGCTCTGTCATTAACTCACATTTATAATGGAGATAGTTTGTTTAAATATTGTTCTCCCTCATTAGAATGTGGGCTCCTTTAGGGTAGGGACTGTGTTTTTGCCTTTTTCTATTTCTTAGTATGATGCTTGGCACAAAATAAGTGTTTAATAAATGTTTTGATCATAAGGATGCATATGGAATGGGAGTGCCTGAATACCTGACCACATCTGGCCCACATGCTACATCCTTTCATAGCTTATAATAAAGTAAGCTGGGCATGAAAAAAATCTCCTTCATATACTAGTGGCTGTAAATAACAATATACCCTTACCATAGTCATCCGCCCTTTAGTGACAACAAAGAAATGCTGAAGACACAGCCCCTCAATCCCTTCCTTTTGTAACAAACTGGACTTCTCTGAGAAACTTCTCTGACTTCTCTGAGAACCAGTCCATTAGTGAAGGGATTTATTCCAACACTCATAAAAGCCTGCTGCCTGAAGATGATCACCAAAGGGTAGCACCAGTTGGCATCACATAATTTTATGCAATGGTGCCTATTCAACACTGGAGGCAAAAGTTCCTTAATGTTAAAAAGGAGGAGAGAGAGAGAGAGAGAGAGAGAGAGAGAGAGAGAGAGAGAGAGAGAGAGAGAGAGAGAGAGATAGAGAGAGAGAGAGAGAGAGAGAGAGAGAGAAAGACAGAGACAGAGAGAGACAGAGAGAGAGAGACAGATTCAGAGAGAGACAGAGACAGAAAGAGACAGAGAGACAGAAAGAGACAGAGAGAGAGAGAAAGAGAGAGAGAGACAGAGAGACAGGGACAGAGAGACACACACACACACACACACACAGAGAGAGAGAGAGAGAGAGAGAGCTATGAAGAAATATATGCAATAATCACAGGAATTTGTAAAATTTTTTAAGAATTGGATAAAGTCAAGTCAACAAGCATCTGTTAAGTTGCTGAAATGTTCCAGACACTATGCTGAGCCCTTGGGATACAAACAAAGGCAAAAACATCCCCTGACCTCAAAGAGTGCATAGTCTGAGAAATATACCCAACATACATTGGAGATAACCTCAGAGAGAAGGTGCTAGCAAAAAGGATTGGGAAAGGCTTTTTGCAGCAGGCGGGAGTTTAGCTTAAGCTATGAAGAATCCAGGGAGCTCAGGAGAAATAATTGAGAAAGGCCCAAATTCCAGGCACTGGGGACAGACAGTGAAAATGTTTGGAGTTGGGAGATGGGAGTGTCACGTGAGAGGAAAAGCAAAAGAAAGATGAATAAGGAGGAAAAGACAAAAATAAAGATAATCATATTGTTCCATTAGATTGTGAGCTCCTTCATGTCAGGGAATGTTGTTACCTTTTTTCCCCTTTATTTTTGGTATAAACTGTGCAGAGCACGTTTCTTGATACATAATAGGCACTTAATAAATTCTTGTTATCGTCATCATCATCATCATACTAATGGAAGGAATCGCGCACAAGTTACAGCTTCAAATAAATGAGAAATGACATCCTAAAATAAAGATTAACTCAAGGAAAAAAATCGTAGAATTACCTAAAATTGATTGGCTTGGGAAGTAGTGGAGTCTCTTTCACTTTAAGTCACAAAGCAAAGCCTGGGCAATTATTTTTTCCAATCTGTAACTTACCAAAAACACATCAATGTGTCTGACTAGATAACTTCTATCTAAGTGTAGAAGTGTACAAGTAAAAACAGAGAGATCTTTGAGTTAAATCACATGCATAAATGATAGTGTATTTACCTACTATCTCATCAAGAAAAAGATATCAAAGTAGTTTGAAGATGCTAGACTTCTGAACAAAGAAAACATGAATAAATTAGCTTAAATTCAATTTACTCAACCGCAGTTTCTAACTTCCAAGAAGGAATCTCAATCAGAATTTTGTTAGAATTCTTTCCTAGTGAGGAACAAGTCTCATTTGTTCTTACTTTCCCACAATGTTTAGCTCATTCCTGTCAACTCAGTCCCTGACTTTCCTTCTCATACTTGCCTTATGCCTAGTTCTGTGTCTTTGCTTTTGCCCTACCTGAAATTATGTCCCCGTTCCTTTTTTTTACATTTAAGGAATAATTCACTTCCATTATCCTTTTCAAGACTGAACTCAAAGAGCACCTATTAGAAAAAAGCCTTTTTATCCCTAATACAACTTTACGATCATCACTTCTTTGCTGTTCTTCCTCTCAGACTTTGTGTTCAACAAGTCTTATTATGAGGTATCATGTACAAGAAGGTATTGTCCATTTGTTGAAATTGATCATGTTGCAAACATTTATATTTTATTCACCCAACTTTGTTGTAAGTTTTTATTAGTGAGATATTCTAACTGGAGGCACTTGATAAAAATATACGGTCGTGATTGGAATAATATCAGTTAGGTATTCTAGTCAGGTTTTCCTAAAAAGCTATTGAAACTATCCTCAAGACTTAATTGACTTAGAAGAATAGGACTGGGGATATTGACATAGGTTCCTGCTGGGCTGAGCACACAAGACCGCCCATGAAGAGAGAGGAGTTGTTTCTTCCTCACCCATGTAGTTATTAGATGACAATGTCCAATACAGAGATAAGGATGCTGTCTGTGCTCAACTGTATCAATACTGTGTCCTACCTGAATATCCTTTCTTGAATACGGCTAAGCAAAGAATTTTGTTTGTTTGTTTTTGTTATTAAAATTTTGCAAATAGGTTTAATAAATTTTATGAAATGGTTATTTGTTAACAGTTAGATGGTCTATGAGTGTCTCATTTAATTTCATTTCCAAATCCTGAAGAACCAGAGTGGTCAGAGTCAGACCTAAATAATGACAAAAATACATAAAAGACCTTCAATAATTACTTATTGAATATTTTAACATAATAACAAATGTTACCTAAAGATGATCTCAATTCAGTGTGTCACTATATTTGCCTGTATATCATGAATGCAATCCAATTTGGGAGCTGACTGAGAAGAAACTGAATTTTCATCTTTGTGGAATAGGTTACGGGCACTTAATGAATAATAAGTATCATAACTACAGTAGAATACTTAAACAAAGAATTACATGCAGAGACTGACCATTATATGGTAGCTAGGGAAATGAAGCATGAATTTTCTATTTGGAAATGGAGGCTCAGTTTTCTATTGCGGCAACGATTCATCAGCAGCTGCAAACAAACAAAGATGAGTCAGATAAATTAAGTGGAAAATTTGAAACTGAAAGTCCTCCACATAAAGCTAATGTTTTAAGTAAACATTATGGGACATCTAACCCACCTATATAGGCTATAATTAAGAAAATATTTAACAGCTTTAAAGCTAAATTGGATTTTTTTCCCCCTGATGAGGATAATACCAATTTTAAACATTTTCTTTTAAGGGGATTCAGACTTCCATTAATATGTTCAACATTTGTGTTGAACTGGTACTATTTTTCCATGAATATTAGGAAGAGAGATGGTTATATGATAGCTGATTTTGAAACATCAATTCAAGTTCAACAATATAGAAAAGTTAGAAAAATGAGAATCTAGACACTATGTTCTGTTTTGATCATGTCACATATAAAACATTTTGTTTCATTCTAAGGTCCATATTATAGGAAGGTCGTTGACAAACTGAAGACTGTGGATCATTTGAAAGAACTAGGGATGTATAGTCTGGTAAAGAGAATGCTTGTTGCAGTGTGGTAGTCATGACAACTAGAAGACCTGTCATGTGGAAGCAGGGTTAGGGGAGATCAGCTTGGTCCCAGAAATTAGAAACAATAGGTGGAAGTTACAGATATGTGTCTTACAATTGAAATATGGGGGGAAAAGTTTCTGAATAGTTCAAGTGATCTCAGAGTTTCTAAGAATTAAATCTATAGATCTCATTTGAGATCTTTAAAGTTGGAAGACATTTGCCATGTCTGATATAAAGGGACTTGTTTATCTGTGGGTTGGAGTGTGGATAACTTTTGAACTCCCTTCAGGTCTGAGGTTTTGTAGACATACAACTGAGGGGAAGGGGAAATTGTAACAGATGAAAGGGTGAACAGTTTACAATTTACACACTGTTTGTAGATAGTCAGAATGATAGATTTAGAGCTGGAAGAGACCTTGAGAGAATGTCTAGATCGATGCCTTCACTTTAGAGACAAGGCAACTGTGGTCTAGAGAAATTAGGTGATATGCCTGAGGTCAAGTAGGTAGTGAGAAACAGAAGCAAAATTTGAACCCTGGCTCTCTAGCTCCAAAGCTTGTGTTTTTTTCCACTAGTGTACTGCTGGATGTTTAACACTGTTCTGTTCTCATCTCCTTCCTGATTAATGTTATTTTTAGGGCAATCCTTGAGATCAATTCATTTCTAGTTCTCTAATTATGGAAGAGGACAAGCTTGAATCTAGGCCTAATCAGCAATTTCTACTAGATAGCTGCTCCAATTCCCTTAGCTGGGATGAGAAAAGCCTGTTCTCTCTTCAGAAGAGTAAACTACGAGAGACTGTTCTTGATATGTGCCCGAAAGCTACCACTCTCTGCATTTTAGGCTTCCATGGCTCTCTCTGAAGGGACCCATGGCTACATATGAAGGACCCTATTCTCTGGATCCATGAGGAGGTTCTTTGCCTTCTGACCTCTCCCATACCTCTTTGCATTGATTCCATAAAGCAGACCCTAGAAGCCAAAACTTTTAGCTGACTTAGTCTTCTGGCCCTGTCTTGAATCCTGGCCTTTTCTTTTTTCTTTTTTTTTTATCACCATCTCCTTCTCTAAACTACAGTTTTCATCAGATTTACTTTCCTTCCTTCTGACTTTGAATCTGAAATCCAGTGTAGACCCACCCCAGGTTTCTATTATTTATTGACCTAAAATGACAGATTACAAAAAAGACTGGGTATTTTTCCCTAGTTCCAAGCTATAAAGCCAATCCTTTATGAGGTAGTGACAGTGCTTAGGTCCCTAACTGAAGGATAGACTCTGTTTGTGAGAGGTAAATATATATGTATATTGTTTGATATATTCTAATCTATTTTTAACTTTTCTTATATCTATTTATTATCTGCAAAGATAAGTGTTTATTTGCTATTAATTATTTGTGTTTATTTCTTGTATAACTAACATTTGATGGGGAGTCGAGCCTTACAATATAAACTTGGAACATTACTTTTATGGGACAGTGACCAAGAGAGCAGCTTGAACCAAAAAATTCCCCACAGATAAGTAATATTCAAGGAAATGAGGGAGAGAAAGGTATGATTTTAGTCTGCAACTCTGTCTCTGAGAATTCAAGAGCAATTGCGCCCATAGTCTCAATCCCTTGCTTCCCTCTTATGCTGTTTTTCAGTCACTTCTGATTCTTTATGACCTCATTTGAGGTTTTCTTGGCAAAGATAATGAAGTAGTTTGTCATTTTCTTCTCCAGCTCATTCTACAGATGAGGAAAATGAGGCAAAGTTAGCTAAGTGACTTGCCTAGGGTCACTCAGCTAGTCATTGTCTGAAGTCAGGGTTGAACTCAGGTCTCCCTGATACCAGACCTGGCACTCTATTTCCGTTGTGCCACCTACCTTCCATCTGGGCGGAATCAAAGTTTCCCTTGCAAAGGGATGGATGAGCTTCTAGAGGTATTTCCATTCACACCTTCTTGTGAGGCACATTTATACAAAATGATGTGTCTACACATATAATCTACACTGACAACACACACCTTACATAGATTTCATAAAATATCAACATATTCTCTCTACCATCTTCATTAACAAATGATCAGCGAAAAGTGTTTTGCATACCCTAAAGCAGTAACCAATATTAGCTTGTAGTAATACTACTAATAATATAAATGAAATAAAAAAGGAAAATGTACACATATTTAAACAGAGAAGCACTTTGGTGTAGTAGACTAAATTTGGCTTCTGTATCAAGATTGGTTGGGTTCTAATCTACTCTCTGATACATATTGACTTTGTGACCCTGGACAAGTCATTTATTCTTTCAGGGCTCCTGAAAATTCTTCATGCATATAAAGTAGAGAAAGTGTTGACCTGTATCACTATAGGAAATTCTTCACTGTGAGCTGCCTATGCCAATGAAACCAAAGGACAGTATTTTTATTTTTGGTTTGAGTTTGAGGATCCAGTTATGGGTCTGACACAACTTGTGCCTTTCTGCCACTGAAACCTATTATCCACATTTTTTACAGATGAGGAAATGAATACTTTCACCACATACCTCATGGGGTTGCTGTGAGAAAAATGATTTGTGAACCTTAAACAGATATAGAAATTTGATTTTTCTTCTTTCTCATTGTTATTATTATCAGTTATTGATTTGTTTTCATGAGATTTCACTTGTAATCCTGTTTCTCATTTGTGAACTTTCATAAAATGAATTTCTGAAAGGTAGAGTTCTTTCTAATTACCTTTGGCCATCCCACAGCAATTCACTCCCAGTGGGAGCTTATTTTTTAATTTTCCTCTAATAAAATTCACTCCTCACCCAAGAACTCAGGCCTGGCACAGATTATATTCCAGAGACATGTCCTAGCCATTGCTTTATTTGCTTTCTACCTCCGTTTACATTTTGACCCTAGATTTCTCTGCAGAAATTATTCATGGAGCTCATTTTTTTCTTCTTGCTTGCAAAGCAGCTCTCAGGCTGTAAGCCACAGAGCGGTGCACTCATTATGCATATATTTAGCACCCTAATCTTTGCAACCAGTTTTAGCTGCTTGTTATACTTTTCTTGACATTTTCTTGTATGCTTTTTGACATCTGCTTGCAAACTCCTGCAGCCTTTTCAATCTTGATATTCACTTGTTTCATCTGATGTTGTTATCATGCTCCTTAGATATGCAGATGTGTTGCTTTCCTTCAAGTCTTGTCTGTTCAGTCATACTGGAAAGTCATTTCTGGAGACCCATTCTCATTGCTGATTTCGTGTGTGTGTGTGTGTGTGTGTGTGCATGTGCATGCGTGCGCACACACATGTATGTGAGTGTGTCTGGTTGTGTTGCCTCTGTGGGCTTTTGTAAGTGGCATCATTTTTTTTTCTGTCTTGAAATTCAACACCCATTGACAATTTAATATAATAAACACTTTAATTTTTTAAAATCTACAATAGAAAGTATTTAAAAGGTATTCATATTTAGCATTGATTGTCTCAAGTATTATGAAAATAATTGTTGCAAATGCCTCTTATGCAAAACCTTTCCTTTCTGGAAGTCTTTCTTCACCAACAGTGAGTGGTTAGTAATATTTTTGAAATGAACACTTGTTGGAATTGATTTTATAAACTTCAACAATTAGCATCCTATGGGCTTTCTCATCACATAACATTAACATTTGTCAACAATAGTCCTTTTGCATCATCAGAGCTAAATTAATCATTTATGTGCTATCTATTAATAGCTCTTTGATAGAAGACTGACTCCTAGAAATTTGCTAAGTGATTCCTAGTATAAATGCAATCTTTTTTTTAGCTTGCTAAAGAATCCATAGGGCCACAACTTTTATAAAATACACAATGCAAGTTTTACAATTGATGTCCTTGAAAAAAATCCCTGTAGGGGTCTGATCCTACAACACCCGTGATTCCAGGTGATCCAAAGCAGGTGTTTAGACCATGCAGTCATCTCCTGTCATTGTCCAGGGATGCATGAAAGTTCACTGTTAATGCCAAATCACTTCTTTTTGAAAAGAAGAGTTCTCCTGTTTCTAGGTTCCAATTATTGGAAGACATTTGGGAAGTAGTTAATTGGTGTAAATCTGTCAGTGCTGAAGGTGAAGCAGTAAGGAGCTCAGTTTTCATCAGTGCAGAATGGTGTGATGTGATACTTTATACATAATATTTTCAGAAGCTTAACCCTCCCCAAACACTACATTTAATGTAAAATAAATCACCAGTCTATATTATGGGATATGTAGGTGCCTCCTAGATTCATATCGAATGTAACTGTATTAATTTATTTTTTCCAAGTAGCATTAAAGTAGTTGCTTACAGATACCAGTTTGACATTTGTAAATAAACACCTCTTTCTCTCCACCTCTCTTCTCTCTCTCTCTCTCTCTCTCTCTCTCTCTCTCTCTCTCTCTCTCTCTCTCTCTCTCTCTCCCTCCCTCTCTCTCTCCCTCTCTCTCTCCCTCTCTCTCTCCTGTCCCTCCTCTCACTCCCCTCCAATTTTTCTCTCTCTTTTTTGTTTGTCTCTCTCTCACACAGACACATCCCTCAAATCAAACCCAGACTTCTCTTTGATAGGGAGACAAAAGATTCTAGGTGTGATGACAGTTTATCAATGATTCAAAAAGATAATGAAGTACTCAGAATTTTTTATATTATCTTTGGCAATGATGATAATGAAATCTTTCTTGATAATAGGGTGAGTAAAACTCTCTCTTATTTAAAATAAAGCTATACTTTCTACACAATAATTTCTCCACTTTCCCTCAGAACTGTATTCAACGATAAAAACAGGCAAAGGAGAGAGATGGTTTTCTGGGGAAATTGATACCTCCCCAGATTCCCAAACATTGAGCTAAGTACATGACTTATGGTGGTGAAATAAGTTGCTTTCAACAGTTGTTAAGATATCATTAATAATCATACATGCAATAAATAACAACACATGAATTAGTTCCTAAGAGATATATGGCTGCAAATTGTAGCAACAAATCACAGCGTGTGTAAAAAATGCTCATTACTCTAGTGTGTACAGAAGCTGTTTTAACAACTGTATTCTTTACGGTGAAGCTCACCCTAATTAGCCTTGCAGATTCCTTGGGGAATGTCTGTGCAGCGTTTGACATTGTGATGTTTGAGCTAAAGTCAGGGAGAGGATTATCATTTCTAAACCTGGAAAGCACCAGGCCACAGTCTTGGCATTCAATTAGGTCACTTGTCTTATTGCATGCGTGTGTGGTGAAGGTAAATAGTCCTTTCAAGCAAATAGATAATAAGGGTGTTTGAAATTAAATGGCTAATTAAATCAGTATGATCCTTGTAAGTTAGATGCCACCACGACTATCATTTCATTCCTCAGCTGTGCCCCTTCCAATGTAAAAGCAAAATAAATCAATTGCATATGTCTGTTTTGACTTGAAAAACCAAGGTCTGTGGCAGAACGAGGGAGAAGAACTCACTCGGCATTCTCTATTGTGTTTGAGGCAAATGGCAATATACATTTAAAAATCAAAGAAAAACAAGGTTGGAGCACACAAAAAAAGCAGCATGTTATTTTTCCTTTCAATGAAACATTATATGCGGATTCTACTGCTCGGGTAGCTTATAGCTTGTTACTAAATCAGACCTTTCCTGCAGTGAAAAAAATTGCATCTTTTCGTTGTAATCCTTGACAGCTTAAAGTTTAATGGAAGCGCTTTTTTTTATTTTTTATAAAAAGGTATATAATGGTCTGACACCATGGAAGGCTGCTGAGAGCTCACACACTCAGAAATAGCATAGAATGCAATAAGAGTTAGATCTTAGTGGGGTTTTTTATCATAATTTCTTATTCTTGATAAAGGGAATGGAGGAAATGGTTGTTTTGGGGGGAAGTAGGAAGATAAAAGAACGGTTGTTTGTTTTGGTAAGGTTAGATATGTACCTAACTCATTCAGATAATGCTAGATGGTCCTGACAGAAATACTCAAAAGAATTGAATTAAAACTATAAAAAGTTGATGAAGTCATTAATGAAAAACAAAATAGAATTTCACTTGTAAAGAATGACAAGTATCACTTAGCAAGGTGAGGATTCATTGCAGGAATTAATTCTTCATATGCCCTTTGAGGAGAGAAGGAGTGGGCTCCAGGATATATGCGCTGTCGTGAAAATATTTCTCCCACTCTCATCCCTGGCCCCAAACACATGCTCTGTCTGTAAGGGTGGGCTTGGCTGTGGCATGTATTCCCAGATTCCCACACACACAGAACCCATATGGCACATTTAGCTGTCTGGGGATGTTTAGCCTGGAGAAAGAGAAAACTTGGTGGGAGGGCGGAGAGGTGATCACTGCCTTCTAATATTGGAAGGGTCATCATGTGGAAAAGGGATTAGGCTTGGTTCACTTGCCCTCAGATGAGGGCAACAATGGGTATAAGTATCAAAGCTATAAATTTTGGATCAATTTAAAGGGAACTTCCTAAATACTAAGTCCCTAAGTAGAGTGAACTACCTTGAGAGATGATATACTTGTCCTCAATGGAGGTCTTTGAATGGACAATGGATGACCACTTTATGGAGATTTTTAATAGCTATTCATGACTTGACTAGAGGTTAGACTATATGCAGGGCTGGGGAATCTGTGGACCTTATAGGTCCTTGGGTGCAGCCTTTTGACTGAGTCCAAGTTTTTCAGAATAAAACCTTTAGGTTCAGTCTGTATTCAGTTGAAGAGGAAGAAGACCTAGAGGGCCACATGTGGCCTCAAGATTGCAGGTTCTCCAGGCCTGGCAGGGGTTGCTAACATGGAGTTTATGTTCTCCAAAGAGTCTGTGGTTAAACAATTCTTTTTTAAAGTTTCATAAGAACTTTTAGGGGGTCCATGAACTTGGAAAGAGAAAAAATCCTTATTCTTACTGATTTCTAAGTGAAATACAATATTTCTTTCAATTAAGAATTAAAAAAAAAATTCTGAGGAGGTCCACAGGTTTCATTAGTCTACCAAAGAGTTCCCTGACATGCATAAAGATTACGAATCTTTGACAAGTTGACTTTTCACCAATGTACCCCATCTCTGCCTGAGTGAGTAGGTGAGGAGATTTTCTATCCTCAAAATGGCATTACATCTTTTTTGTTTTAGGAAAGAAGGCACAAAATGCTATAATTTTAATTGAAATCATAAATTAAACTGGAATATTTGGGTTAAATTTTCTTTTAAAATATATGAATAAATAATGAAACATGGTGATAGTATTTACCCATTTACTGGAGTGAAAAATGCTTTCAAATATTAAAATATTAATAGTGTGCATTCCTCTATATGGGAATGTGTGACAGGTGCACAAGTGTCTGCCTATGTCTGTGTCTGTGCATGTATGCTTCTAGGAAGGGCCCAAAGTGCAACATTAAAAACAATATAATATCTCTCTGAAGGAATTGTCCAAAGTATTTTTACTTTATATTTGTATTTGGAGAAGCTTACAATTAGATCTCCTCTATAATTCTTATATTTTTATTACTTTGGGTTATTTCTTGAGACTATTTCTTCTGGTATCAACTCCATTAAGTTCTTTTTATGTGATGAACTCTGAGAATAGCAAGATTTGTGATCCTGCTGATAATTATAATGTTAATTAGCTTTTAACGCTGGTTTTGAAAGCCAATTGGAGTGTTGGGTCTCGTGTATACATGATCTTTCTCTAACATGCAAAGGAGCTCAGAGGGCATACTGTAGTTAAAATAAGCAGCTTGAGAACTGATAATAGCCTAAGATCAATAATAGTGACTCTCCCTCTCAGAGAAAAGCATCTGGAAAAAAAAATGACTCCGTGATATATCCAAAGATTTCACATATAAGTTACAATCCTCTATGCTTCAGCAATAGTACCTGGTCATAAACTTGGCACCATGAGCAAATTCCCAAATGCTTCTCCCTTTTTCTGCTATCTCTTCCCCTTATCTGAATTCTCCATCTCTGCAATGTTCTTTTTCCTCAATTTCCCTTCACAGCATCCCTAGCTTCTCTTATAGAATATCTTAGATCCCACCTCTTAACGAAGGCCTTTCCTCATCATTTTAGGTTTTAAAGCCCTCTTCCTGCCTCCCCCCTTGAAATTACTTTGCATTTAATTTGTATATTTTTTTGTCTTCATGCCTTCTTCTTCCTTTTCTTCTCCTTCTTCCTCTTCTTCTTCTCCTTTTTTCTCATCTTCCTCTCCTCCTCCTCCTTCTTTTTGTTCTTCACTACAAGAATGTAAGCTCCTTTTGGGCAGGGTCTTTTTTGTTTGCATCTTTGTTACCCCAAGGAGTGTTTGGAAAACAAAACAGGATGCTTGTCATAAATTGGGTCAGTCAGTCCCTCAACAAGTGTTTATTGAGAGCACATGGTTGTATGCCAGCTACTCATGCTAAATAAATAATTATTGAGTTCAATTGAATTCTGAGTGTGGAATAAACAATTCTTCTTCAAAATCCAGGTTACTGCCCCAACCTTAAAAAAGAAACTTTTATTGTATCTTTCCATTCTTTTTAAAATACCAAAGTTCAGTGAAACAAATGGTTCCATAACCTATTTTCCCTAAAGGAAAATGAATGTCATATAGCTATTCTGATCATTTTCTTTTGAAAATTTTCTCAAGGATCATCTAGCTTTATTAAATGACAATATAGTAGTGAAAATACATATACGCACATATCTATATTTGCATATATCCATGTAGACAGATATGTTTACATCTGTATACATATATAAATGTGGGTATACATGTGCATAGGACAGCTAGGTGACACTACATGGGATGGCTAGGATAGAGTGCTAGCCCTGAAGTTAGGGAGATTTCTCTTTCAAGTTCAAATCTGGCTTCAGACACTTACTAACTGCGTGACCCTGAACAAATCGCTTAACCCTGTTTGCCTCGGTTTCCTCACATATAGAATGAGCTATAGAGGGATATGGCAAACTGCTCCAGTTTCCTTGCCAAGAAAAATAGAACTGGAGTTATAAAGAGTCAGGCATGACTGAAATGACTTTCAACATCAATGTAGGTGCATATGTACACATGCACATGTGTATGTTCACATACACATACATGGGGGAGTTGCCTTTAATTTGTATTTTTGAGTCATGTGTTTCTGGTGGTTTTGATCTTAAGGATATTTGCCTATTCTGCCATTTGTGATGGTAAAAAAATAAAAGAGGGAAAGAAAAAAAAGTTACTTTTTATAACATGGGTCAAAATTACCTCTCTCTGAATTGCCAATAAAAATAACTCACTTTGGAAGTTCCTGGAGGTTTTTATTTCAGAGGGTGAAAGGGAAATCAGCTAATGCTCTAGATGAGATGAAAATTCATTATACAAATTATTGTTCAATTTGAAACAGGTGTTCCCTTCCCATTTAGGAAGTTAAGAAACAAGAAAGCTGCCACAGAAATGTTGTTCCTAATGTCAGTAAAAAGATACTTCTCAGTATCTTGTTGTTCTGGTAAACTTTCCTCCAAGGAAAATCTATTTAATATAAGAGTTTGAGGAACACTGGGATGGAGAGAAAGAACTGAGACTGAAGAACATTAGCAATATTTAGAGCCCCCCATAAGATGAGTCAGGTGGCTGGGGAATCCAAGCTACAGATTTCCAAAATGAACCTTGATTTGTTACAGTAGCTGCTGATTCCAGATTAATGGAGTTCACTGTGTCTGTGGGATTTAGCAGGTGCCCAGTGTCATCCCTTCAAGGAATGCAGACTCTTTCTGGTGAGAGGAAATCAAAGATTCACGCTCATTGCCATGAGCTTTCTGTCAGAGCTTTTGCTTCTATAACTTCAAAGGGGAGGGAGAGCAAGCAATATTACACATAAATCTGTTAGTAGGAATCTGTCTTCACAAAACTCTACTGTTTTCATGTAACTATAAGAGCTCCCATGAGGTCTAGATAAAGGCGCACATTCCTCTTTTATATGCATTCACTTAGAAGAGATTCAAGGGCTCAACTTCTTCTTGAAATCTCAAACTGACCCCTTAGAATAACACAGTTTGAGACATCATTCTCTACAAAAGGATTATAAGCATGTAACTTGATTTTCTTCTGGAATTCCCCTTTGGTACCCAAGCTGCTGTTGCTTGATAGTGCTGGTGCTCTAAATGATGGGGAAAAGACCAATAAAGGGAAAGATTGAATCTGAAATTTGCATATAATTAATTCAAGTTGAACTGTAATAAAGAACTAATGGGTGTGGCAGATAGAGCACTGAACTGAGATTCAGAGCAATATTTTAGTTCTGATGGTCAGGAACTGATTGTATACCCTCAAACAATTCAGTTTATCTGTCTGGGTCTAATTTTATTTATCTGTAGAACAAAAGGGTTGAGATAGGCAATCTTCAAGATTCCTTTTAGCTCTAACATTGTATACATTTATGACTTAAAAGTCAAGTAGGAAGAATTATATACGGTGTGTCTACGTGAAATGTTGCTCATTAATGCCAATGGTGAGCTCCAAACCAACTCTCTGTATTTGCCCAAAATAGCAACTCAAAAATAGTTGTTTGTCTGGTATGAGTAAAGACTTAAAAGTGGTGAGTGAAATATTTTTTTGGGGTGGGACATAGATGAATACTAGAAAAATGTCACAGATTTGGTAGGTGGGATAAAGATCCCCAATGACTTCAAACTGTTATTCATCTATTGTCTTAATTTTATATTAGATATTTAAACATCAGTGCACCAGTGGTTTGTCAGAGCCATGCGATAAAAGCCTGTAATATTTAAAAGTGCCAGAATGAGTTCTTCCTGGCACTTTCACAAATAAACTCCTTTAGGGGGAAGTTCGAAATTGAGCCAGTTTAAAAGGGGTTCAACCCCCAGATGGTGGGTTATTTTATTAGAAATTCGTGTGTGTGTGTGTGTGTGTGCGTGCGCGCATGTGCACATACTGTAAGTACAATACCTCATGTATTGTGGTTGTTCAAAAAATTTCACTCATGTCATCAAATTTATATTAATATAGTCATTCCAGGCAACTAGAAGACTATAATCTGTTTATTTAAAAGCAAAGATATAATAATTTTAATTTTTTGAGGTGTTTTAAGTCCCCCCAAAATAGAAGCAGTATCTGAGTGAACAGTGCTTGCTTCACTCTCCATATAAGCTGGTTTTATATTGATCTCACCTTGGTGTATAGTCACAGAAAGGAAAGCATCGCCTTTGATCCAGACCATTCCAAGTAGATTGTAGAAGGTGGTGTGGTACAGAGGAAAGAGCAATGGCTCTGGAGCCAGAGAACCTAGATTCAAATTCCTTCTCTTATCCTTACTACTTGTGTCAAGTCATTTCAAATCTTTGGGCCTTGATTTCCCAAATTGTAAAATGAGGAGGTTAAACTAGATGTCCCTCCTACTTATAAATCTATGATCCTATGTCAGAAGTAATGGTAGACGAGTGAGTCCTTCACAAAGAAATTCACCTTGGCATTTGAGTCTTCAAATCAGTTGAACTTCATTAGAATATGACTTATTATAATCAGATATATACTGCTTAGCTGTTGTCATATTCTCTGGGACACAAGAGTTGCATTAATGGGTGACTGTAACACAGCAAATTTAGAACAGCTGGGTGGTTCAGTAGATAGGGTGCTGACCCTGGAGTCAGGAAGACTCATCTTCTTGAGTTCAAATCTGGACTCAGGAACTTAATTGCTGTGTGACCCTGGACAAATCATTTATTCCTGTTTCTCTTAATTTCCTTATCTGCAAAATGAGCTACAGAAGGAAACGGCAAACTACTCCTTGCCAAGAAAACCCCAAAAGGGGTCATGGAGAGTCAGACACAACTCAAAAATGTCCAAACACCACCACCACATCAAAATATGATAGTATAGTAGGAAGAATGTTGGATGTAGAGATAGAACCTAGGGTAGAAATCTAATTTTCCCACTTTATACTTATGGAATAATATGGAATACTTTGGAAAGGTTTAGTGTTGTCGATACATAAAATGCTGAAGAGACCTTCCAGATCACCACTGCCAACCTCTTCATATTACACATAAGGAAGCTATGGCTGAAGTTTGCCCAAGGTCAAACAGTTAATAATTAGTGGCAAAACCAAGATTCAACCGCCAATTCTTGTCCCCTTTTTACTGTGGCACAGCATTCTTTAACCTCTCTGGGACTCAGTTTCCCCATTAGTTTACAAAAACAAATAAGTGATGGGACCAGGTAAGATTTCTTTTAAGTCTGAGGCTTTGATCTTCTAATGACAACCTCACAATATACAGAGGAAAATGAGCCACATTATCTCACAGTGATACCCGTCACAGTCAGTAATAATAAGGGTCTCTAAATATTTTCCAGTGGCAATATTATAAAGGGATTCCATTGTACTTATCTTCAAATGTAGTTTAATTTTTACACAAAGTATGCTGCCTATAATGGGATGGATGGTCAGTTCCACTCACCAGACTGACCCCACTGTGCATTACTGTAAAGGATAGTCCAGTGATATCTGTATCTATCTGAAGTCCAAATACATGCAACTTTAAATAAAAGCTCAGGCTTTACTTACATTTGAAAAATAAATGACCTTGTCTGGAAATACATGATTTTTAAAAGTACAGATATGGAAATTCTGTATTCACCAATTTTTCTGGAAGGAACAATGATTTTTAAAAAGCATGTTTTTTTAAGTAGATGATAATGAATGTAAATCATTTCTCAAAACAATGCAAGCTTATTTTCACATTTGTTTGGGATTAAACTGCTTCTCTAAACTCCTTCCACATGTATGATAATTAGCTCTGCAGCAAAACCCAACTACCCTACTATGAAGATTATGGACAAAAGCCGTATAAAACCATGACTACTACATTTAAGATCTATCTCCACAGTCCTGGTCAGCAGGGCGCCATTGTGGGAAAGTCAGTTATGGAATGGCTGGCTGTTCCGAGTCTGGAGACTGGGTAGGGAGTTTCTCACCTGTAGGAGAATAATTTGAATATAAACTAGACTGGCCCTGACTGATAGCAATTACGATCAGTTCATTGTGAGGTAGTGGATAGAAACAAAAATGAGTTATTGGTTTCCTAGTAAATAAGTTCTAATATTAAAAAAAAAAAAATCACGTTCATATTGGCATGAATTAGAACCTTCGCTGATGCCTGCCTCCCCTCACCAAGACCAGGTGGTGAATGAACAATGAGAATTAAACTATCTTCCCACCCTCATAGCTATTTTCCTTGGGTCAGGTTTTAGCCATGCAGCTGTGAGGCTGGAGGGTTTTGCAGGCCAGGGCCTCTGCCCCATCTGCTTTGTGTAGAAAGGGAGGGCATGATTCCATTTGATGAGTGGTAGAGGCACGGCTTTAGAGAGGAACGAAATAAAGAGGAAAACAGAATTCTTGTGTCTGTGTATGTGTGCATGTGTGTGTGTATGTGTGCGTGTGCACATGTGGCCTTGTACTCCATGTGTAATTTCATGTATGAGAGACAAATAGAGGAGGGGAATAAAGACTTATATGGCTCTTAATCTATGCCACATACTATCGTAAGCATTTAAAAAAATACTTCAAATTACTTGTAAAAAATTTTAACATTCTTAATTTTTTGAATTTCAAGATCCAAATTCTTTAGCTTCCTCCCTCCCCTCCTTCTTTCCTGAGCTAGCAAACATTTTGATATAGATTATATATGTGTAATCATAGACGACATTTCCATATTAGTCATGTTGGGAAAGAAAACAAAGATGTAAAAGAAAAAAATTAAGAATTTAAAAAAAAGTATGCTTTGATCTGCATTCAGATTCCATCAGTTCTTTCTCTGGAGGTGGATAGCAATTTTCATCATGGGTGCTTCAGAACTGTATTAGATCATTGTAGACACAACTGATCATCATATAATATTGTTATTGTGCATAATGGTCTCCTGGTTCTGTTCACTTTACTTCAGCTCATGTAAGTCCAGTTTTTTCTGAAAGCCTTCTATTTGTCAGTTATTTTAGTTTTCCATTACAATAGGTACCATGACTTGTTCAGCCACTCCTCATCCACCCAGTTTCCAATTCTTTGCCACTACCAAAAGAGTTGCTATAAATATTTTTGCACATATAGGTCCTATTCCTTTTTTTTTTTATTTCTTGGGGATATAGACCCAGTCATGCTATTGTTGGGTCAGAGGGGACACAGTTTTATAGCCTTTTGCTAATAGTTCCAAAATGCTGTCCAGAATAGTTGGATCAGTTCACAATTTCACTGGCAATATATTAGCTTCCCAATTTTCTTACAAACCATTCAACATTTATTATTTTTCTTTTATATCATATTAGTTCATCTGAAGGGTGTGAGGTGGTACTTCAGAGTTATTTTAATTATGCTAAGCACTTTTTTACAAATATCTCATTTGATCCTTACAAGGATCCTAAGAAATAAATGTTAATTTATGCCCCATTTTTACAGTTGAAGAAACTGAGGCAAAAAGCGATTAAATGATTACCCAAAGTCACACAGATTATAAGTATCTTAGTTCATATTTGAACAAGCTACCACTAGAAAGAGAGAAAGAGGGAAAAATTGTGGTGGGGGGAAAGACAGAGACAGAGAGACAGAGATAGATATAAAGAAAGACAGAGAGAGACAGAGATAAAGACAGAGAGATAGAGACTGAGATGTTGAGAAAGATAGAGAAATTTACTATTTTAAAATTTAGATGATTATTTATCACTTAAGAACTGTCAATGGAATGGATTTATATGCTTCTTATTAAGTATTTTCTTCATTCTTTGTGTCATTGTTCATTGTGCTTGGCAAATAACCATTTTCAAGGACTTAATGTTAATCTGACTTTTCATAGAATTAAAATATTAATCAAGTCCTTCAAGATATAAGTTGCTTCTAAAACATTTGCCTTTGCCACCTGGCAATATTTTTAACATAGATGACAATGCAAGTTTGCTCATAGAACATTCTGACAGTGAGATGATTTTGATATGTATTAAAATGATTATTTTTCAGTTCTAATAGTTTATAGATTCTTTGGAGTCAGGTTACCTACTTGAGTTAAGGAAATGTAACAGATTTGACTTCTAATTAAGCAAGGAAATGGAAGTATCAGAGGTCTATGTGGTATAACAGAAAGCATGGGAAATGGGGATCCAAGAGAAAAGCTTTGAATATTGACCCTGGCATTAACTGTGTGTCCATTGGCCAACCCATCTGCCTCTCTTGATCTTTGTTTTCTCATCTGTAAAATGGGCAGATTTGACTAGCTCAAGGAATCCTAACCAAGGGTATCTGTAAACTTGGATGACACCTTTGTTTGATCTCCCCAGATTATAACTCTAGCAATGGGTCCTCTGGAGAAAAAATTTGCATTTCTTTACTCTAAAGTTTTCATGAACTAAAGAATTAAACAAACAAAATGAAATAAACAACTGAAACAATATTCTGAAATATGATTGAAAATAACCTCCATGTTTTTCCCCCAAAGCTCTCTTTTAGGAAATTGTTTTCCACTTAGTTACCCAAATATTTGGCTTATTTTTTCACTTTATTTTTGTTCATATATACCTGACCAGTAAACAAGAATGTGGACACAGAGGATGAGAATATATTCTTTATGGTACACTAGTTTAAAAAACAATTTGGGTTGAGAGAATGTATGGACCTTTGAGACAGTTTTTAGCCTATGCCACATTCTTTACTCCTAAGAATTACATTCACCTATAGAATGAACAGGTTAAAGGGACAAATCTTGACCATAATTGCTATCTTCCCCACCAGAAATAAAAGGCATTTATCTCATCGGGCCACAAGGAACCATGGAAATAGGTCTGAAAGGGCCTGAAGCTGCTGACAAAACTGCAACACTGGGCCCAATTAACAATCCCCATTTTTAATTAACAGTCTTGGACTCTTTGCCATTGAAATATTCACACACTAGGTGTGAAATGGCAACCCCCATTTGTCATCTCTGTCAAAATTAATGTTGAAATTCCACGGTCTCCTTTGCACTGGATAGAAGGGGAAAATATACTGTAACATACTTCCAACCTGCCAAAGTTCAGTTCTAGGACAAAGACCAAGGAAAGAAAACCAAGAGAAATGAGTGGGACAGTTTTAATTGCATGTGCCTTGCATCATCTATCTTCTTAGCATTTGAGAAGAATATGCTGGGATTGATTTTCACTGCCTTCAGGCTAGTCAAAGGTTTTTTATATAAACACCTGAGTTCCAGTCATTCTTCTGTTTCTTTGGGATAAAAGAACAGGAACACTCTGTATGCACTCACAAATGTGAATGGGTAACATATATAATGATAGTAATACATGCTCATTGACCAAAAGTGCTATGGGTAGAGTTAGGGGCAAAGTAGAAGAAAAGTCTGGGAACATATGAATCCAATATTATCCAAGGCATTTTTTTACTTTCTTCTATCTATTTAGACTCTAAATATGACTTATACCTATGTATGGGTATTCAAGGACAACTCTGCCTGAGAAGTTTTTTTTTTTAATTAAATATCATTTTTCAATTAATAATATTTATTTTATTTTTCCCTAGCAACATATAAATATAATTTTAACATTCATTTTCAAAATTTTGAGTCCCAAATTCTCTGCCTTCTTCCCTCCCACCTCAACCTCCCATTGAGAAGGTAATCAATTTCATATAGGTTATAGATGTGCAGTCATGCAAAACATATTTGTTATACTCATGATGTGAAAGAAAATATAAACAAGAAAAAAACTCAAGTAAAATGAAGTACAAACAAATATGCTTCAATCTGTATTCAGACACCAACAGTTCTTTCTTTCGAGATGGATAGAATTTTTCATCATAAGTCCTTCAGAGGTTTGTTAGATAAGTGTATTGCCGAGAATAGCTAAGTCATTCATGGTTGATCATCTTAGAATACTGCTGTTATTTGTACACTGTGTATTTCACTTTGCATCAACTCATACAAACCTTTCCAAGTTTTTTTGAGTGTATCTTTCTCATCATTTCTTATACTACAATAGTATTCCATCATAATCACATACCACAACTTTTTCAGCCATTCTCCAATTGATGGGCATCCCCTCAACTTCTAGTTCTTTACTTCCAAAAAAGAGCTGCTACAAATATTTTTGTACATATAGGTCTTTTTCCTTTTTGTTTTTTATCTCTATTGGAATACAGATTTCATAGAAGTATTGCAAGGTCAAAGGGTATGAATGGTTTTATAGCCCTTTAGATATAGTTCCAAATTGCTCTATATGGTTGAATCAATTCACAACTCCACCAAGAGTGCATTAAAGTCTCATTTTTCCCATGTCTTCCAAAATTTGCCATTTATGTTTTCTTATGAGATAGTATCTCAGAATTGTTTTAATTGCATTTCTCCAATTAGCAGTGAGTTAGAGTATTTTTTTCATGTGGCTATAGATAACTTTGATTACTTCTTTTGAAAATTGATCATATGTCTTGAAAATTCATTAATTGGCTCTTACTTTTATGCATTTGACTCAGTTCTCTATATGTTTGAGAAATGAGGCCTTTATCAGAGAAACTTGCTTCAATTTTTTCTGTTGCTAACTGTATATCCTTTTAGGATAGTTTCCCCCATTTATTCTATTCTCTCTCCTTTCACTCTGTCCCTCCTCAAAAATATTTTGCTTCTGACTACCCCATCCCCCTCCTTTCTATCACCCTCCATCCTTTCTCTTATCTTTCCCCCCGCTACTTTCCTGTAGAGTAATGTAGATTCCTATACCCAGTTGAGTGTGTACGCTATTCCCTCTATGAGCCAATTCTGATGAAGGGAAGATTCACTTACTTCCCCTCACCTCCTACCTCTTCAGCTCCATTGTAAAAGCTTTTTCTTTCCTCTTTTATCTGAGATATTTTACCCCATTATATCTCTTCCTTTCTCTTTCTCCCAGTATATTTCTCTCTCACAAATTAATTTTATTTTTAAATATCAACTCTTAATATTCAACTCACACCTGTGCCATCTGTCTATATATGCTCCTTTTAACTACCCTGATAATGAGAAAGGTCTTATGAGTCCCAAATATCATCTTTCCATGTAGGAATGTAAACAGTTTAAACTTATTAAGTCCGTTATGATTTCCCTTTCCTGTTTATCCTTTTGTGTTTCTCTTGAGTCTTGTATTTGAAAGTCAAATTTTCTATTCAACTCTGGCCCTTTCATCAGGAATGTTTGACAAGCCTCTATTTCATTGAATGTTCATTTTTTCCCCTGAAGAATTATACTTAGTTTTTTTTGGGTAAGTGATTGTTGGTTATAATCCTAGCTCCTTTGCCCTCTGAAATATCAGATCCCAAGCCCTGGATCCATTTATGTAGAAGCTGCTAAATCTTGTATTACCTTGATTGTGTTTCCGCAATATTTGAATTATTTCTCTCTGGTTACTTGCAAAATTTTCTCCTTGACCTGGAAACTTTGGAATTTGAGTACACTATTCCTAGGATTTTTCCTTTTGGGATCTCTTTCAAGAGGTTATCAGTTGATTCTTTCCATTTTTATTTTACCTACTGGTTCCAGAGTATCAGGACAGTTTTCCTTGATAATTTCTTGAAAGATGATGTCTAGGCTCTTTTTTGATCATGGTTTTCAGGTTGTCCAATAATTTTTAATTTATCTCTCCTGGATATATTTTTCAGGTCAGTAGTTTTTCCAACAAGATATTTCACATTGTCTTCTATTTTTTTTTCATTTTTTTGGTTATGTTTTATTGTTTCTTGATTTCTCCTAAAGTCATTAGCTTCCATTTGCTCCATTCTAATTTTTAAGGAATTATTGTCTTCAGTGAACTTTTGGACTTCCTTTTTTTATTTGGCCATTTCTGCTTTTTAAGGCATTCATTGACTTTCTGGAACTCTTTTGCCATTTGGTCAAGTCTTTTTTTAAGGTGTTATTTTCCTCAGCGTTTTATTTCTGTCTCTCCTTCACCAAGCTGTTGACTTGTTTTTCATGATTTTCTTGCATTCTTCTCATTTGTCTTCCCACCTTTTTCCTCTACCTCTCTTGAGTTTGTCCTTTGTTGCCAAAGAAGACCATGCTATCAGAGAAATGATGACATGACTTGCACTTGACTTTTGTTTTGAATGAGGGAGGGCTGTGCAGGTTACCAGCCTCACTTCTCCTCCAGAGTAATCTGAATCCAGAGACCTGATATTAATCCAGATCACTGGAGATGACCCAGGATGTGCTGGGAGACCTTGGGACCTTTAGGTCAAGATCTTTTCAGGCACTCATTTAGGGTGAGGCAACACCCATTCACTAAATAAGCCTGTTTAAGAAGTAGCCAGGGCATGGTCCCTTTAATGAGACCAAGAAAAAGAAAAACATTAGGCTGGGTGGAAAACAGCAACAGTTACTATTGATAATCACACTCAAGCTAGGAGGGTCCAGAGGATCCCTCATGCAGGGCCCCAGTGGCATCCCAGTTTCAGAGTGCAGTAGGTTTAAGGTTTTGGAGAGGACAGGACAGGGGACAGGACAGGAGAGAGGAGAAAAGAGGACAGGAGTGGACAGGAGAAATAGGAAAGGAATCAGTAAAACCCAAGTCAACTGGGCATCTTTTGGCCATCCAAGTTAACCTTCCTTTGAAGATGAGAAGGAAGGGGAGGGGGAGGCAGACAGGAGAGTGGAGGTGAGTTACCCAGTTAGCATTCAGTCAGCTGCATCTACTCACAGGATTGTGTTCATACTTCATTGCTGAAGAAGACCATGCCATCAGAGAAATGATGACATGACTTTCACTTGACTTGTTTTGAGTGAGGGAGGGCTCCCCAGTCTCTATTCTCCTCCAGAGCCATGCCTTTCAAAATTCTTTTTGAGTTCTTCCATGTCCTGAGACCAATTCATATTTTTCTTGGAGGCTTTGGATGCAGGAGCTTTGACTTTGTTGTCTTCTGCTGAGTGTATACTTTGATCTTCCTTATCATTGTAGTAACTTTGTATAGTCAGAATTTCCACCCCACCTCCACCATTGTTTGCTAATTTCCCCAGATTATCGGTTGAATTTTAAGGCTTTCTTAAAGTAGAGCTCTACTTCCAAGGTGGAGGGAG
The DNA here is from genome assembly GCA_023548195.1 of Bettongia penicillata ogilbyi. Taxonomy (NCBI): domain Eukaryota; kingdom Metazoa; phylum Chordata; class Mammalia; order Diprotodontia; family Potoroidae; genus Bettongia; species Bettongia penicillata. Next base: position 3,904,303 of record JAJHZJ010000322.1, on the reverse strand, counting down.
CACTGTCCTAAGTTTCAGGCTTTTTGTACACCTGTTTTCGAAGATGCTTCTAGGGACCTGTAAATTTTTAGTTCTTGCAAGGTGCTATAATGTGGGAAGAGGTGTTTCCTCCTCTTCTGGCCTGTGCTCTGATCTGGAAGCAACCATAACCCCTCTTTTCTGCCCTGGAACTGTGAGATGGGTCCCCTTCTTTGCTGTGATAGTAAGCTCTGCTGTGTTAGTGCTCCTCCTCATAATGGGACAGCCACCCAGGACCCAGAACTGAGTATGAGGAAAGCAACAGAGTCCTGCCTCAGTGCTAGCAAAAGACCCCTGTAATCTTTTTCTGAAAAGTTTTTTAACCCCCTTACTATCTGTGGGTTCAGAGCTCCAAAAGCATCCACTGTCACTGCCACTGATGATTCAATCACTCTCAAGGCCTGCTCCTTGTTTGCTGTGTCTGAATCTGTGTTGGCTCAACCAGCACTGGATTGTACTCCTCTCTCACCCAGGTGTGACAGGCCTTTGCCACTGACTTTCTAAGTTGTCTTTGGCATGTGTGGGCAGGGAGGTCTGGAAAACACCACTGCTGCCACTGATTAAGTTGGAGACAAGTTCCAAATTTGTGCTGGCATGGCCTGTGCTTGACTGTGCTCCTCTCATCGTGATGCAATAGAGCTTTCCTGCCAACCTTCCAAATTGTCTTGGGCTAGAAATTTGTTTCCCTCCATCTTTTTGTGGGTTCTGCTGCTCTAGAATTTATTTGGAGTCATTTTTAAGGTATTTGGAGAAGTTTGGGAGAGAGGTCAGGCAAGTCCCTGCCTTAACTCTGCCATCTCCGCTCCATTTCTATGAAGGGTTCTTTACCAATATTTTTTGAGCACTCTTTTTTAGACCAGTATATACATTTGGAGAAGCAGATTAAAAAATGGGAATTTAAGGCTTCAATGAGCTTTTTCTAATTGTAAAGAATACAATACTCACAAAACAAGTAGACAATTGTACAAGGTTGACCAACATATTTTCATCCAACAATTATGCTTTTGGATAGATGACAGACAATATAGTCTATGTAGAAGAAGTGGGAGTGGTCTAAAGTTGTCAAATTCCTTCTAAGCCCGAAAGTCAGTGAAAAGGAAAATGCTGGGAAGAGGCATGAAAAGGCTGCTTTATCCTCATAAGTAGTAAAGACATATTCTCTAATATCAAGGGAAAATTAGAGCAAAAGTAAGAACACATTCAATTTTCTTAGTCAAAGATTGAAAGTAATTTTCAAAATGTGAGGTACACACTAGGAAAGTCTGAAGTCTAATGTTGATACTCTCTTGTCTGTAGAACATGTGTCATAGAATCCCAAAGATTTTCATGTGTAGCACTTCAAAAAAGACCATAGTAATCTTGCACTTGTAATACAAAATAAATAACAATTGCAATTAAAAGCATATTCAGCATTTTTTTTAAACTGAAGGTACTAGTCATTTATTTTTGGATTATGTAATGAATTTGAATTCAGTTATCCCATGGGAATTTAGAAATTATTCTAATCTTTGTTGTTGAGTAATTTTGCAGTCTTGTCTTTATTCATGACCCCATTTGGGTTTGTCTTGGCAAAGATATTGGAGTGGTGTACTGTTCCAGATCATCTTACAGATAAGGAAACTGAAGCAAACAGAATTAAATGACTTGTCAAGCATCACACAGTTAGTAAGTGTCTGAGATTGGATTTGAATTCAGGAAAAGGAATCTTCCTGCCTTCAGGCCTAGTACTCTATCCACTATATCAGCTGTAATTCTGTTCTTTCAGAGTTTCAATCTTTGAAATATATGGTGGTCAAATGAAAAAATTTGAATTAATTCCTGTGAATCATCTTCCTTTATAGTGGCTGACTGATAAATAAAGATAATTATCTGAAAAAAACATGAATAATGATGGTTCAAAGTCACTCTAACTTGTAGGTGGGGCTAATTTCATAATTCCAGGTCATTTAGAATAATTTCTAAATTCCCATGGGATAACTGAATTCAAATTCATTACATAATCCCAAAAAGATGACCATAGATCATCTGAAGACTGGTGAGAATCACTCAGTAAAAACCATTGTCATTCCTGGAAAGAAACACATAAGAAATTCACAAGTGTGACAATGAACTTTGAGTGGAGTGAAGATTATTTTTTACAAAAACAGAAGCTAGAAAATGGTCTGAGTCTCAAAGATATTTATTATTAAGATTGGCAGATGCCAACCAATTCCAAAATTATAAATTTGAATTTCTAAAATGAAAATTCAATTCTGTCACTGTATATTTTCAGATTTTTCGAGGGCTTATAACTTTCAATGAAATGTGTAATTTTAACTTTTATGTATGTTATATATTTATGGAAAGTACTCTTCTTCCTAAAATGAAGTGATTGTCCTCAAAATTCACATCAGTATTTAACATATATTGGGTAGACAACAAACATTTGTTGGTAAAAACGGTTAGCTCCCTATAGGTTGTGATAGAGTGGCTACATGGCATAATGAAGAGAACACTGAGTCTTGAGTCAGAAAGATTTGAATTCAAATCTGAATTCAGACATTTATTAGTTGTGTGATTCTGGACAAACCACTTAACCTTGTTTCCCTTAGTTTCCTCATCTTTAAAGTGAGCTGGAGAAGGAATGGCAAACCACTTGATCTTTGCAAAGACAGGGTCATGAAGAGTTGGACATGACAGAAGCAACTGTTAGCACATGCTGGGCTAACCTTCAGCAAACATTTAGCAGTTGCTCACTATATACTAGATATTTTGCTATGCTCTGGGAAATAAAAAAAAAAGCAAACACAGTTGCTTCCCTTAAGAAGTTGACATTTCTAATAATGACCCAACATGTCAACAGTGAGCTGGAGGTTTTGGTACAGGTTGCTTGGAAATGGTTTCTTGAAGAGAGTAGGATTTGAAGACTGATTTTGTCTTTTTAAAAATATTGTTGTAAAGGTTATAATTTTTGACTTGGGCACTTTATGAAGTGATAAATAACTTGTGTACTGTTCCTACATAACAACTGGAGAAATGGCATTGTTACTTTTTGAAGTAGAACATAAGTATAAGGAAGAAAAATAACTGTCTCCTGAACTAGAGAGCTGACACTTGGCAATGAAGTTGTTTCATTTCTTTCAGACATCAGATCAATTAATAACATAACCAAGAAAGTGCTATCTAGAGGAGAGGTGGGGAACCTATAATCTCAAGGCCACATGTGGCTTTCTAAATCTTTTTCTTTTATAGTTTTATTTATTTATTTTTAGATTTCAACATTCATTTCCACAAAATTTTGAGTTCCAATTTTTCTTCCCAAATTTCCCCTCCCCTTACTCTATAACACCTTGAATTCTGATTACCCCTCCCCTCAGTATGCCCTCCCTTCTATCACACCCCACCCTTCCCTTATCCCCATCTTCTCTCTTTTCTTGTAGGGGAAGATAAATTTCTATACCCTATTATCTGTATTTCTTATTTCTCATTTATATGAAATAAAAATTCTCAACATTCATTTCTAATACTTTGAATTCCAACCTCTCTCCCTCCCTCCCTCCCCACCCATCCCCACTGAGAAGTCAAGCAATTCAATACAGGCTATATATGTGTTGTTTTGCAAAAGACTTTCATAATAGTCATGTTGTGTAAGACTAACTATATTTCCTTCCATCCTACCCTGTCCCCCCTTTATTCCTGTTCTCTCATTTGACCTTGCCCCTTCCCAAAAGTGTTTACTTCTAGTTACTCCCTTCTTCCATTTTCCCTCCCTTCTATCATCCCCCTCACCTCACTTGTCCCCTTCTCCCCTACTTTCCTAAGATAGATTTTCATACCAAATTTACAGAAAATGTTATTTCCTCCTTAAGCCATATGTGAGGAGTGCAACTTTCACTTTTCCCTTCTTGCCACCTCCCTTTACTCCTCCACTGAAAAAGATTTTTCTTATCTCTTTCATGAGTGACAGTCTGTCCCATTTCATTTCTCCCTTTCTCCTCCCAATATTTTCCTCTCTCATCCCTTAATTTTATTTTATTTTTTATGAATATCATCTCTTCTGATTCAATTCAAACTTGTGCTTTCTGTCTATATGCTGTGTGCGTGTGTGTGTGTGTGTGTGTGTATAATCCTCCCACCTACCCAAATACTGAGAAAAGTCTCAAGAGTTGCAAATATTATCTTTCATGTAGAAACATAAACCGTTCAGCTTTTGAAAGTCCTTTTTGATTTTTCTTTCCTGTTTACCTTTTCATGCTTCTCTTGATTCTTGTTTTTGAGAGTCAAATTGCTTGAAAGTCCTCTATATCATTGAATCACCATTTTTTTCCCTTGAAGTATTATACTCAGTTTTACTGGGTAGGTCATTCTTGGTGTTAATCCCAGTTCCTTTGACTTCTGGAATATCCTATTCCAAGCCCTTCAATCCCTTTATGTAGAAGCTGCCAGGTCCTGTGTTATCTTGATTGTATTTTGTTTCTGGTTTCTCTGACACCTTTATATTTGTCATTTTATGGCAGAATCATATCATATGATATTAACATACTCACATTTGTTCATTCCTCAATAAGGAAATGATTTTCAATTATTTTTGCTACTAAAATTTGTCATATTTTAGTATATGATGAAACTCTTTTTGCTTTATGTCTACAGAGTACAAGCCTAGTAGTAGAAGTACTGGGTAGAAGTTTATTAACTTTCCTTACATAATTAAAAAAATATTTTCCTTAATAGTTGGCCTTATCCATGCTTTCTTTAATAAATAATACATTACTCTGCTCACTTTTCCACCATTATCTCCAACAGCTTCTCTTTCATTTGCTAATTTCATCAATTTTGTAGTTTTGAAACTAAACCTGATCAGCTGATCAGCATTTCATTTATTATTAAGGATATATATCCTACTTTCCTTCTTTCTTTCCTTCCTTCTTTCTTTCTTTACTTCCTTCTTCCTTTCTTTCTTTTCTTTTTTCTTTCTTTCCTTCATTCTTCCTTTCCTTCTTTCCTTCCTTCTTTCCTTCCTTCTTTCTTTCCTTCTTTCTTTCCTTCTCTCTCTGTCTCTCTCTCTCTCTATATATATATATTTATACTATATATATATGTATATTTTTTTGACATATAGTTGATTTTTTGTAAATTTTGTTCTTATTCTTTGACAACTTTTCTAATGGAGAATGGCTTTTTGTCTTTTATATTTATGTCAGTTACCAATATATCTTGGATATCAGCTTTTCATCCAAGATATCTGATGCAGTTTTTTTTTTGTCTTTTTACATTTTATTTCCTAATTCTGATTGCATTGATTTTGTCAGATGAAAGTTTTATAAAAATATATTGGTAATAAGACTTGTCTATTATTTATATCAACCCTATTAAAAAGATATAACTCTCTTTTTAAAAATAATGATATGACCTTTTATATTTATGTCACATCATTACATTTTGATTACATCCTTTTACAGCTTATTAATTTATGTGGTATAAGTCCTGGTCTACACTTATTTTCTATCAAACTGCTCTCTGGTTTACCCAATAGTTTTTGTCAAATATGGAGCGCTAGTAAGCTGTATTCTCGGATTTTCTGAACAATGAGTATATTATTTATTTGCTCCAATAGTTTATTCTTCTAGTGTCCTTTCTCTTCTCTCCTCTTCTCCCCTCTCCTCTGCTCTCCATTCCTCTTCTTTCCTTTCTTTTTACTTTGTGTCCCTAGATCCCTGAAGTCAGAAGTATGGCAGCAAGTACTCAGAGGCCACATCCCACAAGTGAACAATCTTTGATTCTTTTGATATGTTCTCTTTTCCATCCTGGGCCAGTGTGCTTCTCCTCAGGTAGTCTGGTTGCCTTCTCCTTCTGCATTCTTATCACACTGGCACCAACCTTTGTTCAGACACCAGAATGACTTAGCTCTACTGCAGTTCAGAACTCTTCAGCTGAAGTTTTCCAGGAGACTAGCCTGGTAGCAGGCCTGATAGAAGGGGATTTTAGGCATTCACCACCATGCCTAGGTCTTTTATTTCATCCATGTGTGGGGTGTGGTGAAGAATGAACTGCATAAGCTCAGAACTTATCAGTATTTTTGGTAATTTAAGAGATTGCTTTTATAGTATAAGAAAACAGAAAAATTTTAAGCAGCTTGTTAAGGTTCTATTATTTAAATTCTTCAGAATAATATACTTTGGATCATAGAAATTAGAGTTGGAATAGCTTAGGGATCATCCAATCCAAATCTTTCATTTTACAGATGAAGATTTGAGGTATAAGAGGTTAAGTGACTCAATCAAAGTCCTATCGATGGTAAAAGGTTCAGCACTAATTTTAAACCAGATCTATGGGTTCCAAACTCAGTGTTCCTTTCAGCTGTTTAACAGTATAGTAATTTCATGAGAAAATAGAAAATGTCATCAACAAGGTTTCTTCATTTTCATGATAAATGAATTATTGAATATTTCTAAAGTGCTCCACCCAAATATTTTTTCTCTCTTCTTTGACAATAGAACTTGTTCTTTAGACTCGGAAGTTTTACCAGCCTATAGCAAAATGTTCAAAATGGAAAGATTATTTCTCTCTGCCAATTTAGTTAATAGTACAAACCTTTGTTTTAAAAGAAACAAAATGATTTCGACTATTGAGAAAATAAAAAGTAATGAATTAGATATACATACAGAATTTATTTTGAGATTGTATCCCGATATAGCATTTTAGTCAACAAAGTTCTTCTTAATCATTTTATCACTAGACTTCCATTGTCTACAAATGAACAAACACAGCACCGTAAATTTGGTATGTAAGTTTTTCATTTGTTAAGAAGCAATACAAATCCATTGAGAATGAAAAACAATGTGTCTTCCCATCCAATGCTACGAAACAACATATTATGGTAATGATGGCAAAATTTTATTTTTTTTCCTTATAGTTCATCTAATAATTGTATTATCTTACATACTCAAAGATGTTTCTAACTATTTCTTTTTTCTTGTATGGATGATGGATTATGCTAAGCTATCCCCATTGCCACACTGGATCTCTTTGTGACCAACTTCCACCATTTGCACTATGCCTAAAAGAAGGCTAATGTGGGTTTTTTGACTTAAAAAAACCTTGAAAAGTACAAAGAATGGGACAATCACTCCACACAAGCAAATTCTAAGTGTAGGAGGGAATAGGCAGTATGAATATGTGTGTATAATATGCATATCTATAATATAGAATATATTTTATATATACAGAATATACTATAATCTGTACACATGTATGAATATGTTCACACACACATACAGAATAAATATAAAATAAATGTCAATGTACACACAATAGTTCAATACAGGGCAGGACACTATCAGTTGGGAAGAACAGGGAAAGCTTCCTGTGGAAGATGGCACTTAAACTGTGTCTTAAAGGAAGGGAAGGACTCTGGAATTTAAAGGGAGGGAACAAGGGATTCCAGACATGGGGATGTCCATTATAAAAGCATGGAGACTTAAGATGGAATGCTGTATTTGAGGGCCAGATCATGCCCAGGAAAGGACTGCAAACACTTCATGGAATTTCTGAATCTTCTCTTCTTTGCATACTCTATACTGATCCTTGAACTGACTAATTAGCTGATGCTTAGTGAGTACTTTTTATCTTGAAAGAAAGAGAAGGTGAGGAGGAAGCCACTTTTTTTGTACTGACTCTCTGATGTAACTGAATTTAAAAAGGAATGCCTTTCTTAAAAAAAAGTTCTTACTTTTCGGCTCTGAAGGAACATGTTTAATATCCATTTTATGATAAATCATCTTTCATGGAGATAAATATATTTCTCCCTCAGTGAAGAATAGTTCATGTTTCATATGGAAGGAATACATTTGTCTCCATGTGTTAATCTTCATGGATCATGGGAATGCAGATTTAGAGCTGGTAAGTACTTAGAGGCCACTGAGTCCAGCATGCTCATTTTTATGAGGATACCGAGACATAGGGAGGTTATGCGGTTTGCCCAGGATCACACTGCTAGTACGTGCTTGAGATGACATTTAAAACCCAGTCTTCCTAACTCCACATCTAGTGGTCTGTCCACTGTGCTACGTTCAGTAGTTAGAATCACTCTTATCACTGTCTCCAAAATGTCACAGAATGAACAGTTCTTAATACTATACAAAGTTAACCTTCTGGCTTTAAAATATGTGTTTTGTGGATCTTCATTCCTTCATCATTATATACTAAAGTGATATATTTTTGCTGGCACAGTCCTAACTATATGCAATATAATGTAATTTTTAACAACCATGTCTCAAAAATTGCTAAATTATGTAAATGGAAATGCTGGGTGACCCTAGTTAGTTAAATTATAATAATATATGCTTTGAAAGCTGGCCACAATGATTTGTTGATAACACACCCTTTAATACCCATCACTACATCATTGTAATGTACATCATTGTAAGAGACATTTAAAACTCCAACTCCATGGCAATCACTCTTCAAGAAAACTTAATCAAATGATGCAATATTAGAAATTTCCATGTTCCTGTTTCTTTCAAAACAACCAATAATTCACTTGGAACTTTTCTGGGACCATACATTTAGAATTGGAATGGACCTGAAACATCATGCCATCCTACTCTTCTATCTTATACTTTACAAAACAGAGGCCCAGAGAGATAGTGACGCCACAAAGATAGGGAGTGTCAGTATTCAGTTTCAGGTTCTATGATACTAAATGCAGCACACCTTCTTTCTTTGCTCCAAATATTTTTAAATCTTTTTGAAAAATTCATTTAATGTCTTGTAATTGACATAGTATCCATTCATGAAAAATCATTACATATGTGATAGGACTTTGAACCTCTCTACCAAGAATTTCACTCTTACCAAATACATTGGATATAAGAAATTTCTTAAGTGGTATCTGGTTCACCTTGATCCAAGAGTGCATCCTTGGCATACCTCAAAGTGAATGTTGTGGTACATATCAAAAGAGCTAATGGATGCTTAGAGATCTTTGACTAGAACTAAAAATAGCAGGGAGGAAAATGTGGTTACTTAAAACTATAAAAAAAAATCATCTTAATTTTGTCTGTTTTAATAGTTAAAAACAAAACCCAAATCTTCCGTTTCAAAGTAACCTACCATTCACTTTAAACTAATAATACCTTTATCTGCCTGACACTTCAGGTGGAATGATCAAATTATGTAGCAGTAGAGAGATCTCAGAAAGCAATGACAGGTGGTACAAATTTACAGTAGCACTTGGGGGGGCTAAAAAAGTCATTTAAGCTACTGGTTTCAGCTTCACTGTTTTTCTTTTTATTGATATTCTTCTTTGTAGGTTACTATCTATATCTTTAATGAATTCTTATCTTTACTTTGCTAGACTTGTCATTGAGTTTATCCTGTTGTACACCAAGCTGTAGAGTATTGCTACAGTGGATTGAAATCGGCAAATAGAAAATTAGTGTTTTTTTCCTAATTGAGTAGGCCAGTCACTGGAAGGCCAGTTCCTCTAAGGAAGCTTGCTTGACAATGTAGCTGTGCACCTGGCTGCACACAATTAGATTAAGTCAGAGAACAAAGCCTCTAAGGACACCACTTCCATCCTTGCATACACAGAAGGCTCCTTGCTCCATTGACCCTGTCACTATATTTTGTTCCATCGACTTTAAGAGTTGAAATCCTAAGGACAGAGACTTGGGGTAAGCCACATGGGTAACTCATCATTTAGCCCTTGCAAAGTTGCTTATGCTTGCAAACCTTCTGGGTGGTTTTTGTCTATGCTACTCTATAATGCAGATAGTACCCAGCCTATAAAAACTGCTGAGGGTGCTGATCTGGAGGATGACTGAGGGAGGAACGAAAGGGCCCAGTTTGAAACCAAATCTACTGGCTCTGTAATTGGTGGTTTGGTGACTGGCTTCCATACCCGTACTTTAATGTTCTTTTCTTCTGTCCTTTTCCTTTCAAAGCCTGATTAGTTTTTATTCAGTGACTTTGACATTTAGAGGAACTGTGGAATAATTATGGCCAGAAAGTTAATGGGTATTGCCATCCTGTATTACAGATTTTGATATCTCAGAAAGGGAAAAACAAGAAAGAAGGCAATTATCTAATTGTTTCCTTGGATTGGAGGCTTTTTTCTCAAGGATCTCAGACAGCGCTGTTGTTTCCTTTTTTTAATAAAGGATGTCTTGACCTTTGTAAAGTCAGTTTATCCTGCTGCATAAGAAGGATGGTAGCCTCAATGGAATTAAACTTTTTGAGTGATTCTGTTTTGCTAAAGGGACAGGAAAAGATTTGTCTGGTGATTCATTTCCCCTGTCTTTTCCTCTCTAGAGGCAGCAGCATCATCACTCCTAGAAGGCTTCCCTCACTCCAGTCTGGTAATCATTGTTTAGTCCTTGAAACAGGCATTTCACTAAGACAATGGACTTCCCTTCTTGATGTTTTTGTCTTTCACAGATATGAAATGGGTCAAACATCCTTTGTCCTCTCACTTAATAGGTCTTGAAAACCAGCAAAAGTCAATGACTCAACCTCTTAATCCTGTAACCAGATGGAGAAACATAGAGTGTACAATATGTATTAGGTCACACTCAAGTAACAAGTCCAGCAAAGGCACATAAGAATGTGAAAGAACAAAAATCCCTCTTTCCCTGGCATTGTCCTGAAAAAGACTGGTTCACATTTTTATGAAACTTATACATTAAGAAAAAAATTGGATGGTCATATTTGTGTAAGAATGTACCGATAATTAATCTGGCACAGGGGAATCATTCGTTTGTGATGTGGTTTGGATTCGGGTTAAATTGAATCAATACTAACCACAGGCAGGACTTTGTGCTGAGTCCAGAAGTTTCTCTTTTGATTTAGGGTTCATACATTTTTGCTAGCTACTAATTGGACTTGGTGAGAAAGCGAGAAATGTCATACCTGACTTACAGTCTTTGTCATAATCATCCTCTGAAGAGGGAGAGAAAGAACAGTAAAATGAATTTCTTTAGTCTTGGAAGGATGGGGGTGGGGTAAAAATTACTCTGTGTATGCATGTGTGTGTGTCTGTGTGTGTGTGTGTGTGTGTGTGTGTGTGGTGTCGGGGAAAGAGTTGCAAGGATGGAACTTAAAAAACAGGGATACTAGATTATAAAGATCACATTTAGATATAAGGGTGCCTTCCAGCACAGACCCCTCAATTTATGGATGAAGGAATGGAGACTCCATTTAGTAATGTTCCCAGCATCATACAGGTGGTTAAATTTCAGTGCTAGGATTTGAATATAGGACTTCTGAATCCAGATTCTAGCACTTTTCCCACCATGCTTTTGAAGAAGAAAAATGTTAGGATGCAGACTCTGGTGGGGTTTATCATTAAGAAGGATGAGAATCCTTTCTCCTTCACCTTGAAATGCCACTCATTCCCTAATGTACCACTTTAATAGCAGTAAGTACTCAGTAAATGTTCATTTTTTGTCTTCTTTAAAGTTTAACTTAGAACAATCATATAACCAAATCATTTCCCTTTGTAACTATTGATATTTAAGTTAGTTTATTTCAACAACTGAAGTATTAGAACAATTTATCAATAACCCCCTTAATCTTCATTAGAATTTCATTCTCATTTACTTTTCCTCTTATAAAGATTATCTGCAGTGTGTGCTCCATTCTTTGGGATCTGTTTCTTTTGCTTGATATTATTTCATCAATTCTTTGTTCGGCTCATACTTGTTGGCCTTAAACACATTATGATTTTTCATCACATCAATGTATTTCAATTAGTGCAACCTTTCCCCTATTGTTGGACATTTAGATCGGTTCTGGTAATGATGTTAATTTGGAGGAAGGGGGAGGTACAGGTGAAAGGCAGGATCAGAACTTATGCATAATGCTGCTATAAAAATCTTTGCACAGAATAAATATTTGTTGAATAAGTGATTGGAAAGGCCTCAAAATATTTGAAATTCAGCTTATATAAAGCTTATTCAAAATTCATGGTTTTATTACTTTTTTAAATAGTGTTGACAGTGTTTTCCCAGTCTTCCCAGTGAACAGAAACACCAGATTCTGTAGCAATTTAGAGAAAGACCTGTGTGAATAATTGAATTGATGAGGCACACTCGGTGTCTGAAAAACAGGGGTTGAAGTTGGCTAGATGATACTAAGAAATGCAATGACTCATGGGATGGAATGGCTCCTGGGTATATATGATTCATGACTGGTCAGCAACGGAGATGAATGTATACCTTTATTCATTCCATGTTATTTTCTCTATTTCACTAATGAAGCTGGAAGGACTTAAATAGATCCTACATGTACCACTGTTTTGGCATGTGGTTGGAAGAAAGAATTATGATGTGAGCCTTTAGTACTCACAGAAACAAGGGCAATTGTGTGGCTTTTTTTTCGATTCTTTCTAAAGAGCATCTCATCATAAACTGAAAGTGAATAGATTGGACGAAGATATCTCCATGGTAAGAGTTAAGAATGGTAAGAGAAGAGAAAAAATAAAGAAAACATAGAAATGGAATGACATAGGATAACAGTGAACATTTACTTTAGTCTGGAATAGAAATGTTGAGGGGATATGGAAAGAAGAGATAATTGAAAACTTGAATTAGGTAAAGGGGAAATAAGGCTATTGACTAGATAAAGAAATAATTAAACACTAATATGAAGATAACAAAGCTGGTTAAGAGACCTGGAGACCAAATCATTAAAGGATTGGTTGAAGGAAGTGGGAATGTGTTCCATGAAGAAGACTAAACTTGGGGGGAGGGGGCTAGAGTGAGTGAAAAACAGCACAATATATGTTTTCAAGTATATGAAACATCAGTTTTGTATAGCTTATTGTTTATTTTTCTCTGTTAAGAAGCATTTATTTTATCTCCCTCACACAGGATTAATATTTCAAATGAGGATTAGACCTATTTGCCTTGGCTCCAGAGGGGATAACAAGCAGCCATGAACAGGATTCTGCCACAGAGAAGTGAGGGGGAGCAGGAGAAGCAGAGATCAATTCAAGTTTTCCCAAATGTTCTAATGAGATTGGAAGGCATCCATAGGTCATTATTTGGAGGCAAATGGTGAGTACATGATCATAGAAAGTAAGGCTCATTTGTTAGTGCTCCTAATTCTTTAGGTCTGTTTCTGTCTGTTCCTCTGCTGAATTGTTAATAATCTGTTAACAAACTTTTAAATGTCATGAAGAAGCTCAATAATTAAAGAAACCTCACGGGAAATCCAAAATTACTTTGTAATAGAAATAATCTAAATCTGATGTTTTTATATGGTTAGTTTGTATTTTCAGATTACTTTGCTTTAGATTGGAAATGTGTCTAATTGCAGCCTGAATAGGATACATTAAACATGATAAAGCATTCATTAAAGCAACTATGAACTATGTGGAGTTTGCCGAAACACTGCTACTCCTAGCATGGCTACAGGTGAATAAGGCTCTAGTTTCCAGAACTGACAGTACTTCTGTTCTTATATAAAACAAAGTGTGCTTAATAATTTAAAATGGTTTACCAAGATGAATAAGAAGACAATATATATGTTATTTTATTGAAGCAGCATAATGTATTTGAGACTGTTGTGTGAAGAAAATTTGGTTCAAATTTGACCTCCAAAGCTATATAATCATAGTCAAGTCCCTTAATATCCAGCCTCATTTTTATCAGGTATAAAATGGTGATCATTCACAAAAGTGTATATTGACCTGGAAAGGCTTTAAGAATAGACTTGGTAACCATATAAGATTGCGCACTGTCTGGGGGAAGGAGGGAAAAGGGAGGGAGAAAGAAGGGAGAAAGGAGGGGGGGGGAGTGAGAGAAAATCTAAGATTTATGGAAGTGATTGTAGAAAACTAAAACCAAACAAATTATTTAATTAAAAAAAAAGAGTAGACTCGGTGATGGCCTGCATGTCTGTTGTCCTTGGACTAGCGGGGCCAGGTGTGAAGACTCACCAGATTGGCTCTGAGATGATAAATTTTGCTGACATACTAATTTAGAACTTAGCAAGAACCAACTAAAATGAGCGTTTCCATAAAGACTGTAAAATGGAAGGAGAGCATTGACATGAAACTGCAAATCTCTGTTATGTCAAACTTCCTTCGATATCATACTTCTTCAAAATCATTGTAATTTGTAACAGGGGAGGGAGTATTCATATCAATGAAACAACCAATTCACAAAGAAATTAATTACCAGAAGTACTAACACCATAGGATTGTTTTAAGGGTCACATGGGATGATATATGTAAAGTACATTGTAAACTTGAAAGCAGTCTGTAAATATCAAGTATTAAGATTAAGTTATTTCCATTGATGGACTATACAAATGCCTCATGGTGGCACAGAACAGACCCTGAATTAACTGAGATTATGCCAGCAGAACACAAGATCTGGCAGAACCTCTCATGCAGTTAAGGCTTCCAGTACCAACATGGCAGTAAACTGAGTATCTTTTTTTTTACAAGGCCTAGTCTATTTCTGTTTGGGGAAATTGATCTTCTGAGTTAACAGTGGTAATGAATATTATAAGACCATAACGATATATGAAGGCTATCTACTGGAATGTAGAGATATTATAATATTTTATCTGGGGGTGGAGTGACCCATTCTGATAAAATAATCTCTTCAAGTATGTAAATAAGTCAAATTTAACGGTAACATAAAATGTTTAATAATGACTGTTCAAAATTAAGAAACAGAACAGATTTATTGCTCATTAGCTACATAGGTAGTTGTGAATTAACACTATCTTCTGAAATTTTCCTCTTTCCTCTCTTTGAAGGTACAAGCCATGTAGTTATCTGTCTCAACGAACAATTAGCACTTATTAAGCACCTCCTATGTGGTAATGTCACAAAGACAACAGTGAAACATCCCAGGCCTTAAGTAGCTTGCATTCCACCATTTACTGATTCAAATATCATTCCTCCTTTACTGATCCCCTAGGAAGTTTTCATGTCAAGGTCTCAACACTGCAGTTCACTTAAGACTTAATTTAGACAGTGAGAATCTAATAAAATACCTTTAAACTTTCTTATATTGAACTGGTAAGATATTTTAGAAGTAAAAATAAGACTACTGTGGCTCTCAGAGAGGCTCAGGAAAGCTTGGAAGTTTATTTAAACTTGGATAAGCACTCAAAATTTGGAATGTTTGACTTAGGAGAGTTGAACATGGTTCAGCTAATATTTTCTTAAAGTTTAACTTAGATGCCTGCTCTTTCCTCCTTTGTGATATGAAAGCATCCCAGTTCTGAGCCTCATTACCTCAGGGAGTAACCTTTCCTTTCTTCTAGGTTTCAGCTTGACAGACACCACTTTTCTGAGTTGCTTCACTTCTGGGCCCTAAGGTGCTACTGCATTTAGATTTTGCCAGAAAGTAAAGAAGAAAGGGAAAATTTGAAAGAATTCCCCTTCTGAACCCATTTATGCCTTCAAAAAACATACAGGCTTAGTTTGAAAAATCATATAAAGCTTTCTTGTGACTGCTGTACCTGGACATACGCATCCCTCATTTTTCCCTTAAAATACAAAAAACCTCAACAAATAAATGATTTATAGGCTTTCACCTTCCAGTTCTTACTGTGTGAAGTGTTGCATTTCTCATGTTGATGAGGTAGGCACATGTTAGAAGAATGGTGGGCAGGGGTAGGGATTTCTGTGTTCTGCTGTTTTATTTTCTTAAAAAGCTTCTTTCTCAAGTTACTGTATTGCATTACTATTATTATTGCTTGGCAGTTCTGAAGCATGGGCCACACACATCATATGCCTAAAAATAATAATTCAGCCTGTCTGGGTATTATTAAGGTCTTCTCTTCTAACAACAGACTCAGAATGTCCTTACAAGGAAAGAACAAAAGTTCTCTTCTGTGACAATAGGGGACCTTCACACACCAACAAAACTCAACCTGTCCCTGAGGAGCCGTTGCAGGCTAAGAATCAGGTGCCTCCAGTCGTAGGCAGATGTATTTCAAGGAAAGTCCCAGAGAATGAGACACTATAGGAATTGAATCTACAGGAATATTTCTCACCCCAGTGATGCTTGGACCACCCACTTTCCCAAGTATAGCTTTCTGCAGAAACAGGGGGAGCAGCGCTTCTAAATCAAAATAGCTCTAGGATAACGTGTCTTTAAGGGAGTGGGTGATGACCCATTCTATCTTTCTCTTGAGAAGACATTTGAGAATGAGGAGGAAACCCAAGTAGTTTCAAGAGAGGAGCAGGTTGGAGTTTCACTATGACACCACTGAAAAACTCCACAGGTGCAGGTGACCAAACACAATGGTTTTGTCATTTTCTTTCTTACTCATCATTGTCTTTCAAAGCAAAGCTTTTTAATTCGAATTTTGATTATTCTGAAAATTAGGGTAAACGCAGAATGAAGGAGCTAAGTATTTGTGAAAACTGTCTAAAGATGATGCTGTTCAGTTGTTTTTCAGTCTGTCCTATTCTTTGTGACCCGGTTTGGGGTTTTCTCAACAAAGATGTTGGAGAGATTTACTATTCCCTTTTCCAGCTTGTTTAACAAATGAAGGAACTGAGGCAAACAGGGTGAAGTGACTTGTCCAGAGTCACACAACTAGTAAGAGTCTGAGACCAAATTTGAAGTCAGGAAGAGTCTTCCTGACTCCACGCTGCCACCATCGTAAAATCTTAAGAGTTAGAGGCAACCTCAGAGCTATCTAATCCAACCCATACCCTAACTATAAATCCCATCTACAATATTTTCGACCACAACAACAATCTATCTTTTCCTTCATGACCTGCAAAGATAGAGAAGTTGCTGTCTTCCAAGGTGGATCATTCTACTCTCAGACAACTATACTTGTTAGTAATTTTCTATTTATATCAAATTCTGCCTCCCTCTAACTTCTACCCATTGTTCTGTACGCTGGAGCCAAAAAAAGAATCATTCTAACATAATTATCTTCTTGTTTTCTAAAGAAGTCTACCTTGCCTGGCCCATCTACCCCCAAACCTTCACTTCTGTAGGTTAAATACATTACATGTTCACATTGCATGATATCCCCCTGATCAATTTTGTGGCTATGTTTTTAGGACACACACACACACACACGCATGCACACACACACACACGGAGATCTCTCTCCGTATGTGTATGTGTCTATATAATGTGTATATATACATCCCATGTATGTATATAATGTATATGTATGTATATAATGTGCATATCTGTGTTTAAATATGTATATAATGTATATGTGTATTTATATGTGTATCCATGTGTGTGTGTATATATATATATAGTATATGTATGTGTGTGTGTGTATATATAGTGTATATGTATGTATGTGTGTGTGTGTGTCATAGGCAACTAAGGTGGAGAAGGACCTAAGATTACTATATATGATAACCAGTGGAAGGAACTAGGCATGCTTAGCCAGAAGAAAAGACTTGGGATTCCAGAATAGTTAGCATTTATATAGTGCATTAAATTTACAAACACTTTACATGTCATTTTTAAAAATCCTCACAACAACATTGTTTGTATAGATGCTACTATTATCACTGTTTAACATATGAGGAAACTAAGGCTGAATGACTTGCCTAAGGTCACACTTAGAAAGTGTCTATGGTAGGATTTGAACAGGTCTTCTTGACCAGTGCTCTATCCACTGCATAGCCTAGTTGGAACATGAAAGTTGTGTTCAATCATTCAAGGGTTTATCATATGGAGAAAGAATAGATTTCTGCCACCCGGTTTTAAAAGGCAAAACTAGAAAGAATGAACAAAAATTGTAGAGCAACATTTTTACCTTGAAATAAGGAAAACTTCTTATTAATTAGAATTACATAAAAATTGTTTGGGTTTCCTTAATATGTAGTAGGTACTCTTTGAGTGAGTTCTTTGAGGACAGATTAGATAAGAAGTGTCAAATTCAAATAGAAATGGGCTGCATTTTGACTTAGAAAACTACAAATTAATATTATCTATGTTGTATTAACTATTTTATTCATGTCTATTAAACATTTCCCTCTTATATTTTAATCTGATTTGGGCAAAATTTGAGATTGGCCCCTCATATGTGGCCAGTTGCATATAATTTGGAGGAAGCTCTTTATTAGTTTGTAGTAGATAATTATACTAGTTGGTTCTTGAAGAAAGAAGAAAAGAAATGAGCATTTCTGAAGAACCTACTATAGGTCAGGCATTGTATCAAGTAAGTGCTGTGCATTTATCATCTTTTGTGATCCTCAAAATAACATTGGGAAATAGGTACTGTTATTAGCTCTATTTTGCAGTTGAAGAAAGTTGTGTAGGTGGAAATTATGTTACTTCTCCAGAGTCATATACCCCATAGATTTCTGAGGCCAACTTGTATTGAGATCTGCCCAACTCCAGGTTCATCACTCATTCTCTTTGTCTCTGCCGATCTGCCTCTTCCAGCTCCGAAGTTCTGTGAGTCTTTAACTTCTGTTGTCGTCCTATACGGACCTACTCCAGACAGTCAATATCTCTTGGAAAGACTAATGTGATCACTGGATGTCAAACTACGTTGTTGTTAACTTGCTGACCATTCATGTCCAACTATTTATGATCCCATTTGGAGTTGTCTTGGAAAAGATATTCCAGTGGTTTGCCGTTTCCTTCTTCAGTTCATTTCACAGATGAGAAAATGGAGGCAAAAAGAATTAAGTGACTTGCCATTTAGTAAATGTTTGTTGCTGGATTTGAACTCAAGTGCTCTTGACTCCAGGGCTGGCACTCTATCCAATGTACCATCTATTTGCCCACAATATGGAAAACTATAAATGTCATAAAAACTAAGGCAGAAAAGAAAAGGACTGCTAACTGCCTCACTCTGGTCCCTATCCTTTTTTCTTTTAATACAACCTAATTTATCCAATTAAATATGCACTTTTTAATCATCTGTGTTGGATATAAAATACAGATAGATCAATCAATTATTAAACATTTATTAAGTACCTACCAGTTACTGCCCTAAGCACTGGGGATACCAAGAGAAGCAAAAGACTCCTTAAGGAACTTACAATTTAATGGATTGTAATCTAACCATTCTAAGATCAGATAGACTCTGTTTCCAAGGAACTGATAGTTTAATAAGGTTGGGGAAGGAAGAGGGAGGTAGGGCAAACCAGTATACATGAGGCAGAATATAAATGTAAAGGAAGAGTTCAGGCAACATGAAGTGGTATAGTGTTGAATAAAATGGTTGGGGTGATCAATCAAAGCTTCCTGGAGAAGGTAGCACCTGAAGGAACAGAGGAATTCTAACCACTGGAGATGGAAGAGATGGTGGTAGGAAAGAATGAAAGAACTTGCTAGGCATGCATAAAACAATTGGAACTCTTTTGGCTTCCCAATCATGCTGGTGACTCCTACTGGGCATGTGCTTTTCTAGAACACTTGGAGCTTTTCCACATGTACTAGTCATGCCCAGTTCTATTCTTGTACAATATATTTTTGAAATGCAAGTTTAGGGATTAACATTAAATTCTACCTTGTTACCTCTAGTTATTATACTATTTTAATTAGCTGACTTCTATTATTCTAATTGGTTATGACTTTTTGGATGAATTTCTGTTATTCAGAATTGTCCCTTCCAGTTCTGGGCCCTCTTCAAATTTAGTGAACATACTTGCCATTTTTCTTCCAACCAAGTCATTGATAAAATATTGAACAGAATAAGGTGAAAGAGGGCTATGGCACTCTACTAGAAATTTCCTTACAAGTTGATACCAATATTTCATCAATACTGAATTTGGTCAAATGACTGGTTGTCAACCCACTGAGCTATAGTATCATCTAGTGAAACATCTATCCAGTTGAAAGCAGATGTTAGTCAAAGACCTTTATGCAATCCAGATGCAGGATGTCTATGGAATTCCCCTATTGTCAAGTAACCAAAAAAGGAAATGAAGTTAGTCTGGCATGATTTTCACAATGAACTCATCTTGGCTTTTAGTGACCATGTCTTAGAATCCAAATAGTCCAGAAATTAAGGAAGGAGCCAGGATGACAAGAAGAAAACAGACAGAATGGAAGTATCAAGATGCTGAAGCACAGTGATCAGTGTGTAGATGGATAGTAATAGAAATAAACCTAAAATCACACTGGAAACCAAAGAAAGAGTCTGAAGTATATAAAATACAAGTAATTATGAAAGTGATGGAAGGCTGCCCATGTGAGACATAGGCCATTTTATAGTGGTCTGGGGCATCCTGGACATGATCCTCCCTTGTACATTAAGGTTTCGTTGGGATTCAGTGACTAGATAAGTAGAATGCAATATGATAGAAAAGCAAGGACAAATACATGCAAAAGAATTTAGAAGTGCTTCAAAATACTTTTTCTACATTTAACCTCTTATATCTTGCAATACCTCTCAGGATCACCTGCCTTATACTCCAGATACTAAAGTGTTATTTCTTGTTCACTTTTATTTACTGACTCCCCAAAACATACATGCATTTCTAGTCTGTATATAAGAAACTTTACTTATTTAATATATAATAAGATTATACGATGAGATATTATATATGAGGTTGCATGAGATATATAGGTATAACATTTGATCAGATTTACAATCTTATATGTATTATATATATGATTATTCACATAATCTTATATGAAAAGATATGTACATATATATACATACACACTATATATAGACAGTTATGAATGTTTCAACCTGTAATTCTGTAATTCAATAAGGTAGAATAACTGCTTAAAAACCTTATTTTAATTATGTCCAAGAGAAGGCAGAGCCACAAAGACAGAGAGAAGCCAGGAAGTTACTTGAGCTTTTCCCAGTTTCCCTTGGAAACATTAAATCAAGCCTCTAAATGGATTCTGGAGCGATAAAACTTGAAAAAAGATGGAGCGAAACAATTTTCCAGCTTTAGACAACTTAAAAGGACTTTGGAAAGTCTCACTTGGATAAAATGGGAGCACAGAGCAGCACAGAAGATGTCTGAGCAAAGTCGTGGCAGGCTCTTAGCCATAGCACAGATGAGTAATATAGGTCCTGGCTCAGCAGGCTAGTTGCAAAGCAGGCCAGCTTTGAAGTCTCCAACCACAGAACAGAAGGCAAACTACCAGCCCTAGAACCCCAGGACAACAGGCATGGCTATGCTGGACTATGACAGCTCAGTGGGCAAGCCATGAACCCTAGAGGCCCCAGGCACAGAAAATCAATGACCAGGCCCCTGGGCCTCAATGCAAGCAAGAAGCTTGGGACAATACTCCCAGTCCCCCAGGAATAGGGCTCAATTTTAAAAATCAGGAAATAAACTAAACATGAGCAAAAAAGCCAGAAAAGACCCCCTTACCATAGAAAACTACTGTGGCAACAAAGGAGGCCAAAACACAAACCCTAAAGAGGACAGCAATGTCAAAATATCTATGTGTGAAATCTCAGATGGGGAATACAAATTGATGTCAAGCCCCTGAAAAACCTTCTTGGAAGAGTTTTAAAAAGGATTTTAAAAGTCAAATAAGAGGTAGAAGAAAAATTGGAAAAAGAATTGAGAGTTATTCAGGAGTTAATGACTTAGAAAAGGAAGGACAAAAATTGGCTAGATAAAACAACTTTTTAAAAAGTAGAATTGGCCAGATTGAAAAATAAATACAAAAGCTAGCTAAAGAATATAATGACCCTGTGAAATCAAGTGTCAAACAAAATAAAAAAATGAAAAAAAAATAGAAGAAAATGGCAAAAAATAAACTCCACAAACAATTGACCTGGAAAACAGATCCAGGAGACATAATTTAAGAATTATTAAACTACCTGAAAGACATGATAAAATAAAGAAAAAGAATAAAAGAACCTGTGTCTTTCAAGAAATCATACAGGAAAACCCCCCCTTATAGCCAAGACCAGAGGGTAAAATAGTCATTGAAAGAATCCACTGATCACCTCCTAAAAGAGACCCTAAAATGAAAACTCAAAGAAATAGTGTAGTCAAATTCTAGAATTATCCATTTCAGGAGAAAATACTGTAAGCAACCAGAGAGAAATGACTCATATATCAAGAAGCCCCAATCAGGATTACTAAGGATTCAGCAGCTTCTACAATAAATAATCAGAGGGCTTGGAATATCATATTCCAGAAGGCAAAAGAGCTTGGATTACAACTATCCAGCAAAATTGAGCATAATCTTTCAGGAGAAAAGATGGACAGAAAGGAAGGAGGAGAAGTAAGAAGGATTGAGTATTTTGTATTTTATATTTTTAATTGTCATAATTTCAGCTAAATAATCAAGGGGATGGAAAATTTTTGTTATTTAGTAATTTTCAGTATTGTTCAACTCTTCATGACCTTTCGTGAAGTTTTCTTGGTAAAGATGCTAGAGTAATTTGCCATTTCTTTCTCTAGCATTTTACAGATGAGGAAATTGAGGCAAACAGGGTTAAATGACTTACCCAGTGTCACATAGCTAATAAGTGAATGTGGCTATATCTGAGCTCATGTCTTTGTGACTTCCTGAATCCATGCCCAACATTCCATCCATAGTACTATCTAGATGCTCAATGTAGAAACTGAAAGGAATAAGATAGTGACTTCATTATACTGAGGGACGAAAGGCCCTCAGTAGCAAGCAATGAATAGTCTGCAGCATCCAATCTGTAAATATCACTTTCACTTCTACAAATTCATTGGACTTTAAAGTTGAACAGTATCTCAGTATTCTCATAACCTAAGCCAAATATGGAAGGGACCTCTGCTATAGTTCACCAGATAATGGAATCTGCTGAATGTTCTCCAGTGAAAAGGAATGCAGTGCTGTGAATGTAGTACTCTAAGCAGATGATTTCACAGTGCCAATTATTAGGAAAATTTTCCTGAAGGAGTTTGTATTTGCCACTTTGCAATTTATACTTACAGTTCCTGGCTCTGCCACTGGGGATCCATACTGGGTTGTGACCGAAAGTCAAAGAAATACTGAAGAGGTTGTGAGTGGGAAAAGTTTAAGAAGCCCTGTATCACTTTTCTTCAAATCTTGACCACAGTTATATTTTCCCTAAGTCTTTTTTTCTCTAGGGTAAGCACTAATAGTTTTTTTTCCTATTGATTCTTACATGATAGGGACTTAAAGTTATTTATATTTTATTGTCCTTTGTTGGATACTCTCCAGTTTTCCAATGTTCTTCCTAAACTGTGCTTCAAAGAACTGAATGCAATAGCCTTAATATGGTCAGACCAGGGTAGAGTATAGCAAAAATATCAACTCCTAATTGATGAGAGTTATGTCTTTTCCCATTAAAAAATACATGCTTGTTTTTCTGTTTGTTTGTTCTTAAACCACAAATAATTGTGTATGATTGCTGCCAAGTTACAAAGAAGCATATTCCCAAAGAAGAGAGATGAAATTCCCCACATTCCTATGGGTAATATTGCGTATAGCATCAGATTTTTACAATGCTGTTTTTCTGTTCTTTTATTTTTTTCTGTTAAAATATTTGTTATTGATGGCAGAGCCAGGAGGGTGGAGTAACAGCATGAATTTGGTAGTACTCTCCCCACAAACCTAGCCAAATACCTGTACAAATGACTTTAAACAAATTCTAGTGCTGCAGAACCCACAGAATGACAGAGTGAAGCAAATCTCCATCCCAAAACAGCCTGGAAGGTTGCCCAGAAGTGTCTATCATGCCATGCTGGTAGTAGAGCACAGCTCAGAGTGGGCCATGCTGGCACAGATAGTATATGAATAGGCCTTGGGGGGACTGGATCTTGGACACCTGTATTGATTTCCAGACTTTACAACCATAAAATGGCAAGGACAAGTTGGAAGGTTAGTGAAAAAACTTGTGGGACCTGTGTGAGAGTAGAATGGCCAGGCCCCAGCCCAAATGTGACAGAGGGGGTGGAGGAGGAGCCTTCAGCAGCAAGGGCAGGGACAACAGGAACTGTGACTGCTTCTGGAGCTCTACGTCCACAGATTGTGGTGAGATCAAGTGGCAGACAGTACACTTCCCAACCCCACTTGAAGCAGAAAACTACTTTGACAAAGAGCTCAAAAGTCAAGTAAATGGCTGGGGAAATGAGCAAAAACTAGAAAAAAGAATCAGATTACAGAATTTGGCTTTGGTGACAAAGAAGACCAATGTATACAAACAGAAGACAACCAAGTCAAAGCTCCTACATCCAAAGCCTCCAAGAAAAATATGAATTGGTCTCAGGTCATGGAAGAGCTCAAAAAGGATTTTGAAAATCAAGTAAGAGGAGTACATCAAAAATTGGGAAGAGAATTGAGAGTGATACAAGAAAATCATGAAAAAATGACTCAACTGCTTGATAAAAGAGAACCCCCAAAATACTGAAGAAAATAACACTTTAAAAAATACCCTAATGACCCAAATGACAAAAGAGATCCAAAAAGCCAATTAGTACAACAATGCTCTAAAAAGCACAATTGGTCAGAAAGAAAAGGAAGTCCAAAAGTTCAATGAAGAAAATAATTCCTTAAAGATTAAAATAGAGCAGATGGAAGCTAATAACTTTATGAAAAAATCAAGAAAATATAAAACAAAGCCAAAGGAATGAAAAAAATAGCAGACAATGTGAAAAATCTCACTGGAAAATCAAGTGACAAGGAAAATAATCTGGGAGAGACAATTTAAAAGTTTTTGGACTGCCTGAAAGTCATGATCAAAAAAGAAGCCTAGACATTATCTTTCATGCAATTATCAAGGACAACTTCCCTGATATTCTAGAACCAGAGGGCAAAATAGATATTGAAAAAAATCCACTGATAACCTCCTGAAAGAGATCCAAAAATGAAAACTCCTAAGAATATTGTAGCGAAATTTCAGAGCTCTCAGGTCAAGGAGAAAATATTGCAAATAACCAGAAAGAAACAATTCAAATATTGTAGAAATACAATCAGGATAACACAAGATCTAGCAGCATGTACATTAAAGATTTGCAGGGCTTGAAATACGATATTCCAGAAGTCAAAGGAACTAAGATTAAAACCAAGAATCACCTATACCCAACAAAAATGAGTGTAATACCTCAGGGAGAAAAATGGTCGTTCAGTGAAATAGAGGACTCTCAACATTTTTGATGAAAAGAGCCGAATAGAAAATTTGGCTTTCAAACCCAAGAATCAAGAGAAGCATCAAAAAGTAAAGAGGAAAGAAAAATCATAAGGGGATTCCTAAAGCTGAACTCTACATTCCTACATGGAAAGAATGTATTTGTAACTTTTGAGACTTTTCTCAGTATTAGGGCAGTCTGGGGGATTATATACATATTGACAGAGGGCACAAGGTAATTTGAATAGATAGGGATGATATCTAAAAAAATGAAATTAAGGGATGAGAGAGGAATATATTGGGAGGAGAAAGGGAGAAAAAGAGTGAGGCAAATTATTTCACATAAAAGTGAAAAGGAAAAGCTTTTTCCATGGAGGGGAAGAGGGGGGAAGTGAGAGGGAAAGAGAAAACCTTACTCTCATTGCATTTGGCTTAAAGAGGGAGTAACATGAACACTCAATTTGCTATGATAATTGATCTTACACTACAGGAAAGTAGAGAGGAAGGGGATGATTCAGGGAGTAAGGAGGGTGATAGAAAGGAGGGCAAATGGGAACAGGGTGTAATTAGAAGAAAACACTTTCAAGGAAGGATAGTGTCAAAAGAAATAATAGAATAAATGGGGGCAGGGTAGGATGGAGCAAAATATAGTTAGTCTTTCACAATATGACTGTTATGGAAGTGTTTTGCATAATTACACATTTATAACATATATTGATCTGCTTGCCTTCTCAGTGGGGATGGGAGGGAGGGAGGAAGGGAGAGTAGTTGGAACTCAAAGTTTTAAAACTGAATATTAAAAATTGTTCTTACATGCAACTGAGATATAAGAAACACAGGCAATGGGGTACAGAAATCTATCTTGCCTTACAAGAAAGTAGAGGGGATGGGGATAAGAGAAGGGAAGGGAATGAAAGAAGGGAGGGAAGATTAGGGGAAGGAGTAATCAGAATGCATGCTGTCTTGGGGTGGGCAGAGGGCAGAGATGGGGAGAAAATTTGGAACTCAAAATGTTGTGGAAGTTTCTGTTGAAAACTAAAAATAAATGAATAAATTAAAAAACACAAAATGTTTGTTATTTGGTATAATTGAGGGAGGTGTGGTAATAAGTGTGATCCATTTTTACCTTCATAGAGTTCAGGATTGTACTAGGCTTTTTGACTGCCACAGCTCACTGTTGACTCATATTACACTTTAGGTTACTAAAACCCCTGTATGTTCTCCTGAAAACAAAACAAAACAGAAAGCAAATCAAAAAGCGACTTTCTCATCACATCTTCCCCATATGAAGTATTTTTTAACCTAAATTAGAAACTTTACATTTATCCCTATGGAATTTTATTTGTAAATACACACATATGTATATAGAAGAAAAGACTAATATGTCCAAATGATCAAGAATTCAAATGAGGGGGAAAGAAGCTGCCAACTGCCAAAAACACCTTGGTTTTCATTTGAGGATTAAGCCACAGGAATAGGAGCAGGGCTGGATCCTGGAATTTTATGTTAAGGAAGAACACAAAAGAAATATTGTGAAAAACAAAGTGTAAGTAACCGGGAGTTGTGTCATTTTGGTGTCCAGGCACTCCAAAGTGGAGCATTTTCCCTACATGTAGATATGAGAATAACTAGGAAATGTAGTCAAAGATAAACAACACTTGAGAGAGGGGCTGACATTTCTAATATGTAGTATATAATTGCCAACTCTTCCTTGAATAAATTATATCAAATCTTGGATATAATCAAACCTGATGATATTGATAATGCTATCTTAAGAATAAGGGGAACAGATCAGAGTAGTTTCAATAGGGAGCATTCCTTGGCAGTGAGTACCAGACAGCAAGAATGTGAAAGTTAAAAATATTGGACATGTCGCCTAAAGATGCAGATGCTTCCGACTAGCTGAAGCCTCCTTAATGGAAGTTGAGGATCAGATGTGCATCTTTGAGAAAGTTGTTAATTACGATCTCATCAGAATTGGGAAAGCAAGACTGTGTTATAGTCCTAGAAATCACAGTGTGAGCCTGACTCTTGAGAGATCTTGCCTAAGGTAGGAAGAGATCAGGATTATATATTAATTGGAGTTATTTCAAAATGTTAAGTAAACAAAGTAAATAATCTATGTTCAGGGGATGGATGAATCTTCAAAAGAACTTTTATTAATTCAAATATTCCTTCAAAAGATATTTTATTGGCTTAATCTATTTTATTGTGATTTGCAATTTGTTGGTAGCTTTATTTTTTTCTCATAAAGGGTCAATTTTAGTTCAAATCAAAATACTGACTTATCAAAATTTATCTTCACTCCTAGTCTCTATGATTTTTTGAAGAGACCATCCATCCCTGAGTCAGGCTATCACTCCGAAGTATAATCCACTACTCTTACTTGTAGTTATATACCCTAATGCAATACTCCAAAGTGGGGGCAGTCCAGTAAACCAATTCAGCTATATGTAGAATGAAGCAAATATGTGTGGCAGTACAGGCCAAGTGGATGAATTGCTATCACTAAGACAAAGGGCAGCAAGTTACTAAAGGAGAATTCCAGGCATCTTTGATTACTCAAGCAAGGCAAAGATAGAGAGTGCAGCGATAAAACGATTTTATTTTAAACTGAAAGGGAAGACATAAGGAAGAAAAAAATTTTTAGTTCACTTTTCCTCTTGCAGTTTATTTTCTAGGTGATGAGAGGTACCTTTTATGAAGAAGTAAGCTGGCTACTTTTCTAAAAAGTTATTCATTCACCTTCCCCTTTTCCCCTTTAACTCATTTGGCTAGTCATGTTCGTGATTCCATGAGCATCCAGGTATATTTCCATTCCTTGCCTCACGCATCACTAAAGTTCAAGTCCAGAGAGTGAATCTGAGTGAATCTTGGGTGGGGATGAGGGCTACACTCCCTTTTCAGAACAAAAAGCCTGTGCTCAAACATCTACTTTTGGTCCGTGGAAGGCAGGCCATTCAGCTCCAATTATCTTGAAAGAACAGCTAATGTTATTGAAATTTTCCTAAATTATTAGAAAAGGTACTAAACTGTACTGTTGGTATAATTACTCTAAAATATTTAGTATATCAATGCTTCGATGAATCACTATTTCGTCAGTGTGAGCACACCCTATACAAAGACTAATGAATCATTTTTTACCCCGAAGGACGTTATATTTTATTGGTGAAGGGGGTAACAAATGTATTTATATACAAAATACATATAGCCAAGGGTATCCTGTGGAACACACATGACTCAATGGAATGGTCATTGCAGTGTGCAGAAAATAAATGTGAGGTAATTTTGAGTGAGAGAGTATGAGAATCTAGGTGATTAGGAAAGTCTGTGCAGAAGGTGGGTTTGGTGAGAATTTTTAAGGAACTCTAAAAAATAGTGTTAAGGAGGGAGGATAAGAGATAGCCAGTAGAAAGGCATAGTGATGTTAGAAGCCATGTTGTGTGTGAGAAGTATAAACAAGGTCAATCTTAGAACACTGTATTTTGGAAGGAGAATGATGTACAATAGAGTTGGAAAGACAGTTTAGAGCTAGATTGTGAAAGGCTTTAAAAGTAAAACACAATAGCTTTTATCTTTGATGTTAGAGGGAACAGGGGAATTTACTGAACTACAGTTTACTGGGCAGGGTAGTGACATAGCAAGATCTATACTTGAAAAAGCTTTATAGGGGATAGATAAGAAGAGGAAGGGACCCAAAGCAGGGAAATCGTTTAGGAAGCTATTGTAATGATACAGGCCAGAAGTGATGTGGGTCTGAACTAGGAGAGTGGCCTTGTGAATATAGAAAAAAGGAGAAGGATGTGAGCGATATTGTGGAGACAGAAGCAACAATATTTGAGAACTTATTAGACATGAAGTAAATAAAAGAGAGGAATAATTGATATCACAGAGGTTATAAGCTTGAATTATCAGTAAGATGATGGTGTTCTCAACAGAAATAGGGAAGTTAAGGAGAGAGATGAGTTAAGGGCACCAGGATCTCTCTACTTTGGACAAATTGAGGCTGAGATACCTGTGAGACATTGTTTGAAATGTCTGCAAGAATGCTGAATGAATATGACTGTAGTTCAGATGAGATCCTTTGGCCAAATATATTAATCTGTGTTTCATCAACAAAGAGATAATAATTAAACTCAGGTAAACTAATGTTTCTTTCCAAGTGAGAAAGATCTAGCGTAGAATTTTGTCAATGAAGATGGTACAGTGAGGAAGCATGATATGAATGATGAACCAGCAAATTTGTAGAGAAATCAGAAAAATAGGAGGATCAAGAGACACCATAGGGGAGAGACTTTCCAAAAAAAGGGGGATGTTTAATAGTTCCAAAGGCTATAGAGAGGTAAAATATAAGAACTGAGAAGAAATCATTATACTCAGAGTTAACTTTAGAGGTCAGTTTAAATTTAAAAACAAACACAAAAAAATCACAAAAAACAAATAGACAAAAAACCAAAATCAAAAGCCAGAATGCAGAGAGCTGAAAAGTAAGAAGACATAACACAGAGATGATGAGGAAAAACAGTTTTTCCTAGGAGTTTGAATGTGAAATGAAGTAGATATATAAGATAATTAGTGTGACGTTAAAATGACGCCTAAATAAGGCATCTCCTAAATAAAAGAGATTTGGGAGCATTTGGACACAAAAGGAGAGAAATCAATAAACAAGACATTTGAAAAATAGGGAGTAGAAGACTATGGGGTTTATCGGACAAAGGGAATATGATTAAGGATATATGTTGAGGTGTTGGCTTTGATTTGGGAAGGGGTCACTTCTGCATCAGAGATTGGAGTAAGAAGATGATGATGTCAAGGATTTTTGAGATGTAAAGAAAAGAAGTGGGAATGACAGATAGTCTTCATTTTCTCAGTAAAGCAAGAAACTGGGTCATCAACTGAGAGGGTGGGGGAGGAAATGGTATGAGAAGCTTGAGGAGAGCAAAAAGGGTTTGGAATAGCCTCTGTGGGGAGTAGGATAGAGAATCATTACAAGAAGACTAAAGAGATTGCCTTGCTGCAACGAGGGCCCAGTTGGGATTAGGTAACATAAATTTATAGGGAACACAGTTAACTCATTTCTCTGATTTATTCCAACTCAACTCAACAGCATAAAAATAGGAATGAAGAAGGTAGATGTTAGAAGAAAGGAAAGACTAGTGTTTGGCAGAGGTTAAGCCTTCAATAGGATAAGAAAAGAAAAGAGAAAAGGGGACAGTATTGAATTAAAACTGTAAACTATAGGGTTCCAAGGGAGAAGTGATAAAAGCTAAATTAGTGCAAGGATAATGGCCTGAGTATTACGAGATAGAGGGATCAAAGTTCATACCGAAAGTGCAGAACGGATCTATGGGTAAGGGATAGGTAGTGAAAGAATAATAGGCAATTTTAGGGATGTGTTTCGGGTTGAAAGATGGGATAAAATAAGGTACTCTCAAGCTTCTGAACAAGTTAACAAAGGAAAGTTTGTTTGCCTTAACACAGCAAGGATGTGGGGCAAGGATACAGAAGCATTTAGAATCTCTGGATGAGGCTCCTCTGATCTCCATCTAGAAATAAATCTAGGCTTTAGGGCTAGATTTGCAGACTCCTGTGGTTTTCAGATATGTCTCAAGTCAGAGGGACCCAACTTCACAAAAGTGGGACTTTTTATGCTCTTAAGTGACCCCCCCCCAAAAAAAAAACTGTGTCAAGGGAGGCAAGAGCTAACCCAATTGCAGGGACAACTTTGTTGCCTTTTAGGAAAAGCTAATCCCTGTCATAGATGGGAAAGTGAAGGAATGGTCCTGACCTATGTTGTAGGGAATGCTGTAGGTCCTACCACAGGAGGTTATCAGCAAATAAAAGAGTTTTTGAGGTTTTGATGTAGAAATAGAACACTATGTGAAGAGGCAAGATCAAAGGTGTGATTGATCCCATATGTAGTTGAGGTGAAAGTGATGAATCAGTTCATGGGGAGTTGAGAAAATTGTTAAAGTATTCGAAAGGACATCAACCCTCAATGCTGAAGGTAACTACTGTAATATTGAGGAAGCCAGGTAATGCAGTGATAGTGTGCCAGGCTTGGAGTTAGGAAGACCTAAGTTCAAATTGAGTCTCAAATATTTACTAGTAGTGTGACTCTGTGAAAGTCACTTCCCCCCTGTTTGCCTCAGTTTTCTCGACTGCAAAATGGGAATAATGAGGGCACATATCTCACAGGATTGTTGAAAGGATCAGATGAGACAATAATTATGAAACACTTAACACAGCACCTGGCACATAGTAAGTGCTGTGTAAATGTGAGCTACTATTATTATGAATTGAGCTTGAGGAAGAAGACTAAGCAAATTGTTCAAGCTAAAATAGGGTGTGGTGAAACAAGTTAATCTCTGTTCTAAACTCTCCTTAGTCAGCCTGACAGCTAGAATTTATCAAGTGCTTACTATGTTTCATGCAC
This sequence comes from Bettongia penicillata ogilbyi, assembly GCA_023548195.1. NCBI lineage: Eukaryota > Metazoa > Chordata > Mammalia > Diprotodontia > Potoroidae > Bettongia > Bettongia penicillata. The sequence continues at coordinate 3,872,856 of JAJHZJ010000322.1, read as the reverse complement.
TGTGCTAACCGCTAGGAACAGAAATACAATGGGGAAAAAATGATAATTGTTGCCCTCAAAGAGGTTGAATTTGAATCCAGTAAGAAGGCAATGCATAAAAGGAATCTGAAATGGGTGGGTGGGATTAAGGTACCCAGTGAGGTGAGGGAGACCAGGAGGTGGGAGGTGTTAGAGGAAGTAGTACTGAGTGTGGCTCAGACAGGAATGACACATTCCTCTCCTGTGTGCCCTGCTTAAATGGATCTTCTGTGCGGAGTGACCCAGTTAGAAGGAGAGGCTTCAGGGGAAGAGAGTACTTGCTTCAATTTTAGTCCAAGTGTTTTTCTCTGCATTAGGGACCATAGAGAAAAACAGTCTTTGTAAGCACATGCTTACTGAGGTGGACTTACTCCATGGGACAAAAACCGGGACTTAACACTGTATTATTACACTTGGCATGCGGAAGCTTCACTGCCCCACAGTGTCGAGATTTGTAGCCAACTCTCTCCAGTCTGTTCACATTTATGGATTATTCCTAGCCAGTTTTTAAGTCCTACTTTCCATTTCTCTAACTTATAACATTTACACTTATTCACTATATAACTTTCTCAACCTATAAATTAAAAAAAAATTCTTTAAGATTTTCATGTGAGAGGCATTAGAATACAAATATTTGCATTGCTCTGTTTATATTTCAGCAACCTGCTACCCTCCGTCTCCATCTATTTATGTATATAGATAAGATACTTGAGGATAGAAGTACAAAGAATGAAATAATCCCTAATCACAATGAGTTTGCATCCTAACGATGGGCTTATGTCTTAGCATAATGCCTGACACATAGTAGACATAGTAGACAACATACTTATTGACTGACTGCTATACAATATGCCTAAAAAGTCTTAGTGAAATTTTGAAGTTATTAAAAATGTCATTAAAATCTATAAATTAACCTTTATTAAAACTCTATTTTATATATCACAATTACCCTTTTCCACATGTATCCCTTGAATAGCTGCTCCATATTTGAGATACTTTTCAGATATGTATTCCCTCAAAACTGTGAATCATGTAACTAACCTTGCTCTCCATTTAGACACTTAGTTCAAAGCAAAGGCATCTAATGAAATGACCTAGTTAAGAAAAGTCTCAGAAGAACAGTCCTGCCTTTTCTTTATACATAGATATCTCTCCATGAATATTGGACACATTCACTCACTATCAGCAGGGAAAGTGGATATATGTAGTACTCATGTATGAAGATAGAAACTGTATATCCACAGTATATGCATGGAGGAGTAGCTCACATCCCTATGTTGTAAGATCGCCATGTTTTCTTCCTTAATGTCATCCTATACTCTCTCTGACTATTCTCTAATGGCTATAGGATCTTTGTTGGGAGCCTTGCACCACTGTCTTTAACAGTACCATGATAAATGCTGGTGACTGCTGAGTACAGAAACTTGGCTGACTATTCCTGGGTGTTGTCAGGATTGGACAGTAATACAAAAAGTTCTACTCCAAGGAATGTTTCATGCCATTTGGTTTTTTGACTTAAAAGCTTAACTGGGAGAGGAAAGAAAGTGCAAAGCAAGTGATATGAGAATCAAACTTAAAAATTCAAACTTTTTTCCTTAGTGCTGCAAGAGCCAAGGATGATCTTGTTCTAGAAGCAAACAGGAGAGTGAAGCATTCTCCCCTGAGGACTCGATTTGTTATCACTTTCTACATGTTGAGAAAACTAGGCATGATATTTTATTCATCAGCTTACTGGTTCTTGTTTTGCTCCAGTAAATGTTTATCGGAAGTTGAATAGCTATTCCTATGCGAATAGTAAAATCATTTTGAAAGTTCATTTATTTATACAGGGAAGGAAAAGAATAATTTTAAAAGCCTAGAATACTTTGGAGGATTCTAAAAGAGTCTGACCATTGGTAAGTAATAAATTGCATTTCAAAATCAAATTTCTCTGTACACCATCTAAGGAAATAAAAATAAATACTTCACTATTAGTGATTACTTTATATGTAAATCTGAATGATTCATAAACGAAAAGAAATTTGTGCAGTATTACAAAGGTACGGAGGGAGGAGGCACTTCTTTGAAAACTAGCTTTTAAAAAATAGCTGGAAAGTTTTGAATTCCCAGTAAGAAAATCACTATCTTGTTAAAAATTGTTTTGTCCATAAAGTGAAATCTGCCAGTTCATTTCTTTTCCTCTCAGGGACAACTCAGAATATATTATCTCATCACATAGAGAGTGACAAAAAGCAAACACGCAAAAAATAATTTGCATTCAGTTTTAGTATTATTTAAGAATCAAAGAAAAATAAATTTTAAATCTCAAGGGGAGGTTTATATTATTAACTCTAATATTAACAATTTGATTCTGTTGTTAGTCTACTAAGGAAAATATTAATACAAACAAAAATGAAATAATGTCTCTTTCTTTCCATTTATTCTCTTAACCAAATACATCTCATCAGTTCCACTGTGAAGCTTGTGGGATGCAACAAAATTCTGAAACTATTTGGGAAGTCTATTTCTTAGGTGAGAGAGTACTTTAAGTAATTCAAGACTCTGGAATCTGGAGAGATTGGAAAAAACTGACAAGTAGCTTATGTTTATAAATTAATTTAACATTTTAAAAGTGCTAATATTTAAAGATTTCAGAAGTCTAATGAAGTAAGGAGTGCAAACAGTATTAATTCTTTTTTTTTTTTATAGATCATGAAATAATGTCTCAAAATGGTGGCGTGATTTGCCCCCAGGCTTTGTTAAATTTTAAATCTAGTATTCTTCTCATTACATTACGCTGTCTCTTGACAAGTTTATTGATGAAGATCCTGGGGTAACTAAAATTTAGCTTAATCTCATAATGCAGATTTACCCAGACAAAATGATCACATTTAGTGGAGACAGCTGAAGTTGTATTTTGCAATTGAAGGTGGCCAAAATGACATCAAAATAGCTGAAGTAACTACAGTGTAAGCCTACAAGTATTAAAAAGTGAATTAACAGTGAATTATCAGACACCATAATGATTTCTACTACAGTGTCCCTAAAGGTGATAAGATAAGATGCAAACAGCAGTGCTATACAAGTGTAGAGCTGGTGCTTATGGTGTCTGGGTTAAAATTTCACAGAGGCTGTCAGTAAGTCACCACCACAGTAAACACAGTAAACACTCTGATGTGCTGAAGAAGTTCTGTGTTAGGGAAGGTCTAGAAAGTCCTGGAGTCAGAAGATTCAACCTTTCTAACATTAAATCTGGCTTCATCCCTTTGCTAGCTGTGTGACTCTGGGCAAGTTGGTTAACTCCATTTGTCTCAAATTTCTCATTTATAAAATGAGCTGGAGAAGGAAATGGCAAATTATTCCTGTATCTTTGCCAAGAAAACTCCATGAGGTGTCATGAAGAGTCAGACATAACAGAAAAATGACACAACACTGACAAAGGTCGGCTTGAGTCTCACATGAAAGTCTGGCGTGAATAGTGGAGGTCAAACACATAGAGAAATGGCCCTTGTAATATGGTCATTGGAGATGTGGGTGGTGTAGAAATGGACGTCAGAGATATAGAAAGCTTTGGAGTTGGGAGAAGGAGAAAGAAGAGAAGCTCCATAAGAGTTAGGATTGTTTGATTTTTGTCTTTGTATTAACAGTGCCTGGTCCATGCTAATCACTTAAATGTTTATGGAACTGGAAAAAAGGGCAGTTCAAAGTAATTTCTGGGATTCCCAGTATCTTATGTGGAGTACGATGAGGAATTCAAGAGCTGTAGCAAGTCTGGCTCCCAGAAACCAATATTCTCTTACCTACCACATGGGTATTGAAAGGAAACTTAATCAGGCAGAACACATTTCGACATAATGCTTTAACACCAGCAGCATTAGTTTGGCATAACTTGTATCCCTTTCCTACTATGTGAAGGAGGCAGAGAGATGGATATTTTACTAGCATTTTTCTTGGAAAAGTGGGGGAAGATGGTTAATTGTGGGTACAGAGGACATTTACTAATATAAGGGTAGGGGTCCATCCTTACCATAATTAATCTCAGAAACCATGGGTTTAATTAATCAAAGGTAAACTAGGTAGAAATAACTCTTTAAATTTGAAATTGTCACATGGCCTTTGGATCATTGGATGAAAGATGACTCCAAAGAGAAAATCTCTTGGGGATGGTTGAAGATTATTCTAATTCTTGGGCTATATATAAAATGAGCAGACTAGTATGGGGGCAATTTCTGAATGGAAAATGTATTACAAATTTGGGAGTTAAAGATTCTAAACCTGAAAGGGAAGTAATGGGGGGGAGCAGGAAGAAAATTATGCCTCCCTTTCTCTTCCTACTTTCTCCTCATTTACTTATTGCTAGAGAAACTAGACCAATAGGATGCAAAACATCCTTCTGTGTACAGAGAGGAATATGTGAAGGGAAAACAGAAATTCTCCTGAGAAAATGTATGTATACAGAAAGGTATACAGAAATAGAACCGATTAAATTATGACTGTACACTTTGAAAGATAGAAAGATGTGGAGGTCTCATCATTATCATTATCAATGTCATTGAAAGTCAGCAGTGGCTGACCTTCCTACATTAGGAAATAAGAAAAATACTGAGGATAAAAAGAAAACACTCATTCTGTGAAGCTTTAGATCTCCAAAGGGTACCAAACATCATAATCTAGAGAGAGTTACACCTAAGAACTTCTTGTATACTCTATATATGGAGAAAAAGTTTATAGTAAATAATTTCATTGTAAATACATCTTTGACACTACTACTTTGCTGTATATTTGAATTCACTCTCCCCAAGGACTTTGCATATATAGTGGGATAGTGTGGCCCTAGTTCAGGAGATTTTTCTATAACAATTGTTCTTAATGAGGTGGATCCAACATGGTGGAGTGAGAGCAAGTATTCACCTAAGTTCTAAGACAAATTCCTTCAGATAGCTCTAAAAAGAGAATCTGAACAAATTTTAGAGTGGCAGAATTCACTAGACGACAGAATGTGGCAGTTTTCCAATCCAGGAAGGCTTGGAAGGTCAACAGGAAAGATCTGTGGTATGGGGCTGGAGGAGTGAGTGCACAGTGCACAGGCTGTACCAGTGCAGACCACACCATAGCAGAACTGAACAAGAAACCCCAGGCAATCTGAAGCAGCGGCAGTACTATGGATTCTTAAGCTTAGCAGCCCATTATGGGAGTCCAGGGGAACTGAATGAGAGAAAGAAGTGCAGCACCACAGGTAGCAGCAACAACTGTGACTGAGAATATCAACCTGCAGAACAAATGTCTGTAAGTCACATACTTGAACTTCTGGGAGCCAAGATGGCAGAGTGGTCTGTAAATGCTCTTGACCTTGGAAAACTCAGAGAATATTTCCCTAGGAAAAATTCTGAAACAGTGGGTTCAGTCAAAGAGGTAACAATCTGTTAGCCCATGAGGCTAGGAAAATCACAAAGGCAGGCTCCTCTTGCTATTGGTGACAGAGAACAGTGTAGGATTGGAGCTGTCCCAGACAACTCCACCTTAGTGAACATAGAGGAGATCCTGAGCCCCAGGAGTTGGAGCCTGTATCACCAATGCCAGAACCACAGGAGGGCCTCAGCAGAACTAGGGAAATCGGTAAGACAGTAGCTCAGACAGGGTTCACCAATCACTGAGCTTGCCTGTGCTTTAATTCAGGAGAGGAGACTTGCTCTGGTCAGACTGTGTCTCCTTCAGGGTAACTCCAGGGAAACTCAGAAATGCTTCATATAGACTTTGCTTTGGCACTCCAGCCAGCTCAGCACCAGTTAAGCTGCAGCATTTTAGCTTCAAGCTGAAAGAACCAGAGGTCACAATGCACAAAATCTCAAGTTCTAAGCATAAGAACGTTGGGACAGAGCCCTCTGTACCCCAGAAGCAGAAATTCACTTTAAAAACTAGGAAAAGGGTGATTATCATGAGCAAGAAGCAAACCAGAAAAGAACATAGAATCTTTTTATGGGGACAAGGACCAAGACACGAATACCAGAAGTCAGCATTGAGACTGTACTCTCATCTAAAACTTCAGAAGTTAATATGAAGTGGTCTCAAGCTCAAATAGCACTCTTGGAAGAAGAGAAGAAGAAGAAGAAGAAGAAGAAGAAGAAGAAGAAGAAGAAGAGGAAGAGGAAGAGGAAGAGGAAGAGGAAGAGGAAGAGGAAGAAGAAGAAGAGGAAGAGGAAGAAGAAGAGGAAGAAAAGGAGGAGGAAGAAGAGGAAGAAGAGGAGGAGGATGAGGAGGATTGGGAGGGGGAGGAGGAGGAAGAGAAGGAGGAGGTGAACTGGCCAGTAATTTTAAAAATATGAAAAAAAATCACAGAAGAATTTAAAAGAGAAATTGGACACAGGAAAAAGGAAGCACAAAACCTAACTAGGAACACTGGACAAATGGAAAAGGAAGTACAGAAACTACCTGGATAAAACAACTCCTTAAAAAGAACAATTGGACAGATGGAAAAGGCGCAAAAGTAAACCGAAGAAAATAATTTCTTAAAAATTAGAATTGGGCAAGTAGAAGCTAATGATTATGAGACGTCAAGAATCAGTCAAACAAACTAAAGAATGAAAAAAATAGAAGAAAATGTAAAACATCTTTGGAAAAACAATTGACCTGGAAAATAGATCCAGGAAAGAAAATCTAAGAATTATTGATCTACCAGAAAGCCATGATGATGAAAAGATTCTGGACAACATCTTCCCAGAAATCATTGAGGAAAACTGCCCTGAGATCCTAGATGCAGAGAGCAAGATAATAATCGAAAGAATTCCCCAATGACCTCCTAAAAGGGATCCCAAAATGAAAACACTAAGGAATATTATTGCCAAATTTCAGAACTATCAAGTGAAGGAGAAAATGCTAGAGGCAGCCAGAAAGAAGCAATTCGAATATCGGGGAACTATAGTCAGGATCACACGGGGTCTTGCAGCTTCTACATTAAAAGATTGGAGGGATTGGAATATGATATTCCATAAAGCAAAGGAGCTGGAACTACAACCAAGGATCAATTGCTCAGCAAAATTGAGCATAATATTTCAGGCAAGGAAATGGTCATTCAATGAAATAAAGGATTTCTAGTCCTTCCTGATGAAAAGGCCAGAGCTCAATAGAAGATCTCCAAACATAAGTCTCAAAGGAGGCACAAAAATGTCAATGGGGGAAAAACTTTTATTCAATATGGGCAAAATATTTACATCCCTGTAAGGGAAGAAGATACTTGTTAATCTTGAGAATTGTATATTTATTATGATATTAAGAGGGCTATACATAGATAGAGAGTAGGTATAAATTAGATGATGTGATGATAAAAAATGTGATTTAAGGGGGCAAAGGGATGATAACAGGAGATGTGAAAAGGAGGAAGCAGAAAAAGGTAAATTACATCACAGAAAGAGACACAAAAACATTATCATAGAGGGAAAGAGGGGAGGAAGAAGAGCACTGTGAGATTTACTCTCATCTGATTTGGTTCAAATAAAGAACAACAAATTCAGTTAAGTATAGAAATCTATCTGCCTCTATAGGCAGTAGGAAGGAAAAGGGGAAAGAAAAGGGAGGGAAGAGGTAGTAGGAAAAAGGGGAGTAAAAGAGAGGGGGGTCAAAGAAGGGAGGGAAGACTGAGGATGGTGGTGGTCAAAAATTAAAACTTTACTGTGGAGGGAAAGGGAGAATGGAGAGCTAAAAGCATAAATGGGGGGAAAGAGGATGGAGGGAAAGACACAAATAATAATCATAACTGTGAATGTGAATGGGATGAACTCTCCCATAAAATGGAGGCAGATATCAGAATGGATTAAAAACCATAATCCAAAAATACTGTGTTTACAAGAAACACATTTGAAACAGGGTACTACACAGAGGTTAATGGTAAAAGGTTGGAGCAGAATATATTATGTTTCAGCTGATGTAAAAAAAGAAAGGGTAGCAATTCTAATCTCAGACAAAGCAAAAGCAGAAATAGATCCAATCAAAAGAGATAAGGAAGAAAACTATATCCTCCTAAAAGGCAACATAGACAATGAGCAATATCATTATGAAACACATACGCTCCGAGTGATATAGCATATAGATTCTTAGAGGAGAAGTTAAGGGAGTTACAGGAAGAAATAGACAGCAAAATTATACTAGTGGGGGACCTCAACCTCTCCCTCTCCAAACTTCATAAATCTAACCTCAAAATAAACAAGAAAGAAGTTAAGGAAATGAAAACAACTCTGGAAAAGGTAAATATGATAGATCTCTGAAGAAAATTGAATGGCAATAGAAATGAATATATCTTTTCCTCAGTGGTACATGGTACATATACAAAAGTTGACCATGTAATAGGGGATAAAAACCTCATAATCAAGTTCAGAAAAGCAGAGATAGTCAATGCATCCTTCTCAGATCATAATGCGATAAAAATTGTATCTAATAAAAGGCCATGGAAAGATAGACCAAAACTTAATTGGAAACTTAATAAATTAATCCTAAAGAATGAGTGGGTTAAACATCAAATTATAGAAAGAATCAAAAACTTCACTCAAGAGAATGAAAATAATGAGATATCCTATCAAAACTTATGAGATGCTGCAAAAGCAGTTCGTAGGGGCAGTTTTGCGTCATTGAACATCTACATGAATAAAATAGGAAAGAGAAGATCAATGAATTGGGCATACAGCCGAAAAAGAGAGAAAAAGAACAAATTGAAAATCCTCAAGTAAGTACCAAATTAGAAATACTGAAAACCATAGGACTGATTAATAAAACCGAAATTAAGAAAACCATTAAACTAAAAAATAAAACCAAGAGGTGGTTTTATGAAAATACCAATAAAATTGGTCAACCTTTGGTCAATTTGATTAAAAAAAAAGAAAGAAGAAAACCAAATTACCATTATCAAAAATGAAAAGGGTGAACTCACCTCCAATAAGGAGAAAATTAAAGCAATAATTAGAAATACTCTGCCCAAATTTAGGTCCATAAATATGACAGTCTAAGTGAGATAGATGAATGTTAAGAATATATAAATTGCCCAGATTAACAGAAGAGGAAGTTGAATACTTAAATAACCCCTTCTTAGAAAAAGAAATTGGACAAGTCATCAATGAACTCCCTAGGAAAAAATCTCCAGGGCCAGATGGATTTACAAGTGAATTCTATCAAACATTTACAGAACAGTTAATTCCAATACCATATAGACTATATGGAAAATTGATGAAGAAGGAGTCCTACGAAATTCTTTTCCAAGACAAATATGGTTTTACTACAAATATGGTACCTAAAGTAGGAAGACTCAGAAAAGAGAAAGAAAATTATAGACCAATTTCTTTAATGATTACAGATGCAAAAATTTTAAATAAGATATAAGCAAAAAGAATACAATTTTTCATGAGAATAATACTTTATTATCAGATAGAATTTATACTAGGAATGCAGGACTAGTTCAATACTAGGAAAACTATCAGCGTTACTGATCATATCAACAACAAAACTAACAGAAACCATATGATTATCTCAACAGATGGAGAAAAAGCTTTTGAGAAAATACAACACTCATTCCTATTGAAAACACTGAAGAGAGTAGGAATAAATGGAGCCTTCTATAAAATAATAAGCAGTACCTACCTTAAACCATCAGCAAGCATTACATATAATGGTGATAAGCTAGATGCATTTCCAATAAGATCAGCGGTGAAACAAAGATGTCCTTATCACCAGTGTTATTCAATATGATACTAGAAATGTTAGCTTTAGCAATAATAGAAGAAAAATAAATTGAAGGAATTAGAATAGGCAAGGAAGAAATTAAGATGTCACTCTTTGTAAATGATATGGTGATATACCCAGAGCAACTCAGAGAATCAAGTAAAAAAGCTACTTGAAATAATAAACAACTTTGGCAAAGTTGGGAGTTACAAAATAATCTCACATAAATCATCTGCATTTCTAAATATAACTAACAGAGCCCAACAACTAGAGATAGAAAGAGAAATCCAAATTAAAGTTAAGGTAGACACTTAAAACATCTGGAAGTCTACGTGCCAAAACAAACCCAGAGACTATATCAACACAATTACGAGACACTTTTCATCCAAATAAAATCAGATCTAAGTGGAAAAACATCAGTTGCTTGTGGGTAGGCCATGCTAATATAATAAAAATGACAATTCTACCTGTTAATTTACTTATTCAGTGCCATACTCATCAAAATACCAGATAATTATTTTCTAGAGCTAGAAAAAAATATCAAAATTCATCTGGAAGAACAAAATGTCCAGAATATCAATGGAACTAGTGAAAAGAATCTCAAATTGTATTATAAAGCAGTAATCATCAAAACAACTTGGTACCCACTAAGAAATAGAGTGGTAGAGGAGTGGAATTGCTTAGGTACTCAAGACACAGTAGTGAATGAATATAGCAATGTACTGTTTGATAAACCCAAAGACCCCAGCTTCTCGGTTAAGAACTCACTGTTTGATAAAAATTGCTGGGGAAACTGGATAACAACGTGGAAGAAACTAGGCAAAGACACAATACTTAAGAACAAAGTTCAAATGGACACATGATGTAGGTATAAAGATTGATACTATAAACAAATTAGAGGAGCAGGGAATAGGATATTTGTCAAATTTATGGAGAATGGAGAAATTTTTGAATAAACAAGGGATAGAGAATTATGAAGTGCAAAATGGATAATTTTCATTACATTAAATTGAAAAGTTTTTGCACAAACAAACTCAATGCAAAAATATTAGGAGGGAAGCAGAAAACTGGGAATTTTTTGCAACCAGCTCCTGCGATAAAGGCCTCATTTCTAAAATATATAGAAAACTCAGTCAAGTGTACAAGAATACAAGTCTTTCCTCAATTTTTAAATGACCAAAGGATATGGACAAGCAGTTTTCAGAGGAAGAAATTAAAGCTATCTACATTCATATGAAAAAATTCTCTAAATCACTATTGATAAAAGAGATACAAATCAGAACAACTCTGAGATACCATATCCCACCTATCAGATTGGCTAACATGACAAAACAGGAAGATAATAAATGTTGGAGAAGATGTAGGATAATTCATTGTTGGTGGAGCTATGCGCTGATCCAACCATTCTGGAGAGCAATTGAGAACTATGGTCAAAGGGCTACAAAAATGTGCATATGCTTTGACCCAGCAATACCTCTTCTAGGACTGTATCCCAAAGAGATCATAAAAATGTGAAAGGGTTCCACATGTACAAAATTTATTGTTGCCCTCTTTGTAGTGGCCAAGAACAGAAAATCAAGGGGATGCCCATCAACTGGGGAAAGACTGAACAAGTTGTGGTGTATGAATGTAATGGGATACTATTGTGCTATAAGAAATGAACAGGAAGACTTCAGAGAGCCCTGGAAGGACTTACATGAACTGATGCTGAGTGAAAGGAGCAATACCAGGAGTACTTTGTACACAACAATAACCATGGTGTATGAGGCATTTTTCTGGTAGACTTACCCCTTTCACTGCAATTCATGGACTTAAAAAATTCCCAACGGACTTTTGAGGCAAAATGTCATTAATGTCCAGAGAAACAATTATGGATTTGGATTGCAAAATGAAGGAGACTATTTTTTCTTGTGTTTTGTTTTGCTTTGTTTTGTTTTTCTCATGGTTTCTCCCATTCATTTTAATTCTCCCATGCAACTTGACTAAGGTGAAAACGTATTTAGTAAGGATGTACGTGTAGAACCCATATAAGATTGCATGCCTTCTCAGTGAGGGAGGGGGAGAGGAGAGGGGAAGAAGGGAGAGAAAATCTAAGATTTATACAATTGATTGTAGAATGCTGAAACCAAATAAATTAATTAATAGAAAAAGGAAAAAAAGATATTAACATTGAAAAAAGTAATTGTTCTTACTATACCTGCTTATTAAATTCCCTTTCTAGAAGTGTATTAACTCTAGCTGATAATCAATAGGGAATACATTGATAGGGGCTCATGAGTGACAGTACTATAAAATCGAATCCCCTCAAGATTACTAGTACGACCCTGAGGAGAGTAGTAGACAGGAACCCTTTAGGGAGTCACCTTGCTGATGGGATTGAGATTTAGGGGATTAGCCATGGAGGGAGTCATTCTACTCAATTCACTTCTTTATTTAGTCTGCTAGTCTTTTAAGTACTTTTTTAAAAAACAAATATATGTAATCTTTTTCTGTCTGCACAATGTTATGTTAGTGGGAGTTAGCAGTATGGTTCTGAACAGATAATGACCCAAACTGCTCTGAGTCTGAGTTCAGATTGGTGCTTCAAACTAGTGATTCATATAATTAAGTGTGAGAGCAAGAGTCTAAAGGCCACTAGAGAAACTGCTGCATATGTTCTTCTTCTTTTGAAATGTTGCATTCTTTTTGTGGTCCTGGAGTTCTGCTACTTTAGTATTTTAGGATGAAATTATACCAGGGTTGTTCCGGAAGCAGAAAATGATCTTGAAACAGGAGAGAGAAGGAGTTCTTAGATGTTCACTCATTTGGTGAAATATTTATTAAAGATCTACTATGTAGAAAGCTCTGGAGAAGTCAGTAAGGGAGATACAGATAAGTAAAATCCAAGTAAAATGAAACTAGACAAAAGGTTAATTTACTGAATCTCTTATCAGAGTTCAAACAATGTTGCATACTTAGGTATTGTTTTTTCTATCCAGGATTAATTATAACAGTTCCATGACACCTGCTATACATACTTCAATGCTAGGTAAAATTTCTGTGAGAATCCTTAAACTGAAGATTGTAACCTAAGAAATTCATAGTCTGGTTTTTTTAAGTCTTTCCCTAGTATTATTGACTGGTTTGGCAGCCTATGTGGCAAGGGGAAGTAAGATTTGCCACATACGCTGTCTCACATTGTATCAGTTCAGCAACACACATCTTGGATCTACTTTATGAAAGACACTATGTGAGGTGTTGGTAATACTATGAGACCAAAAAATAGTCTCTGCCATCAAGATGTATATGCCTGGATGATTTGGCATGCACACAAATAAATTTAGTACAATCAAAGGTAAGGCCTAGAGGGTACATGAGATTTTGGAGCAGATTCCCTTTGGAGAAGATGTGCAGTTCAGCATCTGTGTTGAACCTCAGAAGACAAGAATTCTCAGAGGTGGGCATGGGGAAGAAGTACTGTTCAAGCAAGGTAGGGTGATGGTTTCTGCAAATTGAGGTTGTTAGGAAATAATGTATTGAGTTTGATGAACGTTAGTCTGTCTGGAACCTAGAGTACACAAAGGCCAGTAATATGACACAAAGAGGTAAAGATAGGTGAGTAGCATATCGGGGATGTTTCAAGCACTAAGTGAAGGAGTTTCACTTTAATCTATTTCAGACAATGGAGAGCTATTGAAGGTATTTGAGCAGTGAGTTTTTCATCAGATACAGACTTGTGACACAGAAAAATCATTTTGTTAGGGGCATGCCGGATGAATTAGAGAAGAAAGAGGGTGGAAGCAAAGAGAACGATTGAGTTGCTCTTAATTATAACAGGGCATATAAGAGATGATGAAGTGCTAAGCAAATGTGGCTGCATAGGTAGAAAAGTGGGCAGGTACAGGAAATTATGTGAGGATAAGGTTGAAAAGAATGAAAAACTGACTCTGGTAATGAGCTGAGGAAAAACGAAAAGCTGAGAGTGATCCCGCGTTAGGATGACGAGGCCTTCAACAGAAATAAAGGCCCGTAGGGGGCATGAATCAGGAGGACCAGTGTTTAAATGTGGCCTCAGACACTTGACATGACTAGCTGTGTGACCCTGGGCAAGTCACTTCACTCTGATTGCCTGGCCAAACAATAATAATAATAATGAAAAAAATAAAGGCTCTTGCCAAGGATTCTACTGACATCAACTCCCATATTAATTTGTATGTTCCAAAGGAAAGATGACTTGAAAGTAGTCTAAACATTTTTTCTCTTGTTGTTCATAATGGATTTTTACTGTGGAAAAGAGTCTATTTGTGATGAGAGAATTTTTTGAAATGAAAACTAATAGGATGCCTATAAATATTCGTTGCATTCATTTATGTGTATTGTGTGTGCTTTGTGATTTAGCAGATCAAGATCCCTGCAGCAGCAATGATGTTCTCTTGTGTCCTTACTTTGCTCCCTGGGTGACAATTGACTTACCTCTGGAAACCCAGCTGAATATCCAAAGGTGTGATGTGTCAGGGTGAGGGACTGCAATCCTTAGTATTCATTTCTGTATTCCCTGGAGAGGACATGGGAACAGAGGGATGACGTTTTCAAACAGAACCTTCTCCTTCCTTTAGTTTTCCAATGACAGTTACGTAAGTCCCTACTCTCTGGTCCAAAATTGTCATCTGCATTCCAATGTCCCAAGTTCTTCGACAGACACTGCTTAGGGGAGTCAAATGTTCAGAAGTGTCCTTTTTAGTCTGACTTTCTATTTGTCTGATATATAGTCTCCTTTCTTCAATAAACTGATAAATATTCTAGCCAGGTTTTATATTAATTCTTTGTGCCTTTCCTTTGTAGCTTTTGACTGACATCTATTCACTTCAAGGGTGATTTTCCTATTGGCAAGAGGCGGAAGAGACACACCAAGCATCACCTTCAGGAACAAGCAATTTAAGTACTATAATGAGATGGGTCTTTTCAGAGTCTATAATTGGTGACAAGGTATGGCAGCTTCATATCAGACAAAGATGTACAACACAGAGCTTATTAATGAGGATAGAGCATCGTACTCAAGAAAGCTTCCTGTGACTATGAGACAGGAGAATATAACAGATAGTGCAGGTTGTTACTAAGTCCAATATCTCCAATTTGCATCATAAAACCTTTATGTAAGGCAATTCAAGCTAATCCAGGATGGGATCTTTTCCCCCTTTAGAATTCACTAGTGGAGCCAGCAATCCATCACTTTGGATCCCAGCCCTCACAGACAACAGCAATAATCATCTAAACTTGCCGATCTGCTCAATTTAATTGGGTTAGTTTAGTAACCTTGCTTGTATTAAAGCCAACTTGCAAAGAGATGTAATATTTTCACAGTTATGAAGACATAGCAGCTGGCCATAGTAAGATTTGATTGTGGATCAAGAAATCAGATTTTCAGAAAGTTAAGAACTCTTCATGGAAATATATATGGAATAAATAATAAAGCAAAATTATTAACAAGGAGACCGACAAAGATATTGGCAAAGCAATAACGAATCTGCCTTTACTGACAATCCTGAAATCTGTTAATGAGCTTGCTCTGGTGGTTCCCCCTACCACCCATAATACTGTACTTGTGGAAAAAAAAGGATTTATTTTCACAATAACAAAAGATTAAACTAGAATAAGCTGAATGAGTGGATTTTGAAATAATAAAGCATGTTAATATTTTGGGATCTTTTTGGCACTTCATATCCAGGCAGCTCAAGTTATTTTGTAAATATTAGTTCATTAAGCTTTTACAACCTTCCTAGATAGGTGTTAGTATATAATTTTGATATAGTCATACACAAAGAAGGTAAATGACTTCCCTAAAAATCAAGAATCCAGCAGAAGCCAGAGAAATAACTCAGGACTCCCAAAGCTTAATTCTAAGCAAAAGACATTTCTTAATCTTTAATGCATAACATATGGAAAGATTCTAACCAGATGCAAATGACCCTTTTATAATAATAGCTAACAAATATGGCACTGTAATTTTAAAAATAAATATTGTTGATGTCTTTCATTTTTTATGTCACTGTTATCACTAGATATACCTTCACATACTCCCCAAGAATCATACCCTTCTTCCTAACAAAAAAAGCAGTTAGGCAAAAATCCAATAGATTTGACTACATCTGACACCGTACACAACATCTAGAACTTGTAGGCAAAGGGAAGGGAAGGGGAGGAAAGGGAAGAGAAGAAAAGGAAAAGGGAAAATAATTTATCAAGTACATTTAATAAGCTAGGTACTCTGCTAAGTACTTTACAAATATCTCATTTGATCCTCATTTGAAAGGGAAGGAGGTTTGTGTGCTTACATATTTTCTATCAGACTTGTTACATTTTTCATTTACAGCATTTGACTCCCTCTGTAAGATCATTTCATTTCCATTGTTGTAACTTTTGTGCACATTGTTATTCTGTTTCTTATTTCTGTCAGCATCAGTTCAGTCAAATCTTTTCATATTTCTCAAAATTCCTCTCTTCCATCATTTCATTTTACATAAAAACATTCCATTTCATGAGTGTGCCACACTGTAAATTTTGTAAATATTTTTCCATGCATTAATTCATTTAATCCTTACCTATGAGGTAAGTACTAGAGGTATTAATTTCAATTTAAAGAGGAAGAAATGGAAACTCAGAGAGTTTTCTTAATGATTATATAGCTAGTAAACATTAAAAACAAGATTCAAACCTAATAGGTCTTCCCTAACTTCAACTCAAGCACTATTTCTACAATAGCACCTCTGTTCTTTCTTTCAAGTAAGCCATCATTGTTAATTAAGATTGACCTCTTTTGACTGAAAGTATGATGGTACTCAAATACTATAGAAAAGAAAGATTTTTCTCTTCATTTTCTCAGAACAGTCATATGTTTCTGAGATAAAACAAAATGACAAATTTCATTAAAATTTTTTTCTTCTTTTTTTTTTTCAAATGATAGACCTCTAAAGAAGTTTTTCCTGGTATTAAGTAAAGAAAATAATAAATGTCTTCATTTATAATGTCCTTTACTTGATACGTATTTTGCCCTTTTGCTGCGCACAGCATATAGAGAGCCAATGTTGGTCACAGCTATGGGTGCTACATTCCATTAAATTAGTTGAGCTCTTTTTGTTATTCTTTTCCTTTATGCAAAGTTTCCATGGAATTCATGAAATGCACTGCTTTCCAATCTATTGGAATTTTCCTTCAAGACCTAGTTTGGACCTGTGAACTATTAAAATTTCAAAACGAAAACTTTCAGTGAAAATACCAGAACTGACTGTTTGTATCACATGAGACAAACAACTTTGATATGGGTTCATTTTGTCACAGTGATAGTTATGAGGGTTTCTAGGCTTAATCAAAACACCTGACTTTGATCAGATAGAATCAATTCAGGTGTTTCCTCCCATGTTTAGCTAGCAGCCAAGTGTTGGATTTTAGATTATTTCACATTCCATTGTTTTCTTTTAGCATATTTTTAATTCTGTGGTTTTAAAGAACAAGTATTATTCTACCAAAATGTACAAAAATGGTGGCTTTTCCAAAGAATACTTTCAATGACTGTCACAGACACTGCAGCAATTGATGCTGTGGGAAAGTCGAATATTTAAGGGATTATTAAAACACATAATGAGACAAGATCAGCTGTGCCTAATGACACACGAGATTGTAGTTTTTCCTGTGATGGTCCTGTTGCTGAGTTTTTAAACTTCAAAATCATGTCCCTTGCTGAGTGCCTTCATTTTCCTTCTTCCTTTCTTCCTCCCACTTTTCAGCTTCCTTTTGCGTAATTTTCTCCTATTAGAATGTAAGGACCTTGAGGGTGGAGACTATTTCCTTTTTGCTGAAATTTATATCCCCAATCTTTCACAAAGTTCCTGGTAAATAGTAAGCACTTAACAGATGTTTTCTTCCTTCCTCCCTCTCTCCCTCTCCCTCCTCCCTCCCTCCTTCCTTCCTTCCTTCCTTCCTTCCTTCCTTCCTTCCTTCCTTCCTTCCTTCCTTCCTTCCTTCCTTCCTTCCTTCCTTCCTTCCTAAAATACATAAGAAAAAATAAGAGAACTGATAAAATGTTGCAGAACAGCCTAATTCAACTTTAGAGGGAAAAATGATCTTCAGAGGGACCTATTTTAACTGATTCCTCTAAAGTATAGCATAGGTTGCTGAAAACAATGAGATAAAAAACTTTTCAAAAAGCCCTCATTTAATGACTGTTCTTGGGGGGAGGAGAAGTGAACATGTTTTCCATGGACTAGATACTGCAAATGTTTAAGTCATGAAGAGTATTGGGGATAAGTAATTTTATGATGAAACTCACTATTTTCCTCAAAGCTATACTAAAATCATTATGAAAAATCAAGGAGTACCTATAAGATAGAGGCATTTTCATCAGTCTGTAAAGCATCCATCCTCCAAAGTATTTGAGAGATTTTTTTTTTTTTGCAACCAGTGGGTCTATATGTCTTTTCCCCTGTGAGGGGATGATGAACTCTAGTAAATATGTGAATGTATTGGGAAGTAGAATTGTTCTAAAATTATAGAACTATCCAGAATGGAGATATAATTCTGCATTGTGACTGTGAACCATGCCAGACATTGCAAAAGGTTAAGAAAATTATCCAAGAATGGAGATGAACATGTTTCAATGGCCTTGAAATTGGTCTAATTTAAACCTCATTGAACACCTACAGACTAAGACTAGACTTGGGAAAATGGACCATTCATTAAAGGTAGATTTAATTTAGTGTGATAAAAAATGTGGTTTCATAATGAAAAATATATATCAAAATCTTGTGAACAGAATCCCAAATAATGCAAAATAAGTGATTACAGTAAAATGAATTTGAAGTTTTAAAGTTATGAGAATTTGCAAGATTTATTGTCAAAGGCAGTAACTATTTTATTTTGCTCCAGTTAATATACAAGCCACTGTAGGTTTCTTTTCCATGGTTGTTACATTTTTAAAGAAAGATAGTTTCCCCATTAGTATAATTAGCAGAGAACCATAAGAAGTTTAGTCATCGATATCAAAGCACTATATTACCAGGAAATCTGACCCTGCACAAGGGAAGAGAGTGGAGATATGCCATTTTGCAAAGACACCTGTCTATACATGAGGGTGCACTAGATTACTGAAGTTAACACAAATATACTTGTTTCCGTACATTTACTCTTCCTTTTCTATCAATCAGCAATCCTTTATTATGCATTTGCCATATGCCAGGCCTTTTTCTATGTTTGAAAGATAACAAATTCAAAAATAAGTCAGTCCCTGGCTGACCTCAAGGCACTTACGTTTTGATCCTTCTTTAGAGTACATGCTCCATCTCTAACCAAAGCTGTTTAAGGTTAGTATCTGAGATCTAGGAAAACACTTCCACCAAAGATCCTTTGATTTGGTCTTACAAGAGACAAACCAGACAAGTCTATCAATTGAAGATTTGGTGGGGTGAGGGGATTGTACCTCTGTATCCTACCAATTATATTGCCCACTTAGAAGATGAAACACTGCTACTTGAATCCAAATAAAAAGACATTCAAAATAAAATTGATCATATTCTCCTAAAATAGTTCTTTTTCTAGACTTTCTTACTTGTTGTCAATGACATCATCTTCCCAGTTAACCAAACTCAACAGCTGGAAGTCATCTTTAACTCACTGTCTTTCACTCCCCACGTGCAATCATTATAGTTGTATATTTCTACCTCTAAAAGTATAAAATCTCCTTCCCTCTGCTTTCTTCCAATCCTACCAGTATCCTAGTCCTCAGGTCTGGCCACAGACCCTAATTAACTCTAATTAGGAATATCCCAATAACCTCTTAACTTGTTTCATTGACTCCACTTTTTCTATGGAACCAAGCAACCCTATATATTGCTACCAGAATAATGTTCCTAGCCAACAGCTCTGATCAAAGAATTACAACATCTCAGAGTTTAATGCAGCCTTAAAGTACTGCTAACTCAAACCATAACTATACAGGAATCTCTTCTGTATTATCTTTAACAAATTTTCACCTGGCTTTTATCTGAAGCCCTCTAAGGAGTAGAAATTATATCACAAAGCAGTCATTTTCACTTCTGGTCAATTTTAATTATTAGGAAGTTCCTTGTTTGCATCCAATCTAAATGTGTGTCTGCCATTTTTCTTTATTTCTTCTAGTTCTACTTGGGCAGCCTCATTTTCACTTAGTCTTAATCACTGAATGGATGTTACCTCTGTTAAATTGAGAACGTGGAAAGACATTAACTTAAAAAGGCTACGGCCTCCCACTGCATCCAGGGCCATCTCCCATCATCCTGATAGATTTTTTTCCACTGGACTCTGGTTGCTCTAGAGGAGAGAATGAGGCTGATGACTTTGCACACCCCTGCTTCACTTAATCTATTTCACTTGCAAGTCATGGAATCACCTTCCTGATGTCACAGTCCTTTTCAATAATAAAGGACAAACAACAACCTAGGAGGTAATATAAAACAAAGCCAATCACTCTTTTACCTAAGTGAAAACCCTTCAAGTACTTGAAGATAATTATATCCTCTCCTTTTTTTTTGCTTTTCAAACTAAACATACTCATTTTCTTCAACCAATTCATTCATGGCATAAACTCGACTCTTTACCACCCTGGACAGCCTCCTCTTTACAGTCTCTAATTCAGCAATGTCCATTATAGGATGGGGCACCTAGAACTGAATGAACAAAATAGTCCAGATATGATCTGAAGACATGAAAAACACAGCTGGATCTTTGGTTTCACGTCATTCTTTATATCAGTTCAGAAATTTTTTCAAGTACCCAGTATGAAAAACAAATCTCTTACTCAAAGCCCTTCAGTAATTCTCCACTACCTGCCAAATACAATTTAAATCCCTTTGTCATGGAATTTGTTATCCATGTATCTTTCTAGCCTTTTTTCCCAACAAAGGAGACAAAGATTTTATACTGGAGCCTGAGTATTCCCCAAATATTCTCAATGTACCAAAAAAATCAATCTATTAATCACACACATAGACATATAACATCTGATATGCTGCGATGTATTAGGAACTGGAATAAAAAAAAGACAAAAATGTAATTTGCCACCAAAGAGTTTGCTTTCTTCTCAAGAGAATGGCCTTGTCTTAAAATATGAATTTCTATGTATTTTGACATACAAAGACATGCAAAAGAATTGTATTTAACAGCAATACTCTACATTAGGAAAGTTTACAACTTTCAAAGTACTTTCCCATAATCACAACACAGAGTTTCCTTCCATTGGTAGTTCTTCTTTTTCTTTGAGTCAGAGCAACATGGAAATCACATCACATACATTGAAATTTTGAGCTCCTAGACACAATTCTGCATATGGTCCCTTTTCTCACTGTCCTTAGAAGTACGCCTCCCAGGCATTGTGGGGCAGGATAGAGAAGGGTGGGGGCTATTTACTAATCAGAGCTCCAGAGCATTGAATGGGAATATGTTTTTCTTGTTTACTCTTTAGTGAATTTTTCTGCCTTTGTCAATCAGTTTTTCATGCTTCTTTTGCTTGGCCACTTGCTTGCAACTTTGATACTCTCCAGCTTTTCACTAAACTGGCTCAGCAGCTCAAATAAGCTCTCACAAAATCATTCTGCATATACTGACTCAATTCTTAAGAGTTGTTGAAATTATCCACCTTTCCTTCTATGTATGCTATGAACCCAGGCCAAAGAAACATTCCAAACTTCTTTGTCTTGCGATTTAAAAAAAATTCTTTTTCTTTAAAGGAAACATACACAGAATTATAAAAGAATTACTTGATGTCAAACATTTTGAAACTTAACTAAGATTGTCCACTAAGTAAATTAGTAGCTAAGCCATGACTAATATAAACTATAGGTCATGTCTGGCTTTAAATGTTGAATGCTTTAAATCCCTTTTAGAAAGATACAATAATGAAAATTAACATAGAAAAAAATGAGAAAGAAAGGAATAATAGTGGACAAGGAAAATAGGGATGAGTGAAGAGATATTTAAAAAGATAAGTGAGAATTCTTGCAATTATTGTTTTCAGTTATGTAAAAATACCTTATAGAGTATGTCCCTTAAAATGTAATAAGCTATATTTATCCTATTATTTTCTGTGACAGGTGTCATTTTTTCCAGGACAAATGTTTGAATGTGCTACTTACTTTTAGAAAGCAATGGATGCTAATAATTTATGAAGTTTGAAACTTATGGCCACAATCCCCAGGTGCTTAATTAACATAAAATTGTCCCTGAAATTTCTTTCATAAAATTGGTTGGCAGATTCTACTCTGGAAAGCTTGTCCCAAAATTTGGAGAAAAGTTGAAAATTTCACTTACTACCGGTAACAATTTTGCTTGCCAGTTTTTAAAAGTGAATTTGTAAATGATTTAGAAGAAAGATTTGTAAAAGATTTTAGAAGATTCTTTATAAAACTTTGTCACTCTAAAAATTTGTGACATTAACGTAGAAAGGACAGAGAATCTAAAATACTTCCTAATTTATGAACTTCTTAGATTTTCATTGAATTCATTTCTCTCAGCATTCCCTGACTGCACTTCTGTACTCAGGAAGGTTCTCCTTTGAATTCCTGATCTTCTGATATTGTTGACACATCCAAGTGATTAATTCTCTCGGTCCTCTCATTTGGAATTATTTCTCTTTTTATTTGTAAGGATCACATGATATAAGAGAAAAGTTTTATGTTAGTTTTGTCACCTTATTTCCAATTTTATTCTGGGACCATTTCAATTATTTTTGTTTCTCTAGAATATAACAAGATATTTGTAACATAGTAGGAACTTTTTCAACATAATGGATATGTCTAGTGTCGACATGGTAGTCTAGTTGATACAAATATCAACATGGGGACTCTTTGGGAGCATTGATGGGTGGGTATGATTTTTCACACTGCAAAAGGGTTTTAATGCTACCAGTGGTAATTCAACAGGGAGAGAGAGCTATAAAACCCTTCCCAATATATACCAAATTACAACATTGTTAGTGCTTTAGAATTTTTAAATATCTGCACCAGATGGCTGAATGCTAGTTGCAATGTCTTGCTTCAAAGTCTAGGAAATTTTGTCACCTTGATCCCTATCATAAGAGTTGCTTTCTTGCCCCAGTGAGAAAAGCCTTCATTTATATATTTATGTTGTGATACTTTTTTTTAAAATTTATTTATTTAACTTTTTACAATCATTTTCACAAAATTTTGGGTTTCAAATTTTCTCCCCTTTTAACCCCGCCCCCCTCCCCAATACCCCAAGCAATCTAATTTTCCCTATCTCCAATCTGCCCTCTCTTCTGTCATCCCTCTCTTCTCTTGTCTCCATCTTCTCTTTTCTCCTGTAGGGCCAGATGATTTTCTATTCCTCATTAACTGTATGTCTTCTTTCCTAGTAGCAACAGCAATACTAAATAGTTGTTCCTAAAACTTTGAGTTCCAAATTCTCCCCATCCCTCCCTCCCCACCCATTCCCTTTGGGAAGGCAGGCAACTCAATATAGGCCATATCTGTGTAATTTTGCAAATGTTTTCCCTGATAGTCGTGTTGTATAAGACTAACTGAATTACCCTCCATCCTACCCTGCCCCTCATTGTTTCTCTTCTGTTTTTTGATCCTGTCCCTCCCCAAATGTTGACTTCAAATTGCTCCCTCCTCCCTTTGCCCTCCCTTCCATCATCCCCCCCCTTGCTTATCTCCTTCTCCCTCACTTTCCTATAATGTAAGATAGGTTTTCATACCAAAATGAGTGTGCATTTTATTCCTTCCTTTAGTCAAATGTGATGAGGGTAAACTAATTGTTTTTTTTTTCTCAGCTCTCCTCTTTTTCCCTCCACTAAAAAGTCTCCTACTTGCCTCTTAAATGACATATAATTACCCCATTCCATTTCACCTTCATTCCTCCCAGTACATTTCTCTCTCACCATTTACCTTAATTTCTTTTAAGATATGGTCCTATCCCATTCAATTCACTCTGTGCTCTCTGTCTCTGTATGTGTATGCATGTGTGTATGTGTGTGTGCGTGCATGCATGTACATGTGTGTGTGTGATCCCACCAACTACCCAGATACTGAAAAGTTTTAAGAGTTACAAATATTGTCTTTCCATGTAGGAATGCACACAGTTCACTTCTGGTAAGTCCCTTAAGACTTCTCTTTGCTGTTTACTTTTTCATGCTTCTTCTCATTCTTGTGTTTGAAAGTCAAATTTTCTTTTCAGCTCTGGTCTTTTCATCAAGAATGCTTGCAAGTCCTCTGTTTCATTGAAAGACCATATTTTCCCCTGAAGTATTATACTCAGTTTAGCTGGGTAGGTGATTCTTGGTTTGAGTCCTAGTTCCTTTGACTTCTGGAATATCCTATTCCATGCCCTTCGATCCCTTAATGTAGAAGCTGCTAGATCTTGAGTTATCCTGATTGTATTTCCATAGTACTGGAATTGTTTCTTTCTAGCTGCTTGCAAGATTTTCTCCTTGAGCTGGGAGTTCTTGAATTTGGCCACAATGTTCCTAGGAGTTTCTCTTTTTGGATCTCTTTCAGGTGGTGATCGACGGATTCTTTCAATACTTATTTTGCCCTCTGGTTCTAGAATGTCAGGGCAGTTTTCCTTGACAATTTCATGGAAGATGATATCCAGGCTATTTTTTTGATCATGGCTTTCAGGTAGTCCCATGATTTTTAAATTGGCTCTCCTGAATCTATTTTCCAGGTCAGTTGTTGTTCCCATGAGATATTTCACATTCTCTTCCATTTTTTCATTCTTTTGGTTTTGTTTGGTGATTTCTTGGTTTCTTGTAAAGTCATTAGACTCCATCTGTTCCATTCTAATTTTGAGAGAACTATTAAATTCAGTGAGCTTTTGAACCTCTTTTTCCATTTGGCTAATTCTGCTTTTGAAAGCATTCCTCTCCTCATTGGCTTTTTGAACCTCTTTTGCCAATTGAGTGAGCCTATTCTTCAAGGTGTTATTTTCTTCAGCATTTTTTTGGGTCTCCTTAACTTACGTATTGACCTGTTTTTCATACTTTTCTTGCATCTCTCTCATTTCTCTTCCCAGTTTTTCCTCCACCTGTCTAACTTGCTTTTCAAAATCCTTTCTGAGCTCTTCCAAGGCCTGAGCCCAACCGACATCCCCCTGGGGTGTCTGGGGTGTTGAGGCCCCACCCTCCACGGCTTTCCCTGATGGCAAGAATATTTCCTCGTCCTCGTCAGATCCGAATGTTGGGGTCATTTGCATTTGTTGGAAAAAACTCTCTATAGTCTTATTTTTCTTCCCTTTTCTAGGCATTTTCCCAACTGGTTACTTGACTTCTGAGATTCCTGTCCACCCCCACCTAGATCCGCCCAGCTAGTGCTTGGGCTCTGAGATTTGAATGGGCTTTTCGCGCCTCTAATCAATGTGAGTTTTAGTTCTGGCGCTGGGGTGGGGGCAGGGGCGCCTCCCAGGCTCAGCTCCCTCAGGGGCTTTATGCAGAGAATTTCAGGAACGGAGCGGGTGGGGGGGCCGCCTCCCAGGCTCAGTTCCCTCAGGGGCTTTATGCAGAGGCCTTCAGTAAAAGAGCGGGGTGGGGCAGGGCCCTCTCCCAGGCTCAGCTCCCTCAGGTTGTTTATGCAGAGACCTTCCATAATGAGGATCCTGCCTGCTGCTGGGGGGAGTCCTGGGCCGGCCGCAGCCGCCTGCCCACGCCTCTGCCTCTGTTGCTTCCTGCCCCCGTCTCTGCCGCCGCCGCTTCCTCCCGAGGGGGCCCGAGTCACGGAGACACTCCACTCCCCATCTCGTCCAGCCCAGCCTTCTCTCTCACTGACCTGTAGCTTCTGTGGGTGGAGGGACTTTCCAGGCTGCCAGAGCTTCCGTCCCTGAAGCCTGCTAGGGTCTGCTTTTCTGGGGCCATGGCCGGGGCAGCCCTGGGGGTGGGGTCCGCTTTCCGGGGCGCGACGGACCCTGGGGATGGGTCTCCAGGGCTCCCTGGAACGGAAATCTCTTCCACTCCATTTCTGTACCCCTTTCAGTGGTCCAGAAGATATGGGGTCTCTTTTTACATTAATTCTATGGGCTGTGGTTTCAGAGCTCGTAAATGTGCATCCTTCTACTCCGCCATCTTGGCTCCGCCTTATGTTGTGATTCTTGTTGATTAACAATGTTGTTTATTTTTATTATTTTATTTGTTTTCAGTGTTCTACAATCACTTCCATATAACTTAGATTTTTCCCCTCCCTCCCTACCCTTTTATCTACCTTCCCCTTCCTCCTTGAGATAGCATACAATTTTATACATATTTTAAACATACAATCCTATTAAATACATTTTCACCTTACTCATGTTGCACAGAAGACTTAAAATCAATGGGAGAAATCATAAAACAAACCAAAACATAATAAAAAAGAAAATGATCTGTTACATTCTGTGATCGAATTCCATAGTTCTTTCTCTGAATGTGGAAGGCATTTTGTCTTAAGAAGCCATTGGGAAATATTTAAGTCCTTGTTTTGCAATGAAGTACTATGTCTACTAGAAAAAAGCCTTGCATACTCTGGTTGTTGTTGTGTACAAAATTCCCCTGGTTCTGCTCCTTTCACTCAGCATTAGTTCATACAAGTCTTTCCAGGCCTCTCTAACATCTTCCTGTTCATCATTTCTTATAGCACGATAGTATTCCATTACATTCATATACCATGATTTATTCAGCCATTGCCCAGTTGCTGGACACCCCCTTGATTTCCAGGTTTTGGCTACCACAGAGTTACTATAAGTATTTTTGTACATGTGGGACCCTTTTCCATTTTTATGACCTCTTGGGGATACAGTCCTAGAAGTAGTATTGCTGGGTCAAAGGGTATGCACATTTTTGTAGCCTTTTGGGTATGGTTCCAAATTGCTCTCTAGAATGGGTGGATCAGCTCACAGGTCCACCAACAATTAATTACTGTTCCAACTCTCCCACATCTTCGGCAACATTTATAATCATCCTGTTTTGTCATGTAAGCCAATCTGATAAGTGTGATGTGGTACCTCAGAGATGCTCTGATTTGCATCTCTCTAGTCAATAGTGGTTTATATCTTTAATTTCTTCCTCTGAAAATGCCTGTTTATATCATTTGACCATTTATCATTTGGGGAATGACTTGTATTCTTGTGCATTTGACTCAATTCTCTATATATTTTATACATGAGAACTTTATCACAGACACTAGTTGCAAAAATTCTTTCCAAGTTTGCTTTCCTCCTACTGTTGATTGCATTGGGTTTGTTTGTGCAAAACCTTTTCAATTTAATGTCATCAAAATTATCCATTTTACATGTCATAATGTTTTCTATCTCTTGTTTGGTCAAACATTTTTCCCTTCTTCATAAATCTGATAAATACCCTATTCCTTGCTCCCCTAATTTGTTTATAGTAACAATCTTTATACCTAGATCATGTACCCATTTGGACTTTATTCTTGTGTATGGTGTCAGGCATTGTTATGCCTAGTTTTCACCACACTGTTATCCAGTTTTCCCAGCAATTTTTGTGAAACAGTGAGTTCTTATCCCAGAAGCTGGGATCCTTGGGTTTACCAAACAATAGATTACTATATTCATTGGCTACTGTGTCTTAAGTGCCTAACATATTCCACTGGTCTATCCTTCTGTTTCTTAGCCAGTACCAAGTGGTTTTTATAATTGCTGCTTTATAATACAATTTGAGATCTGGTAGAGCTAGGCCATCTTTCCTAGCATTTCCTTTCATTAGTTCCCTTGATATTCTGGAACTTTTGTTCTTCCAGATGAATTTTGAGATTATTATTTCTGTCTCTACAAAATAGTTATCTGATTTTTTGATTGGTATGGCACTGAATAAGTAAGTTAATTTAGGAAGAATTTTCGTTTTTATTATATTGGCTTAGCCCACCCATGAACAACTGATGTTTTTCCACTTATTTAGATCTGACTTTATTTGTGTGAGAAGTGTTCTGTAATTGCGTTTATATAGTCCTTGGGTTTGTTCTGGCAGATAAACTCCTAAATATTTTATAGTGTCTACCAAAGCTTTAAATGGGATTTCTCTTTCTATCTCTAGCTGTTGGGCTTTATTAGTAATATACAGAAATGCAGAAGATTTATGTGGGTTTATTTTGTAACCTGCAACTTTGCAAAAGTTGTTTATTATTTCAAGAAGTTTTTTACTTGATTCTCTGGGATTCTTTAACTATATCATCATATTATCTGCAAAGAGGGATAACAGTTTCTTCTTTGTCTATTCTAATTCCTTCAGTTTCTTTTTTCTTTCTTATTGCTACAGCTTGCATTTCTAATATCATATTGAATAACAGTGGTGATAATGGACATCCTTGTTTTGTTGTCTATGGTGTCTTTTAGCAGGATATAATTTCCTTCCTTACCTCTTTTGATTAGATCAATTTCTGCTTTTGCTTTGTCTGAGATTAGGAATGCTACCCCTGCTTTTTTATATCAACAGAAACACAAAATATTCTGCTCCAATCTTTTACCTTTACCCTGTGTGTATCCCCCTGTTTCAAATGTGTTTGTTGTAACGACATATTGTTGGATTATGGTTTTTAATCCATTCTATTATCCATTTTCATTTTATGGGAGAGTTCTTCCCATTCCCATTCACAGTTATGATTACTATCTGTGTCTTTCCCTCCATCCCCTTTCCCCTTCTTTATGCTTTTAGTTCTCCCTTCTCCTTTCCTCTAGTATTTTAATATTGACCACTGTCTCCCTCAGTCTGCCTTCCCTTCTTTCAGTCCCCCTCCCTTTTAATTCTCTTTTTCTTTTCTACTTCTCCCCTCC
The DNA here is from genome assembly GCA_023548195.1 of Bettongia penicillata ogilbyi. Taxonomy (NCBI): domain Eukaryota; kingdom Metazoa; phylum Chordata; class Mammalia; order Diprotodontia; family Potoroidae; genus Bettongia; species Bettongia penicillata. The sequence goes on along the minus strand of JAJHZJ010000322.1, from coordinate 3,844,380 downwards.
CTTTTAGCCTCTCCTTCCTTTCTTTCCCCCTTCCCCTCCTACTGCCTGTAGAGCTAATTGTATTTCTATACTTAACTGAGTTTGTTGTACCCTCCTTGAATCCAGTCAGATGAGAGTATCTCTCAAACCATGCTCATCTCCCTCCCTTCTTTCAGTCTGCTATAATATATGTTTGTGCCTCTTCCTGTGGCAGAATTTATTTTTTTCTGCCTCCTCCTTTTCACATCTCCCATTACAATGCCTTGACATCCTTAAATTACATTTGTTATCATCACATCATTTAATTTATACTCACTCCCTCTATCTATGTATATCCCTTTTATATTTCATAATAAATATCCAATTCTCAGGATTAACAAGTATCATCTTTTCCCCTGTTTACCTTTTTATGCCTCTCTAGAGAATTGCATTTGAAGATCAAATTTAGTTCTGGCCTTTTCATCAGGAAGATATGAAAATCCCTTATTTCAGCGAATATCCATCTCCTTGCCTGAAATGTTATGCTCAACTTTGCTGGGTAATTGATCTTTGGTTGTAGTCCCAGCTCCTTTGCCTTATGGAATATCTTATTCCAATTCCTTTGATCATTTAATGTAGAAGCTGCAATGTCCTATGTGATCTTGACTGTAGTTCATCGATATTTGAGTTGTTTCTTTCTGGCTACCTGTAGTATTTTCTCCTTCATTTGATAGTTCTGGAATTTGGCAATTACATTCCTTAGTGTTTTTAGTTTGAGGTCCCTTTCAGGAGGTGAACAGTGGATTCTTTTGATGACTGTTTTGCCCTCTGGGTCTAGGACTTCTAGGCAATTTTCCTTGTTGATTTCTTGGATGATAATGTCCAGGCTCTTTTTTTCATCATGGCTTTCTGGTAGGGAAATAATCCTTACAGTTTCTCTCCTGGATCTATTTTCCAGGTCAGTTGTTTTTCCAATTAGATATTTTACATTTTCTTCTATATTTTCATTCTTTAGATTCTGTTTGGCTGATTCTTGATGTCTCATAAATTCATTAGGTTCTACTTACCCAATTCTATTTTTTATCAAATTGTTTTCTTCAGTTAACTTTTGCATCTTCTTTTCCTTGTTCTCCTTGTTCCCTTTAAGGAGTTATTTTCACCAGTTAGGTTTTGTACTTCCTTTTCTATTTGTCTCATTTTCCTTTTAAATTCTTTTTTGATTTCTTTCTTAATATTTTTAAAGTCATTGCACAGTTGTTTCTCTATTTCTCTAATTTGGGTTTTAAAATCTTTCTTGAGCTCTTCCAAGAAGGTTCTTTGTACTTCAGACCAGTTCATATTCCCTTCTGAAGTTTCAGATGGGAGTACAGTCTCAATACTGACCTCTTTGGTATTTGTGTTTTGGTCCTTGTTCCCATAGAAAGATTCTTTGGTCTTTTCTGCTTTGCTTTTTACTCAAAATAAAACCCTTTTTACTGGTTTTTAAAATAGATTTCTGGGTCTGTGGCACAGGGAGCTCTGTCCCACAGTTCTGGTGCCTAAAACTTGAGGCTTTGTATGTTGTGGCCTCTGGTTTTTTTGGCTAGAAACTTAAATGCTTCAGTTTACCTGGTGCTGAGTTCTCTAGTACTTGAAAGCAGAGGCCAGGTGAGGTCTTTTTGGGTTCCCCGCAGTTACCCTGGAGCTAGTTCATTAAGTACGGGGAGGGGTGGTCTGGATGCCAGTGGTATCCTCTGCTGAACTAGAGCATAGGCAAGCTCAGCTGCCTGCACGTCTATCTTTCCAACTCCTCTGGGGTGCTGAGACATGCCTGGGATCCTGGTATTGGCAGTTGCTAGATTCACTCCTCTGGGGCTCAGGATCTTCTCCAGGTTTTTTGAGGTGGGGCTGTCTGACATAGCTCTGATCCTGCATTGCTCACCTTTGGCCACAGCAAGAGGGACTCTCCTTAATGATCTTTATGGCCTCATGGGCTGAGAGTCTGTTTACCCCTTCTGCTGCTCCCACTGTTCAAAGGTTTTTCTCGGGAAGATATTTTCTGGGCTTGTCAAGGTCAACAAGGGGAAGGAGAGAGCAATTGCTGATCATTCCACTATTTTGGCTCCTGGAACCAGAAATCCATCATAACAATGTTTTTTTTAAAGTAAGTTTATAACAAACCCTGCAGAAAACTGAGATTTCCAAAAAGAATTGTCCTTGTTCCAGATATTGGGAAAATCAAGGAACAAAGTCATATAGCTCAATGCTTCTGATCTTTCACCCCAGAGGGAAAATTTGCTCCTTTTTCTGTCATCATATTTGGTTTCAAATATCCAAAATGACAAGACTAATCCTACTTATTATATTTTCTTTAACAATTTTTAAGATCATGCTAATATAGCACATTATTCCAAGAAGAGGCCTTGGAAATAAAATTGTTTCACACCTTCATTTTACAGATGAGCAAAGTGAAAGTAAGAGGAGTGTGACATATCTTGACCAAAATCATAGAGTCTAGGACAGAGACAGAACCTGAAATACTTTTCATACATTTTTCTTTACATTTTGTAAATTCTTCTTTACAAGTTGAAGAGGAAGGTAATAGTGTTCACTTAGTCTTCTGACAGTAAATGGTAAAATTAGGCATTGTGGCTAGTTGCTAGCATTTTCCCCCTTTATTCCATTGCCCTCTGATTCAGTGTAGTGAATAAACATATTAATTTAATTTGACAAATAATATACAACAAATATTTCAGTTTAAGTGAATAATTAAGTAGATGTTAACCCTATCATACCAATTGTCCATCTGCAGAAACTACAAAGTGAGATATATATTTCCTTAATTTTATGATTTCTGATAACTTTGACTGCAGGGTTAGAGGAATTTGACTTAGTTGTATATTGTGACAGAAAGTTAGCTAGGTAGCCAGTTCAAATCTAACCTTAGACATTTATTAGCTCTATGACCTTGGGTAAGTCACTTAACCTATTTTTTCTCATCTCTAAATGAGCTGGAGAAGGAAATGGCAAACCATGCCAGTATCTTTGTCAAGAATACTCCAGATGGAGTCATGGAAAGTCAGATGTGGGTGAAACAATAGAACAACAAAAATATGCTGACTTTCTGTATATTATAATAGCAACATATGAAAATTTGACTTTTAAATACAATAATCAAAAGAAGCATGAAAATGTAAACAGGAAAGAAAAATCATAGGGACTTATTAAATTTGACCTTTTACATTCCTGCGTGGAAAGATGATATTTGTAACTCATGAGAACTTTCTTATTATTATGAATATGTCTGTGTGTGTGTCACACACATATACATACACAGAGAGAGAGGACACAGGATGAACTGAATCTGAAGGGATTATATCTAAAAACGAAAATTAAGTATTGAAAAATATATACTAGCACAAAGAGAAAGAGAGAGGTAAAATGTAGAAAATAATCTCAAACAAAAGAAACAAGAAACAATGAAAGGGAAGATGAGAGGGAATAAGTGAGCCTTATTGTCATCAGATTTGTCTTCATGAGGGAATAACATATACGTTCAATTGGTTGTGGGAGTTTATCTTACCCTATAGGAAATTAGGGGGAAAGGGGATAAGAGAGGTGGGATAATAGAAGGGAAGTCAGATTGGAGAAGAGGTAATCAGAAGCAAACACTTTGGTAAAAGGACAGTTCAAAGAAGAGAATGGAATAAATGGAGTGCAGGACAGGATAGAGGAAAATGTAGTTAGTCTTTCACAACGTGACTGTTATGGAAGTGTTTTGCATGACTACACATGCATAACTTTATGGCATTTCTTCCTTTCTTAATGAAGGTGGATGTAGAGGGGAAGAAGTTAAAGAATGTGGAACAAAGTTTTACAAAGCTATGTTAAAATTGTTTTTACATGCAACTAGGAAATAAGATATAAAGGTCATAGGGTATAGAAATCTATCTTACCCTACAGGAAAATAGAAGTGAAGAGAATGAGGGGGGTGATAGAAGAGAGGGCAGATTGAAGGAAGGTTATCAGAACACATGCTATCCTGGGGTACGGGGAGCAGAGATATGGGGAGAAAATTTGAAATTCAAAATTTTGTGGAAGTTAATGTTGAAAACTGAAAATAAATAAATAAAAGGAAAAAAAAGAATGATAGTCGCAACTACACTGTAGTTCAAGTTATTCATATATTTTTTTTAACAAATGATTTATGGTGTAGCATATTATGCTTATTGTTCTGTTTTTATTTATTATAATACATATATCATAAGGTAGTAACCCTTAGTACAAATTCATCAACCTCAAAGGATGAAATTTGTCCCAGAAGAAACTTTTGTGTTAGCATAACTTAGTAGCACTGGTCAATTGGAGACATACAAGTAATTATGGGAGAAGCCAAAGGTGCCTTGTTTGTTGCCAAAAATCATAAAGACACACAGAGCTAGACTGATTTACATGGAAAGGTCTGGGGAGCTGAAAAGTTTTCCCGCCCCTATGCTATAATGTGCTTGATTTTATGTACAGTAAAGTAATGGTTTTCTCACCTTGGCAATCATTTCAATAATCCTCTGACACAGTCAAGGAAGATAAAAAAGAAACAGTAGAAGCTGGAGAGCAAGGAGAAAAAAAAAGACAAGACGAAGTCCTATTAATGCCTCAAACGTTTAATATCTTCATGTTTTTCTCTCCGTCTCAGGGTCTATTTGATTTCATATCATTGAATTATTATGGAGAAAATGGTTGAAAGTTCAGTAATATTATGAGGCTTCCATGATATCTTCTTGGAGGTCCTACTACTTCTGCCACAGGTATGCCCCAGGGTCAAGAAAATGGCATCCAGGATACAGCTGTCAATGATCTTGTCACAAAGTCATCATTGCCTAATCTTGAGCTGTTTTCTGAATATAAGATCCAAGAGACTTCCTCATATATACACATAGAATAAGGGAACAGAAACACAGCGGAGACACAAGAAATGCCACCTAGGAAAACCAGATGGCTAGCATTGCATTGGTGGCTCTGTGGATAGATCAGGGGGCTTAGAGTCAGGATGAACTGAGTTCAGATATGGCATTGGACACTTACTAGTTCTCTGACTTTGAATAAGTCACTTAACCATTGTTTGTCTTATTTTTTCAAAATTGTTAATAATAGCACTTACCTTGCTGAGCTGTTATGAGGATCAAAGAAGATATTTGTAAAAAGAGCTTAATGCTTTGCATGGCTGATAATAGATGAAATAGCAATAGAAATGCTTATTCCCTCACTTTATCTTGCTGTCTCTTCTCTTCCCCATGCCCCAAAGAGTTACTACCTATATCTCATGTCCTCCTTCTTTACTCCACATGTACTGGTCTGAAGTTGTAAAGAATGAGCCAGCCAAAACACTTAGTCAGGGACTCTGCCTTAATCCAATTTTGTATACTTCTCAGCTTTAGAATACTTGAAAAACATATACCTCTGTTGGCAGCCTTTCCTTCCTGCACGGCTCCTGTCCCCTATCCTTACCTCTGGTTATTCCTAGCGTCTCCCTGATTATGAGTCACATTACAATCACAGAATCCTAGAGCTAGAAGGCACACACAAGAAATTCACTCAAACGATGAATCCTGTTTCCAGCATCTCAAACATGGAATTTATAAACTCTAAAGGCAATACATTCCATTTAAGAACAGATTGGTGAAGAGAGTTTTCTACGTTATTGAGGTGAAATCTACCTCCTTTACCTTTTACCCATTCATTTGTCCTAGTCCTGCCTTCTAGGCTAAGTCAACCTTCAATACATAAGGATCCTGGCCTCCCTAGCTTCTTTCAGAACTCAACTTAAACCCCACCTTCTGTAGGGGTTTAAGGTAGAAAACCTTATCTGATTCTCATTCAAATACTCCAAGCTCACTACTAGTGGTGTCCTCCAGGATTATTGTCCCATTATGCTGTATAAGATCATGTAAATATATAGTTGTTTCCAGATTGTCTCCTTGTGAACTCCATGAGGTCAGGGATTATGTTGTTGCCTTTCCTTGTATTTCTCAGACTTTAGCATAGTGACTGGCACATAATAAGAGTTTAATAAATTGTGTTTTTTTTGCATGAATGACTGAAAACAATAATATCCCCCACCCTCTTCCCCCTGAGTCTTCTGAGCTTTGGAATAAAATTCCCCAGTTCCATGATTTCTAATTCTCTAATCATTCTGCTGACTTCACTGGAATACCAATCATAAAAGACAGAATAAATTAACATTAACATTAGAAAGGAACTGAGGGATTGTTAAAAATTAAATTCATGTCTCCTGACTCCAAGTGTAGTGGATTGGCACCATACCACATTGCTTCTACTGAGAAAACAGAAAGAAATAATAATAACTGACATCCATGTAATCCTTTAAAGCTTTTAAAGTGCTTTGCATAAATTACCTCAATCGGGGGAGGAGCCAAGATGGCGGAGTAGAAAGACTCATGTATGCTAGCTCCGAACCCACAGCCCATATATTTTCCGTAAAAAGAACCCCTCACAAATTCTGGATCAGTGCAAGGTATGCAGAAACACAGTGGAAGAAATTTCTGTTCCAGAGAGCCCTGGAGAGCCATCCCCAGGGGTCCATCGCAGTCGGGACAGCGGAGCCCAGCCCTGAGCTGCCCTGGCCCCACGGCCCCAGAGGAGCAGATTCGAGCAGGCTTCAGGGACAGAATCTCCAGTGGCCACGAAGGTCCTTCCACCCACAGGCGCTCCAGGTCAGTGAGAGAGACTTCTGGGCTGGCCAAGAGGGGAGCGGGGTGTCTCTGTGACTTGGGCCTCCTCAGGAGGCAACAGCAGAAGTGATGGCAGATGCAGCAGCAGGTGGCTTCCCAGCACTCCCGGAGCAGCAGGCAGGAGCTCCATTGCTGAAAGTCTCTGCACAAACCCCCTGAGGGAACTGAGCCTGGGAGGTGTCCCTGCCCCCACCCACCCCATTACTGAAGGTTTCTGCATAAAGCCCCTGAGGGAACTGATCCTGGAAGGCAGCCCTGCCCCCACCTGAGCACCAGAACTTAAGCTCACATTGAATAGCAGCCCCACCCACCACTGAAAGCCCATTTGAATCTCAGACCCCAAGCACGAGCTGGGCAAATCTGGGCGGGGGTGGAGAGGAATCTCAGAAGTCAAGTAACTGGCTGGGAAAATGCCCAGAAAAAGGAAGCAAAATAAGACCATAGAGAGCTACTTTGAGGGGGTACAGATGTTCCCGCCCTTCAATTTTGATGACGAGGAACAATTCTTACCATCAGGGAAAGACGTGGAGGTCGGGGCCTCTGTATCCCAGATATCCCAGGTGGATGTCCAGTGGGCTCAGGCCATGGAAGGGCTCAAAAAGGTTAGACAGGTGGAGGAAAAACTGGGAAGAGAAATGAGAGAGATGCAAGAAAAGCATGAAAAACGGGTCAATTCCCTGCTAAAGGAGATCCAAAAAAATGCTGAAGAAAATAACACCTTGAAAAATAGGCTCATGGGAAGGGGGTGGGTGGAGGCAAGATGGCGGAGTAGAAAGACTGACGCATGCTAGCTCCGAACCGACAGCTGATATATTTCCTGCAAGAAGAACTTCCCAAGAATTCTGGAGCACTGCAAGGCACGCAGAAACACAGTGGAAAAGATTTCCATTCCAGAGAGCCATGGAAAGCCGACCCCACAGGTCCGCCATGCTCCGGACAGCGGAGTCCACACCTGTGCTGCCCTGGCCATGTGGCCTGAGAGGAGCAGATCCAAGCAGGCTTCAGGGACAGAATCTCCGGCGGCTGGGAAGGTCCCTCCGCCTACAGATGCTGCAGGTCAGTGAGAGAGACATCTGGGCTGCCCGAGAGGGAGCGGGGTGTCTCTGTGACTTGGGCCCCCTCGGGAGGCAGCGGCGGAGAGAGCAGCAGTGGCAGCAGCAGAGGCAGTGGTGGCGGCCCGGGACTCCCCGAGCAGACAGGGGCTCCATTACTGAAGGTCTCTGCATAAAGCCCCTGAGGGAACTGAGCCTGGGAGGTGGCCCTGCCCCCACCCGCCCCATTACTGAAGGTATCTGCATAAAGCCCCTGAGGGAACTGAGCCTGGGAGGCAGCCCTGCCCCCACCCAGGCAACAGAACTTAAGCTCACATTGAATAGCAGCCGCGCCTGCCGTGGAAAGCCCATTCGAATCTCAGACCCCAAGCACTAGCTGGGCAGATCTAGACTGGGGTGGACAGAAATCTCAGAAGTCAAGTAACTGGCTGGGAAAATGCCCAGAAGAGGGAAGAAAAATAAGACTATAGAGAGCTACTTTGAGGGGATACAGATGTTCCCACCTTCCAATTCTGATAAGGAACTATTCTAACCATCAGGGGAAGATGTGAAGGTCGGGGCCTCTGTATCCCAGATATGCCAGGTGGATGTCTGGTGGACTCAGGTCATGGAAGTGCTCAAAAAGGATTTTGAAAATCAAGTTAGACAGGTGGAGGAAAAACTGGGAAGAGAAATGAGAGAGATGCAAGAAAAGCGTGAAAAACAGGTCAATACCTTGGTAAAGGAGACCCAAAAAAATGCTGAAGAAAAAAACACCTTGAAAAATAGGCTCACTCAATTGACAAAAGAGGTTCAAAAAGCCAATGAGGAGAAGAATGCTTTCAAAAGCAGAATTAGCCAAATGGAAAAAGAGGTTCAAAAGCTCACTGAAGATAATAGTTCTCTCAAAATTAGAATGGAACAGATGGAGGCTAATGACTTTCTGAGAAATCAAGAAATCACAAAACTAAACCAAAAGAATGAAAAAATGGAAGAGAATGTGAAATATCTCATGGGAAATATAACTGACCTGGAAAATAGATCCAGGAGAGACAATGTAAAAATTATGGGACTACCTGAAAGTCATGATCAAAAAAACAGCCTAGACATCATCTTCCATGAAATTATTGAGGAAAACTGCCCTGATATTCTACAACCAGAGGGCCAAATAAGTATGGAAGGAATCCATCGATCACCACCTGAAAGAGATCCAAAAAGAGAAACTCCTAGGAACATTGTGGCCAAATTCCAGAATTCCCAGGTCAAGGAGAAAATATTGCAAGCAGCTAGAAAGAAACAATTCCAGTATTGTGGAAATACAACCAGCATAACTCAAGATCTAACAGCTTCTACATTAAGGGATCGATGGGTGTGGAATAGGATATTCCAGAAGTCAAAGGAACTAGGACTCAAACCAAGAACCTACCCAGCAAAACTGAGTATAATACTTCAGGGGAAAATATGGTCTTTCAATGAAACATAGGACTTTCAAGCATTCTTGATGAAACGACCAGAGCTGAAAAGAAAATTTGACTTTCAAATACAAGAATGAGAAGAAACATGAAAAAGTAAACAGCAAAGAGAAGTCATAAGGGACTTACCAAAAGTGAACTGTTTACATTCCTACATGGAAAGACAATATTTGTAACTCTTAAAATTTTTCAGTATCTGGGTAGTTGGTGGGATCACACACACACACATGTACATGCATGCACGCACACACACATACACACATGCATGCACATACAGAGACAGAGAGCACAGAGTGAATTGAATAGGATGGGACCATATCTTAAAAGAAATTAAGGTAAATGGTGAGAGAGAAATGTAGTGGGAGGAGAGAGGGTGAAATGGAATGGGGTAAATTATCTCTCATTCAAGAGGTAAGCAGGAGACTTTTTAGTGAAGGGAAAAAGAGGAGAGCTGAGAAAAAGAAAAACAAGAAGTTTACCCTCATCACATTCGACTAAAGGAAGGAATAAAATGCACACTCATTTTGGTATGAAAACCATCTTACAATACAGGAAAGTGGAGGAGAAGGAGATAAGCAAGGGGTGGGGATGATGGTAGGGAGGGCAATGGGAGGAGGGAGCAATTTGAAGTCAACACTCTTGGGGTGGGACAGGATCAAAAGACAGAATAGAAACAATGGGGGGCAGGATAGGATGGAGGGAAATACAGTTTGTCTTACACAACACGACTATTATCAAAGTCATTTGCAAAACTACACAGATATGGCCCATATTGAATTGCCTGCCTTCCCAAAGGAAACGGGTGGGGAGGAAGGGATGGGGAGAATTTGGAACTCAAAGTTTTAGGAACAATTGTTTAGTATTGTTGTTGCTACTAGGAAATAAGAAATACAGGTAATGGGGAATAGAAAGTCATCTGGCCCTACAGGACAAAAGAGAAGATGAGGACAAGAGAAGGGAGGGATGATAGAAGAGAGGGCAGATTGGTGAAGGGAAAATTAGATTGCTCGGTGTATTGGGGTGGGGGGGAAGGGATAAAAGGGGAGAAAATTTGGAACCCAAAATTTTGTGAAAATGAATGTAAAAAGTTAAATAAATAAATTTATAAAAAATATAAATTTATAAAAATATAAATTATCTCAATCCATTCTAAGAGCAGTTCTATCATGGTGGAAAGATGAGGAGAGAGGGTAGTACTTTTATCACTGTCATTTCATGGAAGAGAAAACTAGTGCTCAGAGGAAGTTAAGTGACTTGCCTATGGTCTCATAGTTAAGAAGTGTCTCAGGTGGGATTTGAACTGAGATCTTCCTGACTCCAAATGCCCCCCCACCATCCACTTTGCCATAATGCATTTGGATCTCCTTTAGGGCTCTTGTGTCCTACTGACCTCACTTGTGGTTTCATGTCCAGCAGTTAGCCTCAGGAAAAAAGAAACTTCTCCCCACACCATCTGCAATCAGGCATAATTTCAGGATGAGGTCTGCATTAGTTAAGTATGCAATGCTTCAACTTGCTTCTTGGTACCATGAAGGTGGTGGAAGAAGATATTGTCTTGACTCACTTTACTTTTACTCTTTGAACTCTTTTCACCAAACTTCATTCCCTCTTTGGGACATCTTATATTATCAAAAAAGACAAGGGAAAAAGAGAATAAATAATTGCCACAAAAGCAAGATTGGTTAGTAAGAATGTTATGGAAAAAATTTGAGAGAAGGTTTAAATTAAAAAAAAAAATTCTGCATCTCAATATTTAATGTGTTTGTTGCCTTTGTCACTTTTCTTTAGAATTTCTTTTATTTGTAGATTAACATATTCGCCTTTTTTCATACTCTCTTTTTAGTTGGATTGACTAGCTTGGTTGACAGGGCCCAACATTCCATAGTGAATATGAAGTCCTTGTCATTTTATGACCAAGGCCATAGGCATGGATACTGCTTGCTGTAATTAACCTGTGTCTATCAGCACTGAAATTATCACCTCCTTATTTTTCTCTGTTGAAAAACAAAGTATCATTTTTGAAAGTCATCCTCTTTCACATGCTTAGCCCTATCCCTACATGAATCTCCAACAAATTCGCCTTCACGTTCCATCCCCATTCAACTCAACATAACATTATATCTGCAAAACATAGTAAAACCCTTTTATGACAAAATTGCTTATTATTTGGATACAGAGAGTATTTAGCACACAGTAAGTGCTCAGTAAATGATCATTAACTATTGAATGACTGAGAATTACAAATGGTAAAAGCCACATGAGCACAGTTTTAATCTAAGATGGGTGTTTGCCAGAGACTCATAAAATCTTGGAAATGGAAGGGATTTTTCAAAATCATTTAGTCTGGTCTGAAACATTCTTTAAACTGGAAAGTCTTTGTGAGAAGAAACCTGCAGTAGAGAGGCTACCCTTTCTCTGAGGAAAGGAGGTCAGCATTTCATTTCTCCTTCTGACACATACTAACTGTGTGACATTGAGAAGTCACTTAATCTCTGAGCATCCCATGGCAACTATCTCAGTCTAGAAGCTGCAGAGCAAGTTCTGATCTTCCTTTCTTGGGGCCGTTTCCCTACTGGAGGATCCTCTCCTAATAAAATCACAGATCTAGTCCAAGAAAAACAGTTACTCTATAAATGCCACAATATTTGATTCAGTTTGTGAGCTTTGCTTTTGCTTCCTTTTATGTCCCCAGTGCCTAGCATAGCACTTGGTATATAGTAGGTGCTTAATAAAATTTTATTTATTGGTCAATTGCCCAGAGTCTAAATTGTGCATTTCAAAATGGAAACTTACAGCTTGAAACAGCTTTATTTAGTCTCTGAGAGATTGTTTGTCCTTCATTCTGGAAGATGACTGATTACATCAGGAGGGTGATGTCATAACTTGCAAGAGAACTGGATATAAGCATTGCAGGACTGTGGTCAGTCAAAGTCGTCAGTCTCTACCATTCAGGGTAGGCTGTGGCTAAGTTCTAGCTTATGGCTATATAAAATGCTTTGAGATATACACATAGCAGGATTCTTTTGTTTGTTTTAACTTCAGAAGCAAGATAAATATGCATGAAAGAAGTTCCCAAATGCAGAATTGCTGAAGGGTTCCACTTTAGCCACCAGACATTTTTTTTAGCAACTATATATGTGTTTTGAGCCCTCAGCAGAGAACAGTTTGTCTGTAAATCAGCTGAGAATGTATCTCCTCCTCTCTATACTCTATGTCTACAGTGACTATGCCAAAGTGGAGTTAAGAAATCCTGATTACAAATGGATTAATTTCAACATTTATTTAACCTCTACTCTATGGAAGGTACTGGGTCAGATATTATTCTCCATTTCAAGTACACACCAAGTTCTGGAGATCGAGACTATCTCACAGAACCTCAGAGTTGCAATGGACCTCAGAGACCATCCAGTCAAAGTTGGAGCTGCTCCACAGCTTCCACAATGAGTAATCATCCAGTCTTTACTTGGAGACTTCTGGGAGTAGAAAACCACCACCTCCTCAAAAACTCATTCCACTGTATCTTTCCATTTTCATATTCATAATACCCAATTTGACCCTGAGAAAAAAGGCAAATTTATTAAAATGATCATTGGCCAGAGAGCCCAAAAGTGCTTTGTTCTAAGCTTATTTGGACCACTAACTAAATCATTTTGGTGAGTCATGTAAGTTCTCTGACTTAAATTTTTCATCCGTTAAATAAGAAGGTTGGACAAGGTGATCTCAAGTGTTTCAAATTGAGAAATCTATGACTCAACTACAAATTCCAGCGCATTAGTAACAGGAAAGAAAAAAATCTAACTTTCGTTTGCTTTCTATGGATCCTTTGAGACACTTTCTATGCTTTGGTATTGAATGTGAGTCGAATGCCTAAAAGTGAATTGCTATTGGGGTTAAAACCATGTAAGCTCCAAGAATAGTCTGAACACTAGGTTTTTATTTAAAGAGACTTTTTGCTTTCTTTAAAATACAAAACAGACTTCCCACCTTCAAGAGCCAACTTTAAAATACTGTACATATTTCCTACACAAGCTAAATTTTGATGTCCTCACTCAGAAATAAAAGAGAATACTAATTAACTCAACCTTGCTATATATATTTCAGGCTTTGCTTTTCTCCATTTGACCGATTTTTCTTTAAAATCTTTCCCTGTTTTCTAAAAAAGTATTTATATATCTGAGGCAGATTAGTTCATTATCAAATACCCTGCTACAGAATATTCTCAGCAAATATTTATTGTCTACCTACTGTGTGCAAGATAAAGTACTATGTTCTTTGAGGGGATACATTCTTGCCCTCAAGGAGTTTACACTAATGGAGGAAATAAAGTACATACAAACATAACTATAATGAAGGGAGAGAGAAAGAGAGACAGACAGAGACAGACATACAGACAGAGGAAGAGTGAGACAGAGAGACAGAGAAAGTCAGAGACAGAGAGAGAAAGACAGAGAGAGAGACAGAGAGAGACAGAGAAACAGAGAGAGACAGAGAGAGAGACAGAGAGATTTCTATCAGAGATATAAAACATTACAGGACTTGAAGCAGGAAGACATCACTTCTGGCTTTTGTGATCACAGAAGGTGTCATGGAATAGGTAATATTTGAGCTAGGAATAATTTGTATAGCTGGTTAAGAGTACTAGGGCATTCCAGGAAGAAAGTCTGGCACAAATCTAGGTATAAAAACATGATGGCACAAAGGTGTGTTTAGGGAAAGGAAGTCCACTGTGGCTAGTCTTTAGAATGTATAAATAAGAGAAGTATGCTATAAAGAAGGAAAATAATATAGTGTTAGGTCACGAAGGGCCTCGAATGTTAGGAGTTTCCTATGTAGACAATGCACGACTATTGAAAATTTTTGAGCAAGAGAGTGACGTAACTTGGGCTCTGCCTTAAGTAGAGTATCTAATTTTCTGGCTTGTAATTTTAAGGCACTTTCTAGTGGTGATAGGAGTGGAAGTTACAATATTCCATTAAGTTGTTAATAAACACTTAAATCTGACTTCAACATGCTTAAGTTTTGACTTATTGGGTGCTTGACTATAAAAATAAAAGGAAGGAAAAAAAAAGTTTTGCAATTAATTGTCTCCCCTTCCCCATATGCCAATCCCCTTTTCATCATGCCCTATTGAGAAAAGTAAAAGTTAACAAATCTAAGCCATTTGAGATCCTTTCTGAATCCTACTATAAATGAAAATGAAGATTTCATTTCTATAAATCTAACATTTAAAAATATCATCTTTGATATTATAAAATGTTATAAAAGTTATAACATTTTAAGAAAATATCATCATTGTTCCAAGTCCTTAAAAGGTTATGAATGATATGCTTCTTTTCTACTACTGAAGGAAAAATAAGCCCCCACTTAGGGAAGTTTACAATTTTATTTTATTTCTTTTGAATCATTTCCTAAAATTATTCATCTTAAATTTTGATAATGAATTACTGCTTTTTGCCCATGTATAAATTTGCTACCTCTCCCATCTTTCAAGGTCTTACTTCTCAGCCAAACTCCTGCTGGCATTTTAACCACTAGAAAGAAGAAATTGAGACTTTCCTGCTTTTATTTATACAATGCTTATTAAATATCAAAAAATTTGTTGGTGCTTTCACACATTTAAATCTGCTTGGCACAATGGACACTACCCACACAGTTTTCTTTAGAAAACTGCAAACATACATCATAAATGTGTCCCTCTGCCCCTTCACCCATACTTCACCCATCACAAACATAACCGAACACTCAATCTGCATAGGGGAGGGAAGGGAGTGGAATCTGAGGAGGGCCAAATCTCCAACTGTCTGTCTACTCCTTGGTATTTTGGTATTGTGGTCTAACCCTGCCTGGGTCTTGTACTCCGGAGGACCACCCTTGAGTTGTCTGGCCTTAGAGCTCAGAGGAGGTTTTCCCACTGGACTCCCTGTTTATTTGCTTGGCTGCTTTCTATCTGGTGTACCTTGGAAAAACATAGCTAGATATCAGATCCCATCCTTATGAATATACAATTTTGTTTTCATGTATCCCTAGGCATATGGACAAGTGTGACCTTGCATCCATTACCGCTTTTTGCTCTCTTAACCCCACTGGGAATGAATAGTCCCAATGGGACAGTTATTTTCTCTGCAGAAATATTATTGCTATTAGGTTACATTTTTTAGTTACAAAATAACAGCATGGCAGTGTGGGGGAAACGGTAGGCTTGAAATTCAGCAAACTGAGACTTGGGTTTGAATTTTACCTAAGACATTTATTTAGTAATTTGATCATGAGAAAAACACTTAATCTCTCTGAGCTCCAGTTTCCTGATCTCTGAAATGACCATGATGGTAAAATATGTGCTATCTACCTCTTGGAATTGTTTTTATTTCTCACAAAGATATAAAAAGTGAAGTACTGTCTCCATTTTACAGGTAAGAGTTGAAGCATCATGATATTACTTTACTTTTTCAAGTTTCTTGGACTAGTAAATGAAAAAGGAGATAGGATTCAATGTGATTTGGGGGGGGCAAGGGAAGGGTAGGAGATAAGGAGTAAAATACTCAGAAATGAAGGTTAAGAAAATGCAAAAGGCATAGATCAGAAATATGCATTTTAAAATGATATGGCCAGAATCTTCTGAATCCAAATTCAGAGCCCTGATTTCTTCCCATAAAATTAACTCTAATGATAAAATAAAAACAAACCCATAATTTACTGAATAGTTTTCTCCAAAGTTGAAAATTAGGAATTGTAGTTGGCAATAAGATCTTTTTTTTTGCAATGGAGGGGGCAACAGATTTAAAAATATTAACTATTTTGTTATATAACAGCTAGAGCTGTGGAGCTGTCATCTTTTTGTGTTGATGCTTTTTGTTGTGGTTTGCTATGTTTATTTTTAATGTGCTCCCCAGAATATAATTGGTTACTTCAACATATTTATGTCATTAGTGAGAATTTTTTTTGGATGAGTGATATAATGTTGCTTAATTGCTAAATCTTGTAAATAGGGTTAGACGTGTCTATCAACTTCAGTTCCGTAGATATCACAAAGATTTACATCAGCTGGTGTTGTTCTCATAATAAATAAGGAAGAATTGCTAAGAATTTTTGAGGACCTTTATCCAAAAATATCATAAAATCAATTTTGAGACACAATGAAAGATTTAAACTTAGGAAGTCTTTAAGCATGAGGCCTGGTTCTACGGATCTTCATTTACTTAGAATAGCACTGTCTTATTTAGAGAAATAATATCACAGAAAGTTGTAGTTTAGATTTTGGACCCCACTTCTCAGAACAACTTTCAGTTAGACCCTGGTTAATTACTGAGTTATTCTGTGTCTCACTAGTTTTATTTGGTTTATTTTTTATCTTTTATTTTATTTTTTAATTTCTTTTTATTTTTTTATAAATTTATTTCTGTAACATTTTACATTCATTTTCACAAAATTTTGGGTTCCAAAATTTCTCCCCATTTGTCCCCTCCCCCTACAACAATACACCGAGCATTCTAATTTCCCCTATCACCAGTCTGCCCTCTCTTCTATTATCCCTCCCTTCCCTTGTACCCATCTTCTCTTTTGTCCTGTAGGGCCGGATAACTTTCTATTCTCCGTTACTTGTATTCTTACTTCCTAGTAGAAAGAACAATACTTTAACAGTTGTTCCTAAAACTTTGAGTTCCAACTTCTCCCCATTCTTCCCTCCCTACCCATTCCCTTTGGGAAGGCAGGCAATTCAATATAGGCCCTATCTGTGTAGTTTTGCAAATTTTTTCCATTTGTTTAATTCTGCTTTTGAAAGCATTCTTCTCCTCATTGGCTTTTTTGAACCTCTTTTGCCAATTGAGTGAGCCTATTCTTCAAGGTGTTATTTTCTTCAGCATTTTTTTGGGTCTCCTTTAGCAAGGTATTGACCTGTTTTTCATGCTTTTCTTGCATCTCTCTCATTTCTCTTCCCAGTTTTTCGTCCACCTGTCTAACTTGATTTTCAAAATTCTTTTTGAGCTTTTCCATGGCCTGAGCCCATTGAATATCTATTTCAGATGTTTTGGATACAGAGGCTTTGACTTGATGTCTTTCCCTGATGGTAAGCATTGTTCTTCCTCATCGGAAAGGAAGGGAGTAGATATCTGTTCGCCAAGAAAGTAACAACCTTCTGTGGTCTTATTTTTTTTCCCCTTTTCTGGGCATTTTCCCAGCCAGTTACTTGACTTCTGAGATTCCTCTTCCCCTCCCTCCACCACCGCCTAGATCGGCCCAGCTAGTGCTTGTGGGTCTGAGATTCAAATGCTGCTTCCCAGCCTCAGGGCTTTCAGCAGGGGGTGGGGCTGTTATCCAGTGTGAGAGATTAAGTTCTGGTGCTCAGGTGTGGGCAGGGCCACCTCACAGGGTTCAGTTCCCTCAGGGGGTTTATGCAAAGATCTTCAGTAATGGATCCCAGCTCCTGCCTGCTTTGGGAATGAGGGGGCCTGAGTTATGGAGACATCCCACTCCCCTCTCGACCAGCTCAGAAGTCTCTCTCACTGACCTGTAGTGCTTGTATGTTGAGGGACCTGTGTGGCCACCAGAGATTCCGTCCCTAAAACCTGCTCGGATCTGCTCCTCTCAGGGCTGCACGGCCAGGGCATGGCTGGGCTCTGCTCCAGGTCCAGTGTGCAATGGAACTTTGGTGTCGGTTTTTCAGGGCTCTCTGGAACAGAAATTTCCTCCACTCTGTTGCTGTGTGGCTTCCACTGCTCCAGAATTTGTTGAGAGTTCCTCTTTACAGGTAATTTATGGGCTGTGGTTTCGGAGCTAGCATATGTGAATCTTTCTACTCTGTCTTGGCTCCTCCCCCGGTTTGTCTTTTGCAAAGTTGGGATGGCTGTCATCCTGACACAGGTTAAAAGTATCTATATCCAAGTGGCATGGTATTATAAAACACCTTCTTTCTACAAAATATTTAATAATACATTTCTTTTTAAGATAGTTCACAGATTTCTGGAATTTCTCAAGTAAAAGTAAATTTAAGATATATAAGTTTATCCTCCCCACTTCTCCCCAGTTTTCTCCTTTCTTCCCCCTCACCCTAAACTCCACCTTCAGTGCTATAGGGGTAGTTAAAGCAGATTATAAATTACAGTATATGATTGTAATGGAATACTATTGTGTTGTAAGATAAGTCAAGGGGGATGGTTTCACAAAAAATCTGGGAAGACCTATATGAACTGCTACAAAGTAAAGTGAATAGAAAGACAAGAATATTGTAAAAAATAACAGCAATATTGTGATGGGTATCAACTGTGAAAGACTTACCTCTATTTAACACAATAATCCATTATAATACCAAAAGATTCATGATTTTTAAAAAATTCTATCTACCTCCAGTGGGAGTACTAATGAATTCTGAATACATATTGAAGTATGCATGTGTTTCTATACGTATATATGCACATATGTGTATATAGGCCTATGTAAATATATATGCAAATTATATATATATATATTTCAACTTTATTTTTCTTGCTCTTATATGCAACATGTTTTGCATGATTTCACAAATATAGTTGGTATTATATTTCTTGCCTTCTCAATGAAAAGGGGAGGGCACAGAGGAAGAGAGAGAATTTGGAACTCAAAATACAAATAAAAGAGTATTTTTAAAAATAAATAAATGACATTTTAAAATTCAATACAATCCTGGAGAAAAGAATATAAAAATAAATCAGATGATATTTACATGGTATCTGCTGTCTCTGTTTGTCCTTAATTCTTGAAGAGGACTGTGACAGCAAGAAGATGATGTCACGATTCTATCCCTTGCAAATCAATTGGGTTTAAGTGAAGGAAGGCTGTGCACAGTCACTAGCCTCACTTTATCTTCTGGAGCTCTCTGGGTTCATTGGCAAGATACAGATCAGGATGACTGGGAAAAAGCTCTAGATTTAGTGGGAGGCCTTGACCTTTTTAAAATAAAGTCTCTCTGGCCTCAATTTGTTGGAGGCAACACTCATCCAGTGATCAAGGTTAAGTTGTCATGTTTGTTCTTCATTCTTGAAAAAGACCATGACATCAAGATGGTTGATATGACTTGTAGTTGACTTTAATTTGAGTGAGAGAGGGCTGCACAAGGTCAATAACCTCACTTTCTTTTTCTGAGCCATCTGGATCCAGTGGCCTGATATTCATCAGGATGGCTGGAGGTGGCCCAGGATGCAATGTGAGACCCTACCTCTTTCAGGTTAAGGTCCTATAACATTCTCACTTTGAGTGAGATACACTCATTCAATGAATACGCTTCTTTAAGTAGTTGATTAAAGGATGACCCCTTTAATAAAAAATAAATCAAACTGAGAAGAGAAGACCTTCAGGGTTCCTGGGTAAAAGAGAAACAATTTCTCTTTATTATTTAAATCCACTCTGTGCTAGGTGGGTGGAGACTTGTTGTCCAGTCTATGAGCTCCAGAGTGAATCGGGTTTGAGGCTTGATCTTTGATCAAGAAATGTAGTCGGTAAACCCAGAGGAAAAAAGACAACTTTTGGATGTGGAACACTGAAGGAGGAGGGGAGGGGAGAGGAGCTGCTATTCGCTCACAGGTTGTGTTTATCCTTCCTTCTCAAAGAGGATCATGACATCAGGATGTTGACATGACTTGCAGTTGACTATGATTTGAGCGAGGAAGGACTGTGCAAGGTCACCAGCTTCACTTTCTTCTCCTGAGCCATCTAGGTCTATTGACCAGATATTCAGGATGCAAGGAGAGACCCTGGGCCTTTCAGACTAAGGTCCTAGGCCTAGGTAACAAATGAGGCAAAGAATGGCCTCTTTTACCTGTTTAAGATAAATACATCTGGGAGGGGAAAACCCTCAGTTTTTCCGGCCAAAACAGACACAATTGCTATTTACATTCACTCTGAGCCATCAAGGCAAAAACAATGACCAAATGAGGCTTGTTATGAGATATATCGCTGATCTATCAATGACAGCCTGAGTGATTTAGGTCTAAGGCATAGTCCTTAAAAAAAGAAAACTAGCCCCCCAAGCCCCAGGATATCCTGTGAAGTTTGGGCAGAACATCTGCAGGTAAGAGTATGATACATTTAATGGATGTAGTATCTGCAATCATCTTCTAACAGTGTTCTTGGAAACTGCACTGGAATAGCCTAACATTCACATTCCTAGATGAATTATATTATTCATCATTATAGGAACTTCATTTGGATCACTATATTCTTTAAAATGAATCCTTAAACACATTTATTTCTTCAATCAATCAATCCATTGTTAGAACTGAGGACAGATACCAAGTAGAACTGGAGAGGCAGTAGGGTGAAGAGAATAGGTAATTGATATGCAATCAAAGATCTTCAGTTTAAGTCTTGGCTCTGCTATTTGTTACGTTTGTGACCTTTTGAAAATCATGTCACCTCTCTGTGCCTCAGCTTCCTCATTTGTATAATAATAAGCTTGCACTAGATAATCTCTGAGGTCCCTTCCTTCTCTGGATCTGTTTGCTTGGTTACATGGAGAGAGTATGGTTGCTTAAATTATGACAATGATTTATCTATAGGTCCATGGCAGCATAAAAAAAAAAAGGATGACACTACTTTATCTGGGGAAATCACAAAAAAAAAATCTGAGCCATCGTCTGAAATTGATCTGAATAATAATAACGATAAAAACAGCAATGACCTAGAAGGCTGAAAAGTTTCCTCTCAGAGAAATCAAGACAACTGCACCTATAGGAAATAGCTTTTGCATAGTAAAATCTCACGTAGCTGTGAGATCTTTGTTAGTGCTGATGACCAAATCTGAATCACTGTAACTTAGCAAAGCATTCTAAATATACATGGCACCATATAATAATAATTTCAGCTGCTCCAAATTAGTGACAGTCACTACCCCAAGGAGTGTAGGCCTAAAAAAAAGAAAAAGAATGACACAAGAGACAAATATGCAGAACACACACTGAGTTGGGGGAATTACAAATGGATTGTTTCATAGACAGAATATATATTTATATATTTCTATGAAATAATTTTTATGGAAATAAGGAAGTAATTAGTGACCTCTAAGATCTCTTCCAGGTGTGACTGTCCTATGACATGGAGAAATCTGGACATTAGGCTGATCCACAAACAAGTTGTAGAAAGGAAAATCTTAAAAGTAGATGGCAAGGTTTGGGTGAAAGTAACCAAAAAATAATTTATTATAAGGGAAGGTAGTAAGAAGACAGTAGAGGAGATATGCTATATATGAGCTGCTGTGTATTCAGATAGACTTTGGAAGGTGGTGCATTTATTTATTTCAGGTTTCGCTCTGCTTTATTATTACTGAGAACACGGACTGTCCATCCAAGTAAGGGGAAGTCCATTACCTGGTTAAGTCTATCAGGCAGCTTTCAGGGTCTACACTGGGAGACTAATGTGAACAAGGGAGGAGAAAACTCCACGTTTGGGGGAAGAATGTGGGAAGGGCTGGCAGATCAATGAGCCTTGAAAAGCAGATTAAAGGAATACTGTAGAGGCCTTTAAATACTGTAGAGGCAGAGGATCTTGGAGTCGATCCTAGAAGGAAGAGAGAGTCACCGAATGTCTTTGAGTCCAGGTGGGACACAGCCAAATCCGTCTCTGCGGAAGATGACTTTGGTCATCTGGAGAATGGAGTGGGCAAAGAAGAAACACGTTTTGAGGTTACTTTCATCGAGGTGAGACCTACTTAGGGAGGGGAAGAGAACAAGATCAGGCTGTAAGCCACAGGAATGAGGAGAAGGTAGATGGGGTGAGGGGAGACATCAGCTTGTTGTTCCTTCACAGAACAGCTCCTTCTGACTGACCCCAGTTCTGAGCAGGTGTTACCATGAGGCCCTCGAGGGTGGCAGAGGTGAACAAAAGGCACATGTCATCTCTTCATGTCCTCATTCCCCTATCCCTCCCCCAGCTCCTGTGAAGCAAAGTCTATGTCTATCCTTCAATTTTGAGAGGCCATTACTGTCCCCATTTTAAAAATTAGGAAATGGAGGCTCAAAGAGGTTGGGAGACTTGCTGAAGATCACAGGACCCTGGTAAATGTCAAAGCCAGGCACCTAACGCTCTCAAGTAGAGACTCCACACAGACTGGGGATCCTTTGGGTGCTCTAGGCCAGTTTAATAGCTGTGCAGGGAAGATGCTCCTGGAGCACAACTGAAATCCCCTGGCCAGGACGCTCACTTCTTTTTTCTATGGATGACAATCCAGCCATCTTCAGCAGCTTTATGCCCAAGGGAGGCCAGGCTAGTGGCAGATGATAGACCAGTCTGGGCACCACAGAGTAGGGCAGGGGTCTCCCTGCTGTCAGTCACCTCCATTTCCTCATCTCCCCCATCTATTTCTTCCTCCTGGTCTGAGTTATCATTGGTCTTGTCGACTGTCTGGGCCTCCATAGCTTTGACATCCTTCTGCTTCTGGCTCATCTGAGTGATGAACTCTCTCAGCAAGGGTTCTTCACCACTCTGGCAGTATCTGAACATTGCCTGGAGTTGCTGTCTTGAGGCAGGCTTCCATCTTCTACCAGAGTATCAAATTCGGTGCTCATGATGTCAGCCAGGAAGTCCTCCACCTCATCCTACTCCAAGTCAGCGTTCTGAACGAAATAGTCCCGGATGGCTCCCCTGAGCCACAGGGCCTTCCGTGGGCTCCCCTGAAGCTGTTTTCCACAGTGATCTGCAGTGCCGGCCAGGCCTCCAGCACTGCCCAAACACTGGCACCAAATAAAGCCGACACCGCCATGTCCTACCCCACTGTTGCCAGTACCAAGAGATTGGCCTCTCGACCAGGTGGTGTATTTAGAAAGATGAGGTCCAAAGAATATTTATTAATACTTGTATACTAAGATAATAGAAGGTTGTTAGCATCATGTTATCCTATAATATTCAACCTTCACCCTGTCCTATGAAATCTTTTTTTTTAAATTAGTGATTTGTAGGTAGACATTTCAGAGAGATTTATAAAATTTGTAGATTACAGTTAAATAGAAGAGAATTAAGGATCAAAAAATCTTTAAAAGCTGAAATGAGAGGATGATATTTAACCAGGTTAAATCTAATCCTGTGTTATATTTAAATCAGTTTCATAAATGAAAGATGGGAAGGATATCACTTGAAAACAACTCATGAGAAGACAAACTGGGCATCTTAGTTCACCATAAACTCAATATAAACCAATAACATTATGGGGTTGCCAAAAAAAAACCAAACTAATTTAATTGTGGTCTGTATACATTAATATATAATCAAGAGAGATAATCTCATTTGGCTCACCAATGATCAATTCACATCTAGAGCATTTTGTCTTGTTGAAGGCATGATGCTTTAACAGGGACATGGACAAACTACAATCAGAACTGCAATCAATCTAGAGGAAAACATCCATGATGGTGAGAGCCCATGAAGTCAAGTAACTTGAGGAATGGCATAGGGGAAGTAAGTGGAATTTGGAATTACAAGTGACTTCCAAGGCCATGTAAAACTCTTTATTGTACAGACTTGAGAAATAGGACTATTTAGTTACCACCCTAAGCGCATCTATCAAATGTCAAATGTGAATATCTTAAGAAACAAAGGTTTAGGCTTCTGACCATAGGAACTTATTAAGCAATGTATGCCTATAGCACAACAAATCAGCACCAGACCTCCTCTGATTGGTACTGGTTCGCAAATATGAGGAGAGACAAATTTTATTAACTGAAGGAAATTAACAAGATATAAACAAGGAAAAAAAAATTAGGTGATCTGATTTCTAACTAAAGGAAAGATTAAGGCTTTTCTGAGGTGGGAGGGAGATGATTGAGTTTTGATAATTAGGAAGGGGTAGAATGAATAGGTGGATATTTTTGTATGTGAAAAAAATGCCACTCAATTTCCACAGTTAGCAAGCAGGTGGAATTAATCAAAAAATGAAATTTAGGTCTCAAAATGGAATCAGTTTTACAAGATGGAGTCCAGTTTGATTCCCATAATTCCCATATTCTCTCAATTATTTCCTTTGATTCATGAGATAGGGAGGCAGCTCACTTCCCCCATAAGTCACTTATCTATAAGCCAAATTATGACATTTTTAATTGGCTCACATACACTATCAACATTAAATGCTAAGAAAAGACCATTGGGAAACATCCTTTCACAAAGCTTAGTACAACAGCTAATACAGAGACTAAGAAAAAAAATAATAAACCTTGTTAAATAGACTCTATAGGTAAACTAAGTGAGGCTACAAGACAAACTATTAGAGGGCTCACAATGGACTATTTTTGAGAGGGGAGATTTACATGTCACCAGGTAACCAAAACATCTCAGAAAACATAAATATGATGAAACAATGGCCAAAGCAATACAATAAAGATCATCAACACTAAAAAACATCATCTTAGTAACCCATTCCCTATGTCCATTTAATCATCATATTTTGTCTTGACTCCCAGATATCCTATTTAGTCATGTGGTACTTGCATATGTCTTCTCTTAGACATTCTGGAATAGAATTTATTCTCAGGACAACTCTGTTTTTCTGCTTCCAAATCACTTGTAGAGATTCCTAGGTAATTCTACTAAAATCTATCAGTAACAAGAATTACTGCAATTTATTATTCTCTATTATATTTGATTTTCTAATAACTACTTTCTGTGGTGAAAACCAGTTCAAGTCTATGGAGATAATATTAACAATAGAACTATAAGGGTGGAGCCAAGATGGCAGAGTAGAAGGAGCTCTCCCTCCATAACTTATAAAATACCTGCAAAAATAACTCTAAACAAATTGTAGAGGAGCAGAAGCCACAAAGTGATAAAGTGAAATAGATTTCCAGCCCAAGACAGCCTGGAAGGCCAACAGGAAAGGTCCATTGCACCAGGCTCAGAGCACAGTCCCACCCAGCCTAGGCAGGACTGCAGCAGGCTACAGGGTACAAAATCGTGGGTAGCAGCTGCAGTTCCCAGATTTCTCAACCCCAAACCACCAAAGACAGCTTCAAGGTCAGTAAGAAAGCTCTTTCACTGGGGTTGGAGGGGAGCCTGGTTCCGGCCCCAGCCCTGGAACCAGTAGAGTGGCAGCCACTGTGGCAGCAGTGTCCACTTTTGTAGCCCTCAGCCTAAAGACCCTGGGGGAATCAAGCAGCTGATCTGGTCTCAGTTCTGAGTGCTGGTCCTGGGGTGAGGAGGAGCACTGGTGTGTTGGAGGTGGCCGTGGCTGTGGAGAGTGAACCCTATTCACAGTTCTGGGGCAGAAAATGTTGCCTGTGGTTGCTCCCAGACCAGAGTGAAGGCCAGGAAAGGGGCAAACTCCTCTCCCCTTGATTGTGCCACCTGATAGGAACTGAAAATCTACAGGTCCTTAGAGATATCTCAGAGAACAGTGGCACAAAACCTGTGAAGCCTAGGGTAGTATGCCCTCCACTTCACAAAGGACTCAAAAGTCAAGTAACTTGCTGGGAAAATGCCACAAAAGGGGGAAAAGTAATACTGTGGAAAGTTACTTTCTCAGTGAAAAGGTATTTTCTTCTATTCTTTTGAATGAAGAAGAACAAAGCATACCATCAGAGGAAGATATCAAAGTCAAAGCTTCTACATCCAAAACCTCCAAAAAATATGCAAAGATCTCAGGCCATGGAAGAGCTCAAAAAGGATTTTAAAAACCAAGTAAGAGTAGTAGAGGAACATTGGGAAGAGAAATGAAAGCAATGCAAGAAAATCATGAAAAGCAAGTCAACAGCTTGCTAAAGGAGACCCAAAGAAATGCTGAAGAAAGTAACACCTTTATCCCCAATTGATAAATAGTCAAAGGGTAGGAACAGGCAATTTTCAGAGGAAGAAATTAAAGATATCTATAATCATATGAAAAAATTCTCTAAATTATTTTTGATTAGAGAGATGCAAATCAAAACAACTCTGAGGTACCACATCACACCTATAAGATTGGCAAACATGACAGAATAGGGAAGTGATATATGTTAGAGAGGATGTGGGAGAGTTGGAGCTAATTCAATGTTGGTGGAGTTGTGAGCTCATTCAACAATTCTGGAGAGCGGTTTGGAACCATGCCCAAAGGGCTACAAAAATGTGCATACTCTTTGATCCAGTAATATCACTACTAGTATTATATCCCCAAGAGATCATAAAAATGGGAAAGGATCCCACATGCACAAAATATTTATAGCAGCCCTCTTTGTAGTTGCCAAAAACTGGAAATCAAGGGAATGCCTATCAATTGGGGAATGGCTGAATAAATTATGGTATATGAATGCAATGGAGTACTATTGTGCCATAAGAAATGATGATCAAGAAGACTTCAGGGAGGCCTGGAAGGACTTATATGATCTGATGTTGAGTGAAAGGAGCAGAACCAGGAGAATTTTGTGCACAGCAATGACTGCAGTGTGTGAGGGTTTTCTGGTAGACTTGGAACTTCATAATAACTCAAGAACTTAAAAAAAATTCCCAAGAGTTTTCTAAGGCAAAATGCCTTCCACACTCAGAGAAAGAACTATGGAATTCATTCACAGAATGTAGCAGATCATGTTTGTGTGTTTGTGTGTGTGGGGGGTGTATTATGTTTTGATTTGTTATATGATTTCTTGCATTTATTTTAGTTGTCTACATAGCATAACTATAGTAAAAAACGTATTCAATAGGAAAGAATATGTAGATCCTATATAGAATTGTATGTCATCTTGGGGAGGGAGGGGGGTGCTGGGAGATAGGTGTGGGGGGTTAAAAATCTAAGTTTTATGGTAGTGATTGTAGAACATTTAAAAAAAATAAAATAATAATAAAAAAGAAAGTAACACCTTTAAAAATAGACTAGCCCAAAAGGCAAAAGAGGTCCAAAAAGTCAATGAGCAGAAGAATGCTTTAAAAAGCAGAATGGGTGAAATGGAGAAAAATGTCCAAAAACTCACTGAAGAGAACAGTTCTTTAAAAAATAGAATTGAGTATATGGAAACTAATGACTTTATAAGAAACTAAGAAATTCTAAAACAAAACCAAAAGAGTGAAAAAATAAAAGACAATGTGAAATATCTCATTGGAAAAATAACTGACTTGGGAAATAGATCCAGGAGAGATAACTGAAAAATTATTGATACACCTGAAAACCATGATTAGAAAAAATAACCTAAACATCATCTTCCAAGAAATTATCAAGGAAAGCTGCCCTGATATTCTAGAACTAGAGGGTAAAATAGAAATGGAAAGAATTCACTGATCAACTCCTGAAAGAGATCTCAAAAAGAAAACTCCTAGTAATATTTTAGTCAAATTCCAGAGTTTCCAGGTCAAGGAGGAAATATTACAAGTACCAGAAAGAAACAATTCAAGTATTGTGGAAATACAATCAAGATAACACAGGATTTAGCAGCTTCTACACTAAGCGTTCAAAGGGCTTATAATATGATATTACAGAGGTTAAAGGAGATTAAATCAAGAATCCCCTATCCAGAAAAATGAGTATAATAGTTCAGGGGAAAAAATGGAATTTCAATGAAATAGGGGACTTCCATAAATTTTTATTGAAAAGACTAGAGCTGAATAGAAAATTTGACTTTCAAATGCAAGAATCAAGAGAAACATGAAAAGGTAAACAGGAAATAGAAGCCTTAAGGATCTCACTATAGTAAAACTGTTTACATCCCTACATGGAAAGATGTTATTAGTAACTCATGAGACCTTTCTCATTATTAGGGTAGTTAGAGGGAATATATGTGTGCGTATAAGTATGTGTGTGTGTATATATGTATATATACATATATGTATATATGTGTGTATGTATGAATGTATATACATATACATGTATGGATATATATGGATATGTGTATATATGTATATTATATGTGTGTGGGTATATGTGTATGTATATATGTGTATATATATACATAAATATATATACACATATATGTTTGTGTGTATGTGTGTATATATATGGACAGAGGGGACAGAGTGATCTGAATATGAAGCAAGAATACCTAAAAAGTAAAATTTACTGTTGAATGGAATGTAATAGGAGTAAGAGAAAAGGAGAGGTAGAATGTACAAATCATATTCCATAAAAGAGGGAAAAAAGAGCTTTGACAATGGAGGGGAAGTAGGGGGAGATGAAAGGAAATAAGTGAGCCTTACTCTGATAGGATTTGGCTTAAGGAGGAATAACACACACTAGATTGTATATGGAAATCTATTTTACCCTGCAGGAAGGCAAAGGGGAAGGGGATAGGAGAGGAAAGATAATAGAAGGGAAAGCAAATTGGGGAAAGGAATAATCAGAAGGAAACACTATTGAAGGAGGATATATCAAGGGAGAGAATGGAATAAATTTAGGGCAGAATAAGACAGAGGGAAATGTGGTGTCCATTTACAACATATCTATTATGGAAGTGCTTTGCATTGTTACACATGTATACCCTATAATGAATTGCTTGTCTTCTCAATGATGGTGGGTAGGGAGGGAGAGAATATGGAATGAAGCTTTAACAATGTTTAAAAATTGTTTTAACATGCAACTGGAAATTAAGATATACAGGCAATGGAGTACAGAAATCTCTTTTGTCTTACAGGAAAATAAAGGAGATGAAGGGTGAAAGAAGGGTGGGTAATAGAAGGGAGGACAGACTAGAGGAAGAACTGGATGGGGTGCATGCTGTCCTGGGGTGATGGTGTAAGGAGAGATGGGGAGAAGGTTTTGAATTCAAATTCTTGTGGAAGTGAATGTTGAGAATTGAAAAATAGATAAATTATATATTAAAAAATAGAACTATGAGATGAACATAAAAATATATACCCATAATTCACTTGAGATTTTAGAGAATTTCAATTTTCATATAATAATTGCTGTTTTTGTCTTTACTCCTAAACCTTGGACTTAATAGAAGAAATAAAAAAAAAAATCTTAAGGGTCTAACTTGTAAAATGGACCCTTCTGTATTTTAAAATATTGGACAAGATACCTTAGAATGGGAAAGTAATTTCACTTCTTTAAAATTATCAATGCAATTCTATGTGTAAAATTTTTTTAATTTATTTATTTAACTTTTAACATTTATTTTCACAAAATTTTGGGTTCCAAATTTTCTCCCCGTTTGGCCCCTCCCCCACCCCCAAACACCAAGCATTCTAACTGCCCCTATCACCAATCTGCCCTCTCTTCTATCATCCCTCTCTTCCCTTGTCCTAATCTTCTCTTTTGTCCTGTAGGACAAGATAACTTTCTATACCCCATTACCTGTATTTCTTATTACCTAGTAGCAAGAACAGTACTTGAGAGTTGTTCCTAAAACTTTGAGTTCCATGTGTGTAATCCCATCAACTATCCAGATACTGAAAAGTTTCAAGAGTTACAAATATTGTCTTTCCATGCAGGAATGTAAACAGTTCAACTTTAGTAAGTCCTTATGACTTCTCTTGGCTGTTTACCTTTTCATGCTTCTCTTGATTCTTGTGTTTGAAAGTCAAATTTTCTTTTCAGCTCTGGTCGTTTCATCAAGAATGCTTGAAAGTCCTCTATTTCATTGGAAGACTATTTTTTCCCCTGAAGTATTAGACTCAGTTTTGCTGGGTTTTAGTTCTAGTTCCTTTGCCTTCTGGAATATCCTATTCCACACCCTTCGATCCCTTAATGTAGAAGCTACTAGATCTTGTGTTATCCTGATTGTATTTCCACAGTACTGGAATTGTTTCTTTCTAGCTGCTTGCAATATTTTTTCCTTGACCTGGGAACTCTGGAATTTGTCCACAATGTTCCTAGGAGTTTCTCTTTTTGGATCCCTTTCAGGCGGTGATCAACGGATTCCTTGAATACTTATTTTGCCCTCTGGTTCTAGAACATCAGGGCAGTTTTCCTTGATAATTTCATGAAAGATGATGTCTAGGCTCTTTTTTTGATCATGGCTTTCAGGTATTCCCATAATTTTTAAATTGTCTCTCCTAGATCTATTTTCCAGGTCAGTTGTTTTTCCAATGAGATATTTCACATTCTCTTCCATTTTTTCATTCTTTTGGTTTTGTTTGGTGATTTCTTGGTTTCTTACAAAGTCATTAGCCTCCATCTGTTCCTTTCTAATTTTTAAAGAACTATTTTCTTCAGTGAGCTTTTGAACCTCTTTTTCCATTTGGCTAATTCTGCTTTTGAAAGCATTCTTCTCCTCATTGACTTTTTGGACCTCTTTTGCCAATTGAATTAGCCTATTTTTCAAGGTGTTATTTTCTTCAGCATTCTTTTGGTCTCCTTTAGCAAGCTGTTTAATTGCTTTTCATGTTTTTCTTGCATGGTTCTCATTTCTCTTCCAATTTTTCCTCAACCTCTCTTACCTGATTTTCAAAATCCTTTTTGAGCTCTTTCATGGCCTGAGATCATTGCATATTTATTTTAGAGGCCTCTGATAGTAAGCATTGTTTTTCCTTATCTGAAAGGATGGGAGGAAATACCTGTTCACCAAGAAAGTAACCTTCTATAGTCTTACTTTTTCCCCTCTTTTTTGAGCATTTTCCCAGTCAGTCATTTTACTTTTGAATCCTTTGTCAAGAGGAGGGTATACTCTAGGAATCTGTAATTTCTCAGTTCCTCCAAGGTGGCACAATCACGGGAGAGGAGTTTTTGGCCTGTGCACTGGTCTGGGAGCAACCAAAATCTTTTCTGCCCAGAATCTGTGAATAGCAAAATTCCCTCTCCACAACTGCCTCCAACTCAACCACACAATCACTCTTCCTCAGTCCTGGCCAGGGAGATTCAGATCAATTGCTCAATTCCCACAGGGTTTTAGGCTGAGGGTTGCACAAATAGATACTGCTGCCACAACCACTGCAGCTGTCACCACTGCCACCACTACTGCTGCTATTTTCTCTGTTGCCACTGCTTAGGGCCAGGCCTAGGGGAGGACCCTGCTCCCTTCTCACCCAGTTGAAACAGCCCTCTCACTGACCTTTGAAGTTGTCCTTGGCATTTTTGGGTTGAAGGATATGAGAACCTCCACTGCTGCTGGGGATTCCACCCTGGAGGCCTGTTTTGGTCCTGTTCCTCCCTGTGCCACATGCAGCCAAGGCTGGGTTGCTCTCTGCTCCATGCCCCATGTAATAGACTTTTCCTGTTGGCCTTCCAGGTTACCTTAGGCTGGAAAACTCTTTCACTCTGTCGTTCTGTGGCTTCTGCTGATCTAGAATTTGTTGAGAGTCATTTTTTACAGGTATTTTATGGGCTGCGGAGGAAGAGCTAGCAAATGTACTTCTTTCTACTTGGTCATCTTAGCTCTGCCTCCCCCCCCATTTTCATAATTTTTATAAGTGATAGCTCATAACTTTTGAATGAAAACTTTTAAAATTACAATTAATCTGTAAATTTCTCCCTTTTACAAGGAGTGGGAGAGACGATCTGGTTTCTTCAGTTCTAGGTTCTCACAGTTCAGTATTTCAGATTTGGAACATGTGGTTGGTAGGGGTGATAAGATCTTATGACCCTGCAGGAATACAAAGCCTCTAGGGACCTCAAATATAATGACATCTTAAAGGATCTGAGAAACTTTTCCCCCCAAACAGTAAATTATTATTACTATTTGTTATTATTATTGCCTAAAATTCAGAGAAAAGGTGGGATAACTAATCACAGTCAGAGAGCTACAGGAAAGTTTAGCTGGGTAGTGTAAATAGTCCAATCTCTTCTTTAACAGGAATTTCCTCTACATCATCTCCATGTGATCATCCAGAAAGTTAATTACCAAGTGTTTTCTTTTCACAGGAAAGCCTGACTCAAAATTGTGGTGGTAAAGAGAATATCCAAATGAACAAAATGAATCTCCAAATGTGAACAAATATATTTTTCTGTAGCTCCCAAGATAGGGATAGCTGTCTCGGATTTGGGTAGATGCAAATGCTTTCATAAGATAAACAAAGTAGAAAGTTTTCCTAGAACTACTATAACTTCCAATGCTGAGTGAAGAAGTAATTTGAATCACTAGCAAAGGAAAGCATAATGGAATAAAAAATATTTATCAACTTATATATTGTTTTATGGTCTCCAAAACATATATCACATATTTTTTCCACAACAGAAACTTAGGAAGGTGGTAAGGAAAAAAGATCCATTTTCATTTTATTTTTAAGTAATATGATGCTAACGAAAGGCTACATGCTTATCCAGTCACACAGCTTGTAACTGTTGGAGTCATAATTAGAACCCAAGTCTTAGGCTCTTTCCATTATAGCATTGTCTCCTATGAGTACAAATAATAATCCCAAGTCCCTATTTTCTCATTCTCTGCAGTTTCCCAATTAGAATAAAACTAGCTCAAGAAGTTTGGATTAGCAAGATTGGAGATGGTGTGGGAAGGAGGGTTCCAAAGAGAACGTTAAATTTAGTATCAAGACTTGAGATCTTGCCCTAACTCCACCAATGACTGATGTACTACAATCTCAGCACAGAATTTAGCTTCTATAGGACAGAGTTTCCCTTTCTGTTAGTCATTCCTATTCAAGTACCATTAAGTGGTACCAAATATATGTCAGTTCCTGTATTGATTTCTGGGTATTCAAAGAGAGGCAAACAATAGCAACATGAAAAACAGTCCCTACTCTCATTTAATGGGAGAAAAACATGCCAAACAACTATGTACAAAGCAGATATATACAGGATGGGTAGAGCTTGGGGATAGTGTTAGAAGGAAGGTGTTGCTAAAATTAAGGGAAACTTTCTGGCAAAAAATGAGATGTGAGCTGAACTTGGAAGGAAGGAAGGGGTGAGAGAGACAGAGAGAGAGAGAGAGAGAGAGAGAGAGAGAGAGAGAGAGAGAGAGAGAGAGATCCACCAGGCATAAGGAGCAATAGATTGAAACATTAGGAGTTTATAAAATGGGGAAAATAGAACTTGTAATATATATCTGGAGATGATTAGGTGGCACAGTAGATAAAGCACCTGACATAGAATCAGAAAGTCATACATTAAAATGTGGCATCAGATACTTCCTATATGTGTTACCTTGAGCAAGTCACTAAACAAATTTTTGTTTGCTTCACTTTTCTCATCTGTAAAATGGGGATAATAGTATCTACTTCTCATTTTCACTGTGAAGATCAAGTGAGATAACATTTTTAAAGTGCTTGGTATAATTCCGGGCACGTAATAAATACTACATCAGATTTGTACAACTTGGCACAAGGCAGAGGCCAAGGTCAAAATTAAAATAGCCTAAACTTCTTCAGGGTTCAGATAGGTTTTTAGTGGCTCACTTTCCAAGTAAAGGTATAATTTAACTATTTTCCAAATATATCATTTTTTAAAAAAGGGAAATTCCAATTAATATCATTTAATTGCACTTATTATTTGAGTTTTACTTATCAAAAAATCACATTAATTTTAAAAGCATTACTTTGCTAAGTGGTACAAGTTTTAATACATTTTTCAGGTTTTCTTGCTGTTTACATTTAGTTAATGAAATATAGTACATTTCTTGTCAGCCATCAGTGTATCATACTATGGAATTAAGTTTGAAATCAATTTATTTAGATATCTGAAAACTAACCTTAGTAGCTGCTTCATTTTCTGAGTTTACTTTCTGGAAAAACTATTGTTCCCTACTGAGATTTTTCAACAGTTTGAACACTTTAATTTGTTTTTCATTGGTTCCTAATTTGCTTATGTCAGCATGTTTTGATTTGAAATGGCAATTAAGATTGTATTCCTTTGGAATGGCTGCTGCCTCTCGGCAAACAGTGCACAATATTTTGTCTCTTGTGTAAACAAATAACTATCTGTCCACTCTGGATTAAAACTCCATATTCTGATTAAATCTTCCGTTTCTTTT
Source organism: Bettongia penicillata ogilbyi (assembly GCA_023548195.1). Classification (NCBI taxonomy): domain Eukaryota; kingdom Metazoa; phylum Chordata; class Mammalia; order Diprotodontia; family Potoroidae; genus Bettongia; species Bettongia penicillata. The sequence continues at coordinate 3,810,421 of JAJHZJ010000322.1, read as the reverse complement.
TATCACTTAGGTTACAAAGCTATTTCCAAAACTTTAATGTTAGAACCAAAAAAGATCTACACAGCAATTGCTCACATATAAAGAAATGCTAAACTGTGTGTCTGACCTTGGAGAGAGTGCCAGACATTTCTGTAAGTTGGAGGGTGACTATGCAGTAAGGAAGAGGAAGAAGCCTTCCCACTATGCTCATCACATAGTGGACATAAGCTATGTTGAGGGTGGCTACATTCATTTTGTCCCAGTTCAATGCCAGTAATGACCAAAAACAAAGTAAAAAGATGATTCTCTCTCTACTCTGACACTAGAGAGAGATTGATGATGGTTGATTGTCACAGGTCATGTGACAAACAGGAAAGCATGCTCAATGGTAACCCACCCACCAAGTTACAAGACGGACATAATAAGGGTCAGTGAAAAGCAGCTTACGTAGGGAACAAAGTCGTCATCATATCTTTACTTTCTTTTATGTCCTCGACATTTTTCACAGACTATGTAAAATTCTTTTTCTTTCTTTCTTTCTTTCTTTCTTTCTTTCTTTCTTTCTTTCTTTCTTTCTTTCTTTCTTTCTTTCTTTCTTTCTCTTTCTTTCTTTCTTTCTTTCTTTCTTTCTTCCTTCCTTCCTTCCTTCCTTCCTTCCTTCCTTCCTTCCTTCCTTTCTTTCTTTCTTTCTTTCTTTCTCTTTTGTTCTTCCCTTTTTCTCTTCTATCTCCATCTACTTTGTCTTTTCTTCTCCTCTTCATCCTCTTTCTCCTTCCCCTCCTCCTGTTTATCATTATCATCATTAATCTGTAGAAATTATTTATTATGCAATTATGATGGGTCAGATACTACACTAGGTTCTGGGAATATATATAGTAAGGACTAAACAAATGACTACTTGAAAGGATCACCATTATAGTGGAGAAGACCAGTGCACCTCAAAATGTATATAACATAAATATAACCTCATTTGACTAACAGTACGTGTGTGTGTGTGTATGTGAAGTGATATATGTGAAAACAGTGTGTAATTATGAATTGTTTTTATACTGGAATGGAGACAGTATAAGTTAGTTACCTGGATAGATCAAGGCATGTTAGACACAATAATTCCAAATTCATTTCACCACCAGAAAATTCATGGCTTTGAATTGATTTGCTTCTTTAGAGATATAACTAGTTATATGTAGAACTTTATGTCTCTTTAGCTTTTTCTGGTGGAGAATTTCTGTGCAGGAGAACTGTATCTGTGCATAACTTGATCGAGTAGCTTAGAATGGGATTGAAGGTAGCAAGTATAATCTCATCTTCAAGGGTATAATTATCAGCTATCTCATGAACTTTGGGAGGGGCCTTTCTTTGTAGTTTTCTGTTAGGCCTTATAATACTAAAGAGTAATTCTACCCTTTGGCCAGATACTGGAAAGAAAGGAGGGAGAGAGTTAGAGGAGTGTTTTCCAAGAAAGGGAATGGCCAGGGCAATCCCAGATACTGAGAGGGGAAAGGAACTGATGAAAGGTATCAATATTTTTGTAAGGTAGCTCAGGGCTGAAATTCTTCTTGAGAGGGGAAAAATAGCACAGTAAGGAGGATGCAAATGATTTGTTTAAGGACACAGAGATAGACACTGCTTGGTTCACAAATAGAGCCCAGAACTCCTGCTGGGCACACTTAGATTTCACCAGGTGCTCTTTCTTCCTTGATTGGCACTTATATCTGAATGAAAACTTAGTCCCACTGGGTACCATCCAGCTGCATCAGGAAAAAGTGATTCATGTTATCAATATGACCTTACCGGTGAGAAGGTGGTTTTACTTGTTTCTGCTCATGAATAAATTACCTTTTAAAAAAATTCATAGAAAGGGAAAAAAATCGTCTAACATTTCCATTGTTATGAAGACATCCTGTTATGGAGAGCCCATTATGTAACTTCAATAAATGATCTATAACAATTTATCCTTTATTTTCTGCTTTCATATAAAAGCAGAAATTGATTGTGAACACAAGTTAGCAGTTGGCACTTAGTGAACTGCTGAGGGCTAACTCAAGGTTTCTCTTTCTTCATTTAAGTGAAAAGAGTTTTCATTAAGGAACAATGCGAGTGGAGGTAAGAGGATGGAAAACCTAGGATGTGAATAAAGATAATCAAGGAAGAAATCAGTTTTGTGGTCTTTCTTTCTCAGTTGCCTGGTTTGCCATTCACTTCTTTGATGTTATACATAGGTTTATGCCCTGGGTTTCAATTCTCTCACAGCAAGAGAAGTCTCATATCATTTTGCTGCCCTGCAGAGCAAGACCTAACAAAATGGTTGTTTGTCTATACCAGACAAAGCACAAGGGGAATCTGTCAATGATCAAGACTGTTACATCAAGGTAGGAAGGCAAACCAGAAAATTTAGCGGAAAAAGAAAGTTCCCTTCAGGACCTAAATTAACTGAATTGTGTGCCTATGTTGATTCAGTTAACTCACTGGATAATTTCCAAATCGTTGCTGTGTTTTGTAGACACAGTCAAAAGGTAAAAAATTCTGGCCAAAGCAAATATCATGGCATTTATTTTAAAACCTGTTTTCCTTAGAGCAATTGTGATTTATCTTGAACTCTTATGTGAGCTGTAACCAAAAAAAAAAAAAAAAACAAACTGTGCTTGACATTGTCTATAAAAATACCCCTGTACAGACTGTGATTTTTTTAATCCAATACAGAAACTCAAGTCATTTATAGTGGTGTCCATGAAAAAATTTCTACCTACATTCACTAAGTGTTGAAAGATATTTTTAAGAAAAAAATTTCCTGCAGACTTTTTTCTCCAGCTGCCACCACATTAAGTTGCTTTCCTTGGTCCACATGGTTGCTAATTTTTTTAAGCAGGCTACATCATGGCACCCACCACATTTTAGCAGTAGGAGGCAGTCCTGTGAATCATCCATGGGTTCTTTCAGCCCAAGCATCTATTAACACTAATCTGGAATTATTGGTAACCTACAGTGGCTTGTTTTATCAGTGTGCTATGTTCTCCATAGTCTCCATCAGCCCCTCCCACCCAGAACAGTTTCTAAGTTTACTCCCCAGCTTGATTTTTAGCTAGTTAGAATATAGTACTAAGGTGAACTCAGGGAGAAAACAAATGTTCTGCGAATGAGGGAAGTTGGAGTGGGAGGAGTTGAATTTTCAGGTCCTCATCATTTGGAAGATCTCTTAAAATGATCTAGTAATGAATTCATCTTGCTAAGGAACACATCAGTTACAAGGAATGGGAAAAATATGGAACGATGACCATTAGGCTTCATTTTGTGGATAGATTTTTGAATCAAGTTTCAATTGAGAAGAACAGGAGACCAAGAAGGAAGTTTCAAGACTGATGTCCTATATAATTTTTCATCCCTTATAATGAGTAATATTATTGTACATATAATAAAGGGGTAAAAAGAAAAGAGATGTTAAAGAAAAGAATAGCCAGGAAAAATGGCATGCACCTTAGATTTAGAAAAATGAATTTCAAAGGGATGGGAAGCTAAGAATGAAATTTTTAATCCTCAAAGACAAATAATTCCATGAGGCAAGGGAAAGAGTGCACTGTCTCTAGGGACCTTTTTTCAATAAGCAAAGAAACTACCAATCAACTTTAATTTATAAAAGATGTATAAAGACGTTGGAGGCAAGAGCAGGTAACAGAATATATAGAAAGCATCATCTGTCCCTGTGAGATAAATGTCAAGAATGCTTAAGTTTAGAATGAACTGAGGTTGGTAAAAAAATGAAGAGCACCAAAAAGTTTAGTTTGGTTTTTAACTATATTGGGAGGGGAAAGGAGAATCAGTTGGGTAATAACTTATGGCAGAAGGAAGGGCTACTCAATTTTTATTCCTCTGTTAAGGAGAATAGGATTAAACTGGAGAAAAACAGAACCAAAATGGCTTGATATCCCAAAAAGGTAAAATGAAAGGGGAGAACTCTTAGCTGTCCTTTATGAATTCAAGTCACCTGACACAGAGGAGTTCCTTTCCTAGGGACTGAAAAAGCAGGCAGATGTGATTACTGTATGACTAAGTTTTTCTCATACCCTTGGAAGATTTTAGGGAATGGCAGAGGTGCTGTAGGAAAAGCAAATATATGCTGATTTTCAAAGGGAAGATAATAGAGTCTACAAACAACAGGCAAATGAGTTTGACTTTAACTCTGAGAAAATTCTAGAGTGTATTATTAATGTTTAATGGACCTCAAGTAAAGGGAGTGGTTTTCATGAAAAACAACCATGTCTTCATCAAGAACAGGAAAACTATATTAACCTTCTTTCCTTTTTTTATAGGGAAATAAAATTGGTAAGTCAGGTGTATTTTCTAGGTATAGTGTAGACTACAGTAAAACATGTGACAAAGACTTCTTATGGAAAACATTGAGAGATTAGACAAAAAGTAGAAGAGCTTGTTTCAATTAAAGATTCAATTTGAACTTGGTGAAGGGGGCGGTGTCTCCAAGTGAGTACCCCAGGAAGGTCTGGGTTGTTTAATGTTTTTATCAATGACTTGGGTAAGGAACTAATGGTTTTTATAACAAGTTGATAGCAATATTGAAGGAGTAGCTAACACACGGGATGACTGCAGGCTAGAACACTGGCATAGTTGAAGCAGAAGAAATGTAATAGGAGAAAACTTTATTGTTGGTTTCAAAATGATCTTCACCTATGAATTACACACCATTTTATCTGAAAAGATTATGCTTTAGAGAATGATTGAGATACATTGAGCTCAATGTATCTCAATATCAGCTCCATGATAAGGAAATCAACAAAGTCAGTGTGATTGTAGGCAACATTAACAGCGACATAACGTCCAGGAGTTAGGAAGATGTAGACATGTTATTATTTCTTTTGGTCATATGACATCTGGAGCATTGAATTCAATACTTGGTATCCTGTTTTAAGAAAGATATTGACAAACTGGAGAGCATCCAGAGAAGGGCAACCCAGGATGCTGATGAGACTCAATATAAAGTTGTATATGGATATGATGAAGTAATTGGGGAAATTTGTCCTGACAAATAGTTAGAATGGACATGATAGTTGACTTTATGTATTTGACGGGCTCTCATAGTAAAAGGATTTGACTTATTCTGCTTGGTCCCAGAAGACAGAACTAGAGAGGATTTTGAAAACAGACAAAATCAGGGTTGTAAAGAAAATAATCCTAACAAGAGCCAGAGAAGTAGCAGGTTATTATCACATTGAAGGCTACCTGTCAAAGGAATGTGTAACCTCTGTTAGTTATGTTGCAAAGTTATTCTTTTTTTAGGAGCAGTTTGGACTAGATGACTCCTTGGGCATCCATTCCAACTTGGAAAATCTGTGATTCTGTGTCTTGGCCATTTTGTGCTGTGCTGATCCACCTCCAGACCTCCAAAAAAGAATAACAGCTGAAACTAGCATGCTAAATGACTGAAAGAATGCAGTATAGAATTGATTTTATATGTACATGCACACATATACATACACATATAGACACATACGTGTATATTATATATATATATATATATATAGCTATTATTACCTCTTGCCTTGTTCATTAGTTCCCTCCTATCTTCTTTGTAGCATACTCTATCCAGATTCTCTGCCTCGTCAATCCCATTTATATCTTTTTGCTTATATGATCTTCGAAAGAAGTACAGGAAGTTAGGAACAAATTAATGAAAATCAACTGACTTGTAAGTAGGATGAGTTTAGAAGGGCTTCCAGAAGAGGTGACATGGGGATACCATTTAGGCTCATAACTGGAAAAGCAGACCCTACTTGAAATCCAATAGTAAGATAAAGCTAAAAACTCCAGTACCCTCTGCACATGTTTACTGCATTTGTATATGCATACATGCACATATCCATACATATATATACCACACATATATCTATGTAGATAGTTATATATGTATATATACCTGCATTTATGTGCATGAATGCACATCTCTATATAGGTTTATATATATATACATACATACAATACAATGTGTATACATGCATACAAGTGCATGTACTCACATGAGTATATATGTATTATGCTCACGTATGCATATTCGTGTATATATTTCTCTATCCATCTATCTACCTTTCAAGTAGTGAGAAAAAAACAATGCTACAGCTGTGATAGCTGTCAACAAGTTGGAAAATGCTTCTCAAGAATGTTTCTTTGTGGATGGTAGTATTATACAATCATTTGGGAAGCTAGCTGTAGCTAATTGAAGTTGGTTTTTCACCCTAGTATGGACAGGTCATTAAGTGTTTAATCTAGTTCCTTGCAACTCTGCCAGTGAAGCAATAGACCCTGTGCTACAGAATAACCTGGAAAACTGCTAATTACTCCAATTAAGAGGTGTGAATATCATTTACACCTCTCTGTTCCCTTCCAGACAAGAAAGAATGGAGCCAAAAAATACAGGCAGAAAATCCTAAAAAGGACATTTTGAAAGAGGGGGAAATGATTGAATTTAATTAATTTATGCAATTTTTCTAGACTGCAAAATAAGATATGTTTAGTGTGTTTTAGGCGGGCCAGGGGGGAGGGTTTACAAATATAGTCACCCTCCTGCTGAGAGTATTTGAATTGAAATAAATGAAAGAGTACAAGGGGAGGGCTAAATAAAGCTAAAAACAAAATGTAAATACAAACAATATGCGATCTGAATATATGAGCCAAAAGGAAAATTCCAAAATCACCAGTAAACTTGTCTTTAAATGATGGAGGGTCCTGAGTAAAAATTCACAAGAAGGAATTGCCATTAACTCTTCAACCCAGGTGAGAAATATTTGTAGGTTTAAGGGATTTCAGGCTGCAATGGACCTTAGAAATCACTCATTCTGCCACAAATAAATACATTTTCCCATGTTTTATGATGATGAAACTGAAGTCCTAAGAGGTTAAAGCAATTGTTAAAGGTCTGTAACAGCAAGGATTCTGGCATACATAAGAAGGCACACTATACATTTTCTTAGATCTACTTTTCTAAAATGAAAGCAACTTTTGAGGGATCAGCAATCACTTTAATCAAGCACATATATCATTCACTTAGTTCAGCAGAAAAAGTCAACACCCTGAACTTCAGAGGAAATACAAACAGAGAAATAAAGATCAAAAGACAGGGCTTTCATCTCTCTGGCCATAAGCAATACTTACATAGTTACCAGAAAAAGAAGCACCAACATCTGGGTTTTCAAAGATAGGGGGCTCCTTAGTGGCTACCCAGAGTCTCATCTGGCCAAATAAACAGTTCCAATGAGTAAGCCCCCAAGAAAACCTCACCTCAGAATATTTATACACTTTTCAGAGCCAGAGGGCATCACAACCATTGAGAACCAGTGCCTCATTAGAAATTAACAAAATTCCTACAAAACAAATATCTCCTAATCAAGCTTCCCTTAATGGGCAGGCCCCTTAATGGGTGGGGAAGATTTTTAACTCTCTAATTAATATTACAAGTTCACACAAGTATAACACAGAAGAAATAGGATTATGATCCCAAGTTCTTCATCCCAATATCTAGTATTTTCCCTTCTGTGTCATTCTTGGACTAGAAAAGCAGCTAACAAGTTCAAAAGGACTAAATCTGTATAGGATGTCCCTATTTTTACACATAGGTTGTATTCCAAAAGTTAATTTCTTTAAAAAAGAAGTTGACAGCATTTTCTGATAGAAAGAACAAAAATTGTTAAGTTCTTAGGATAGCCTGCAAAAGCCTAATTAACTCATAAGGCTGAACTATAATAGAGCAATGCCATGATTTTAGAACTAAAGGACAGAGCTAGCTAGGATTGATGGACAAAAACTGAAAATAGATACATTGAAGCTTTGGGTCTAGAAAATTTTTTGACAATTGGAGGTATCCAAAAGTTGAATAGTGTTTTTTTTTCCATTACAGGTTTTCATTCAATGTACAGTTTTTTATTTTATAAATGTGATAGTGATAGATTAGATTTAGAGTTAGAAAGTATCTTCTAGATTATCTACTCCATGTCTATCATTTTACAGCTGAGGAATGACTTCTCTACAGAGAAGTCAAGTGACTTGTCTTAGATCACACAAATGTTAAGTGGCAGAATGATAATTTGAACCGAGATCATGAGACTCCTGATCCAGTGGTCACTCCACTGTAGCAAACTTCATGTTTAGTTAAGGGACAGACAAGATGATCCAGAAGATCCTATCCAATTCTGAGATTCTATGATTGTTTCTATATAGCAAAGGTATATTAGGGAAGCCTTCATACCAACTTCTCAGTCTCCTGCAAAGGGAAAATCTCCATGCAACTGGGCAGAAATGTTGTGACTCCATAAATAAAGATGGATAGAGACATGTACTCTGGTACAGAACTGAAAGATTTATGCTTTGAGTTGTTACAATCCTTTATTGGCCTCTAAGGCTCTAGGAAGCTCTGTTTGAAGATGATTTGTGAATAAGTAGGAAGAGATACTCAGTAGACTTAAAAGAAGAATCTTTCCCCTTCCCTCTGTCAGCCCCCCCCCCCCACACCATCCCAGAGAAAATGTCCTTTCCACTTGGACTCTGCACTGGATGTCCTCCATCACAGCAATGCACACATTTGATGAGCATTGATCTGCTCATTTGACATTTTACCTGCTCTTTACTATTAACCAGTTATTTCTGCTTTATGTATTTTTTTTTATTTTTTGAAGTTTTTACATCATTTTTTAAACATTCCTTTTTGAGTTCCAAATTCTATTCATTCCAATGACCCCTCCCACATTAAAAAGACAGACAATATGATACTGATTATACATGTGAAGTTATGCGAAATCTATTTTCACATTAGTCATAATACAAAAGAAAAGAAGGTTTAAAAAATTGTTTCTGCCTTGCTCAGAGTTCATCAGTTCTCTCTCTCTGTCTGGAAGCTGACAACAGTTTTCATCATGATTCCTTTGGAATTGTCATGGATCATTGTATTGATAAGAGTAGCTATATCTTTCACAATTGGTTTTAATTAAAATATTGCTGTTATGGTGTATAATGTTTTCCTGGTTCCACTCATTTCACTTTCCATCAGTTCATGTAAGTTTTTGCAGATTTTTCAGAAGCCATTTCCTTAAGTAATTTCTTATAGAATAACAGTAACCTATCATAGTAATATGCTGCAAATTGTTCAGTCATTCCAAAACTGATGGCCATCCCTTCAGTTTCTAATTCTTTTCCATTACAAAAAGAGTTGCTATAAATGTTTCATACTAAGAGGTCTTTTTCCTTTCTCTTGTGGCAGTGGTTTTTGTTAGATCAAAGGGTATTCATAGTTTAATAGTCTTTGGGCATTGTTTCAAATTCTTTTCTTAAATGGTTGGACCAGTTCACAGCTCTACCAAGGCAGCATAAGGTCTATATTTTTCCACATCCCCTCCAGCATTGGTTATTTTCCTTTCCTGCCCTGTTAGCCAACTGCATAGATAGAAAGTGGTACCACAGACTTGTAATGTGCATTTCTCTAACTATTAGTGATTTAGAGCATTTTTCATATGATTGTGACTAGCTTTGAATTTTTTTCTTCTGAAAACTGTTAACATCTTCTGAAAATTTATCAATTGGAAAATGGCTCTTTTTAAATATGTATTTTTGGCACCTTTTCTTATATATTTAGAAATAAGGAATTTGCCAGAGACCCTTGCTATAAACATCCATTGACAATCCCACCAGTTTCCTGCTTTCCTTCTAATTTTGGTTGCATTGGTTTTGTTTGTATAAAACCTCTTAAATTTTATATAATCAAAATTACCCACTTTTTTCCCCCATGATTGACTTTATCTTCTATTTGGTCATAAACACGTACCTCATCCATAGATATGAATAGGTTTTTTCCCACCCTCTCCTAATGTGTTATCCCTCTTTATGTCTAAATCAGGTATCCATTTTGAGCTTATCTTGGTTTACAATAGGAAATGCTAATGTATGTCTACTTTTACCAGACTTCTTTCCAATTTTCCCAACAGTTTTTGTTGAATTGTATGTTATTGTTCCTTAAGCTCACTCATATTTTTGAGTTTATAAGACATTCAATTACTGTGGTCATTTCCTTCCATATATTATACACCTAATCTATTCCACTGATCACCATTTTTGTCATTTATTTTAGTCTTCAACATTCATTTCCACAAGATTTTGAATTCCAAATTTTCTCCCCTTCCCTCCCTTCTCTCACCCCAAGATGGCATGTATTCTGATTATCCCTTCTCCCAATCTGCCCTCCCCTCTGTCACTTCATCACCCTTCCTATCCCTATACCCTTTACTTTCTTGTAGGGCAAGGTAGATTTCTATACCCCATTGCCTATATACCTTATTTCCCAGTCACATGTAAAAACAATTTTTAACATTTGTTTTTAAAACTTGAGTTTCAAATACTTTCCCTTCTTCCCTCTCACCCACCCTTATTGAGAAAGCAAGCAATTCAATATGGGTTATACAAAGCAGTTCCATAATAACCATGTTGTGAAAGACTATTTTATCCTCCATACTATCCCACCCCTCATTTATTTTATTCTCTTCTTTGACCCTGTAGCTTTTAAAAAATGTTTGCTTCTGACTAACCCCTCACCCAATGTTCCCTCCCTTCTATCATTCCCAACATTTATCCTCTTTTTCCTACTTCCCTGTAGGGTAAGATACCGAATTGAGTGTGTATGTTATTTCCTCCTGAAGCCAAGGTCTCATTAGTTACAAATATTATCTTTCCATGTAGGAATGCAAACAGTTCAATTTTCATTAGTCCCTTATGATTTCTCTTTCCTGTTTATCTTTCCTTGCTTCTTGTGACTCTTGTATTTGAAAGTCAAATTTTCTATTCAACTCTGATCTTTTCAATATGAATGTTTGGAAATCCTGTATTTCACTGAATGTCCATTTTTTCCTTTGAAATATTATATTCAGTTTTTCTGAGTAGGTGGTTCATGGTTTTAATCCTAACTCCTTTGACCTCTAGAATATCACAATGGTTTTATATTCTTCATAAATTTCAGTTGATTGTAAAGTGATAAAATTGAATTCCAGTATAGATTATCACTTATTAAACCTTTTATAGTCTCTTTTAATGTCATTATTGGATATGCCATCAATTAATTTAAATAGACTCTCACAAAGATTCTGTATAGAATGTAAAGCATTCTTACATGTCAGTAGATAATGATATTCCTTGATCATCTGTTTCAGTATTAAGAAGAATTGGAGATTTTAACTTATGACTTCTTCTATCATTCAGATACCTTGTTTTAGTCCTTAATGTTCTCAATATTTTATTGACCCCCAAACAGATCTCTTCTATATATACTTTGTCTAATTTGGCTGTGTGTAGTTCATGCCATAGTTCATGGAATATCATTTATAAATTCCTTTATAAGCATATCTGCATCTATTATATTAAGTTCCGAGCAGAGTTATTTTTCTATCATTGATGGGGAAAATTTGTTAATTTTTTATTTTGCAATACTTTTTCATTTTTCTACTGTTTTTCATCCTCTTTTAATTTCAATCTTGAATGTCCATGAGCATCTTTGCCTCCATGCTATAAGGAGGCATCAAAGTAAATATTGTGGAGGGATAGAGATAGAAGGATCAAAAATTGAAGCAAAACAATTGAATTTGCAGTGACAGAGTCACCCTTACCACATATATTTATTTCTCCAGTGCCTTTAATTTCTTATATAGTAAACATTAATAAATGCTCCATTCATCTATCTTTTTAGTGGCACTATGGGCAGTGAGCTGGTAAAGTGGATAGAGAGCTGGGCCTGGAGTCAGGAAGATCCAGCTCCCTGAGTTCAAATCTAACTCAGTGATTCTGAACAAATCACTTAACTGTTTGCTTCTGTTTCCTCATATATATAATATGAGCTAAAAAAGGAAATGGTAGTCACTTCAGTAGATCTGCCAAGAAAATCCCGAATGGAGTCATGAAGAATTAGAAATGACTAAAAATTATTTAACAAAAAGAACAGGGATACAACATGTAAACAGAGAAGTAAAGCCATGATAGTTTGAAAAGGAGAGAGGACTAAAAATTGAGGACATGGGAAGGCTGGAAAGACAAGACAGCACCTATGTTGTTGTATGGCACTTTAAGGTTTACCAAGTTAGGCTTATGTAAATGACCTTATCTGATTCTTCTAACAATCACCATAATATAAGTAGATAGGTAGATAGATAGATAAATATTTCAATTTTGCAGATAAGAATATCGGGGCTACTGGGCGTGGTGGTACATGGGAAGCTGAGACTGGTGGAATGCTCAAGTTTGGGCATACTGAGCTACAATAGAATTAAATAAAGGTGACTAACTCTCCACACTATTTCCAGCACCACCAAAGTGGCCTAAGAAAGGATGAAGTGACTTGATTTTGAAACCAAGCAGTTTAGAACGTCCATATCAATTTTCAATGGGATTAGGTTTATGAGTGGCTGCTTTACTTATTGTTTGGGTGAGATAGGGAGACCTGGTAAGGGAAAAATTAAGACTAAGAATCATTAAATGACTTGGTCATGAGCCTATGGTCAGTAGTATTTACATAGAATTTCTATCCAAATTATTGCTAAAGAGCTTAGGTCTAGAGAGATAGAGATAGGAGTCACATACATTAAGAAATTGAAAGACGGAAAAGAATTTAGTGAAAACAAAAACAAAACAGAAATGAAAAGGTACAAGAAATAGGGGGAATTATAGAATCCCATACTCAAGCAAAGTTCTCCTCTAAAACATCTTGGAGAAGTAGAAATCTATCTTCTACTTAAAGATCTCTGGAGATGGAGAATTTATTGTCTTTCAAAATGGCCTCTTCCACTTTTGTGCAAATGAAAATTTTAGAAAATTTTCCTTTCTATCTTGGTAAAATTCACTTCTCTCTTATTTTCACTTATTTGACTTCTGTGTTTTTTAAAATTTATTTAAGTTTTCAACATTCATTTCCACAAAATTTTGGGTTCCAAATTTTCTCCCCATTTCTCCCCCCTCCCCAGCACAAAACACCAAGCATTCTAAATATCCCTATCATCAATCTCCCTTCTAAAATCCCTCCCTTCCCTTATCCCCATCTTCTCTTTTATCCTGTAGGGAAAGATAACTTTCTCTACCTCATTGCCTGTATTTCTTATTTCCTAGTTGCAAGAACAATATTCAACATTTGTTCCTAAAACTTTGAGTTCCCACTTCTCTTCCTCCCTCCCTCCCCACCCATTCCCTTTGGAAAGGCAAGCAATTCAATATAGGCCATATCTGTGTAGTTTTACAAATGACTTCCATAATAGTCATGTTGTATAAGACTAACTATATTTCCCTCCATCCTATCCTGCCCACCATTTCTTCTATTCTCTCTTTTGATCCTGTTCCTCCCCAAGAATGTTGACTTCTAATTGCTCCCTCTTCCCATTGCTCTTCTTTCCATCATCCCCCCAACACTGCTTATCCCCCTCTCCCCCACTCTCCTGTATTGTAAGATAGGTTTTCATACCAAAATGAGTGTACATTTTATTCCTTCCTTTAGTCAATTGTGATGAGAGCAAGCTTCATGTTTTCTCTTTCTCACATCCTCACTTTTCCCTCCACTAAAAAGTCACTTATTTACCTCTTTTATGAGAAACATTTTTCCCTTTCTCCTCCCAATATATTTCTCTCTCACTGTTTAATTCTCACTTTTTAAGATATGATCCCATCCAATTCAATTCACCCTGTGCTCTCTGTCTCAATCTGTGGTGTGTGTGTGTGTGTGTGTGTGTGTGTGTGTGTGTGTGTGTGTGTAATCCCTCCAACTACCCAAATATTGAGAAAAGTTTCAAGAGTTACAAATATTATCTTTCTATGTAGGAATGTAAACAGTTCACCTTTAGTAAGTCTCTTATGATTTTTCTTTCCTGTTTATCTTTTCATGCTTCTCTTGATTCTTGTGTTTGAAAGTCAAATTTTCTATTCAACTCTGGACTTTTCATCAAGAATCCTTGAAAGTCCTCTATCTCATTGAATGACCATTTTCCCCATGAAGTATTATACTCAGTTTTGCAGGGTAGATGATTCTTGGTTTTAATCCCAGTTCCTTTGAGTTCTGGAATATCATATTTTAAGCTCTTCAGTCCCTTAATGTAGAAGCTGCTACATCTTATTTTATCCTGTTTGCATTTCCATAACATTGGAATTGTTTCTTTCTAGCTGCTTGCAGCATTTACTCCTTAAACTGGAAACTCTGGAATTTGGCTGCAATATTCCTAGGAGTTTCTCTTTTTGGATCTCTTTCAGGAGGTAATCAGTGGATTCTTTCAATATTTATTTTGCTCCCTGGTTCTAGAATGTCAGGGCAGTTTTCCTTGATAATTTTAGGAGAGATGATGTCCAGGTTCATTTTTTGATCATGACTTTCAGGTAGTTCCATAATTTTTAAATTGTCACTTTCAGATCAATTTTTCAGGTCAGCTGTTTTTCCAATGAGATATTTCACATTATCTTCCATTTTTTCATTCTTTTGGTTTTGTTTTGTGATTTCTTGGTTTTTCATAAAGTCATTAACTTCCAACTGCTCCAATTTAATTTTAAAAAAATGTATTTTCTTCAGTGAGCTATTGAACTTCCTTTTCTATTTGGTTAGTTCTGCTTCTTAAAGCATTCTTCTCCTCATTGGCTTTTTGAACCTCTTTTGCCAATTGAGTTAGCCTATTTTTAAAGGTATTATTTTCTTCAGCATTTTTTTGCATCTCCTTTAGCAAGTTTGACTCACTTTTCATGATTTTTTTGCATCAGTCTCATTTCTCTTCTCAGTTTTTCCTCCACCTCTCTTACTTGATTTTCACAATCCTTTTTGATCTCTTCCATAATCTGAGACCATTGGATATTTATTTTGGAGGTTTTTGATCAGAGACCTTGACTTTGATGTCTTTCTCCTTTTTTCAATCCTTTTACTGTTCTTCCTTATCTGAAAGAATGGTATTCACCAATAACTCCTTTTATAGTCTTATTTTTTTGGTCATTTTCCCAGTCAATTATTTGACTTTTGAGTCCTTTGTCAAGAGGAGCATATATTCTGGGGACCTGTAAGTTCTCAGTTGCTCCAAGGTAGCACAATCAAGGGAGAGGAGTTTATGCCTCTCCTGACCTGTGCTCTTGTCTGTAAGCAACCACTTGCACTCTGTTCTGCCCAGGATATGAGAGAATTCTCTCTCCACAACCAACTCCAGTTCCACCATGCCAGCACTCTTCCTCAACCCAGGAGAGACACTCAGGGCTGAGATTCTTATCAGTGGTTCAATTCCCCCAGGAGCTTTAGGATGACAGCTCAAAAAATGGATGCTGCTACTGCAGTTGCTGCTGCCGGTCAGATATTGTTCCTTTCTCACCCACGTAAAAGAGCTTTGTCACTGACATCTGAAGCTGTATTTGGCATTTGCAGGTTGAGCAATCTTGGGACATCAGCTGTTGCCAGGGATTCCACCCCCTGAATCTTGTTCTGGTCTTATTGCTGCTGTTCCATGGCCAAGGCCGGGCTGCATTTTGCTCCATGCCTGGGTGGTAGACCTTTCATGTTGACCTTTCAGTCTGTCTTGGACTGGAAATTTCTTTCACTCTGTAGTTTTGTGGCTCTAGAGTTTGATTAGAATCATTTTTACAGGTATTTTATGGGCTATGGAGGGGAACCTCTACAGATCCATCCTTCTACTCTGTTATTTTGACTCCGAATCACCATTGGAAATTTTTTAAGATCTTGCATACTAAATCTATCACAAAAATTCCTCGCCCACTGTGGTTGTTACTGTGCACAAAGTTCCCCTGATTCTGCTCCTTTCACTCAATATCAGTCCATATAAGTCTTTCCAGGCCTCTCTGAAGTCTTCCTATTCATCACTTCTTATAGTACAATAGTATTCCATTATATTCCTATGCCACAACTTGTTCAACTATTCCCCAATTTATGGGTATCCCCTTGATTTCCACTTTTTGTCCACTACAAAGAGAACTACTATAAATATTTTTGTATTCTTTCCCATTTCTGAGATCTCTTTAGGATAGAGACCTAGAAGAGATATTGTTGGGTCAAAGAGTATGCACATTTTTGTAGCCCTTTTGGCATAGTTCCAAATTGCTCTCCATAATGCTTGCATCGATTCACAGCTCCACCAACAACGAATTCCAACTCTCCCACATCTTCTCCAATATTCATTATCTTCCTGTTTTGTCATGTCAGCCAAGCTGAAATAATCTACAGATAGAATGTGCCACCTTCACAGTTCAGCTGCAAATCACCTTTACAGTTTTGTTACAAATGAATAATTAGTTCCTGCTGCACAGTGACCTCTTTCAGATAATGTCTGCCATCTATGTACCTTTGCACCGATGATCATCCATTCCTGTTTCTCCCCACCTCCATGGCTCATAATCCCTAGGATTTTTTGTTGTTGCTCATTTATCGTTTAAAGACATCTCAGGGACCACCTTTCTTTACCCTCTTCCCTCAGCATTTCTGTACTGTAATTATCTTGAGTCTATGTTGCATCTATTTTGTAAATACCTAAGTATTTTCACCAGCTAGATTGCAAGCTCTTTGAAGAAACTAGCTACTTTTATTCTTGTTTTCATATTTCCTCTGTCTTTCATAAAATGGACTTTGAAGGAATGCTTGCTGATCAATGGATTTAAAGGCAGTAACAAGATTTGGTAAATGACTGAAGCTATAGAGGGAAAACAGGAAAAAAGAAAAGGTAGAAAATCTAAAGTAACAACATTGACCAGGAAGGATGAGTTTTGATGAGAAAGGAAAGGCGAAGACCTGAATCCCCAGCTGAATCCTCAATAGTTGTTCATAAGCAAGGATGCGTATCATCCAAGTAATTTGAAATTGTTGAACTGTATATCCTCTGTTCTGAAAGGTGTCTAGTTAGAAGTTTTGAGAAACATCTATGTGAAGTGGTAGGAAAGATATTAGACTCCTACTGGAAGAAACTGAACCTTTGCCACATTTTTTAAAAGACCTTTTTCCTTTTTTATAATATTAGTGGGCAAATGGACACTGAAAATATTTTAGGTTGTTGAAAAAATAGGCTTCTTATCTTAGTGTCAGCTGAATTCCTTTGTTGGACTTTTTTTCTGTGTCTCTGCTGATGAAAGGTTCCTCCTTAAGCAGAAAAGGTTTCTACTGGGAAACTTTGGCTCCTAAGCTTGCATTTGAAACTACCCTCAAATGGTTCCTCATTCAGACACAGTGATGATAAAGCAGACTAGAGAGACTTGGCTAGGCTGGGAATGAAGACCCCTGTTGATGCCTGAAGTGTTATTAATGGTGTACATAGTTCGAAAACTTGACCCATGTTGATTCAATATGTAATAGAAAGGATAAGGTATGATATGGGAATCCTTCTGAAAGGTTTCTATCTACTCTTTCTGCCCTCCTCTCCCTTTACTAACTGTAAGAGCTTTACAGAGGAAAAGGACTCTGAGATTCTCATGGATCTGAGAATCAATTTATAAAAGCATTGCTCAATTCAGGATTTGGAGGTCCTGGTGGCAACTGGAGTTGATGTAATGGTTTTCTCTGTGTGGTTAGTATATGGCTAGTAGATAAACATTTTGGAATTGGGACTTCATTTCTTCAAAACTGAAGGGAAGCTTTTAAGGAGGCAAATCATATTACCTTGTAAAATGTTTCAAGTTGGAGATTTTTAGAAGTAAAAAATAATTTATAAATAGCTTCATATGTATGTATACACACAATATATATATATTTATATGTATATGTAATATATGATTGAAAGTTATGTTGTTCCCCAATTGATAAATGGTCAAAGGATATGAACAGGCAGTTTTCAGAGGAAGAAATTAAAGATATCTATAATCATATGAAAAAATGCTCTAAATCACTATTAATTAGAGAGATGCAAATCAAAACACCTCTGAGATACCACATCACATCTATCAGACTGGCTAACATAACAGAAGAGGGAGATGATAAATGTTGGAGAAGATGTGGGAGAGTTGGAACACTAATTCATTGTTTGTGGAGCTGTGAGCTAATCCACGCATTCTGGAGAGCAATTTGGAGCTATGCCCAAAGGGCTGCAAAAATGTGCATACCCTTTGACCCAGCAATACTGCTTCTAGGGCTGTATCCCCATGAAGTCCTAAAAATGGGAAAGGGTCCCATATGTACAAAAATATTTATAGTAGCTCTGTGGTGGCCAAAAACTAGAAATCAAGGGGAGGCCCATCAACTGGGGAGTGGTTGAATAAATTATGGCATATGAATGTAATGGATTACTATTGTGCTATAAGAAATGATGAACAGAAAGACTTCAGAGAGAGCTGGAAAAACTTATACAAACTGGTGCTAAGTGAAAGGAGCACAACCAAGATAACTTTGTACACAGCAACAACCACAGTGTGCGAGGAATTTTTCTGCTAAACTTAGAACTTCATTGCAATACAAGGACTTAAAAAATTTCCCAATGGTCTTTTAAGGCAAAATGGCTTCCACATTCAGAGAAAGAACTATGGAATTCAATCGCAAAATATAGCAGATCATTTTATTTTGTACTACATTTGGTTTATTTCATGATTTCTCCCATTCATTTTAATTCTTCTAAGCAACATGACTGTGGTGAAAATGTATTTAACAGGAATGAATGAGTAGAACCTATATAAAATTGTATGCCATCTCAGTGAGGGAGAGGGAAAGTAGGGGAGAAAGTGGGGGAAGGAGGGAAAGAAAAAAATCTAGGTTGTATGACAGTGACTGTGGAACACTGAAAATAAATTTAAAAAAAATAAGTTATATTGACTCAGTTACCCGTTGTTCCCAGTCCTATTTATCAGTCATTGTTGGGAGAGGTTTTGGTGGGAAAGGAGACACTGAGTCTGCAGCTTCTTTTTTTTTAAATCATCTGCTCTTTGTCACATATCCTACCTGAAAATCCTCATGTTCTTGCTACCTTGGGGATAAACAGAGTTTCAAGGGCCCATCCTTTTCTTCTGAGGTATATCTATCTGAATTATCTTAAAATTACCTGTAAAAGCTGGCCTCACTTTGACATCATTGCAGATAATCAATGTCAGGCCAAATTCTTGTTTTGTTCACATGCAATTAGCATTTTTCATTAAGGCTTTGTTTGTAGCTATTTTCATAGTATTGCCTTCTGAGCTGATGTCTTGCTTTTCTTTGCCACCATAATAACTTTATGATAAAGATTTTTTTGATTGTTCATTTTTCCAGCCTATTTCTTGACTTTGAACTTTATGTTAAAGTTGGACTCTGCTTAACTGAGGGTGGAAAAGTACTGCCCCATATTTTTGGTTTTAATGCACTTCTGTTTCCAGAGCTAGCTCTAGGGATCTGCAAGATTTTGGTCCTTCCAAGGAGGTGTAATCCAGGAAAAGTTGTGGTCACTGCTCTTCTGGTATGTATTGTGGTCTCCTGTTCCCCTGCATCTGCAAGGTGTAGTGCTCCTTCTGACCCTGGAACTGTGACCAAGTAGAGTAGTAGCCTACTCTACTGCAATCAGAAGTGTTAGTACTTCTCAGTCCATTGGAACTGCAACTAGGGCTTATATTCCTTTGTGACCAATCACAAACATTTCTCTCTTCCTTGCAACTGTGACCCAGAACTGCAAAAGAGCAATAGAATTTTCAATCAATACCAGCTGTACCAGCAAAGGGCTATTCTTTCTGACCATTTGTCTGACGCTCTTTTTCTGAACTGAAAGCTCTTGAAGCTGCTGCTGTTACCAGGCTCTACCCTAGTACAACTTTGTAAGTTGTCTTAAGCCAGAAAAATGTCTCATTCTGACTTTTTGTTGGCTTTTTCACTCCAAAATTTGATTTGAGCTCTCATTTTGACGTTGTTTAGAGGGGAAGTTTGGGAGAGCTCAACTTGGTTGCTGCCTGCATTCTGCTCCTCTGGAAGAATCTCCTCTAATGGAGGCTTCCCTAAGGAATCTCAGTAACCTGTGCTCCTGTGGCCCTTCCCTCTGAATAAAAGGTGGAGATCTCTTCCCAGAACTTCCACTTAACCAGGGCACCTAAGATCATCGTCCTTTTATTTCCCACCAGATCTACATTCTTCTATCATGCTGTCCTTCTCTAGGTATCTTCTCTCCCTCATTTCCCATTTCACCTTCATTTTCTGTATTGTCTTCTCTATTGGAGCATAAACTGTTTTGAGCACAGGCCTTAGCTTTCTTTTCTTTTCTTTTTTTTTAACTTATATTTGTATTCCTAGCATTTAGTAAAATTCCTGGTATTGGGCTTAAGCCTTTATTAGAAGTTGTTATCTGACTGATGATGATTCAGAAGGTCCTATAGAACAGGGTGATATAGTAAAAATAAGGAGTTAAAGGATCCGGCCAATCTAGCTCTACGATCTGTGTGATTTTGAATGTCATCACTTAGCCATATCTCAGTTTGCCTCATTTGTAAAATGTGGGACTTGTACTAGATAATCCCCAAGGTTTCTCCAACTTTACATCTATGATTCTCCCTATGATCTCTATTTTCCATCTAGGTCATTTTTTTCTCAGATATGTTCCTCAGAGGTTAAGAACTATATTTTCTTTAGAAAACAGGAAAGTGGGGGTACTAATGGATATGTAATCTTCTCATGCTCTCAAATTGAAAATTGTTTTCTGAATCAAATATAGTCAAGAAGAATGACAGGTATCCAGTTTGACGAGCAATACGACCCCCTCATCAGGCTGAATTTGCTTCATTCTGGGATCAAACAGCCTTAGTCCTTGAAGACAGATCCATATCAGAAGCAATGTTTCAACTGCACTTTTGGCTCCTCCCCAAACAATGCACACTAGAGGACAACAATGGTGCTTTGACATCCTTCCTTCTAGACACATGAATCTCTTAAAACTCTGAATTTAGGGCCCCAGGATTTTTGACCAGCACAGTGTTCCGGTATCATACTTTAGATATCTGTGTTGGGACCAATGAGCCTGTTGAGAGAGTCCTTACAACACCTACTGACATCCTAAAAACCAGGATACCTGAATTCCCTGTAAAACTTCCTCTTTATCACAGATGTACTCCCAACAGAATCTTTACTTCAGTTAAAGTCCCCTGCCCCAACTCCATCACCATGGACACCAACAATCTTTCCTTCTGAGACATCTTCTGACTCCAAACCTGTCCCCTCTACCTCACACCTAATTATAAGCCATAGTTTCTTTCTTTTGGAACATGTTTTATTATTCAGTAGGCTAAGTCTTGAGGGGCAGTGTGGTATAGTGGCTTCAGGAGCAAGCCTCAGCATCAAGAAGACCTGAGTTCATTCCTAGCCTTTGACATGTGCTGTCTATGTGACCATGGGCAAAGACTTAACAACATTTACAATAATATCTAGCATTTTTATATAACACCTGCTATGTGCCAGACACTGATCCTTGCAGCAGCCCTGGGAGACAAGTGCTACTGTTATCCTCATTTTACAGGTAAGAAAACTGAGGCAAACACAAGTTAAGGCACTTGCCCAGGTTCATGCTAGCTCATGTATCTGACACTAGCTAGCAAGATCTGAAGCTGTATGTGAACACAGGTCTTTCTGACGTCAGGTTCAGCACTTTATTGAGGCAGCTCCTCAAGGGGCTAGGTGGTGCAGTGGATGTGGAGTGATGCACCTTGAAGAAGAACTGATTTCCAATGCAATTTTAGATATTTGCTAGCTATGTGACTCCTTTTAACTCAGTTTCCTTATCTTTAAAATAGGGAAAATAATAGCATCTACATCCTATGGTTATGAGGCTTAACTAGGATGATATTCATAAAAGACTTTGCAAACTTAAAAATGCTATAAGTTGAAGAGGTGTGGCTGATGCCTTGGCCAAGGGAGTCGATTTCCAAGGAGTTTCCTATTCCCATGATATCACAGGCATAGTCCTAATCCCTATTCAGTTGGTTAAGGCTTAACTTACATACTTCCCCATGCTACACAAAGAGGTCGATTACAAACATATACACATATACACAATATACATGTGTGTGTACATGCATACATGTGCATATATACACATATGCGCACACAACATGCATATACATATATGCACACGCATGCACACACGTATACACACATATATGTGCATGTATACATGCATATATAGAGAGACAGAGACAGAGAAAGAGAGAGACTCTCCATTAGTCTGTCTCCTATAGTAGAGGCAAGCAAGTACAGAAATCTGTTAAAATAGCATCATGTTGACTCTACTCGTAATATTTCCTCATGTGAACTTTGCTGTGTCTACCCTCAGTTTTTTTCACTGCCTCACAGTGGAAAGCTTCTGATGGCAAGATTCTCTCATTTTTTTTCATTTTTTTCCCCAGAGTATTTAACACTATTGGCAAATGTTCCAAGAAAAAAAATAGTTATTTTGTAAGAAAGATGTCCTGGCAATAGTAATAATATTCGAGGCATCTTTTATTGGGAGGAGGGCATCTCATGTATCTGTTTGCACATATTTATTATCTGTCTCTCTCATTTCCTTTCCCTGCAATTGAACCATTAATAAAAATAAGACCCTCATAACAAATATCCATAGCACAATGAAACAGATTTCCACCTCAGCTGTCTTCAAAAATGTATTTCTCATTCTACATTTTAACTCCATCACCTCTTTGGCAGGATGTGGGTAGCATGCTTCATCATTAGTCCTTGAGACTAATGACATCACTGCATTACTTAAAGTTCTTAAGTCTTTTAAGGTTGTTTTTCTTTATAATGGTGTTGCAATGATGTAAATTGTTCTTTAAGCTCTGGTCACTTCACCCTGTACCAGTTCACAGTTCTTGGTTTCCTCTGAAACTCTTCATATTTGAACAAAGATATTTTATTACATCCATAGCCAATGCTTTGTTTAACCATTGCTCAATAGTTGGGCACCTGTTTAATTTCCACTTCTTTGCCACTACAAAAAGTTTCTATAAATATTTTTGTACATATGGGTCCTTTTCCTCATCCCTGATCTCTGTGGAATAATGAAGGCATATTATAAACATAAATGACCAAAAATGAATCAAGAAACCAAAACATTTCCCCTAGGATGGATTGTCCTTTTCACTAAATGGGAAGTATTACAATAAAAAGAGCATGAATTCTATAGCCTAAGCAATGGATTGTCCTTTTCACTAAATGAGAAGTATTACAATAAAAAGAGCATGAATTCTATAACCTAAGCAATCAGAATTAAGATTTCTGGTGATTCTTTTTCATTTTATTCAAAAAATTATTTTAAAATATTACCATTTAAACTCTATAAAAAAACTTCCAATAATCTTTTAATAATCCTTTCTTTTGTAAGTTGATGGGTGAGGGTGGGAATAGAAATGTGTGTTACAGGAAAAGAAAAGAGAGAGAGAGAAAACTGGATTTATTTAGCTTTGTTTAGTTTTTTGGCATCAGAATAGTTCAAATGTTAGAGATGATATAGGAGCTGAGTGGACTCACCCTTTGAGAATGACAGGCTGTTCTATTATTGGAATCTGAATCGTAAGGTTGATATGGAGAGTCTGCACCTCTTAGTATTTCTAGGAGACAGAGTTGTTTTTCCTCCTCTGATGGAGAGAAACAGATGCCTGTGGCACATGATACCTATGATCATGGCTAGTGAATGGGCTTCTAATCATAGATATGAAAGGTATTGATTTATAAATAAATACCTGGAAAATTCAGAAGGATTCATTACTCACCTCAATGGGGATTAGTGAATAAGAAATACACACAATAAAAATAACTGGCTGAGAGAAATAAGTCATAATTCTCATTAAACAAACATTTTACCCCACTAGCTAATTTTGGCACCAAAGCTTTAGCATTACCTAATCTAACTCCTAAGAATAGTGTCTCCATGTTTTCCTGAACTAGGTCTTCGGTTTAATTCCACCAACACTATTAAGTGCCTAGCACAATCAGGGTATGATGTGAGGGACCTTCAATGCAAAAATAAAACATCACTTAGTATCTGACCTCAAGAAGCCTTCAGAATGAGAAGGATGTAGCATGCACACTAATAGATGGGACAGAAGGTAGAATTTGATGGAGAAAATTACGTAGAAATTCTGGAGGATGTACGTATCTAATGCAGTGGAGACGGTGACAGGTAGCTTTATGGAAGAAGTCACTGCTGAGTGGGGCCTTTAAATGAGAGAACAAGGTACTTCAGGTATAGGAGACAGCCTATGAGGATGTCTGGGCCTCAGAGCATGGGAGGAGTGCTCCAGTCTGGCTAGTGCCCAGACTATAGGGAAAGTAGTACGTGACAAGGCTTGAAAGTTAAATGAGTTCGGGAGCAGATTGTGAAGGATCTCAAACTCCTGACTGGGGAACATGTGTTTGATTTTCTATATAAGGGGGAGACATTGATGGTTTGGGAGCTAGGAAATGATATGATCCGATCTGAGTCTTGGAAGTATTCTTTTGACAGGATAGTTCATAAAGGAGGACACTCTGGAGTCAGACACTTCCCTCGCACTGCCAGCAGGTCCTCGACACCTCACGTCTACAGCGTTCCGATAGCCTGCTGGTTGGGCAGCCTGCCTTAGCCCTCTCCTCGGTCCATCCTCCTTTCAGCTACCAGTGATTTTCCTAAAATGTTGGTCTGATCATGCCACTCATGTGTTCAACAAACTGCAGAACCTCCTTGTCAACTCCAGGAGCAAATGTCAAATTCTGTTTGGAATGAAAAGCACTTCATTACTCTCCCCCTCCCCTCCTCGCTCCTCCTGCCCCTGCAACCTTTCTAGTCTTACACCTTATGTCACCTGCCATCCTCCACCTTCTCTTGCTCCTTGTGATTTTGACTTTCTTGCTGTTTTTGGAGCAAGACATTAACATCTCTTGATTCTGGGCATTTTCACTGCCTATCCCCTTGCCTGGATTATCCTTTTCTCCTCATTATCTCCTGGCTTTCTAAGCTTCCTTCAAGGCTCAGCTAAAACTCCATGTTCTGCAAGAAGCCTTTCCTGATCCCAATAATTTGGAAGCCTTCCCTCTGCTAATTTCCCTTTTATCCTGCACATAGCTTACTTGAAAATAGTTACTTGAATTTTGACACCCCCAAGATTGAGCAGGGATGTCTTTTGTCACTCTTTGTTTCCACAGGGTCTGGCACACAGTAGGAACTTGATAAATGCTCTTGACTTCTTGACAAGAGGCACATGACAGCCCAGGAAAAAAGAATGTTCCAGCCTGAACCAAGGTTGTGGTAGTATGAGTAGGAATGAACAAGAGGTTATTTTGGGGTCAAAAGAATTTGACAAATGCGTGGATGTGGATGAGAGAGGCGAGGGAGAAGAAAAACTTCAGAATGATTCTTATATTTAAATTTTGGGCCACTTGAAATAGAAAGGTCGCCTACTAACAGATATATGGAGTTGGGAGGGGAGGTAGGTTTAGAGAAGATGAGTTCAGTTTTTCACATCTAGAGCTTTGAGTGCTAGTGGAATATCCCAAGGAATACGCTAGACAGGCAATTGGAAATTCAGGATTAGAATTTAGGGAAGAGCTCAAGGTTGGGTATACAGATTTGGGAGTTAGCTCTATACAGCCGATGTCTGAAAGAATTCTTTAAAAAAAATAGAATCACAGAATGTTGGAATCTAAAATATAGAGGTCATCTAGTCTAATTTCCCTTCCAATATAGTCATCTCTTCTACAAAGTTTCTGACAGATGGTAATACAGTCTCTTTTGGAACACTTACAGTTTCAAGGAACTCATTACAATGTTAAGCAGCCCAGTCCATTGTTAGGCAGTTATCACTGGTAGAACATTAATCTTTATGTTGACAGAAAATCTCCCTATAAATTTTACTCATTGGTTTTCATTCTATTTTATCTTTCAGTGTTCTTCCAAAGTGGGACCTCCCCAAACCTATGGGGCTCTTGGGTGATAATAAGGAGCTCAGAATCAATCCACTGAGGCATGAAAAGATGGATCTTATACAGTGGTATGCTCGCAAAAATTTAACTGACTCTACGAAACAATCTTCCTGCTGCCCCTGCAAAAAATGCATATACCATACAGTTTTACCTTTAATCTACATTTAACATTTTCTTTGTCAGTTTCTTAAGGCTAGATAAACAAGAAAACAATAAATCAAGCCTTGGTTTGCTAACATGGAATCAATGCTTATATTAAAAATTTAATAATCAGCTCTCAAGAGCTAGGACAATTTAGCTCCACTACATTCCTGGCACCCTCTTCATAACAATTCCTGAGCTTTGTCTTCAACACAGCCGTGCCATCTGCTTTACCCCTTCATGGGTCAAAGTCTCCCATTCTGACCAGTGATCTCACCAGTGCAAGCTCCCAAATCTCTACCCTTCTTCACTTGGGGTCAGACCTTAACTACCCTAGAAGGATAGTTCTAAATGAACAGGTCCCAGGCACCAGTTTCAGCAACTGAACAAACAAAATTCTAGGCTCCAGGCATCCTCACACTCTGACCTACAGATCTGAAGACTGAGTCAATAAACCCTTCAGTAGGCTCTGTGCTTTCAGGCAACTGTCACTAAGAAGTTTCTTCCCCTCCTCTTTTTGCTTTCAGTGTTACAATGTCATGTCTACATGCTGAGCAGGCATTTGAGGGTTGTGATCTGGACTGAATATCTCATTACATTAGCCTTCCCTTCAAAGTCACTATTCTTTAAACTTCCTTCCTTCTCTCAAAAAATGCTTCCATTCACCTAGGTTCACAACTTGGCTTCATCCTTGACTCTTCCCTTTCATTCATGCCCCATATCCAGTCAGTTACTAAGACTTGTAATTTCTTTGTGCCACATATCTTGCCTATCTGTGACCTTCTTTACACAAAGACCATACTGGTTTAGGCAATCATTACTTCTCACTAGGATTAGCACTTGGTCTCTCTGCCAGGCTCTTCCCTCTCTCATAGATCTTCCAAATAACAGTGAAAGTCACTCTCCTACTCTATAAATTCCAGTGAATGCCTGTTAACTCTAGGATCAAATGTGATTTCATCTTTATACTATAATATTTTCATTTCTATTCTGTACACATTTATTAATGTACATTATTATTAGTTCAGTGATATAGTATATAATTTACAAGTAAATATACATTTACTGGGTGTGCATGCTCAGAATTTTTTACTTCTAGAGATGTTAAAAAAAACAGGAAAACACTATTCTAGAGTAACACAAAATAAATCTGTTCCACCTTTTACATGATAGCTCCACAGATGTTTGAACACAGTCATCATGTGCATGCCTTCTACAACTGGGATCCAATTAAGGCTTCCAGTCTCATTTCATACCCCTCTTTGGGGGCATTTTAGGTTCCAAAGAAACACAACTACTAACTATATCCCTGTCTTATCCTGAAATTTCCCATCTCCATCATGTATTCTACCGGGCTTTTTCTCATTGTTAGACATGCGGAAATCCTTCTTTTTCCTCAAGGCTCAGTTCTGGTGCCACCTTTTCCTTACAGTATATCCTGAACTGCCCACATATATCTCTCCTTCTTACAGTAGTCCCACAGGACTTTTTAAAAAAAAGTTATTTTGATTAAAAAAAGTTTTTAATTAAAATCATTTCAAAATTATCTTCAAATATTATTTATTTTATTTTTAGTTTATGCAATAAAACAAGCATTTCCATAACATAATATAATAAAAAAGATGATTGCACATGGAACTGCAGATTTATCACATAAAACTTGCCATACCTTTGAAAAACATAATAAAAGTTATCATATAAATTTCTTTTCCCCTTTTTTCTTCCTCCCCTACTCCTGTCCTAGAGAGAACTACCATTAGACACAAATACGTATACGTGTGTATGCATCTATATATACACATATATAGATGTATACACATAAATATGTATGTAAAATCATTCTTTACATTCCTCTATTTATCAGTTTTTTGTTTGGATACAGGTAGCTGCTTTCTTCATATGTCTTTTGTACTTAATCTGGTTATTTATACTAGTCAAAATGATTTATTCACTCAAAATTGTTCTTAAAACAGTATTGCTGTTACGCTATACAGCATTTTATTGTTTCTGGTAATTTCTCATTTTTGTCTCATTTTTTTCATCACTTTCTAGGAAACTAGATAGTACAGTAGATAGAGCATCAGTGTCTTGAGTCAGCAGAGAAATGAGTTCAAATCCTGCCTCACATACTTGTTGACTGACCTTGGGCAAATAAATCACTTGATCTGCATTTGCCTCAGTTTTTCATCTGTAAAACGGCAATTATGAGACCTCCCTTCCAGGATTGCTATGAGGATAAATTGGATAATAATTATAAAGTTCTTAGTACAGTGTCTGGCACAAAGTAAGTTCTATATAAGTATTAGCTGTTATTATTAGGAAGCAGAATCTTCGATTTAGAACTGAAAGGAACTTTCAAGGTCCTGTAGCCCAACCATACCAATTTATAGATGAGGAAATAAAAGCACAGAGTGGTTTGATAACTTATCCAAATTAATCAAAGTAAGAAGGTACAGAAGAAATTGAACCCAGCTTTAGTATCCAAACCTGTTGATGTTTTACATTGTATCACATTGTATCCCATTGTATCATCAATTTCCTCTTCATTAGATAGCCTTCTTCAAGGTCAGGAATTTGTCATTTTCCATCTCCTTAGGTGTATCCTTAGGTCTAGTTCATTGCCTTGAATATCTCCAGTTTCTATTAGAAGCTTTTCCCAGTCTCCCTTTATTATCATGACTTATCTCTGCTGATTGTTTCTTATGTATCCTTTACTCAGCTTGTTTGTATATAACTGTTTGCATATCATCACCCCCTTTAGATTATGAGCTTCTAACTTAATTGCAGAAAGAACGACTTTTGTCTTTCTCTAACCTTTACCCAGCCTTTAGCACAATGTTGGCACATGGGAAGTGCTTGCTATGTGTTTGTTGACTGACTGACAGCCTTGTTTACCTCTTCTTTAGACTAATCCTATTTTCTTCATATGCTACAGTTCCCAGCTCCCTCGCCACTCTGGTTGTCTTATTTTAGCTATATTTGTTCCATTTTGTTAATGTCCTTTTTAAACTATTGCCTCATGAACTTGACGGAACAGTGTAGGTATCTTCAAACCAGTACAGAATGTAATGAATCCTTTTGAAGGTTTCCTTGAACAGGTTTTGCTTTGTACTTTTTCTGACCAGACTTTTTGTTCAAAAGGAACTAGAACTATCTTCAGGGGTGAGGTGGATTGGTGGTGGTTTACTAAGTTGTCATTTTAGTTGATTTTTTTTATGGTATGGTACATAGTTTTAAAAAATAAGATTGAATTAAACTATTTGACCAAACTTTTTATGTCAGTGTTGAATATTTTCAGGTCTTATTTACGTGACAAAAATTTTTACCAGAAGCATTAGTTACCTCTGATAATGCTAACAAATTCTTTTATAAGTTATTGTTGTACTTTGTCTTTTATTTTGAGGACCACGACATCACTATCAATTAGGAATATCATGAAAATGTGGTGTCTGTTTTCTGTTTTCCTTTCTCCAGGCAGTTGTCCAATCTGATTATGACTGCTAATACAGTGGTGGGGATTGATAAGTTATTAAACTACCCACCCACTGATTCTAAGACATTGTTCTTTGTTTACTTTTCCTCCTTTAAAAAGCAGCGTTCAATTAACATAACTAAAAATCTTCCCTGAAACAAGAATTTCTGACTTTTTTAAAAACAATTTATTTTCATTTGAGTGATCCCCCAAAATATTGGCAGTCAAAAATCTGGCTTTTAAAGGAGTGTATTGCTTCCTGTAAAGAATAAGGTTGAGAAGATTTCACTTAAAGTTCTCTCAGAAAAGACATATATATATATATATATATATATATATATTATATATATATATATATATATATATATAATTACCTTTTCCTAACAGTTGTAGATTTTGTATTGACTGGAGTTTAGCTTGATCTCATTGCTGGGTGCATGAACGTTAGTGATTTTTTGGGTGTAATTCTCAATTGTTTTTCAGAATGATTGGAAAATACTGAATGTGGTGCCTTGGAAATAATGGTGACCTTGGAGTCAAGAGAATGGAGTGTGAGTAGAGCCTCCTCCAGATAGTACCTGTGTAACCTGGGGCAAGTCACCTAACTTTTCTAGGCCTCAGTTTCTTCATCTGTAAAATGAGGACATTAGGCTCCATGTTCCCCATAGTCCCTTCTTGCTCTTGAGCTATAACTCTAAGATGTGAAATAACATCATTTCCCTCTTTTATTACATTTACCAATCAGGTAAAAAAAATGAGACCTCAAAGTTGATTTAATTTCCATTTCTCTCATTATGTGATTTGGAGTCATCTTTTAGATAATTATTGATAGCCTGTAATCCTTTTCTAAACAAATTGTTTGTACCCTTTGATATAGGATAGTGAACTTTGCAAAAATATTTTAATGTCCAGGAAAAAGGACATTGTGATTAAGACAATGTGCATTAATATGTGTACTAAGATTTTCTTTAGATCTGAACACAGATGGTACAGCTACTATAGAGAGATCAGAAGTCATCTGACTGCTGGGTAGTTCATTTGTTTGAAGTGTTTTGGATGAGATTAGGAAGGAGAAAGGCAGTTGGACCTAAGCAGTGGACATTTAAAGGTCTTCTTTCTAGTGCTCAAAGTTTTCTCCATAGGCAGTAGAAATTGTTCAGAGTCAGGCTTAACTGCCGAATAAGATTGAGTTTTATTGAATTATTTTTCAGGCAAGAAACTGTTTCTCATCCAGTAGCAAGGTGAGCTTTTGTGTTTATTTTTTAGTGCAAGGAGTAATGACAATTTAAATTCTGAATTCAAGGAGACAAACTTAGGAAACAATTGGTTTTAGTGGTCTCTAACAGTAGTATATACCAGGAGGACCAAATTTCATCCAATTTGTAGCTTGATTTCATCCAGCAAGACACACTTAAGCATAAAGACCTAAAAGTGGTAGGTGTTGTATTGAAATAGCATCACACTTAGGGTGCAATGAGGCATGAAGTAAAGCTGAATGCATTCCCCTCGCTAACATGACATTATTCCAGCATGACACACAATCCAGAGCCTTAGCAATTACAGCTGTGACCCCAAATTAGATTTTTAAAGCATGTATATATGTATATGCAGTTTTAATTTTTTCCATCATTTTCTGTCTCCTAATATTTTACAAATGCTTGTTGTTTCTTAAAATAACCCAGTTCAAATAGAAAATTTTTCTTTCTCTTCTCTCCTACTTTTTTTTTTTATATAGGGTGGGGAGGGGAGTTTGTGGGATGAGGAAGGATCCTTCTTTTCCCAGGTAAAGGGAACTGCAGCTTGAGGGCCAGGGAGGGGGTAGGGGTGGGGCTGGGGGACCCTGCTTCTGCTGGAAGTTGAGCGTTCACTCCCTACCTTGAAATAATTAAATTGCTTCATGGCTGAGACTTTTTTCCATATAAATTAAAAGCTTAGTGCGCTGCTCAAATGTGGTTTAAAGCTGAAGAGTCCATGCCAGCTGAGCATGTACAAAGTCCCTCTTCCTTTCTTGTGTCAGGATTCAATCACAAGGGCTCCTTGCTGCCTCAGGGCTGTAATTCAGAGTGTCATGAGCACACATTGGCATGTTAACATTCGCTGGAGGCTTTGGGAAACATTTCTTTCCCTTTAGAAGGAGCTTCAGAGTACCCCAGGCCTCAGATGGGGGCTTGGGGGGAGGGTGGTGAGACTCTTCACACCCTCCATTTTTCTGTATTCCTAGTGTGTCTTAAAAGGAATGGATTCAAAAGGTCATTGTCTACCTGTGCCTAATGCCCACACTCTATTTGTGCCCTAGCTCCCATTGCTTTCTGCTATCCCTAGAAATTTATGTAATCACTTATCTTCCCTGTTTCTTAAAGTAAGCAGATTAATTGGATTTAATAGAACAAGGGAGAAGAGGTAATAAAACGAAGGAAGAGAGAATAAAATTTTACTTTCAAATCATTTTAGGAAGCCTAGAAAGTTAGAACCAGAAAAACAAAATCAGTTGTGGTGCTTTATTTCAGTTTGGAAAGGCACGAAAATCTAACCTGGCAAAGACTTCCCTGGAGTGAATAATGATGATGTTGTTGGAACTGGTTCTTGATAAAAGGTAGGGGACTGAGTTTTTCCATGAATCTATTAGCATTATTAATTTCCTGAATTGCATCAATTCTCTTAGGTGTGCAAGTTGCTACAATCCTTATCCGTATGCAGATAAGGGAAGCTGTAGGTCTCAGGAAAAGAATGTGGATCCTGCTACCCAGAATGCTTTGTAGGCTTTGCACATTCCCATCACTGGGTTGATTTTGGCCCTCGGGATAGCTTCCTGCTCCTCTTTTATAGCCCCATTCCTCTCCTTGCTTTGAGTATCTCTTCTGAGCACCAAGAATGCACCACGGACCTCCTCTTCAATAAAATTTTATTCTCCCCTATGCTTCAGAAACAACCTGAAAATGCAAATTTCCAACAGTACTTAAAAAAATCCTCCAAAGGTTAAATTATTTGTTTTTCTTTTTTCCTTTCTCATTTTGCAAGCCTCAAATACAGGGGAATAAAAGTGACTGAGAAGGGTTTTTGTTTGTTTGTATTTGGCTCTTTTTGCTTTTGTCATGGATCTTTTTGGCAGTCTGGGAAAATCTATGGATCCCTTCTCAGAAATATGTTTTTAAATATTTAAGAAATTGTTACATTTCAGTTAGTGGTTAGGGAAAATAAAGATGTCTTTTTTTCCTAAAAAAGTTTTAGAGATTCTCTTAAATCTATTCAAATTCACTGTAGGAAGAAGTGGCAAGAGGGCATGGACACCAGGTTAAGAAGTTCTGGTTCAAGTGGTCAGGTAAGTGTGACTTAAAGTCGAGGAGAGAGAGAGAAAGAGAGAGGGAGAGAGAGAGAGAGAGAGAGAGAGAGAGAGAGAGAGAGAGAGAGAGAGAGAGAGAGAGAGAGAGAGAGAGGGAGGGAGGGAGAGAGAGAGGGAGAGAGAGAGAGAGGGAGAGAGAGACAGAGAGAGAGAGGGAGGGAGACAAAGAGAGAGGGAGAGAGAGGGAGGGAGGGAGACAAAGAGAGAGGGAGAGAGAGGGGGAGACAGAGAGGTGGAGAGAATGAGGGAGGGAAGGAGAGAGAGAGGGAGAGAGAGAGGGAGGGAGAGAGACAAAGAGAGAGGGAGAGAGAGAGGGAGACAGACAGACAGAGACGGGGGGAGAGAATGAGAGAGGAAAGGAGAGAGAGAGGGAGAGAGAGGGAGAGAGAGAAGCAAGTTATATAAGCATTGTGGTACAAATACTTGAATGTGAAACTGAGAAGGTTGTGTTCATGAAATTCGTTGGCATAAACATGATGAGGGAACTAAGGAAGGAGTGACAAGATCACAGGACTCAAAAATGCATTTGGTTGTAGCATATTGAGCAGATAGAAAGAAAGGAGGTGAGAAAGGGACATGCCAAAAAGGAAGGAAACAGAGTTACTGAAGTAACTTGATTTAGTTGTGGAGATAAAGAGAAAGGAACAGATTTTAGAGATGCTGTGAGGAACAGATTGGTGGGAATAATTGGTACCTGCAGAAGAAGACGACTTGGAATAGTGTCAGGATTTGGGAGGACAGTATTTGAACGAGGTTGGGAGAGAAGAAGCAGAGAAAGATAAGGTTAGTTTAGGGCTTTTAAGATTTGGAAGTAGTTATCTGGGCACTGGGCAGAGATAAAGGAGGAGTTTAAAGGTCAGCCAGGTGACATTTCCATTTCTTTGTTAGTAGAAGTTTACATCATAAAAAAATCAAAATCTGGAGCCAAAAGAAGTCAGAATTCTGCAGTCTTGAGACTGAACCACCTCTGATCAGGTCAGTCTGAGGTATCTTTACTTCCCAGCTCACTTGATAATGATACTGTCAAAAAGAGCTAATAATACCCCACTCCACAAACCTGGAAATGACTGGGTTGACATTGTTCATGGCTCGTGGGGTCCATCCTACTCTGCTTCTCAATATAGCTTTCTTTGGTTATTGTCAAGTCAACAAGCATTTATTAAGCACTCACTGTGCTCCAGGCACAGGGAATGTAAACAACAAACATTAAGACAGTCTGTGAATTTAAAGAAATCATATTCTAGTGGGAGAAGACAACATATAAAAAAGTGAATGGGGAAGGTGGAAGGTGAAGGCACCCAGCACAGGGGTATAGTAGAGAAAGTTCTGTGGAGGTAAGTCAGCCATCGAGCCTGGAGAGGAATGAAGACATGCTCGTATTGGACCCCCTCCATTAAATGGAGGTTCTGGGAGGAACCAGCCAATCAGAAGGTGAAGCATTAGGGGGAAAAAGTACTTCTAATGTGAGAAGTAGTTGAAGGGTAGAATGAGCTTCTAGAATGAAAATGTTTCTGTGGCTTGGTAACAGAATGTTCTGTGGAGATGGGTCAGTAATCCTAACAGGGACTATGGAGGAGCTATTAGAGCAATGAAGTAGCACTCTTCCTAGCTTGGTGTCTTGCTTCCATGTATTCTACAAAGAAGAAAAGCTCCTCAGAAAAGTAAGCCAAAATGAACCACCAATGAAATTACCTGTGCTGAAGATGGAGCCGGAGGGCAAAAGAGTCCTCCTTAGTCTCTGTACCCTGCTCTTCTGAATCTTCTCCAACAGGAATTAAAGTAAATGTGTTGTAAGTTCTAAGGAGAAGAAGAAGGAAGGACAGTTGTAATGGTAGGCACTCCTTGTCATAATGCTGGGGAATATTTGTTCAGTCCAAACAAATGCCTCTAGATCTCTGGCAATAACTTCATAAGTCATCTTCCTTGCTCGTCTCCTCTGATTCCAATCTATCCTGCCCCCAGATACCAAAGTGATTTACCAAAGTGATCAGGTATACTATAGATCTGATTATTTAATTCCTCTACTCAGTAAACTCCAGCAGCTTTCTATTACCTCTAGGACTCAATATCATTTTTTATTTTTTCATGTTGTAAAGCCCTCAAGACCTACCTTTTCAGATTTATTAAATATAATTCCCTTTTAGAAACTCACAGTCAAACGAGCTTTCTTACCCTTACTCACACTCAACTCTCGATACCCCAACTTTGTTTTCATACAGTCTATCACTCAAGCCTAGAATGTACTCCCTCCACACCTCCACTACTTGTGACCTCAGTGTCATATGTCAATCAGTTACTGAATCTTGTGTCTATCTCCCAGACAACTTGGATACATGTTCTCTTCTCTTCACTTACTAAGACATCATCCTAGTTCAGGTTCTCATCGCCTCCCACCTGATCTATCACAAGTGCATTCAGTTCAATTCTCTTTCCTCTCTAATCTGTCTTCTACTCAGTTACTAAAGTGATTTTCCTAAAGCACAGGCTTTGACCTTATCACCTCATTACCACCCCACCTCAATAAATTCCAATGGCTCCCTCTTACCTGTGTAAAACAAATATATTGCTTAAACTCTTCAGACCTTGGCCTTGATCTATCTTTCCAGTCTTTTTACACATTATTCCCCTCCATACTACTGCTATACTACTATCTATCTGTACCAGACTTCCTACTGTTCCTCCTTCATTTCTTGTTCCTAGGCCGTTACATTGGCTACCACCAATTCTTGGACTGCTCTTTATCCTTATATGAACCTCAAAAATGTCTAGTTTTCTTCAAGCCTTATGTCAAATATAACTTTCTTAAAATCATATGCCTTTCACCACCTTGAATATGTACTAGCCTCCTCCTCCAAGGCTCTCTACTTTTATATTCAACCAGCATCTATCTGTACTGGAGTTGGAGCCAGAAGGTAAAGCAGTCCTCATTAGCCTCTCAGCACCACCCTTCCCATTCTTCCCCAATGGGATAGAAGTAAATGTGTTGAGAGTTCTCAGGGGAAGAGAGGAGGAAGGAGATTCATAACAGTGGACACTCCTTCCCATAATGCTTGGGAATATTCTGTCAGAACAAACAAATGCTCAACATATCCATACTGGTTGTCTCCCTCATTAGAATAAAAATTCCTTGAAATCAGGACTGTTTCACTTTTGTCTCTTTACCTCCAATATCTAGAACAGTGTATGGCACATAGTAGGTGCTTAATGGATGCTTTTTGAATAATTGATCATTATGAGACCAAAGATGTGGCTCAGCTGATATGGAATCTCCCTCTGCAGTGAGAAATTAAGCACTCCTAGATGCTCACTATTTTTCACTGATGGCATGGGCTATCCTTTATAAAAGTAGTCTAACTCCCAATCTCATTCCCATTTGCTGCCATAAAGCATGAAAGAGAAAAAAGAATATATTTATTGACTATGTGTACATGACACCATGGCAGTAATATGCAGAATTAGCAATAATTAAAAAGAATAATTATATAATAGCAACAAGGAAAATAACAACGAACATTATAGACAATTCCTTAGCTTGTGAGGTAGGGAGATTAAATCTTACTAAATCCATTCCACAGATGACTAATTGCAGACTTCAGGAGTTTATATGATCCTTCACATCAACATAAAAAATGAGTGTCAGGAGGGCTCATGATGCCATCTCTGGATGTCTTTCTCAAATACTGTACTTCCAATGAAAATGAAAACACAGTTTCTATCCCTCACCAAGTATTCACACACAGATATGGAGAAATGACCATCCAAACTGAGCACAAAACAGCAAATAATTTCAGATAACAGGAACATCAATTGGTGCATTAACATCTTGAAGGCAATATGTATTTCATATTTTATTCTGTCAACCTGTATAACAAATCTCTCTGCTCTGTGATATGATGTTATCTTATATTTGACCAAAGCTGTGTCTTGGCAATGGGGAGAACACATCATGGCATAGTTGATCCAGATATAACTTTCTTCCCCCTCTAGGATTCTCAGACTTTCACACTTAAGTGATTGCTGAGATTTGAAATTGAATGTAGCTAGAAAATGAGTCCTTGCCCCCAGCAGAACACAAGGCTCTAAAATCTCTCCATTCCTTTGATGCTGGATATTTCTGTGATCAACAGATTACCAAATTGGATGTCCCCACTGTGTGTAAGAAATGCTTTCATTTCCCTTGTGTTCCATTTCATTCTGGCTGGACAGACCTGTTTAAATAAGTCAGTGAGGTAAGGCATCAATGTTTGAGTAGGACAAGGTAAGGGAGGGAGTCTTTTTAACTAAAATCTGCAAACCTCTGAAGATCTCTGTGCCAACTCCACTCCAGCCCACTGTTGGCTAACAAATATTGGAGCTAACGCTGCCAAATCATTAATTGTAAAATATTGGACAAGGCTCAGCTGTAAAAGAGGTTTTAAAGAGCATCTTTGAAGAAAAAAAGGAGTCGGGAGATTGTGCATTACTGGGGCTAGAATGCTCCACTCTTGCATTTCCCCCACATCAAAAGCCAAACTGGAAAGTCTGTTCTGATGTACCCTCATTCTATACAGTATGAAAGGGTACTTAGGTGGGGAAATTTGCAATTTCAAAGCCCAAGGTAACATTACTTTGGCATTATAAATGCACAAGCCTGATTCTCTGACGAAAAGATGTGTGTCTATGTGTGTGAGTGTGTGTGTGTGTGTGTGTGTGTTTGTGTAGGGGGAGGGAATATCTTTACCTTTCCCTACTTTATATCTATGCCTCTATCTCTGCCTCCAGCTCCTTTATGTGTCTCTCTGTCCCTGTTTCTCAGAGAGACAAATATACATGCACACACACACAAACACACACACACACAATCTCTGGTACTTTATTGAAATTTTTGAAATTCAGAGCACCAAGGCATTCTACGAAGGGAAGATATAAGTTCAGATAGATTCTGTACCTACATCTATAAAGTTTTTTTCTGCTTATAATCACAGTATCCACTATGCCCACAAAACACATTCTAACATCTGGTTCAAAATGTATTTGGGATGAAGTCTAGATGAAGGAGGGAGTGTTCAAGGACAGTCAGAAACAGACAATCTTCACTTTGGGCTTGAAGATACTCCTTTTCTACCAAAAGATTGATGGAGGTCAGGAACAAAGGAATAGCTGACTGACTTATAAGTGCATTTTAATGTTAGAGGTTATGAATTCTGTTTGGTCTGTTTTCTCTCCAGAGTAAATGTTTACTACACATTCCTAGTAATGTGTATAATATAACAGGAAGATATTACAATTTTCAAATCAGGATTTAATAGGATAAGAGTATATCTATTTTTTCTTTTTGAAATCAGGGATTCTTCTAGCTATTGTCTCTGGCTGTCTTTCTAGAACATCTTTGTTACATTGATGGAGGTATTGCACCAGTATGGTACAAGGAAAGAATGCTGGATTTAGAACCTACAGAACCTGGGTTCAACTCGCTTTTCTGGCTATCTATGCACTATGAGCAACATCTCTTTCCCTTTCTGCAACCCTTGTCTAAAAAAAAAAGGACAAAGTTGGATGAGACAGCCCTTATACATTTTTCTAGCTCTAGATCCTGGGTTCTATTAATCATTAGGTTAAACAATAATTCATATATGTAACTGGTTGAAATGAGATGGTTATTTTGGTACCATTTTTCTAGAGCAGTTTCCCACTTAATGGATGTTTTGTTACCTGTGCTGTATTTGTGTATTCATTTTAATCCAAAATCAGAGCATTAGAACTAACTCATTCATCTATGTTTCTCCTCAGTTCTCTTTGTTCCTAGGATAGAGAATGATTTGTCACAGCAATTTCTGCTTAGCTGAAATGAAAATGAAATTTTGAAAAAAAAACTCCAATAAGTAGGAATTGTTTGTAGGAATCCTTTTCTCACTGGTTAAATGGATACCTCACTGGTGAAATGAGCTGTGGGAAAATATGGGATGAAATTAAATCTAACAACTCATATAATATTAACCCCATAATTCTTCTGTAAAGAAGTGAAGGGGATTTTCTACCTTGTTGAAAGTTAGAGAATGTAGGTGTCTATTTGGGTACTTGAGTTATTTGTAATAACAGGCCCTAATTATTATCTCACATTAAAGGTTGGACAGCCTCCTGCTGGATTGTATTGTAGGTCATAACAGCCCCCTCTGGCTCTGTCTAAAGAAGCACTAGCTGAATTCTCGTAAGGGGAGCAAATGTACACAAAATTAATTATGTGAGGTGGGAAAAGCGTAATAAGCATGCCAATAACAAAGTTCTAAAAGTGACAGAATTGTCAAGCTCTAATACAATGCCTTGACCAAGTTGTATTAAAAAACAAAATATTAAGCCCTAATAAAATAGAAAATATTGGTGATAAGTTTGTATTTATTATACATATTGTCATTCAACACTTTCACTTGTGTAGGATGTTCGACCAAGAATAATTTCAGTTTAAAAGAGGTCATGATATGTTGATGACGCAAATAGGATGCTTTAGATTATTGTAAATCAGCTCACTGCTACTTTTCAAGTGAGTGGATGCACCAAATGTGAGATTTGTTGGCATGGGTAGCTCTTACATTTCCATTTGCCTTGCAAACAGTAGCAAAACACTCACTTTTTGGGAGCATTCCCCTTCATCTCATATGAATAATTCTGAGAAGATAAGATTTGGAACAAAGAACAAGCTTATTAACAGAAGAAAGAGCAGCAATTTCCGTTTAGCTTTATGTCTGGGTCCTTTCATTTGGTAGGTCCTGTGATATACCACCTGTACTACCTTCTCTCAGGTCATTGCTTTACACAGAGATCCTCCATCATCAACATTTAAGAAAAGTCAATTTGGAACCTCCCTCATTTGTTTAGAGTTTTTCATGTTTTCTTGATAGACATGAAAATTTAGAACATTTCCAATGCAAGTGTATCTTGGCCTTAGTCTCTGTGACTGACAAGATGCTATATGAAGTAGATGAGAAGTGACATAGTACAATAGAAAGCCTTATATAGGTCTAAGTTTTCTCATCAGTAAAATGAAAAGTAGTGGATAGAGCACTGGGCTTGGAATCAGGAAGACTCAGCTTTGTAAGTTCAAATCTGGCTTCAGACACTTCTAGCTGTGTGACCCTGGGCAAGTCACTTAACCCTGTATGCATCAGTTTCCTCATCTGTAAAATGAGCTGGAGAAGGAAATGGCAAACCACTCCAGTACCTTTGCCAAAAACAGAATAAAACAAATCTAAATGGGACCATGAAGAGTCTCACATGCCTGAACAAAAACAAAAACGAAGCACTTGAACTAGATGGCCACTGAGGTCCCCTTCACTTCTAGGTGGTACAGCAGATAGAGTTCTCACTTGGAGTCAGGAAGACCTGAATTTAAATCTAGCTTCAGCCACTTCCTTGCTATATGACCCTGGGCAATTTAACCTCCATCTGCACCAGTTTTCTCCTATAAAATAGGAATAGCACTACTTCCCAGGATTGTTGTATCTAATGAGGTAATATTTGAAAAGCACTCTGCAAATCCCAAAAACACTGTATAAAAGCCAGCTAGATATTAGGTCAGCGATTACAGGAAAGGGCACCAGTTAGTAGATCTGAGATCAAGTTCTTGATCTGACATTTTCTAACTATTTGCCCCTTAAGGAGGAAGTTAACCTCTCTGAATTATGGTTTTCCTCACCTATAAATTGACAGTGTTAATAATTATTGCATTTCCTATTTTGCACAGTCGTTATGAGTAAGGTACTTTGTAAATTATAAATCCTCGTATAAACATGAGGTGTCATTGGTTTTAAAAACAGTAATCACTGAGCAAATAGAGTTGAGAGTCATAGGTTCTTACTTTTTGAGTTGAAGGGGCCCTTAGAGCTCATTTAAAACAACTCCCTTGTTTTGTAGATGATGAAACTGAAGCTTAGGTTTAGGAGAGTATGGCAGATTTGCACCCAGGTTCAAAGTTCAAAGACTTTAGAGTCAACACTTTCTTTTTCTACTGTACCACTGTAATCCTGAAATCCAAGTCATTCCTTGAGATAGAAGAAATAACCTGAAGAATAAGTGAAAATATTTTGGAATAAATACATGTGGCCTTGAGACTGCGGGTTCCCCACACTTGTATAAGAGTAAGTCCAAATATTTTGGACAAAGGTTATATCAAACTGGAGGTTAACCAACTGGTTGTGTGACATTTGGCTTCTATGACAGTGTGGATAAAAATTGTGATAAATAATAGCTAATACTTCCATAGTGTTTTAAATTTTACAGTACACATACATATATACATACATTTACACACATGCACATATACACACATTTGTATGTCTCTATACACACATATAAATATACACACACACATATATATACATATATATATATTCACGCACACATACATACACACAATCTCATTTTATTCTCACAACCTCTGTGAGGGAACTGCTACTACGATCCCCATTTTAATGTGGGGGAAAATAAGACTGAGAAAGGTTACACATTAGGTCCCTAGATTCATATAGCTAGGGAGGTAGGATTCAAACTCTCAGCTTTCTTATCTATGCTACCTCTAAAATTATTGACCATCCCTAAGTAATTTATTTCTCTACAACCTCAATGATCCCTTAAAATATAAAATTTAGTATGCTACTGAGATTTCAAGTATCAAAATGACCTTTGGTAATTTCCTACATTTAAAAGAGACTTAACAAAGATACAAAAAGGAATTCCTTTCATATCTAGGTTATGCTATATTTTTACCAATGATCCTCAGAAATAGTTTTGGTTGCTCCAAACTTCACCCCAAATATTTATTTTCTCAATTGTTTTGAATTAAAATGAATTCTCTTCAGAAAAATTTTGTTTCATGATACTTCTTGAGGTACTTAGAAAAACTCTAGGGTGTCACCAAAAAAGGATGACAATTTCCATTTTATATGAGTGAATGATACTTCATTGTTACAATCTGAATAAAATTGTCCTCTTCTTTCTTTTGCCAAAGGGAATAAAATGAATGTAAGAAGTGCCATTAGAGGACCAATCCATCTGGAAAATTCCAAAGCCAATATTAAGCCATATAATTTATGGGATCGTAAGAGAAGGGACCAGTGGCAGTCTTTGGGGGAATGTATAATATATTCACACTAATACAATGCCATTCATCTTCAACATTTGCCAAAGCCTTCTCAAACTTTTTCAACTTTCACCCATTATTGAAATGCATTTAAGTCAGGAATAAAACCTGGCATCTGTTTAATAGCACACAGCTATGTAGTGGGCCTTTTGCAGCCAGGAAGTGAAAGTGATATAAATACCAAAATATCCTATATACAATATGAAATTACATCTAGTCAAAACAGCAGTTTCCAGCTGAGATTCAAATAATGTCCAATTCAGACTACATCCCAATGAAACAGAAGCCAAATTGTAGATTGGGAGAAGGTAATTACTCAAATTATGGTTTAGACGATTTCAAGAAATATTATCCTTAGTCTTTTGGAAAGGGTTACTACAATCTCCTTGTTTTCCAGACTGTGTTAGAGATTTGATTTTGAATATATTCTCAAAACTCCACCTTCAAGGGTTATAATACTCTGTGTTCCTATCTCAGAGGTAAGCCCTTTGAAGTCAGGAGCTTTTTTCCCCTCTTTGTATTCTCAGAACCTAGCACATAGTGGTTGTTTAATAAAGACTTTATGGCTGAATTCTAAAATTCATAGACCTTCACTTCTTTTCTTGTGTAGGCAAGTATCCATCTAACTAAATATGTCCTCAGAATGCCTTTGATTATTAAAAACATGGCACTAAAGATGGTGTCATAGCTACATGGTATTCACCCAAAATAATGTGCTTGAGATGTATATATAGATGTGTGTGTGTGCGTGTGTGTGTGTGTATGTGTGTGCGTGTGTGTGTGCGTGTATGTGTGTGTGTGTGTGTGCGCGTGTGTGTGCGCGTGTGTGTGCGTGTATGTGTGTGTGTGTATGTGAGTGTGTGTGTGTGTGTGTGTCTGCAATTGCACTCATCTTTGTCTTATTTTCTTTTGAATCAAATTGAAACTTCCTGATGCTTAGAAATATTTTATAAATACTCTTAGGAAATGAGATTTAAGTCAAACATAGCAAGGGCCTATCCTTTGGGGACCTAATCTAGAAATCGGATTTTCATTGATGACTTTTGAGATGATGGGAAAAGTTAGCTTCATCTGTACTTCCTTGTTTTTTCTTTGTTTAGAGTAAGGAAAATCAAATAGTAAGTGATTCTTTGGTAATATGGATGAAACATATAAAACCCACCATGCTAGCAGAGGTTTTTCTGATTGTCTGAGGAGGAGGCTGGAATTCTATATCTGGCAAATGAGTTTAATCTAGAGAGCTGAACTGGGAAAATCCTAAAATTGTGTCCTTGAAGTTGTGATGTGGAAGATACCATTCTCATCTCAGGTCATGAGGTAGTGAATACACTTGACAACGTAAGAATCATAATAAATAGAGCTAGTCCTATTTATTGGACTGGATACAATAACTTAGGTGTTAAATATTACATATTTTGAAATAAGTGATTTTTTCTGTTATTCACATTTCTCATTACATTGTCCTAGTATGATATTTCGAATTGCTATGTAATTATTTTCCACTAAAAATAAAACCTAGAAAAGCCTATTCCTATGATCTCAAGTGTATGCCAGTGGAAGAAAACGAGTGGTCAAGTGGATTCTTGATTTATTTATAGCAGTAGTGTTAGGAAAGGGGAGAAAAGCAACCAGAAATTGAGTGTGGCTCAATTAGATTTTAGGAAGTTATTTAGGCTTAGAGGCCAAGAAGAGCCAACTGTTCAGTGCATTTGGTTGAAGTTTTAGAAGTCAGTAAACATTAAGAATCCTATTACTATATAGAAGGAAATATATATATATATATATGTATATGTGTGTGTATACCTTATATATGTGGGTATATATATGCATATGTGTAATATGTATCTGCCTATGTGTATATATTTATGTGTATTTGTATCCCCTTTGAGCTAGGGAGAGCATAGGTTGCAGTTCACAGAGGAAGAAAAGTCAGTCTATCCCTTTTCTTAGATTTGACTATTTCCAGTGGTTACAATATCACTTTAGATTAGCCTTCTATATACATTTAACTTCATAATGGAACTGGAGGAGGTATGGAAGAGTGTCCTGAAGATTTCTGTCCTAGATGGACAGATCAT
This sequence comes from Bettongia penicillata ogilbyi, assembly GCA_023548195.1. Classification (NCBI taxonomy): domain Eukaryota; kingdom Metazoa; phylum Chordata; class Mammalia; order Diprotodontia; family Potoroidae; genus Bettongia; species Bettongia penicillata. The sequence goes on along the minus strand of JAJHZJ010000322.1, from coordinate 3,766,426 downwards.
CTGGTAGCCACACAGGTACTCCAGCAAAAATGTAAAATTTGCACTGGACAGAGAAAAATGTCAAATGACCCAAGGAAGTCAGAAAGCTTCAGAGAGGGGATGTTGGAAACACCAAAATAATGTTTGGTGTTTCTATAGTATATAAAGTCAGTGTTATATAGGGCTCCAAGAGATTCAGGGGAGCTAAGGTAAAATCCAAGGCTTGATAACCAAAGCACAGAAGAGGGTAGAGCCTGCACATAGTGCAAAGTCACAATTCAGTTATTAAACTTGTGGAGATGAGACCCAAAGAAGACACTGACCAGTTTCAAAACAATGTATTGCTGTTTTCCAGATGAACAACTTAATGAAACTTCAAACAAAATTTACTATATAGGCTTCATTGAGTTGGAAATTTATTACTGTATATTTTGAATACTATCTCACATTCTTCTATGCACATGGAAATGAGTGTTTTCTTTTCTTATTTTGTATTATTTTAGCTTTAGTGTTTAAGATTATTTCCTTTTTCTTTTCTTACTTTGTATTTAAGTTTAAAAGAAAAAAGAAAAAAACTTCAAAAAAGATAAAGGGAGAGAAAATTCATACAAAAAATTGTATGAATTCTTTGAAGCCAAGATGCAAAAGATAAAAAAAAAAATTATAAAATCTTTGGAGGAAAGAATTGAAAGAAGAAGTAATAGAAAATAGAAAGCAGTAAAACACTACTCAGATAATGAACTCCCTAAACAGTAGATTACACTAAGATAAATCAATGATCCCATGAAACAGAAAAAATATTAGAACAAAACATGATGATTTTTAAAGAAGATGAGAATTTAAGATATCTGAAATTTAAACAAAAACTGACTTAGAAAACAGGTCAAGAAAAGATTATTTCAGAATCACTGAACTTCCAGAAAAATCACAAATAAAAGAAGAACCCTGGTGTACAGTCATTGAAAGTTCTAGGCCTTTGGTCTGGAGAAACGTTCCCTGCATATAGCTACTTAGGTTACGAATCTGGGAAGAATGAGAATGTAGACAGAGCTGCGGAGGACTTATCAATGGACAGAGGTGACCATGATGAACAAGACGATGACGAGAGCGTTAATGAGACAGATGGAGTAGAAGCTCGGTGACTGAAAGTTTTTCGTTCTTCCTCCTCACCTTACTACAGCAGATGTAGATTATCTTGGTTTTAGCATGGGAGAATGAGGGTAGAAATGCTACACAGAGGATGCGTCTGGACAGACAGCAGAATGAGTCTGCCTCAGCTGACAAACAGTATAAACAAGAGGTGGCCCAGGTCACTTATTCACCATCAGCTGTTTCTAGCACACAGGAGGTGTTATATATCAATGGAAACGGAACCTAGAGTTACCATAGTTACAGAGGGTTAGGAGGAGGACTGCTAAATCTGAATGATGCTTCGAAGAGTGGTTCCACTGATCTCAGGGGGTTTAAGAGGGAGAATTATATTGGGTAGGGAATAACCATAGCCCAACCAAACTTCCTGATCCTGAAGTGAGAAAAGAAGAGGGAAATGAAAAGAAAAGGACTAAAACCTAAGAGCATGCTTCAGATGTCCTCTTAGATAATTTGGAAATGGCAGAATCATTTGTGGTCTGCAAATGCAATGACATAATTGCACCATAAGAGCAGATGGTTACAGAGGATGCAGGGTGATATGAAATGATGCAGATGAAGTGAGAATAATTTAGACAAGGACAACATTTTGAAGTAAAACAACTTTAAAAGCTCTATTATCCACACAATGACCAAGCACATCTCCAGAGGACCTGGGAGAAAATATTTTACCCACCTCTTGACAAAGACTTGGTGCAGCTGGTTTAGCATAGGTGTCTCTTTTTGTACATTTTTGCGAACATGACCACTCTGAAGATTTGTATTGCTCTACTGTTTATTTGTTTTAGATTTTTCTTTGCTTAGTTTTGAGTTTAGAGTGGAGGAATCTAGGGGGAAGAGGGAGTTAGCAACAATGGTCACCTTCTAAAAAGTAGTCACTGAAACATTTAAAATAGGCACATAAAAGAATAAAAGGAAGTTCTGAGGAGGTGTAGAAAAGAAGGACTGCTTGGAAAATATATATTATGTACTTTAATAAAAGCCAATAGTAAGAAATGAAATCCTCTTTTCGTTTTCTATAGTGTACATGGATATTCTCCCTCTCTCGTACCTATAAATTCAGATATTGATAATTTAAAAAAATGTTTCCTGTGCTATTGCATGCCTGTATTCTACACTCTTTTGTTATAGGACATATCAAATTCAATATATAAGTATTTAAAATTAAAATATTTAAAAACAGAACTCATTATCTTCTTTAAATACTCGTCTCTTCCAAACTTTTTTTCATAAAGACCCCATCATTCTTTCAGCTACATAGGTTGGCAACTTTGGAATCTTTGGATTCTTTTATCTCCTTCAACCCTCTGCCCCCATCCAATCAGTTGTCAAATCATCAATTTTATGTCCTCAACTTCTCTTGCATCTGTTCCTGTCTTTTCCCTAATATGGTTGCTACTGTATTTCTGACTTTTATCATTTCATTTCTTGGTCTATTGCAATAGATTGCTGACTTCAGTCCCTTCTTGCTGCTTTCAGCTCTTTGCACAGATTCTAAAATTAATCCTCCAAAGGCACGAGTCTGATCATATTCTTCTCTTGCTCAAAAATTTGTAGTAGCACCTTATTGCCTCTAGGATAAAAGATAAGAATATTTTACTGCCCAGAACATAGCTTAGACACAGTAGGCATTCAATGAATGTTTGTTGAATTGAATTAACACAGAACAGAACACCAAAAGGTATCACTGAGCAATCCAGAAGTACCTGAAAAGAAAGACCAAAGTGAGTCATAGAGCACAGATAGTTGTGCTGACTGAAGAAAAGATGGAAGGATTAGCTTTTCTCTGTAGGCAGTTGATCTCCTCCTTAAAAAAAGTTACTAAAAATGATACTGGATGTTGGTAATAATATTGATGTCAGCGAAATATTGAACTGTTACAATGCCAGCTAACTACTTATACCACAAAATGTAGGCAATTTTTTTAACCTAATATTTACTTAAGGGATATTTCATAATAATTGAAATACCATTTTGGCTGTGTTTAAACAAGCAAAATAAAGTGAAAACCTGAGTAATTATCTGGTGAATTAGATCAATGTGGATAATGAATCTTGATAAATCACAACAAAATATAATGTTTTTGTTTTCATTAACAGGGCTTCCTCCCTTCTCTCTGAATGCTGCAGATAATTACAACAGCCTTTTATTTCTTTTAGCCTGTATAGACAACTTTTTTTAAAAAATCAATATAACTTATTGCTTTTTGTACAGGAAAAAAAAACCCTCAACATACACACAGTACCTTGTAATTGAATGCTTCTAATATCTATCCATGTTCCAGTTTTGATGATTTATTGACACAGATGCAAAAGAACATTAAACTAGAACACAAGAAAATACCAAAGAACAGCCATGCTTTTAATATAAATACTATGTGGACTAAATTTATCCCATAAATTGTCTCCACACAACTAATGAATAGTCCCTAAGCTGATCCATCATCAGTAGTTCGTAGCTGGTTTTTTTGGTTACCCTAGAGTGGAGCTGAAGGCACTTCTTTCTTTAACAAACTAGGCATTAATTAAGGTAAGCAGGGGACTAGAATGGCTAATTGATATTACAAAATGTAGAAAATGTAACACATACCAATGAAACTCTTCTTAAAGAAATATAGTACCATTTTCCATAAGGTAGAATTAAAAAACAATGATTAAAAAAACAACTTTGACTTTATGTAGAATTATGAATATGTGGGGATAGAACTGATTCTGTGCATAAAAGATATTCTGATTATCTCAAGTGCACAGTGGAAAGTCATCACAAATTAGCCTTTCTCTCATCTTTTCCCACATAGATAGATTTGCAGTCACCCAAGGTTCCAGTTAATGTCCATGCTATATTTAAGCTGAAACTTTACCTTTGTGATAGCCAAATTAAAGTGGGAAAACTGTTCCCTGGCCTCTGAGGATAAAGAAAGCAGCACGTATACCCTTGAAAAGTGTTACAAAAGTGTATTGCTAAAAGTATTTCTTAGTTTTCCTACCATGGTTTAAGGGACACTCACTTAAAGAAGTATGTAATTTCTGAGCAGAGAATTACCTAAGTATTTTTGTACCCAGTTTTTACAGGAGTATGGCCAGGCATAGAGCAAAGTTCTTAGGAACAGAACAGTTCTGTCTCTCTCAAATTGTATCCTAGTTTTGGTAACTTCCTGAAAGCTTTGCCTTTTCTTTGTATCATAAGAAATTATTCAACATAAAACACTTAGTAAGTATTTAATGAATGCTTCTTGGTTTACAGAAAGGAAAAGAATATGCCTTACTATGATGCCCCACCCACTCTTGGCAACTTCATTACCCAGGTGAAGGTTATGGAAGCCTTGGATAGAGGACTGGGAAATCATGAGAGTTGGGGGAAAAAAAGACATTACTATAAGAAAGGTCACACATATCTTCTTGTCATAAATGGGGAGAAATTGGACTAATAAAATATCCTTCTGAATGTATCCAAAAATATGCACTTGAACTTGGACCATATGTTTAATGGTTTGCTATAGTCAAAGACTTTGAAGACTAACACTGCCACAAATGAACAGGTACAACTTGCCATAGACCAAAGAGAAAACATGTCTCTTAAGTCAATAAATCAATTTAGTACATTAAACAACTCTAAATGGACAATCAAAATGTACTTTAGACTTGAATCTTAGAATGTTTTCCCTAATGTTATTTACTCAGTACTCTTACATAAGCTATATTGCCCCAATGAGTGCCCCTCCCTCCTCCTTTCATGCTGTCACTATAATGATTTCTTGGAGGAGTTAGGGAAGATCATCAGCCCAATAGAATGAATTATGTTTATTTCAGAACAGATCATGATTCAGTGTAGAACATTATATTGAATATAAATTGCAAAAAAAGAGGATTTTATTTTTTTTGCCAATATTTTCACCTGTAAATATGCATCTGGAGGCTTTATATTGGTAAGCCATCCCCTCCCCACTGACCTTAATTAATTCTTTAAAAAAACCTGCACATATATTTTAACATAATGTTAAAATTGAGGAAGGGAAACATTGAAAGAAAGATATGTATCACAGTCATTATAATATAATATTACATTTACCTATACTTTCTATTCTCTTACTACAAATAATATATTTACACTTAATAATCTATGGAATATACAACTATTTGAGAAGAAAAAAATGGCAAACATAAGATTTTAATAGGGTAGTAATTAAATTTAACTTAAAATGGTATAAGCTAAAAAGTAGCATTTTTAAAAACATTGATAAACTCCTATTCTGATGCCTCATGTTGGTGTGGAGGTAACCCTGGGCTCTTGAAAGTGATAGTAGCCAGGTCCTATGATGAAGAAGTGGCTTCTATTATAGGTCAGGAAGCGCAATTAAACTTTTACAAGCTTGTCATGAGAAGCTTGACTATGATAACCTACAAAAGTTTCTATTAAGGTACAGATGGGTTATGATTTTCATGAGTTGATGGACTTTTTCACTAAAGAAATCATCCATCCTTAAAGATTTGAAGACATGACCAATGGTCATTAAATGAAGTGACCAGTTCCTTATTTATGGTATCAAAACATGATCTCAACCAACAGACTACTATGTTTAGTTTAAAATGTATTCTAATTAATAAATAATAAAGTGGAATTAGGAATGATTTTGAAAATTTTAAATCTAGAGAATAGATTTGCAATTTTTCTGTTGCTCAATTTGCCCTCCAAAAGTACTTATCATAGATTATTATTAAGAAATGATTATTTAAATTGCTTTTGTTGGTCAAAGGCAACAATGTATACACTAAATTAGAAAAGAGACAGAGGGGCACAAAGACAGTGCCAGACAGAGGCAGAGATAGAGTGAGAGAAGAGAGGAAGGGTATCAAATATAGTGGAAGGGAAGTAGGAGGGTGAGAGAGAGAGTAGGAAATAAGAGAAAGAGAGAGAGAATGAGAGAGAGAGAAAGAGAGAGAGAGACAGAGAGAGAGAGAATGAGAGAGAGAGACAAAGAGAGAGAGAGACAGAGAGACAGAGACAGAGACACAGAGACAGACAGAGACACAGAGACAGAGAGAGACAGAGAGATAGAGAGGGAGAGAGACAGAGACAGAGGTATGGAAAGAGAGAGAGAATTATATGGGTAAAGAGTCTAGTAACTGCAGGAGAAATATCAGCAAGGATGTAAAGATATGCTCTTCTTCTTGATCTCTTCCAAGTCAAGTCAAAGGGATAGTTTCTCCTCTAGAGAGTTTCATGAGATTCACTGCTGGAGTCTGAGGGACTAGAAATAGGAGAATATAGTGTAAGGACTGTTATTGTCTTCCCTTTGTGAGAAGTGAAGAGGAAGGGGAAACAAATTTAGGAATGACCAGAACATGTAATATCACAATAAAAATAACTTTGATCTCCTCTAAAATGCAAATCAGTCTCTTCTGATTCCCAGTGACTTTACCCAGAAGTTATTTGTGTGTGATTTAGTGATGTGACAACATCTATTACCAGGCTCACTTTTGGTAATGTGTGATGGTAGCTAGCATTTCTTTGATGATCAATAGTGTCAACATTAATCAACATTCATAGGTTGCTGAAAGTAACACAACTGTCTTAAAGATATACAGTCTATCCCTTTATGGCTCATGGTACCAAAAGAAGTATAGGATTTAAACATATTTTTCTCTCTCCTGGGTAGCATATAAGAGAGTAATTGGCACATTAATGCTTCATGCTTTTTTCTCTCTTAAGTTTTTTGAATAAATAACAAAAGTTCCATTTTTCCAAGAAATTAGGCTTTACCTAAGAAAATACCTATTTTCCTCCTGTTTTATAATACTTAGGATGTCACAGGTAGCAAACAAACAAAGAAAACCCCAGACAAACACATTTCATTTATTTAATGTATAACATTGCATAATCAGATTAGAGGTTGGGAGAAAGCCCAGCCATAGTATATAGTTCCTAAAGAAAAAAATCCTAAACTATGAAAAGTCTGCATCCAATGTTGCATTTGTGCTCTCAATCTACAGGAAGCTTGCTAATGGTTATGTTCATTAATTTTATCTCCTCTGGTTCATTAATTTTATGTTGTTGACTTCTAAAATGACACTGAGCTTCCAGCCAGTGGATGTAAGACTCTCTCTTACTGCAATCCTTTTCATTAACACAAATCCAAATTATATTAAAACTCAATTCATGACTTCAAAACAAAAACAAGTAAGTAAAATCTTTTATGAATGAATTAACCTGAATTTTTAATAGAGCATATACTTCTATGAGAAGGAGGACCATAAAATAATTAACTGAAAACTGAGGTGTAATTTTTTTCCCCTTTGGGAAAAACAACAACACAACTTTCTCTATTCTTAATGAAGCCAAGATCCAAGCAAGGTTTTCTGTTTAACAACAGGTAAGTTAAGATCAAAGGGGATAGACAAACCATGCAGATTGGACTGCTCTTAATGTACCTCACAATGAAGCTGGGTTCATTTAAATTAGACATATCATTAGTCAAAAAGATCTTTGTCTACACATCGAGAACTCTTGGCCGCTCAATATCTTTTTCTTCCTGTCCTTTCCAAACCTGTCTCTGTCTAGGAGGAAAATGGATCTCTTCCCCATAAGACAATGACAGAAATAGGCTGTGGATGTGAGCCTCTGTCCAATCAGTAGCAATATGCATAGTAATGTGTAGCACAGCTTGTGTAATGAAGTTCCCAGCGTGCAGCCTGGAAAGGTATCCTCTAGTGTGGAGGGTGATTTATTTCCTCTGTCAAGAGGCAGGACAGCCAGGACTTGTCCTTCCCTACTGTACCTGCAGAAATACTCTGTCATCTTGGGAAGTGGTAATGGATTCTGCGAGTGCAGCTCAACAGTATTGTTTGGAACCCCTCTGTTTAGCTGGGTAATTTCCCATCCCTTTTAATTCTTTGCCTAGAACACTACAAAGGGGTTACAAAGTAATCCCCAGTAAAAGAAACAAAAGGGACTACCATATTTTACATTTAACTTTGAAGCTGAATTTAGAATGATGAGTAAAATACCTATGTTGTAGTGAAAGTAGACACAAAAATGATGGTACTGGGTCAGATATAATTTAATTCTTTTTTTATAGAATTGAAAATACCAAGATCTTCTCTTACTTTTTTAACTATGCTGCACTCTGAATACTCCAGCCCTCCAACTATTTTTTTGTTCTGAAAGATTGCTGCTATATAGTGAGGAGACAATGTGTTTTAGCCAGAATTCTTTCTTATTTTGGTTGGAGTTTGTTCTAGGATTTCATGTTAATTTTTTTGTTCTCATTTATAAATGTGCAGCTCAGTTCTTCTAACAATAGCTTCTCTCACCCAAACCAGATTTTTAAAATTTTAAACAAATTGGGTAGAAGTACAGTATAGTTGAGCATCTCTCAATTCTCCAATTTTCCTTTATGTATCTGAATCACAACAAATAGCCATCACATACCAAAATTACATTCTATTCAAGTGATCAATAGAATATAAGATAAAAATAAGAACTGCTATGAATTTTATCAACCATAAACCTATCCTAAGGGTTCAAGACATTTTATTTCAGTTTATTTTCATTTTATTTATTTATTCATTTGCCTGTTTATTTATTTATTTTATTTTGCTTTTTTTTTTGACACAGTTCATATCGCATAACACAATTCCAACTTTTGGTCAGGTGACACTTCTTTTAAAGCATTTACAGTATATACCACAAACAAACGATATTTTAACATTAACCAACTGAGACACAAATAATAACTATGTATGCTAACTTCATAAGCCCTTGCCCTAATTGTCTCCACACTAGGGAGGAGAAGCCAAGATGGTGGAATAGAAAGACTCACGTATGCTAGCTCCCATAAATTTCCTGTAAAAAGAACTCCCCACAAATTCTGGAGTGGTGGAACCCACGCAGAAACACAGTGGAAGAGATTTCCGTTCCAGAGAGCCCTGGAGAGCCATCCCCAGGGATCCGTCACACTCCAGACGTGGAGCTCACCCCTGCGCTGCCCTGGCTGTGTGGCCTCAGAGGAGCAGATCTGAGCAAGCTTCAGGGATGGAACTTCCGGTGGCTGAGAAGGTCCCTCCACCCACAGGTGTTCCAGGTCAGTGAGAGAGATGTCTGGGCTGGCCGAGAGGGGAGTGGGGTGTCTCTGTGGCTCGGACCCCCTCAGGAGGCAGCGGAAGAGGCAGTGGCAGAGGCAGAGGTGGCCCGGGACTCCCGGAGCAGACAGGAGTTCCATTACCAAAGGTCTCTGCATAAACCCCCTGAGGGAACTGAGCCTGGGAGGCAGCCCTGTCCCCACCCAAGCACCAGAACTTAAGCTCATATTGAATAGCAGCCGCTCCCGCTGTGGAAAGCCCTGAGGCTGGGAAGCAGCATTTGAATCTCAGACCCCAAGCACTAGCTGGGCAGATCTAGGTGGGGGTGGACAGGAATCTCAGAAGTCAAGTAACTGGCTGGGAAAATGCCCAGAAAAAGGAAGCAAAATAAGACCATAGAGAGCTACTTTCTTGGGGGAGTTGTTCCTTCCTCCTTTCATTTCTGATGAGGAAGTACAATGCTTGCCATCAGGGAAAGATGTGGAGGTCAGGGCCTCTCTATCGCAGACATCCGAGGTGGATGTCCGGTGGGCTCAAGCCATGGAACAGCTCAAAAAAGATTTTGGAAATCAAGTTAGACGGGTGGAGGAAAAACTGGGAAGAGAAATGAGAGAGATACAAGAAAAGCATGAAAAATGGGTCAATACCTTGGTAAAGAAGACCCAAAAAATGCTGAAGAAAATAACACATTGAAAAATAGGCTCACTCAATTGGCAAAAGAGGTTCAACAAGCCAATGAGGAGAAGGATGCTTTCAAAAGCAAAATTAGCCAAATGGAAAAAGAGGTTCAAAATCTCACTGAAGAAAATAGTTCTCTCAAGATTAGAATGGAACAGATGGAGGCTAATGACTTTCTGAGAAACCAAGAAATCACAAAACAAAACCAAAAGAATGAAAAAATGGAAGAAAATGTGAAATATCTCATGGGAAAAACAACTGACCTGGAAAATAGATCCAGGAGAGACAATTTAAAAATCATGGGACCACCTGAAAGCCATGATCAAAAAAAGAGCCTAGACATCATCTTTCATGAAATTATCAAGGAAAACTGCCCTGAGATTCTAGGACCAGAGGGCAAAATAAGCATTGAAGGAATCCATCGATCACCACCTGAAAGAGATCCAAAAAGAGAAACTCCTAGGAACATTGTGGCCAAATTCCAGAATTCCCAGGTCAAGGAGAAAATATTGCAAGCAGCTAGAAAGAAACAATTCCAGTATTGTGGAAATACAATGAGGATAACCCAAGATCTAGCAGCTTCTACATTAAGGGATTGAAGGGCATGGAATATGATATTCCAGAAGTCAAAGGAACTAGGACTAAAACCAAGAATCACCTACCCAGCAAAACTGAGTATAACACTTCAGGGGAAAATATGGTCTGTCAATGAAACAGAGGAATTGTCTCCACACTATTACTAAAAATTATAGGACCCTAACTTATTGTTGTTGGTCTAAAGTCCTAAGCCTAATAGCATAATTTTAAACTTGACCTCGCATGTTCCCCTAACAACAATCTATAATTTAACAGATCAGATATTAAGTTTACAAACCTTTTCATTATAGGAAATTGCCACTGAGTAGGGACATTGCAGGGAAACAACATTTCCCCAACTTCATGTCAGTTTCAAGCAGGAGTAGATTGTCAAACTGCATTCAGTGAGAATTAGAGTCTGCCAGGTGTCAGTGAATAAATTGAGTCAGGAGAATCATACCTCAGCCCAGGCTGAACAGCCATTCTCCCACCCTTCCCAGGAGATCACCTTTTCCAGTTCATAGTAGCATCTCACAGACTTACTGGCATCATGGATTGGAGACTCAGACCGCTGTTGTTGCTATCCATATCTGGAGTTAAACTCAGAAGAACAGTCACTTAATAGTCCCATAGCATCTTAAAATAGCAAGTTCCAATAACCAGGTTTCAGATATGACTATAATTTCACATTGGCTAAGGAACATCTTTTGAGGCAAGTCTTAAGTGGCTTATATGCCTTTTTATATCAATTCTAGTTCCTGCTTAAATAACAATCATAAAATCAAATTTACCTTTAAAACCTTAACTTTCCCATCAATGCCAAATTTTACCCCAAGTTACCTACCTCTAGCAGATTTAAACTAAAATTCATGTCCCCAAAGTAAAGATGTCTGTGATTTAGTCTCAATAATTAATTCAGCCAATTGTTTTAATACCAATTGCTTTTACATCACTTTGTAACATGTCCAATTTTTCTCCCCATTTCCCCCTTCCCCCCACTCCCTAATACCTTGCATTCTAATTACTCCTTCCCTCAATGAGCCCTCCTTTCTATCACACCCCACCCTTCCCTTATCCCCATCTTCTCTCTTTTCTTGTAGGGCAAGATAAACTTCTCTACCCCATTACTTGTGTTTCTTATTTCCTGGTTATATGCAATAATAATTGTCAACATGCGTTTCTAATACTTTGAATTCTACCTTATTTCTCTCCCTCCCTCCCTATCCATCCTCACTGAGAAGGCAGGCAATTCAATACAGGCTATATATGTGTCATTTTGCAAAAGACTTCCACAGTAATCATGTTGTATAATACTAACTATATTTCCTTCTATCCTACTCTATCCCCTCTTATTTTTTTATTCCCTCATTTGACCTTGTCCCTTCCCTGTTTATTTCTAGTTACACCCTTCTCCCATTTGCCCTCCCTTCTATCATTTCCCTCACCCCACTCGTTGCCTCCTCCCCTACTTTCCTGTAGTATAAGATAGATTTTCATACCAAATTTAGTGAGCACATTTTTCCTTCCTTAAGTCATATGTGGATAAAGTAGCTTCACTTTTCCCCTCTCCCCTTCTCCCTTTTCTCCTCCATTGAACAAGATTTGTCTTTATCTCTTTCATGAGTTATAGCCTGCCGCATTACATTTCCCTCTTTCTCCTTCCAATATTTTCCTCCCTCACCTCTTAATTTTTATTTTTTACATTTTTTTGTGGATATCATCTCTTCTGATTAAGCACAGCCTGTACTCTGTGTGTGTGTGCGTGTGCATATGTGTGTGTGTGTGTGTGTGTACAATCTCTCCATCTACCCAAATATTGAGAAAAATCTCAAGAGTTATAAATATTTTCTTTCCATGTAGGAATGTAAACATTTCAGCTTTAGAAAATATTTTATGATTTCTCTTTCCTGTTTACCTTTTCAAACTTCTCTTGATTCTTGTGTTTGAAAGTCAAATTTTCTATACAGTTCTAGTCTTTTCAACATGAATGCTTGAAAGTCTTCTCTGTCCTTGAATGACCATTTATTCCCTTGAAGTATTACATTCAGTTCTGATGGGTAGATGATTCCTGGTTTTAATCCCAGTTCCTTTGACTTACAGCTGCTCCTTACCACCAAGCTGAGCTGCCTCAATGGATCTAGATGCTTCCTGGTCTCCCTAGCTGCCTACAGTCTGCTGCCTCAGTCTCTGCCATTGCCTGGGGCTTTTGCTGGAGAAACCCATTCTCTCTTGCCCAGCTGTGAAAGCCCTCCCCCAATGACTTTTGAAGCTTGCTTTGTCACTTGTGTGTTGAGGTATCTGGGACCTTCCCTGCTAGAAACTCTACTGGGAGGCCTGTACAGGTCCTTTCCCTCCCAGTGCCTAGTGGCCAGGGCTGTGGACTGCTCTGCTAAGCATCGAGTGAGACAGACCTTTCCTTTCAGCCTTCCAGGTTACCTTTTGCTGGAAACCTCTTTTGCTCTGTTGTTCTGTGGCTTCTGCTGTTCTAGACTTTGTGGAAAATCATTTTTGCAGGTATTTTGTGGACTGTGGGGGAAGTGCTAGACTATATGCATCTTTATACTCTTCTATCTTGGCTCTAGTATATTTTTACAATGCATATATACTTAATAAAGTATATTTTTATAATGCATATATACTTAATAAAGACTCAGCAGCTTTGCTGTTTAGAAAACTACCATTGTGGAAAATACACATTGGGGTTTAATATTTATGTATTCTAAAAGTCTATATTTTGATTATTTAAAAACTTCATAGCTGAGAATGCTTCTACACTTAAAGAGTGTACCTCTTTGGTTAATGCAGATCTCTACCTTATGGATGCTTAAGGCATGTGGACTTGGTTGCCAATTAATCTTAAAATCCAAGCTACACCCAATTGACAAAAAAAAATTTCAAAAAGTTTTTAAGCTAGTATGTTTTATAAAATTGTGGGCATTTGTGGCCAATACATACACATGTATGTATATATTACACATATATACATGTATGCATATATGTCATCATATAGATGGCTCTTCGGTGGAGAATTTTATGCCAACATGTCTCTCAGCTACATAAAAGTTTTATAAGAAGTATAGAAGCATCCGTCATGGCCCCAGGAGTTCTGTTATTTCTAAGTGGAATGGTAATGGGCACAAAGGGTCAGTAATGGCATACTTGGGACAAGTGTAGACTAGCAATGCTATTTCACCCCGAATACTTATTTCTTTTTTTATTGGTCATCTGGGACAATTATAGTGTATGGAGTGGGGGAGGATGGAAGGGAGAGTCACTGGCCTATGAGTTATATCTGACCCTTAGATTATCTTTATTCAGTCTCTGAAATAAATTTACACTTAGGCTGAAGTGTTTCCTGTTACCCATGAAATAGTAAAGGAATCAAAGGAATCCCTTCACTTCCTTGCTGGGTCAATCCTCTCCAAAGAACTTGTGAAATAATATAGACGCAAATCCTATAGGATGAGAATATGTGAATGAGTTGTTATCTGTACTAGTGGAGGGAATAGCAAAAGTGATGAGATTAAAGATCTAGCCAAACATCAAAGTATTTATTAAACTCACTTTTATGTTCCCTTTTCTTAATTAAAAAAAGAAGCAAAAAAGATAAGTTGAAATTTTAATATCTCATCTATAACAGTTATTTTTACATAATCCTTAATTTTGTTCAAAATAGAAACAAATATCACACAGCATGAAATGTATGATTGGATTGCAAGCTACTGGTAGAAGATAACTCATTCTAATGACATTAAGAAAACATCCAGATGTATGACTTTTAACTCATTTCCTTTATTCCTATGGATTATTAGATGCCCACAGAATTACCTGCTGTTGAGCTACTATGTGATGATTGATGAAATTCCGTTAGGTCCTAACAGTTAGGTGGCATAAAGGAAGAGATCAAGAATTAGGAAAGCAGAGGCATCAAGAGAACTGCAGTCAGAATTGCATCACTACTTTGAGGTCAATGCATAGAACTTCAGAGTCAAACTTTCAAGGGAGTCAAAAATGGGAAGAAACATTGTCCCAAACTATGATCAGAAATATCAAGGCTGAGAATCCAGAATAAGGAGTACCAAACACAGTGCCACAGAGGAAGAGACAGGTAATTAGGAGAGGAGTGGAGCCTGAGCCCTTGAATATTTGTCTGATCATGTAGGATGTCCTCTCCAATCTGAGTCTAGCTCATAAGTTAAGCTTGCCTGCTTCACATTAACAATCTCTTAATGTAGGTCAGAGGAGTATAATACACTTCCTACACTGCCCCCAAATACATTCTCCAGTACAGACTAACCAGATTAAGATGTAAATAAAAATATTTAGTAAAAGAGGAAAAAAAATACAACAGAACACAGATAATGTTAATAAGTCAGTATGGAGCTTTTAAGGATCCTGAGGTACATTTAAATGACTCCCACTGTCAATATGAGTTGATATCACTAAAATAGGAAAACAATGTGGGTTATTATCTCTTAATCAACTAATAGCAATGATAAATGTATGAAGGTTAATTGTATTATAAAAGTCTATACAGACAAAAATTTAATTATGGTAAAGATGGGTTTTTGACCAATTGAAGAATGGGATCTATCTATGCATCTTTCTAATTACCATCTATGAATCTATCTATATCTATTTGTATCCATTTCTCTATCTGTATCTGTCTTTGTCCATCTCTCTTCCTCTTTCTTTCAATATCACCTTTCTCTAACACATCTTCCTCCTCCTCATCAACACATCTATCTCTATCTCATTTTTTAGACTAGATCTGTGATTTCTCTGGCATAGAGAACTGCCAGTGAGAAAATTTCCTCCTAAAGTAGATTGTGGTAGTGTCTGAATGTCAAAATGACTAGTATTTGTTCAAGCATATTCAACTCCATAGACCAACTTTTCTTAAGAAATCTATTTCTTGTATGGCTACTTGATTAGACTAATTTCCTGAAGTTTTCTGGCAAAAATTACTTAGGTGAGAATTTAAATTGAGAAGATGTAGGTTCTCCAGGTAAAGGCATCATTTGTATGGCAGAAAATAAGGTAAATGTATCACAGAGGTACCTTAAAAAAAGAATGAATGCATAAAAAGCATGCCAAGGCCTCCCTTAGAACATTTTTTTTAAAAAAAACTTCAGACTCTTTGTGACCATACTAACCCTACATACACATAATCTTTTCCCTCCATTTTCATGCGAAATATTTAGAAAAGACATCTACATGGTCTTTTTTCCACTTTGTTAGCCTCTTCAATTCTTTTCAATCAGACTTTCTATTTTCATAATTATATAGAGACTGGTCTCTTGAAAAGCACTGATTCCTCTTTTTAAGTTTTCACCAACATTTTTTTAAATGTAAATTTTAAGCTAAGAAGTTTGGCACATCACCGTAATCACTGCTTCTGAAGAAGGAGGCTAAGGTTCAGGGAGCACTTGAGTTTAAGAGTGTTGACTTGCAGTAAAACTAAAGACAATTCAATGTGCTCACTAACTTTGGCAACAGTATGATGAGCTTTTGGGAGCAGACAGTCACTATGGTATCTAAAGAGAGGCAAACTCAACCAGGCCAGAAAAACAAGCAGGCTACATCTTCTTTGTCAATATCTATAAGTATCAGGCACATGAGTGGACGTTGTACTTTCAGTGTAGGTGAGATAGGGATACTCAGAATCATAAAATAAACTAAATTTTGATCCTTTCTATCTCTTTCATTTCAAATTAAACCCCCTTTCTCTGATCGGAGAGCCATCATTTTAGCAAATATTTAAAAAGAAAAAGGAGGAACATTTTCCTAAAAGTAACCAACACATTAATTGAGTTTGACAACCTATGCTATGTTCCAAACCAACAATACTCCACCTTCCCAATTAAATTTTCCTATTTTTTCTTTGGGATGAAGATGAGCCATAGACAACATGTAGTTCCATTTTTTCTTCTTATTTCTTCATATTTTTCCATTATATATATATATATATATATATATATATATATATATATATATATAT
Organism: Bettongia penicillata ogilbyi; assembly: GCA_023548195.1. Classification (NCBI taxonomy): domain Eukaryota; kingdom Metazoa; phylum Chordata; class Mammalia; order Diprotodontia; family Potoroidae; genus Bettongia; species Bettongia penicillata. Next base: position 3,749,965 of record JAJHZJ010000322.1, on the reverse strand, counting down.
ATATATATATAGGTATTTTCCCCTCTTTCTGCTAACTTCACTTTGCATCAGTTCATTTAAGTGCTTTCATGTTTATTTTTACATTCTTAATATTCATTGCTTATTTCAGTGAGTTAGTTTTTTATATGTTAAGGCAAAATTTTCCCCTTTTTTTTCATTCACTAGCCATCTCTTTTGTTTCTAGTTCATTGCTATTGCAAATTGTACTCCCAGTTGATGAATGGTCAAAGGATATGAACAGTTTTTCAATGATTAAATCAAAGTTCTTTATACTCATGAAAAAGTGCTCTAAATCACTATCAGAGAAATGTAAAGTAAAACAACTTTGAGATATCATCTTTCATCTATAGGCTTAAATGACAGAAGGAAAAAGTGACAAATGTTGGAAGCAACATGGAAAAATTAGAATGCTAATTCATTGTTGGTGGAAATGTTAAGTGATCTAATCATTTTGGAGAGCAATCTGGAATTATGCCCAAAGAGTTATAAAGCTATATGTATACCCTTTGACTCAGAGCTACCATTGTCAGTACCATTGTCCCAAGGGAATTAGGGGAAATGGAAAAGAACCTATTTGTTCTGAAATATTTATAACATGTCTTTTTTTTTGGTGACAGAAACCTGGAGATTGAGGGGATGTGCATCATTTTGAGAATGGCTAAAAAAGTTGTGGTATATAATTGTGATGGAATATTATTGTGTTATAAGAAATGATGAGATGGTTAGTTTTAGAAAAAACATGGAAAGACTTGCAGGAAATAATGAAAAATGAAATGAGCAGACTTTCCCCAAAATTGGATTTAAGTGAGACAGAACTGCACCAAGTCCTCAGACACACTGTCTCTTCCAGAATCATCCAAGTCCAGTAGAAGGATAAAAATCAAGATGTCTGGTGTTAGCTCAGTATGCAATGGATGGCCTTGGTGTCTTTAATGACTGATCAAGCCCCACAGAGCCTGCTTCAGCCACCTTCAAGGTCACTCAAACAAATTGTTCTCATCTGCCCATTCTATCAGGGGAAGTCTTCACATGCTTGGGGTAGACATGCCCTAACTCACCAAGGGTTTAAGGCTTCTCAGTTACCCTCAACTTAGTGCAGCCTATCTGCCAAGATACTTTTAGTGGAATGTGGCCACTGTAGATGCTACAGCTTCCTGAAGCCAGTGGTAAGAATTGGGCCAAATGTGGATTCCAATGATGTATAAACAGCTCTGAAAAGACCTTGGTAAGCCCTCATACTAGAGGTATTAGTACTCTCTGAACACCCCATATACTATAAATATATATATATATATATATATATATATAACATAAACATATGCAAAAATGCATGCAAACCTATACAGATATGCACACAATATATGTATGTGTACACACACACATTTTTCTGTGTGTTTGTGTAGGTGTATGTATGTAACCTGTAAATATAAACACTGCTTTCTCTAATGGAATGTAAACACTTTGAGGACTAAATATAAAGAAAATTTAATAAGAGGTAATTGCATCAGGTGGAACTGAGTTTTCCATAACAGACTATAAAATAGGGGCTTAGTGACTATCTGGGGAAGATTTTTTTTTAATTTATTTATTTTAGTTTTCAGCATTCATTTTCCCAAGATTTTGAGTTTCAAATTTTCTCCCCATCTCTCCCCTCCACCAACCCAAGATGTTGTGCATTCTGTTTACCCCTTCCCCAATATGCATTCCTTTCAATCACATCTCCTTCCCCTCTATTTTCCTGTAGGGCAAGATAGATTTCTATACCCCCTATGTCTTATTTGCCAGTTTCTTGTAAAACCAATTTTTAAAGTCTGTTTTTGAAATTTTGAGTTCCAAATTCTCTCCCTTCCTCCCTCCTCAATCACCCCCATTGAGAAGGCAAACAATTTGATATAGGTTATACATGTGTAATCATGCAAAACACTTCCATAACGTCCATGCTGTGAAAGACTAACTAGATGTCCCTCCATCCTATCCTGCTCCCCATTCATTCTATTCTTTCTTTTGAACCTGTCCATCCTCAAAAGTGTTTGCTTCTAATTGCCTCCTCCTCCTATTTGTCTTCTCTTCTATCATCCCCCACCCATAGCTTATCCCCTTCCCCACTACTTTCCTTTAATGTAAAATAGATTTTTATGCCAAATTGAGTGTGCATATTATTCCCTCCTTAAGTCAGATCTTATGAGAGTAAGATTTACTCTTTTCCTCTCACTGTCCCCCTCTTCCCCTTCATTGAATGAAACGTTTTCTTGCCTCTTTTGTGTGAGAGATAATTTACCCCATTCTATTCCTCTCTTTCTCCTCCCAATATATTCCTCTCTTACTCCTTAATTTTATTTTTTAGATATCATTCCTTCATATTCAACTCACTCTGTGTTCTCTGTCCCTGTCTCTGTCTCTCTCTCCATTTACATGCACACACATATATGTACATATATGTACATATATGGAAATCCATCCAACTACCCTAATTGTGAGAAAACTCAAGCATTACAAATACTATCTTTCCATGTATGAATATAAACAGTTCAACTTTACAAGTCTTTTATGATTTCTCTTTTCTCTTTGCCATTTGGAGCTTCTCTTGTCTCTTGTGGTTGAAAGTCAAATTTTCTTTTCAGCTCTGGTCTTTTCATCAAGAATGCTTGAAAGTCCTCTATTTCTTTGGAAGACCATTTTTTTCACCTGAAGTATTACACTCAGTTTTGCTGGGTAGGTGATTCTTGGTTTTAGTCCTAGTTCCTTTGACTTCTGGAATATCATGTTCCACACCCTTTGATCCTTTAATGTACAAGCTCCTAGATCTTGTGTTCCTGATTGTATTTCCAAACTACTCAAATTGTTTCTTTCTGGTTGCTTCCAATATTTTCTTCTTGACCTGGGAATTCTGGAATTTGGTTACAATATTTCTAGGAGTTTTCCTTTTGTGATCTCTTTCAGGAGGCGATCAGTGGATTCTTTCAATATTTATTTTGCCCTCTGGTTCTAGAATATCAAGGTTGTTCTCCTTGATAATTTCTTGAAAGATGATGCCTAGGCTCTTTTTTGATCATGGATTTCAGGTAGTCCCATAATTTTTCATTTGTCTCTCCTGGATCTATTTTCCATATCAGTTGTTTTTCCAATAAGATATTTCACATTATCCTCTATTTTTTTCATTCTTTTGGTTTTGTTTTATAATTTCTTGATTTCTCATAAAGTCATTAGCTTCCATGTGCTCCAGTCTAATCTTTAAGGCATTGTTTCCTTCAGTGAACTTTTGGTCCTCCTTTTCCATTTGGCCAATTTTGCTTTTTAAGGCATTCTCCTCATTGACTTTTTGGATCTCTATTGCCATTTGGATTAATCTATTTTTAAGGTGTTATATGTTTCATTTTGGTCCCCTTTAGTAAGTAGTTGATTCATTTTTCATGATTTTTTTGCATCACTGTCATTTCTCTTCCAAATTTTTGCTCTACTTTTCTTACTTGATTTTCAAAATCCTTTTTGAGCTCTTCCATGGCCTGAGACCAATTCATATTTTTCTTAGAGGCTTCATATATAGGAGCTTTGACTAGGTTATCTTCTTCTATTTATATATTTTGGTCTTCCTTGTCACCAAAGTAAGATTCTATAGTCTGACACTTTTTCCAGTTTTTGCTCATTTCCTCATTTATTTACTTGAATTTTGAGTTCTCGGCCAAGGTAGTTTTTTCCTTCCAGCGGGGGTGAAGGTGTTTGTTGTCTGTTACCCAATTCTCTCCCCATCACAATTCCCTCCCACCCAACCCAGAAAGAACTGCCACCACTGCCCCTGCTGGGGTGCTTCTCTAACTCCGCTGTCACCCTGGTGCTTGGGCCAGACCCTTCTACTCTCTTACACAGGTTCAACAGGTTTTTTCCACTGACATTCTAATTTAGCCTCGGTGATTCGGGGTCAAGAAGTGTGGAAACTGCCACAGGTGCTATGGATTCAGTCCTCCCAAGGCTTGCTCATTCTTCTGGCCTGGCAAGCCCAGTTCTACTCCTATCCCTTCCCCTCAACTTTCCAGTCTGTCTTGGGATGGAGATTTGCTTCACTCCATCATTCTGTGGGTGGTGCAACTCCAGAATTTGTTTAGAATCATTTTTACAGGTATTTAGCTAGGTTTTGGAGGAGAGCCCTAGCAAATCCCCGCCTTTTTACTCTACTATCTTGGCTCAGCCCCCTGGGAAAGATTTTATATGAGAGCATTTTCTACCCCTGGGATTTCATGATCCTTCATATTTTAGTTGTTTATAATGTTGATTGTTTCTTCTTCTAAATTATGATCTTCAGAGGAAGAACAAAGTCTTATTTATCTTTTTTATCTCCCCCAGAAAAATCTGGTTCTTTGATCAAAGTGTTGATTAAAGTGAACTGATGATAATCTTCTATTTCTGAATTTATCCCAATAGTGCTATTAACTGTGGGGAAAGAAAATTTGTTCAAATTTTAAGCAAATATTTTTAGACCATGCAACAGAAAGAAAACTATTAGCAATTAGGAGATGCAGCAGATAGAACAGTGGGTCTGGAGTCAAGAAGACTTGAATTCAAATCTGAACTCAGTTATCACTAATTCTTTGATTCCTGGTAAATCATCTGACTTCTATCTGCCTCAAGTTCTTCCCAGGGTTGTTTTGAGGATAAAATGAGATATTTGTAAAGTGCTTTGAAAATCTTAAAGTGCTACCTAATTGTTAGAGAAAATAATAATAAAGGCTAATAAATCAAAAATCATAATAAATAAATCATCATCATCATTATAATCATCAGACTAGGAGTCTGATTTCTATTCTGGACTTTACAACTGGCTATATAGCCTTGGAAAAGTTGTTTACCTTCATTGGTCCTCAATTTCCTCTTTCATAGAAAGAGGGGCTTAGGGTAGATTATTTCTAGACCCTTTTGAATTCAAACACATGATTCTAAGTAAGCTCTCAAAACTTTACTTGAGTCTATACTTTTTAGGCAACTCTTCCCTCTTCATTTGGAAGGCATCCTATATTAAGATTATCAGAAGAATATTTCAGGCAGTAATCCTGAGGAGAAGATGCTATATAAATTTAATTTAATGTGATGGGGGAGTGTACAGTGTTTGTGCATGTGTGTGTGCATATGTGTGTGTGTATGTGTGTGTGTGTGTGTGTAAGAGAGAGAGAGAGAGAGAGAGAGAGAGAGAGAGAGAGAGAGAGAGAGAGAGAGACAGGGAGTGACAGAGACAGAGACAGAGAGGAGAGAGAGAAAGAGAAAGAGGCAATATGGTTAGCATCACTGAAATTTTTTTCATCTCCAGTCAGTCGAATGGCAGCTATTATCCTGTCAACTCAGTCATAATGTTGGTTGAAGGAACAATTATATAGGTGAAGTGGTCATGTAATAAGTGTTGGATATTTTTTCCTCCTAATCCAGTCCAGTCCACAAAGTATTTATGTAGCTTTAGTGTCTGCTAAATTCATGGTGCCATACGTATGGCTGAAGATATGAAGACAAAACAAATATCAGTCTCTGCTCTCAAGGAACTTCAGTTCCACTAGGTGTATACATAAGGCAAAGAGATAAGCACATGCAGGATAATTTAAATCCTCCTTCTGTCATCTAGAGATATAGAACAGTGTTTCCCTTTTCATTTAAATTCATTTCAACAAGCAGAAGGCATGTGTGCTAGCAAGTTGGACTGATAACTGATGGAGATTGGAGACAGAAACTAAAAAGAAAAAAGGGGAGCCAGAGGGAGATGACGATCATCAGCACTGAAGAGAAGATGATTCTATGGGCCGATTTCTTACCTTACTTAAGGGAAAAGACATTGAAAGGTGGAGAATCATCATCAACTTGTATGAGAAGCTGCCTTGGCCAGGAAGTTTTGCTTTGGAATCAGAGAAAGCCCATGAGCTAGTAAAAAATCTGGGAGGAGGAAAGGATGGAGGGAGGAGAGAAGGAAGGAGAAAGAGACAGAGAGAGACAATGACAGAGATAGAAACAGAAACAAAGACAGGCAGAGACAGAGAAACAGAAAGAGATAGAAAAAGAGGTAAAAATAGAAAAAAACAAGCAGAGAGAGCAGCAAAGACAGAAAAACAGAGAGAGAGATAGAGACAGAAAGATAAAGATAAAGACAGAGGCAGAGATAGACAGAGGCATAGACAGAGAGAGAGAGATAGGAACATAGAAACAGAAAGAAAAACAGACAGATGGACAGAAACAAAAAGGCAGAGAGAGATGGAAAGATAGAAACAAAAGTCACTGAGACAGTCAGAGACAGACAAACAGAGGCAGACAAGGAAGGAGAGAGAGAGACAGAGAGACAGTGAGAGAGACACAGAAACAGAGAGACACAGAGAGATAGAGAAACAGAGAGAGACAGAGAGAGACAGAGACAGATGGAGACAGAGAGACAGACAGAGACAGAGACAGAGAGAGGAACAGAGAGACAGAGCGACAGAGGCAGAGACTCACAGACAAAGACACAGAAACAGAAAAATAGAAGTAGAAGCCATCCCTATCTTTACTACCCATCTTCAACTGACATAGGATAGTTGGTGATTATAAGACTTATGACAGTATCTGCCAGTAGAGTCTAATATTTGGAACTCAAGCCCTGAAATTTATATAAAACTTTAGGGCTAGTGGTGATCCATTCAAGAGCCTCTCTTTCCCCTCTCCTTTTAACAAAACTTGTTTCTATAATCTCACGGAATGTCCATTTGCATGTGGATGCCCTCTCTTAGTTCAGGCTGCCAATGTATACTTAAGATTTTATCATGGATTGTGTTTCCCAGGTTTCCTAAAGGAAGCATAAATGAAAAGACTGAAAATCCGCCACAATGTTCTCAAGTCCTTTGGGTGATGAGTCTTACAAGAAAGTTTTATAGATATATAAGTTAAGGAGAAGCCTCTCTGTGCATACATGAATACACAAAGCACGTATTTCTTTTACATCTGCTTTCATATGTAATAGTAACAGTAATTTCATATTGAAGCAGTCCCATGATCCACTGAACCAAATATTACATCTGACAGTGGGATGATTTCTGAAGAATTTGCTAGTTTAATATCCTTTTGAATTGTAGTCCTGCTGTATTTCTGTTTAACTTTTGCATGGTTTTACATATCTATGTGTTTTTTTTTAAATTCTCAACTATATAGTAAAGTATTAAAGATAGTAAAGACATTGTAATACATTTGTTTGACTCCATCATACCACCTAGCAAAGTGCTTTTATATAAAAGACCACCAACGAATATTGATGGAATTGGTTTCTCAGAAATTAAAGATGTTATGAAACATCATTAACTTTAATGATTGATTTATTGCTATGAAGTAGTTGATCAAGTAGAAATCCTAGGGTGGAAAACCCCTTTAACTAAGGAAACCTTGTAACTTATCTATGATTTTTAATTTTAGAGGAGGGTCTCAGAGAGATTGAGGGACTTACTTAGCTAAGGTAAAACATTACATGTCTGAGGGAGGGTTTAAACCCAGTTCTTCCTGTATGCAGTCAGACCTTTGTCTACCATACCATGCTATTTTTCTTTCTGTTATTAAATTTTCGTAAACGAGGACATAGTTGAAATATACCAAGAGGTAGCTGAGTATGTTGTTCAAAGGTACTTTTGGCCCCTTTGAAAAAGGTGTTCGTTCAATTCTGACTATAGAGGCAACTGAGTATAACTACGGCTTTCTAATTGTGGAAGTTTTTTCATTAGATCAATAATAGGGTGGCCATAATTATAATCCCCTGTTATATAATGATACCTTGTGTAGCAGTCTTGAAGACTGGACTTTCAAAACTTCAGGTGAAGCCACATGACATAACAGACTTAGTCAAAGTTTTTCCTGTCAGACTCTGTACTCTAGGAGAATTTGTACCTCAGTGGAATCTGAACTATGTACTTGTGGGTTTCAATAAGTTAATGAAGTTGACAATTAGCAGCCACCCCATCCCATTTGGTCTGGTTTCAGTTAGAGTAGGCTCAGAGGCAATGTCAAAAATAAAACTGTTTGTACTAAAGAACGCCCTACGAAGTTGCCTGTTGATGGATTCCATAGAATATTGGAAAAAAAAAATCTTAGGTCAACTTCACCTCTGTATTGTTTCACTACTTTTACAAGCATCTTTCCCATGAGTGCTGACCCTTAAAGTGACAGTGGTTTCAGAAAATGTTTAATCCTACGAAGTTCTGGATATTCATTTCCTTATGTTGTCAGGCATAATGCCCCATGGTCCTTTCCTTCTCTCCCAAAGACTTTTCCCTCAGGTTTTTGGCATTGCTGTCAGTTCCAATCATTCCCTAAATCAACGTGCTTTCTCAATATCTACCACCTGTCATATTTGAGGGACGAAAGAACTGAACTGCATTCATGCCTCAAGGCAGCGGTGCTTAACCTAGGGTCCATTAGCTTCTTTTTTTCTTTTGACAACTATATTTCAATGTAATTCGTTTCCTTTGTAACCCTATGTATCTTATTTTATGCATCTGAACACATTGTTCTTAAGAAGGATCTGCAGTTTTCACCATACTGCCTTTGTGTTTGTGACACAAAGGAGTTCAAGGATTTTTTTAAGAAAACATATTTTATGTAAATCATTTGAAATATGCTGACTTTAGTATGCAGAAGTAAAAATGAACACAGACATCTTTCTAGGGGCTCTTCAAACTTATGATAATATGCATATTGGTCTTGTATATACCAATGAAGTAATGACAAATATTGGTCATTTATTCCCATAAGGTGTTCCTTTACTCTAGTTGACCTCTCCATGCCACGCCCCACCTTACCTGGAATGTTCTCCCTCCTTTGCTCTGCTATTGACTTTCCTGACATTCTTTGAGTTCCAACTATAATCTATCTCATCTTTTACAGGAAACTTTTCCCAACCTCTGCCCATTCCAGTGCCTTCTTTCTGTTCAATTATTTCCTATGTATCCAACACAGAGATGACTGTACATATTTGTTAGAACGTTGTGTGCCTCATTAGACTGTAAGTTTCTTGAGGGTTGAGGCTACTTTTTGCCTATTTCTGCATCCCCAGCACTTAGAACAGTTTCTAGATCACAGTACATGCTTAATAAATGATTGATTGAAATGATGTCAGTCTTTATAGAGGGATATTTGGTTTGAGTTTTAATTTTGTGCTTCAATAGTTGCTTGGCCATGGTCAAATCATCCAGCTTCTTCTTTAAAAAAGCCCAAATAGTGTTAGATAACATTGGGCCTAGTTGAGATTTCTGAAGATCCTCCTTGTTTCAAGATAGGTTTAGCAGACAGAGGAGACCAGTAAAGAAACTGGAGAGAACTTTAAAAGGTAATCAAATCTAAATCAGAGCCGGACTAGGTTCATTGTTTCAACTCTTTCCTGATATCGATTGGTAGGTCTTGCAGTGCCAAAAGACAGAACAACCAATACTCTGACAACATGAGCTTTGGTATATGAATTTATATTTTCTTATTGAATAAATTCAGTGCAGTTTAAAAAAAAAATTCTTATCTCCTAAGCAGGTTAATGCCAGCACAGCATGCATGTGATTTAAATACATAGGAGCTGCATTTAAAGAACATTTAATATCCCCTTAGTTGCCTTTAGGTATGGGAGCACACAAAAAGTCATTCCTCTGTGCTTTACAGGGAAAGAAAAATAGAAAATTAAGATGATTCCTTTAACTATTGACTTTGTAGCTGAGAGCTAAGTGAGGAGTGTGATCTATTGACCTCTCTCCCTTTCTTCCCTCCAGTATAAGGGAAACCTGAAAGAAAGAAAGAAAGAAAAATCCATCGAAAATAGCAAACTGTTCATCCGTTAGCATTTTACCACTCAGGTACTACTAATACAAATTCAAAAAATGCTAATAAAGTCTGAAATTTCCCAGTGGGGGAGTAATGGAACGCTTTTAAAAGAGGCCCTTTCAGTTAATGACTAAGGCATTTTTTGCTAACAGCAATTTTGGCTTCTTATCCCAGGTGGAGAAAAATGCATTAAACAGGAGATTAAAATGTCCTTTCTCCTGCTTGGTAATGCCAGCTGCTGCTGCAGGCTAAGGCATACATGAAGTGGCATTTACTTGATGATGGTGGGCCTGTTCCAGGGATAGTGGGAGGATGAAAGTCCCGCTAGATGGGGGTCCCTTTAAATGTGCTGTCTCTGCGCAAATAGAAAGTGTAGGAGCTGGGCTAGAATGGTAAACTGTACAATCTGTTCATTGCATTTTGGTTACTAATTAAGAGGTGACATAGGCAGTATGAATGCACAGAACCTGTTGAAATTCTGTCAGGCTCTGTCTTTCCCTTCACATGTTTGAATGCTGTTTAATAAAGCATCTTAATTGAAAGCAGAAAAATACATAAAAGTGGAGGACAAATATGTTGAATTAGGATTCTGCCATAATGCATGTGTGTGTTTGTATGATTTCTAAACACCCCCAGCACCACCACTAGCACCACCAGCACCGCCACCCCCCAGCTTGTCAAAGACAGCTCCCCTACTTCATAAACTCAATATGCAAATCCCATGATTTTCTTCTTGCTGTGGGGCATAGAGCTGGATAGAGTGGAAAGTTGGGAACAGAATTTCCAAACACAAATGTGAACTTAACACTGACTCTGACATAAAGGAAAAATGGTTTTGCTTGCCAAGAAATACCATTTTTATGAGGAGCGCTCTAAGGGAAGGAGGTGGGGGAGTCAGGACCTAGCTACTTCTCCCAGTGTATTGTGTGTGTATCTTTTTATAGCTCCGTTCACATTTTGTCCCATTCTTTTCCACAGTCTACAAAGTCACTTTAAAACCAAACTTTCGTATTTCCCCAAATGATACCCAAGACTAAAGTGTAACAGGCCTATGGTTGTGGCCGATGTTCACAATGGAGCCAGGTTTGCCAGAAACAGATATTCCAAAGAAGGAATAAAAATTCCAATAACAGATAAAGGCCTTGGGAATTTGGAAATTCCTCTAACCCCCAGAAATGTCAACTGGTTCTGGAAACCTGATGATATCAGCCTTTCTCTAAAGATTTCTGAATGTCCCAGCTTCTGTTTCCAGCTAAAAATAGCAAACTGGGTGCTATTTATGATTCTTTTCAAGTTTTGCTTCTGCCCCTCCACAAAGCTGCTTAGGTCTAAAATGTTTTAAATGATAAATGTACCACACCAACTCCTTCATAATACTTTTTGAACCCCCCCAAAGAGGTCTGTTTTGCATTTGGGGCTTAGCCCAGTTCTCACTTGAGCAGCACTGTTTCCACATTCCTATTTAATACTTGTTACACAGTTGGACAGGAATCTCTCCTTTTATGAACATATCACTTTGTGCTCATATATGACTTTTAGTAGGACTTGTAGCAGCAGGATGGGGGCAAAGCACTGCTTTAGGTTGAACTAATGAAATGGGAAATTGGCCTTTGTTTGACCCATATATACCACTTGCATGGCAGTCCCATGTAGCCTGAATTCACAATTTACTGACACTTTGAGGTAACAATGGTGCATGGAACACAACCATCTACTATGATACAGATAACCAAGGGATAGCATGAGTAAATTATTTCAGCAGATGTGCTATTTGATAATACTTTTTAAATTCACCTTGACCATAGCAGTTGATACTAATTGATGCTCCACTCAGAGCTGGCTGAAAGAATTGGTTATGGGACGAGAGAATAGGGATGTGCCCAATCCTTTATATCTGCTAAGGTAAGATCTGACACCAGGAGAGGTGATATGGAAAGTTATTGCTTGCTGCTAACTGTTCCATAAACATATAACACTTCAATCTAAAGAGCAAAGAATTCTGACACCTTTCTAAGCAATTTCTTCTATTTTTTTAAAGAGTATCACAGAGATTCAGTTGAAACAGATCTCTATTTTCATTAGAATCTTTGGTTACCATTGGAAATAAGCCACAAATACTTAAGTGTGTGGCAGTGATCAGGTGCCCTAATAGTAAGGTCTGCACTCTAGAGCAGTTGAGAAGATCTGACTAGCCCTTCCATTTTCTTATTCACAGTAGGACTGAATGGACTATACACTCACCACTGACACCTTTCCCCCTTCCCTCTCAAAAAATGCTCTGTATAAATAATTTTAGATTCTTCCCCATGGTTGGAGATAATGGAAATATTATGACTGATTTCAGGTACCTATTCCCTAAGAAAAAAAAAATCAGAGTAATGTCCTCAATTACAAGTCACTGGAAAAATAGCACTTCCATTCAGGATTTCATTTTGCTTGGTAAATGCCAGGAAACTACATAGCAATTATATGGTCTTACGGACTACTTGGTGACTGTGTTCTAAAGTTGAGCACAACCTGCCCCCTGGTTTTATAACAGAAATAATCTATTTACCCTATAATTATGTACTATGTAAATACCTGTCAATGTATGATAGACGCTAGTCATTTTCATGTAATTAAAAGGTCAGCACCACCATGCAAATAAATATTTTATTTGATGATAATATTTATGTCTATGGCAACAGAAGTAGCCAAGTAACCAAGTCAAATTTATTATTTTTTTTTCTTTTTTGCTTCACAGTTGGATACTCCATCCTACATGTCCAGTCAGGTAATCTTGTGACATTGAATTTGTCAGATAGTTTATGTGAGGAGGGGAAATCATGTTTTATTATATAAAGCCGGAAGGTATTTGAATGTTTCTATGTATGGTAAAGATGTAGGGTCTAAAAAAAAGAGGTAGAGAAAATCATTGTACAGATATTCTACCCAGTTATTAGTTCTATTAGAGGAAGCTACAAAACTATCTGTTCCTCATCCTTTACATTACAGAAGAGACTCTGAGCACAGCAGGAGAAAAAAAAAAACAGAGAAGGAGGAGGAAGGCTATGGGTTCCATAAGAAGTGCACCAAGGGGTATCCTGTCGGGACAGAAGGATAAAAATGGAACAGAAAGATGCACAGGTCAGATGAGCTATGTGACAAGGATAAAGAACAAGCTAAATGAATTTATAAACAATATGAAATTGGGAGCAGTTTGAGATAGAAGAGCAGACTGTTTTTACTGCTTTACTTTAGAAAGTTAACTAAATTGACTACCTAGAGCTTTGTACATTTCTACTTGGCAGCCCATATTTTCTGTCCTTTTCCAAAGAATTAGTTGCTGGTTTCTCAAATATCCTTTAAAGTTAAACTGTTATCTATGTTAACAAAACCTCCAATGCTTCAAAATATGATGTGAGCATTCCTTCCAATGATGTACGACAATGCATCCAAATGCTGTTCTGATCCTGTCCAGCTCTAGCTCAAATAGGGTCTAACCCAACAGGATAAGTAGCCAAAATATTTCAGGCCTCTTCCAACTCAAAGGAAGGTCTAAGATAGTAAAATAATAAGTAGACTGATTTTCTTTTTACAGTTTCTCTGATGGAACTCATGACTTTACAGTACTCTAATAAAACATAAAGCAAGCAGTATTTTAATGTTATCTAAGTCATCATTTGGAATCCATATGAACGCAAATTCAAAGGTCACTAAGAAGAGGAGAATCATAGTAGAATGTGTATAGTACATCACTGCAAAAAAATATTGCATGTCTGGTGAAAGTGTTGGATAAAAAAATGCCTTTTCTCTTTTTTCTCTAGTAAGAATGGAAAATATACTCTATGTCTCAAAGAGTTTGGCCTACTTTGCCATATCTGAAGGGATGTTTTTATTGCTACTTTAATAGAATCCTGCTTTATTTTTGAGTGATTCGAGGTGCCAGACTGACAGCCTGGGAAGTGGAAATTCTTTCTCCTGAAACAGGTAGTGAATGAAAGGTGGCAGCAGCAAGGTTTTCTCCCCATTGCTCTCCTTAAGATCTTCTTCCTTTCCTCCCCACCCAGTTCTAATAGCTCATCAGAGCACATCAGGAGGGTGAATATAACCTCATGATATTACAAGAGAAATGTAGGTCATGTCATTTAAATCCTAATAGAAATAATGTTCAGTTGAACCAATGTTGTTTAATTTATTTATAACTTAAAATGTTAAAACTACTTTAAAGCTCATCTGCACACTGTTTTCTTCTTGTTGCCCAGGGGAAATTTTAAATTTAAAACTTCTAACACTTTGAATTTATAAAATTACATGAATTTCTCCGAGAATCCTTCCTTTCACTGTGTATCAGGGATTATGAAATTGGAAAGTTGATTTAATTCAAACTTTTCTTCCTTCATAAGAATCCCCTCTAGGCTGAGACTCAATCTGCACAGTTTTGTCCCAAATCACAGCATCTTTAGAACATTTATGAATGGAAGGGAAGATGGGGTTCATCACTAGGGTTTGTGTGGTAGTATTAGAAAGTGATTTGTTCCAATAATGTGTCCACTATTAGGCTCATACTTCAAAGAGAACAGAGGAAGAAGAAAAGGTCCATATTTACAAAAAAATATCTTAAGCAGCTCTTTTTACAGCAGTAATGAATCAAAACTAAGGGAGTATCTCAGTTAGAGAATGGATGAACAAATTAAAACATATAAATATAGTGGAATACTATTGCAGGGTAAGTAAATGAGGAAAAGGACAGTTTCAGAGAAACAAGAAGACTTGTATGAACTAATGTAGAGTAAAATGAGCAGAACTATAAAAAGCATTTTATACAATAACAACATTGATTGTAGCTTAAACATTCTGATCAATTGATTTCAACTAATTTAACTGATTTCAATTGAATTCAGTTGAATTCCATGTTCAACCATTATTCCATAGAGGTTATAATAAGGAGTGGTCCTTACCTGCTAACAGAGAGGTAATATATTAAATATGCACAATGAGAATAAGGTAGGAATTTGTTTTGCTTGATTATGTTTATTTGTTAAAAGAGTTTTGTTTTTTTTTTTGTCAAGGGGTGTGAAGGACAGAAAATAAATGCTTGCTAATTAAAAATATATAATTTCACTTTAAAACTTTTTTAAAAATATTAAAATTATTTTACCATCCTCAAGGGAAAAGAAAATAGATTAAAATTAAACATAAATAAAAGTCATGTTCTAAAAACTGAAAAACATACATCAACACTTTAATAAATAAAAGGAAAGCAAGATCTGGCTAAAATTTTATCCACTTAAGAATAAGAGAAGTCATATTAAGGAAGGATTTTGGTGCTCTCCTTTTTGTTGTTCATTTGTTTTCAGTCGTGCCTGACTCCTCATGACTCCGTTTGGGATTTTTTGACAAAGATATTGGAGTGATTATCCATTTCCTTCTTCAGTTCATTTTATAGATGAGGAAACTTAGGAAAACACAGTAAATGACTTGTCCAGAGTCACACAGCTAGTAAGTGATTTGAACTCAGAAAGATGAGTCTCCTGACTCCAGACCTGGTGCTCTATCCACTGGACCTTGTTTTCCTTCATGCACATGAATGTCTCTATTATAAATAAAAGTGCTGATCTGAAATGAGTTGTGGTAAGTGAAATGAGTAAACAAAGCATTTATGAAGTGCTTACTCTGGTCAAAGCACTGTGCTAAGTGTTGGTGACACATATAAACAGCCCCTGTTCCCAAGGAGCTTACATTCCAGTGGAGGGGACAATACACTTTTGAAAAGTTTCAGCTGCAAATCATACACAAGTCTCATTGTCCCTAGGGTACAACAGCAAAGAAGATACTAACGTATCTCCTTTAATGTACTTCCCAGTGATAAAATTATATATCAGCTTCTGACATTGAGGCATCTGATAGTTCCAGTTGCTTGGGTGATAGGAACTTTATTTTCTGGATCTTCAGAAGCTATGGTCATAGCCCCTCCAAGGTCAGTTGCCAGGGATCATCTCCACAGGAATTGCTTCCTAAGATTATGCCTGAAGGCACTGGACTGGAAACATTTCAATTTCCAGTTTTCTTGGGTTTAAGGTCCTGGACTATCTCCATTAGGGTCTGAGGAGAGATGGTGGTCAAGGTGGTTGTGGTCTGACCTGCCTGAAATAGACTGCCTTCTGTCTCTCCCTCAGAGTGTCTTTTTGCTCCATCTAGGCTGGTTCATTGACTCATCTCCCCTATGTGTGCAAGTTGGTTGGTAGTGGATGGGGGTGGCTTTCCCCTTATGCAGAAGATTTACTTGCCTATATGAAAGCTGTGAGGGCTAGGATGGAAGCAGGAAGGTGGCAGGCATAGGCTTGTGATGGAGGTAGGGTTCTGACAAGGCTCCTGTGCTTATCTGTTTATGGGTGGCATTTGGTCAGTAGTTGCTATGAGAGAAGTCAAAGAGGGCAGACCCTTTCATAACAAAAACTTATCTTCTTAATGATGGCCACAGGGAATGAACTGGAAGGAGATCTGGTGGCTTGGGATAATTGAACAGAAATGTGAGACACTAATATTCCGCAGCCAAGACCTTTTTACTTTGTCCTCATGAGGAACTCAATATTGCTTTGCCAATTGACTGCTCATGACAATGTTGAGTTTATGATAAGATTAAGGTCTGTACATCCCAAGTCAATACCCATCAACTTAAAAAAAAAACTTGCATGGATTTCTAGATCTATAGCTGCTGAGTTCTCTCAGGTATATCTGCAGGCTTTAGGGTCATGGAGAAGAAGAATTTACCAGGAACAGCATAAATACTGGAAGAGTCTCAAATCAGGATGTCATACTTTTAAATATACCTACTGATACCTGATGCCTAAATGACCACCCACTGGTTACTACTTAAACAAGGAAAATGTAGGTAAATTGATCTTGTCACTGCAAAAACTTGTGGACACATTCAGAGGCTGTCACTCTGCTTAACACACTTCTGAAGTAATTAGGTAGCTACAGGCAACCAGAAAGAACAAGCTTCTTTTGTCTGAAAGTGTGGATAAGAGCTGTTTATGACAACATCTTGGTGTGAACAATCTTACACCACGTCAACGATTTTAGCCCACCTAAATTCTACAGCATTTTGCTATCAATTTGCACATTTGCCTTTATTTTCAGACAGTTTTGCTAAATATAAAAACAAACCTTGAATAACAAGAAAAGTTTTTTGATGAGGGGGAATATTTTCATTAGTCTCCAAAGGGATGAAAGGGATACAAATTAGAAATGGAAAGAGGGAGCCTAAATTGTGATGTGTAACACAGAGCAGCAGAGAAACCTTTTTAATTCCAAACCAATTTCCTGAGTGGAGTTTACTACCTCCAAAAGAATTTCACCTCACTCTCTCTGCCATTGCCCGATGTAACAAATATACAAGGTAAACATTGCTTTACAGATATAATGGAATGTAGGAAAAAATACATCCTGATGTGAGTTTAATGGAACTTTGTCCAAATGCTAACTACTCCAACCATAGACAAGTCAGTTCAGCTCTCTGCCCTAGTGTATTTATCAGTAAAATGGCATACAAATAATATATGTAATAGTTACCTCACAGGGTTGTTATGAAGACCAAATGTGATAATATTTTTTAAATGCCTTGGAAACTTTAAAATTCTGGGAACTTAAAGCATTTAGGAAATATTAAGCAGGGAGTATTAACCTGGCATCTTAGAACTTCTAAACTATATTCTGATAACTATATTTCAGTATAATAGTTTTCCTTAGTAATTCTACATATTTTATTTTACACATTTAAGAGCATTGTTGTTTTTTTTTTTTTCCCAAGAAGGGTCCCATAGGAAACACCAGACTCTCAAAAGAGCAACTTGAAAAAAAATGGAATAAAAAAAGTTAAGAACTCCTACATTAAAGGATCAGATAAGTGATCCAGTGGTTAGAGTCAGGCCTTGAGTCTTGAAGACCTGCGTTCAAATATAGTCTCAAATGCTTACTAGCTGTGTGACCCTGGGCAGATCACTTAAGCTTGTTTACCTCAGTTTCCTCATCTGGAAAATGGGTTGGAGAAGGCAATGGCAAACTGTTTCACTATCTATGCCAAGAAAATCCTAAATGGGGTCATGGAGAGTAGAACACAACTGAAAAATGACAACCACGACAACAAAAATGAAAGGAATATGGTTGGGTCACATTTGGCATGAGGATGATCATTAAAGCGAGATGTTTTTATGAAGATAATTTCCAGGATTGGTAACCTATATTGTTTTAGAAGGATTTTCTCTTGGTTCAATAAAGACTTCCTTGGGGATGGAGAATTAAAGTAAATCCTCTAATCTTAGTTAATCCAAGGGCCTCTGAATCATTTCTTGCTCATAAACAGCACAGCACTGTGAAGGAACACTGACTTTCATCAGGAAACCTGTGCCCCAATTCTGCTTCTCTTACCAGCTGTATGAATTTTGGCAAGATATTTCAGTTTCCTCATCTGTAAAGGGGGATAATGTCCATACTACTTATATGACAGGTTTATTGAGAGAATAAGGGGACATACTGTATGTCAGTATTTTTATTTTGTAAATTATAAATCTCTCTTTAAATAAGGTGTTATTGTTATGTGCAGAGGTAGTTGACTTTTGGGTCACATTCTTGATGAGGTGGATTAGACTTTCAGAGAGAGGAGGGGAGGGGGGAATTATGTGTCAAAAATATAGTCGTTACAAATGTTTCCACAGGCTAAGTGTGCAAGAAATCCAACAAGGATAACAGCCATATGAATTAACAGTGGAGAATGCTTGTCCTTAAAGGAACTTATTCACCATCCTTCACCCATTAGCCTTCAGAATCTATCAGGGTATACAAACCAACCCATGAGCCTGTGCTTTGGGACTCATGCAGGGATTTCCCTGATGCTGTGGTCTCTGTCTAAAACAGCAGCTCATGTCCTTCTCCCAGTGTTCTGTTACAATAAGCAGCAAACATCAAGTCTGCTCAGCCATGTGAGAAGAGGGAGGTATAGAAAGGAGAGGAATCTTAGAGTAAGGACTATGAAGGTAGGAGAAAATCTACCCTAATCACATAATCCACCCCCACAAGGCCTCCTGGATGTCTGATCAGTTTATTCTATGGTGGCTTAGAATTCCTGAACTCAGGAGATTCCTGAGTTTCTGCAGGTGGCAGGAATTAGAGGTGCTACTGTGACAAACCCCAATTATATCTTTAATCTTTCCTCTGCTGCCTTTTCCCCCATTGTCTATCTATCTATCTATCTATCTATCTATCTATCTATCTATCTATCTATCTATCTTTCTATCTATATCTGCCTATCTCTATCTAATATATATGTATGTATACACACATATATGTATATACATATATATGTATACACACATATGTATATATATGCATATATATGCGTGTGTGTGTATATATATATATATATACATATATATATATATATATATATATATGAGACAGACCCCTTTCTTTAATTCTACAAGACTGATTGGTCATTATTTTATATTTTCCTCTCTTTCCCTGTCAGGTTTCTAAAAAGTATATGCTTTCTACTTCTATTTCCTCACTATTGGGAGTCAAACCACAAATAAAGACACAGAGAAATGAAAAACAATATTGTGGGAAAGAAGTGATGCCAGTCTTCAGTAGTATATGGATATTATAAGTTACTGAGTTGGAGAGAGATATAAGCAAAGATTATTTTGTTAAAATATTTTCCTGGTAAATAAAAGATGGATTTGAGAGAGAAGGTATTGGAATTAAGAAATTCATTTAGGAAGATAGTACAGTTATCTGGAAGCAAGGAGATGTGTTTCCAAATTGACAATAGGACAAAGAAAATGGGAAAGATTGGACCAACTCAAGGGAGATTTTGAAAGAAGAAATATTGAGACTTGGTAGTAAATTAGATACAGAGGATGAAAAAGAAAGGTAAACCAAAGATGTCTCAAGGGTTTGTAGCCTAAGAAACCCCAAGGAGAGCAGCACCATTAAAAGCAATGGAGAAGGTGGAAAGCAGCACCAATTTGAGAGGGTAGCTACTTAAATTGATTTAAAACTTGTTAGAGGAAGCGGAATATGGATGATGGAGTGAAAACTGAGCAATCTCACTTCAGCAATCCCCAAATCTCTTCTACAATGAAAATGCACCAAATGAAATTATTAGTAGAAAAGCTAAGAGAAAGCTACAAGAGTCATTTATTTTTAAAGCCTAAGATAGCTTAGGGAGATGGTAGGGAGGTTTGCCAATGCTAGAATGGAGTGTGGCCAGCACAAGGAAAGTAGTCCCAGGATCTGTGGATGGCAACAGCAGAGGGAAGCTGCTCAGAGTCCCAAGATAGTAAGAGGACTCAAGACCAGAGCAGAAAGAAATCCCAGGAGACCCATGATCAGATGGCCATCTGGCAACTATGTTGGCCATTGCCTCATTCTGGGTCACAGTTCTGGAGTTGAGAGGAGCAATACTGGTCTAGAGAGTTCATCCATTACTCAGTTTCCAGTCACGGGTTTAGGGCAGAGAAAAGCAATCACAGTAACAAGGGAGCAGGAGCCCTACCTCTTTAAGGAACAGAGTGCAGACCAGTCAGTGTATTGACCTCCTCCTGTATCATACCATGTTGGAAGCAGCAAAAATTTACAGGCTCCCAGACTGAAATGTGAGAGCAGTAGAAGGACATAAAAAACAGAAACTCGGGAAATTGAGAAAGCATACCCAAATTTGAAGTATGCAGTCAAAGTAGCATTTTATCTCTAAATGCTAAATCAATAAAAAAGAGAAAGAGCAGATCAATAAATTGGGCATACAACAAAAAACAACTAGAAAGGTGATAAACTCAAAACCCCCAATTAAATATCAAAATAACAATCTTGAAAAATCAAGAGAGAGATTAATAACATTGAAAATATTTCACTGAGTTAATAAAACTAGAGGCTGGTTTTATGGGGAAATAAACCACTGACTAATTTGATTAAAATAAGAAAAAAGAAAAATGAATTACCATCCAAAATGGAAAAAAAAATGGTGAATGTTTAAGTAATGAAGATGAAATAAAAGAAATCAGGCATAATTGCCCAACTACATGGCAATAAAACTGGCAATTTTACTGAAATGGAGGAATATTTTTAAAAATATAAATTGCCCATAATAGGAAAAAGAAAATTTAAGAAACCTCATCTTAAAAAATAAATTGAATAAGACATAAATGAGCTACCTAATGAAAATTAAAACAAACCAACCCTCCAGCACCAGATGGATTTACATTTGAATTTGAAAAAGAAAAACATTTTAAGAATGATTAATTCTAATACTATATAAATTGTTTGAAAAAAAGTTAAAGAAGTCCAACCAAATCCATTTGTTGACATAAATATTGTCAATATCTAAACCAAGAAAAGCAAAATTGGAAAGTTGTAGACCAATTTCTCTAATGAATATTGGTACAAAAATTGTAAATAAAATACTAGCAAGGAGATTGCAACAGTATATCGTAAAAATCATACACTACAACTAAACTTGAGTTATACCAGGAATGTAAGGCAGGTTCAGTGTAAGGGAAATGGTAAGTATAATTGAGTATATCATCAACAACAAAAATAAAACCACAAGAAAAATAAGATTATTTCCGAAAATGAAGGAGAAAGCCCTTGACAAAATCCAACACTTATTCCTGCTATGAACATTAGAAAATATAGGAAGAAATGAATCCTTTATTAAAATGATAAGGAGTATATGTCTAAACCCAAGACCAATCATTATCTGTAATAGGGATAAACTTGAAGCCTTTCCAGTAATATCAGGGATGGAACAAGGATTTCCATTATCATCACTGTTATACTACAAATAGTAGTTTAAAAAAATAAAATTAGTGTAGGCAATGAGGAAATAAAACCATCTCTTTTTGCAGATGATACAGTTATACTTAAAAGGCCAAATGAAAATCTAGTCAAAACATTTAATGACCTCAGGATACAAAATGAATCCATAGACAACACCAGAAGTTCTATATATCACCAACAAAACCCATCAGGAAGGGGTAGAAAAATAAATTTCATTTAAAATAACTATAGACAGTATAAAATGTGTTAGTGTATCTGCAAAGATACACATAGAAAGTATATAAACGTAATTACAAAACACTCTCCTAACAAATAGATTTTAAAAAGGGGTGAAATATCAATTGCCCATTGATAGCTTGAGCCAAATATGATAAGAAAAACAATATGATTTCAACCAACTTACCTATTCAGTGCCCCACCAATCAAACTACCAAAAATATTTTGTGTGTGTGTGTGTGTGTGTGTGTGTGTGTATAAACAAAATTAATCTGAAGGAATAAAAGGTAAAGAATATGAGAAGGGGGCCTAGCAGTACCAGATTTCAAAGTATATTATAGAATTATACCCTTAAAACAATTTGATAATGGGATAAGAAATAGGATGGTCGCTCAGTGAAATAGATTTGTATACAATATTTAGAAACAAATATGCACAGCAGCATGAAACAGATTTCCTGGCCAAGACAGCCTGGAAGGCTGATAGAAAAGGTCTATCACACTTGGTTCAGAGTGGAACACAGCTGAGCCTTGGTCATACAGAGCAGCAGGGTCAGGATTGGAGAAGGCTTCAGGGTGTGGAATCACGGGTATCAGATTTCTCAACCCAGAAATTCCAAAGACAACCTCAAATGTCAGTGAGAAAGTTCTTTCACCTGGTGAAAAGAGAGCAGGATCTGGCCCTAGCCCTGGGCCTAAGGCTGAAACAGCCACCGAGACAGCAGAGCACTCTACTTAAAAACCTTGGGGAATGGAGCTGCTAATCTGGATCTCAGTCCTGACTTTGTAGTTCTGGGGTGAGGAGGGACACTGGTGTGGTGGACTTGTTGGAGGCTCTGTAGAAGGAATTCTACTCACAGATCCTGGGCATAAAAGCTTGTGGTTGCTTCCAGACCAGAGTGCAGGGCAGGAGATAAGTAAACTCCTTGCCCTTGATTGTGCCACATTGAAGGAACTGAGAGCTTACAGGTCCTTAAGTATACCCTCTGCTGGACAAAAGACTCAAAAGTGAACTAACAGAATGTGAAAATGTCAAAAAAACTAAGGAAAAAATAAGACTAGAGACAGTCACTTTCTTGGTGAATAGGTATCTTCTTCCATCTTTTTGAAAGAGGAAGAATGAAGCACGCCATCAGAGGAAGACACAAAAGTCAAGGCTTATCCATCCAAAACCTCCAAAAAAATTTTTAGTGGTCTCAAGTCAGGGAAGGACTCCAAATGAATTTTGAAAATCAAGTAAGAGAGGTGGAGGAAAAATTGGACAGAGAAATGAGAACAATACAAGAGAATCATGAAAAGTGGGTCAATAGCTTGCTAAAGGAGATCTGAAAACTGCTGAAGAAAATAACACCTTGAAAAATAGACTAACCCAAATGGCAAAAGAGGTCCAAAAAGTCAATGAGGAGAAAAATGCTTTAAAAAACAGAATTAGTCAAATGGAAAAGGAGGCTCAAAAGCTCACTGAAGAAACTAGTCCCTTAAAAATTAGAATGGAACAGATGGAGGCTAATGACTTTATGAAATTACAAGAAATTATGAAACAAAACCAAAAGAAAGAAAAAATGTAAGTCAATGTAAAATATCTCATGGAAAAAACAACTGACTCAGATAGTAGATCAAGGAGAGAAAATTTAAAACTTTTGGGATTACCTGAAAACCATGATCAAAAAATGAGCCTAGACATCATCTTTCATGAAATTATCAAGGAAAACTGCCCTGATATTCTAGAACCAGAGAGGAAAATAAATATTGAAAGAGTTCACTGATCACCTCTTGAAAGAGATCCAAAAAGAAAAACTCCTAGGCATATTGTAGCCAAATCCCAGAGTTCCCAAGTCAAGAAGAAAATATTGCAAGCAGACAAAAATAAACAATTCAAATATTGTGGAACTACATCAGGATAACATAAGATCTAGCAACTTCTACATTAAGGGATAGAATGATTTGGGCTATGATATTCCAGAAGTCAAAGGAACTAGGATTAAAACCAAGAATCACCTATCCAGCAAAACTGAATATAATACTTCAGTGGGGGTGGGGGGGTGGGGAATGGTAATCCATTGAAATCGAGGACTTTAAAGAATTCTTGATGAAAAGACCAGGGTTGAATAGAAAGTTTGACTCTCAAACACAAGAATCAAGAGAAACATGAAAAGGTATACAGGAAAGACAAATCATAAGGGACTTACTAAAGTTGAATTGTTTACATTCCTACATGGAAAGATAATATTTGTAACTCTTGAAACTTTTCTCAGTATTTGGGTAGTTGGAAGGATTATATACATATATAGACAGAGGGCACAGGGTGAGTTGAATAGGAAGGGATGATGTCTAAAAAAATATAATTAAAGGGTGAAAGAAGAATATATTGAGAGGACAAAGGGAGAAATGGAATGGGACATATTATCTCTCATTAAAGATGCAAGTTAAAGCATTTTCAAAGGAGGGGAAGAGGGAGAAGTTGAGATGGAAAAAGTGAAGCTTACTCTCATCATATTTGGCTTAAGGAAAAATAACATGCTCACTCAGTTTGGTATGAAAATCTATCTTATACTATAGGAAAGTAAGGGTGAAGGGTATAAGTGTGGGGATGATAGAAGAGAGGACAAATGGGAGGGGGGAGAAATTAGAACTAAACACTTTTCAGGAGGGACTAGGTCAAAAGACAGAGCACTGAATGGAAAAAAAAAATGGACATTTAACAAACTTAAAGACTTTCAGGGTTTTGTGGCAAAACCTTAGAACTTAAGGGAAAATTTGACATAAAGTATCCAGGAGAAAGATAAGGTAAATATTAAAGACCAATTATAAGGGATTCTGTAAGTTCAAATTGTTTATTTCATATATGTGAAAATATTAACATTCATTCTTATGATTGTCAACATTATTTGGATAGTTTGAATGAAAGGCTTGGACTAAACTGTGTATGATGGGCTGATTCTAAAAAAGTACCATTTAGGGATGGAATGAGTATTTCATACAAATAAGGCTTAAAATGAAAAACTGATACAGAAGCTAGTGGAGGGGAGAGGTAGGCATTGCTAAAACTTTTCATAGTGAATGGTTTAAAGAGGGAAATTATAGACATACATACATGTACATATGTGTGCATAAGAGTCTCCTAAATTCAGAAAGAAATAAAAGGGCAAGGGGATAGGGTGGGGAAAGGGGATAAGGAAGGGACTTTTAGGGGATGAGTAGTTTAAGGAATAGAGGTCAAGGAAGCAGGTAGAAACAAAATAGAGGAGTGAAGAGAGCTGGGTTAAATAGGGTCAGAAGGATAGCAAGCAAAAATAGGAAGCAGGAAAATACACAAAATGCAGTTATAGTTTAGAATGTGAATGGTATGAATTTACTCATAAAACAGAAATGAATAGTAGATTAAAAATTTAAATTCAGCAGTATGTTACTCTCAGAACACATTATGAAGATGAGAGATACACACAAAGATAAAATAAAGGACAGGAGAAGAACTCATATTAAAAAAGCAGGAATAATAATGGTCTCAAAGTTCAAGTTAAAATAGATTTAATCAAAAGTACAAAATAGAGAAACTACACTATATGTCAGCAATATTATTCAATATTGTTTTAGACCATTTAACATAGCTAGTTAGTATAAAATATCTGAGTGTATACCTACCAAAACAGGCACCGGAACTATATGAACATATAAATAATATAGTTTTTAAACAAATAAACAGATCTAGATAAATGCAGTAATATTATTCATGAGTGGGTAAAGCCAATATAATTTTTAAAATGATAATTTTTTACCTATGTGTTCATTCATCACAATTAACTTTTTAAAAATTACTGACAAAAATAATTACAAAATTCATTTGGAAGAGAAAAAGGTCAGGAACTTCAAAGAAACCAGGAAAAAGAAAGACGTAAAGGAAATAGGTTCAAGAGTATTAAACCTTGAAATACATTATAAGGGAGAGCAATGTTGAAGTTTATAAAGGATAATGCTGATGAAATTAAAATATTCTTGCATAAACCAAAACCTACAGATTACAATGCAGAAAATTGGGGGAAAACAACTTTCATTGATAATCTCATAGGATGTGATGGGATTGGAATATTGCTGTGGTGTAGGAAATGATGAGCTAATTGATTTAGGAAAAAAGCCGTGAAAACACAACATCTATCCACTTAGATAGACTTGGTTGCTATCCACTTTCAGAAAAACAGATGATAGGTGGAAATAACCATAGTGTATTCTTACATATATACTTACATATATTCTTACATATGTGTGTATGTATGTTTATAAGTATCTGCATATATGTGTGTATGGATATATATAGATATAAATATCTATACCTATGTATATATTCATGCTTAATTGTAGCCTTCTAAAGGTGAGTAAAGGAGGGAGGGGAAAATAAAGTTAAAATGACACAGTAGAGAACAGAAGAAAACCAGCAAGGAAGCAAAGCCAGGCAGCATTGAAGTCATTGTTTAGCATTCATTATATAGTTTTCTTGAAATGGAAATTTATGGTTTTATATTGAATCCTCTCTTATTGTCTGCTTTGTACTTGGCAAAGTTTTTTTTTCTTTTCTCATTATTTAAGTTTAAAATATTTATAAATACAAACCCCAAACAGAAAAACTGGGGAAAATATTTGCAGCAAGTTTTTTGGAGGTCTCATTTCTCAAATATATAGTGAAATGAGTCAAATTTACAAAATAAAAAATATCATTCCACAATTGATAAATGGTCGAGGGTTATAAAACAGGCAGTTTTGAGAAGAAATCAAAACTACCAATAGTCATATGACAAATGCTCTATGAAAATAATAATTAGAAAATCATAAATTCAAACAAGTCTGAAACACCATCTTACACCTTTCAGATTGGCTAAGATGACAAAAAAGTAAAATGAGAGATGTTGGAGGAGATGTGGGAAAATAAGTACCCTAATGTACTGTTGTTGAAGCTATAAACTCGTCCAACCACTGTGGACGGGTTCATACCCAATGAAATCAAGAAAAAGGAAAAAGGACCCATATGTGAAATATTATTTATAGCAGCTTATTTTGTGGTGGTAAAAATTAAGAAGTGAAGGAATGCTCATCAGTTGGGAAATGGCTAGACAGAATATGAATATGATGGAATGTTACTGCTCTGTAAGAAATGATGAAGGGAATAGTTCAGAAATATCTGGAAAGACTTATGTGAACTTAAGCAAAGGGAAACTAGCAGAACCAAGAGAGCCATTTATATAGTAACAGCAATGCTGTGAAGATAATCAACTGTGAAAGATGCAGTATCTCTGATCAGTACAATAATCTGCAATTTCAAAGATCTGGTGATAAATGCTATCCACCTCCGGATAGAGAATGGATAGGTTAAGTACACAGATTGAAACATAGTTTTCTTTTAATTTCAGAACATGGCTAATGTAGAAATACATTTTGCATGATATTTATGTATAATAAGTACTATTTTTCTTGCTTTCTCAATGGGTAAGGGAGTTAATGGAGGGAGGGAGAGAGTTTGAAACTTTAAATTTATAATATCAAAAACCTTTTTAGATCTGATAGTACTCATCCTAGGTGGAGACCAAGGACCTGAAGTATAGTAAGATGCAGGTGTACTATCATGTTATTGGAAGGCTTTAGGAACAGAATAATGGTTTAGAGAATAAATGAACATGTATCTTCCTGAAAAAAAGCCCTCTAGTTTTATGAAGCATTTAGGAAAAAGAGGGAATGTGAAGGAACCAGAGCAGTCTTAGGTAATATCATGGAATAGAAATGCTGGGGAAAGAATTGGAAAAAAACAGACCTTTCAGAACTCTATAGAATTTCAAAAGGAATTCTCTGACTCAAATTAGAACTACAAGGATGTGAGTGAGTATTAGGGTTATTTAGGCTTTTTGCAATACATTCCAAATAGAAGCAGAAGTGAACGTAAAGAGGAGAGGTAGCTGTGTATAACTTAAGTTGTGCTGGTTAAAGTTAGAATCCCAGCTCACCGAAAATTGATTGAGCAAGAGATCAACTACTTAGAACCAAAGGATAGGCTCATTAGAGGTACTGAGACAGTAATGAACATAATGGTTCAGAGGACTGTTAGATGAGGAATATTGACCTGGAGTCAAAGAGCACAGTGACAAATCTAGATGGCAGCTCAAAAGGAGCCGGTGGTTCAAGATGGTGTGATAGAAAAGAGGAAGAAGAGAAGTAAAGGGAAAGGGGAAAAAAGGAGGGAGGGAGGCAGGGAGAGAGAGAGAAAAAGAGAGAGAGAAGAGAGAAGAGATGAGAGAGAGAGAGAGAGAGAGAGAGAGAGAGAGAGAGAGAGAGAGAGAGAGAGAGAGAGAGAGAGAGAGAGAGAGATCCTTAAGGGTAAAGATAGAGTAAAGGAAAAATCAGTAAAATGGAAATTGTTTGAAAGAAACTCATAAATACTTAAATATTTGGAAGCTAATTGAACAATATATGATCTTGTGCTTATATTTCATTTCAACTGGGTGTAGTTTGTATTTTCTAAAATTCACTTAAACTGTATAAAAATAAATGTTCACTGAGGGTACTATATTGCAATGGATGCAATAAAGGTCTTGGACTAGATGATCTTTAAGATCATTCCCTACTCTTGAAGTTCTGTGAAGCAGAGTAAGAGAAATGGAATATAGATCACCAAATTCTAGAGATACCATCTTTGGAAGAAAAACAATTTCCTCCATTAATTTCTGAGTACTGGCAGGAGAAAATCAAGAAAAAAATACAATCTTAAATCTTACTAGGAATTTTTCTAAATGGGTCCCAATTTGGAATGACCTTGTTTCACCACAGTTCTGCTGGATTTTATGAGTGAATGTATCATACATGAAATTTGAAAAGTGGGAATTTGGAGCATAGAGGAAAAGTTAGGGTTGCATTGCGAGATAAACACTCCAAGAATGACAGTGATAAAAATAAAAGACTCTTATGCCTCCCAATATTTGTAGGTGCACTTCTGGCTGTAGTACAGAACTAGAAAAAAAACAGATATCTTTAGAGTGGAGAATGGCTAAATAAGTTGTGGTACATACATTTAGTACAACATTATTTTGTTAAAAAAAGATAATGAATATGATGAATACCAAAAAGCATGAGAAAATTCATATGACTTGTATCTGGATTGTATA
Organism: Bettongia penicillata ogilbyi; assembly: GCA_023548195.1. Taxonomy (NCBI): domain Eukaryota; kingdom Metazoa; phylum Chordata; class Mammalia; order Diprotodontia; family Potoroidae; genus Bettongia; species Bettongia penicillata. The sequence goes on along the minus strand of JAJHZJ010000322.1, from coordinate 3,721,002 downwards.
TCAATAAAGACACTGTCAAACAACTTGGATGAGAATGATTTATGCCTTACTTGATGGATTTATTAGGCAAAAGTTACCTGGTGTTGCATCATTCATCAAAGCATCTTGTCTGATTTTACCGATACGAGTAAGCATCACTTGTTGGAAGAAAGCTACATCTTGCCCTGAGTAAGCAAATGCTTTGTTCCCTCAACAAACAATAAAGTGTGTGATCCTGTATTTGCTTTACTTTTCAATCAATCTTGACTATAAAGATGTTATCAGTTGTAGAAAGTTATTTGCAAAATTCTGTTTGTTTTCATCAAGGAAACTTTCCATACAGGTACAGACCATTAACAAGGCATATGGTGCATTGATGTTGAGGGCCAGGGTGGACAGTTGACAAGATCAGGAAAGATCTTCCAGGAAACTGTTCTTTGAGACTGTGCTCATTATCATTCAGAATGGCTCTCCATGCCCCCCAGATGTTGCTTTCTCAGTCAAACAAACAAGACAACAAGAGAAAGGGATATGTAAAATAGATGCCCTCTAGGCTCATAGTCTGATTAAATCACATGCTGATTAAATCAGTCTCATAAGACTGATTTAATCATTAGGGTGGAGACAAGCAGAATAGTAGGCTTGTAGTTTCTGTCTATAAATACCCCGACACTCAGATCAATAAACGGAGTTGGCCTTTCTTCTCCTGCCTCCCGTGTCTTCTTCACCACATCACTGGGCCGTGTAGGGGCACAGACCATCCACTACACATTGAAGTACAATTAGCACATCGTGTGTGAGGGCTGTCAAGCCCTTTTCAAAGCTACTCATCCACCTTTGGTGTTCAGCTGCCACTTAGTACGCCCCTGTGACTCCAAGAAGCTGTAGTAAGATGTAGCAGTAAGCACCCCAACATACAGAGGGGACTGCTATCACAGGGTTTTAGATCTGCATTCAAGAAAGGAAAATAACTTTCAAGTGGTTAACAATCACTTAAATGAAGCATATGTATCATTCCTTTAACCAAGCACATACACCATTGACCTAATTCAGAGGAGTCAGTATCCTGACCTTCAAAAAAAATACAGAGAAATTAAAAGATCAGCAGATGTGGCTTCCTCTGCCTGAATTCAAGAAACAACTGGACACCAACTGTCTGTTACAAGAGAGAGGCATGATATCTGGGTCCTCAAAACTGGGGGGCTCCTTAGCAACTTCCCAGTGTCTTCATCTGGCCAAACAAACACTTCCAATCAGTTTAGTCCCAAAGTAATCAACAGACATGGTTTCCCTTGGCTGACTATAATTCAACATACAGGCACAGTTGTCTGACCATTGTTACCAGAGGAAAACATAACATATGGGTTCTCAAAGCTGGGGGAGCTCCTTAAAGAAGCTTACCAGAGTCCTCATCTGGCACTCAAACCTTCTTATAAAAAATAAACCCCAAAGTAAAACCTCAACTCAGTATTTATATCATTTTTTAGAGCCAAAGGGCATCACAACACTTGGATACTGTGCTTCAAAAGAAGAAACAAAAGATATTTGGGACCCTCCTACAGAATAACTCCCCTTATCAAGCTTCCAGCAATGGGCAGCCCCATCAATGGGTGAGAAAGATCTTCAATCCCATTAGCAATATAAATACATATACTCTTTCTAATTAAAGAAATTCTTTTTTCTGTACTTTACTCCTTGTAAAGATTCTTGATTGATAAAGGCAAGATTCAATCAGAAATACTTGATTATACTAAAACAGAAACAGAAAAAGATCCTATTTTGATTGCCATCACACATGATCAACAGCCATAGGGCTATAGAACCTTCTTGGCTGATGGGTTAAACCAGATTGAGGATAACCAGTTGGCCCGTCAGTGATTTAGAGGGTTTTCTAGCATAAGCACATGACAACTTCCTCAGAAAAATAAGCAGAAGTGAACACTTTGAATAGACCTGAAACAGACTCTATGGAGTGCTTAAGGCTTGAGGAGACATCAAAAACACCGAGGTCATCAACTGCATCCAACTCCATTGACCTTCATTTTGACTTTTGTCTTGATGCTGGACTTTGATGACTCAGGAAGAGGGAGTAAGGCAAATGACTTGGAATATTCATGCCTCATAAATCCAATGTCCACCAGAGTCAAAAGGCATTATGCAGATCCATTTCTTAGAGTCAAGGTGATGGAGTAAGCAGTAAACTGCTACAACTCTCCCATACTCACCTACAAACAATAGTAAAATAGCACCTCAAAACAAATCCTCAAAACAGGAGAAACAGCCAAAAGAGGAGGTGTGGTCAGTGGAGCCAAGATCGTGGAGTGAAAGCAGGCATGAATGAACCTGAGCTCTACCACAAACTCCTTCAGATACCTCTAAAAAGTGAATCTGAACAAATTTTAGAGTGGTAGAATACACTAGGAGACAGAGTGTGTTGGCTTTTCAGTCCAGGAAAGCCCATGAGGTCTACGAGAAGGATCTGTTACATAGGACTGGGGGAGTACATAGACTACAGCACTGCAGACTGTGCCATAGCAAAGCAGAGCAGGAAGAGCCCACAGTTGGACTGAGGTAGAAGCAGCAGTGCAGATACTCAAACATATCAGTGGAGGACTGCAGTCCAGAAAAACTGAGAAAGAAGCTCAAGGTCCCCGGGAACAGTAGCAGTCATTCCTGAGACTATCAGTCCACAGATTAAATGTTTGAAAGTTACCTACTTGAACTTCCAGGAGCCAAGATGGCAGAGTAATCTGTAAGTGCTTCCATCCTCCCCTTGTTGACCTTGAAAAACTCAGAGAATATTTCCCCAAGAAAAACCCTAAAATACTGGAATCAGCAGAAGGGGCACAACAGTCACTCGGCTTGAGAGTTTTGGGAGATTGCTGAGAAGTGTTCCTCTTGTTGTGCTAAAGGGGACAATTGCAGGACCTGAGGCATCCCAGTAAACCTCACCTCAGCAGTCCAGTTTGAGATCCTGAGACCTGGGGGGGAAGGTGAAACCTATAAGTACCAACACCAGGACCCCAGGTGTACTTTAGCATAGCCAGAGGAATTGGGTAAACATCAGCACACAGATGGGGTTCATTAGCCACTGAGCCTACCTGTGCTGTAGTTCAGCCCTGGGGGAAGAGGAGAACACCTGTGGCCAGACCAGCCCTCCCCCACACCTCATGTAGTAAGCTTCAGTGCAACACTGGGGAAACTCAGAAAGACTTCACCTGTCCTTGGCCATGGCACACACCAGTCAGCTCAGCAGTAGGTAGGCTGCAGCATTATATAACTTCTAGCTGAAAGAACCAGAGGCCATAAGACACAAAGTCAGTAACAACACCTCAAGTTCTCAGCACAAGAAACATGGGAAAGAGATCCTGTGCCCCAGAAGCAAAGATCCACTTTAAAAGTCAGGAAAAGGCAATCACCAAGAGCAAGAAGAAAACCATTAGAAAAACAAAGACCATAGAATTTTACCATGGGGACAGAAAGGACCAAATTATCAATTCTGAAGAGAGCAGCACTGACAATATACCCACATCAGAAACCTCAAAAGGGAACATGACGTTGTCTCAAGCCCCAAAAGCATTTCTGAATAGCTCCAGAATTTTAAAAGCCAAATTAGAAAGGTAGAAGATAAATTGGTAAAGGCTGAAAAAATGAAAAAAAAAAATTCCCTGAAAAGAAGAGTGCCTGCAAAGTAAAATTGGCCAAATGGATAAGGAAGCACAAAGATTAACTAGAAAATTGGACAAATGGAAAAGAAAGTACAAAACCTAACTGAAGAAAAGAATGTATTAAAAATCAGAATTTGGCAAGTAGAAGTTAATGACTCTGTGAGACATCATGAATTAGTAAAACAAAATCTAAAAAGTGAAAAAATTTTTAAAAATGTAAAATATATCATTGGAAAAATAAGTGACCTGGAAAATTGGCCCAGGAGAGAAAATCAAAGAATTATTGGTCTACTGGAAATCCATAATGAAAACAACAGCCTGGACAATATCTTCCAAGAAACCACCAAGAAAAATTTTCCTGTGGTCCTAAGTCCAGAGGGCAAAATATATACTGCTTATTATTTTATGGAAAGTCCCCTTTATTTCTATGTTCTCTAGTGTTTTTAAAAGGAATGGTGTTGTATTTTGTCAAAAGCTTTTTCTGCTTCTATTGAGATAATCATCTGGTTTTTGTTAGTTTTGTTGTTGATATGATCAATAATGCTAATAGTTTTCCTAATATTGAACCAGCCCTGCATTCCTGGCATGAATCTTACCTGATCATAATGTATTATTCTCGTGATAAGATGCTGTATTCGTTTTGCTAAAATCTTATTTAAAATTTTTGCATCCATACTCATTAGAGAAATTGGTCTATAAATTTCTGTTTCTATTTTGTCTCTTCCTGGTTTGGGTATCAAAACCATATTTATATCATGAAAGAAATTGGGACGACTCCTTCTTCCCCAATTTTAAAAAATAATCTATATAGTATGGCAATTAACTGTTCTTTAAATGTGTGATAGAATTAACTTGTGAATTCATCTGGCCCTGGAGATTTTTTCCTAGGGAGTTCACTGATGGCTTGTTCAATTTCTTTTTCTGAAATGGGTTTGTTTAAGTATTCAACTTCCTCTTCTGTTAATCTGGGCAATTTGTATTTTTTAAAATACTCACCCATCTCGCTTAGATTATTGAATTTGTGGGTATAAAGTTGGGCAAAGTAATTTCTAATTATTGTTTTAATTTCCTCCTCATTGGAGGTGAGTTCACCCCTTTCATTTTTAATATTAGTAATTTGATTTCCTTCTTTATTTTTTTTAATCAAATTGAGCAAAGGTTTATCAATTTTATTAGTTTTTTCATAAAACCAACTATTGGTTTTATTTATTAATTCAATAGTTTTCTTAATTTGAATTTTATTAATCTCTCCTTTGGTTTTCAGTATTTCTAATTTGGTATTTATTTGGGGATTTTCAATTTGTTCTTTATCTAGTTTTTTCAGCTGCATGCCCAGGTCATTGATCTCCTCTTTCTTTATTTTATCTATGTAGGCATTTAAAGATATAAAACTTCCCCTAAGAACTGCTTTTGCAGTACCCTGTAAGATTTGGTATGTTTTCTCATTATTGTCATACTCTTGGATGAAGTTGTTGATTGTTTCTATGATTTCTTCTTTAACCCACTCCTTCTTTAGGATTAGATTAATTAGTTTCCAATTGATTTTTGGTTTATCTTTCCATGGCCTTTTATTACATATAATTTTTGTTGCATTCTGAAGTGAGAAGCATGCATTGATTATCTCTGCCTTTCTGCACTGGATTTTGAGATTTTTATGTCCTAGTACATGGTCAATTTTTGTAAATATTCCATGTACTGCTGAGAAAAAGGTATATTCCTTTCTATTCCCATTCAATTTTCTCCAAAGATCTATCATATCTACCTTATCCAGAGTATTATTTACCTCCTTAACTTCTTTCTTGTGTATTTTGAGGTTAGATTTATCGAGTTGAGAGAGGGGGAGATTGAGGTCCCCTACTAGTATAGCTTTGCTGTCAATTTCTTCCTTTAACTCCCCAAATCTCTCCTCTAAGAATCTGGCTGCTATACCACTTGGAGCATACATGTTTAGTAATGATATTGCTTCATTGTCTATGATGCCTTTTAGCAGGATATAGTTTCGATCCTTATCCCTTTTGATTAGATCTATTTCTGCTTTTGCTTTGTCTGAGATTAGGGTTGCTACTCCTGCCTTTCTTACATCAGCTGAAGCACAATATATTCTGCTCCACCCTTTGACCTTTATCCTATGTGTATACCCCCATTTCAAATGTATTTCTTGTAAGCAGCATATTTTTGGATTATGGCTTTTAATCCATTCTGCTATCCATCTCTGTTTTATGGGAGAATTCATTCCATTCCCATTCACAGTTATGATTACAATCTATGTATTTCCCTCCATCCTCTTTCCCACCATTTGTGCTTTTAGCTCTCCTGTCTCCCTTCCCCTCCTTAATAGTATTAATTTTTCACCACATCCTCCTGCAGCCTTCCCCTCCTTCTTTTAGCCCCCTCCCTTTTACTCCCCTTTACTCTTATCACTTCTTCCCTCCCTTTTAGCCTCCCTCCCCTGTCTTCCCCCTTCCCCTCCTACTGCCTATAGAGCTAGTTAGGACTATCTACTTGAGTTTATTGTTCCCTTCTTTAAACAAATCGGATGAGAGTACCTCTCAAACAATGCTCATCTCCCTCCCCTCTTTCCCTCTACTATAATTTTTTACTTCCTCCTGTGATGTAATTTGCCATTTTCTGCTTCATCCTTTTCACTCCTCCCTTCTCATACTTAAATCATGTTTTTAACATGACATCATTTACTTTATACCCATTCCCTCTATGTATATCCCTTTTATATTTCATAATATCTGCCCAATACTCAAGATTAACAGGTATCATCTTCCTTTATAGGGAGGTAAACCGTTTGCCCTAATTGAGTAACAAGTTTTTGTTTTTGCTTTTTCCCCCTTGTTTACCCTTTTATGATTCTCTTGAGACCTGCATTTGAATATCAAATTGTCTATTGAGTTCTGCCATTTTGTTTGGGAAGTTCTGGAAATCCCTTACTTCGTTGAATGACTTTCTCCTTGCCTGAAATGCTATGCTGAACTTTTCTGGGTAGTTGATCCTTGGTTGTAGTCCCAGCTTCTTTGCCTTATGGAATATTGGGTTCCAATGCCTTTGATCTTTTAATGTAGAAGCTGCAAAGTCCTGTGTGATCCTGACTGTATCTCCTTGATATTTGAATTGTTTCTTTCTGGATACTTGTAGTATTTTCTCCTTCACTTGATAGCTCTAGAATTTGGCAATGATATTTCTTGGGGTTTTGAGTTTGGGATCCCTTTCAGGAGGGAAACAATGGATTCTTTCAATGACTATTTTGCCCTCTGAATCTAGCACTTCTGGTCAGTTTTCCTTGATGATTTCCTAGAATATATTGTCCAGACTCTTTCCTTCATCGCAGATTTCTGGTAGGCCAATAATTCTTAAATTTTTTCTCCTGGTTCTATTTTCCAGGTCAGTTGCTTTTCCAATTAGATATTTTACATTTTCATTTCATCTTTTCATTCTTTAGATTTTGTTTGAATGATTCTTGCTTTCTCATTGAGTCATTAATTTCTACTTGCTCAATTCTAATCTTTATCAAATTGTTTACTTCAGTTAACTTTTACATCTCCTTTTCCATGTGTCCAATTTTTCCTTTTAAGGAGTTATTTTCTCCAGTTAATTTTTGTACTTCCTTTTCCATTCCACCAATTTTCTCAAATAGGTTTTGGGTTTCCTTATCTGTTTGATCAACTGTTCCTTTTAGGGAGTTATTTTCTCCAGTTAATTTTTGAACTTCCTTGTCCATTTGTTCAATTTTCCATTTCAAAGAGATGTTCTCATCAGTGAATTCTTTTTTTATAATTTTAAAGTCATTGGCCAATTTTTCTTCTATTTCCTTCTTCAGCTGTTGCAGGGGAGCTTCTTGTGCTTGCGAACAGTTCATAGTCCCTTCTGAAGTTTCAGATGGAAGTACAGTCTCAGCTCTGACCTCTTTGGTGTTTGTGTTTTGGTCCTTATCTCCATAAAAGATTCTATGGTTTTTTTCATCCTTCTGCTTTTTCTTGTTCATGATGTTGATTGAGTGTTGTGGCTTCTGGTTCTTTCAGTCAGAAGCTGCAGAACTTTTTGTTGAGCTGATGGGTGAAAAAGCTAAAAACAGGGTTTTTTTTGTGTTTCCTTGATCAACCCTAGGATTGGCTTTTAAATGTGGAGGAGGGGTGGTCTGGTCACAGGAGATCTCCTCAGCTGAACTGAGGCAAAGGCAAGCTCAAGGGATGATGATCCCAGCTGCCCTATTGCCTTCCTGTTTCCACTGGAGTGCTGAGGCATACCTAGATGCTAATGCATGTTCCCACCCCTCCTGGGGCTCCTCTCCTGTCACTGAGGCTTGCCTGGGTCCTAATGTGAGTTTTCTCTGCCCTGGGTCCTCTGTCCTTCCAGTTTTCCTCCACCACAATAGGAGGAATCCCCCTTAGCTATTTTCCTAGCCTCAGGTGTTATCGGACTATTTGCCCCCTTCTGCTCCTTCTGCTGATCCAAGATTTTTCTGGGGAAATATTTTATGGTTCTTTCATGGTCATCAAGGGGGGAGGAGAGAGCATCTACTGATCACTCCACCATCCTGGCTCCCATAAGTTCAAGTAGGTGACTTGCTGAAGTTTAATCTTTGGGCTGAAGGTGTCAGGAGCTGCTGTGCTGATATATGGCGTTCGGTGGCTCTCACTAGCTCGGTTCGGCTTGTCTCCCATGCTCGGTACTGCTCCGCTGGTTCTGCCCACCACTTTCAGGTTTCTTGGGTCCCTTCCACTCCACTGTGCTGACCTCCCTGCGCTGTGCGTTGGGGGCTCACCCCCGTGGAACAGATCCTTCCTGTGGACCTTCCAGTCTAATCTAGGCTCCAAATCCATCACAGTCTATCTCCCACTGGATTCCACACCTCCAAAATTTGGTCAGATTCTCCTTTCAGTGGTAACTGAAGAGTTTGCCCAAGAGATTAGGTGAGTTGTTGCTCTCACTCTGCCATCTTGGCTCTGCCCCCAGAGAGCAAAATAGTCATCAAAAGAATCCAATGATCACCTTCTGAAAGAGATCCCAAATTGAAAATGCTAAGAAATATTGTTGCTAAATTCCAAAACTATCAGGTTAAGGAGAAGTTACTCCAAGGAGTAAAACATAAACAATAAACTACCCTCAGGGTCACACAGGACCTTGTAACTTCTACATTAAAAGATTAGAGGGATTGGAAAATGATATTTCAGAAGGCAATGGAGCTTGGATTACAATCAAGCATGGATTACCCCAACAAAACTGAGCATAATCTCTCAGGCAAAGAGCTGGACATTCAATGAAATAAAAAATTTCTAGACCTTCCTGATGAAAAGGCCAGAGCTTAATAGAAAATTCAAATACAAGCTACAAGAGAGGCATTAAAAGGCAAGCAGAAAAAAAAAATTGTTATTCAATATGGGCAAACTGTTTACATTACTCTATGGGAGGATGATACTTGTTAGTCTTGAGAACTGTATGTTTATTATGACATTTAAAAGGGATATACATAGATAGAAGGAGTAGATATAAATTAACTGCTGTGATGAAACAATGTAATTAAAGGGTGCAAAGGGATTGTAATAAGAGAAGAGTAAAGGGGGAGGCAGGAAAAGGCAAATTACATCATAGGAAGAGGACCAAAACCTATTATAGTAAAGGGAAAGAGGGAAGGGAGATGAGCAATATTTGAACCAAATCATTAGATTTGGTTCAAGAAGGGAACACATTATTCAGTTAAGTATAGAAATATCACTTGCCCTACAAGCAGTAAGAAGGGAAAAGAGAAAGAAAAGGGAGGGGTGGTTAAAAGGGAGGGAAGAATAGTAAGGGAAATGGGGAAAAAAGGAAGGGGGGCTAATAAAAGGGAGGGAAGATTGAGGGAGGTTGTGGTCAAAAGTAAAATTCTTCTGAGGAGGGAAAGAGAGAAGCAAAAAAGAAGCATTAATGGGGGGGATACAATGAAAAGAAAGACAAAGATAGTGATCATAACTGTGAATGTGAATGGGATGAACTGTCCCATTAAATGTAGGAAGATAGCAGAATGAAATAAAAACCGTAAGTAGAGGTTCAAAGAGAGAATAATGAATGTACTCAGTTGAATATAGAAATCTATCATACATGACTGGGAAGTGGGAAGGGAGGAAAGTTGAGGACTGACATAAGGGAGGGCATATCGGGTGAAGTGGTAGACAGAAGCAAAACACTGGTGAGGTGGCAAAGCGTGAAAGGACAAAGGACAAACAGGAGGAAGAATAGGTTGGAGGGAAATGCACAGATAGTAATCATAACTATAAAAGTGAATAGGATGAACCCTCCAATAAAACAGAAGCAGATACCAGAGTAGATCAAAATGAAGAACCTATACTATGCTGATAACTTGAGGCATAGGGACACACACACACACACACACATACACACACACACACACACACACACACACATGGAGTAAAGATAAGAGACTGGGGAACAATCTATTATATTTCAGTTGAAGTAAAAAAAAAAGAGCACTAACAATCCTGGTCACAGACAAAATAAAAGCAAAAATAGATCTAATTGAAAGAGACAGGGAAGGAAACTGCATCTTGCTAAAAGGTATCATAGATAATTAAACAATCAAATTAGAAGGACAAGAAAAAATCTACCTGTCAGATCTATGGGGAGGGAAAGAATTTATGATCAAACAAGAGATAGGAAGCATAACAAAATATAGAATAAATAATTTTGATCCTTTTCAATTGAAAAGCTTTTGTACAAACACAACCAATGCAACCAAGATTATAAGGAAATCCAAAATCTAGGAAACTATCTTTACTCAGGTGTCTTTGATGAAGGCCTCATTTTTCAAATACATAGAGAACTGAGTCAAACTTATGAGAATTCAAACCATTCCCCAATTGATAAGTGGTTAAAGGATAGAAGCAGGCATTTTTCATATGAAGAAATCAAAGATAACTAAGGACATATAAATAAGTGCACTAAATCATTTTTAATTAGAGAATTGCAAATTAAAACAACTCTGAAACACCACTTCATATCAATCAAATTGGCTAATATGACAAAAAACAAAAATGAAAACTGTGGGAGATGTTGAAAAATTGGAACACTAATACACTGTAGGTGTGTGTATGAACTGATACAACCACTCAGGATAACAATTTGGAACTATGCCCAAAGGGACACCAAACTGTGCACACCTTTTGATCCAGTCATATCACTACCAGATTTGTATCCTAAAGAGATCATTTAAAAAAGGGTAAAAGACCTTACCATGCAAAAATATTTATAACATCCCTAGTCATGGTGGCAAAACGTTGGAATCTGAGGGAACACCCATCAATAGGGGAATGGCTGAAGAAAGTTGTGACATGTGAATGTAATGCAATACTATTGTGTAATAAGAAATGATGAACTGGCAAATTTCAGAAAAAAATTTGAAAAGACATACATGAACTGATGCAAAGTGAATTGAACAGTACCAGGAAAACACTGTACACAGTATCAGCAACATTGTGTGATTAACAGCTATGAATGACTCAACTCTTCTCACAAACGCAGTGATCCAAGACAAGTACACAGTACTCATGAAGAAAGATGCTGTCGATTTTCAGATAAAGAACTGATAGACTCAGAATACAGCTAAAATATATTTTTTCGTTTACTTTATTACTTTTAATAGTTTTATTTCCTTTAGATCTATTCTTCCAAACTGTGAGGAATATAGAAGTATGTTTTACATGATAGCATAAGTATAAGCTATATCAAACTGCCTACCATTTTCAGAAGAGGAGAGGGTATGAATGGAGAAAAATTTGGAACTCAAAACCTTGTAAAAATGAATGATAAAATTTTTCTTGACACTTAATTGGGGGAAATAAAATATTATTTAAATTAAAAGAAAAAAACAAAAAGCATTACTCATGTAATTTTGCTATTTCATTATTTTACTATTTAATAATTTTACAATAATTAAAATAATTTTATAATTTCATCATTTTATTATTTTAGTGTTCAACAATTTTTTATTTATCATTTTATTATGTTACTATTTTTAGATGTTATTATTTTACAAGCTAGTGATGATGCAGCACATGTGGATATACTGAAAACTCTGGATGTCGGGGGCCCAGACCATAGGATCATCTTCTCACTGGACTGAAGCACCAGTAGGATTTGGCAGCCCGCAGCATTCTTAAGGACTACATTGCTAACCTTTTGGCATGAGAAAAGGGTTAGAAAAGGTTCCCTAAAAATATTGCCTTCATATGCTTAACCAAACTTTGACCAAAAAGGGATTGACTGACCTAACCTTGGCCTATTCACCGTATCAGGCAGGGATTCCACTCTGTGATCAATAAAAAAAACCCACAAAAACTTTTTTGAAGATGACTTACAATTGGTACATGGAACATATAAATGCTTATGGACAAGAAATCCAGTGCATCTGAAATACAAATAGTTCTTCTTCCTAGAGAACTCGGAAGGCATCTCATGGAAGTAGAAGCCCTGAGTGAAACAATGCTGGCAAATAAAGGTCAGCTTACCAGTTTTGGAGCTGGATGCATTGTGGTGGCCAAAATGATGGGGAATGCCATAAAGCTGCAATAGGTTTTGGAATAAAAAAGTAATCTAATCAATAAGCTTGCATGCCTCCCAAGTGGAGTGAATGACAGGCTTGTGACAATGTGATTGCCACTTGCATCTAGAAAACTAGCAAATATCAGAATTGATTCGATGGAAATGATAGGCAAATTTACAAGCTGCTAAGTGAAAAATGTGAACTCTACAGGGTCTATCAGCAGGATAGTCCATCCATCTCTAAGAAGGCTTTTAGTTCCATCAAAATTAAAGTCCAAGAAAAGTTTAGAGATCTATAGGACTTGGGTTAGTAGGAAGGTAGATAAAATTCACTTTTACGCTGACAGTAAAGATCCAAAGAATTTTTATAATACCCTGAAGATTATCTTTAGATCAAAGACCTTTGGTCCATCTCAACTGCTTAATATTAATGGAGAAATACTGATTAGTGATAAGGACATAATTCCGAAATGACAGACTAAACCCTACCATGGTGTTTTCAGCAGTTATCAACCAATGTTCAGGCTGATGACCATTTGCCTCAGGTTGAAGTTAATCCCCCTTTGGTCAAACTTCCAACAGAAGAAGAGGCTTTGAAAACTCTCCTTGTGTGGCAAAGTACCTGGTCTGATTCCATTCTAATGGAGATCTATAAGGCAGAGGGTCCACTCCTTATACAAAAGCTGACAGAAATCTTTCAAGTTACATAGCAGGTTCAGAGCCAAGATGGCAGAGTGAGAGCAAGTACTCACCTAAGCTCTTAGATAAACTCCTTCAGATTCCTCTAAAAAGAGAATCTGACCAAACTTTGGAGGTGTAGAATCCAATAGGAGGCACACTGTGGCAGATTCACAGACCAGGACAGACTGAAAGGTCAACAGGATGGATCTGTTCTACAGGGTGGAGAAGCATAGAGCACACAGTGCAGGGTGTCCCTGCCATGACAGGGCTGAGCAGGAAAGCCCCAGGGCTTTCTGAGGCAGCAGCAGCATGGCAGGATACCCAGGGCAGGAGTCCAGCAGAGCCAAGGGAGTGAGGGCTGTGGTGCCTCAGGTATCAGCAGCAGCTGCTCCAGAGCTTATCAGCCCACCAATTAAAAGTCTGTAAGTCACCTACTTGAACTTCCGGGAGGCAAATTGATGGAGTGATCAGTAAATGCTCTCTCCTCCTCCCATGGTTGACCTTGAAAGAATCATAAAATATTTCCCCAGAAAAGCCTAGATCACTGGGATCAGTAGTGGGGGAAAACAGTCTCTTAGCACATGAGTCTAGGAAAATTGCTAAGGAGTGCTCCTCTTATTGAGGCAGAGTACCAGAGCTATTCCAGACAGTCTCACATCAGTGGACCAGGATGAGATCCAGAGCTCCAAGGAGGTAGAGCCTCACAACCACCAACACAAAGACCCCAGGAGTGCCTCAGCACGCCAGGGGAAACAGAAAGACACTAGGGCAGTTAGCGTCACCACCTGCTGAGCTTGCCTTTGCTCTAGCTCTTCTCCCCCACACTTAATAAGCTAGCTCCAGGGCTAATCCAGGGAAACAAAAAAAGAAAGAATTCACCTGGCCTCTGCTTTCTCACACCAGCCTGTTCAGCACCAGGTTCTTTAGCTTCTAGCTGAAAGAATCAGAGGCCACAATACATAAAGCGTCATCATCGTGAGTAAAAAGCAAAGCAAGAAGGAAAAGACTGCAGATTTTTTTCTATGGGGACAAGGACCAAAACATGAATACCAAACATGTCGGTATTGAGATTATACTCCCTTTGGAAACTTCAGAAGGGAATATGAACTGGTCGAATGCACAAAGAGCACTCTTGGAAGAGTTGAAGAAGGAAATAGTAGAGAAACTGGCCAATGACTTTAAAAGTATGAAAAAAGAATTCACTGAAGAGAACAGCTCTTTAAAAAGGAAAATTGAAAAAATGGAAAAGGAAGCAGAAAACCCAACTGGGATAATTGGACAAATGGAAGAGGAAGTACAAAAACTAACTGGAGAAAATAATCCCTTATAAAGAATAATTGGACAGATGGAAAAGGAGATGCAAAAGTTAACAATTTGAACAAAAGAAAACAATTTGATAAAAATTAGAATTGGGCAAGTACACTCTATGACACATCAAGAATCAGGCAAACCAAATCTAAAGAAAGGAAAGTAGAAGAAAATGTAAAATACCTAATTGGAAAAACAATTGACCTGGAAAATAGATCCAGGAGAGAAAATTTAAGACTTACTGGCTTACAAAAAAGCCATGATGAAAAAAAGAGCTGGGAAAATATTTTCCAAGAAATCATGAAGGAAAACTGCCCAGAAGTCCTAGAAGCAGGAGGTAAAATAGTCATTGAAAGAATCTACCTTCATCTCCTGAAAGGGATGCCAAACTAAAAACACCAAGAAATATTGTTGCCAAATTCCAGAACTATCAAGTGAAAGAGAAAATACTACAGGAAGTCAGAAAGAAACCATTCAAATATCAAGGAGCTACAGTCAGGATCACACAAGATGTTGCAGCTTTTACATTAAAAGATCAAAGGATTTGGAATATCATTCTGTAAGGCAAAGGAGCTGGGACTACAATCAAGAATCAATTACACAGCAAAGTTTGGCATAACATTTCAGGCAAGGAGATGAATATTCAATGAAATAAGGGATTTCCAGACCTTCCTGATAAAAAGGTCAAAGTTCAATAGAAAATTTGATCTTCAAACACAAGTCTCAAGAGAAGCATAAAAAGGTAAACAGAGGAAAAGAAAAGCTTGTTATTCAATATAGGCAAACTCTTTGCCTCCCTATAAGGGATGATGCTACTTGTTAATTCTGAGAATTGCATATGTATTAAGAAATATAAAAGGGATATACACAGATTGAAGGAGTAGGTCTAAAGTAAATGATATGATGAAAATAATATGATTTAAGCATGCAAAGGGATTGTAACAAGAGATGTGGAAAGGAGGAAGCATAAAATGGCAAATTACATCACCGAAAGAAGTATAAAATTGTATTACAGTAGAGGGAAAGGGGGGAGGGTGATGAGCATTGTTTGAGAGGTACTCTCATCTGATTTGATTCAAAGATGGAACAACAAACTTAATTAAGTATGTAAGTCTAACTAGATCTACAGGTAGTAGGAAGGGAAGGAAGAAAGAAAGGGGAGGGGAGGCTAAAAGGGAGGGAAAAGTAGTAAGAGAAAAGAGGAGTAAAAAGGGAGGGGGACTGAAAAAAGAAAGGGAAGACTGTGGGAAGGGAAGGGAGAAAGGAGAACTAAAAGCACAAAGAATGGGAAAGAGGATAGAGGGAAAGATACAGATAGCAATCATAACTGTGAGTGTGAATTGGATGAACTCTCCCATAAAACAGAGATGGATAGTAGAATGGAATAAAAGTCATAATTCAACAATACGATGTTTACAAGAAGCACATTTGAAATGGGAGGATATACAGAGGGTAAAAGTAAATGGCTGGACCATAATATATTGTGCTTCAGCTGATGTAAGAAAAGTAGGGGTAGCAATCCTAATCTTAGCCAAAGCAAAAGATGAAATAGAGCTAATCAAAAGAGATAAGGAAGAAAACTGTATCCTGATAAAAGTCACCACATACAAGAAAGCAATATCATTACTAAACATATATGCTTCAAGTGGCATAGCATCCAAATTTTTAGAAAAGTTAAGGAAGAAATAGACGGAAAAACTATGCTAGTGGGGGACCTCAACCTTCCCCTCTCTGAACTTGATAAATGTAAACTTAAAATAAACAAAAAAAAGCTGAAGAGGTGAATAAAATTCTGGATAACGTAGATGTGATAGATCTCTGGAGAAAACTGAATGGGGATAGAAAGGAATATGCCTTTTGCTCAGTGGTACATGGTACATATACAAAAACTGACCATGTACTAGGGCATAAAAACCTCACAATTCAGTGCAGAAAGGCAGATAGTCAACGCATCTTTCTCAGATCATAATGCAATTAAAATTATATATGATAAAAGGCCATGGAAAAGTAGACCAAAAATTAATCAGAAACTAAATAATCTAATTCTAAAGAATGAGTGGGTTAAACAACAAATCTTAGAAACAATCAACAACTTTATTCAAGAGAATGATAATGAAACAATCTACTAAACCTTATGGGATACTGCAAAAGCATTTCTTAGGGGAAATTTCATATCTTTGAATGTCTACATGAATAAAATAGAGAAAGAGAAGATCAATGAATTGACTGTGCAACTGAAAAAGCTTGAAAAAGGATAAATTGAAAACCTCCAAGTAAATACCAAATTAGAAATACTGAAAACCAAAGGAGAGATTAATAAAATTGAAATTAAGAAAACTATTGAACTAATAAATGAAACTAAAAGTTGGCTTTATGAAAAAGCCAATAAAATTGATAAACCTTTGGTCAATTTGATTTAAAAAAAAGAAAGGAGAATACCAAATCACTAACATCAAAAATAAAAGGGGTGAACTCATCTCCAATGAGGAGGAAATTAAAACAATAATTAGAAATTACTTTGCCCAACTTTAAGCCCATAAATTCAACAATATAAATGAGATGGATGATTATTTTAAAAAGTATAAATTGACCAGATTAAAAGAAGAGGAATTTGAGTACTTAAATAACCCCATCTCAGAAAAAAAAATTGAGCAAGTCATCAATGAACTTTCTAGGAAAAAATCTCCAGGGCTAAATGGATTTACAAGTGAATTATATCAAACATTTAAAGAACAGTTAATCCCAATACTATATACACTACTTGGGAAAACTGAGGAAGAAGGCGTCCTTCCAAATTCTTCTTATGATACCAATATGGTTTTGATACCTAGACCAGTAAAAGTGAAAACAGAGAAAGAAAATTATAGAACAATTTCTCTAATGAATATAGATGCAAAAAGAATTCAGGAAACTTACCATGAGAATAATACATTATGGTCAGGTAGGATTCATACCAGGAATGCAGAACTGGTTCACTATTAGAAAAACTATTAGTACTATTGATCATATCAACAAGAAACCTAACAGAAACCATATGGTTTTCTAAATAGATGCAGAAAAATCATTTGACAAAATAAAACAACCATTACTATAAAAAACACTGGAGAGCATAGGAACTAATGAAACTTTCCATAAAATCATAAGCAGTATCTACCTAAAGCCTTCAGCAAGCATTATTTGTAATGGAGATAAGCTAGATGCATTTCCAGAAAGATCAGAGGTGAAACAAGGATGTTCATTATCACCACTGTTATTCAATATGATTCTAGAAATGTTAGCTGTAGCAATAAGAGACAAAAAAGAAATTGAAGGAATTAGAGTAGGTAAAGAAGAAACTAAGTTATCACTCTTTGCAGATGCTATGATGATATACTTAGACAATCCCAGAGATTCAAGTAAAAAATTACTTGAAATTATAAACAACTTTGGCAAAGTTGCAGGTTAAAAAATAAACTCACACAAATCTTCTGTATTTCTATATATTGCCTACAAACTCCAACAGCAAGAAATAGAAAGAGAAATCCCATTTAAAGCTAGGGTAGATACTCTAAAATATTTGGGAGTCTACCTGCCAAAAGAAATCCAGGGACTGTATGAACACAATTTCAAAATACTTCTCTTACAAATAAAGTCAGATCTAAGTAAATGGAAAAACATCAGTTGCTCATGAGTAGGATGAGCCAACATAACAAAAATGCCAATTCTACCTAAATTAATTTACTTATTTATTGCCATGCCAATCAAACTATCAGAAAATTGTTTTTTAGAACTGGAAAAAATAATATCAAAATTCATCTGGAAGAAATAATGGTCCAGAATATCAAGGAACTAATGAAAAGAAATGCTAGGGAAGTTGGCCTAGCTCTACCAGATCTCAAATTGTTTTATAAAGCAGCAATTATCAAAACCGCTTGGTGCTGGCTAAGAAACAGAAGAGTAGACCAGTGGAATATGTTAGGTTTTGAAGACACACTACTCAATGAATATAGCAATCTACTGTTTGATAAACCCAAGGACCCCAGCTTCTGGGATAAGAACTCAATGTTTGACAAAAATTGCTGGGAAAACTGGTAACAGTGTAGCAGAAACTAGGCATAGACCAATACCTGACACCGTACACAAGAATAAAGTCCAAATGAAACATGATCTAGGTACAAAGATTGATAGTAAACAAATTAGTGGAGCAAGGAATATTCGTGGAGAAGGAAAGTTTTTTTTTTTACTAAACATGAGATAGAAGGCATTATAAAGTGCAAAAAGGGATAATTTTGATTACATTAAACTGAAAAGTTTTTGCACAACCAAACCCAATGCAACCAAGATTAGGAGGGAATCAGAAAACTGGGAAAGAATTTTTGCAACTAGTGTCTGTGATAAAGGCCTTATTTCTAAAATATATAAAGCCCTGAGTCAAATGTACAAGAATGCAAGTCAACAGGCAGTTTTCAGAGGAAGAAATTAAAGATATCAATACTCATATAAAAAGTGCTCTAAATCACTATGTATTAAAGAGATGCAAATCAAAACAACTCTGAGATATCACATCACACCTATCAGATTGGCTACCATGACAAAATAGGAAGATGATAATTGTTGGAGAAGATGTGGGAGAGTTGGAACACTATTTCTTTGTTAGTGGAGCTGTGAGCTGATCCAAGTATTCTGGAGAGCAGTTTAGAACTATGCCCAAAGGGCTGCAAAAAATATGCATACCCTTTGATCCAGCAATACCACTTCTAGGACTCCATCCCCAAGAGATCATAAAAATGGGAAAGGGTTCCCACATGTACAAAAAAATTTATAGTAATTCTTTTTGTGGTGGCCAAAAACTGGAAACCAAGGGGATGCCCTTTAATTGGAGAATGGCTGAATAAATTTTGGTATAAGAATGTAATGGAATACTATTTTTCTAGGAGAAATGATAAACAGGAAGATTTCAGAGAGGCCTGGGAAGACTTATATAAACTGATGCTGAGAAAAAGGAGCAGAAATAGGAGTACTTTGTGCACAGCATGCAAGGAATTTTTCTGGTAGACTTAGAACTTCATTGCAATGCAAGGACTTAAAAAATTCCCAATGATCTTTGAAGGCAAAATACCTTCCTCATCCACAGAAAGAACTATGCAGTTCAATTGCAAAATGTAGCAGATCATTTTCTTTCGTATAACACTTTGGTTTGTTATATGATTTCTCTCATTCATTTTAATTCTTCTATTCAACATGACTATGGTGAAAATGAACTTAATAGGAATGTATCTGTAGAACCTCTTGTATGTCATGTCTGGGAGGGAGGGGGGAAGTAGGAGAAGGAGGGCGAGGGAGGGAAAACATCTAAGTTTTATGGTAGTGATTGTAGAATACTGAAAATAAATAAAATAGAATAATAAAAAAGTTACATGATAAGAGGAGGTTATACTACAGAAGATTAATACCTCCATTGTCCATCTACATAAAGGAAATAGACTGTCCTTTGAAAATCACAGGGTGAGTCTCTCTCTTAGTCATTGTTGGCCAGACTCTTGTCAGAGTACTCCTTACTTGACTGATATTTCATCTCATGGGTTCTCAACAATGGATAATGCTTTCATACATTCTTAGCCACTAATGGAGTAAAGGATGGCTAGGTGCTAGTTTCCATGTTTTTTAGCTTGATATTTACAGTGATGTTGTCAGATGCCTTCAAGGAGGACAAAAATGGCACTGAGCTTGATTACTACACTAACTGACTTGTTGCAGAGCTTTCTAAGTTCATATTCATCCAGTCACCCACAGTTAGACATACTATACCTTGAGCCCAACATAGTGATGTAATTTTCGTCTTCTTTGAGCACAAAGGACAAACAACTGGCCATTAGTTTAAAGACTTTGTAAGTATGAAAATGTAGCCAACAGATTTTTATTGATGTCTTCTTAATGAAAATTCTCACTCCAATAGGAATATCATCCAAACTTTTCCCCCAATCATTTGGTACTTTCATGTTTCAAGAATCATTCCCTCCTTTGACCTTGAAACAGCATGGATTGCTTTGACATTTACTTGGTGTGGTCCTTTGCTTTTTCTTCATCTTATTTTATGGCATTTCTGCCACTTTAAATAACATCTTGGTGACTGAGATGTTACATACAGTGGAAATAGGGTTTTTCCTCTATCATACAACCATAAATTTAGATTTGAAAGGGATTTGGTCCTCCTCTGAACTCATATTCCATTCATTTTCTATTTGATCATTGTGCACCACTTCAAAGTACTCTTGTCTTGTATGTATGTGTTGATAACTACATTATAACCTTAGGACTAAGAGCACTACATAGATATTCTTTGGAGCCCTTACCCACACAATGCCTATCACAGGAGATTGTATTTGTGTGTATGTTTATATCTGCATGTATACATATACATATGTGTGTATGCATGTTGATTAATTGCTGAAGTTTCTCTTCCCATTATAGTACAAAGTAGACTTCCCATACCATCTGAAATTTCCTAGCCCTTCTGGTCAAATAACATTTACTCTGCATAATTCTGCTCTAGGCACAAAGACGACCACCCTAACTATGGGGTTCTCCTATGGGACTAAGAAGTGTTACTTTTACTTAGCCAGACCTTTTTTACCATTTATTTTTAAATTTTGATTAATTTGTTTTTTCAATTGTAAGTAAAAACAATTTTTAGATTCAGTTTTAAAATTTTGAATTTCAAATTCTCTCCCTTCTCCTTCTTCTTTCCTCTCCTTTAGAAGGCAAATGATTAGCTATAGATCATACAAGTGCAGTCATGCAAAATATAATTCTATATTAGCCATGTTCCAATAAAAGAAAAAAAACACTAGAAAAATACAAAAAGGTTTTTTTTTGAAGTAAGCTTTAATCTGCCTTCAGACTCCCATCAATTATTTCTCTGGAGATGGATAGAATTTTTCATTATAAGTCCTTCAGAATTATCTTTAATCATTGCATTTCTGAGAACAGCTAAGTCATTCACAGTTGATCATCATACATTATTATTATTACTGCATATAATATTTTTCTGGTTATACTCACTTCACTTTCCATCAGTATACTTAAGTCTTTCCAGGTTTTTCTGAATGTTCTTACTTATCATTTCTCATTGCAAAACAGTATTCCATCACAATGATATACCATAAGTTGTTCAACCATTCCCCACTTGATGGGTATCCTCTCAATTCCAATTCTTTGTCACTGTGAAAAGAGCTACTATACATATTTTTTGTACATATAGGTTCTTTCCCTTCTGATTCTGATCTCTTTGGGATACATTTCTAGTAGTAGTCTTACCAGATTAAACAGTATGTACAGTTTTGTGGTCCTTTGTGAACAGTTCCAAATTGTTCTCCAGAATTGGTTGAATCATTTCACAACTCCACCAATAGTGCATCAGTGTCTCAATTTTTCTACATCCTCTCCAACATGTCATTTTCCTTTTCTTTCATGTTAATCAATCTGTTACGTTTATGGTGGTGCCTCAGACTTG
The DNA here is from genome assembly GCA_023548195.1 of Bettongia penicillata ogilbyi. Taxonomy (NCBI): domain Eukaryota; kingdom Metazoa; phylum Chordata; class Mammalia; order Diprotodontia; family Potoroidae; genus Bettongia; species Bettongia penicillata. The sequence goes on along the minus strand of JAJHZJ010000322.1, from coordinate 3,699,330 downwards.
TTATAATTTGCATTTCTCTGATCAATAGTAATTCAGATATTTTTTCATGTGACTACAGATAGCTGTGATTTCTTCTCCTGAAAACTGGATATTAATATCCTGTGAACATTTATCAATTGGGGAATGACTTGTCTGATAAATGCCACTCAATTCTAGATAACAGTTGAAAAATGAATCCCCAATCAGAGAAACATGCTATATTTTTTCTAGTTTCCTGCCTTGCTTTTAATCTTGACTGCATTAATTTGTTCATGCAAAGCTTTTTAAACTTGATTTAATCAAAATAATTCATTTTATAACTTTTAATGCTTTCTATCTCTTGCTTGGTCCTAAATTCTCCCCTTATCTATAAATCTGACAGGTTAATGTCCCCCAATTTGTTCATGATATCACCCTCTTTGTTCAGATCATGTACCCATTTTGACCTTATCTAACCGTACATAATTGTTGGTCTATACCAAGTTTCTGCCGAGCTGCTTTCCAGTTTTCTCAGAAATTTTTGTCAAATAGTGAGTTCTTCTCCCCAACCCATCATGTATCTTTCCATTTAAAAAACACTGGATTACTATGATCATTTACTATTGTGTGTTATCTACCTGATCTATTCCATTGATCCATCACTATTTCTCAGCTAGTAATAGAGTGTTTTGAAGACTACTGCTGTGTAATGCATTTTGAGATGTGGTACTCCTAGGCCACTCTGCTTCACTTTTTTTATTGATTCTTTTGATAACCTTTAACCATAACCTTTGAAGATGAAAGCCGAAAACCATTAACTTCGGTAAGATGTAGAAGTGATTAGAAACACAGAATGTAAATCAATATGTCCCATACTTCATCTTTATCTTACATAAAGAAATCAAATTCTGCTAATGCAAAATGGGGAAGAACTTGACTCTCTGAACTTAGCAGAAATGTAGGAGTTCACAGTGGACCACAAGTTAATATTGAGTTAATAATGTGTTGTATTTTTCTTATTTAAGAAGCATCAATGACAGCAAAATAAAGAAATAAGAAGATAAAATATAATAAGTGTAAATAATTACAATTGAAATTTATATGTTTCCTGTCTGACATTTATTTTCATATCACTAAAGAATAGGATAATAAGACCTATTATGCTAGGAAAGGTAACTGGAGACAAGCAATATGAACAAAGGAAGAACGAAAAATGATACAATAGCAATTGAGTGACAGTGCTTAGTTTCATTAGATTTTGGATGAAAAGAAAAAGTAATCTTGTTTAAAAATTTCTGGACAGGGTGTAAAGTACAAAAATGCCTACGAAAGGAGTTTTTAAATTTCCATCTCTGGAGGCATTTAACAATAGTACATAAATGTAGGGGCTCTTGATTGAAATCAGGTGAATGAATGGTAGACATAGATTAAATATAGAGGTAAAGGTAAGTTAAATATATATATAGATAGATAGATAGATATGAATATAGATACAGGTGTTAATATAGATATGGATATACATGTAGACATAGGTATAGATATAGAAAAATATGTGTGAATATATATTGAACATATATAATATACATATATATATACAGAGAGAGAGAGAGAGACAGAGAGAGACAGAGAGAGACAGAGAGAGAGAGACAGAGACACAGAGAGAAAAGATAGAGAGAGGTGGTTTCTATAGCCCCAACAATAAATTTTTATAGCAAACCTAAATGGACATAAGATTCCTGTTATTCACCTAGAATTACCATAAATATATAAGATGCTAACAATGACATAAACATTGTTAGTGTAAATAATTCATCATGTCCTCCAAAACTCTCTGCTCTTTAGCCATATGTTCATTCAGTTTTTAGAATGCAAGAATACTAATGATTGCAAAAATCATAAAGATTCAGTTTGTACAAAACTGATTTGTACTTATAGACCTAAAGTATAAAACCACAAAATATTAATAATAATTTTTCACAACAATTCAACAATTTCACTTTGAAGTCATGAACAGGAAAAGAAATTATTTTGCATAGTAATTCTGGTATAAAAGGAAATAACAAATATTTGCAATTAAAAGACCTGGGTTTGTAACATGCCTTTATCTATTTTTTCTTATTTTTCATTGACAATTCTTACCTGGAAACCATTTTTTGAACTGACGTTCCATGATTAAATTCATATTAATTTTCTTTCTTCATTCTTATTTTTATTTATACTTTGTAAATATACATACATGTGTACATACATGTATACTTCTCAGATTTGAGACAGATCTTGCAACATAATGTGCCTTTATATAGCTCTGTTCCACCCACTCAGAAGAAAACAATTCATGAACATAATTTAAAATATAACATAGAATTCACACTTCCTGCTGTGCCAATTTAACACAATCATGACACACTCCTTGCATTAATATACAGGGTTAATGGGATGATATAAGGAATTCATAAGATTATAATCTCAAAACTTCCCATCTACTTCTATACAGAATTAATTTGTCAAGTGATATTCAGTCCACACATAAAATAAAATGATCTGAGAAATAAAGGAAACTTGAAATCAAGCAAACAATAAGCACATATGCCTGTCATTCATCATTCATTCAACTAAGTTAATAATTCATATATTTCATTGACAGTCAGGATCAATGGCATTCATAAAAATATCTAATTCAGATGCTTATTTATTTTTAAACTGAATCTTCTAATTGAATTTCTGAAAACAACAAAACACACGTTGCCAAAAGAGTTAAGTTTTAGAGGAATAATTGGATATACAAAGTGAGACAAAGAGAAAGGAAGAAAGAGAGATGGAGGAGACAAGTCTTCATAGAGAGACAAACAGACAGACAGACAGACAGGCAGGCAGGCAGACAGACAGACAGACAGACAGACAGACAGACAGACAGACAGACAGACAGACAGATAGATAGATAGATAGATAGATAGATAGATAGATAGATGATAGATAGATAGATGGATGGATGATAAATAATAACAGCAGTATTGCAATGATGATCAACTCTGAAAGACTTAGCTGCTTTAGTCAATACAATGTTTTAAGACAATTCCAAAGGAGGCATGATGGAAAATGTTATCTACATCTAAAGAGAGAACTGATGAACTCTGAGTACTGAATGAAGCATACTTTATCACTTTATTTTTCTTGCTTTCTTGCAGCATGTTTGATATGGAAATCAGTTTTGTATGACTTCATATGTATAACTGATGACATATTGCTTATTTTTTCAATGGTTGGGGAGAAAAGCGAGGGAAAGAGAATTTGGAACTCATTTAAAAAAAAAATGAATTCCAAATAAATGAAAAGTGAAAAAGGAGAAAAGAGGAATATCTTAACTTGGAAAAATACATAACTTTCATAACCTTAAATATGAAAGAATTACACAATCAATGAAATAAAAATGGAGTATATTTTTTTAAAGCTCACAATCTCTTGCTTACACAACATATATTTTTAAAAAAACTAACAAAGATACACAGAATAAATGTAAACAAAATTCACCATACATCAGGTGAATCAAACAAAACAAAACAAAACAGGACATTACAGGAAAACTTAATCTATGTGACCTAACAGAACATGAAATAAACAGAACAAAGAAAATAATACACAGAAAACTTCAACACTGTAAAAGGAAAGAAGTACACACACACACATACACACACACATAATCAAAAATAAATATGGCAAATTACAAAGAACAAAAGACCATCTCCCCAAAAAGAGAAAGATAAGAGACAGCAATCCATCCCTTCTCAGAGTTTAAAAGTACATAATTGTAGCGTATTGCACATATCTGCAGGCTATTTTGATATACTGATCAATTAAATATTTTTCTTATTTTTTCTTTAAAGAGAATTATATATTATATTGGAAGATTTTCTGAAAGTAGAGAGGGGAAGAATACTAAGCATAATGAAGGTCATCTAAATAATCAAATGGCATCAAGAAATATTATAAAAGAAAAATGAATTTGACAAGAAGAAGGAGTTAATTTAAAAACAGGATCTGTTAAGAAAACACTTAAGAACAGATTCTTAAGACAATTGTACAAATGGCAATTCAATTATGACATCAATATTACATCAATTTACAGTTTGTGATAGAACTGTGATACCAAAGTAACTTAGCTCATTAGTTAAGATGAACTAATTAGCTGATTTATTTTAAAATTAAAAGTATTGCTAAAAATTATGAAATTCAGAGCATTTCCAGAGTGACTTTGGTGAATTAAATTGACCAACAGGGAATGCTATTTATTTGAAGGCATTCTAAAACACAGGGTACGGATTGTCTATATCATTATAGGAAAAGGAAGAGAATGGAAGAAGCAAAAATAAATGACAAGAAATATTTAACAGAATGTCTTTGCAATATAGTGGTTTGAAGGAGAGATTTGTTTTCACAAAATACTTAGAGCTGAATTTTGTAATAATTTTGGTTTAGTTTTATACAACCTCTTGGTAATTGTAACAAACATTAAACACCTACTATATAATAGGCACTAAGAATGCGATTATAAAAAATGCAACAATCTCTACTGTCAAGAAACTATATTTTCATGGAGGAAAAAACAAAGCATATATGAGTATATGTAAAATAAAGATTCCAATCGATACAATGTTGTTAAAGATAAGGTATTTATGGAAGGTGGGTACTAGCAGTTGGGGGCATTAGAAAAGGTTTTATATAGAAGATGATGTTTCAGTTGCATCTTGAAGGAAGAGAGGAATTCTTTGAAATGGGAGTAAGAAGGATATACTTTCCAGGCCTCGGGACAACCAGTACAAAGTTATGGAATACTAAGTTCATGGAAAAAGAGGAAGGACAATTTGAGTAGATCAAGGTGAGAATAATACCCAGCAAGGATGGAAGGGTCTGCCGCGGTCAGGTTTTAAGAGATCTGACAAGGTTGGGGAAAATGATTTTGAATTTTTATTCTGGATATGTTTGAATTTGAATAGCACTTTGGATACATGGTTCAAAATGTCCAATAAAAAATGGTGATTCAGAACTAAAGACTGTCATTCTTGATTCTTTACTATTTCTCACCTCTCTCACCCCATTTGCTGTGGTCTGTCAAGTTCACCATTGAAACATCTCCTGAATAATATCTCTTCTTTTCTCTGATAAAGTCACCCCTATAGCATAGGCCCTCTTCACCCCAACCCTCACTATTGCAATAGTCTACTAGTTAGTCTGCCTACAATAATTTTTTCCCTACTCTAATAAATCCTCCATTTAATCATTAAAGTGATTTTTCTGAAGCACAGGTATGACTATGTCAACTTTATATTCAGAAAACTCCTGTGGTTTCTTAACTCTCCCAGGATCAAGTACAAAAAATATTTGGCTTCCAAAATCCTTCATAACTCATCAGACACTCCCTTTTCCAATCATCTCATGCTTTATTCCCCTCCATGTTATCTGCAATCTAGTGACATGGGTCTTTTGGCTGTTCTTTGAACAATACTCTCCATCTCCTGACCAGGCATTTTCACCGGTTTTCTTCCATGCCTGGAATGCTCTCCCTCCTTACCTCTGATTCCCAGATTCCCTGGCTTCCTTCAAGTACCAGCTAAAATCCCATCTTTAGAAGGAAATCTTTCCCAATCCCTTTTAATTCTAGCACCTTCTCCCCTTATTTCTCTTGTATAGAACTGTTTACACACAGTTATGAGCATGTTATCTCCACCTTTAGATGGGGAATTTCTTCAGAGAAGGTACTGTTTTGCCTTTCTTTGTATCCCCAGTACTTAGCAACATGCCTGGCACATAGGAGACAGTAAAGGCTTATTGACTGATTGTCTTATGTTTAAGAGAAAAATAGGTTAATTATATAAATCTGGGAGCCTTCCACATCTGTATGAAAATTAAACCAGTGGAAGTTAATGAATTTACCTAGAGCAGGGGTAAGGAACCCGCAGCTTCAAGGCCATATGTGGCCTTCTGTGTCCTCAAGTGCAACCCTTTGACTGAATCCAAACTTCACAGAACAAATCCCCTTAATAAAAGGATTTGTTCTGTAAAACTTGGACTCAGTCAAAAAGTTGCAGCCAAGGCCGTGAAAGGCCATATGTCACCTGAAGGCCACAGGTTCTGCACCCCTGATCTACCGCATGTAGGAAGAAAAGAGCGTCCAAGAAAAAGTCTTAGGTAATAGCCATAGTTAGCCTATGTGACAGTGTCAACCGGAGGAGTGATTATACAGGGAGAAGGAGAATAGGGAAGTAAAAGGGCAGAGTTGTGCTGGTAAAACCAACTAGTTGCACAAGGCATTTTTAGGTTTTATCTAAATTATCCACATTTTATCCATCATTTTCTTCAGGCTAGATAATCAACAAAATAGTGAATTAAGCCCCAATTGCTAGCATTTTCTTATTTCTGAGGTATAAATACTTATCTTAAAGTTTTAACAATCAACTCTCTGTGCCAATTTAAGATAGCTCCAGAATACACTGGAGGTACCAAAAACCTTAGGAGTAGAAAATATCTGTTAATAAAGTTATATAGTAAGTAGATCAAAGAAGGATGAGAATTGAGAAGAGATCATCAGATTTTTCAGTTACGAGATTAGCAGTAACTTTACAGAGAATCGCTTTAGTCAAGGGATGAGGTCAGTTTGGGAAGGGTTGAGTAATTGAGTGGAGAGAAAGTGAGAAAAACATTGTATATTTAGGTTTTTCTAGTAGCTGGGAGTGAAAAGGAGAGGAATATAGGACAATACTGTATAGTAGGATTTAGTAAATGTATTTTCAGCTTGTTTGTTTTTAAAGTTTGTAGAAATGAATGCTTTCAAATGCAATAGAGAAGGAACCAATTGACAGAGGCTGAAGATTTGAAGTGGAATGTGACTGAGGAGGCAATCTTCTGGAAAAGACAGGAGTGGATGGTATCTAGACTACAAGTAAAGGTGGTCCTATTCTTTGTTGAGGAGAACCAGCATATTGTCAGAGACGGAGGGAAAGCAGAAGAAAGTAGAAGGTGGTGTCAAAAGATGAAAAGAAAGAGCAAAGAGGAACTATATCGTGCATAATCTCAATTTTCTCAGTGAAGAGGTGAATTTCTTAGCTGAGAATGTGGAGAAAGGGGGAAGTATGGGAACCTTAAGGAGGATATAAGTTTGGGATAGCTTTTGAGGAAGAATAGATCAATTCAAGTGAAATAAAAGTTTATCCTTACTGCACTGAGGGCCCAGTTGAAGTTGGATAACATAAATTTATAGTGATCGCAGCCTGCAAGGTTCTGTTCAGCAGCATGTGAGTAGATGTGAAAGAGACAGGGGGAATTATTCAAGGCTAGGCATTAACAAGGGATGAACTGGAGTTCATCAGAAGAAGTATTGAGTTGAATTATTTAACTGGAGGATTGAAATTGGGAAGGGAAGAAAGTAAAGTCTGAGCAAAAATAAAGTATTAAGGAAGTACTGAGTGTGACGGGAATTGGTGCACATGATGAGGCAGAAGAATGATGTGTGAAGATTGAGGTATAGGAAATGATAGAATTTGTAATGGAGGTTGTGATCAGATAGAGGACTGGTGTAATGTTTTATTAAGGAAGTGGAACACTTTCAAATACTGGCAATATTCAGTAATTTGACCATCCCTGTGCTTGAGTTTGAATGAAAAGAACTGGCACTGCAATATATGAAAATCAAAGAATTAGGAAGTGAGGATATTTCAGGAAACACTAACATAGAGTATGAGGTCTCTTAATATGAGGGCAGGAATTGGGTGCTTACTTCTCCATCTTTTACTTCTTGTAACCTCATTATCTATAACTATTGAGCACTCCTTCCTGGTGGTTTTTCCTTTCTTGACATCTCAGCCAATGGATTCTCCTGGTTTTCCTCCTACCTGTCAGACCCTCTCCTGCTCTATTTCCTTCAATGGATTATTCTGCCATCTTCTTAAATGTAATAAGGTATTTTTAAGACTGTCTATATATGTACATATTCATCACCTTGATGGTCTGATCCATATCCATAGCTTCATCTTCACTGTGGGTTCCGAGGTTTTATTTTATTTTTATTGTGGACTTCTTTGGAAGCTTAATGAAGCTTAGTATAATATGTTAGTTTTGTTCAGATTCGTAGTCTGGGGTAGTGCTCAATTTCAGCTACAGGTTAGAGAAAATAAAGATGCATTTTTTTCTCATTTAAGTTGACAGACATAGAGAAATTTATCTACAGATATCAGAGTCAATAGAATCAAGGTGAAGAGCCCCCGTTCCACATAGATGACTTCTAAAATGATATTGTCATCTCTCTTCTAAAGAATACACTCACATTTCCAACTTTCTATTAAACATGTCCTCATAGATATCCTGTTAATCAGTTAATCAACACACAATTTTTGACTATTTACTGGGGCACTGGTCTAGGTTCTGGTGATTCAAATACAAATATGAAAATGTCTTTTCCTTGATGGAACTTACATTCTACTGGGAGATGCAGTATGTCTGAATATGTTAAGACAAGTAAACACACATAATGATTCTTTAAACTTGATGAATCTTAAAATGCACCCAGCATATTTTCCCATTAATCAGCTAATCTTCCTGACTTTCCAATTTATGTTAAGTTACTACTTGTCCTAATCATAGATCCCAGACTTCAGTGTCATTGTAACCTCTTCCCTCTCCAACTCTCCAATCCAATAAATTATCATCAACCACACATTTTATTTCTGTACTATCTATGGCCCTTGGTCTCTTCTCTCTTTTTCAATTTGAACAGTCCACCTAAGGCTTATTATCCCTTGCCTAGACTGCTATAATATCTTCTATTAGATTTCCCTACTCTTAATAACTCTGAACACTAATATTCACACAAATTCCACCTCAATATTCCTGTCTAATGGACTATCTTCTATCAATCTTCATTGTCTACAAAAATGAGGTCTAAACCATCTAATCTACCATTCGAGCATAATCTGACCATATTTCCCTAGTATTATCTTAAAATATTTTCCTTTATCTACCCTACCTTTCCTCCAAAGAATTCTATTCATTCTGTGCATATTCACCACCCAACTAAAATCCAAGTAGCTATTATTTACAGACCCCAGGTCACTCCTCTTCTTTCCTCCATTTCCAAAACCCATCACTTAGTTTCTGCTTTTGTTCCTTTTGTCTTGCAGCCTCCTCTGAGTAAGCACATTGGAGCTCTTTTCTCCTGTCCCCTGAGGGAAGGCAGCAGTGACTTCCATCCATGTCAGAACAGGTGATTTCCATCTCCTGCTGCCTTCCCAATGCCCCAAGTAGGATGTGGAGAACACTGTATGCAAAAAGCAATAGTCTTTCCTTTCAGCCATGTACCTCTTGCTGCGTCTCTCCCTTGAGGGAAGAGGAAGAGATAAATTGATCGAGAATGGGATTTCTTTTTTCTGCCATACAGATTCATCTTCTATGTCCTGCTTCTCCCTTACCTTACCTTCCTAACCTCCAACCCTGGGAGGGTAGAGTAACAAACCATGTACTTCTCCATCATCTGGCTGTGTGCCTCCCATCTCATACTGCCCTTGCCTCCAGTGTGATCTCCAGTCTCCTTTGGGAAGTGGAGGGATGCCCTTCACTCAGTGATTATCCTCACACTTACTCATATACCTCACATCTCAGTGATTCATCAGAATCTTCAGAAGCCTTGTAGGTCAGTGTTCAAGTTCATTTCCTCATTCCCAACTCCAAATCCCTTATTCCCATCCTACTCAACCCTTTCACCTCAAGTTTAAACCAAATACCACAGTCTCTCTACTGTGTCCTCATTATGCTTGTCTCATAGGCAGCAGATTTCCCTTCATTCTAAATCTATTTTTCTTCCATTCCTTCCTTTTGCTAACTATAAGTGAAACCTGCTCTCTCCAGGTTTGCCTTTCCAGTGCTGGATGCTTTTACTGGTAAAGGTCAGGGAGCTAGAAAATTGCTTGTTCTCCTTTGTCTCTACCATCCCTCTACACCTCCATCACTCAGTAACCTCTCCTCTGTTGAGGTTCATTCTATTCATATTCACCACCCTAGAACATGTTAGGATTTTAATAAATAATGATTGATTGATTAAATCTTTCCTCTTCCTTGGGTGAACTTTTCTCGTCTCTGTGAGTTGAAACCCTAATCAACTTTTAAGGCCTACATCAGATGCTACATTTTTTCCTGGAACTCTCCCTAATCACTCCAGGTAAGACAGATTCCAATGTCTTATGAACTCTCACAACACTTTATAATATTCTTATGAACTTTTTTAGCCTATATTATACTTGGTTTTATATATGTATCATTTTCCTCCTACTGAATCATAAGATCCTTTACGGCAAATAATACATGTTAGTTATTTTGTATCATGAGCTCATATACACCTATCTAATTCCTTGCACACAATAGGTACTTAATGAATGTTTTATTAAACTATCATCAATCATCCATTAAAGAAAAAAAAACACTTCACAGAGAAAGTAAACACAATATTTTATAATGTCCTTATAATTGTGTAGGTATGTTTAGGTGACCTGTAGTCTAGGCAGCAGGGAAATAACCTGGTTTATGAAATTAAATTTAAATTCAATATACTAAATTGTATTTATTTCACATCTGACTTCATCTGACAGGTATTACTAGCAGAGTTACACAAGAAATTACTTAAAGAAAAAAAGCCACTCTTTATAATGTTTTGTGAGATCATAGGTAGACCAATACTCTTGGGGTCACTGAGTTGATGTAAACAGTCATCTCAAATTTGGATTTCATTTCAGTTTTAAGTTTGTCATACTTAGTGTACTACTCCTTTGTGGAAGCTTTGTTTCTCTGAATGAAGAATTTTTACTCTTGTTACTTATTTTGACTAAACAAAATTACAAAGAAATTGTTGAGTTTGAGATCCCTAGCCTATAGGATACTGACAAATTCTGTAGAATACCCAATAATCTTTAATTGAGAGAGAATGCTACTTGGGCTGGGGAGAAGCCAGGTCATTTCCCCCAAAGAAAAGAGGAAAAAAAATAGTCTTTGGTTTTGAATTACTGAGGATCTAACATCACTGGCTTACTAGGATGGGCTGAAGTAAGGATACCTCCCCCTTTCCCACTGCACCCTCACTCTAAGCGTGATCTTCATATATCCTTTAAGGGATAGTTCTGAGCAAGGACAGGTGATAAGAATTAGCAGGCTAGATGAGTTGGAACTGAGATGTAAAAATGCCTTGGTAGTGTTCTGAACCCAATTTAATCAGATGAAATTTAATAGAGATGCAATCAATAAAATATGAAATAAAAATACATAGATAACCGTCTGGGAAAGATGTTGATATTTTAGTGGGCTGCTAACTCAATATACCACTCTTCAAAACCTTTTTATATCTCCTTAAATTTCCCATGGCTCTCCCTTCTCCTACCCTCTCTGCTCAGCACCTGGTCTCACATTTTGCTGAAAAAATATTTAGGATATTAATCTAGATGAGAGATCCACCTTTTCTCCTTATTATCTCATATCACCCAGATACCTTCTGTCACTATCTCTCTGCCTCCACATGATTAAATGGTCCTTTTCTTGGCCAAGACAAGCTCCTCCACATACACAAGTCATCCAAGTCATCTCATTTTCTCCAGAAGACTGAGACATCTATCATCCCCATCCTCTTACTTATCCTCAATTTCTCCCTTTCTATTTCTCTATTATTTACAAATCTACCCATGTCTTTTATATCTTCAAAGAAATTTTTACTTGATTCTCCCATCCTTATTAACTATCATCCCATGTCTTGCTTACCTTTTTGGACAAATTTTTGAAGAAGACTGTCTATGGCAGATCCCTCTCTTCTTCCTCCTTACAATCTGGGTTCCAATCTCATCACTCAACTGAAAATGCTTTCCCCCTAATTACTAAGAATCTATTGTCAAATCTTTTCTCAGTCCTCATCCTTCTTTATTTCCTGTAGGGTTAATGGAATATAAAATCTTCCCTGTCCATTAATAGGTCTATGTGACTACATATGTTCCTTTTCCCCTTGGAACATTAGCCATGTTTCCAGGTCTAAATTTACACAGGCATTTCAGTCACAGATGTCTTGTTGCTTTGAACTCTGCTCCAGTTTATTGCTGTGACACATCCTGAGTTACATAGAGCCCATCAGTTGATTCAGGGAGATTTATATTGTCTTCAGGAGGAACTTAGTTAAGGAAAATCATGCTTATGGAGACATTTGCTTGCAGGAAGGCTTTCATACCTTTTGACACTGAGAAATTTAGGCACTGAGTTACCAATATAGTGGGTGGTTGCTATTTTACTTTGGAGTATGGGAAAAAATGTTTCCTTGTGATTTGGCCAGATGAGACTCTGGATAGTCATTGTTAAGGGGTCTCCAGGCTTTATGAACCCAAATGTTGGTGCTCCTGGTCTGGTAGTTATGTATCTGTTACTCTGTTTAGACAGTTAGAGTCCTGTCTATTGGATTTTTTCTTGGATACTCACTTATTTCTACTTATCTATCTGCTTAATTAAAGATTGTTGACCAAGCCTTTGAAGCTGTTTTTCTTTTAGAAAAGCAGTTTAAATAACCAGTGCTATCAGCCCTCCTGTGTGCTGGTGCTATTGGTCTTACACCTCCACAGCAGCTGCAAGTATCATTAACAATACACTTCCTTGAAGTCTTTCATAATATCAAATATCCTCATCTTGTCCATACTCTCTTCTCTCAAGGGTTACATGATCTTACTCTTTCCTTGTTCTCTGCCTACCTAATGATCATTCCTTCTTAGCTTCCTTTGCTGGCTCTTTATCTAGTTCATACCCTCTAATTGTAGCTGTCTTTCAGGGCTCTATCTTAGGTCCTTTTCTCTTCTTCTATACTATTTCTCTTGGTCATCTCTTAATCTCCCATTGTTTGAATTATAATTTCTATGCTGATGATTCTCAAACTTACTTGTCCAGTACTAGGTTCTCTCTTGACCTCGCATGGGGCAGATGATCACATGGTGGCCAAAAGAAGCAATACACGGTCTCTCTCAAGAACTTTGGATTTGACTGTGCAACATGGGAGACACTGGCACAGGACCACTCAGCATGGCATGCTCACATCAGAAAAGGTGCTGTGCTCTATAAGCAAAGCAGAACTGAGACAGCACAAAGTAAATGTAAGATGCACAAATTTGGGATATCCACCCCACATATTCACACAGACTATCTGTGCCCACCCTGTGGTAGAGTATTCTGAGCTCTTATTCGTCTGATCAGCCACAGTCAGGCACACTGAAACTTCACTTTATCATGGTAATGTCATTTTGGTCCTCTTCGAACATGAAGGACAAAAACCACGCAAATCATATATTTAATCTGAATTTTAATTATTGGTAGCCTCAAGTAACTGAGATACTATACCTAATAAATTTATCCTGCCACAGATTCTCAAATAGTATCCGTAGTCTGATCCATTTGGATGTTCCCTCCCATCATACAAATTTCAATGCTTCCATGCCTGTTAATCTAATGGTGTTTATCTTAATTTATGTCCTCCCCAAATTCCACAATGTGCTCGGGATCTCCTTCCCTTCCTTCTTAAGATGAATGGATACTAATGAAAAACTCAGGATTTGATACTATTTTTATTAGTAGTAGGTGTGATAGTAGTGATAGATAGATAGATAGCTTTTATAAAGGCCTGTGTGGATTCTGCTAATAGATATTGATATACACACATACATATGTGTGCATACATACATACATATATGCATACATATATATGTATATATATATATGATCATCACAAATAAGGTCGTGTTATCATTATCCTTTTTTTGGAAGAGGAAACAGAGGTTGAAAAAGGTTTAATGACTTGCCCATAATCACAAAAATATCATTACCATGATGACATCCTTACTCAAGTTCTTAACTCCCCTTATTACATTTTGCATCCTACTCATTCCTATTTCTTCATACACTATAGTCCATGCCTCATAGCCTTATAATCATATTGATTTTAACATGCTGGAGAGACTCTGAGGACAATATGGACAACAGACTAAGTCTGTTTCCTAGGATGACTCTGGCTGAGTACAGTATAGAGAGGACTTTTCACTTGTAGGCTAACAACTTGGTGAATTCTTTAGCCATAGCAACCCATGAAACAAAGGAAAATGACATAGCAGTACTAAAGTGGAATAACCATTAATCACTATGCTAGACCTTTCCTTGTCTATACTGGGAACAGAATAAACTTATTTTTTTTAACATAGCAGTTTTATGGTTTACAGGCTGTTTAATGTTTGGGAAAGATGAATTAATTTTTTCAAAAGAAACTTTGCTGTTGGAAACTATGGCTCTGCAGGAAGTCTTGAAGCAAAGTTTCCTAATTGGGCTATAACACAGTATGGACACAAACCAAGACTGGGTGTGCTTGAAAATGGTTTCAAAAATTGTTATAATCTCAGGTAGAAAGTCTTTAATTCATTTCAATTGTGAATTTTGAAAATGTTAAAGTCAGAGAGTACTTCAGAATACTTGATCTTCCACTGAAGAGACTCCATATACCTAGTGAATAAATAAATTTTATCATTATGAGAGATCACTAACAGGGGCAAAGCCAGCTCTCACAAGCACTTTCACATACTTCTGTCCATACTTAAAAGCCACAGTGTGATAAATATCCAAACTAAAGATACATATTTAAGTGGCCGTGAATTCTAATTCTTGTTCTGTGTTACCCTGGGAAAAACACTTAACATCTCTGCAATTTTCTGATCTCAAACAAAAATGGAACACTAATAGTCTGTAACTATTGACTAATAAATGAATAACTACAAAAGCTTATCAATTATGCTTTTATCAATAGCATTAAAAAGTACTTCCTAGAGTGTATATACTTAATGAAAATAATGCTTAACTCTTATTTAGATGCAAGCCTGATTTGAATAAAGAATGTTTTGTTACGTCAGTAAGCATTTATGAAGTATGTGCTGTGTTCTAGGAACTGTACATACATGGGGGCAACTAGTGAAAATGCCAAGATCTGAAGATAGAATGTCTTGTATGAAAAACAATATGGAGGGCAGTGGATCATTTGTGAATGAGAGGTAAGGAGTAAAAAAGACTTAAAAGTAAGAGCAGCCAAATTATGAAGGTCTTTATTTAAAAGCTAAAAAAATTTTTCTATTTGTTTTGTCAATACATACAAGAAGGGCACAAAGGAGACCTTGGGGCACATATTCCTCAGGTAATATTCACAGTCCTGAAGATGACTGCAAAAATACCTATGTAGTTCTGAATCACAAAGTATAACAGACTCTCCATAAAGAAGACAGAAGAAAAACATTTATTCAGACACCAGAAAGTCAAATACCAGAACCAGAAAGCCAAATCCATCACAGTAGCCAAGAAGTCAATACACATTATCATTGCAGAGGATAAAGACATTCCCAAACCTGCTCCACCTTACTAACCTCTTCCCACAAATAAACAAACACTCAGGAACCTGCTTGCCTGCATCCTCAATCTCCCTCTATCCTAATTTCTCTCAATAATTTCCTCTGAGTTCCACTCCACTCTTCCTGTTTGACCCATTCAACCAGCTCCTCCAACTATATGTGACTTAGGCTTCCATGTGATTTAAGCAGGTCACACGGTCCTATTAATGAATGAAAAAGATCTTCTCATATAAATTAACATTACATTAAGCCCCAACATCTTTCATATTCATTACATAGGCTGGTGGGGCAAGTGGTACTAATAGAATTGTAACAGCTTGTGAAACAATATCTCAGGCAACTGGTGTCAACAGAACTTTACAATAATATAACAGGGATCACACAAAATAAGCACACAAAAGAATATTTTTAGGGTGGAGATGGAGCACATCCTCCCCTCAAATGAATGGGACCTAAAATCTTGGGGTAAGGGATTATCCTATCGCTATTTCCTGCTGAAATTGGATGTATAGCTGTTCCTGCCCCAAGAAGTCCCATTTGAGAGATCGGTTCTTTAGCTAGCATCTGAAGCTTGGTAAATGCCAGGTCTAGGGTCATACATGAAAGCTGTGAACAAGAGATAACATCAGGCTTAAGCAATCAGGCATCTACAGGTGGAGGGTACTAAGCCTGCAGAAAAGTAGCCTAGCAAACAAGTTTAACAGACAAATAAAAAAAAAATGGAACAACTAGACAATAACCAGAAGCAGCACAGATATATGGTCAGTTGTGCTTTCAGAATCTATGAACCCATTATCATAGCCTCATTCACAGTAGAATATGTAAGTTAAAGGTACAATTTTGTAATCATCTTCTCCTGAATATGGTATTATCCTTACTATGTGCTATAATTTCCACAGACTTTGGAACATTGTCTGGTTTCCATTTTACCCATACTCTAGTTTTCAATCTTATTCTATCAGTAGAAACCAATCCTTCAGTTCCTCTGCTAGTTGTTTCAGAACAAGGGACAGTTTCCACAAGGGATATTGTTTCACAAGGAATAATAATCACTTGAACTATTCTACCATTTTTACAAAATTGTATGGATTCTTTGCCTAAATTTTGGAATGTCACAATAATTTCTTCATGGTAATTAGAATCCATCACTGAGACAATCCATGTATTCCTCCAACTGCTAATCCTGATTTAGGTTATATCTGTCCAAAATGATTTTTAGGAATTCTCATACATATTCCAGTAGATATTTTTCTTATTTCTTTTCTATCCAACCGAACGTCCTCTAAATAGTGTAAATAATATCCCGTTGAACTAGGTATCCCTGGATATGGTACTGGGACATCTGACCTCACAATCTAATACTCAGTATTTGGGATCTTATGTGCTTGTTGTTTTCTAATTTGCAGATTTGGGATCATCATTCCAGCTGGAGAAGTACTTCCTCCCAATGGGCTATTATTCAAATTATGCAAAGCAGTGAACAAATTATCTTTCCAATGTTGATAAGAACTTTTAGAACTTAACTTCCTTAACTGTTCTTTCAATAATCTATTCATTCTTTCAATTAACCAAGACACTTTTGGATAATATGGAATGTGATATATCTGTTTTATGTTGTTTAATGCACAATATCTCATCATTTCATTACCTTAAAAATGTGACTGATTGCTGCTTTGTATCTGCATTATGGTTCCACAGACTTTTCTGGGTTGCATTCCTATAGGGATAAGTCACTAGTATACCTGAATATGTGTCAACACAAGTACATGTAAATTTTCATCTTTTTTCTTGGAATAGTGGTCCAATATAATTTATTTGCCAAATTTGGGCTGGTACTTTTCCCATTGCTATCTCTCCAGTTACTACCCAAAAGCAGTTTGTTCCTTTTCCAACTGACATATGTAACATTCCTCTGCTACTTATTTTAACAATGAATGAGAGATCCTAATACCTTGCTCTTGTTCTTACCAGTATGTAACCTGGACCTCTAAGTGGCCAGCTGTTTGATGGACCCATTTTGGTAGTACTAGATCATCAATTGGTGTCAGAGTAGGGACAATATACTGAGTAGCAATTTTTGCTAGCCAATCAGCATTTGCATTATACTCATGATCTGGCATGATGAGGGCTACATGAGCCTCTACATGAAAAAAATGACAAATTAGTAACCAAAGGCATGCCTCATATATCTTCCTATAATCTTTGCCGCAGGCTTGTTCTTCATGAATTTCCCAATTTTGATTTTTCCACATGGGCTTCCGTGTGGCTAACACATTAGCCATGAATCAGTGAATTTATGATTCTGTCCTCCTTGTTTTAATAGCTTGATATACTGCCATAGGTTCAGCATACTGACTACTTCCACCTATTCCAGTACTTTCCAAAGTTGGTCTAGTACATGGGTTATAGACTATCATTTTCCAATGTCTTGTGTGGCCCAAATATTTTGCTGTACCTTCAGTAAAACATGCATATCTCTTTTGTTTTTCAGTTAATCCATTATATCCCTCTTTCCATTTTACCAAGGACTGTACCAACTATTGCTTTGATTCAGGGAGTGTATCACCTTCCTCAGCATCTACATTTTCTATAGATTCATGTAAAGCAGAAACTTCACTTTTGCCTCCTTTAGATCTAATTTGAATATTCCATTTTCATTTAATTATACTAAACTCTTGAGTATGTGCAATTCTATGAGAAGTTAGGGTACTCATTAACCAGGTCATAATCTGAATTCTAGGCCTTAATATTACTCTCTGCCCCAAAGTCAGGTGTTCAGTCTCCACCGAAGCCAAAATGCAGTTAATAACTGCTTTTCAAAGGATGTTTATTGAATCATTCTGTACCATAGCCCAGTATGCAACTAACAACTGCTTTTCAAAGGAGTATATTGAATTACAGATGAAGGGAATTTCCTGGATGAAAATCCTAAGGGTACATTTTAGCTTTTTTGTTTTTCCCATAAACTCCAGTTTGCATATTCATCCTATAATTCCGGGTCACTTTACATTGGCCATAAATCTAGGGCTAACTGTACGGTGGTCTTCGCTTCTTCAAAAGCTTTTCCCTGCACATGTCCCTAATCAAATTCATATTTTTTCCTAATAAGTTTATATAAATGTTTCAAAATTTACCCTGGATGAGGTATGTAATGTTACCAATATCTAAATTATCCTATAAAATTTGGGGCCTCTTTTTTATTGGCGGGGACAGGAAAATCCTGAATCTTTTGTTGGACTTGTGGGAGAATCTTTTTCAGTCTCCTATTCCATTGTACACCCCAAAATTTTACAGTTTGAGCTGGCCCTTGAATATTACAGTTTGAGCTGGCCCTTGAATATTTGCATGGTTAATTTCCCAACCTTTGCTTTTCATATTGTCAATTACAAGCATCAAACTCTTTTCCACTTCAATTACATTTTCCCCTTTATCATCTATGTAGTAGGTAAGCTGTACACCAGATAGCTCTAACTCATCTAAATGTTCAGCCACAATCCTATGATAAATAGTGAGACTAATGGGATTACATAGATATCCTTGTGACAAGCACATAAAAGTACATTGTCGGCCCTGCCAAGTGAAAGCAAATTGGTTCCATTGTTTAGAATCTATTGGGATAGAAAAGAAAGTGCTGGCTAAATAAATGACTGCATATCAAGTCCCATCATATTTCTGGATCCTGTGGGGCAAAGACAAGATGGCAGAGTGAAACTGACTACTCACCTAAGCACTAAGACAAACTCCTTCAGGTACCTCTAAAAAGAGAATCCGAATGGATTTTGGAGTGGTAGAATCCAACAGGAGCCAGACTGTGGTGGATTTCCAGCCCAGGACAAACTGGAAGGTTGATGGGAAGGATCTATTGCACCAGGTTGGAGGAGCGCACAATGCACAGGGTATACAAGCATGGTCCCTGCCGTGGCAGGGCTGAACAGGAAACCCCAAGTGATCTGAAACTGAAGACGTGCTATCTCAGGTATATCAGCCCAGGACAAGAGTCCAGTGTAATTGTGCAAGTGAGAGCTAAAATCCTTAAGTATCTATAGCAGCTGAGACTATTAGTCTGCAGATTAAATTTCTTTAAGTCACCTACTTGAACTTCCAGGAGTCAAGGTGGTGGACTGATCAGTAAATGCTCTACTCCTCCCCTTGTTGACCTTCAAAGGCCCATAAAACATTTCCCCAGGAAAAATCCTGGAACAGTAGGATCAGCTGAAGGGGTAAACAGTTTCTTAGCCCATGAGGTTAGGAAAATCACAAAGGAAGGTCTCTCTTGCTGTGGCTGAAGGGGACCAGTGCAGGACCACAGCTATCCCAGACAGCCCCACCTCAGCAAACAGGAGGAGATCCTGAGCTCCAGTGGGGTGGAGGCCACAACTGCCAACACCAGTTCACCAGGTGTGCCTCAGTACCCCAGGGGAATCAGGAAGATATTAGTGCAGGCTGGATCACCAACCCCTGAGCCTGCCTATGCTCTAGCTCAGCAGAGGAGACCTCCTTTGACCAGACCACCCCTCTCCCACACTTAACACAGCTACCTCCAGGATAACTCCATGGAAACCCAGAAAGACTTCACCTGGCCTCTGCTTTCTCACACCAGCCAGTTCAGCACTAGGTAAGCTGCAGCATTTTAGCTTCTATCTGAAAGAACCAGAGGCCACAACATACAAAGTCTCAAGTTCAAGGCAAAAGAATTGAGGAACAGAGCCCCTTGTGCCCCAGAAGCAGAGATCTACCTTAAAAGCCAGGAAAAGGGTGATCATAAATGAGCAAGAAGCAAAGTAGAAAAGAAAAGACCATAGAATCTTTCTATGGAGACAAGGACCAAAAACACAAATACCAAAGAGGTCCGTATTTTTTTTTTTTTTGGTGACTAGTTGGTTTTTTTTTTTTTAATTTAACTTTTTACATTCATTTTCACAAAATTTTGGGTTCCAAATTTTCTCCCCTTTCATCCCCTCCCCCCACCCCAATACCCCAAGCATCTAATTTTCCCTGTCTCCAATCTGCCCTCTCTTCTGTCATCCCTCCCTTCTCTTGTCTCCATCTTCTCTTTTCTCCTGTAGGGCCAGATGACTTTCTATTCCTCAGTAACTGTATGTTTTCTTTCCTAGTGGCAACAGCAATACTAAACAGTTGTTCCTAAAACTTTAAGTTCCAAATTCTCCTCATTCCTCCCTCCCCACCCATTCCCTTTGGGAAGGCAGGCAATTCAATATAGGCCATATCTGTATAATTTTGCAAATGACTTCCCTGATAGTCGTGTTGTGTAAGACTAACTGAATTACCCTCCATCCTACCCTGCCCCTCATTGTTTCTCTTCTGTCTTTTGATCCTGTCCCTCCCCAAGTGTTGACTTCAAATCGCTCCCTCCTCCCTTTGCCCTCCCTTCCATCATCCCCCCACTTGCTTATCTGCTTCCCTCCCACTTTCCTATACTGTAAGATAGGTTTTCATACCAAAATGAGTGTGCATTTTATTCCTTCCTTGAGTCAAATGTGATGATGGTAAACTAATTGTTTTTTTTTTCAGCTCTCCTCTTTTTCCCTCCACTAAAAAGTCTCCTACTTGCCTCTTAAATGACATATAATTACCCATTCTATTTCACCCTCTTTCCTCCCCCTACCTTTCTCTCTCACCATTTACCTTAATTTCTTTTAAGATATGGTCCCATCCTATTCAATTCACTCTGTGCTCTCTGTCTCTGTGTGTGTGCATGTGTGTATGTGTGTGTGCGTGCATGCATGTACGTGTGTGTGTGGTCCCACCAACTACCCAGATACTGAAAAGTTTTAAGAGTTACAAATATTGTCTTTCCATGTAGGAATGTAAACAGTTCACTTCTGGTAAGTCCCTTAAGACTTCTCTTTGCTGTTTACTATTTCATGCTTCTTCTCATTCTTCTGCTTGGAAGTCAAATTTTCTTTTCAGCTCTGGTCTTTTCATCAAGCATGATTGAAAGTCCTCTGTTTCATTGAAAGACCATATTTTCCCCTGAAGTATTATACTCAGTTTAGCTGGGTAGGTGATTCTTGGTTTGAGTCCTAGTTCCTTTGACTTCTGGAATATCCTATTCCACGCCCTTTGATCCTTTAATGTAGAAGCTGCTAGATCTTGAGTTATCCTGATTGTATTTCCACAATACTGGAATTGTTTCTTTCTAGCTGCTTGCAAGATTTTCTCCTTGAGCTGGGAGTTCTGGAATTTGGCCACAATGTTCCTAGGAGTTTCTCTTTTTGGATCTCTTTCAGGTGGTGATCGATGGATTCTTTCAATACTTATTTTGCCCTCTGGTTCTAGAATGTCAGGGCAGTTTTCCTTGATAATTTCATGGAAGATGATGTCTAGGCTCTTTTTTTGATCATGACTTTCAGGTAGTCCCATAATTTTTAAATTGTCTCTCCTGGATCTATTTTCCAGGTCAGTTGTTTTTCCCATGAGATATTTCACATTCTCTTCCATTTTTTCGTTCTTTTGGTTTTGTTTGGTGATTTCTTGGTTTCTCATAAAGTCATTAGACTCCATCTGTTCCATTCTAATTTTGAGAGAACTATTATCTTCAGTGAGCTTTTGAACCTCTTTTTCCATTTGGCTAATTCTGCTTTTGAAAGCATTCTTCTCCTCATTGGCTTTTTGAACCTCTTTTGCCAATTGAGTGAGCCTATTCTTCAAGGTGTCATTTTCTTCAGCATTTTTTGGGGTCTCCTTAACCAAGGTATTGACCCGTTTTTCATAGTTTTCTTGCATCTCTCTCATTTCTCTTCCCAGTTTTTCCTCCACCTGTCTAACTTGCTTTTCAAAATCCTTTTTGAGCTCTTCTAAGGCCTGAGCCCAACTGACATCCCCCTGCGGTGTCTGGGGTACTGAGGCCCCGCCCTCCATGTCTTTCCGTGATGGCAAGAATACGTCTTCGTCATCAGATCCGAATGTCGGGATCATTTGCATTTGTTGGAAAAAACTCTCTATAGTCTTATTTTTCTTCCCTTTTCTAGGCATTTTCCCAGCCAGTTACTTGACTTCTGAGATTCCTGTCCACCCCCGCCTAGATCTGCCCAGCTAGTGCTTGGGGTGAAATTCAAATGTGCTTTCCTCCCCGCCCACCTGCTAATCAATGTGACCTTTAGTTCTGGTGCTGTGGTGGGGGCAGGGCCGCCTCCCAGGCTCGGCTTCCTCAGGGGCTTTATGCAGAGACCTTCAGTAGTGGAGTAGGGTGGGGCAGGGCCGTCTCCCAGGCTCAGCTCCCTCAGGTTGTTTATGCAGAGACTTCCAGTAATGAAGATCCTGCCTGCTGCTGGGGGACTGCTGGGCCGCCGCCACCGCTGCTGCCTCCACTGCCACCCACACCTCTTCCTCCGCCACTTCCTCCCGAGGGGTCCCAAGTCACAGAGACACCCCACTCCCCTCAGCCAGCCAGCCGTCTCTCTCACTGACCTGTAGCTTCTGTGGGCAGAGGGACTTTCCCGGCTGCCGGAGCTTCCGTCCCTGAAGCCTGCTCGGGTCAGCTTCTCTGGGGCCGCGGCCAGGGCAGCACTGGGGTGGGGTCCGCTTTCCAGGGCACGACGGACTCTGGGGATGGCTCTCCAGAGCTCTCTGGAACGGAAATCTCTTCCACTCCGTTTCTGTACCCCTTTCAGTGGTCCAGAAGTTATGGGGGTCTCTTTTTACATTAATTCTATGGGCTGTGGGTTGGAGCTCGTAAACGTGCATCCTTCTATTCCACCATCTTGGCTCCGCGCAAAGAGGTCAGTATTGAGACTGTACTTCCATCTGAAACTTCAGAAAGGAATGTGAATAGGTCTGAATCACAAAGAACATTCTAGGAAGAGTTCAAGAGAATTTTAAAAGCTAAACTAGAGAAATAGAAGAAAAAATGGCCAATGATTTTAAAAACATGAAAAAAGAAATCAGAAAAATTTAAAAAGAAAATTGGACAGATGGAAAAGGAAATACAAAACTTAACTGGAGAAAATAATTCCTTAAAAGAAACAATTGGACAGACCTTAAAAGAAACAATTGGACAGATGAAAAAGAGATCCAAAAGCTAACTGAAGAAAATAATTTCATATTTCTGGATCCTTGTTATTAAGGTAATGGTATCTGGAACAGCAGCATACAAGGGAGGAGTCTCTTTATTCCATTGTGTATAATTCACCATCATCCTCCAGGTCCCCTCTGACTTTCATGCTGGCCAGACAGGGCTATATTTCATTGAGTGGTTGTAGGGAATAATATTCTTTCCTCAACATATTCATTTATAGTATTGGTAATTTCATCTTGCCCACCTGGGACACAATGCTGCTTTAAAGTAATTACTTTAGAAGGTTCAGGTAAAGTGATTGGGTCCATTTTTATTTTACCCACTAAAATTGTATTAACTTCTATATTCTTTACCTCAAATTGGTATCTCCCCTCAGGTAAATTTAGAGTCATATCTCTCAATATATTCATTCCAAAGATGTATTCAGGAATGGATACAATTTCAATTTTCATTGTTAGTTTGACTTGTGGGGCTGATATTTCATCCCCTCCCAGTCCTATGATGGTGATAGGAGCTCCAAGTTTAAATTTATCAGGATTTCCATAAATAAGGGAGACCTCTTCCCCAGTGTCTATTAATGCCCTCATTACAGTATTTGATCCATTATGGTCAAATTGATGTGCAGTCTGTAATTCCATCTGTGTATTTCTTTAATCTGATATGGGACTTGACCAATTTCCTATTCTCCCTGAAGGTGTGATAAAATTGGATGCAAGGGTTCAGCAGGATCTGTAGGGGTAGTTATTACTTCTTTATTCTGTCTAGTATCAAGTCCCCTTTCTTTCTCAGTACATTCTATATAGTTCGTTATTTAGAATACCATCTATGCTTCTAAAATCTACCCCTGCTCTCAATAGAGCAGTTAACAATTCTTTCCTTGTCAGTCTATTCTGACTTTGAATCCACTGGCTATTTGCTCTTCACTCTTCAGGAAATGTGTCTTTTCCCCAGTTCCCTGAGTCACTTAACTGTAAAATCTTGTCCAGCACCTATGAAAAAGGGTTCTCTGTTTTCCCAATTATTAGAGGCAAAACTAGGTGCTTGTAAGCAGGAGACATGTTTACTATTATATTCCCATGGGAAGCTGCTAAGGGCATGTCATAGTATATATCTGTGCTTCCAATCATTATGGCAATTTGCATTACTTCTTCCTTCAAGTACAGTCAGACTGCTATATCCAAATGCACATATTCTGAAAAATCTCAATGATAATCAAGAACGTAAAATAAAAACCATAGGGCTTAAAGGTGAAATGAGTTAGCATCATACCACTCAAGAACTTCATCAGTGAAAATAAAATGATGGGAACCTAATCACTTTTTAAGCAGTTTAGAAATATGGAAGTGCTGTCATAAATAGTGGCAATGTCCACGATTTTCTGATACTACTTAGCCATCCCCATGACACTAAGATGGCAAAGGTAACAGATGAGAAGACAGCCTCTCTATCTTTGGGCTTTAAGTCCTGGAAGGAGGCTCTGACCATGACCATGGTCACAACAGAGGGAGAAGGGGTAGAACTGTTAGCTCAGATAATACCTCCTGTGAATACTGTTCTTCCTTCACTAGAAGATATTCAATAAAAGTGACACTTTACCTTGAAAATTACTTGGTTTCCATGTAGAAGCTGATGTCAGAAGGGTTGCAGCTTGGGAGTTATTGTGAAGTGATATTGTTTTTCTATGTTTCCTTGGGATAAGCAAATCTGAGGTTCATGTTATCCCCAAATTTTTCCTTAATACATCAATTTCATTGAAATAAATTCATGTTTTGAAAACAAGAAATATAGTAGAACTAACTATACTTAGGTAAGCTAATGAATACTTGCCTGAGTAGGGAGCTGGACTATCATGCTGCTCAAGTCTTCTGAGACTGGAAACCAAGGCAAGGGATAATTTTTCCTTCTTTCCCTTCCCCACCTCTCAAAAAGAGTCAGTGTATACTTCCTTTGAAACTTCTGCAGAAGCTTTGGAGGTTTGGACATTGTTTCTTTTTTTTTAAGTTCACTTTTTTCACATAAATGTGACACAGTTGTGGAACAACCGAACTGCTAAATTGTATGGGCTATTTGCTTGAATGAATTGATAGGGAAGATTATAAATGACCCTATACCAGAAGGAGAGAGATTTATAACTATTGTTATCTGCCAGAGATGTTTCTTACCTGTGTGTATGTGTTGGGGGTTGGGGATTCAGAAAGGAGAAGGCTATTGATTCATTCCATAATTTCCCAAAGGAGAGATTAATATCCTGAGTTTCTCTAAGGCATTGAAAGGAATCAGGAACAATGCAGGAAACTAGTTATCTAGGTGATTCAGCCGTAACCATTACTACCTGGCCTCGTTTGAAAGGAAAATATTCCCCAAAGTGGAGGGGCTCAGGAAGCAGTCACATCCCTAGAGAGGAGGTGACCAACACTCAAAATGTGGGAAGTGAAGAAATGATTACAACTCTACCACCCACTCATCAGATCAATTGCAAGTAAACACTACTATTATATTCATATGCAATTAAATGTATTTGCAATTTAAATAATATTTAAAATGTACCATGGTATCTCATTTTTATAAAGTAATTAGATGTATATTATCTGAAAGAAATCATAAAAAATTCTCCCAGTGAAACTTATCTACTAATATAATTTTCAACTTTTGAATTTTTGATAGGATTAAAATATTGCTGAATCCACCCATTCTCAGAGCACTAACATTTGGTCCCAACCTGATCTCAGATCTTTACCAGTTTTGTGATCCTGGACAAATGACTTAACCCTGTTTGCCTCAGTTTCCTCATCTCTAAAATGAGTTCGAGAAGGAAATGAAAAAACCACTCCAGTATCTTTGTCAAGAAAACCCCAAATGAGGTCACAAAGAGTCAGAAAGCACTGAACCCAACTCAACAACAGCAAGAGTAACATGTGGTCCTACCTAATTTTCTGTCCTGATGTAACATGAGGTCAACAGATGTGTTGAGGAATTTATTGACTCCCTTATTTGGAATTCTGTGAGACCATAACTGGAAGAAAATCCTAGCACTTCATTACATAGACCTACTCAACTTACTGTCACTTGATCTTCATAGATTAAAGCAAAATATAAAGCACAAAACCTACTTCATTCACAAATATATTCACATGAGAAGTCAACAAAAATGTTGCTTTATCAATGACAAAATAATTAATTACTTTTAACCTTTTTGATGTACAAATATGCCAATAAAAAACAATCACAGAAGAGTATTGTAGTTTTAGAGCAGAAAGGAAATGAAAAGACTATCTCATGCTACTTGTTTATTTTAAAGTCAAAGAAATTGAGACCCAAAGAGATTTGCCCAAATTCACACAGCTAGTTGGCAGAATAGATTGATTTTTAGACGTTAGCTCTTTCCAGCAATAGTAAAATAATTAAGAACAAAGGAAAGTCACAAAAATACTCAGTTCTGTGTCTGATGTATCACTACCACCTTGGATGTTGCTGATGATTTCAAAATCCAGTAATAAGTATGAGAGTGTTCATCTTTTTGTGGCCTAAAACTCTGAAGAATTCACTATTTGGAACCAAAAGATTAAGCAGAGAAGAAAAATGACAAGAACTTGCGATTTGTATTCAAGTAAGGCTACAAGCAGCTAGGTTAGACATGGAAGGTAGGGTTTTAAAATATTATGGCTATGAATTGACCTCATGATCCCTTGCCTTGATTTCCAGTCTCAGAAGATTTGAGTAGCATGCTGGCCCAGCTCCCTATTCGTAATTTAGATCCTCATGATATCATTCTGGTGTTCAGGCTAAGATCTGCAGTAGATGGTCCAACTTGTGACACTGCTGGCAGTAGATACAGTGGCAGGGGAAGGAGTTGGAGGTGGGGGAGCATTCCCTGTAACATATATTTGCCAAGCCCCATTACCTTCCTAGGAGACCCCCTTTCTATAGGTAAAGATCACAACACTTTTTTCAAAGCAATGCACATCTGGACTTTGGACCAAGTTATGTAGGAATATAGGCTAAAGCCAGAAATGGAGTTTGTGGAACTAGAGCATGGTATCAGAGGCAGTCTTGGTGATGGGAATCAAAGAGGGCATGATGGTGGTGTCTTCCTTGTCATAGAAGCGGAGTTGTTGCAGCTCTATCTTGTGAAGACCCCAGAGAGTTACATTAGAAATGGAGATAACTAAGGTAAGGTTACTAGACATTGACTTGGCTCTCCAATGAGATCAAACCAACCTGGAACTGTCTAGAAATATGAGTTGTTTCTGTACTTTGTTTCATTTCTAGATTCATAAATCATGTAGAACCTAATTCAAAAATTACTCCAGGGGAGAAAGAAGGTTAAACTTCTTTGTTTTCTTGTCACTGTACTATTCATTCATTCATCAATAAACATTTTTACTGTTTCAAAGCCCTTCTTTTGCTTGGATCTGTTAGTGTGATAGATGAGTTTGCTTATTCTCAGTTTCCAACCGAGTGGGATCAAAATGAGCTAGACGGACTAAATTACTATTAAAAGTTCCCATGATCTGAACTAAGGTAGCACATAGCATGGTAAGTCAATTAACACTGAGTTATGATCTTACTTTGACATAACTGCATGACCAGACCAATGATTGAGAACCTGGTTACTTTAAATCACTTACTGTTATAATTAGGGCTACTGTTGTTAAAATGAACACAACTTGAAACTCTCTTTGAAAACTAAAATATTAGGAAAGTTAGATGTTTGGAGTGTGGAAAATTCCAAGTATGGGAACTTGCTCCACCAGATCACTTATTACCTAGTAGATTATTGCTCAGGAATACACAACTTGTGTCAGAGATGAGATTTGAACCCAAGTTTATCTTCATTCCAAGCTACCTCATTTCAAGTTATAGCTGAGAAATATGATTTTCTTACATGGTTGTTAGTACCATAATGAAGAGCTGTGATTATGTAAATCAAAGATGTTTGCTGTGGATATGTATGCCTGTGTGTGTGTGTGTGTGTGTGTTGAAGGGCTCTAGGAAGAGTTCTTCTAGATAGTCAGTCCACTGACAGAAGCAGATAAGACGCATGTAACAAATGACTCACTTAACCTTCTGCCTATTTTCTGATTGCTCTCCCAATTACTTTCTATATGATTTGAAGAAAAAAGACTTTTTTAAAGCATAACTTTTCTCATCAATAAAAGAGGGATCATAATACTTATAATATCTAACTCACTGGATATTTGTAAGTATACCACTTTATAGACTTTGATATATTATACCAATGTGAATAATTATTTTAATATCCAGAATGAGGCTTGGAATGTTGAGTGCCACCAGAATCAGATTTGACTTCTGAAATAGGGTTTTAACTCTGAATTTTCTTTCTTATAAAAAGAGTAGGGGTGGTGGTGGTGGTGCCAACCTGAAGTAGTAGTTACCTTAAACTGGAAGAACAGGGATCAGAAGAATGGTGTTTCAGAGCTAGAACAAACCTCAGAAGTCATCTAGTCCAATGCCCTTATTTTAAAAATAGATGAAGAAAAGGAAACACAGAGAGTTTAAATGACTTTCCAGGATTTCAAATCAGGGAAAACACCACTTATTGTTCTCATGTTGAGAACAGACCTTGTCCACCAGGAAGGCAACAAATTTGGATGAAATTGTGAAGACCAAAGAAATTTAAAGATAATTTTTAAAACAAATTTTTGTTATTTTTTTCTATAGTACCTACATTTTATACCCTGTATTCTTCTCTCATTGCTCTCAAAGACATCACCCTGTCTGACAAAGAATTTTTCAAGTAAGAAGAAAATAACATATTTGTACAATACTGTCAATTTTCCATTTCCATGGATCCCCTCACCTTTGCAAAGGACAGAAGAGTATCTTTTGTGGGCCCAGGTTTGGCCAATATGCTTTTGTAATAAATAGCTTTAATTTTTGTGGCTGTTTTTCTTTCTATTTACATTGTTGTAGTTATGATTTACATTGTTTTCCTGATTCTGTTTCCTTCAATTTGCATAAGTTCATACAAATACGTACATGCTTCTTTATATTCATCATTTGTTATAGTTCAGTAATATTTCTTTATATCCAGGCACCACAGTTTAGTAGCTAATCCATTCCTTAATCTATGAGTATCCATTTTGTTTATAGTTCTTTGCTACTAAAATATATTATTATAAATTTTCAATGTATATGGAGTCTTTCTTTTGGTCAATGATCTTGGAGTATACTATATGCCTACCAGTAGAATCTCCAGTTCAAAGCATATGGACATTTGAGTATTTTATTTCATCCCAAATTGCTTTTCAAAATGAATGTACCAATTTACAGATCCACCAAGAATGCATTAATGTGCCTCTCTGGCCAAAACCCCTCCAACATTGACTATTCTTTTCATCTTTTTCAATTTGATGCATTTGATGTGAAACCTGAGAGGTATTTGACTTATCATCATTATCACCAACCTCATTCTCATCAATGATTTGTAGCATTTATCTGTTCATGGATTTAGAGCTGAAAGGGACCTTGAAGTCCATAAAGTCCATCTCTTTTATTTTACAGATGGAGAAACCAAGACTTAGAGAGGTTATGTGAATTTCCCAGAGTCACACAGCTAATAAATAATTAAGGTGGATTCAAACTCAAGGCTTCTTGACTCCAAGTCCAGTTCTGTACCTACTGACGCACTTATCTGCCTAAACTCCAGGAAAGGAAACTCATTTTACATATGCATATTTCCATGCTCTTAAGACTATATAACTGTAAAGGTCATTTAAAGACTGTAATGGTAATTTTAATGGAAAGATCTTTCCCATCCATTAATAGACCATGTGACGTAGGTCACATGGAACCTGCGGTGGGAGGAGCTTGTTGAATGGTGGACCAGGAAAGTTGGAGCAGAGTTGAGAGGAAACTGGTCACAGCAATCAGAACTGGGAGAGGGAGAGAAAGCAGGTGAGAGAAGGATATGTTGCTTGAGGGTGTTCATTTTTGGGAAAGTCTGATAATGTTTATAGATGTCTTCGTTACTATGAAGGATTTCTTTGTTGCTGTGATGGATTTGGCTTTCTGTTATCTGAATAAATGTTTTGGTTCTGTCTTCTACGTGGAGAGTCTGTTATATTTCGTGACTCAGAACTATGTCAACACATTCATAGTTGCCATAGGTGGTGTGCATATCATGTTGTTGCTACAGTTATGCCACCTATCAAGAAAAAAGGAAGAAAAAGGTCTTGCCTGTCAGAAGTACAGATCCATACTGTATCACAATAACTAGAAACAGAAAAAATGAAGACAAATCAACCAACATTTATTAAATGCCTACTATGTGCCAGGCACTATTGGTGATGCGAAGGAAGACAAAAGGAAAGTGTGAGTGTAATTGGGGGGGTATTATTTAAATAACTATACATATAAAGAAACTGCATACAAGATAATTTGGAGAATATAGAGGGAAGTCATGGGTTTTGGGAAAAGCTTCTTGTAGAAAGTGAACTTTTAGATGAGAATTGAAGGAATTTAGGGAATCTAGGAGTTGGTGATGAAAAGGAAGAAAATCCAGGCATGTGGAGTAGCCAAGGGAAATGTCCAGATGAGGAGATAGAATATCTTGGTCAGGGAACAAGAAGGTCAGTGTCAATGACTTGCAAAAAACATAGATAGGAGTAAGGTGCAAGAAGATAGGAAGGTTGGGGGAGAGTATGGGGCCAGGTTATAAAGATTTTGAATGCCAAACAAAACATTTTGTCTCTGGTCCTGTAAGTGATAGGGACCTACTGGAGTTTGTTGAGTAAGGAGTTGACATGGTCCCACCTGTGCATTAGAAAAATCACTCTGGCAAGTGGAGGATAGATTCAAACAGGGAGACATTTGTGGCAGCCAGACCAACTAGTCTATTGAAACAGTCCAGGTGGTGAGATGATGAGGAGTTGTCCAAGAGTGTTGGCTCTATCAGAGGAGAGAAGGTAAAATATATGAGAGATTTTGTAAAAGTGAAACTTGATGAGAATGAGATTGGATATGGACCGGTAGGAGATGAGAGAGAATGAGAAGTTGAGGATGACACTTAGGTTACAAGCTGAGGTAACTGGGAGGATAGTAGTGCCCATGAAAGTAGGAAAGGAAGAAAAAGAGGGAGTTTTGGGGAAAAGATAGTGTGATCAGCTCTGTACATGTTGCGTTTTCAGAGGGGTTCTACTAGGCAATTGGAGAAGTGAGAATGGAGGTTAGGAGAGAGGGGTTAGGATGGGATAAGTAGATCTGAGAAATATCACCATAGACATAATAATTGAAATCACAGGGTTTTATGAAAGCACCAACACAATAGTATAGAGAGAGAAGAGAAGAAAGCCTAGGACAGAGACTTTGGGATATTTTCTTGGTTAGAAAATATTTCCCCAAAAAGAATCCAGTTAAACTGAGAAGCAACATTTTACAGTAGAGTGAAAAAAATAAGTTTGCTTAGGATTTTATCTTGAGAAATAAAGCAAAAAATAATGAAAAGTATATTATATATGAATAAAATTAAAGATAAGGTCATAACTATGAAGTGATTCTTAGAATTAACAAAGAATAAATTATGTTCACTTTACAGCATTAT
Source organism: Bettongia penicillata ogilbyi (assembly GCA_023548195.1). Taxonomy (NCBI): domain Eukaryota; kingdom Metazoa; phylum Chordata; class Mammalia; order Diprotodontia; family Potoroidae; genus Bettongia; species Bettongia penicillata. Next base: position 3,667,337 of record JAJHZJ010000322.1, on the reverse strand, counting down.
TTTTCTGAAAACATTGTGTCCATAGCATAGAATGATAACTTATGGTTCATGTTTGACTCTCTTAGCACAATCATCAAGAGGATCATTTAAAAAAATTAAAGGATTTCATGAATAGCCTCAAGGCCCATTCTTAGTTCTTTGATATTCAAATCATTCTCTTTTGAAGGGTCTGGACAATTAGAAAGAGACTGACCACCAAGACAAGACAGACAAGGATGGGCAGGAATAGAAACTAACGTTAAGTGGAAAATAATTTGGAATGGATTCTCTTTTATAAGTAGGCAATTTCTTAGTAAACATTTTCATCTTCTGCTAACTTCTGCTAGTATGGAGACAAGGAAGCATAACCAGTAATATTTACATGATGTGCACTGTGTATCAGGTACTCAGTGCTCACTTGACCCTCACCATTACCCTGTGAGATAGAACAACGCTGAGATGTAGGTGCCATTAGTATTCCTGTTTTTACAACTGATGAAAGTGAAGGAAACAGAGATTAACTGACTTATTCAGAGTCACACAGTTAGTGTCTGAGGTTAAATTTGAACTCAGGTCTTCTTGAAACTAAGCCTACTATTATCCATTATACCACCTAACTGCTTGCATAGCAGATAAAAAAGTTGTCTAAAGTCAGGAACACCTGGAATCCTACTTTGGACATGTACCACCAAATCAGTTAATATATCAGTATCTAAGGCAACTCTCAAAGCAGAATTTTGTTGTTAGTCGGTGGTTTCAGTCATATCACATTATTTGTGACCTTATTTTGGATTTTCTTGGCAAAGCCTTGCCATTTCCTCCTCAAGATTATTTTACAGATGATGAACTGAGACAAATATGGTTAAATAACTTGCCCTGGGTCAAACAGCTAGTAAGTGTCTGAGCCAGATTTGAATTCAGGAAAATGAATCTTCTTGACTCCAGGCCAGAGAAGAATAGCTGTAAAACTGAACTAGTAGAAGTTTCCTTAATGGAAGATCCAAAAACCATTAAATCATGAGTTCTGACCATCAGTAGCACATTGTACATACTTAAAAAATGCTCACTGTTTGATGGGTAGATAAATGATGGAAAAGAAGCTATGTTTGTTTATGACTCTGACATGTAATATCTGTGTCACCTCTCTAAGTTTCAGTTTCCTTATTTGTAAAATAAAGAATTGGGTTTGTTGATTTCCAAGGTCCCTTCCAACTTTAAATATGTGATCCCAAGATACTAAAACCAAAGGATTCTCTGTCTATATAGTCCAGATAATACACATAATTTAATAACACCTAGAACACAAAAGCTCTAAGAAAAATAATAGAAACTGAGTACAGTAAGTCCCATTTCATAAGCAAATGGTAGCTCAAAAGCTGGTTTGAAAAGTTACATATCTTCATTGGATTTGCAAGTCTACCCAGAAAATTCAACACATTTTTGGGAGGAATGGGAGTAGATCTGTGATTTAATCAGGAAAGGTGAAATAGAGAGGTCTCAGGAAATAAATTCCCATGTAAATCAGCACCTTCTCTGCAACTTAGCAGTCTTACTGAGGTTTAAGGACTTGCTAAAGTTTATACAAACAGTATGTATTAGGAGCAAGACTTAAACCCAAGCCTCCCTGATCCTAAATTCAGTTCCCTCTCTTCTACCCCATACTGTCTTTCAGAACTTAAGAGAAATTTGACAGCTTTTAATTTAGATTAAATGCTTCACATTTTTAATGAATATTAACAGAAAACAGTCCAGTTGGAAAGCAAACAAAACAGGAAAATATACTACTTTTAGGCAATTTTATCAATTTTGAAATCTGGTGCCTGAAGGGGAGATATACCAGATGGTTGATGGGACGTGGGACTCTTTATTTCATATAATATATAGGACAATCAATAGTGTGTGTATCTGGGACCACCAAAAATTGGAAGGCGGTCAGTGAAAAAGACTTCATTGAATTGTAGAATGAAAGAGTTGGACGAGCAGCATAATTTGGTAGAAAAGTCATTAAATTTGAAATCAGAATACCCTAGTTTGAACTGAGGCTCTGCTAATTGTTGACAATGTTGTGCTATATTATTGAAGATCAATAGAAATAAGTGGATTGTTTAGCCAATCGATAATAACTTCAAGTCTCCACTAAAGTCCCACCTTCTGCAAGATGTGTATTTGTGTGTGTGTGTGTGTGTGTGTGTAGTGCCTGTGTGTGTGTGCATGTTAGGTATGTAGATTATGATTTTATATTTGATTCTGTTGGTGTCACTAGGGATGGTGACTAGACATAGATAGAGAATCACTGGAATTTATTGAATAGAAGGATGATGTGATTAGACCTAGGTTATAGGAAAATCACTTTGGTAACTGAGTTGAGGATAGACTGGAGTAGGAGAGGAGGGGGACTTGTGACATGGAATACATCCAATAAGTCAAGATGAGATCAAGGTTATGACTATCTTTGTGTATAGATGTAGTGAGGGAGATGTGTGATGGGGTCATGGGAAACTAATAAATTGAGAAATTAGAAACTTAGGGTAATAAGAAAATGTTAATATATTTGTTGAAGTCCCCTAGAATGAGGGCAGAAATTGGAGAGGAAATCCTATAAGCTAAACACTGAACTCTTTGAGGAAGTAAGAGAAGAATCCTGGAGTTTTGTAGAAAACAGCTACCACAATCTGGATTGGTTGATAAATATGGATTGAATGAACCTCCAAGGAGGAGAGGTGACTACGATGGTAATAGAGGGGTAGCTTGGAAGATATGATGGGGAGAAAAAAGAATTCCAATTTCCCTGCCATGACCAATGACTTTGAGGCTGTGAGGGAACATGAAAGCTATAATGGAAAGGGAAGCCCCCCAGGGGAGTTATGCTACCCCAAGGAGGCCAGGACTCAGTGAGTCCAGAGAGATGGAGAGAATGAGAAAGAAAGCATGGAGGGGCTCCAGGCAGGGGCAAAGTGAAACTTGGAGAGTTATCGGTGGCCAGAGAAGGCGCCCAGAGTATGTGAAGAGTTCAGAGCATCATGATGGAATGTCTTCTCAGAATGGAAAGGACAATTAAAGTAAGCTCTGTGGATCTGTAGGAGTCAATTTTACTTACACTTAATTGTGACCAAGGGGGCATTTTATTTGGGGAAAGGGAGTTGCATAGATAGTGATAGATAGTAAAAAAAAGAAATAAAAGTGCATCAATGAAATTTCACAGAGAAGAAGGAATTTCAGAAGGGGACACAGAAAATAGGTAACCCTAAATGCTTCTACATTAATTTTGAAATATACTTTAAAACCAATAATCTGTATTTAATTTGTCCATTATCCATATATAATCCTGCTTTTATGTCTTCTTTATATATGGAAATATTCATGATGATCACTATCAAGTTCATAATGAAATTTTTATTATAAGTTAAGAGAAAAAAATCAGGCAAAGAAAATCAATGAACATATTTTAGTGATGTGGAACTGTTGACAATTTGCTTTTAATTGGAGAGTAAGTGGGTACGCAAATATGGACCAAGGTGAACTCATGGGAAAGAAAAGGGGAGCCTAAAAAAAGGTTTTGTCTATATATCTGAGAGTGGAGGAGGAAGATTAATAAGACTTCTTTCTGGCAGTCCTAAGCATATCAAATAGAGAAACCAGGTAGTTTGGGGGAATATTCATTACTCTCCCTCAATCAAGGCTATCCTACTGATTGTACATATTCTTTCATTCAACAAACATTTATTAAGCAGATTCTATATGCCTAAAAAGATGAAAAAAGAGTCTTTTTGGAATATTTGTGTGTGGTTTGGTAGAAGGTAATTGATTTTTACTGCTCCTTTTTCTCTTCTGGAAGGAGTTGTGCTGAATCTCACCTAAGCCTTCTGACCCAAGTCTCATCTATCTCTCTCTGTCATTCTGCCATTTTTGGACACACTGACCCTCAGGTCAATGAGATAATCTCCTGTCATTTTAATTTTTGTGAAGACCAGTGACCTCATGGAGTGATGACTTGACTTGCTCATGAACTGAGTTGAGGCAGGGTTGCACAGAGTCACCCTTCAGCCTTACTCTTCCAGAGTAATCCAAGTCCAGTGGAAGGAAAAAAATCAAAATGACTGGTGATAGCCTAACATGCAAAGGATAACCCTGATGTCTTAGACAACTGATGAAGCTTGAAGCCCTCCTCAGTTTCTGCTTCAGGTGCCATCATAGCTGTTGGAACAAATTGATTTTGTCAGTTCATTCCACCACACACGTTTGGGGTAGACATCCCTCTAACTCACCAATGGGTTTAAGATCTATCGGTTACCCTTAACCTGGTTTACTCTGCTTGACCAGAGTGTGGTCACTATATGTACTTTAGTTTCTTGGAACCACAGGTGAGAGTTTGCTGAAGGTGGACATAAGGTGGATGAGCAGCCTTGAAAAGGGTTTGGCAAGCATTCACACCAGAGGTACTAATTGTCCCTGAAGATACCATATTTCCTGATAAGCTTCTAAAGGAGAAGGGAAAGGATTAAAGCTCTGGGTATGAATGGAATGCTACTCTTGGGAATGGTAGAGCTACCTTAAAAACTAAGAAAATAAAAAAGCTTTCAAGGTACTGGCGGGGGAGGGAGAATGAGAAGAAAATTAGAGTAGACAAGGTCTAAAATTGAGCAGGTAGGTGACTCAGTGGATGGAGCACCAGGGCTGGACTCAGGAAGACTCCTCTTCCTAAGTTCAAATCTGGCATCAGACACTTATTAACTAGGTGATCTTAAGCTCATCACTTAACCTGGTTTTCTTCATTTTCCTCATCCATAAAATGAACTGCAGAAGGAAATGGCAAACTGTATTTCTGTCAAGAAAACCCCAAATGGGGTCTCAGACATGACTGAAATGACTAAGCAACAACCACAAAAGATCTAAAGAATTTTAAAGACTTTGAATGACCTCCTCTCAAGATTATAACTATTTTAAAATCAGAGTTTCAATGACTTTTCTTAAGAGTACCTGTAGCTTCTAGAGGGCCTCATTCCACTTAGCATCTGCTAATCTGCATGCTTTCCATTGCCCTTCCAAGATAAACTCACTACCATGTTGCTTGAGTTAGCACCTTGATCGAGAATACCTCCCTTAGGTCCCTCTCTCCTCTAATTGGAGGGCTAGAAGGTAGAGCATCAAATTCCTTCTAAGGCCTTCCTCTGTAGTGGGCAGACAATGGATTCTGCACTTCTTCCACCTTGAATCTACTGCTCCTTCTGGTTGCAGTTCCACAGCACAAGTGCCTCTGTGCTGGGTACCCTCTGGTGTGTCATTCCCCACCTCTTTCCTTCCTTCTTTGTGTGTTGTCTCCCCTCATTACATTATAGGCTCCTTGAGGGCAGGGCTGTTTTTCTTTGTATTAATTTTATCCCCATAGAAGTTTTATTTAATTGTATCATGTAGCATGTTGCTTGGCACATAGCAAGTATTTAATAAATATTTGTTGGATTAGGATTGAATAACTTTATGAAATCTAACATTTTTCTATAATTACTGTGTTTTAGCCTTAGCATTTACATATTTTATTAAAAATACGTTTAGAAAAAAAAAAACTTTTACTTAATAAAAGTGAAATTTGGGAGAGCAGTCAAGATGGCAGAGTAGAAAGACTCACGTATGCTAGCTCCAAATCCACAGCCCATAAATTTCCTACAAGAAGAACTCCCCACAAATTCTGGATCACTGCAAGGTGCACACCAACGCAGTGGAAGAGATTTCTGTTCCAGAGAGCCCTGGGGAGCCGTCCCCAGGAGTCCGTCCTTGCCCCAGAAAACAGAGCCCACCCCTGTGCTGCCCTGGCCATGGCCCCAGAGGAGCAGATACGAGCAGGCTTCAGGGACAGAACCTCCGGTGGCCGGGAAGGTCCCTCCACCCACAAACGCTACAGGTCAGTGAGAGACATCTGGGCTGGCCAAGAGGGGAGCGGGGTGTCTCTGTGACTCGAGCCCCCTTGGGAGGCAGCAGAAGAGGCAGTGGCAGAGGCAGCTGTGGCCCGGGACTCCCCGAACAGACAGGAGCTTCATTACCAAAGGTCTCTGCATAAACCCAGAAGGGAGCTGAGCCTGGGAGGCGGCCCTGCCCCCACCCACTCTATTGCTGAAGGTCTCTGCATAAAGGCCCTGAGGGAACTGAGCCTGGGAGGCAGCCCTGCCCCCATCCGAGCACCAGAACTTAAGTTCACATTGAATAGCAGCCACTCCCGCCGCAGATAGCCCTGAGACTGGGAAGCAGCATTTGAATCTCAGACTACAAGCACTAGCTGGGCAGATATAGGCAGGGGTGGAGAGGAATCTCAGAAGTCAAGGAACTGGCTGGGAAAATGCCCAGAAAAAGGAAGCAAAATAAGACCATAGAGAGCTACTTTCTTGGGGAAGAGATGTTCCTTCCTCCTTTCATTTATGATGAGGAAGTACAATGCTTGCCATCAGGGAAAGATATGGAGGTCAGAGCCTCTCTATCCCAGACATCCGAGGAGGATGTCTAGTGGGCTTAGGCCATGGAAGAGCTCAGAAAGGATTTTGGAAATCAAGTTAGATGGGTGGAGGAAAAACTGGGAAGAGAAATGAGAGAGATGCAAGAAAAGCATGAAAAGCGGGTCAATACCTTGGTAAAGGAGACCCAAAAAATGCTGAAGAAAATAACACCTTGAAAAATAGGCTAACTCAATTGGCAAAAGAGGTTCAAAAAGCCAATGAGGAGAAGAATGCTTTCAAAAGCAAAATTAGCCAAATGGAAAAAGAGGTTCAAAAGCTCACTGAAGAAAATAGTTCTCTCAAGATTAGACTGGAACAGATGGAGTCTAATGACTTTCTGAGAAACCACGAAATCATAAAATAAAACCAAAAGAATGAAAAAATGGAAGAGAATATGAAATATCTCATTGGAAAAACAACTGACCTGGAAAATAGATCCAGGAGAGATAATTTAAAAATTATGGGACTACCTGAAAGCTATGATCAAAAAAAGAGCCTAGACATCATCTTTCATGAAATTATCAAGGAAAACTGCCCTGACATTCTAGAACCAGAGGGCAAAATAAGTATTGAAGGAATCCATCGATCACCACCTGAAAGAGATCCAAAAAGAGAAACTCCTAGGAACATTATGGCCAAATTCCAGAATTCCCAGATCAAGGAGAAAATATTGCAAGCAGCTAGAAAGAAACAATTCCAGTATTGTGGAAATAAAATCAGGATAACACAAGGTCTAGCAGCTTCTACATTAAGGGATCAAAGGGTGTAGAATAGGATATTTCAGAAGTCAAAGGAACTAGGACTCAAACCAAGAATCACCTACCTAGCAAAACTGAGTATAATACTTCAGGGGAAAATATGGTCTTTCAATGAAACAGAGGACTTTCAAGCATTCTTGATGAAAAGACCAGAGCTGAAAAGAAAATTTGACTTTCAAACACAAGAATGAGAAGAAGCATGAAAAAGTAAACAGCAAAAGGAAGTCATAAGGGACTTACCAAAGGTTAACTGTTTACATTCCTACATGGAAAGACAATATTTGTAACTCTTAAAACGTTTCAGTATCTGGGTAGTTGGTGGGACCACACACAGACGTACACACACACACACACATATGCACACACACATACACACAGGCATGCACAGAGAGAGAGAGAGAGCACAGAGTGAATTGAATAGAATGGGACCATATCTTAAAAGAAATTAAGGTAAATGGTGAGAGAGAAATGTAGTGGGAGGAGAGAGGGTGAAATGCAATGGTGTAAATTATATCTCATTCAAGAGGCAAGCAGGAGACTTTTTAGTGGAGGGAAAAAGAAGAGAGCTGAGGAAAAAAAACATGAAGTTTACCCTCATCACATTCAATTAAAGGAAGGAGTAAAATGCACACTCATTTTGGTATGAAAACCTACAGTACCTTCTGTACCTACAGTACCTTCTGTACCTACAGTATAGAAAAATGGGGAAGAAGGAGACAAGCGGGGAGGGAGGGATGATGGAAGGGACGGCAATGGAAGAAGGGAGCAATTTGAAGTCAACACTCTTGGGGAGGGACAGGATCAAAAGACACAATAGAAACAATGGGGGAGAGAACAGGATGGAGGGAAATACACTTAGTCTTATACAACACGACTGTTATCGAAGTCATTTGCAAAACTACACAGATATGGCCTATATTGAATTTCCTGCCTTCCCAAAGGGAATGGGTGGGGAGGGAGGGATGGGGAGAATTTGGAACTCAAAGTTTTAGGAACAACTGTTGAGTATTTTTCTTGCTACTAGGAAATAAGAAATACAGTTAATGGGGAATAGAAAGTCATCTGGCCCTACAGGACAAAAGAGAAGATGGGGACAAGAGAAGGAAGGGATGATAGAAGAGACAGCAGATTGGTGATAGGGAAAATTAGATTGCTCAGTGTATTGGGGTGGGGGGAGGGGATAAATGGGGAGAAAATTTGGATCCCAAAATTTTGTGAAAATGAATGTAAAAAGTTAAATAAATAAATTAAAAATAAAAGTGAAATTTGTTTGAAGAATAAAGGTCTCAGAGGGCATACAGTCCAACCCCCCCAGTGCTGCTGATGAGGTCACTTGGGCAGAGTTGGGCAAAAAGCCTGTCAAGAGTACAAGGCTACTTAGCAGCAAAGACAAGCAAATAAAACTAAGAAAATGTCATTTTATAAATGCATTCACTTAGCAATGCCAAGAATTAAACAAAATCACAAAGTAGCTTTGTATTTACAAGTGGTTTGTAATCACAAAGTAGATGTAGTACTACTATAACCATTTTAGTCAGAGACCAAACTAAATCATTAAAACTTATAGAATATATCATCATTGATCCAGAGAATTTTAAGGTCTAAGTTATGTCCTAAAAGAAAACTAGGAATTTTGGTGGATGGGAAGAAGTATGGCATTGTCCACTGTCAAGGAAGTTCCCCATCAGTCACCTAACCCTTTCGGTTTGAAGATGTAGCTTCTGAGGTTAGTCACTGCCATTATTTAACTGTCAAAACAATTGAGCATTAAACTTTTATTAAATTTCTGTTAAGTGGTAGGTACCATATTAATTGTTGGTTTTACAAAGAATGGTAAAAATAGTTCTTTCCCTTGTAGGAATTTATATTCTATCAGAGAATCAATAGCTTGGGAAATTGGAGAATTCCTCAGTGTATTTTTTTTTCTCTGATACTTTGCCTCTACTGATTCAGACTGAAGCTCTTTCATGCTGTCTTGTACTATATGGTACTTCTGCATAATTCCAATAACTATTCAATAGACAATGGAAGCCATTTTGTTATTTGAGGAACTTTGAAGGATCACCATCTTTTGGGGCTGTCTATTTATCTCTCATTCTCAATCCATGATTGTATTTTGATAGCAAAATGGAAAGACTCCTGAATTTAGAGTCAGAAGACAAGGTTCAAATACCAGGTTTTCTACTTTGGTGTGGCTATATACAAGTCACTCAGCCTCTCTAAGCATAAGTTTCCTTAAATTCAAAATGAGGATATTGGACCAGATTAAATCTAAATCCCCTAATCTTCTAACATGTGCTCTTATGATCCCCTTTTGTAGTAATATATGACCTAAAAATTATAGTTCCTGCCAATGTCTGCAAAACATATACTAGCACTGGTTGGAGGTATTTTTCTCCCTCATTCACAATACTTTGTAATAAAAGTCTCTATGTATTAAAAATTAAAATGGGGCAGAGAGGAATTGCTCATTTACCCACTTTTATCTCAATTCCTTTCTCTCTATCTCAATTATTTACTCCCTAGCTCTTTATCCTCACTATTACTACAGATATCTGAGAATAGAGTTGAACCAGGTAAGTAATTAAGCTATTTACTTGATCCAAAGCAGTTTGTTTTAGAAAAAAGTTTTATATGACTTTTTTGAATACAGTTAATCATAGCAACATCTTGCAGCCTGTTTATGTCCACCATATGTTTTTCCATTGTCAATTGTGTTATTTTTAATTTTCATTCTTCTAAGATCATGACATTCCATGATTTAGAGTCATGAGTGACCACATGAAGAGATTGTTAAACAAATGGATATTTACATTGTTGAGCTGTTTGGAACCATTGAAAGTAAGGTGCATATGCCCAAGTATCTCATTCAATCACTTCCTGTTTTCTCTTAAGGTCTGTTTATTATCCATCTGGAATGCTTATCTGCTGCTGACAACTTAATTGAAAAAAATGCCTTCTAGATGCATATCATACGGGAAAAATGCATTTGTTCATCCACCTTGTTTTTCCCATATAGATGAATAGATCAATTTCATATGCGTGTGGAGCCTACTGAGAAGGTATATTGGTGCTTGAAGCAAATCATATTGTCTTCTGTGAATAGTGGCATTTGGAGACTTGAACCTGGTAAACACTTTTGGCAAACATAAATCCCTCTGGAGAGCAGTTAGCTTGATTTTAATACACAGTTGACCTTTGAACAAGGTAATCTCTCTAGTCTTTATTCATCTGAGATGTTATATTATTTCCATTTTTTGTATGAAAGATGCCATTTTCGAGGTAAGCATTAAAAGTTAGATTTTTCTGTAAGGGACAAAATATTTTCTTAAAATCAAAAACAACTGGTGGGACAAGACTTTTTATTTACAACTCCTCTTATTCAGCTGCATGTGATTGTAAAGATAAGGCCTTTGATAGTCTTTCTAATATTTCTATTGTTTAATTTATGATTCCCTTGAAATGTACATCAACCATTTTAATATTAAAATTTATACATTGGGGGTGGAACCAAGACGGTGGAGTAGAAGAAGAGACTTGCTAAAGTCCTCCCCCCAATCCCAGCCAAATATCTGTTAAAATGACTCTAAACAAATTCTGGAGCTGCAGAACCCACAGAATGATGGAGTGAAGTAAATCTTCAGCCCAAGATAGCTTGGGAAGCATCTATCATGCATCACTGGGAGAAAAGCACAAAGCATTGTAAGCCCCACCAGCAAAGATTGAACCTGAGCAGTCCTGGGGGACTAAATCTTTGGCGCCTGTAATGGCTTTCATAGTTTACTACCCCAAAACACCAATGACAAATTGGAATGTCAATGGAAAAAATCTATTTGACCAGTGTGAGAGAGTACAGTCGTCTGGTTCCAGCACCAGGGTGGTGGAGGGGGTGGAGGACCCACAGGAGCCATAGAAGGAACAGAGGCATGAGATGACTCTGGAGCTCTGAGCCCACAGATTAGGGGGGATCAAGAAGCTAAAATCATACCCACTACCACCACTGGAAATTGAGAACAACCTTGACAAAGAGATCAAAAGTCAAATAAGTGGCTGGGGAAATAAGCAAAAACTGGAAAAAGAATCAGACTATAGCATATTACTTTGGTGACAAGGAAGACCAAAATATACAAACAGAAGAAGACAACCAAGTCAAAGCTCCTATATCCAAAGCCTCCAAGAAAAATATGAAATCAGGCCACAGAAGAACTCGGAAAGGATTTTGAAAATCAAGTAAGAGAAGCAGAGCAAAAATTGGGAAGAGAAATGAGAGTGATGCAAGAAAATCATGAAAAATGAGACAACTGCTTGCTAAAGGGGAACCAAAAATGCTGTATAAAATAATAACTTAAAAAATAAACTAACCCAAATGTCAAAAGAGATCCTAAAAGCAAATGGGAAGAATACCTTAAAAAGCAGAATTGACCAGATAGAAAAGGAGGTCCAAAAGCTCACTGAAAAAAAAATAATTTTTTTAAAGATTAAAGATTAGAGTGGAGCAGATGGAAGTTAATGACTTTATGAAAAATCATGAAATTAAAATATAAAACCAAAGGAATGAAAAAAATAGAAGACAATGTGAAGTATGTAACTGCAAAACAACTGACCTGGTAAATAGATCCAGGAGAGACATTTCAAAAATTATTGGACTACCTGAAAGCCATGGTCAAAAAAAGAACCTAGACATTATCTTTCAAGTACTTGTCAAGGAAAACTGCTCTGATATTCTAGAACCAGATGGTAAAGTAGAAATTGAAAAAATCCACTGATCACCTCCTGAAAGAGATGACAAAATGAAAACTGGTAGGAATATTGTAGCCAAATTCCATAGCTCCCAGGTCAAGGAGAATATATTGCAAACAATCAGAAAGAAGCAATTCAAGAATTATGGAAATACAATCAGGATAAGATGAGATCTAGAAGCTTCTACATTAAAGGATTGGAGGGTTTGGAATATGACACTTCAGAGGTTGAAGGAGATAGGATTCAAACCAAGAATCATCCACCCAGCAAAACTGAGCATGATACTTCCGGGGGAAAATGGTCATTCATTGAAATAGGGGACTGTCAAGCATTCTTGATGAAAAAACCAGAGCTGAATAGAAAATTTGACTTTCAAGTGCAAAAATCAAGAGAAGGATAGAAAGGTACATAGAATGAAAAATCCTAAGGGACTTACTAAATTTGAACTGTTTACATTCCTACATGAAAAGATAATATTTGTAATTCTTGATACGTCTCTCAGTATTAGGGTAGTTGGAGGGATTATTTACTTATAGACAGAGGGCACAGGGTGAGTTGAATATGAAGGGATGATAACTAAAAAAATAAAATTAAGGGATGAGAGAGGAATATATTGGGAGAAAGAGAAAGGGAAAAATAGAATAGGGTAAATTATCTCTCACATAAAGGAGGCAAGAAAATGTTTTTTCAATGGAGGGGAAGACATAGGAGGTGAGAAGGAAAAAGTGAATCTTACTCTCATAAGATTTGGCTTAAGGAAGGAATAACATGCACTTTCAATTTGATATGAAAATCTATCTTACCTTACAAGAAAGTAGAGGGAAGGGGATAAACAGGGGTGGGAGGAATGATATTGTGTGATTCTACTTTATGTCCTCTTACAAATCCTTAATAACAGATCCACCTAATATGTTGTGGTTTTACTCTAGTCAAAGGTACTTAGGCATTTTGGTCTGAAAAAACACTTTACACTCGTAAAAATTGTTGAGCACCTCTTAGAGAGCTTTTATTTATGTGATTTGTATCTATCAAGAGTTGCTTTATTAAAAATTAAAATGCCTTAACATTATGAAAATAGTTTTGACTTTGTATGCCCCTGTGAAAGGGTCTTAGGGATACTTGAGTTTCTTTGGGCTCCATTTCAAGGAGAAGTGCCCTAGATCTTTATTCTTCTGTGGGCACCATTGCATTTATTAAGGGTATCTATATGTTATGGCTCACTCTTGCTACATTACCTAACCACATCAGTTTCAATTCATATAATTCTTGCATGATATATATCACAGTCTTTTTATGCCTATTGTATTGTTTTTTTCTATTATTCTTTGAACAAATTATTTATGTCTGTCCCTTCATTCCTTTCTCATTGTCAGGTTTCCCCTTTTCCCAATCTATGATTCTATTTGTTAACTGTGTCCTAAACAGAAACTCCTTCTTACCAGTTCAGGTTGGCACCTTCTCTATGACTCATATTGCTACAAATCTGATTAAGACACTAAGCAATGAGATGACTTATTCCAACTTTCATAACCAGTATATTTTGTAGACAGAATTTATATCCAGGTAATTCTGACTCTTAGATCAGCCTTTGCATCTACTATGTCATTTGGCCTCTCAAAAGTCAAATTAGAGTTGTTTTAATTGCTTACAATGTCTTTTCATATTTATCATTTCCCTCCTTTCATTTGATGTTGATTTTTGCCTTCGTTTTAACAAGTTTATGATCTGAGTATACAGACAGCTGACTCAAATTAGTATCATTAGACACCAGATGTGTCTCGTTTGTTAGAATGCTAAGATTTATCCTTTGTGATTTTCACAGTGCTCTCCTTATACCACATCTTTTGACTATCTTCTTGAAGTATTCATGATATAGATGCATGAGGCTTTGGGCAATTCTATAACTCTTTAGCACCTGGGCCACATTTTATACCACCTTTGCACCATCCTAACCTGTGGTCTCCCTTGCATCAAAGTCACAGAACCTTTTACAAAATATATATTGATTTGATCTATAGTGTCCTAACAAGTTCTCCACAGAACGTACTCATTTAAATTTCTCGTTATTTTTGTGGTAGTCTTTTTGAAAATGCATTTTATTAGCATTGCATTGGAAGAAAGATGGCTAAATATTCCATGACACTATGTTTACCTTGAATGATCTGTTTTTTTAGAAACCAACCCCATTGTTTCTCCAAGGAAAATCTGTGGGTTAAATTAACCTTTACAGATGATCTATAACTATATGATTCTTCCTTTTTCCCCAGTTGTCTGCCACTATTACCAGAGAAATGGAAAGTCACATGACTCAGGAGCATTTTCTATTTTTCTTCATCTTTTGGAATTGTTCACCTCTAGGACAATCTGATGATAAACATTTCCATTCTCAGTTAGGTTGGTCACTGGTTAGCAGATGCACTTCATCACAAAGATCCTTTTTGAAGCCTTTTAAGCATGAGTTTCCCCAGGTCATTAGTTCTGCTTTAATTACAATTTCCTTTTAATTACAGTCACAACTCTATAGTGATCCAGTTTAAGTCTATGCTATCCTGTACTCTCAATGCTCTTGCTCTGTTCATCTTTTGTTACTCATATCTTATCAAACACCAGTGCAAGAATACTTTTACCATTCCACATTTATGTTTCTATTGACATTCTGATGAATAGATCCCAAGGAAATTATAAAATCTTTTTACTGGATTCACTAAGTTTTCTACAAAATCTAAGCTGGGCACTCACTGCATCATGGCAATTCTTCTATTTTTCTATAATTAATGCTATGTCCCATTCACCACAGCACTGTTCTGTATCTCTTCTTCTCTCTTCAAACCTTCCAGCTTAACACTTCCCCAATGTTTCAAATGAGTACTTTATCTCATGATTTGTTCAGGAACTAGGTACTATTTGCTCTACTTTACATCCCCCTGATATAATCACCCCCAGAATTTACTCTAGTTGCTTATAGAGATTTGACCTGCCCTATTTTATTGGGAGATGGGAATAGTCACCAGTCAGGACAGTATGACCCAGGCAATTCCAGATATGAAAGAGTTAATTTTTCCAGAATCATCTCTGGCTTGTGAAAAGAGGTACCTAGACTATAGATTAAGAATGTTTTTGGCCCGACATGAACATTTATTTTCCTGATCCCATCACCCGCTGTTCAAACTGTTCCCTCCAGGTCCATGTGTCCTGTCAGTCCAGGGCAATAGTATTGGGATCATTCTCCTAGAAGTGATAAAGAAATATATATATATATATATATATATATATATATATATATATACACATATATATACACACACATACACACACATATACATATACACATATATATGTATATATGCATGTATGTATGTATGTAAAATAAAGAATCTTCAGACCACATTTGTCTAACCGAGTCCTTATACTGGCTGCCACATAGGTGTAGTTGCTATGCTTTTAGGGTGGAGAAATCTGGTCCTCCCCTATTCCTCATAGAAAGTCCCAGAGATACTGTCCAGAAAATTCAATATGCCTTGAATGAACCTGAGTCCACAGAAGTGTAATTCTTCCTAATGAACTACTATTATTTAACTGAAGAAATTGAAATCATGTGAATGACATTTAACTTTGAATTCTTCGAAATATCTGTTTATCTAGTTATTTAGATATGGTACCTAGATTAATACTCTTAAGACTATTAGCTAGTACTGCTAACATTTTCTAACTGCAAGTGCTAAAGTTGCCAGAAAACAGGATTTCATTTTTGCTTATAAATTAATTGAAGAATCTCATTGAAATTGATAGTATGCAATATACACACACACACATATATTTAAATGGTAAAGCAAATCTGATATATTCTCAATAGATTCTTATTCTATGACTATTTCTGTCCTTTCTGAACTCCTGTAGATTTTTATGTTGTTTTCCAAAGGTTATCAGATGGTCTTTTATTGTAAATATTTCTGTATGTTATATTTCTCCTGCTAGGTTGTAATTGTCTTGAGAATAGGGAGAGTATCTTATTCATCTTTGCTACGTATAGGTACCTAGCACAATGCCTTGTATATAGAAAATATTTAATAAATATCTATTAAATAAGTGATTGACTAATTGAATAAAGGACCCACATCAGAATATTGTAGTGAACGGTATTACTAGTATATGTGGAGGGCTTCATTGAACTAGCATGGCAAAAATAACTAGATAAGAGGCTCAAAAATCTTAATGTCTTCTATTATAAGAAAGAGAGGATATGATTGAACACATATGGTGTCAATGAGGGTTTGCGTGTGATATTTGTAACTACATATTTGATTCTGAGTCCTGTGATTGGCTATAGTCCTTCTCCTGCCATGGGAGATACAAGAATCAAAACAGATGGTACCATTTGGAGTTCAAGATTTTGAATTAGATAAGAGGGCACTTGTGGCACTAATTAAAAGCCAGGCTGTTATATTATTTTAACTTCCATTTACTCTTTATCTTCTGGGCTCTTTATCATGCAGGTCATAGAAGTACATTGACAAGTGCATCGTTGAGAAGAAAATAGAGTAGAGAAAGTATTCTCTCTTTTACTAAAGTATATTAACACTCAAGTCTTTTTCTTTCCTTATTTAAAAACAAAACAAAACAAAAAATACCAAATCACACTGTATTATCACCCTGTCAAAATTAAAATGTGCAATTCACAAGAAATTTAAAGGCTGGTTTATTTATTTCAAGCTAATTGACTTAAATCCATTTCGAATTTCAAGATTTCTTCAATATATCTCCTTTAAAGTATCAATTAATGTGATATTTTGTCTTAAGCATGATTTACTTATATTAAGACTTATTCTTGCAATAGTATTGCTGTTTCTTGCCCATTTTCTCAGGAAATATAAAGCTTTTTTTAAAAAAAGTCTCTATAGTTGATTTTTTCTTTCAAAAATGGTCTCATTCTCTCTCTCTCTTTTTCCTGCTACCCATCTCTCTCTGTTCCACTTATATAAACCTCTGAAGTTAAAGGCTTGTGTCACTTACCTATATCTAATCTGTCCTATGTAGAAAAAATGGGGCTTTATAACTTCAAAGGACAGAACAAGAGAAGGGTGGGAAGAACAGGATAACAGAAACTCAGAAGGAAACAGATTGTTCTCCCCGAGGGAATAGAGAAAAATTTTCCAAAGGAACCACTCTCTTTTTAAATCTCTAGAGGAAACAAAAATGGTAACCATAGAAATACCAATAAAAGTTTTTGTTTCCTTTTCAAAGTATTATTCTTGGTGAGTGAGAGCCTCCTAATATCCATCACTACACATTTTGAACCTTTTCTTTCTTCCCAAGATTTTAGCATTTTCAGAATGTTTGCTTCTTTTGATCCATGGCACATGGACAAATTTTGAATTACTTCAAGGGTGAGGAGGTAGAAGTGACTTCCAATGAAATAAATGTCAGCTTGTGGTAGGGAGTAGATGTGTGAGTAATTTAGGGAATTAATGTTTTCCTCTTATTAATCAATCAGTAAGCACTTATTATAGTCCTACTATGTGCCATGCACTATGCTTGTTGCTGGGAAGACAAATAAAAAAATGAAATAGCCCTTAATCTCAAGGAGCTTACTTTATATTGGGGGAATTACAAGCACCTAGCAAATGTTTGCTGATTGATTGACTGATATACACGTCTAAGTCCATACAAAATAAATTGTCAACAGAAGGTGGTTTCAGGTACTAACAGCTGATGGGATCAAGAAAAAAAATTCATGTAGAAGCAATCCATGAATTAAATTTTAAAGGAAGCTAGTGATTTTGAGACTCTCAGAATTTGAAAACTGAATATCCTGTATGAGGAACAGTTTGTCTAGAACAGAGAGTGAGTGAGAGTGTAATGTCTGAGAGGAGTGAAAATGGAGGTTGGGGTTAGATTGTGAAGGGGTTTAAATTCCAAACAAAAGACTTTATTTTTATCTGAGAGGCAATAAAGAGCAACTAGACTTAGAGAAGAGTAGTGATAGAGTTACATCTCTACTTTAGGAATATTGTCTTGCTATTTATGTGGAGAATAGATTAAAAATGGCAGGGGGGATGAGCAGAGAGACTGATTATGAGACTATTGCAATGAACTAGATAAGAAATGATGAAAACTTAAACTAGTGAATTTGGAGTAGAGGAAGAGTGGTGGATGGAAGAGATATTAGAGAAGTTGAATCAACATATGTTGACAACCAATTGGATATGGGGGAAGGATGAGAGAGGGTGAGAAATCAAGGACAGCTTTTATGTTGCAATCCTATGTAGTTATTAGGATGATGGTATCCTTAACAGAAACAGACAAGTTAGGAAGAGATGCACATTTAAAGGACAGATAATGAATTTAGTTTTTATATTTGTTGAGTTCAAGATGAGTCATAAGAGTTACTCATGATAAATTTCCAAGAGGCACTTGGTGATACACGACTAGATCATGGGAAATGGTAAGGACTGAATGTACAGATTTGGAAATTATCAGCAGAGAGGCTGAACCCAGGGGAATTGATGTTATCACTAAAACAATATGTACAGCAAAAAAAAGAAAAGAAAAAATTCTAGTCATGTCACTAACATGATGGAAGACTAGATATGTTTGCCCTTCCTCACAACTCTTAAAATCTCTCCCAATTGTATACAAAAGGTGGAATAATTGTGGATGCCTCTGAAGGCCAAGACACCAATGTACCAAGCAACATAACTTCTTGATCAATTAACAGCACAGAAGACACAGCATTCTCTTTTTTACCAGCCCCCATGTTCTGACAGGGCAAAACAAGAAATACCCAAATATGTGCTTTGGGAATTACTCAGCAGTTATTGAAGTGGAGGGCATTAAACTCACTATCTGCCCTCCTTCAACCATTCTTTAGCAACAAACAGAAGACGTCACATCTTTTGCCTCTTTTTTGAAGAAGGGGAGGTAAAGGAAAATGGAAGTGTGCTCTTCCTGTGGTAGCATCTTACTACAGAAGGACTCAACCAGACAACTAAGGAATAGAGGCAGCTGGGAAAGGATATTAGTCTGAAGTGATACACTGGGACTGCAAGAATAGTGATTGACATGCAGGAAAGTCCAATTCTATTGCCCCAGTCATCATTTGAGGAGGAAATTGAGGTTGGGGAAGAGTAAATTCCCTTAATTTCTTTTTCTTATCTTATCATAGTCATAATTTCTAGTACTTTGTCAAATAGAGCGCTGACAGTAGACATACTTATTTCGCCCCTTATTTTATTGGAAACCATTCTCATTTATCCCCATTACACATAAGGCTAACTCTGCATTTTAGATATATGCTATGGATTAGATTGGCAAAGATAACAAAACAATGGAAAATTACAAATGTTAGAGTGGTTATGGGAAAAGTGGGAACATTTCTCTTCTGTTGGTAAACCTCTGAATAAGTATAATCCTGTTGGAAAAGAATTTGGAATTATGTCCCCAAATTACTAAATATTGTATCTCATTTGACCTAAATGTACAAGGCCTATACCAAAAAGTGATCAAATAAAAAAAGAAACTAAGAATATTCCTATATTTTGCAGAACAGTTGATCAAATTGTGGTATATGAATATAATGGAACACTATTGTGACATAAGAAATGATGAAGAGGATAGTTTCAGAAAAAACCTGAAAGATTAGTATGAACTGATACAGATTGAAGTAAGCAGAGCCAGAAAAATTTATCCTCCAAAATCAATAATATGAAAAATGAAAAATTTTGAAAACTTTTATAGATTGATAAAGAATGAAATGAGGAGAACCTGGAGAACAAGTCATACAACAATAACAGTAAACATTTACAGTGGAAAATGAACCAATATATGATGAGGCAGAGAACCCTATGTGTTCCCCAAAGAGCATAGAACCAAATCAGTATGTTCCTAAATAATTCAAGATAAAAATGACAATAGTAAAAGCAGAATTTATGAATTGCATAGGAGAAATAACTAAAAAAATGGAAAAAAAATATTATTCTACAATCTATCCTAAGGACTACAAATATGCATATGTGTATGTGTGTGTGTGTATGTATGTATGTATTCTGTAGATAGCTTGTTTACACATAAGTATTTTCATTTTGCCTCCTCCATGAGACTGTTAGATCCTTGGTCATGGTGTCTCTCTTTTGCCTGTTTTCATATGCCCATTTCTTAGCATAACACCTGAGCCATAGCAGGTAGTGAATTATTTATTGACTGACTAAAATGATGCAAAATCTGGAGGAAGAGAAATAAAAAGAAACAATATTAAAAGGAAATATGATCTCTCTACAAGTAGAGTGCATTGATCAAAAAGAGAGGATACATGTGGACAAATTAAGGATTGCAGGTCACCCAGAACATAAGTGAATAAAATTTAACACTACAATGTAAGAAGTAGCATAAGAAAAGTGCTCAGAACTTCTGAGCACCAAAAGAAGAATCTTGAGATTACCTCTTAAAAAATGAAACCAAGGCAAACAAAAAATAATACGCTGTAAACTCTAAGATGCATACCTGTTAAAATTTAAAAATTCCAATGACAAGCAATTATGTGAGAAACCTGGAGAAAAGGCTTTCAAACATGATGAGAGGAAATATGACTAAAAGTTATTATTCACCCATCAGAAACTGTGGAAAGGAATGGCATATTATATACCAAAGTAACTCAACCCAAGGTGACTGGCCAACCTTGATCTAATCATCAATGAAAAAAGGTTAAAAAAAAGAAAATTGAACTATTTTAAAGGGGAGAAACTGA
Source organism: Bettongia penicillata ogilbyi (assembly GCA_023548195.1). Taxonomy (NCBI): domain Eukaryota; kingdom Metazoa; phylum Chordata; class Mammalia; order Diprotodontia; family Potoroidae; genus Bettongia; species Bettongia penicillata. The sequence goes on along the minus strand of JAJHZJ010000322.1, from coordinate 3,646,638 downwards.
CTGAAACAGGTTTTGTTATTGTTGTTTTTTAAAAAAAAAACCTAGAACATAGAAACCCAAAAAGGTAAATGCAGCTACCAAGAAAAAACAACATGACAAAATAAATTATTCAATCTCTAGAAGAGTATTCAAAAGAAATAAATACTAGGAAAATGAAAACCACGAGGTTAAATCAACAACAGCAGCAATTAATTGACCTTTAAGTGGTTTCATTTATAAAGTATACAAAGAGATGAAAATGGAAACACACATAAAATAGAAGTGTTGGTGGAGGGATAGGATTTAAACAGCAGGAACTACACATCTAAAGTGCCCCCACCCAAAGTGAGTCAATGTTGGTTTGTTTCTTTGTCTGTTTTTGGGGTGAACTATGAAAAGGGAAAGGGAATGAAAGTGAAAAGGGGAGAAAGAAGATGGAAGGGAAAAGTATAATGGATCCTAATTAAGTCAATGTTAACTAGTGAAAGAATCAGAGGCAATAAAACAATGTCAATATTAAACTTACGTGCTCCAAATTAGGATAAATCCATAAAAAATATTAAATTAATTGTAAGAACACATGTACCACAGTGGTAGAAGATTTGAATGTTGATGTTCAGTTATTGTGCATGACTCTTTGTGACCCCATTTGTAGTTTTTGCTTGGCAAAGATATTGGAGTGATTTGTCATTTCCTTCTCCAGCTCAATTTCTAGATGAGACAAACAAGGTGAGGTGACTTGCCTAGGGTCACATAGCTACTAAATGTGCGAGGTCAGATTTGAATTCAGGAAAATGAATATTTCTGATTCCAGACCCAGCACTTTATCCACTACCCTATCTAGCTTAAACTTGCATGTTGAAAATGCCCTAGTGCATAAATCCACAAAGAAAATTAAATTAGTCATGAGAAAACATGTGTAATAATAGTGGCTCAATTTCCTCTTTAAAATGAGCATGAAAATAGCCCCTATCTCACAGGCAAGTGGAGGTAAAGTGGCTTGCCTAAGGTCGTACAGTTGGTAAATGTCTGAAGCCGGATTTGAACATAGGTCTTCGTGACTCCAGGCTCAGCACTATACCACCTAGCTTCCCCTAAAAGTCAGGGCAGAAAATAATATCAACAAGATAGTGAAGAAGCAAGGTGAATTTACAACAAAACAAGAAGAAACAAAAATAATGACAAGAACCTACTGTATAGTTGTATGCTAATTAAATACAAAATAGAGTGCCTTCAAAAATATAAAATACCCAAACTAACAGAAGAATAAATAGAGATATTAAATAGCCAGTCTGAAAAGGACATAGTACTAGCTATAAGATAATTACTAAGGAGAAAGGGATTTAGGAGTTATGGAATAATTGCTGATCCTTATGAGGATGGGAGAATTCTATCAAACTTTTAAAGAGAAATTGACACCAATACCACATATTGCACTTTACCAGAATTCTTTTGTGAGTCAAATATATTCCTTATACTGAAAATAGAGAAGGATAAAGCAAAGAACTATAAAGTAATCTTGTTAATGAACATTGATGAAAAAATTTTAAATAGAATCCTCTCAGACTACAGCAATTCATCCAAGGTACCATTCATTTTGACAAAGTTAGATTTATACCAGGGATTCATGGATGGTTCAACATCAGGAAAATAATCAACATAATTAATTACGCTAAAAACAAAAGCATCCATAATAACATTATTGTGCAGAAAAGCTTCATTTATTTAAAAATATCCTCCACAAAGTATTGGCACAGAGGGATCTTTTTTAATATCTTAAAAAGTGTCTATTTAGAATATCTATGCCCCTCCTCCAGTAAATCTTAATTTAGAATAAGTATTTTTAAATGATTATTGTGTGTAGAACATGTCTTTGTCATCACAAAAAATGTCTAAAATTATAGCAAATATAAAACCCAAAGCAAATAGCCTAAGCAAAGGGGAAACTCTAAAAGATTTCCCCAAAATGTAGGAGTACAGCAAGGGTGGCCACTCTTCTGACTTGCATTTGGTATAGTTCTAGATATGGTTCTTTGTTCATAGGCTACCATGAATTCTTACCCTCATGCATTTTGTGTGGGGTTAATATAGGCTGTTCCTTATTCATTAACAACATTGAATGTTGGGTACCTATCCAGGACTTGGAAACCCTACCATCCACATTTGTGACTCTGTGGAAAAGAGTTGAATGTTACTTTTATTTTGGTGACTTTCCTGGATTTACTTAGGTTTTGGCAAAAACTCAAAGGAAGAGAAATTGACCTTTCAATGTCAATAGCCCACAACCCTTAGAATGGGGTGAGAGGTAGGCCATAGACACATATTTATGTCATATAGTCATTTATGTACATTATTTATCCCTAAAATATTTTTTGATACTGAATACGAAGGCTTTTGTTTTTGGTCTTTCTCTCTTTGTTGTCTTGTATGGTACCTGAGACATGATAGACACTTCATAGTTTGTTGATTGACAGAGATTTTCATCTTATGTAACTTTACGCTAGAGATCCATTTTATTATATCAGAGGTATAAACAGAGATATCCATTGTATAGTTGAGATTCATTTATTTGGTCTGAAGCTTTGTCCCTTCTTAAAATGCATTTTCCCCACCCCTTCTAGTAATATTTAATATGTGATAAATGTTTTAAAATCATTGATAGTATGCAGATCAGATCTTTGTCATCACACAAATGATTGACATAGGAAAAAAAGGATCCCACCATACTTGATTATTGAATATATATATATATATAGACACACACACATAGATACATATATATGCAAGAGTCCTTATAAAATAAGGTAAGTTATTTTCTTATTAAATTATAGAGGTATTATTATTGTCATAATCAGATGGAGCATAAAGCAATGAGGTATTTTCCAACTAAATATATTCACTGTGGTGAAAAAGATACAGTACAAAAGTTCAGGTTAAAGGAAGATTTCCTATAGAGTGTGAAACTCTTCAGATACTCCTTTTTGCAGATGATATTGTGAGCATTGCATTAATCCCCTTAATAAAATACAAAATTATTCAAAGAGCTTGGCTTAACCATTCATAAAGGGAAAACCAAATGGATGAATGTCCAAATCATGACATGGAGCTAGAAAATCTACAATGTTTTTCAATCATATTTTATATAAATACATACACAAATGCATATATGTCTATCTATATGGTATAATTTAAAATAGCCTAATATATGTGTATAAATACATGTGCAGTGTACTGTATGTATATGCATGTATATTCATATTATGTGCATATATATGTATGTATATATATAATCAATTGCATGGAAATGTTGTACAACTTTGATGAACATACTTATCAATTTTTTTAATATCAGATAAATATTCATATAGCTGGCAACAGTATTTCTGTTGTTAGACCTTAAATTAAATAAGATGAAGAGAATAGGCTATATTGCCTTTGGGAAATTACAATATACATTTAATGAACCTATATTTCCCTAGGAATAAGTCCACTAAAAAGAACCCTAACTTTTCAGTCTTGCTGTACGATTACAAATTATGGAACATGTCAATCTCTGAAAAATTAAAAATAAATATTACTCAGGACAATGAAGAGATGCATTATGGGAATAAGGACACAACATGAAATTAATAAGGAACTCTGAAGAAGAGTCAGAGTAAGTGGTGTCATGTATGTATATGTTTATGTATATATGTATATATACACATTTATATGCACACACATATATACGCATACACAAACACATATATACACAATTCATATACATGCAAACACCCATGTATGTATATACACACAAATTATATGCTAGCTACATGGCAAGAGTTAATTATAAACCACTGGAATCCTGGTGCGGAACTCATATCCTTGAAATATCGAAATAAATCAACAAAGGTGCCTCCATGTTAGGTGTGCTTTTTTTATCAAGCTTAGGTTACCTAGCTATTAGATGTGGGAAGTCTAAAGTCAAACCCAGGTCTCTTCTGAGTTTAAATTCAGCTTCTTTTCCCCCAGATAACATAGTCTTTCTGGGAGTAGTTGAGTGAATAATGCCATGTGTCTAAGGGAGTGTGCAGAATGAGGAAACTAAATGACAAAGATTAATTTTGACTATTTTATGATTGTCCTCAGAATTAGCTCTGAAATAGGGAAATGTGGAAAACAAGAAAAGAGAATTCCTCCTTTTCATGTCCAGCAAGGCACCTTGCTAAAGCCCAATCAAGCTCTGGTAAAGAGTAGTTGAAGGAGTTTGTAAATGAAATTAATTTGCAGATATGGGCTAGTTATGAGAACTGTTGCTGTCTGTTGCAAACTAAATCATGTGCATTATTTTTTAAATGATATATATGTATATATGCCTTGTAAATACATTTTGATCCAATTGAAGAAAGGTGTTCTACAGATTTTAAATTACAAAACTCAGAATTTGCACATGCAAATAAGTACTCATAGTTTTCCTAAGCAATAATTTAATGTATGATATATAGCAATAAAATACCAACATATGCTTTATATGTGGATTTGGGGCACATGAAGCTTAAATAATCCCATATCTCCACAACAATAAGCCAAACTTTAAGAGGAAATAAATGAAGCACATTACATATTCAAATGATAAATAAGCCCAATCATTTTAGTACATGATATTAAAAGGTGAGAATTTTAACTTCAAAGTATATTATAAGGTGTATATGTTATATAATTCAGTAGTTTCCATTAATCAGCTAAGTCACTTAAAAACACTGAAGTTTCTCAACTCATTTTGTGTCTTGAAGTGGAACATAAAGGGTACTTTTTCCATAAATTAAAAATGAGAAGAAAAATGAGGTTGAAGATAATAAAAATCATATTTGAAAAGAGAAATGGTGATCTTTCTCAACAACAATGGAACTGGATATATCATCAGTTTGCAAGCATTTCAACTGGAGTTATTTAGTTATGTTATATCCAGGTTTTTTCTTGACCCTCCTATAATTTGAAAACTTTACTTGTGAGTACTAAGCTTATTTCAGAAATTCAGTGTTAAAATTATGCAATGGAAGTGAGTGAATGAAAATTTTTAAAAGTCATTTTTATTCCAACTTCAGGAATAATAATTTCCTCTATTATACATTGTATATATTTGCCTTATGCATTCATAACTCAATCTGTGGGGGTGGGGTAGAGTTTGAATTCTTTTAAATCATTAGGTGAGAAAAACTATGTATTTTATTCAGAATGGGTGATTTGTATTCAACCATTTTCCTCAAAGTTGTTTCTACAGATAGAGGTAATTCCCAAGTGGAATCTTGTCAAAAATGTCAAGTTTAAAGGATGAGGTCTTTGTTGAAGATGCTTGCCTATACAGACTGAAGAAATTCCAGTGGTGCAACTTTTAAGATGTTGAAGATATCTCTTTGATGGCACATGGTAATAGAGTATAAGTACACTTTCATTGGATATTCATTGACCCATTGATACCAAATGAGAATTATTGAGTTATAGCATGTATAGATGATTATTTAACTCATAGCTGGCAAGGAAAGGGCCACACACAACTAATGCATTGTGGCTTATATAGGAAGGAAAGTGGAACAGTTAGATGATGTAGTGGATAAAGTGCTAGACCTGAAGTTAAGAAGACTCATATTCTTGAGTTCAACTCTGGCCTCAAACAGTTATTTGCTGTGTGATCCTGAGCAAGTGACTTGACCTGTTTGCCTCAGTTTCCTTACCTGTAGAATGAGCTGCAAAAGGAAATGGCAATCACTACAGTATCTTTGTCAAGAAAACCCTAAATAGGGTCACAGAGAATCAGACATGAATCAACTGAGTAACAACATGAAAAGAAAGACTGCCTTCTATATGAGTAAACTTTCATATGCGATGGTATCAATAGCGGTGAAGCAATGAAAGACTACTTGAATGGTTCCTGATGAAGGAATCAAGAGTCCCTGGATGGAGGAATACAGGATCCCAAAGATAATAGCACCAAAAGATAACAGTCAAATATCAAGAACTCTCCTAGATCACGCCTTTTAAAAAGACGAAGCAAAATTCCTAGAAAGAAAAACATGTCTAGATCAAGTAGTGCAGCTCTAGGACTAAGAGGGAGCCAAAGCTGAGGAGTACCATGGTAGAGAGTCATGTTCTGGAGCAACTAATCCAGAATTTGACCTCTATTAATACCATGACTTATGGGGAATGCACAGAAACAGGGGATGGAAGGGAGGGTTGATGTAATAATGTATTAATGTATATAATGTATAATAAAGTATTCTCCATGTTGGGAAGAAACTTGAACTACAGGGGAGTGCTAGCATTCTGAAGAAGTATATTTAAACTTGAGGAGGAATATGGAGTTCATCTAAAAAAGCAAAGTATATTACTGACTCTGAGTTTTCCTCTTTGGAGAAGGGGATCAACCACAAGAAAGTCTTCAAATCTAGCTCCTTGGAAGAGATTGAGCTAGCCAGAGAGGGAAGAATAATTACCTTTAATGTTCATGGCCTCAAGTGTATGTTCTTGGAGTCCTATGGTTTATATAAAATGAAATGAAACCTGTCTTGTATTCAACATATTGTTAGCATAGGAAATTTTGTGGGAGTTCAAGACTTTTAATCATTTTTGCAGGGATCTAGACACAATTATATTTTGATATTTCCAAGGAAACATTGGGCGAGAATCAAAGAGAGATTCTTAATTGGTTCCATATACGTCAACCTGACTATCTTGTGTACTGACAAATGTCTGAATGTAACAACAATATCATTTTATGAAGAATATTTTGCTCAAGGACAAATTTGTTTTGCTCTTTGTCAATGGCTGCTTCCATGATCTGGCAACACATGGGACAAAATACTTTGGGCTTATCACCCTTCACTCATCTTGAAATAGAAAGGAAGAAAGGAAGGAAAGAAGGAAGGAAGGAAGGAAGGAAGGAAGGAAGGAAGGAAGGAAGGAAGAAAGGAAGGAAGGAAGAAAAGAAAAGAAAAGAAGGAAAGAAAGAAAGAAAGAAAGAAAGAAAGAAAGAAAGAAAGAAAGAAAGAAAGAAAGAAAGAAAGAAAGAAAGAAAGAAAGAAAGAAAGAAAGAAAGGGAGGAGAAAGGAAAAAGAAAGAAAGAAAAATGAAAGAAAGAAAGGGAGAAGGAAGGAAGAAAGGAAGGCAAGAAAGAGAAAGAAAGGAAGAAGAAGAGAGTATAATTGGGAAAGTGGTGAATATGTTGACCACATGGACAGATGCAAGGTGGGCATATCTTTTATCATTCCATGGCTCAATTAGCCATGACTGATGTCCGAGCTTTAAGCAGCTAGCCTTTGGCCACTTATACTACTCAATATTTTTTCAGTAAAATGTTCCTCAGTGGGCTATCTTACTTTCTTTGAGAAACATTGCCCTGCTAAACCTGAACAAGCTGAGGAGCTGGCTCCAAGTTACTCGAAGAGAACTGATATCAAAAACCTAAGTGTGACAACTTTGTGTTTCAATGCATTTGTTTCTGTAACAATTTTCCAGCTTTAGTTTTCCTTCAAATAAAAGACCAACTAGTATTTTTCTAAATACAAACACCAACAAATATGCTTACTGCAATTAGTATAGCTGCCTTTTTACTATTGTTAGGAGATATTGAAAGGCTTAATTGCTTGTATTTCTTGTAATGCTGATTAAAAATAAGACAAATGCACACATACAATTCAGTTAGAACTGTGAGAAAACAATGCATGGCTGAGATTTTAGTCTTATGCTCCTACTGGCCCTAAGCCAGAGTTATTATTATATTAGTATATAATAATCTTCCATTATATGCTATTAATTACGATATTAATCTTACCTTTTCAAAAAAAATAGTACTTGATTTTTACACCTAGTTACATCTAAATGTTATTCTTAAAGGCCTCACTTGTTCTTGATCCTGTCCAAAAGGGGTGCTCAAAATTGCACTTGAAAATTGAGGTTTGAAATAGATATTGTTGTTTTATTGCAGTTTTGAACAGCCCTGACTAATCATTTTCCATGGTTCTGGAATATCATCATGGAGACGGTACAACTTTAAGTGGAGGTGTTGCTTCCCTTTCTAAGACTCAGCTGTTTGGATTTGGGATGAACTGACTACAAGCACAGGCACAGACGGGTGTCTCCAAGACAGCTGAGTCAGCAAAATGGTTGGCGTAAGGTTGTGAGAGACATCTCTCTCAAAGTGGATCTGGGGTTTGATTTTTAAGGAGACTCAAAAGGCAGAATGCAGTGCAGTGGATAACATTTATATTTAGTAAGAGTGCAATGTTCGTGTTTGAAGTTGGGAGATGAGTGTTTATTGAAACAGCTGGCAAATCAGCAGGAAAATGCTGAATTTGAAAAAACTATTCTTCTTCTGTAGAATCAGACCTACTGTATTTAGCAACACTATTATAATTGAATACAAAAAAATACCACTAAGAATGAGACAGAAACTCAGGCAAAAAAAGAGAATTTTAAGTTAGGGGCTGTCACAGCTTTCCTGAGTCAGCTCCTCTGTGCATACTATTCCTTGGCTTATGAAGGAATGTGTACGGGATCCTTTGTGAAAAGGACGCTAGAAAACTGAAAAAAAACCCAAAACAATCAAATGTTGATGCACTCAGTGCCAAAGACCATGTCTATAAGGCCAAAATCAAATTCAGGTGTATCTGATTACAAGGAGCAGAATGTCCTTTGTCTCTGTTGTTGTCATGTCTGACTTTTTGTAACACCATGGATCATAGTAAACCAGACCCTTCTATCTTCCACTAATTCTTGACATCTGTCCAAGTTCATGGTCATTGTTTCCATTATGCTCTGTATCCATCTCATCCTCTGCTGTCCCTTTTTCCTTTTGACTTTAATCTTTCCCAACATCAGTCTGTTTCCCCATAAGTCTCATCTTCTCATTGAGTAGCCAAAGTATTTAAGTTTCAGTTTTGATATTTGACCTTCAAGTGAATAGGCTGAATTAATTTCTTTTAAGTATTGACGGATTTGACATCTTTGCTGTCCAAGGGACTCTCAAAAGTCTTCTTCAGCACAGCAATTCAAAAGCATCGATTTTGCAGTGCTCAGCTTTCCTTATAGTCCAACTTTCACAGCCATAAACTGCTCCTAGAAAAGCCATATCTTTGACTATAGTATGGACCTTTACTGGCAAGGTGATTTCTCCTCTTTTTAGCAAGCATCCTTTAATTTGAAAAAATTCAAGGCTGCAATTGACATCTGTAGTGATCTTTGAGCCTATATATAATATATATATATTATATCTACACATATATGTACATGCATACATATATAATATACATATATCATTATATATAATATACATAATATACAGATATAATTATATGTACACAGTTATATAATTTCAGCCCATCCATCAATACATACATATATGTATGTATGTATGTGTATGTGTATACTCCTTCCATTTCATAATGCACTATTGTTTAATAGGCATGCTTCTTAAAATTCACAATTAATGCTTGATGTTCAACCACTGAACAACCCTTATCCTGATTTAATCACCAAATGAGATTTTGAGGTCCTCCAGTGTCAGACCATCTACAAGTAATTAGTTACTGTTTCACCTTTGACCAGAAACCTTGAGGGTCTTTCCCTCTCAGTTTGATTTTTTTTTTTTATTAAAGGAGCCACCCCTTCACTCACTTCTTGCAGAGGCCTATTCACCGAATGGACATTGCCTCACTCAGAGTGAGAACCTGAAAAGACCTTAGTTTTAAAATGGCAAGGTCTGCCACCTCATCCTGGGTGTTTTCCAGTTGTCCTGATCATTATCTGGCTATGTTGGGGCAGCTAGGTGGTGCAGTGGCTAGAGCACCAGTGTAGGAGTCAGGAGGACCTGGGTTCAAATTTCACCTCAAACACTTGACACTCACTAGGTGTGACCTCGGGCAAGTCACTTAACCCCAACTGCCTCATCCTGGGTCATCTACAGTCATCCTGATGAATATATGGTCACTGGAGTCAGATGACTCTGGAGGAGAAGTGAGCTGGTGACCTGCACAGTCCTCCTTCACTCAAAACAAAGTCAAGTTCAAGTCATGTCCTTATTTCTCTGATGACATGGTCTTCTTTGGCAATGAAGGACAAACACACACACACACACACACAAACACACATCTGGCCAATGGACCTAGTGGAGCAGAAAGTGAAGCTGGTGACCTTGCTCAGCTCTCCCTCACTCAAATCAAAATCAATTGCAAGTCATGTCATCATCTTCCTGATGTCATGGTCCTTTTCAAGAACAAAGGGCAAACCACAACCACACAACACAACCTACACATGCCATCAGTGTCCTCTGGCATAGTCTGCATTTTTCACATCACTCCTGAGTCAAGGAAGAAAAAGCAAAGACCTACTACTGTCTGATTGTCTGTCATCACCAGAATCATCTACTTTGTTAAGGTGGTCCAACAATTCAGGGGAGGAAAATCATCATTTGAATTTGCCCAAATATTTCTTGACTTTCTTAAGCACTTAACAAAATGTTTCTCTGTGGTAATCCTCTTTTCATCAGTCTAGAGCTGGAAGGGATACTGGAAGCTATTTAGTATAACCCCCTAATTTTATGGAAGTGAGAACTAAAATTTGGGGAATTTTAGGGACTAGTCCAAAGCATCCAAAAAAGGATTTGTTTTGATATGCAGAGTTCTTTCCACTCTACTAAACAGGCAATATCTTTGTTGTCCTAACTTCAGGTAAGTGGCATGAAATAAGTCTTCAAACTCTGTTGGTAGAAGCAAACAATGGTAAAGCAGACTCTGGTGGGCCTCATCTGTCCTGGGCTGGCAGGGAAAGAAAGATATCTTAAAGCTTCTATTTTAACGAGTCATTTTTGCTAAGTAAAACTAAACTCAGTTGTTTTAAGTTGTCATATTGCAAATGTTTTCAGAATTGTCAACATTTTGGCAGCATAGGGCAAAGACTCAGAAGCTCCTATATAGATCTGGATATATTGCATGACAATTCAGCAAAGGAAAAAAAAAGAAAAAACAATTAGACAAGTGGAAGGAATACAAGGAGAGACCAATGCTAGTGGAAAGCAGAAGAAGAGAGAAGAAGTATGGAAGGGGAAAAGCACTGGCCCTAGAATCAGAAAACCACAATTAAAACTCTGTTTCTTATGCTTTCTATCTCTGTGACATTGGGGGACTGATTCATCTCCCCAAATCTAAGTTTCCTTGTTGGTAAAGGGTAAAAATTGGACCTGACCTTCCAATCAGCTCTAAATTCATGGGCACATTTTTCTTTTGTTCCTATGAATTGCAAAGATCATAAGAGGGGTGGAGCCAAGATAGTGTAGTAGAAGGACAGAACTGTGCTAATTCTCCCCCCATAGCCCATAAAATACCTGTAAAATGACTGAATAAATTCTAGAGGAGAAGAAACCACAAATTGATAGAGTGAAACAGATGTCCAGCCCAAGACAGTCTGGAAGGCTGACAGGAAAGGTCTATCAAACCAGGTTTGGAGCAGAGTGCAGTCCAGCATAGGTCACATGGACTGGACTAGGCTTCAGGGCATGGAATCATGAGTAGCAGCTGTGGTTTCCAAATTTCTCAACCTATAAATGCCAAAGACAAATACAGAGGACACTAAGAAAGCTCTTTCACTTGGGTAGTGGGGAGCATAGTCTGACTCCAGCCCCATCTCTGCAGCAACCACTACTATAGCAGCTTCCACTTTTGGAGCACTGGCATAAAGACCCTGGGGGAACTGAGTGGCTGATCAGGGTCTCAGTTCTCAGCGGTGGTCCTGGGGTGAGAAGGAGCACTAGTGTGGTGATGCTAGTGGTGGCTGTGGAGAGGGAATTCTACTCACAGTTCCAGGGCAGAAAAGAATTCTTGCAGTTGCTCACAAAGCAGAGCACAGGCCAGGAGAGGAGTTGGAGAGGAGCAAACTTCTCTCCCTTGATTGTGCCACCTAGGAGAAACTTACATGTCCCTAGAGTATAATCTCCACTTGACAAAGGACTCAAAAGTCAAGTTACTGTCTGGGAAAATGCCCCCAAAAAGGAAAAATGAATGTCAATGTCAATATGTCAATGTCAATGTCAAATGAATGTCAAAAATGTCAATATGAAGAAAATAGAAAGTTACTTTCTTGGTGAAAAGGTATTTTCTTCTATTCTTTCAGATGAGGAAGAACAAAGTATACCATCAGAAGACTTGAAAGTCAAGGTTTCTACATCAAAAAACCTCTATAAAAAATAAGCAGTGGTCTCAGGCCATGAAAGCTCAAAAAGGATTTTGAAAATCAAGGAAGAGAGGTGGAGGAAAAATTGGGAAGAGAAATAAGAGTGATGCAAGAAAATCATGAAAAGAGAGTCAATACCTTGCTAAAGGAGACCCAGAAAAACACTGAAGAAAATAACATCTTTAAACATAGAGTAACCCAAATGGCAAAAAAAGTCCAAAAAGTCAATGAGGAGAAGTATGCTTTAAAAAGCAAAATTTTTCAAATGAAAAAGGAAGTTCAAAAACTCACTGAAGAAATCAATTCTTTAAAAATTAGAATGGAGCAGATGGAAGCAAATGACTTTATGAGAAACCAAGAAATTATAAAACAAAACCAAAAGAATGAAAAATTAGAAGACAATGTGAAATATCTCACTGGAAAAACAACTGACTTGGAAAATAAATCCAGGAGAGATAATGTAAAAAAATATTGTTCTACCTGAAAACCCTGATCAAAAAAAGAAGCTAGACATGATCTTCCAAGAAATTATCAAGGAAAGCTGCCTGATATTCGAGATCCAGAGAGTAAAATAGAAATGGAAAGAATTCACTGATCACCTCCTGAAAGAGATTTCAAAAGGAAAACTCCTAGGAATTTTGTAGCCAAATTCCAGAGGTCAGGCCAAGGAGAAAATATTACAAGCAGTCAGAAAGAAAGAACTCAGGATAACACAGGATTTAGCAGCTTCTACATTAAGGAAGAGAAGGGCTTGGAATATGATATTCTAGAGGTCAAAGGAGATAGGATGAAAACCAAGAATCACCTTCCCAGTAAAACTGAATATAATACTTCAAGGAAAAAAAATGGAATTTAAATGAAATAGAGAACTTCTATGCATTCTTGATGAAAAGACCAGAGCTTGAAATAAAATTTGACTTTCAAATACAAGAATCAAAAGAAACATGAAAAGGTAAACACGAAAGAGAAGCCTTAAGGAACTCTATAAAGTTAAACTGTTTACATTCCTACATGGAAAGATGTAATTCATAACTCATGAGACCTTTCTCAGTATTAGAGTAGTTAGAGAGAATATATATATGTAGGTGTGTATGGGTATGTATGCATATGTACATTATATATGTGTAGGTTTATATATGTTTATGGGTATTTGTGTGTGTACATATATGTGTATACATGTATATATGTATATGTATATACATTATATATGTATATACATACATACATACATACATTGTCACAGGGTGAGCTCAATATGAAGGGAGAATACCTAAAAAAAATTTTACTATTGAATGGAATGTACTAGGAATAAGAGAAAGGGAAATGTAGAATGAAACAAATCATCTCATATAAAAGAGGGAAGAAAGAGTTTTTACAATGGAGGGGGAGTGGGGAAGATGAAAGGAAACAATTGAGCCTTGATCTCATTGGATTTGACTTAAGGAGGGAATAACACACACTCCATTGGATATGGAGATCTATTTTACCCTACAGGAAGGCAAGGGAGAAGGGGATATGAGAGGGAAGATAATAGAAGGGACAGCAAATTGGGGAAAGGGATAATCAGAAGAAAACACTATTGTGGAAGGCAGATCATGGGAGAGAATAGAATAAATGGAGGGCAGGATAGGACAGAGGGAAATGTGGTTGGTCTTCTACAGCATAACTATTATGGAAGTGCTTTGCATTGTTACACATGTATGACCTGTATGGGATTGCTTGTTTTCTCAGTGAGAGTGGGTGAGGAGGCAGGGAGAGAATATGAAACTCCAAACTTTAAGAATGAATGCTAAAATTGTTTTACCAAGCAAATGGAAATTAAGATATACAGCAATGGAGTCTATTTTGACCTTCAGGAAAATAAAAGGGAAGGGGGATGAAAGAAGAGTGGGTAATAGAAAGGACAGACGAGGAAGGAATGGAAGAGGTGTCCCCAGTTGTTCTGGAGTGAGGTGTGGAGAAAGATGGGGAGAAAATTTTGAATTCATATTCTTGTGGAAGTGAATAATGGAAACTGAAAAATAAATAGATTATATATATATATATATTTAAAGTATATAGAGCCCCCCTTTAGGGTAAACACTAGGATTACTTTGACACTTGAACAAAAATGTATTCATGGTTTTCTGTCTGTCATATGGTAGACATTTATTGAATGTATATTTTATGTGCATATGTATATATTGAAAGTATATTTAGGCATATTGTCAGATTCATCTTTAGCCTCTGTTAGCTGACATGAACTTAACATTAGCTCTCAATCAACAGGTCCAGAAAAATGGACCTAGCATTCTGGGTTCCAGCTATCAGAGATAGCCATTGACTTTGAGGCTATTTCCCCAAGTTTACTTCTTTGTGTCATTATGGAACATGTGGCACAGAAATACATCTGACTTCAAATATCTGCAAATGACTGACAGGTCAGGTGACAGATTCCAAGAGACTAAGTGATATATATCCTTCTACACTGGATTGCATTTCTCTGAAGGACAACTTCCCCTCCCCAATATGGAATGATTTCAAATGTATCAGTAAGCACCCAGACACACACACGGGGTGGCCTTCTATCACAGGTTCTTAGATTTGCATTTATAAAAAGAAAGGCAACTTTTGAGGGATCAGCAATCACTTTAATTACCTTCAACATACAGGCAGGCTTCCAATTGTCTGATCATTACATACATGCATACATACATACATACATCATTACCAGAGAGGGTAACACCAAATCTGAGTTGTTAAAGCCAAGGACTACTTAGTGGCTTCTCAGGATCTCATCTGGCACAAAAACCTTCTGCCAAAACTAAGCGCCAAAGCAAAACCTCCCCTCAGAGTACATATAGTCTTCTCAGAGCCAGAGGGCACAACCCATCCTGACCCAGTGCCTCATTAGCAATCAGCAAAAGGTGTGTAGGCCTTCTTAGCAAGTGAGCCTCTCCTAATTAAGTCTCCCTTAATAGCTTAACTCCCATTACACCAAATATGGCTGGGCATAAGTCTTCTAACACTTTCTTCACTCAATAAATTAATGCAAACATCAAGATTCCTCTTTAAACAAAATTTCTAATTAATATTTACACCAGATCCTATTGAAGTTAAGCAGGGAACAGAGTAGGAATCTGAGAATCCATTCTGCTAAGCTCCTCACTAGATCCTGACAATATGCCATTCTAAACTGATATTTTAAACTAAAATAAAAATTTTTAAATGTTCAAGGTTATTCACACTGGGAAACCATGCCCTCAATTTCTTCCAGAAAAAAAAAAAGTTTCCCAAAAGCCCACTGGCTTCATTAGTTCCTATTTAAGAGTTTGTCTTTACAAATGTACCTATAATTAAGGCCATTCCATAGATCATGCTCAGAGTTGCCTGTCTTAGCTCTGGTGAGTCATGGAGGAACTTCCAGCTATGTGTGACTCAGCCCTTTGAGATTATAAAGAGTTCCCTTATTGGCCACTGAGCTGAAAGAGCTAATGACTCTGGGTATTTTTAAAAAGGGCAATCTTAGCAAATATTTTTTAATGTATTGATTAGTTACATTGATATTTTCCTCTTTTTTCTTCCTTTTTTTGTCTTTTAAAATGCTATTTGTTATATAAAATGGCTCTCTGGGAGGAGGAGGAAGGGGGATGCTGGAAAAAATACTCATCTTTTCCTACCCCACTACTTGAAATGGATTTAGTTGAAAAAAAGCTTATCCCAGATCCTCCACCATTTAAGGAGGACACCCAGCTCATTCACTCTCATTATTTCCCATCCCAGCTGGAGGAATTCATTGCATCACTGATCCTGATGGGATTCTCTCTACCCCTCTTTTCAGCTTTTTTTTATGTATTGTCTTCTCTCATTATATTGTGAGCTCCTTGTGGCCTCTTTATATACGTAGTTCTTAACATGGAGCGCAGATGCTGAAGAACCATAGTAAAATGTGAAAGACAAAGTCAGTAGTCTTGATGACTAACTGCTTTATATTGTAATGAGTTCTACGTGTCATCCTCCAAGCATATTGTAAGAGCAGTTATAAGTTGTTACTGAATCTTGTTTTACAATGTCCTGTGTGCCTTATGTTTGGCATTTCTTTTGTGTGTAGGAAGAATATTACTTTTATCATACCTAATTCATGCTGTTCATTCAGCTATGATCCTATGTCATAAGCTTTAAATAATTTCTCCATAGTTACAAGGGGAGTGCTTAACAAACCATAGAGTATTAGAAAAATTATATTGTCCCTCATTAGAGGTCTAGGTCCAGAACTGACATCCCTTGCAGGAGATGGTAATGATCATAGTATTCCAGACCCTGCAGGAATAGCAATTGTTCTTTAATGTTACATATTATAATCTTGTGGATGAAAGTTGCTCTGAAATTATATATACACTTTAAAACTAAGAGAAATTTAGCACAGGCTATCCTCTCCACATTTAGTGTGGGGATGTCATGTGGCTCAAAGAGAGGCAGAGTAGATACCTCTAGCCTATTTTCCCTCTTCCCTTCTCTTAGGGAGGTTTTAATTCCTCCCAAGAGAGGTCACAGGAGGCAAAGACCAGAAGTTTGGCCACTCTGCTCTTGTCTGAGAATGTACACTAGAATTATATCTGTCTGTTCCTTTAAATATTATTAGTCTGACTGAAATTTTCTAGGTTATATGGCAAGAGGAGGTTATCCCCTAGGAATTCAAGAGTGCCGCCTCCATTGTCCATCTCTATAAAGGTAAAGGAAATAGATTATCCTGTGACAATCACAGGGTTTGGGTCTCTCTCTTAGTCATTGCAGGCAAGATTCTTGCTGGAATTTTAGGTTAATCCTTTACCTGAAAGATAGCCATCTACCTGAGAATCAGTGTGGGGTGAAGAATGGTCCATATGGTATTTGCTGCCTGACAACTCCAGGAAAAATGCCAAGAGCAGAGGAGAGATCCATATACAATGTCTGTAGATCTGAACAATGCCTTTCCTATTGTCTGTTGTGAGGGCTTGTGGAAATTTATGTCAAAATTTGGTTGCCTAGAGAAGTTCATCAGTATTGTACATCAATTACATGATGGCATACTTGCTCAGATTGTAGATAATGGACAATGCTCTTGTATTTTCCCTGTCAGCAATGTACTGAAACAAGGCTATGTGCTTGCTCCCATGCTTTTTAGCATGATGTTTTCAACCATGTTGTCAAATGCCTTCAGTGAGAACAAGCACTGCATCAGGGTCAGCTACTGCACTGATAACAAATTCTTCAAAAACTTGAAAAAGCCTACAAGCCAAGACCAAGTAAAGGGAATGTTATGCAGGATTTTCTGTTTGCAGATGATTGTGCACTCAGTGCAGCTTCTGAAGGTGAAATCTAGCAAAGTATGGATTGATTCTCTGCTATTTGTGCTAATTTTGGCCTAATACCATCAAGAAAACACAGGTGCTCCATCAGTCAGCACCATACCATCCATATATGGAACCATCAGTTACAGCAAATGGAGAAGCTTTGAATGCCATAGATAAGTTCATTTCCCTTGGTAGTATACTTTCTAGGGAAGTATACTTTCCAACATTAATGATGAGGTTGACACATGCATTGCTCACTGTTTGGGAGGTTCTGAAGGAAAGTGTCAGAGAGAAGAGGTATTAAGAGTGATTACAAAACTGAAGGTCTATGGAGCCATTGTACTAATCTCTTGTATGACTGTGAAACCTGGACAGTGTACCAGTGCCAAGCCAGAAAAGTGAATCATTTCCACTTAGATGGTCATTTGGAGATTCCAAAGATCACCTGGCAGAATAAGATACCAGAAATTGAGGACCTTTCTTGAACTAAATCGCCAGGCATTCCAGCTCTACTGTAGAGGGCATAACTCCAATGGGCTGGCCACATTGGCCAAAAGCTAAACACATTTGCCTAAAAGACTGTTTTATGGAGAACTTAACCAAAGCAAGCAATCATGTGATGATCAGAAAAGGTGGTACAAGGATACTCTCAAGGTCTCTCTTAAGAACTTTGGAATTGATTGTATGACATGGGAGATACTGGCACAGGGAGGCCCAGCATAGCATGCCCTTATCAGAGAAGGTAATGTGCTCTATGCACAAGGCAGAGTTGAAATAGTTCAAAAGAAATGTGAGATGTGCAAATTTAGAGAATCCACCCCAAATTCTTATATGGACTATTTGTGCCCAACTTCATTCCAAGCTCATGTTGGTCTGATCAGCCATAGTCAGGCACACTGTAACTTGACTCTAAATAAGTGATGTCATTTTGGACCTCTTTGACAACAAAGGACAACTATTCTAGCCTAGGGCAGGGATTGAGAACTTGTCTCAAGGCCACATGTGACCCTCTAGGTCCTTAAGCATGGCTTTTTGGCTGAATTCAAACTTCACAGAACAAATCCCCTTAATAAAATGATTTGTTCTATAACACTTTGAGTCAGTCAAAAGTCACACCCAAGGACCTAGAAGACCACATGTGACCTCAAGGCTGAATGTTCCCCACCTCTTCTCTATGAGATATGATTTTCATATTCAAGCTAAACTTGTGATTGCTGTTTCTTTAATGGGGAGAAAGACAAAGCAGAGCTTTATATACAAGATTTGACTCCCTTCCCACAAAATACTAGTTCCACAATAAACACTCAGAGCAATCCAAGCCAATACTAAAAGAGAAATCAGAGAAACTATACATTTGAGAACACATACCAGACAATATAGAATGAAGCACTCTCCCATTGAGAGTGAGATAATTCAGCTCAATCAAGAGAATGATCTAGATCGCAACCTAGAAGAAACCTTCTGTAGCAAGTTGGGGTTGGGGATATGATGGAGAAAGTCAGCTCTACTCATGTCAGCTTCTTCCCTAAAGTCTTTTCCTTCAAAAATCTGACATGAGATTGGTACCTTCCCTCTTGTCCTTGAAAGCAAGAAGCTGTTGAAGCAACTGCAGAGACCAAAGGAAAATGAGGACACAATAAAAGTAAAGGCAGTGATGATATTGGAGCTAACCTCTCCTGCTCTCGCCCTCTCTACCCCAGCACTCACACAGGCACAGAGCACTGTTCTCCATCAATGAGCAAGAGTTTCATATCAATGGGTTTTGGGACTCAGGGTACATAAACATTTCCAGTTGGATTTTATCAAGCCATAAATATTTAAAATATTCTTTCAAATACTTTTATTCAGAGAAGAGAATGTAAATGCTCAAAGCTTATTTCATTTCTATGTAGCAGTAGAAATGAAGAGAAAATGTTTAGTGACATTGTCAGTGATAGCATTCTCATGGTTATTGAATTGAATTATTGAATTGTATTTGAACACCACATTTCTAAAGAAATTTTAATTTTTCATTTCTATCCTTTGCAAAAAATACATTAAAAAATATATTATTAAGCACAATGAAAGTCATTAATAAGTCCCATTAGGGAACTTAATTTATATTTTATATAATTCTTTTTGACTTCTTAGCCTATAAATTTGTTAGATTGAGTTTTATGTGAACTTCACAAAACTAGACACACCACAAATTAAACTTATTTTAAAAAAAAATTAAATTAAATTTTATTACATTTTAAGTTCTAGACTGTCTCCCTTCCTCCTCACCCCATACTATAGAAGGCAACCATTTGACACAGAGGGATAGATAAGTTACATAGATATATAGATACATAGACTATAGAGCAATAGATATATATAGATATTAATAGTGCCAGTTCAGTGATATTATACTCATTCTGTCAGGTCCCAGTTCCTTTCCCTGGGATTTATGAGAGATGAACAGGTAAGCTTAACTATAAGTTTTATGACTCCTGGAAAGACAGAAATTAAGTGATTTGTCCTAGGTCAACATCTAGTAAATGTCTAAGGCCAAATTAAAATTCATATCTGCCTAATTCCAGCTATTCTATGTACTGTAGACCCTAACTGCCTATGTCAGGCTATTCCCCAAATCCTTCCCTTTACCATCCTCCTCAGCATTAGCCTTGCTTTGGTGTTCATTTACCCAAACAAAATTTTGTTACTCTCTAGGTATAAAAATTCCTAGTCGCACTCCTTCTAGGAGTGGGGAACCTGTGGCCTCAGAGTTCAAGGTCTGACTGAATCCAAAGGGCTACCCTTGAGGACTTAGAGGGATGCATGTGGCCCAGAGGCCACAGGTTCCCCACCCTTGCTAGCCCATCGCTTTTTCATTCTTTCATCCCATCTTTTATTTAGAACTGCCAAACTGCCAGTATTTGACAAGTTTAATTATGCCTATTGCTTCAAGTTGTAGTACTATACCTGCTGGCCTATTTCAGAGTGGGCAGGGTTATAGGCTATTTATTTTTATGTTGATGACCCTATTTTGTTACTTCATGTGTAATCAAGACAATATTGATACCATTCTACAAGCTGCCATATGTCTTCATTGCTATTTGGCTTGTTATAAATTTTAACCTTCAGAAATGGTGGTGTTCTCAAAAGTGCTAGCCATAACATTACTAGGAGAATATTTCTGTCAAAGTCATAGTCTTTCGAAGTGGTGATCTATTTGAACTCATTACAAACAATTGGCAATTTTTCTAAAGAATAATTTCTAATATGACATTCTAAATAAATACTATTCTAAAAATATGATATTCTAAATAAAAATATATGCATATATTTCTATTCAACTCTGAACTCAGTATTTTGTCAATAAAAGTACATATCTAAGTGAATATATTGACAGACTATACAGTTTGTTAAGAAAGTCTAGTCAAAATGTGTTGCTCATGTTTTGTGGTAACAAAACACAAAAAATAAAGTATTTATCTTTCATGTATGGAGCAAATTATGGTTATTAATTCAATGAAATATTTTTGTACTATAAGAAATAATAACTATAATAAAAAAGAGAAACATGGCAAAATTTAAATGAACTGATACAAAGTGAAGTAAGCAAAAATGAGAAGACAACATATCTAATGACTATATCAATAGAAATGGAAAGAAGAACCAGGATAAAACAAACAAGAATAAATGTTGTAAAATTACAATGAACAAGCTTGGACCTAAGGGAGAAATATGAAAAGATACTTACCCTAACTCTTTTGCAGATGTGGAGAGAGTGCTAACACATATGGTAAATCACATAAAATATTATTTGACTTTTATTGATTGCTGTTTTTCCTCTTCCTTTAAGAAAAAATATATTACAAGACATTATTTCAGGTTTGGATGAAGAAGGGGAAAATGAAAGTAATATAAGCAGTGTAAAAATTTATGATATTCACTTCTGTAAATTAGTTTTTAAAATAAAATTAAGTAATACTGTGCTGCTTCTATTTTATAATGGGAAAGTGATTATAGCTTTTCTTTCTGATGAATGATTGGAGTTAGAGATACAATCTATGACTTTGAAATATTTGTCTTTGCAAAGCTAATTGAAATAAAAATTGTGACTTTAATTTCGTTATTCCAATACACTAAACATGTCAGAGTTAAAAGATTCAACTTTTATTGAAATATTTTTCATATGCAGACAATACTTATAGTCATATTATTTTAAGGAGTAATGTGGTCCCAAATAATTTTTTCAAGGAATTTTAAACATTTTGCTATTGTGATGTCATTGTGATGGAATTGTATTTTTTCTAGATCCTAAATATTCCATTAATGAGATATTCCCAGCCACAGACTTCTGTTTACCGTTGCAGCACCATTCCATCTGGGCTTATCTGGAATTTAATTGTTACCATTGTAATGTTGATTCTATATAACTGCCCTGTAATCTTTTACCAATGTAATGGAAAAATAATGGCATTATAATGGGCTCCCCATAATTCCTTTTTACTATTATAATGCTGTCATAATGGCATTATAAGGGGGTCTCCAGAAATAGGGGTTGAAATCATTTCGCCACCCTCCTGACAGTGCAATGGGTCTCCATGGAGTTTATGTGAAGTTGTTTTGCTCCTATAATGGCATTATTAATGCAGTCTCTGTAGACAGGCAGGGAAATTGTTTGACCAGCATAATGTGGTCTTCATGGCCTTACAATAAAGTAGCTTAGTAGTGTAATGTGGTTTCCATTAACTTGTGCTAAAATCATTTCCCTATCATAATGGGCTTATAATAGGGTGTCCGTGGACATGGGCTACCATGATTTGGTTCTCTTGATGGCATCAGAGTAGCACTGTTGTAAAGATAGGTAAAATAAAGAAGATTCTAAGTGGTTGTAGCATAAGCAGAGACTGTAAGTAATGGACATCTACTTTTCACACTTAAATATTGTGTGGTTTTTCTTTTAGAAACACTGTACTAACCACAATACATTCCATAAACCATTTCTCATTCCTAAAGAAGAAAAATTCAATCAATGAGTACTACCTCACTTTTTATTCTAATCTATTTTTTAAAATCTTATTATTCTTGTTATTCTTTTTCTGACTTCCAATTTCTCATATGTAGATGTATATACACATATGTATATGTGTACATAGATACATATATGTATACAGAGAGAAGAAGAGAGAGAAATGGGCAGACAGAAGATATAGATAGAGAGAAAAATAGACAGAGAGACAAACAGACATGACAGATAGATAGATAGATAGATAGATAGATAGATAGATAGATAGATAGATAGATGGATGGATGGATGGATGGATGGATGGATGGATGGATGGATGGATGGATAGATAGATAGATAGATAGATAGATAGATAGATAGATAGATAGATAGATAGATAGTTTAAACCTGTGATTCAATGGTGGAAGAACTTGGAGAGGAGATTCTCTCAGTTTCTTGTATATAATCAACCACTCTGCAATGTGTAGAGTTAAAGAATTATCTGTATCACTGAAAGTATAAATGACTTGCCCAAAGGTACAAAGCCAGAATACATAGGCAGCATCCAAAGTAGAACTTTACTCTAGGTCCCTCAGTCCCAAAGGCTGCCTCATTCATTCTTCCCTTGATGATGAAAACTGTAACTTTGGAGATAGCCTCTGAAATTGCTGAGATTTAAAAATTGAATAAAAAATCCCTGCATTGGAATAGTTACATTAACTCAGCCAAAGAAGTTATGAACAAAAAAAATGCCTTTGTCATATTGCATTTGTTTGTGGAAATAAAGAGATTTCTATCAGCAATTGGAGGTGAGTCCATTAGCATTTCAAAATGCTTTTCCATTTCAAAATGGTTTTCTTTAAAGGACCTAAACTTCATGAAAAATGCATAATATTCCAGGAAAATGGTAAAATACTGTGTTACTCATTCCTATGGACTATGAAAATTTAACACCTATAAAATATCCAGTTAGACATGACAAAGCTAGAGGAAGATTTTAGAAGCTCATTACCTTTCATAGACTGGCAAAAAAACAAATATTCATATTACAAATACAATGCTCAAAATATCATGAAGAACATAGTCAATCAGCTGTGCTAGAGGCTGACCTTAATCACAGAGAAAACTGTGACCCAAAATTTCCAGGACAAGACACTGATTGTTAAAAAACTTAAGAACAATGTATTCTAAAAAATAACTATACCAAATATTAACTTAATCAATAATTTTAATTGAAAATTAAATTAATCATTAATTTCCAAGCTATATGGAATGAAAGGTTTAGATAAAAATCACATTGAAATAAACTGAAGTACATGTCATCTCTGTTGTTTCTCCCTCTATTGATGTCATACTCAGTAAGTTAACAGAGGATACAGCTAGCACTTTGATGAAACTACAAAAATCAGGATGTTAGGAACTTCCAGGATCCAAGATGGTGGAGTGATTGGTAAATGCTCTACCCCTCCCCTTGTTTAACTTGAAAAACTTGGAGAATATTACCCAAGGAAAAATCCTGGAAAAGTGGGGTGAGCCAAAGGGGTAAACAATCTCTTAGTCCATGAGGCTAGGAAAATTACAAAGAGGAGTCCCTCTTGCTGTGGCTGAAGGGGACCAGTGCATGACCAGAGATGTCCCAGACAGCCCCAACTCAAGGAATCAGGAGAAGATTCTTAGCCCCAGGGGTTGGAGCCCCGATTTGTCCACATGAGGACCCCAGGGTTGCCTCAGAATAGCCAGGGGAATAGGGAAGTACAAATGGGGTTAACCAAACACTGAGCCTGCCAATGTACAGGAGAGTAGACTTCCTGTGGCCAAACAACCCCCCCTTCACTTAATGCAGCTAGCTCCAAGGTAATTCCAGGAAAACTCAGAAAGACTTCACCTGGCCTCTGCTTTGGCACATTAGCAACCTCAGCACCAGGTAAGCTAGAGCATTCTAAATTCTAACTTAAAGCCACAGAGGCCACAATACACAAAGCCTCTAGTCCTAAGCAAAAGAATGATGGAATAGAGCCCCCTGTGCCCAAGAAGCAGAGATCCACATTAAAAACCAGTAAAGATAAGACCATAGAATCTTTCTATGTGGACAACGACTGAAATGTGAATATCAAAGAGGTCAGCATTGAGACTGTACTACCATCTGAAACTTCAGAAAGGAATATAAACTGGTCTGAAGCCCAAAGAGTTCAAGAAGGACTTTAAAGCCAATTAGGGAAGCAGAAGAAAAACTGGCCAAAGATTTAAAAAAATGGCAAAAAGAAATCACTGAAGAATTAAAGGGAAAATTGGAGTAATGGAAAAGGAAGCACAAAACCTAACTGGGAAAATTGGACAATGGAAAAAGAAGCACAAAAACTAACTGGAGAAAATAACTTTTTGAAAGGAAAAATTGAACAGATGCAAAAGTTAACTGAAGAAAACAATTTGATAAAAACTAGAATTGAATAAATAGAAACTAATGACTATGAGACATCAAGAATCAGGCAAACAGAATCCAAGGAATGATAAAAAGGAAGAAAATGTAAAACATTATTCCATAAAAAAACTGACCTGGAAAATAGATACAGGAGAGAAAATCTAAGAATTATTAATCTGCCAGACAGCCATGATGAAAATAAGAGCTTGTACAATATTGTTCTAGAAATCATCAAGGAAAACTGCCCAGAAGTCCTAGCTCCAGAGGGCTCAAAACAATCATGGAAAGAATCCACTGTTCACTTCCTAAAAGGGATACCAAACTAAAAAAAAACCCAGGAATATCATTGCCAAATTCCATAACTATCAAGTGAAGGAGAAAATATTGCAGGCAGCCAGAAAGAAACAATTCAAATATCAAGGAACTACAATCAGGATGATACAGATCCTTACAGCTTCTACATTAAAAGATCAGAGGGATTGGAATATGATATTCCATAAGGCAAAGGAGCTGGGACTAAATATAAATTACCCAGCAAAACTGAGTATAATATTTCAGGCAAGGAGACGGACATTCAACGAAATAAGGCATTTCCAGACCTTCTTTATGAAAAGGCCAGAGCTCAATAGAAAATTTGATCTTCAAACACAAACCTCAAGAGAGGCATAAAAAGGTAAACAGGTAAAAAAACATGTGGTATTCAACATGTGCAAACTGTTTACTTCCCTATAAGAGAAGATGATACTTGTTACTCTTAAGGATTGTATATTCATTATGATGTATAAAAGGGATATTCATAGATAGAGAGGATGGGTATAAAGTAAATGATATGATGATGAACAGGTTATTTAAGGGTGTGAAGGGATTGTAATGGGGAATGGGAAAAGAAGGAGGCAGAAAAATATATTACAGTAGAGGGAGAGGGGAGGGAGATGAGCATTGTTTGAGATTTACTCACGTCTGATTTGGTTCAGGGAGGGAACAACAAACTCAGTTAAGTATAGAGATCTAACTAGCTCTATAGACAGTAGGAGGGGAAAGGGGAAAGAAAAGGGAGGGGAGGCTAAAAGGGAGGGAGGAAATAGTAAAGGAAAAGGGAAGTTAAAGGGAGGGGGGCTGAAAGAAGGGAGGGAAGACTGCGGGAGTTGATGGGCAAAAATTAAAGCTCTATTGTGGAGGGAAAAGGAGAAGGGAGAACTAAAAGCATAAAGAGGAGGAAAGAGGATGGAGGGAAAGACACAGAGAGCAATCATAGCTGTGAATGTGAATGAGATGAACTCTCCCATAAAATGCAGACAGATAGCAGAATGGATTAAAAACCATAATCTAACAATATGTTGCTTACAAGAAACACATTTGAAATGGGGGAAATACATACAGGGTAAAGGCAAAAGTTTGAAGCAGAATATTTTGTGCTTCAGATGATGTAAAAAATAGCCAGGTAGCAATCCTAATCTCAGACAAAGCAAAAGCAGAAAGAGATCTAATCAAAAGAGTTAAGGAAGGAAATTCTATCCTACTAAAACATACCATAGCCAATGAAGCAATATCATAACTAAACATATATGCCCCAAATGGTGTAGCACCCAAATTCTTAGAGGAGAAGTTAAGGGATTTACAAGAAGAAATAGAAAGTAAAACTATGTTAGTGGGGGAGCTCAACCTCCCCCTCTCTGAACTTGACAAATCTAATCTGAAAATAAATAAGAAAGAAGTTAAGGAGGGTAATAAAACTCTGGATAAGGTAGATATGATAGTTCTCTGGAGAAAATTGAATGTGTATAGAAAGGAATATACCATTTTCTCACCAGTATGTGGCACATATGTAAAAACTGACCACATACTAGGGCATTAAAAACCTCACTATCCATTGCAGCAAGGCAGAGATAGTCAATGCATCCTTCTCAGATCATAATGCAATAAAAATTATATGTAATAAAAGACCATGGAAAGATAAACCAAACTTAATTGGAAATCCTAAAGAATGAGTAGGTTAAACAACAAATCATAGGAAAAATCAATAGCTTCATTCTAGAGAATGACAATAATGAGACAACCTACCACACCTTATGGGACACTAAAAGCAGTTCCTGGGGACGTTTTATATCTTTGAATGCCTGCAGGAACAAAATATAAAAAGAGGAGACTGATGAATTAGGCATGAAGCTGAAAAAGCTAGAAAAAGAACAAATTGAAAATTCCCAAGTTAATATCAAAGTATAAATACTGAAAACCAAAGGAGAGATTCATAAAATCGAAATTAAGAAAACTATTGAACTAATAAACAAAAGTAAGTGTTAGTTTTATGAAAAAAACAATAAAATTGATAAGACCTTGGTCAATTTGATTAAAAAAAAGAAAGAAAACCAAATTACTAACATCAAAAATTAAAAGGGTGAACTCTCTTCCAATGAGGAGGAAATTAAAATAATAATTAGAAATTACTTTGCCCAACTTTAGGCCCAGAAATATGACAATCAAAGTGAGATGAATGAATATATTTAAATATACAAATTGCCCAGATTAACAGAAGAGGAAGTTGAATAGTCAAATAACCCTATCTCAGAAAAATAAATCTAGCTAGTCATCCATCAACTCCCTAGGAAAAAAATTTCCAGGGCCAGATGGATTTACAAGTGAATTCTATCAAACATTTAAAGACCTGTCAATTCCATTATTATATAGACTATTTGCGAAAATTGGGGAAGGAGTCCTACCAAATTCTTTTTATGATACAAATATGGTTCTGATACCTAAACCAGGAAGAGCCAAAACAGAGGAATAAAATTATAGACCAATTTCTCTAATGCATATAGATGCAAAAATTTTAAATAAGATGTTAGCAAAAATAACACAGCAACTTATCATGAGAATAATACATTATGATCAGGTAGGATTTATATGAGGAATGCAGGGCTGGTTCAATATTAGGAAAACTATCAGTATTATTGATCATGTCAACAACAAAATTAACAGAAACCGCATTATTGTCTCAATGGATGCAAAAAAAAAGCTTTTGACAAAATATAATACCCATTCCTATTGAAAACACTAGAGAGCATGGGAATAGATGGAACTTTACATAAATAATAAACTGCATCTACCTAAAACCCTCAGCAAGAATTATATGTAATGGGAATAAGCTAGATACATTTCCAATAAGATCAGGGGTAAAACAAGAATGTCCATTATCACCACTGTTATTCAATATGGTGCTAGAAATGTTAACTGCAGCAATAAGAGAGGAAAAAGACATTGAGAGAATTAGAATAGGCAAATAAGAAACTAAGTTATCACTCTGTGCAGATGATATAATGATGTACTTAGAGAATCCCAGAGAATCAAAGAAAAAACTATCTGAAATAAAAAACAACTTTGGCAAAGTTGTAGATTACAAAATAAACCCACATGAATCATCTACATTTCTATGTATTACTAACAAAACCCAACAGTTAGAGATAGAAAGAAAAATCCTATTTAAAGCTATGGTAGACACTATAAATATCTAGGAGTCTACCTGCCAAAACAAACTCATGGACTGTATCAACACAATTACAAAACACTTTTCACACAAATAAAGTCATATCTGAGTAATTAGAAAAGCATCATTTGCTAGTGGGTAGGCCAACCTAATATAATAAAAAATGACAACTAAATCTAAATTAATTTACTTATTCCTTGCCATACCAATCAAACTATCAGATAATTATTTTCTAAAGCTAGAAAAAATAATATCAAAATTCATCTGGAAGAACATAAAGCCCAGAATATCAAGGGAACTAATGAAAAGAAGTGCTAGGGAAGGTGGCCTAGTTCTATCTGATTTCAAATTATATTATAAAGCAGCCATTATCAAAACCACTTGGTACTTGCTAAGAAATAGAGTGGTAGACCAGTGGAATAGGTTAGGTACTCAAGACACAGTAGCCAATTAATATAACAATCTGCTGTTTGATAAACCCAAGGACCCCAGTTTCTGGGATAAGAACTCAATGTTTTACAAAAATTGCTGGGAAAACTGGATAACAATGTGGCAGAAACTAACCATAGGCCCATGCCTTACACTAAACACAAGAATAAAGTCCAAATGGATACAAGATCTATGTATAAAGAATGATATTATGAACAAATTAAGGGAACAAGGAATATTGATTTGTCAGATTTATGGAGAGAGGAGAAATTTTGGACCAAACAAGAGATTGAGAACACTATGAAATGCAAAATGGATAATTCTGATTTCATTAAAGTAAAAAATTTTTGTGCAAACAAATCCAGTGCAACCAAGGAGGGAAGCAGAAAACTGGGAAGGAAGTTTTGCAACTAGTGTCTGTGATAAAGATCTCATTTCTAAAATATATAGAGAACTGAGTCAAATTTACAGGAATACAAGTCATTCCCCAATTGATAAATAGTCAAAGGATATGAACAGGCAGTTTTCAGAGGAAGAAAGTAAATCTATCTATAATGATATGAAAAAAAATGCTCTAAATCACTATTGATTAGAGAGATGCAAATCAAAACAATTCTGAGGTACCATGTCACATCTATAAGATTTACTAATGTGATGAAACAGGAAGATAATAAATGTTAGAGAAAATGTGAGAGAGTTAGAACACTAATTCATTGTTGGTGGAGCTGTGAGTTGATCCAATCATTCTGAAGAGCAATTTTGAACTATGCCCAAAGGGCTACAGAAATGTGCATACCCTTTGACCCAGCAATATCACTTTTAGGATCCCAAAGAGATCAAAAAAATGGGAAAAAGTCCCACATGTACAAAAATATTTATAATAGCTCTCTTTATGTTGACCGAAAACCGGAAATCAAGGGGCTACTCATCAACTGGGAAATGGTTGAACAAGTTGTGGTACATGAATGTAATGGAATACTATTTTACTATAAGAAATGATGAACAAGAAGACTTCAGAGAGGCCTGGAAGGACTTATACAAACTGATACTGAGTGAAAGGAGCACAACCAAGAGAACTATGTACACAGCAACAACCACAGTTGCAAGGAATTTTTCTGGTAGACTTAGTCCTTCATAACAATGTAAGGACCTAAAAAATTCCTAATGGACTCTTGAGGCAAAATGTCTTCCACATCCAGAGAAAGAACTATGGAATTGGATAGCAGATGAAAGCAGACCATTTTCTCTTATGTCATGTTTTGTTTTGTTTTCTAGTTTCTGCCATTCATTTTAGTTCTTGTATGCAACATGACTAAGGTGAAAATGTATTTAATAAGAATATATTGTAGCACATAGATAAGACTGCATGCTGTCTCAGGGATGAATTGGGGAGAGAGGTGAGAAGAAGAGGGAGGGAGGGGAAAAGTCTAAGATATATGGAAGTGATTGTAGAAAAGTGAACACAAATAAAATAATTTCTAAAAATAAGAAAAATCAGGATTTTCTTTACCATAATCTATAGAACATTAAATCTAAAAAATAATAAAGATAACAGACCATTTCTCTCTGAAATACATCAAAGTAATGATAAGAATAGATAATAATATTGGGCAATAGCAGAGTAGGGGTCTAGTAGTCTGGATATTGTGCAAGGCTAATTTTTATGCCCCATATTCATCACAATAACTCCAATACCTCTAATGACAATAACTCCAACTGAAATTTTGACAAATTGGACTTTAGGAAAACCACTGATTGGGCTATCACCCCTGGTCAGTGATCAAGACAGACAATCAAGACAAAGAAGTAGATGGGGTTCCCAGGAATTGTAGATTGACTTTACTCAGAAAAGGTTTGATGACCAGTTTGATATGAAGGATTACAGAGGAAGTAGTGCTAATTCACCTTCTAATGAAGATGAACCAGAAGAAAAAATCAGAAATACAAATTCCTAGGGTTTTGATGACAAAAAACAATGTCATTACCAAAATAGATTTTTAAATGGAGATAGGCATACTTAGACAAGAATTTTCTTTGAATGAATATAGTTAACATGAATATAGTTAGTATGAATATAGTTTGCAAATTATATAAAACACAGAAAATAACCAAACTGATATTTTCTATCAAAAATGATTTCATTCTGCCACAGTACTTGACAGAAAATATAAAACATTTCAGGACCTGCACATGGAAATACAAGATTGTTGCCATAGTAAGAATCATAGAAGAATAAATGGAGCTAGTGAAGAAGTCTAAGGACAAGCATCAAAACTATCGTGGCAGAAGCAACATGAGAGAACTATTGAATATCTGTAGAAAGGCATTAAAGATTGTAAAAATCTTTTAAAAAAAAGATTTGATGTCTTTTCTTTATTACTTTGATTCCTTTGTGTAGCCCTCTTTACCCCAAAGTATCTCTTATAATAATTATTTTTAAAAAGAAAATGAAAATTCAGCAAAGTTAATCAATATTTTGAAAAATATATATTCTATACAATATTTCACATCAGTGGGAGCCCTCATATCTGTTGATAATGGTAAATATAAAAATATCTGGCTGGTATACGCCAAAAACAAAATAAAACTTGAATGTCATGGTAGTCAAATAAAAAAGCCAACATGTGAAATGCTTTCTAAAAGAAAAAAAAGACCAAAGTTTAGAATTCCCTTAATTTTCACCTGAAAATAAAATGTCACAAAGTTAAGATGATACAAAGAGTCAAAGCACAGATACCATACAAATAACAACAAAAACAACAAATAGAAAATTCAATATAAAAATATTCTATTACAGTCTTAAGAAGCAAAGAAATTAGAGGAAAGAGAAAAAGAAGCCTAAATAAGGAAGAAGTAGAAAATTGTAGTCATTTATATGATTGCAAAATGTCTACCACAATGAAAAGGAAAGTTGGTTTAAATAAGAAATGGATGGCTTGTACAATTTCAATGAAATTGTAAGAGAACAGAATGCCAAAAGAGGTGACTAAAATTCTAATTACTTGGCAAAATGGAAGGCAGCAGGGGCAATACGATCAATAATTATTTGCTTAAATGCTTCACAGCGGTGCATCAATTGCTATCAAAGTACTTTACCAGATTCTTCTTAGACATATGCCCGATCTTGTGAAAAAGACATCTAATGTCTATTAAAAAGATGAGAATAAGCCACGTCAAAGCATCATGATATTTAAATTGTCTTTATTGATTATTACAAATCTATTACCTAATCCATGGCTTATGTACATACTGCAAATACATCAAATTGGCCCAAGTATAGTGAGAACACTTAAGTTTTTGATGTCCATGTCCAACAGTATGAGAGGAGAGAAAGGAAATGTATAGCAGAGACATTATGAATGAAGACTCAGCAGGCCTTGATACTAGATTGGATATGGGGTGGGGAAGGGTTACAGGGAGTGAGGAGTCCAGGTTTACAACTAGGTTGGTTGTCAGAGTATGAGGGCAAAAGGTGGTATCCTTGATCTTAATTTGAAAGTTAGGAAGAGTGGATCTCTTCATAATGCTCACTACTGTCATTGTCCAAAGATATTTTTGGTGAGTTTGCAGAAAATGAGATTATAAAAAAAAAAGGAAGAAAGAAAATGAGTTTATATCCCAGTATTTTTATTCAATCACAGAAGCAGTCATTTTATCCAGCTGTGCAAAAGAAAGCAAAACACTACATACCAAAGTGTATAAAACAACAGTGACAGTATAGAGACTTGCTATCAAATAGCGGGCTTATCTTCAGTATAGCTATACAATCCCCTTTAACCACTAGAACTCAACATTTACCCACTCTGTTCCCTTACACTACTGATCTACTTGGCTACAGTAAGGCTCTGACCTTTACTTAAACAATGTTATCAGCGTTTTATTTCTAAAAAGATGAGAATGAGATAAAACATAGCAATAGCAATAATTCGTGTTTATAGAATGTTTTGTGATTACAAAGCACTTTAAATCTATTTACTCATATTATCCTCACATTTGCCTCTGATGCAAATATTGTTTTATTTTGGTTATTTTATCAGTGCTGAAAGTTGAACGGAGAGATAAATGTCTTGCTCAAAATCAAATTACTCATACTATGCAGTCAAGATTTGAATTGACTCTAAATGCAATGTTCTTTTCATTGTTTCTAGAAATAAAAAAAAAAACAAAAGAAAAAATTAGACTAATTTGATACTATAGATATGATCTTATATAATTATTATATAGTAAAAATGATTTCATTTTTCCTAATTAATTCCTAATTAAAATGTAATAAAACAAATTACAAAATTATTTCTTATAATAATTCATAATTCTATAACACTTTACATTCATTATACAATCTGAATCTTACAACATCACAAAGGAAGAGATGCATTGATATCATTTTGCAGTGGAAAAAGCTAAGGCTCAGAGAGCTAGAGGGTCCATCCAATGCTTTTAACTTGAAACTTAATGACCATTCCACTGTAAAACAGTATAGCCAGACTGTCTACTTGAGTACAATGCATTACATAAATTTTATAATGGTCCTGGTCATCTAAGAACTTGCCATTTAAAGCAAAACTAATAAAGAAATACATAGAGCATTTATTGCAATTATCACATTAGTAGGTGTGCTTCCTCCAACAGTAAAGATTGAAACCCATCTATGCTTTCTCATCCTATGAAAACCAAGAAGTAAAAAGTGGAGAGATACAGTCAGACTTGAGGACTATCACTTTGGGACTTGGATGAAATATGGACTAGAGAGAGAAGAACCTAAAGACAGGGGAAAACCCTAACCCTAATCCAACATGGTTTTGATATATTGTTGGCTGGCATAAGAAATTAAATTGGAATTTTTTTGGAGTTTTGCAGAAGCCATAGACAACACAAAAATGTCAACAGATAATGCATAAAAAGTTTACAAAATCATAAAATGTATGTATAGTATTGTATAATATCAACTTATTTTATCTTTTAATACAATGAATACATACAACATTAAAAAGGTAAAATATGACCAAATACTTAATGCAAATTTAAAAATAAGGTACTATAAATACCTCATGCAAAAGAAAAAAAATCAGACTTCTTCTCTGGTATGAAGGGTGGGGCACAAATTTTTGCACAGATTTTCCAGATGATGCGAGCACTGCATCTATCTGAGTGAAGGAATTAGAAGATATGAGAGATCTCATGCACCTAGATACTAAAAAATGTGGCAACCGGTTGAATATGTGCAGTGAGCAAGAGTAAGGAGGTAAATATGACACCAAGGCTGCTGACTTGGTTTGTCACTAAAAATACAGTAATGCATTCAACAGAAATAGGCAGTAGAAAGTCTCCTCCATTAGATTTTGAGCTTCTTGAGGGAAGGGATTCTCTTTTGCCTTTTGTTGCATCCTCAGCACCTTAGTACAGTGCCTAACATGAAGTCAAGATTAGTCAGTGTTTGCTGACTGATTGACGAAATAGAAAAATTTGGAAGATGTGGGTTTTCAGAGAAAGATGAAATAATGAGAGCTATGAAGCTTGAAACAACCTTTCTATACCTGCTTATCCTATACAAATCAAAACATCCACCAAAAGCAAAACAGAGGGGAGGAAGGTGTTACTCCCCACACACTTCCATGGATTACAAGTCCACTCCTGGAAGGTATGAGGTTATCCTGGTGGTGAGAGCATGGGGATACTGGAATGAGGTGGGGGGATTTTCCTGAGCATCTGCAGCACATGCTTGAGTTATAGGTTATTACCATTTATATGGATCAAAGCCTTACTGTAGGTATGGAAGATTAGTAGAGTGAGGTAACAGAGTAGATGAGTTTTAAGTTGTAATGGCTAAAGGGAATTGTTTAGCTATATAGAAGATAAGACCAAAATTATCATAGGAAATGTGGATGTGGCCCATATTCTCATCCTCAGATTGGTATATTAGATACCTCTTTGGATTATGCCACATATCCTTCTTCAGGTACACAGACCTTACTGTGGACACTACTGCTCGAAGATATATGAGATTTGAAATAGAATTCTGCCCCACAAATGAATTCATCCTTTTCACTTCCTCTTTTTTCTTTTTTTAACTTTATTTTTATTTTCCACTCAATTCCATAAGTTTTATATCTTCTCCCCCTTCCTCTCCTCTCCCCACCCCAAGAGAGTGTGCCATCTGATATAGGCTCTCTATATACATTTCTATTAAACATATTTTTACATTAGTCATGTTACATAGAAAAATTAGAATGAGTGGGAGGGACTATGAAAAAGAAAACAAAACAACAAAAAAGAAAAGAGTCTGCTTTGCTCTCCATTTAGACTCCGGAGTTCTTTCTCTTGATGTGGATGGCATTTTCCATCATGAGTCCTTTGGAATTGCTTTAGGACTTTTCATTGTGGAGAAGGGCTAAGTCTATCAAAGTCAGTCAGCACGCACTATGGCTGTTACTGTATACAACGTTCTCCTGGTTCTGCTGACTTCACTCAGCATCAGTTCATATAAGTCTTTCCAGGTTTTTCTGAAGTCCACTTGTTCATCATTTCTTATAGTTCAATAGTATTCCATTACTTTCATATACCACAGCTTCTTTAGCCATTCCACAATTGATGAGCATCCCCTTAAATTCCAGTTCTTGGCCACCACCAAAAGATAGGCTATAAATATTTTTGTACATGTAGGTCCTTTTCCCATTTTTATAATCTCTTTGGAATAGAGTCATAGAAGTGGTATTGCTGGGTCAAAGAGCATGCATATTATTTTTCCTCTCTTTCTTTTTTCTTTATTTTTTGAATATTTTTAAATTTTTTTTTATTTTTAGCTTACAATGTTCATTTCAACAAAATTTTGAGTTCCAAATTTTCTCCCCATCTCTCCCCTCCCCCTACCCCATAATATCTTGCATTCTGATTATTATCCCTTCCCTCAATATGCCCTCCCTTCTATCACACCCCTCCCTTCTCTTCTCTCTTTTCTTGTAAGGCAAGACAGGTTTCTATACCCCATTATCTGAATTTCTTATTTCCAAGTTGTTCACAAAAACAATTCTCAACATTCATTCCTAATACTTTGAATTCCAAATTCTCTCCCTTCCTCCCTCCTCACCCATCTCCTCTGAGAAGGCAGGCAATTCAATATAAACTGTACAAATGTAGTTTTTCAAGAGACATCCATAATAGTGAGGCTGTGTAAGACTAACTATATTTCCCTCCATCCTATCCTGCCCCCCATTCATTCTATTCTCTCTTTTGACCTTGACCCTCTCCAGAAGCATTTACTTTTGATTGTTCCCTTCTCCCATTTGCCCTCTCTTCTGTAATTCCCCTCACCTCACTTGTGCCCTTCTCCTATACCCTTCTGTTTTGTGATTTCTTGGATTCTCATAAAGTCATTGGCCTCCATCTGTTCCATTCTAATTTTCAAAGAACTATTTTCTTCAATGAGCTTTTGAACCTTCTTTTCCATTTTTCTAATTCTGATTTTTAAAGCATTCTTCTCCTCACTGGCTTTTTAAACCTCTTTTTGCCAATTGAGTTAGCCTATTTTTAAAGGTGTTATTTTCTTCAGCATTTTTTTTTGGGTCTCCTTTAGCAAAGTGTTAACCAGCTTTTTGTGTTTTTCTTGCATCTCTCTCATTTCTCTTCCCATTTCTTTCCTCCACCCCTCTCACTTGATTTTCAAAATCCTTTTTGAGCTCTTCCATGGCCATTGAATATTTATTTTGGATGTTTGGCATACAGAAGCCTTGACTTCTATGTCTTTCCCTGATGGTAAGCATTGTTCTTCCTCATCTGAAAGGAAGGGAGGAGATATCTGTTCACCAAGAAAGTCACCTTCTATGGTCTTATATTTTTTTCCCTTTTCTGGGCATTTTCCCAGCCAGTTACTTGACTTCTGAGATTCCTCTCCACCCCTGCCTTGCCTCCAGATCTGCCCAGCTAGGGCTTGGGGTCTGAGATTCAATTCAGGTGCTCAGGTGGGGACAGGGCTGCTATTCAGTGTGAGATTAAGTTCAGCTGCTCGAGTGGGGACAGGGCTGCATCACAGGGCTCAGTTCCCTCAGGGGGTTTATGGGAAGACCTTCAACAGTGGATCCAAGCTCCTGTCTGCTTTGGGAGCTCCTGTCCTCTGCTACCTCTGCTGTTGCCTCCCAAGGAGGCCTGAGTTATGGAGACACCCTGCTCCCCTCTTGGCAAGCCAAGCAGTCTCTTTCACTGACCTTTGGCGTCTATGGATTGAGGGTCCTGCATGGCTGCTGGAGATTCTGTCCCTGAAGCCTGCTTGGATCTGCTCCTCTGGGTGCCAGGTGACTAAGGCAGGGCTGGGCTGTGATCCAGGTCTGGTACGCGACAGACCTTTGGTGTTGGTTTTTCAAGACTCTCTGGAACAGAAATCTCCTCCATTCCATCATTGTGTGGCTTCCACTGCTCCAGAATTTGTTGGGAGTTCTTCTTCATAGATATTTTATGGGCTGTGGGTTTGAAGCTAGCATACGTGAATCCTTCTACTCCACCATCTTGGCTTCTCCCCTCCCCTCCTCTTCTGTAGTGCAAGATACACTTTCATACCAAAGTGAATGAGCATGTCATTACCTCAGGCCAAATGTGAAAAGGGTAAGCGTCCCTTTTTCCCTCTCACATCTTCCCTTTTCTTCTCCACTGAAGAAGCTTTTTTGTGCCTCCTTGATGCATAAAAATTTATCCCATTCCATTTCTTCTTTTCCACTCCAATATATTCCTCTCTCACCCCTCAATTTTATTTTGTTTTTTTAGGCATCATCCCTTCTTATTCAACTCATGCTGTGTTCTCTGTCTATATATGTGTGTGTGCGTGTGTGTGTGTGTGTGTGTGTGCGTGTGTGTGTAATCCCTCCAACTACCCAAGTACTGAAAAACATCTTAAGAGTTAAAAATATTATCTTTCCATGTAGGAATGTAAACAGTTCAACTTTAGAAAGTCTGTTATGTTTTCTCTTTCCTGTTTACCTTTTCCTGCTTTTCTTGATCCCTCTGTTTGAAAGTCAAATTTTCTATTCACTTTTGGTCTTTTCATTTTGAATTCTTGAAAGTCCTGTATATCATCGAATGACCATTTTTTCCCCTGAAGCATTATACTCAGTTTTTCTGGGTAGGTGATTCTTAGTTTTAATACCAGTTCCTTTGACTTTTGGAATAGCATATCCCAATCCATTCGATCCCTTAATGTAGAAGCCGCCAGACCCTGCGTTATTCTAATTGTATTTCCACAATATTCAAACTGTTCTTTTCTGGCTCCTTGCAATATTTTCTCCTTGACCTGGGAACTCTGGAATTTGGCTACAATATTCCAAGGAGTTTCTCTTTTTGGATCTCTTTCAGGAAGTGATTGGTGGATTCTTTCAATATTTATTTTGCCTACTGGTTCCAAAATATTAGGGCAGTTTTTCTTGATAATTTCATGAAAGAAGATGCCTAGGCTCTTTTTTTGATCATGACTTTCAAGTAGTCCTATAACTTTTAAATTGTCTCTCTTGAATTTATTTTCCAGGTCAGTTTTTCTAATGAGATATTTCACATTATCTTCTATTTTTTTCATTCTTTTGGTTTTGTTTTGCAATTTCTTGGTTTCTCATAAAGTCATTAGCTTCCATCTGTTCCATTTTAATTTTTAAAGAATTATTTTCTTTAGTGAGATTTTGAATCTCCATTTCCATTTGGCTAATTCTGCTTTTTAAAACATTCTTCTCCTCATTGGCTTTTTGGATCTCTTTTGCCAATTGTGTTAGAATATTTTTAAAGGTGGTATTTTCTTCAACATGGTTTTTTGAGTCTCCTTTAGCCAGCTGTTGACTCTCCTTTCATGATTTTCTTTCATGGCTCTCATTTCTCTTCCCAATTTTTCCTTCACCTCTCTTATTTGGTTTTCAAAATCCTTTTTGATCTCTTCCATAGCCAGAAATTATTGTACATTTATTTTGGAGGTTTTGGACGCAGAAGTTTTGACTTCCTCTGATGTTATACTTTGCTGTTCCTCGTCTAAAAGGATGGAAGAAAATACCTGCTCACCAAGAAAGTAACCTTCTATAGTCTTATTTTTTCTCTCTTTATTGGGAATTTTCCCAGCCAGCCACTTGACTTTTGAGACCTTTGTGGAAAGGAGGGTATATTCTGGGGATCTCTAAGTTCTCAGTTCCTCCAAGGTGGCACAATCAAGAGAAAGTTTTTACTCCTCTCCTGGTCTGTGCACTGGTCTGGGAGCAACCAAAAACTTTTCTGCCTAGAATCTGCAGTTGAATTCCCTCACCACAACTGCCTCCAGCTTCACTGCTAGTCCTCCTCCTCACCCCTAAGTGGAACTCAGGGCTGAGAATCAGATCAGTGGCTCAATTTTCCCCAGAGGCTTTAGGTGGAGGTCTCCCAGGGCTGCCACTCTGGGCTGAGATTAGATCAGCCCTTTAATTCCCCCAGGAATTCTAGGTGGAGGGCTTTGAAAATGGCAGCTTCTGGAGCCCTCCCACTGACCTTTGAACCTGTCTGTGGTGTTTGTCAGTTGAGAAATCTGGGAACTGCTACTGCTGCTGGTGCCCTGAATTCTTCTCTGGGTCCTGACACTGCTGCTCTGCACTGGTCCGTGCTTGTCATGCTGGTTTGCTGGTCTATGTTCATCATGCTGGTCTTGAGCATGCACATTTTTATAGCTCTTTGGGCATAGCTCCAAATTGCACTCCAGAATGGATGAGTCAGTTCACAACTTTACAAGCAATGAATTAGTGGTCCAACTTTCCCACATGTTCTCCAACATTTATCCTTTTCATGTTTTTTTTTCATGGTAGTCAATCTGATACCTGTGATGTGATATCTCAGAGTTGTTTTTATTTGCATCTCTCTATTCAATAGTGATTTAGAGCATTTTTATATATGACTATAGATAGCTTTAGTTTCTTCCTCATCAGTTGGGGAATGACTTGATGAATTCATCATTTTAGCTTTACTAATTCTGCTTATGGCAGCAACATTCACTGAGTTTCTAATATTTCAATGCTTTAAGCTGAAAAATCTGTTTTGTAGAGTGAAGATCATTGAATGCAGGAACAGAAAAGTCCCATGTTAGAATCCAGATTGTGATATTTACAAACTATGTGATGATTAGCAAATTATTTACTCTCTCTAAGCCTCAAATGCCTTATCTAAAATGGGTGTAGCAATACCTGCAGTACCTATCTCTCTTGTGAGTGTCAAATGAGATAATATAATGTAAAGAACTTTGCAAACCTGGAAATACTATCAGTGCATATCAGCCATTATTATTTTCCCTGACATATCAGAGCCAATAAGTAACCAGATACTATTGATTGTAGGCTGCAATCTCCCTTCTCTATCTTTTTGCTTGTACCCTTACTGTCACCACCCCAAGAGAAACGCTCATTAGTGCTTCCTTGCACTGTTATAACAGCTTCCTTTTAGGTTTTCCCTTCACTAGTCTCTCTCCCCTCTCCAATCCATCCTTGATACTGCTGACAGAATAATTTTCTTATACATAGCACTAGTCATGTTTCTCTTCTTATCAGATATTTTCATTGTCTTTTTTCTTGCCTACTGAATAAAATCCAGCCTTCTCTGATGAGCATTCAAGTCCTTCACAATCTGACATCATCTTACTTTTTTCATTCTTATCTCATAGTTTTCTTGCCTGTATGGTTATACTCCATCAAAACCAGACTTCTTTGCTCACCAAACTCTGTGCCTTTCCTCATTATGTTTCCTCTATCCAAGATGATTTTTTTCACTTTTTCACCTATTCAATTCTTACCTATCCTTTAAAGCCAAATTCAAATACCATTTTGCTTCAGGAAGCCTTAATGTCCCTGTTGAATAAGGACTTTCCCTTCAGAATTTATGTTACCATTTGCTTGATTAACTCTCTAATATACTTGTCATGTTATATTTTGTTTTCTATTTTTCTGTTCATGTGTCACAAGTTTGGTGAGGATATGGCCTGTGTCTTTTTTAAATTTTGTAGTTCACCCTGGATCTAACAGAATGCTCTTCATACAACACAGTATGTGCTTTATATATGTTTGTTGTTGTAGAATAAAATGTAGCTATAAACTCCCTCTACCGAGTGATTCTCATGTATTTGCTCAAACCATTCCAGATTTCACGGAAGATGTAACCACAGAGATGACTTTATTCAATGATCCACTAAGGATCAACATGAAATAAAGCAGAAAGCTAGGACACAGAGCTCACCAATGGCCTTGTGGATATTTCAATATTGTTGTTGAAAACATTCTACATGAAGTCCCCAAATAAGAAGGATCCCTTCTTATTGAAGGGGTAGCATAGATGTAGAAACATTCATGTTTAAAGGGACTGATTTGCGGAGTCTATGAACAATCAGATTAATTCTTTAAACAACTTGAACAATGTAGGCTTGCCTGCCCATTGGTACCTTCCTATTGGATTTACAGAAACTGAGACTATTTCCAGCATGTTTGATTGATTAGGATTGAGGGAGATGGCCACTTGTTAGAGAAGCTGTTCCATATTGCACTCATTAAAAGCAAGCTGTAAGATGAGTACTTTCTCTTCCTGCCTCTGGCTCTCTTCTTTCTGTTCTTTGTCTCTGCTTCTGTTTCTTCTTTTCTGTCTCTACCTCAGTCTCTTTCTTTCACCCTCCTCTCCTCCCCTTTAGAAGACAAAGAGCACAGTAGAACAGATCTGTGCTCTAGGAAAATCTGTGCCCATGAACACTTGTTTTTTTCTCCAGCATTCCCCTCTTTCAATCCAGGAGCAGTGGGAATTTTTAGTGAAAAAGTATATGGGAAAGGTTAACGTATATTTGTCTTTGACCAACAAGTACATATAAAATGTTCATGATTTCATTTTTCTATATTAAAGAATGGAGATTTTGAATTCTCTGGGTTTTTTTTTAATCAAGGAATCTAGTTTTTGAGGCAGAGAGGAGAGATATCCAGAACACCATCAATTTAGGGAATTTGCTGATGGGTAATACCAATTTTAAGAACTTTTTGTAAATAAAAACTACACACACACACACACACACACACACACACTTCTTGAAATGTTGCTCCAAATGGACAATGGCCTGGACACAATGAACAAGAAGAATGATTAAGTTGGGAATATGGGAAATTATACAGTCCTTTCAACCAACCAATAAATATTTATTAACTACTTATAATTTTCCAAGCATTGCACTAGGCACTGCTGAAGCCTTTTACCCTCCAAATGCTTACATTCCATCAGGGAAGACATAAATGTGAAAAAAAAGTACATACGAAGGGAATACAGGATAAACTTATGGGGAGATGATACTGGCAGCTGAAGAGCTCAAGAAAGACTCCATTTAGAAGGTAGAGTTTGATGAGACTTTTGAAGGACATGTGGAATTCTAAGATAGAGAGGTGATGGCAGAAGGCTCTCCCAATAAGGTAAACAGTCAAGGCAAAGGCATGGAGAGTGAAGATGGAGTTTTCTCTGTAAGGAACCATAAGAAGGCCATTAATGATGTTGAACTGCTTACTGCTGCAAAAGCTTTATATCTTTTAACACCAATAAACTCCTACTGGTATTATATGTCTGTG
The DNA here is from genome assembly GCA_023548195.1 of Bettongia penicillata ogilbyi. NCBI lineage: Eukaryota > Metazoa > Chordata > Mammalia > Diprotodontia > Potoroidae > Bettongia > Bettongia penicillata. The sequence continues at coordinate 3,604,280 of JAJHZJ010000322.1, read as the reverse complement.
AAGCATTGAACACCATGATATTAGAACAATAAAACTGTAGGTTAATCAAAGAGAAGTGGAAAGACACATAGTGGGCTTAAATTAGCTTCAGAATATTGCATATGACCTTATAAAATACATCACCTGGGATGTGCATGATAGGAAATGAAGAAGGGCTGGCTAATCATGTAAACAGAATAAGGGACAGAAGATCTACAGTCTGAGATGGGACACAAAATTCCTGGAAAGCCTCTAGTGTATTGGACAGATCCAGTGCTTATTGGATTATATGTGATTGGATTAGGATAGATCAGATTGAATTCTCCAAGGAAAATTTGGATGGGGGGAGTTGAGGAGCTAATGAAGCCTAATTATACAAGATAAGACAGTTGGGTGGTAATCTGTACCAATGGATGGAATATTCACACTGATGAGGTGATTGTGGAGGTATCAAATGAATCAAAGTAATATACAGAAAAGATTTATTCATTTCTCTCCAAGTTGCATTACCTAATCTCTCCCCATTTCTTCCCCTCCTTCCCCCTCCATGACATATACCTTCATCTCTTCTTCCCCCTCCAGTCATTTGTCAACTTCTTTTTCTTTATGTCCTAAGGTTGAAGTTTAGGGGTTCTCTGGACCCCAAAAATAGTGAAAGCTGGGTCTTGCCTGAATGAATTCCACTCAGGCCTTCATTCAGCTAAAGAAACACCAAGTTTATTCAGGATCCACCATATTGCCCAGAGTCTTGAAAAATCTCACCATTGGCTAGACTCTTAAGGAATCTGAGTACCTTCATGGAATTGGTATGTGTCTTACATACAGAAAGATTGTGGAAGGGATCTAGGGTTGACCAAGTAATCTGGAATGACTACAGGAGGGATTTATGGAGGGTCTTGATGGGAGTGGCCAGTAACTGAGGTAACTAGAGGTCAGACACCAGGAACTAAGAGAATGGGATCTTCATGGGTCATGGTGGGAAGTAGCCAGAGTCAATCCAGTGGTAACAGACAATGGAGGATTAGGCTAGTTTAAGGGTAACAGATTTGGTTATGAAAACCCAGATCATGTAAGAAGATTCAAGGCAGTTCAAAGTGGGTTTTTCAGGGTCTACGGACAAATGGGACTCAGATTCTTTTGGGGTGGGGAGTAAAGATCTTGATTTGGGCCTGTATCCTGTCACTATTATCAATTCGATTGTAAAATCTCTGAGTTCAATGATTGTCTTTTTTTTTGCTTTTACTTATATTCCCAGTGCTTAATACAGTGCCTAGCATACAATAACCACGTAATAAAAGATGTTTATCTTTTACACAGACCTGATAATAGGCACATTAATGGGAGATCTAACCATTAAGGTTTAATGCCAGGTAAACTTTATATTTAGAAAGAAGTTATGAACATGAACAATATAAATCTGTATATAGCTTTTTTAGACTTAATTTTCAAAGCTATTAAGTTTCACCAATCTTTTCCTATCATCTCAATGGTACATTGGAATTTTACAATGAAATATTCATTACATTTGGCCCTTGGAATCATAAAGACCTGAGTTCAAATCAGACCTCAGATCCTTACAGTTTGTGTGACCCTGAACAATTTAAACTTAATCTGTTTCAGTTTCTTCACCTTTAAAAGGGATATAATAATAGTACCTACTTCTTAATGTCACTATAATGATCAAATGAGATGGTTCTAAAGTGCTTGACACAATGTCTGACACATAGCAGTTGCTACATAAATTTTTCTTTCCTTATAGATTTAGAGCTGGAAGGGCCCTTAGAAGTCAGTCATCTTGACCAACCAAAATCATTTTGCAAATAACTTACTCAAAGTTAACACTATAGACCTGAGATTTTATCCCAGACTATCCAATGACAAATCCTTAGTCCTTTCCACATCACCAAAATACCTCCCCTTTCTACTGCACTGCCTCTCCTCCCCCCATTTCTTCCAATTGTCATCCTACAGATCCTTCAAAGTTCAGCTCATATGTTACCTTCTCTGTAAAGATGCTAATGATCCTTTCAATGGAAATTATTTATCTTTCATCTGGTCTCAGAACTTCTATGTACTTTTCATAGAATTTCATATTCTAATATTTTTTATTAGAGGTTTTATCCAACTCAACTAAATTGTAATTATCTTAAAAACCAGCAACCATGTTTTACTTTTCTTTATGTCTTCCCCATATTCCAAGTGCATTTCACATTGTTGGGCCTAAATTAATATCTGTTGAATAAATGAATGAATGTAGACATACAAGATAATGTGGAAGTAGAGGAAAGATCATTGATTTGGAATCAAAGACCTAGGTCTCCCACTACCCCTTTTTAAAGCTTAGCTCCTTATTCCCTTTGTGAAAGTTAAGCCAGTCACAATCTCTACGAACTTCACTTTCTTCATTTGTCAAATGAGAGACTCTTTAAAATTCTTTCCAGCTCAAAATGCTCAATTTCTATTAGTCAGCATTGAGAAAAATCTTGTCAGAGATATGGAACAAAAAGATGTCACTAACTTTTCTGTTGTTGCTGCAAAATGAATAATGAACCAAGTAAGAAAGTGGAGCACAAGTCCAATTTGGAAGGTCAGTAGGACTGCTCCTTAAACGTTCTTGAGATTGGTGCAATGTCATTCATTTGAATGCTTCCTCTTGTGACATGATCTTAGCTACTCTCAACATTAGCACATGGCCTTTATGGTTTGCTGTAATGACAGTAAAAGATACCAGGCATGCAATTCCTCACCAACCTTTTCCCTAAATGCTTACCTAAGTGCACTGGCCAGAACTTGTGCTCACTGGAATAGATTTCATAAAACCCCAACTTAGTATCTTCTCAATGCTACAATGTACCATCAGAATATGAGCAATGGATGTATCAAAGTAAATAATAATAACAATAAAGGTAAAAATATCATGGGCCTCTGACTCTCAATATGAATGCTTTCTGCCTTTATATGGCACTTAATTGTTTGCATACATTTCATAGTCAGTCTATGTCCTTTGACTTGGAGCATAGATACCATGAGTGAGAATTTACTAGTCAATTTCCTTGAATTCCAAATTCAATACTCTTTCCACTATACCACATTATTTCCCTTGATTCTAATTTTCTTTTGTTAATTGTCTTTCTGTAATCATGAGATAGTATGACCAGAAACCCAGTTCCAGAATGTGGTCATTGTGGTAATATTGCTATTGTGGCAAAAGGACTGAGATAGTGGAATTGGACTACAAATTAGAAAAGATGGGTTCTACATACACACATGTGCACAATTTATATATATATATATATATATATATATATATATATATATATATATATATATATATATATGTATATATACACACACACACATACGTGTTGTTGTTTGTCCTTTGTTCTCAAAGAGATCCATTATATCAGTGAGGTGATACCATGACTTATAAGAGAATCAGATGTAAGTAAGGGAGGGCTTTGCAAAGTCACAAGCTTTACTCTCTCCTCTGGTGCCATTTGGGTCTAGTGGTCAGATATAGATCAGGATGACCAGAGATGGTCCTGGAAGCAGTGGGAGATTTCAACCTTTTCAAGTTAAGTACTTTTCCAGAGCTGTTTGACTAAGGCAATACCCATTCAGTGATTAAGTCTAGGTAGGTAGTGAGTAAAAGAATGGCTCCTTTTATCTAGTCAAAAAAAAACAAAACAAACCAGTCTGTGAGGGGAAAAACCTTAGGGTTTCTGGCCAAAAAAGAAACAATTGCTATTTACACTCTGAGTCATGGCGCCCAAACAATAACAAGCGAAGCTCTGGTTGGAACCTATTGTTGGGCCATCAATGAAAGCTGGAATGGTTTGGGTTTAAGGCACGGTCCTTGAGAAGCAAATTTAGCCCATAAACGCCAAGATATTTTTCCAGGTTTCAGGGATCCAAATTTATATTCCATTGGGCAGAACTTCCACAGGTAAGGGTATGATTCCCTATGTGGACAGAAGGAGGGAAAGAAATAGGGAGGAAGGAGGAAATGAAGGAACAAAGGAAGGAAGGAACGAGTTGCATTGTCCAACTGGAAATGGCCAGTTGGGTCCCTTTTGGGGCAGTTATTACTACTCACAGATTGTTGTCTGTCCTTCATTCTCGAAGAGGTCCATGGCATCAGGAAGGTGATACCATGACGTGCAAGTGAATTGGATTTAAGTGAGGCAGGGCTTCTCAAAGTCACCAGCTTAAACTCTCCCCTCTAGAGTCCTTTGGGTCCAGTCGCAAGATTTAGATCAAGAATACTGGAGGTGATCTACATATATGTGTACATACATATACAATGCACCTATAAAAGATGCATGAAATATGTATATGTACACATGTACACATATGTATACATGTGTATATGCCACACATATGTAGATGTGCATATATGCACATTTAGCTAGGTATACACATATGTATATACATGTATATGCATAAATGTGTTTAATATCTTTATTGCAGTTCTTTTTGTAGTGACAACTAGAAACTGGGATTCCCCATCTATCAGGGAATCACTAAGTAAATTCTTGTTATTGAGTGCATAAGAAATGATTAAAGGAATAGTTTCAGAGAAACCTAGGAAGACTTTTATGAACTGATGCAGAGTGAATATGTGAAAACCAACATTACAAACAAACAAACAACTTTGAAAGATTTAAAAATTCTTATCAATAAAATGACTGTCCATCAATGCAGTTGACCTAAGATAAACTTTGCCACCTAAATCTGAGGTGATACATTCATGATGGAAAGTGAGATATATTTTCAGACATGCCTAATAGGGAACTTTTTTCTTGAATATGCAAGTGTTATATTTTTCTTTTAAACTGAGGGTCAAATGGGAAGAAGAGAAATTAAAGGTGTTTTTTTTTTAATTGAGATATAAAATAAAATGAAAAACCTAAAGATATGGATTCTAATCACTTTTCTGTACTAACTCTCAATTTCTCCTTCCAAATGAAGATTTTTAGACTAGATGATTTTGGTCATGGGATCATAGATTTAGACTGAGACAGACAATTTGTCTAAGTTCCCATAGCTAGAGAAATTCTGACATAGGCTTTGAAGACAGGGCTCCCTCACTCTAAGGCTAGTTCATATCCACTTTACCATACTGCTTTTTATTTATAAAACTTCTTCTAACTTACTCAAATTTTAACTAATATTTAATTTTTCTATAAAGTTACTGTACACAAAAAAAGTCCAGTAATGTTGGGTGAACTTTGTATAGAGGATAAATAAGTCAATCCACATGGATTTATTAAGTGATTACTTTTGCTAGATATAATGCCAAATGCTTGGGACTCTGAAACAAAAATAGAAATACTTGAATACACACACACGCACACACACATGAAAGAATGTTTGGGAGGAAGGTATTAGTAGTTGAGATCTTGAAAGGCCTCTTAGGAAAAGGATCTTCAGCTGAGTGGAAGGAAACTGATTCTAAGAGGAAGAGATGAGAAAGGAATGAATTCTAAACATGAGGGTCAGCTGGGGAAAAGGCAGCAAAGCAAGAGATGGACTAGTACTTGTGAGGAAACAAAAACATCAGTTTAACAATTTGACTGGACCAAAGAGCGTATTAAAAGGAAGCATTATGCAAGAAGCCTGGAACGAGCGCTGAAGCTAGGTTGTATCTGATCCTAGATGCAATATGGAGGTGATAGAATAAGACATAACAGGCTTTCCTCACTTATTTAGCAAAAGTTTGTTACACGCAATTAGACAACATGCCATAAAGATTTGCTCAAATTTATTGTAGCGCTGAGACTGACTTCTAAAAAATATATTAAAGGCTAATTGCTTGATCAGAGATGCAACATCGATTTCCTACTTGTTCTAGGCAGATGCCAGTCCAAGTCAAAAGTGTAGATCCACAGACAAGAAGAAGCCCTCCCAACTGGTTAGTCATGGAATATATTTTCAGGTATGTCCCTATGGCTTCATTTATTTATTCCATCAATATTTGTTATAAGTCTAGAATTATGTAAGGAACTAAGGGAAATTGTGTGTAGGGGGTGTTGCAAAAGAGCTACAAAAATGAAAAGATTATTCTTCTCATTATTGAGGAACTTGTATTCTAGTAGTGGAAATGAGCCAGGGCCATAGCTCACTATCTTACATGGGATCATATGAATGTATAACAATGGAGCTATGAAAGTGTTACATCCAAAGGAGTCCTGAGGAGAGAAAGATTTCTTCTAGGTGGGAGGCCCAGGAAAGGTTTCATGTGAGATGAGCCTTGAAGGATGGAGAGTAGGACACACAGTGACATTGTCATCAGTGTCCCCTTCAAATACAGAGAATAATTTATTGCTGCAGTAATACCAGGCATATTATGGAACTGGTGACTAGAGAACTGTTACAGAGGAAGTCATTGAGATATTTTGATATGTAAAGGAAATGGTTTGTCAGTCAGTCAACAAGATTTATTGAGGCTACTGTGTTTGGGGAACTATACTTTGTGTGAGAGAGAAAAAGAAAAGCTGAACATTGGGGAAATCTTTTCCTCAGAAATGATATGGAATTAGTTCATAGTAAACTGATATTTAATATCAAGAGTTCTTAGTTTTGGAATAAGAACATTTTAAATACCAAAAAAATGTGGTTTATGTGTCAGTTTTGGGAGGAAGGTCCAGAGTCCCCTACTCATTGTCACTGCTCACTGCCTTACAGACACCCATTTCACATCTCCTACCATCACTGCTTGCTACAGTGGTCATGATCTATAACCAGAAATGGACTATTGGAAGACTGGGTGGCATAGCGTGTAGGTCAGGCCAACCACAGTCATAAGTGGGATGCAGCCATAATCGGGCACTGAGTAACAATCGATCTGTATTTCTCAGTGGCCTGTGGGATAGACCTAAGCTTTTCTAAGACATGATATTTCCCAGGAGACTGGCTCCTGCATAAAGGAGATATTTAGTCACAGGGAGAGAAAAACAGTCTATTGTTGAAGCAAATTGAGAGAGCACCTAGGGAGGAATGCATGGAGAAGAGGACTAGACCGTAGCATCTGAGAAGTTCTGAGCTACCAAAGTCAGAGAGCTGAACTTAGGAATGGAATTCTGTTGTCCATTTTGAGGATATAAGGCTGTACAACTTCTAGACTTTACTAATGATGTGAGGTTTGTTCATTATTGGTCCTTTGTTCTCAAAGAGAGCCATGACATCAGAAAGGTGATATGACTTATAAGTCAATTACATTTATGTGAGGTAGGGATGTGAAAAGTCAACAACCTCATTCTCTCTTCCAGAGCCATCTGGATTCAGAGGCAAGATACAGATCAGGATGACTGAAGATGGCCCAGGATGCAGTGGGAGACCTTGGCCTTTTTAAGTCAAAGTCTTTCCCAGGTCTCAGTTTGACTGAGGCAATATCCATTCAGTGATTAGGCCAGGTAAGAAATGAAGCAAAGAATGGCCTCGTTTACCTAGTCAAAAAAGAAAAAAACAAAAACAAACCAAAAAAAATCAGTCTTGGAGGGGAAGAACCTAACTCGCATTGACATTGGAGTCCAAAGATTGACCAGGTAAGGCTTGGGCTGGAGCCTATCAATCAATCAATAAAAGCCAGAGTGATTTGGGTTTAAGACATGGTTCTTTAAAAAGTAATCTAGCCCATAAACCTCAAGATATCTTTCGAGGTTACAGTGTTCAAAATTTATATTTCTTTGGACAGAGCACCTGTAAGTAAGAGTATGTATTGCCTGATTGAAATGACCAGCTGGGTCCCCAGTAGGACAGCTACTACTACCCACAGACTGTTGTTTAGAAGAGGACCAGAAGAACAACAGGTCCTAGTCCAAGTCTCACTTGGTCATTATTTAGACTTTGACAGCTCAGAGTGAGTGTAAATAGCAATTGTTTGTTTTGGCCAGAAAACCTGAGGGTTTTCCCCTCCCAGACTGATTTTGGTTTTTGGTTTGTTTTTTGACTAGGTAAAAGAGGCCTTTCTTTTCCTCCTTTATTACCTACCCTTCATCTCTGAATGGGCATTGCCTCAGTCAAACTGAGACCCAGGAAAGATCTTAGCTTAAAACGGGTAAGGTCTTCCGCTAAACCAGGGCCATCATCTGTCATCCTGATCTCCATCTTGCCACTTTGACCCAGATGATTCTGGAGGAGAATGTGGGCTTGGTGACTTTGCACAGCTCTCCCTCTCTTAAATCCAATTCATTTGCAACTCATGACATCAGTGATGTGAGCAAAGCTGTAGTGAGAGGACAGAGTAAAACTCAAGATCCAGCAGCTCTGTGGCATAGCAGATAGTGTGCTGGACCTTAGAGTGAGGAACACTTGACTTCAAATCTTGCCCTCATTACCTGTGTGATTATGATTACCTGTGAAGCTAGATAGCACAGTGGATAGAATACCAGGCAAATGTTACTCAGGAGCACCTGAGTTCAAATCCAGCAATGGACATGCACTAGCTGTATGACCCTGGACAAGTCACTAAATCTATTGTCTGCCTCACATTCTGCATCTGCAAAATTGGTATAATAATATTGTCTACCTCTAAAGGATTACTGTAGGATCAAATGAGATAATAATTGTAAAGCCTTTAGCACAGTACCTGGCATACAGTAAGCTCTATATACATGCTAACCAGGTAGTAGTAGTATAGCAGTAGCAGCAGCAGCAGCAGCAGCAGTAGTAGTAATAATAGTAGTAGTAGTAGTAGTGGTAGTAGTAGTAGTAGTAGTAGTAGTAGTAGTAGCAGTGTCCTGGCAAGTCTCTTAATCTCTGTCAGTCTCACTTTGCTTATCTTCAAAAGGGAAACAATTATAGCATCTACTTCATAGGGTTATTGTAAGGATCAAATGAGATATATAAAGCACTTTGCAAACCTTAAAGAACTTTTAAATATAAACGTTATATATTTTTATTATTAGTGACAAGTTGTAGGGCACAGGTTTTGGAAGGTGTTGTGCTGTTTTTCACAGTTCGCTGGCATGAATCTGGATAAGGAAAAACTCCACCTCCAGAATATGACATGGAAGAGGACAGCAATAATGGATTACAATGCACGCATTCATTTGGCAAATGGTTCCTGACAATATTTTTTGCTTTTCTTATTTTTATTTTCTTTTTCTGTTCCAATTAAATTTGCTTCATTTTTGTTTTGTTTTTTGGATCTGGTGTTGTTTCACTATGCCAGTATGACTATAGCTAAGGATTCAGATCTGAGTTACATTTAGAGGTCTGCAGTTTCACAGAGGGTAAGGACTTGAATATGGGGGAGGGAGACACATTTATCAGAAAGTATATACCTCCTCATAGGCGCACGCACCACACACACACACACACCTTAATGAACAGCTAATATTGCTGATTAGGATAAGCAGAGACTATCTTTAGAGTCTTTCTGGACTCAAGGCTTCCCACTGTAGTTTTCCTTTTTCTACTCATCTATTCCCTCTAAGTTTCTTCCCTGGCACCCCATAGAAAGTCATTTCCCCCTAGGTTTCTGGTCTCCTACAATCTTCCCTTGATTTTTAAATTGTCCTTATCCATTTAACCTACCTCAGTAGCAGTTGTCATAGGATAAGTTTCTGACTGAAGAATTCAAGGCCACAGAACCATAGTATTCAGTAGATCACTTTACTGAGAAGGAAATTGAAGCTCAGAGAAACTGAATACCAATTTCACATAGGTAGAAAGAAGCAAAGCTAGGATCCAAAGTGTGGTACAATAGAAAGAGCTCTGATTTTAGAATCCAAACTCGAGCTCAAATCTCACCTATGGCACATATTGTATGTGTGACCTTAGATTAATCATATGCCCTTCCTGAACTTCAGTTTGCTCATTTGTAAAATGAGGCTGGATTATGTAGCCTCTGAGGATCCTTCCACCTTTGGATTAATGATACTAATAAATTTCACATGTTCATATTTATATATATATACACATATATATATACATATATGTGTATATATGTGTGTATGTGTAGATATATACACACATATATATATATATATTCATTAAATTATATGTGTGTAAGGCAGTTTCTATGAGGCCTTGACTAAATCTAGTGATATTTCTACTACATCATTTTGGTTTTTCATTTATGCACTGCAATATATCTAACATGGGTGATAGTCCGTACCACCTAAGTATATTATCTGTCCTATCACAACATTAACAAATTCTATTTTTCTGCCCCAAATCTCAGCATGCCTTTTTATTTGAAGTGAAATATGAACAATTAATTCATCAACATTTCTTAGTTAAAATAGATGATGTCATTATATTCTTTGGAGAGTAGGTTCAGTTTATTCATTAATCCACATTCATATCCTCAAAATGCCAGGGTTTTCTCTTTATTACATAGGCTCCACAGACTCTCTGACTGAAGTAATCTGAAGCACTAAGTTACACTTCTAGTTTGTCATCTTTTATGCCTATATATTGGCAGGGTTGCATTTCTCATACCAGGTCCTTGACAAATCTTCATTCTCCTGACTTACTTTTCTTAATTCTGCTCCTTTCTTTGTTTTCCAAAATTTTCCCACATATCCCTTCCCAGTCGCATTCCAAGGAGCCATCTATCATAATGAAGTCAAAGAGAAAGAAGAGAAAAAAATCTAAAAACATACTAATATATTAAAAATATGAAAATACATACAAAGCCCACTTGTGGACCTCCCACCTCTACAAACTACTAGAAGTAGATAGCTTCTCATATCCCTCCTTTGAAGGCATTGTTTTTCTCTAATTTTGCAATGTTTATTTTCTACTGTGCTTTGACTATTCTCTCCATTTAGATAGTTTTTAGTCATTACATATATTATTTTCTTTGCTTTGCTTACTTCATCCTGCATTTATTTGTGTAAATCTTTCTATGCTTCTCTACATTCATCATATTTTTTTCATTACTCACAGCACAGTAATATTGGATTATGTTTGGTACCACACTATGCTTAGCCTCACCCTATCAATGGACATGAATTTGGTTTCAGTTCTTTGCTCCCATAAAATAGCTGCTACAAATATTTCAGTCCATCTTCTTCTTAAAGAAGCCATGTCTTGAACAGGAGAGTTTTCATAGAGCTAGTACCTCTTCAATTCCTGAGCCTGAATCGGTATGATAATCATTATAAGACAGAAAACAATCTCTTACTGATCTCATTGTTTTTGTCCTTGAACGCCACATTTATGTGCTCTTCTTACTAAGTTCAAATTTTCATAGTTGGTCATTAATTCTGAAGACATTGATTCAGTGTCAACTACTACACTAGTGGAAGTCAGAATTCAGTAGGTCAGTCTGGGCTGAATTCTGAGCTCCATACCTCTTTGGAAATATATTCCATTCTCTTTTACATTTTTCTGGAGGGTTGCAGAATAGTCTTGTGTTATTCAAATGTTCTTTCCTTCATATTTGAAAGTCTTCCTCCTAATTGTTTGCAGAATTTGTTGTTTCTGAAATGGGTTGTTAAATTCAATTGCTATGAGTCTTGGAATTTGCAGCCTTGAATTAAAAAAATGTTTTTGTTCTGTTTCTGGAGGTGATCTGCAAATTCTTTCATTTGGTATTTCTTTTTCTGTATTCAGAAGTTTCTGGGAAGTTCTTGTCTATCATTTCCTTTATTATGATGGTAAAATTTTTTTGTCTGATTATCATTTTCTTCTGGGAGATCTATACATCTAGTCTTTCATATGAGTATGTTTTGATTTTATAGTGAGCATATTTTATTTTAATGTTTTTTATTTCCTCACTTCTTCTATATTACTCATTTCCATGTACTTTCACTAACAATTTATTCTCTCATTTTCTTTGGTGAGGCTTACCATTGCAGATTGCATTTTTTTTTTTTGCATTTTGTCCATTGCTATACAGAACATAAAATTTTGCTCTCCTAATCCACATTTCTCTTTTGAGTCACTCAGAAACAGCACATTGTGGTTCTATGTTCTCTTCCACGTCCACAGAATCATCTGTCCTATTAAGTGTTGGATGGTTTTCCTCTGTTTTTCAACGGTTATTCATGGATACCTGAGTTCATTTACTAGATCTGGAGGCAATATTCACTTCTGTTAGTGTTTTTCCTTTAGAATTATCTATTTATTTTCAAGGTCTTTGAGTTTTCTTCTTCCACAGATGTTTGGTAATTTCAATATCATCCACCCTTCTTTTCCCCATAATTTCTGTTTTAGAGTGGTTTGGGAGGTCATGGGGATAAAAGAAAATATGTAGTCCTCAATCTTATTTCCTACATGACCCATTAGTCTATGATCATGATTATGTAAGTAATTACTTTGTATCATTGGAAAATAAAGTGAAATGTATAGATACTATAGCAATGCCTATTATGTAGAAAGTATCTTTCCCCACTCCTAAAGAGAAAGAACTTATATGCAATTCTCCTTTTCTTTTAAGATTTCCTTGTTTTGATGAATTGGTCATTTTGTTGTTGCCTATAACAATAATTTCCTCCAGAAAGGTTGTGCTTCATAGTAGCTAGAAATATGGCCTTTATATCAGGAAGAACTCTGACACATGTGGCTGTTTGACATTGGATGTATCAGTTAAAGTTTCAGTGCCCAAGAAACTCTGAAAACCTGTCAGCTACAGAGAACATGCTAAGCTCTATTGGTAAAGAAAATTCCTCCCTTGGAGTTCCCCACAATGAAATCTCAGGTCTCCCCAAAAGCAAACATCCTCCCTTTAATGATGAACACATCTACGTATTCTCTTTCCGTGAGCTGTCCATTGGGTATTTCTTACTCTTGCCAAAGGACATAATTGACCTGTCTCATTTTTGGCCATTCTCATATTGGATGTCATCTTTGGTGTTATTTTTCAGAATAACTGTTGATTAGTAAAGCAATGCAGTTTGCTCACACTTACCCTCTGCCTCTCCCTTGCTCATCGCATTGACTGTTGCAAATTTAATTTTTCAGAGGCCTTGATATTCAATGCTTTATAATTCAATAAACATTTATTAAATGTGTATGACATGCCAGGCACATTGATAGCTGCTGAAGATACAAAAGAAGAGAAAGACCAATCCTGCTCAGAAGGAGCTTACAACCATATAGCACTTCTGGAAGAATATTGATATTAAAAGGATAAGCCTTTCTATTTTCCAAGAAGAAACTTGTGGACATTAAAAGGACTATGGAATTTCCCAAAATCAATCCAGCTTGCTCACTTCCTCCTATTCAATTCTTTTCCTAGTCATTGTTCATCAGCAATTTCACGCTAATATATATGTACTAATAGTTGTCCATTTAACTACATATCATAGAGTAGAAAATACATATTCTTCATTCACTTTCTTTCTCACCCTGTATTGCTACTTAAGTCAAAATATTTTGACTGGATCTGATCTGGAAGTCTTTGCAATGTCATGCCTGATAAGACGTAATCAGAACAATCTCATCTGAAATCAAGAGTATCTGGGGGATTTACTTTACAATCTATTGAGAATTCCTATTTCATCTACTCCATGCTGTATAGCTTCTATGACAGTAACAAATATTTCTTAATCAATGACAAAGGAGCTACTACATTTGGACTTAATGTCACAGAGTCTTTGATCTACTACCTAAGGAAATAAAAATAAGACTTGAGATAAATGATTGTTAATAACCAATGATTTGGGAAGATTCTGATTTCCCCCTTTTCCTTTTATCCTCATTTCAAGATCTGGGTATCTGAAGGTTGATCTAACCTTCTCCTATATTCAGACTCCACCCAGATGGGGAAACCTTTGGGTTAAACTCAGGTTGTTGTGGGGATAAGTTCTTTGAAAAGATTACCCAAGGCTTGGGGGGGTAACTTAAGAAGTAAATGATATTATGAAAGTTCTCGTCCAGTCCCTCATTGCAATATTCATTCTCTCATTAACTGCTAACAAATCAGAGTTGATAGCCCACCTTGCCTCAGGAACATTCCTCTTCCAATGGGCATAAAAGACATAAGGCCACCATGATTGTCTTTGGTTTAAGAGAGATGGCCTCAGGACCATCCTTTTATTAATATGCTGGCATTATTAGTAAAATGATTAAATAACCCAGAAATTATGTCTCTCAAACCTTTTTAGCTGCTATATACTAAAGAAAAAAGATTTAGCATAAGTGGCCTAAATCAAGTAAAGCTGGTATATTCCTGAGGTCATACAAGGGTTCAATTATCATATTACCTGAAAATAAAGATAATCCCCAAAACTTGAAAAATGTTGTTATTATTACTTAAAAGGTAACTAAGGTATCAATCCCGTATTCAACCTTGATATCATTAGAAAATCTATGTATGTATTGTGAACATCCTTGATCAAGTATGAGAAGGAAAGAGGCAGACTTACAAATAATATTCTGGAGCAGACCACATTTTTATGGTCATATAACTGACTGAAAGATATGGAGAATACAAAATCCCAATTATTATTTGTCAGCCCTTCCCTGAACGACTTCTATTCTGCCTCAGTTATTTATGATCTGAGATGCTCAGTTATTGTAAGAATGTCTCCCCCTCCCAGATTACTTGTCCCAAGGGGCTGTTCATCAGTTTGTGGTCTGAGAATTCTTTGAGGGAGGAAGATTTTGAAATGAATTCTGAAAAAGATAGAAGAGAGGAGGGATATCAGAGATGGAACCAAATCGTATTAGCGTCTAGATCTCAGGTTCCTGCATTAAAATGTGAACTCCTTGAAAGCAGGGACTGTTTTGTTTTCATTTTTTGTTTGTTTTTTCCTTTTTGTGCGTCTTTGGTGATTATTATGGTTCCTGGCACAGAATAAGTACCTAATAAAAGCTTGTTGACTTACTGAAGCTAAAAGACACAGGTATGGAAGATGATGAAGACAGCGGTTTCAACACATAGAGTTTATGGCAACTAGCACTTTCTGTCCTGTCAGAGTAAGACTGAGGAGGTGATTTGGCAGAGCTGTTTGCAGAGATTAATATTTTTGGCAGACAAACTTTGAGATGTTGATCCAGAATTGCTTCGCAGACCTTTAGACTACACCACTCCAGTGCCAGGAAAATAATGATTTGCCAACCCTGAGGCTTCACCTCCAATTCTGAGAAACCAAACTGTCTTCTAGGCTTCAAGACTTCATCTTTCATCCATCAGACAAATCCTTATACCCTTTATATTCTCCTGCATCCATCGCCGTGCTGCTGAGTCAACATGGGGTTGGAATTTGTGGACTAGCCCCACACTGGGACTAGAGGTATGGCAGGAGGTGGTTTGGGGAAATGAGTGGTCAGAGCAATTTCTGTTTAAATTAATACTAGACGGTTCACCTCGTAAGCTATTTGAATGAAATATTATGTTTATATTATTATCATATTTCATTATTAATTTGGGCTGGCCTGAAGAGTGTTTTGGAAGAAAAGAGGATAATTGTGAGCAAAAGAATATGAATGCAGTGGGTGCCAGAGAACCATGGTTAACATTTAGGAGTATTAGAACTTTAAAACAAAACACATAATCAAAACAAATCAAAACAAACAGATCAACAATTTTGATTCAATAAATCAAAATGATGATTTCATCTGTGCTTCATCTGTATGTCTCCCATATATCTATTCAAATAATACAAGACCCCCCTGAAAGAGGAAAAGCAGAGATAACTTGGTTCTCTGACTAAGGTTAAATAGTCTTCAAAATATTTCTAAGCCCTATTGAAAAAAATAGTAAACCGATCATACTGAAAACCTTATTGGACTTATCAAACATATTTTGATATAATTTCCCACACTGATTCAGATATACAGAAATGAGATATAGAAATGTCAATCCCCTTTATCTCAAATAATGTTCAATACAAGGCACAGCAGAGTCAGTGCTCCACCTTGTTTTCATGTTCATGTGTTTACTGGTGCAAATATATCCAAGATCATGCTGATTTACCTGTGTTACTCTGCACCTCACCTTGCAACATTAACAGCATTTGAATTTATAAAATGAATTTAGGAAGAATAAGTTTAAAACTTCATAAAGAAAGTAGAAAGAAGGAATTTATATGACAACAGAGCTGGAAGGGACAAGGGAGGTCATCTAATTCATCCACCATGAGGTGCCATTCACTCCAGGTGAGGGAATGCAGGACACTTTATTCAGAATCCTTACTACACAAACATCTCAAGGGATGTCCAGTTGTCTCAAGTGGGTGTAAAAATCTGGGTCAGGGAGAAATTGCCAGCTGGAGGAAGATGTGGAAGGGAGATATTCAAAACAACCCGAGTTATAGCAGAAGCCCCTTATCTTTCTCAAACTAAGGGAACATATTTTCATACTACAAACATAGAGCTCAGACTAGTCTTAAATATTCATCAAATACACTGTGTTTGATGTGGAACTTCACTGGTACTCTTTATACTTTAAAAGAAGTATAAAAAGTGCAACTTGCCTGTTATAACAGACCAAACTATGACCTGAAATTACCCAGATATAACATGGAATTGTCAAAATTTAAGTACAGCATTTTAATAGATAGTTATTCCAAATTTAGTAATTTCCAAGTTCCATGGAGCAGCAACAAAAAAGCCTTGAAAAATAGAGAACTAGAAATAAAAATCACTTGGGAAAAGGATGGTGTCTCATCCCTCTCTTCTAGGCTGTTAATTGGCATCATCCCTTACCTGTCTACAGAAGATGATCTAATATCTCAATACTAGTATTTAATTACAATAAGCAGTTATCATATCCACCTGTGCAATATGCAGAATGGTGACATGCCTCTCCATCTGAATACTATCAAAAAGAAGAAAAGAATAATTTCTTCTTAATAAGAAGAAATAAAGGAATGAAGAAAGGAAGGAAGGAAGGAAGGAAGGAAGGAAGGAAGGAAGGAAGGAAGGAAGGAAGGAAGGAAGGAAGGAAGGAGAGAAGAAAGGAGGGAAGGAAGGAAGGAAGGAAAGAAGGAAGGAGGGAAGGAAAGAAGGAAGGAAAGAAGGAAGGAGGGAAGGAAAGAAGGAAAGAAAGAAGGAAGGAAAGAAGGAAGGAAGGAAGGAGGGAAGGAAGGAAGTAAAGAAAGAACAAAAGGAAGAAAGAAAGAAGGAAAGGAAAAGAAAGAAGACAAAGAAAGGGGGAAAAGAGAAGATAGAAAAAAGGGGGGGATTAAATGAGGCATAATACAGTGGATAGATTCCAAGTCAGAAAGAGCTGAGTTCCAGTTCCCCTTCTGATATTGGGTATGGGTCAGTCATGTCAACTGTCTCAGTAATTCAGGAAACTCACTAAGAATATAAACTCCAGAGTAGCTGTGGATTAATAAAGGGAGTTCCTTAATTCAGAGTTCCTTACACCAAAACCAAAATAGCTGCTGACCAAAAAAAGAATGTACATTTATATTGTGCTTTATCGTTTCTGCTTCTATGCTATCCATCATATTCACTTCAATGTTTTAATACATATATGGAGATTGGTGCACATAAAATGTATTGTAAACCCCCAGGACTTTTTAATCCTATGCCTTTCTGTCCCATGTCTTTCTGTTAATTCTGCACTGAAAATCTGGTCCATTCGCTACATGGATTTTCTTATTCTTTTAAAGTATAAAGCGTACCAGTGGTCATCTATTATCTCATTATTATTATGAAATTTGCCTACTACCAATTTTGTCATACAGATTCTAGATGACACATTTTACCTCTTACACCCACAAGTCATTTTTTTAAGTTATGTTGCAGTTATGTTGCATACTTATTCCAAGCATGTATTTTTCCATTGCTCTTTGGTTATTTGCAATGTTGAATCTTCTGAAGTTATGGTATTCCTTAACTTATAATTATATAACATCACTCAAGAAATAGTGGTGAGATGCTTTTGTAGCAGTTACATATCGCCAAAAATGCTGAGATTCCCTAAAAGGGATAGTGTTAATTCTTTTCCTTCATTTTAATCCTGAGCTCATCTCTTTCTACATATGTAGCATCAAAGTGTGCAGGATAAATAAACATATCTACCCCCATGTATGTGTTCACAGTTGTATAAGTACATACATGTTCCATATTGACATATACACGTACAAATTTACATGTGGACTCACATATGTCTGTGTATAGATAAGAAGACTAGCTAAAAGGGGCCCCATTCAAAAGCACATCATAGTCCAGACAATTAGCATATTTATATTTCTTTCTTTTCAGTGTGAATCAGAGCAATTTGTTTCACAATGCTATGAATTTTGTTGAAGTTTTGTCTCATTTTGTTGGGGGCAGAGATATTGTTTCTTGGGTTTTGTGCAATTTCTTCTATGGATTTTGCATTAGAGGACCTACGTGGTGATTCCTAGTTTTGATGAATGTGGTGCGTTTGGAACAGAACAACACACTTCAAATTCTTTGGACTCACTCACCTTATCTTTAACGAGACGGGGTTGAACTTGATTACTTTCAAGGTCCAAATAACAATGGTAAGAAATTCAAAAGGAAATGGGGGTTCTACATTTGGAACCTTGCGAGCCACAATTGCTTTCCTTTGAAAATTCTACATTATATCTATTTTATTGTCCTTTATTTTGTTAAACATTTCATAATTACATTTTAATCTGGTAGGTACCTGCAGGAGACTTCCCATAAGTCTGACACCTCTATTTTAGAGTTCTAAATCCATGATCCTATGAACAACAATGCTAGCTTCATTTTGGGAGAGATGTAAATAGGACTTAGAGCCTAGAATGTTCAACCTTTCCTTATCTGAATTCCACTCAGCTTTCTAGAGTTCTTTCAGATGATTCAGCATACACCATGTTCCAGCCAAACTCATGTAATTATTTTATTCCCCCCCAAAAACTCAATACTTTTATCTCATCTCCATTCTGAAAGTTATGATTCCCTTTCTCTTCTCTGTGTCTTGGAATCCTCAACTTCTTCAAGATCAAGCTCAGACATCTCCTTCATGAAGACTTTCTTGATACACCTAAGTCATTAGTACTCAATCTGTTCTCAAATTATCTTTTTCATTTATATGGTATTTATTTTCCCCCATTTACATGTAAAATAATTTTTGACATTCATTTTTAAAACTTTAAGATCCATATTTTTTCCCTTCCTTCCCCCCACCATTAAGTAGGCAAGCAATTCAATATAGGTTATACATGTGTAGCCATACAAACATTTCCATAATAGTCACATTGTGAAAGAAAATATAGACAAAAAACTCAAGAAAAAGAAAGTATGCTTCAATCTGTATTCAGATGCCATCAGTCCTTTCTCTGGAGATGGATAACATTTTTCATCATAAGTCCTTCAGAGTTGTCTTGGGTCATTTTATGGTGGATAATAGCTGTTAGTCACATATGATCCCCTTATAATATTGCTCTCACATTGTACACAGTACGTTCACATTGCATCAGCCCATGCAAGTCTTTCCAGGTTTTCCTGAGAACATTCTAATAATTTCCTGTAGTACAATAGTATTCCATCATAATCACTTGCCACAGCTTGTTCAGCCATTCCCCAATTGATGGGCATTCCATCAATTTCTAATTCCTTGCCCTCAGAAAAGAGCTGCTATAAATCTTTTTTGTACTTATAGGTCCTTTCCATTTTTGACTTTTATCTCTTAGGGGATACAGATATAGTAGTGGTATTGCTAGGTCAAAGGACACGCATGGTTTGCCATGGATATGCCCATTAGGCATAGTTCCAAATTGCTATACAGAATGGTTAAATCAATTTATGATTCTACCAACAGTGCATTAATGTCTCATTTTTTCCCACATCCCCTCCAACAATTCGTTATTTTCCTTTTCTGTTCTACTAACCAATCTAATATGTATGAGATAGTACTTCAGAAATTTTTGAATTTTAATTTCTCCAATCAGTAATGAGTTAGAGAATTTTGATTACTTCATCTGAAAACAGATCACCTCATTTGATTATTTGCCAATTGGGGAATGGCTCTTATTTTTATAAATTTGACTTATTTCTTTGTATGTTTGAGAAATGAGGCCTTTGTAAGAGAAACTTCAATTTTTTTTGCAGTTGCTATTGTCATTTCCTTCTATCCTACTGTCTTCCATTTATTCTATTCTCTCTCTCCACTCCTTTCTTTCACCTCATCCTTCCTCAAAAATGTGTTGCTTCTGACTATTCCCTCCTCTAATCTACCCTCCTTTCTTTCACTACCCCTTCCCTCTTACTTCCTTGTAGGGTAAGATAGATTTCTATACCCAAATGAGTATATAAATACTCAATTTAATATATATATATATGTACATATATGCTGTATATGTGTGTGTATGTGTGTGTTCCTTCTAACTAGCCTAATAATTAGAAAGCTCTAATGAGTTACAAACATCATCTTCCCATGTAGGAATATCAACAGTTTGACCTTAAGTTCCTTAAGATTTCCCTTTCCTGTTTACTTTTTTATGCTTTTCTTGAGTCTTCCATCCTAAAGGCAAATTTTCTATTCAATTCTGATCTTTTCATTAGGAATGCTTGAAAATCCTCTATCTCATTGAATATCATTCCCCCAGCTCCAAAGTATTATACTCAGTTTTGCTGGGTAGGTGATTCTTGGTTATATCCCAGCTTCTTTGCCCTCTCAAATATCATATTATAAGGCCTCTAGTCCCTTAATGTAGAACCTACTAAATCTTGCATTATCCTACTTGTGGCTTCACCGTGCTTGAATTGCTTCTTTATGCCTGCTTAGAAGATTTTCTCCTTGAATTTGAAATTCTGGAATTTGACTATGATATTCCCAATTTTTTTTTTATTTTGGGATCTCTTTCAGGAGGTGATCAGTGAATTCTTTCAATTTTCAATTTACCCTCTGGTTCTAGAATATTAGGACAGTTTTTCCTTGATAATTTCATGAAAGATGATGTCTAGGCTCTTTTTTGATCATGGTTTTCAGGCAGTACAATATTTTTTTTTAATTTATCCCACCTAGATCTATTTTCCATGTCAGTTATTTTTCCAGTGAGATATTAGAAGGAATTGTCTTCTATTTTTTCCATCCTTTTAGTTTTCTTTTATTGTTACTTGATATCTCATAAAGTCATTGGCTTCCATTTGCTCCTTTCTAATTTTTAAGGAATTATTTTCTTCAGTGAGGTCTTGGACCTTCATTTCTATTTGGTCAATTCTGTTTTTTAAGTCATTCTTTTCCTCATTGATTTTCTGGACCTCTTTTACCATTTAGTCCAGTATGTTTTCTAAGGTGTTATTTTCTTTAGGTTTTTTTGTTTTGTTTGTTTCTCCTTTACCAAGCTGTTGATTCATTTTTCATGATTTTCTTGCTTTACTCTCATTTCCCTTCCCAGTTTTCCCTCTACTTCTCTTACTTGATTTTCAAAATTCTTTCTGAGCTTTTCCATGACCTGAAACTAATTCATATTTTTCTTGGAGGCTTTGGATGCAAAAGCTTTGACTCTGTTGTCTTCTTTTGAATGTGTATTTTGATCTTCCTTGTCACATAATAACTTTCTTTAGTCAGAGTTTATTTTTTTCCAGTGTTTGCTTATATTCCCAGGCCATTACTTAACTGTTAAGTCTTTGTTAAAGCAGGACTCTGCTTCCAGGGTGGAGGGTGTACTATCTCAAACTTTAGGGGTCTTGTGCAGCTGTTTTCAGAGATACTTCCAGAGACCTGTAAGTGTTCAGTTCTTTCAAGATGGTATGATCTAAGGAGAGGTGTTTACTCCCCTTCTGGCCTGTGCTCTGTTCTGTGAGTCCTCACAGACACTCTTTTCTTCCCTGGAACTATGAGGAATTCTCCTCCCCACTGTGGCCACAAGCTCTGCTGTGCTAGTGCTCATCCTCACCCTGTAACAGGCACTCAGACCTGGGAGTCCAGAGTGAAGTATGGGGAAAGCAACAAAGTCCTGTCTTTGTGCTAGGAAAAAGACCCCTGTAATCTCCTTATGACCAAGTATTTGACCTCCTTATTGTCTGTGGGCTGAGAACTCTGGAAGCAGGCATTACCTCTGCCGATTCAGTCACTGCCAAGGCCTTCTCCTGGTTTCCTGGAGTTGGGATTGTAATGGCTCAGCTTGCACTGGACTGTCCTCTGGTCTCATTCAGGTGAGGCAGAGCTTCCCTACTGACCTTCTAAGTTTTCTTTGATCTCTGTGGGCTGATAGTTCTGGAAACCACCACTGTTGCCAGGGATACAGTTGCCCTGAGTCCTGCTACAACTTTAATGGGGCCCGGTCTGCACTGGTACAGCCTGTGGTGGATTGTGCTCCTCTTGCGCCCTGGTATAACAGACGTTTCTCGACAACTGTGCAAGGTCTTAGGTTGTTTATGAATTCTACTTCTCTTGAATTTGTTTAGTCATTTTTAATGGTATTTGGAAGAGATTGTGGGAGAGCTCAGGCTAATGCCTGCCTTTACTGCACTACTTTGGCTCTACCTTCCCTCAATTTATCTTGTCTATATGAATACTATTCCTCCTACTACTATCACTAAAGGATAACAACAATTACTAATAATAATTAGCATGCAAAATATTTTGATTTCATTATTTTCTAATTATATGTAAAATAATTTTTAACAATCATTTTTCTTTAATTTTGAGTTCTAAATTCTCTCCCTTTTCCCTGCCCTTCTCCTCTACTTGAGAAAGCAAGCACTTTGATTTTGATTATACATTCAAACATGTTTCCACATTAACCATGTTGCAAAAGAAAACACAAAAAAATACACAAAAACATAAAAGAAGAAAAATAAAGTAAACATGACTTCATTCTGCATTCAGTTTTCATGAGTTTTCTCTCTTCAGAAATGGATAGCATTTCTCACCACGGGTCCTTTGGAATTGGATTGGATAATTGTTTTGATAAATGTAGTAAAGTCTTCAAATCATACCTACTTTACTATATAGTTTAAATAGTACCTACTCTACCAATGCCAATGGATTGGCCTTCTATCTTCAACTTGTATTTTTAAAAAGCTGATTGGATGTCTGTGAGGTGAAGTGACCTAAGGATGTTGTGGAGCTCAAAAGAGAGAATGAATGTAAAGACTTTTCAGGTCTTAAAATACCATATAAATACTAGTTACTTCTGTGGTGGTGGTGGTGGTATTGGTGGTTTTTGCTATTCTTAGCTCACAATCACCGGTCCTCAAATCTGGTGATGACTTCATTCCCTGAGCGTCCTCTTTGCATTCCTGCTGAGCCCAAACAACATATACAACAATATGGGGAGGATACTGGTAAATGCTTAACAACTGGGCTGTCCAGGATTTAAAAAAAAAAAAGTATGCACTCACTTTTCTATTTAATTTGCATTCAACAACTAAAATGAACAAGATCTGATTTGTAATGGCTGCCAATTTCTAAGGTATAATGAGCACATTAAAATTAGCAATTGACTCCCAGGCTAGAACTGGCTCTAGAGCACTCTGGATCCTACAACTGGTATGGTTTAGTGGCATATCTTGAACCTGGGACCTCTCAATTCAAAGTATGCCTTTCTAATTCTTTATGCAATGCTTAAATCTGAAATCAAATGAGATAATATCTGTATACAGAGGTTCGCATAGCACACAGCACACAGAAGGATGATAGGAATTTAATTTTTTTTTAATGAATTGACTTGACACGTAAGAGGGTAATATGTTTATCAAAGATGTTTGCTAGTATTGAGGAGGCTATGATTTCTTTAATTTTCCAAAGGTAAGTGCCTGCATTTCCCCTAAGATACAGTTTTAACAAGATCTGTTAATCAGCCCCAAAAGTTTCAGTGACTCTCTACTGCATGTATGATAAAGTAAAAAATTCCATAGTGTGCATGTGCATGTGTGCTTATGAGTACTTTAAATAGGTTGCCTGGTCCTGGCCTCTGACAAGATAAGACTTTCTGACTTCTGTGGCATAATTAATAGGACTGCCATGTTTGAAAGAAGACTAGAGTCTACAAGGTTACATTGCATTAGATCAATAAGATAATGAACATTTTACTCTCGCAATGGGTGATGGGGAGAGATGCATCAGGATCTTCCATATTACACAGAGCTGCAACCCTGGCAACCCATGGCTCTGTGACCAGGTCCTGGAAAATGATGGAATCTGTGATAATGGATTAAAGAAGTTGTTCTTTTTTGTTATTTTTGTTGTTAACATAACTCATGATACTATGGGTACAGGAAACTCCTTCTCCTAATTCATATCTGAACATTGTCTTCTATTCGCAGTTTTTGACAGTCACTTGAGGCACTAAGATGATCAAGTGAAGCACATATCACAAACAGGACTTGAAACCTGGTCTTCAACATGTCAAGGTTGGCTCTCTAGCCATGAGCTCCCTTACAAAGAGATAATCTGGTTTCTAAAGTTCCTGACTTTTATCTGAAATGAGGCTTCAATGTTGAAAGAATCAGAATTCCCAAGCCTAACCTTTCTATCCATGTTGTTAACATGTACTTCTTAGTCCTAAAAAGAAAACATGCCCCTTTTCCCCTGAGAGAAAAAAAGGAATCCCACTGCAGTCATATATGGGTATCAGTTGAGTAAACTTCCTGGTTATTTCTAAAGCAGAGTAACGATCTAAAATTTCTTTTTCCCTTGGAGATACATAGAATGTTGAGGTATAGGTAAGCTTATACCTTATAAGATCACCAAAGTACCCAGCTATGAAATTGGAAAAGATAGTAAAGGTCATCTAGTCTAATGTTATCTTTTTCACAGATAAATAAACTGAGGCAGAGAGGGGTTAGGGGACTTACTGATGTCCACATAGGTATTAATATCTGATTCAAGATTTGAGCACAGAACTAGCATTCTTTCTATTACACTGGCCTTGGATCAGTTGTTGTAATGAGGAAGTTGTGGCCCAGAGATCTTTGAGGTCTGACCTTTGGGAAGCTCATTCTTTGTCCTTGAAGTTCACCTACTCTTTTCTAGTTGGTATCATGTGATTCCTCTAGATGTGTGCACAATTTTCCACACCTGTTTTTTCCTGAAGCGACTATACTGATTCTTGCCATCATTGTACTTTCTCACTAGCATTATCTTGTTCAATTATCCTTTTAGGGCTTTATGTACAAATTTGAATAATGGGGAAGAAAATGATTCTCTCAAACTTAAACATATTCCCCCATTGCTAAAATCTACAGTGTCTGATGAGGAGTATCATGTTTAATACTTGCTTATCTAGATGACAGAAGGAATAAAAGATTGCAGGTAAGTTTCGGATTATTATAGACATATCTTGTCTAGTTGGTGAAAGAAGTGAAAGCTGAAGACTAAAAGAAAGAGGAGGGAAAGAACTAGACCAATCCTGACTCTCATCAGAATCATATACCTTGCTCCCTCCCTTTCCTTTGCTTAGCCCTACTCAGGTATTCAATGGAAAGCATGGTCTTTGAATACTTGATCAGACACATATCCAGAAAATTCTTTCATTTTATGGGAATGCCAATCTCATCACCTTCCCCCTCACATCCTTAAATGTATCCCTTCCCAATGGAACAATCTAATCCTAGTCCCTCATATTTTACTAATTGGGCATGATGTTACTCTGGCATAAATGACAAGTAGACAGAATAGACAAAATTAGAAGCTATTAGACTGCTAGACTTCCAGATCCATTCTTAGGATATTGGACAGCACTACTCTCCATTTCAGCTCAGATTTCTTGTTTACAGATGAGGCAAAACTGTCTGCTCCTTCAAATATTAAAAATTCGACCCCAAATAACAGGTTCAATTGATCGACTACTCTTACCTCAATAAATTTGTTTTTGTTTTTGTTTTTTTTTTGGTTTTTAAATCCCCAAAGAGGAATTTGTTGTTAGAAAAAAAGCAGTGTCCACTAACTTTTATGATCACTGTACATAACTTGTTCTATAATGGTAATTGCAATGTTTTTGGAAATAAAAATGGTGAAAAGTGAACTTATGGTGATGTTACATGTTAACCCTAATAGGGACAGGGATACAGAAAGGATCTAGGATTGGTTTGGTATGGGGAATTCCCAAGTAAAGGAAACGTCCTCCACCAATTTAGATTAGCACCTTCACTGTGAATTCTAGCCTTACAGAGCTTCCCAGGACACCGAAAGGTTAAGTGACTTATGTAAAGTCACACACCCAGCATGGGTCAAAGGCAGAATTTGTATTTAGGTGTTTCTAGCTTCAATCTATCACACCAATATGGGGCAACATAGTGCAGTGGATAGAATGTTGGATTCAGAGTTTGGAAAATCTGATTTCAAAGTCAGCCTCTTGTATTTATTGGGTATATGACCCTGGCTGAGTTATGTGTGATTAGATGATTCTAAAATACAAAACTGAGTAGGAAAAGGTAAAAGCAAGCAATTATACTGTAAAAATGGAACATGAAAGGAAGAACTAACACAGAAGAAGCAGATAGGTGTGGAGGGCTGG
The DNA here is from genome assembly GCA_023548195.1 of Bettongia penicillata ogilbyi. Lineage (NCBI taxonomy): Eukaryota > Metazoa > Chordata > Mammalia > Diprotodontia > Potoroidae > Bettongia > Bettongia penicillata. The sequence continues at coordinate 3,577,989 of JAJHZJ010000322.1, read as the reverse complement.
TAATACTGGAAACTTACTTTCATTTGGGTTGAAAATAAATCATTACACCTCTCAATTCTACTAGAATAGTGACAACTAACGAGATAACTAGGATGATATGTGGATAAATGGACAGATAGATGCTTAGATAGATAGGCAATTTGGAATATCTATTATATGTATACATATATGGGTATATGTATGTGTATATATGTGTGCGTGTTTGTATATACATATATATGGATCATACTCTGTCTACAATCAGAATATAGTAAGTATAAATCATGTAAATCTCAGTTTGATTAGGCTTAAAATAAAAATTGTACACAGAAACATAAAAGAAGGAATTAGAGTGCAGGAAAGATAATGAATGGATAGAGAAAAATGATACTATAGGGTAACTAAGTCTGCAAAAATGTCATCCAAAACCTTATGATCATGATGACGGTCATTAGTAGTTAAGGACATATAAAAGGACAGTTTGATGAAGTACTGAGGATATCTGAGAGCAAAAGGCTTAAATGGATGAGAGAACTGTACAGGTTTTAAGGGCAGAGTACATTAAGCCAGTTAATGTGGCTATCTAAGGACACAGAGCATGCCTAGTATGGGACTGTGTCTTTTCCAGGACTCAGAGCATACCTTTGAACATAGAGATTATACCACATAATCCCTAAAGACACCATTTCATGCCATCTGGCTTTGTTACTATACTCAATTGGCATTTTGAGACCTTTTCCGCCCTGAAAACATGTTTCCCATTCATTTTTATGACATTTTCCTTTCAAAGTATAACTCAAACATCCCAAATCAAATTAGTATTTATCATTTTAATTTTATGCATTTAAAAAGCCTTGTACATTTAATTTCTTCTAATTGCTGGTATTCATACCCTTAGTCATAGTTCTTCCTTCCATGACTCTCTCTCTCTCCCTCTCTCTCTCTCTGACTCTCAGTCTCTCTTTTTCTCTCTCTTCATCTCTTCCCCTACCTCTCTCCTCTTCTGTCTCTCCATTTAATCCTTTTTTTCCTTCTGTCTTTCATTCCCCTGTGACACACACTCAGTCATGCTCCATCTTGTGAAACTGAACTCATTCTGCCATTCAGTAAGCCACACACACACACGCACACGCACACATGCACACACACGATATGAAATATAGGCTGAATTGCACTGAAGGAGGCTATTCTCACATCTCAGGTCTAAACATTCAACCACGATATGTTGTCAGCTGTCCTTTTGACTGAACTTGCCCTGACCAGTTTTCCTTACTACAACTTAAGTATGGTTGGGAAATATTATGAATCAGAGAAATAGATATTGCATGCAGGGAGCAATGATCAAAGCCAAAGATCTATTTACTCTGGAAACCTTACAAAGTGGACCAAATGATTGCCAGGCTAGAAGCTAGAAGGAAACAATTTTCTATAACCTCTGAGTCTCTATAAACTCAAATTTTTTTTTGTCACTTTATATTTTTCAGAGGGGGCTATTAAATATATAGAATTTTAGAATTATATTGGATTCTAGTTGAAGTTGTTAGGTTCTGTTTACTATATTCAGGGCTATCATTTTTAACCATTCTAATCCTTGATATTTTCACTTTAAAGCAAGGTAGACGGAACAAGAAACATTTAAACTTCTGGATGCCATGATCCCAAATTAACTTCATTTATTTATTTATTTATTTATTTTCGTGATTTTCATTTACCATTAAGCAAATAACTATAAAATGAAACAGTGACAAAATTAATGACAAAATTGATTGAGATCAAGAAATATAGAATTAAAAGGGATCTTAGAGGTCACTTGATTTAACTTCCACAGCAGTGAAGATTATGACTTAATGTGGGTAAAGAGACTTTATCTTGCTCACACAGCTAGTACATGACTCAGGAGTAGAACCAGAACAGAAGATCTTTACTTGGGTGCTCACTACAATGTATTACATATCTTCCCCTTGGAACCCTTTCTTCTCTTGCCCCAGTCTTTCTTTTATGTGAATAGACTGATATGAGCAGTGATGTTCAATGAAAAATATGTAATCCCTGGAGAAACCTGGTTTTCAATCCATCCTCTGACACATAATAATTACATAACCTTGAGCAAGTCTTGATTCTAGTCTCATTTTCCCCTTCCTTAAAATGAGGATGACAGAATCTCAGAATTTTATATTTGGAATAGATTTCAATGACCTCCTAGTGCAATCCATACTCAGAAAAGGATTACTATTCCAATATACCACACAGCATAAAAGATAATAGTATCTGCATTATTGACCTCATTGGTTTGTCACAACAGATAAAGCTCTGCACTTGGAGACCGCAAGACCTGAATTCAAATCCTGCCTCAGATACTTATTTACCAGCTGTGTGACATACCAGACAAATCTCTTAACCTCTTGGAGTCCCAGCCTCAGTTTTCTCATCTGTAAAATAAGGATACTAATAGCATCTACCTCACTAAGGATCAAATGAAATGACATTTATATAAAGCACTTTGCAAACTTCAATTCATTTTAAAACCTAAAATAAATGTTATTTTTGTTATAATTATTTTCATGGCGCTAAGATGATAAAATGTTTATAAAATATAAATTATAAAAAATATAATTATATAAAATGTTTATAAAATATAAATTATAACAAATATAATTATAAAATTCTCCTAACTAGGAGAATTTAAAGTAATATCTTTAATTTTCTGAATACATGTTGTTTTCTCCAACATATATAAGCTACTTGAGGTCAAGGATTTTTTTTTCATTGCTTGTGTTTGCACCTCCAGAACCTAACACAGTGGCTAGCACATATTAGGGGATTAATAAATGCTTATTGGATGAATGAATGAATGAACATTATTATTACTATATTTCCAAATTTTAGTTTATTAAAAATAAGGGTACATGAACCAAAGAAGCACATTGGGTCAGGGTTTAAGTTAGGCAAACTTCCAATCTTATAGTTTTCATCATGGCAAACAAAAGTAAATGGGTAAGCAGAATAAATATTTCTTTTAGATCTCATCTGACTCTTTAAAAACTCAGGGAACAAAACATATCAACTGGTAGAAACACAATTCTCGAAGTCATGCTGTGCAAAGCAAGGTCAGCAGCTAATAAAGATGTCTACTGTTTAATCACGGAACAGGCCTCTTGACTTTGCTTGTATCACTGACACCAGCCATTATTGGCCGAGAACCAGCAGAGTACTCAGTGCATTCTGAAAGAAGAGAGGTCTGGAGATCTGCTAATTGCATCTTGTCTCAGCTGTAGGAGGTATCCCACTCCGAAATCAGCCCCATCCAAGTGTTCCAGGTTGCAGCTGGCGTGGTGAACCCTGGGCTGTTTTCACTCAATGAAAGATTCTAATTTTATCACAGAATCACAGGATGGACAGGACCTTGAAAGGTCAAAGGCTTCCTTTTGGGAAGTCTTCCTCGAGTAAATAACTGGATCTCCATAAATAAGTTGATGTGGTTTGTTTTGCTTTAGGTTAGGTTTTTGGTTGTTTGTTTTTTTTATTTTACTAATCCTGTTTTAAAAGATTTCCAGAAGCAAGATTCCACAGCCCCTTCTGAAAATCCATTCCAGTGTTAAATAATCGTTTTGGTAAACCGAGGAGCTTGAACTAAATAAAATCCCTTCAAACTTTAAATTCTCCAATTTTATGTACCTTTATATCTACACTAACACATGATGTTTTAGTATAAATTCACCCTTCTAGAGCATGATAAACACGACCATACACATCCTAAGTAAATTGTCTACCCAAAGTCAGGGGAACTGAAACTGCAACAGGATCAGAAGTTTGTACACTTAGAGCTAGATGGTATCCTGGAGGCCTTATAGAGTCCAAGCCTCTCATTTTACAGACAAAATTGCAAAAACAAAAACAAAAATAGACTCAGAGAACTTAACTTAGTTATCCAAGGTCTTTCAGATAGTAAGTAGCAGAGACACTTGTCCAACCAGATTTCTTTCTATACCATTCAACAGACTTGTATTAAAAACTTACTATGCCCTAAGTACTGGATTTGTTAGCTAGAATACCAAGGTTAAAAATAAAGTGCATAGTCCCTGCTCTCAAAAAGCTTTCATTCTCTCTATGTACACAAATATATACCCAGAAATATGTAGATATATATGTTTATGTATATATGTATATATATATATATAATGCTATTTTATATAATTCAAGATACTACAATAACAGACATAACCTTATAAATGCATGCTTTTTGTATATACAGCATATATAATATGCATTTATTTCTATATAATATGTAAATACATATAACACAGGAATTTGAATGTTTTGTCTATATCCATACACATATGTAACGTATTTCTGGGAACACATGGTTATTTGTATATATTACATTAAAAGAATATAGGCATGGCTGCATATGCTATAGCTATAGGCAATCATTAGTTTTGACCTAATTGTCAGTTACTTAGTAGTTGGCAAACATTAGTTAAGTGTTTACTATGTGCCAGGAACTGTGTTAAAGGCTAGGAATACACAGAAAGGTAAAAAAAAAATTGCCCTCAATGAGCTCATGTTCTAATGAGGGAGATGACACATAATTAGGTATATGCAAGATATACACAAAATGGATGGAAGGTGATCTTAAAAGCCAGGTATTATTAACTGGGGCATGGGGTGGGGACCAGGAAAGACCTCTCACAGAAGGTGAGATTTTATTTGAGTATTGAGGGAAGCCAGGGAAACTAACAGATGAAGGTAAGAGGCATAGCATTCTAGACATATAGGAATACAGTCGGTAAAAAGGCACAGAGATGGGCAATGGAGTATCATAGATGAGAAGTAAGTAGTTAGTCCATTGATCCAGGATCATAGAATGTGTGGAGGCAATTAAAATGTATAACCCTGGAAAGGCGGGGAGGGATGAGGTTGTGAAATGCTTTAAGTGCCAAAGGTGTTTCTATATTTGATCCTTGAAGTAATGGGAGCCATTGGGGATTAATAAGTAGAGGGAACATGGTCTGGTGTGCCCTTTAGGAAAATCACTTTGGCAATTGAATGGATTGGAGACAGAAGAGTTAGTACTAAAGGCAGAAGGTTATTATAGCAGTACATGAAGAGATGACAGGGACTGATTTGAGTGGTGGCAGATATATGAGAAGGCAATGTATACAATAGATGTTGTTAAGGCAGAAATAAGGCATAACAATGGATTACATCTACTGGATGATTTTTTAAAGGGAAACACACTAGTAGGGCCTGATCTATTATAATATTACAAATGTGGCCCCGTAGAATGATCCCTAGAATCTGAAGTAGCAGTAACTCTCTGGGGCCCTAATCCACAAGTGCAGTTACCAAGTTGGAGGAGTACCCTAGAGACAACACTATTAAAAGAAAGTGCTGAATATAGCTAAGTTTGTTCAAATAAATGGTTATATTTATAGCAACATCCATAGATATATGTGCACATTTTTATATACATATGCATATATGTGTATGTACAATCTATATACATGCATATATATAACAGATAATATACACACATTGAGATATTCTGCTATAAATATAATCTGTATATATACACATGTGTATGTACATATACATATGTACATATGTATGTATATGTTTGTTTCTCTATCTCCCTATCTCTCTATCTATCCATCTATCATCCATCTATCTATCTATCCATCTAGCTATCTATTTATCTATCATCTATCTATCTATCTATCTATCTATCTATCTATCTATCTATCTATCTATACTGAATGGTACTGGTTACCCTCAGTCTGGTTTAACCCATACGCCAAGACAGTTTTCCTGGGGTCTCCTTGGTATCTCCACCTGACTTTCCTTCCAGCATATTTAAGCAATTGTGGGAATGTCATCTCCCACAAAACCTATTATTCTTTGCTTTGTTACTTCATCTTTCATGTCTCTCAAACTCAAAATGGTGGCGACGTACCTTCTCTGCTTCAAGTAGAGTCAACTATTTTAGTCAAGTCAATTCTTCATTCGCAGTGTCTTTTGCCTGTCTTCTTTTTTCCTGATGGTGTTTTACATATGCCATAAAATCATAGGATCTAGAGCTAGAAGGGCAATGCAATGCTATTTAATTCAACCATCTCATTTTACAGTTGAGGATACTGAGGCAGAGAACAGTTAATCAATCTGACTGAAGCCTTGTAGGCAGAATTGGGATTCAGACATCTTCTGGTGCTCTTTCTCCTAAATCATGATACCCCAAGGCTGCCATTGGTAAAACATATGTTGATTTTTTTTCAATCCAAACTTATTATTTCATCAGTGTAGTGAGTCCCCTATGAAGAAACTCCACCTACCAATACAGATTAGCAACTGCAGTTCTTGTTAGAATCTCTGAGAATTATCAATAGTACAATGCCTTGACTTGTCCAAGGTCACAGAGGCAGTTATATGTCAGAGACATGGCATAGCCTGAAAACTAGACCTTCACCAATCAGAGGCTAGACGTCTTTTTATTACATCACTTTCTCTGAAACACTGTGAAAAGAAGTTAAGTCGGGAATGGGGGGTAAGGTGAGTCATCAGTAGGGTTTAACTCAATTGAGTAACCTGAAGTCAATAATTAAGGAAGGAACAGACTAGCATCCTTATTAGTTTTGAATTAAGGTCAATTATAAATTGCATTTTCATTCCATCAACACTATGTTCAGTTATTGAAATAAATGTTGGTCTCATTCTGCCTTGACTAACAACAGTAACTTATTATTTTATAGAAACACTCTAAAGAATTTTAAATTATTCAGTCTAATAACACTTTGCTAACTTTCTTTGCCTTGCATGCAAGATGTCCATCCCAAATGAAACCCATTTTGAAGCTCATTTTACTTTTTTCCGTAAAGAGGAGTTAAAACAGATTGGCTGTAGCAACCAGCGTTTTCTCCACAACTTTAAACATGATCCTTGTGGGTGAACACCCCTAAGCACATTTCATAGGGAGAGATAAAAAGTAAAGAAAGGAAAGGAGTTAAGACCGAGATTTCAAAAGAGTATGAGATTCTTTTTTGACTTTATATAGGAGGCCTAGGAGGATGGTCCAATGGAAAAATCTTGAAGAGTTCCAGGGCCTGCCCTCCACTGCTGTAAATTTAGAGTTTTCAGAGCTACTGGTCTCTGAGAATAGAAAAAACAATTGAGCTCTATGGGTATGTAATATTTTAAAATATCAAGTGTCATATAAATGCTAAATAACAAATTACCATACTAAATATTGTGAAATCTCTGAAGATAATTATTTCTTCCATTCTTTGTGTAATCAAAGCTAATATTTGGTATTCAACTGAAGCATAAAATAAATAACTTCATTTAATTTACATCTTAATTAATTTAATTTCATCCATAAGACTATATGACTCAACTTGGCAAGGATCAAATGCACTTCTATTTATCAATTTTTAAAAATCCAGTTGACTGTTTTAAAATTGTATAAGCATAAAAAACAAAAAGGAATTATTGCTTTCAAAAGCACTCTTTTTGCTTCTCTGACTCAAAAATGGCTCTGATTAAAATTTTTAGCTTTGGCAAGCAGTTATTCCAAAATGTGATCAAATGATAAATGGATGAGATATTCAGGATTAAAACCCAGCTTTTGTGCTATGTTTTCTCAGTAATATTTCTCAACTAAAAATGAGTAATTATTTTTACAATATAGACTGATGTGCCTAACATTTGAGAAGCACACAGAAAACGTTAAGTAGAAAGAATGCTGCAACACAGAGAGCCTTGGGCAAATAAAATCATTGAATGTTACAATTACATTCCTTAAAATTGACTTGTTTTATCATACTATATCACATTCTGATGAATTTAGGAAAATAGAGTAAGCCCTTGGAGGGTGCTTTGTGTAAGTGTAATCTGTTTCTTCTCCTTAATTTGGCCCATTTGTATATGATTATGGCTCAGAATATCCCTCCATCTTCTTACCTTCCCTTAGATGCCTTGAGAAATGAAAGGCTATTTACCTGGTGTAGAAAGTAGTTCCAATCTTTGTGGTCTAGAAACCACTGGACCTAAAAGGCTAGCTCCTGAGTTGACTCATCTCTGCCCTTTAAACTGCAGAATTTACCTGCAAGGTGTTACAGTCTTTGAGAGACCTTTCAGCTGTGGGACATCACAATGAGACTGGAAGATTCAGGGATATTGTTATCTTTGGTGTGTTTTAAAATACGCTGTAACAATTACTTGGCATTGTTCTGCAAAAATACTACATTTTTCTTCGTTGGAGCATAATAATGTCTTACTCTTTTTCTCTCTTTCCCTATTCTTCCCCTCTTCCTTCTCTGTCTCTGTCTCTCCTATATCCTGCACCTAGTTTCTAATCTAAGAATCGTAATGAACAAAGAAGAAAAGTCTAAGTTATAATAAGAAAATAATGGTGATAACTCACATTTGCATAGCACTTTACAGCTTGCCAAACACTTTGAATACATTATCAGTACATTTTGAGCCCCAAAAGTTATTCTAAGCTAGTTACTCCAAGTATTATTATCTCCAATTTACAAATATTAAAAACAAGTCTCAGAAAAGTTAAACAATTTGTTCCTAGTCATATGTTGAATAAATGGCAGAATCAAAATTCGAACCTAGGTCTCATCTTAGGTGGTCTGAGTTAGTTACCTGAATATACCTTTAAAATTTCAGAAAAAGGCAAGTCTTTCATTGACATATAACAACCTCACAACATTCTGAAAGTAAAAAGTGAGGAAATTAATGATCCTACCCATTATTAATGAAATGGGGATTCTCTCCTGAAATATAGAATAAGGGAGTGGAGGACACCTGCCCACAGAATAGGGAGAATTTGTTCATGTACTCCATGGTAAAGGTTGAAGACTGTAGCTATGAGTAGTTTTAGAAGTTGTATTACCTTTAGCAAGAACATAATCCCACCCATACCCCAGCCCCTTAATCCAGGGTTTAGAATGTCTAAGTTCTTTATCTCTAACACCTATTGTATAAATTTGGTATGAATTTAGTTCATTATATTGCTCCTATGTGGGACTCTGATAAAATTTCCTACCATAATCCTCATCTCCTTTACAACTACTTGTAGACTAAAAAGGAAAACAGACATTAGAGTTTGGAATACTTCTATGCAAAAAATGTAATTTTAAAGACACCAGGAAAAAAAGCACACTTTTGCCTGCTCAAGTAAAGGGTCCATGTCCAGCAGCTACTGCCTAATTAATGTCCTGAGTTCAGACAATGAGTTCTCCTAAGGGAAAAGTCTCTCACCTCACCCCAAGTGGCTTTTTAAGGAGTTCGTGAATCCAGTAAATTAGTATGCATATTATGCCTATATAACATATCTGTCACTATGCTAGGAGCTGATTTCAAATATAAAAATGAGACTACTCATCCTTTCAGAGGAATAAGGGAATGAGCTATCATGATCTTGAACATTATCTTTTTCTGGAGAATGTCATTTGCTACCCCCATCTGGTACCCTGCCTTCTCCTTTGACTGAAATATGGCAGGCCTCTTTGATGTATGCCACCCCAGAAACAGAAAAGAAGTATAATAAGGCCACTCCCCCCTTCTGGCAGGTTCTACCACCTCTCTCTTCTTTGGCATGCAGGGTGGCAGCCTCACAGCCCAGGATATAGCTTTTAAAATCCCCACTCTGTGGGGCAATGGACATTCCTATGACTTTTCAGTTAATTTCCTTTTATCCCCTGACTTTTGCCCCTAGAGTATGTTGGTGTTGGGCAAGAGAACAAAACTAGAAGGTGAAGCAAAAAAAAAAGAAAAAAGAAACACTCAGGATCCACCCCTATGACACCAATTCCCTCACTTCTCACTATGATAAATAGATGATGCAACATCAACATCATTGACCCCACTTCTTCACTCACCTCCATTCCATCCCTTCCAGTGCCTGATTGACAATTCAGAGGTATAGTGAGGAAAACGTGGATTGTCCAGTTCTTCTCAACTTGTAAAAAGACATAATTCATGACAATTATAATACAGAATCTCTGTTAGGAACTTAAGGAGCCTGAAGATCCTCGTAAACTAATCAGAGTTGAGAGTATATCCTGTTAAAAGTATATTCACTTATCTTATCTTTTTTTTTTTTACTTTTACCACAAAATTATAGTGACACATATGGTTTAGAAAATGATAAAATTAGAGAATCACAGAGTTGGAAGGGGCCTTGGATCACCTGATTCAGTGGTCTCAGGAAAATAAACAGGCACAGTTTGTGCTTATATTGCCTTTAGATTATTCAAGTTCCACTTTGGACAATTTTTTCCACATCAGTTGTCTCCTTTGAGTATTTTAAGAAGGGCCGGGGAAAAGGGTGAAGTTGCTAGGCATACAGTAATTACTGTACAGCTTATACCTCTCCAGACTGTTCTTTGTGTGTATCTACGTATATAAATCTGTTTTTCATCTCTCATAAGGAAATTCCTTCTACCAGTGCAAATTTCCAACTGTTCTACAACTTATAATCTTACGAAGTTGTCTTGGGGCGTTGAGAGGATAAATTACTTTCCCAGGGTTCACACAGACATCATGTAGGCAACCGACTGATGGTTAGATGTGTCAGTGGTAGTACTTGAACCCAGGTTGCCCAGACTCCAAAGCAAACTCTCTTTCCACAATGCCAGGCTGCCTTTAAAAGAAATTTTATAGTTTTCCAAAATACAGTACTACGTGTGTAGTCAGGAAGACTCATTTTTGTGAATTCAAATCTGGCTTCAGACACTAGCTGTATGACCTTGGGCAGGTCACTTAACTCTGCCTCACTTTCCTCATGTGTAAAATGAGCTGGTGAAGGAAATGGAGAACCATTTTGATATCTGCCAAGAAAAGCCCAAATGGGGTCAAGAAGAATCTGACACAATTGAGAACCATGGAACAAGGGGTGGCTAGTTGACCCATTATTAGATCATTGGCCCTAGAGTCAGAAGGAGCTGAATTCACATATGGCTTCAGATGCTTAGCAGCTGTGTGACCCTGGGCAAGTCACTTAAGCTTGATAGCCTCCAAAAAAGAAGGGAAAAAAATAAAACAACTGAACAGCAACAAAATACATTTGGTCACAATTGCTTTGGTTAATGGTTTTCTTTTGGAGTTTGATACTATAAATCCCTGCTGTGCTTCCTCTACCTGAAATCTATTCTCTCTAGTGTCTATGGAAACTGCTTCCACAGATGCAGATTCATAATGCCTGGGACATTGATGGGTTAAGGGACATGGTCACACAGGCAGTGTGTGTAGGGCAGAACGACTTGCTCTCAGGTGTTCCTCTTTCCAATCAGTCCTCATTCTACCATGCTGTTCCGTGAAGCCTTCTCCACCATAGCTACCGGATTGAGTATAACATCACGCAAAGCAGGGAAGTGCCCAGACCTCTTTGTCCATTGAGTGAAACCTACAAACCCCTTCTCATAATGCTTCAAATTTTTCAAGTAAAATAAAACACAGAGAATTATGAAGAGTCCAACTACATTGAAATTTATTGAAAGTTATCAAAAAAAAAATCATAGCCCCCTGAGCAAAACCTCTAACCTAGAGATATATATTCCAATCCTTTCATTTTACAGATTAGGAAAATGAGACTTAAAGAGATTAAGTGACTTGCCCAGAGTCATACAGAGGGAGAACAGAAATTCAAACCCTTAGAGTTCAGCTCTAAGACTACTCATTCTTTACCACTATAAACATATATACAGATTTTAATATATCCTTAAACTTTGCACATATCCTGAAGATTTATGAGTGGCATATTTTAAGAATTGTATATTGTATATTATTTATAAAAATGTCTATGGAAAATTCTTTTACTTAAAAAAAAAACCCACCTTAACTGCTTATAATATCTGCCTATTAAGAAGCAGCACAATAGTGAAAGCTAGTCCGGAAGCCAGAAAGACCTAGCTTCTAATTCCACTGTGTGGCTGTGGGTAGATCAGTTAACTTCTTGGCACCTCTAAGCAGCACTCTTAAGAATACAATTCAGCATTTATTAAGCACCTATAAGAAATTAAACATGGTGCAAAGCATTTAGGATATCAAGAAAGGCAAAAACAGTCCCTACTCTCAGAGGCATTGAGTCCCTGCCCTCAGGTTGACAGTCAAGTTGCTGATCTGCACTGTGGCATGGAGTTTCCAACCTGGAAATTCCCTAAACTAATAGAATCTCAGGTCAGTACCAAGAAGCCCAACACACATGCTCTGTGCACACATGCATGTGTACATACACACACACATAACCTCTCTACAGTAATGATATCATTAAACTACATTAATTTAGGTCAAAAGAACAAAGTTTAAATTGCGTTCTTATTTTTGAAAAGTACGGTGAAATCTTTACAAATTTTCATTTCACAGGATCTCATTCTATAATGATCCCTTACTTCAGAACACATTCTAGCAAGGGAATTTCTGGTGCATCCGTTTTTCCCTTTCTCCTCTACCCCAGAGAAGTTGGATTAATGTGAGCCTTAAGTTGATGTAAAATAAATCAAACCCTAGATGGTGTTTAACATTCAAATTAAAAGAGCAATTTGGCAATTGATCTGCCATCAGCCAAAGCGGACAGGAGAAAATACTGGGCCTGGAAACAAATGTGTCTTTCTTAAATGCTCACTTTCAAGTGTGTCTGGTTTCTAGCCCAGTTTGTATCAGAAGGGATCAATTTTTTTCTCCCTTTTCCCTGTTCTACTTTTGTGCTGGTATTGTCTGAATCCCAGAGTGAACAGCCATACATCATCCTGCTTCAACATCTGCTAGAGCCCCCTCTCCTCCTAATCTGCCCAGATCCCCAAAGCCTTCCCCACCTGCTATAGCACCAAATGCTCATTATAGCACACAGCTACGCCCTTCACTGTCCTTTCTCCCTGACTCTCAAGGTTAACATGGAACAATGACTATTATTAAGCAGGGGCTTTAGGAATATAAAAGCAGACCGGGTGAGGAGTTGGGGGTGGGGACATGGAAGGAATTGGGTAGTATGCCAGGAGAGCTGGCAGTCAAAAGCTGCTAGAAAGCTGTGGCCAATTTTCCAGTCGAAACATGAGTCACTGAACAGAGATGCACCCGAAATAAATAGCTTCCCTGTTCAATGCCCAGTCCAAGGAGGGACCACACCCTCCTGTGGTTTTGGTGTCAGGGTACTGTGGATATGGCTTTGAGCTGTTACTGGAGAAATGGAGATAAAAATGGCCAACTTTGAGGGAGCTGGCCACTCTAGAGGTTTTGTTTGCTACTTGGCAGACTCTAAGTTGTAAGCAATTGGAAGTTATTTCTTCTTCCTCCTGGTTATTTTTTCTTCAAACTACCAACCTGTTCCTTCTGCTTGCATCATCAGACTCACTGCCAATGGAAAATCTGATGCATATTGGTTTGGACCGCTTGGAAAAGGGAGAGAAAAAGTCAGAATTCTGTAGGCTACACCTTACCTATCTTCACTTGTTAAAGGACCTAGAAGGAGAGGTGTGTGTGTGTGTGTGTGTGTGTGTGTCTGTGTGTGTGTGTGTCTGTGTGTGAGAGAGAGAGAGAGAGAGAGAGAGAGAGAGAGAGAGAGAGAGAGAGAGAGAAAGAGAGGGAGACAGAGAGAGAGACAGAGACAGAGACAGAGATCAGGAAAACAGAGGTAGTTTTTATTCAAATCTCTTGATTTTCATAGGTGTATACCTCATCCCTACATGTCATGTCTCATTCTATTTTATCTAACTTTTCCATAAGATTTTAAAATTCAAAGTCCAAGGTTCTACTGTGACATTTGTAGGAGTGATATTAATAAACTGTTCAGATGCTGCTTGGACACTGGAAGAGTCAGACTTCCTATTAGATATCAAAACTAGCACTGCTTCTCTCCAGGCAATGTATAAAAATAAGCAGTTATCCCCACAGGGTAGCTTGGGATGATGGTGTTAGCCATTACCTAACAAGGCAACCCCAAAGCCAAAGACATGGACTCACATGCCTTCATGTTCTGGTTCCGTGACCTGGGCAAGTCACATTGCTTTGGTCAACTTTCAAAAAATTTTTCAGTTGTAAAGCAAATTTCTGACCTGTACTAATAGAGGGAATTTTCTCACCTGGAAGTTCCCTATATTTATGAAATCACAAGTTCAATCTCCTACTCCCACAAGTCATGAGGTAAATATGTAATGTCCTATAGGGCATTGTGAGCATGGTAGGCATCAGCCTTGTTAAAATATTCTCTGTTGTTCAAAGTCCATGAAGATGTCATCTTCCATCTGTAGGCTAACACAACTAAATAACTTGAGCTTTTTGATTGCTCAGAATGCCAAACAACTAGGGAAGCAGATGTGTGTATGTTCATCTTTCATTGCTGAAGAAGACTGTGCCATCAGAAAAATAATAACATGACTTGCACTGACTTTGTTTTGAGTGAGGGAGGGCTGTGCAGGTCACCAGCCTCACTTCTCCTCCAGAGCCATCTGAATCCAGTGAGCAGATATTCATCAGGATGACTGGAGATGACTCAGGATGAGGCAGCTGGGGTTAAGTGACTTGCCCAAGGTCACACAGCTAGTGAGTGTCAGGTGTCTGAGGTGAGATTTGAACTCAGATCCTCATGACTCCTGCATTGGTGCTCTATCCACTGCACCACCTAGCTGCCCCAGGGAAGCAAATATACATTGAAGAAAAGCAGAGTACTGCTGCTGGAAAAGGCATATTTATGCATCCTCATAGTCCATGTGCAGAGATCAGGTTGGGTGACACTCTAACTAGTGTTGAACTAGGAGTCAATAAGGCCTGATTTGAATCTTGCCTCAAACACTAGCTCTATGACCCTGGACAAATCACTTAAACTCTCTGAATCTTTTTTTCCTCATCTGTAAACTAAGGATAATAATAGCATCTACCTTCCAGGGTTGATGTAAAGATCAAATGAGATACAGTCTACGAAACACTTGGAAAACATTAAAGTACTATACAAATGCTAGCTACTAGTATTATTTAATTAAAGCTAAGAAATAAGCCATGTATTTATATGAATCAGGAATAATTGGAAGTTTCTCTCAATTGGAAGTTTAAAGGATCCTGTTTTCTCCTGTTAGACAATAGGTAACAGTCACAGCACCACCACCAACCATAATAGTAGTAATTATACATATAAAATATATGAAATCTTATTGTCTGGAAAGATAAAAGCATTTAAACATGTTATGTCATATTGCTTCCACAAATCCCAGTGAAGGTTGAAGTAAAGGTCCCTTCTATGACAGATATTGATGTTTTTTTAAGGTGAGGTGCTGTGCATGAGTTCTCAGAAGGATTCTCGTACATTTTAAAAGGTCCCTTTTGCCATGTTAAACACAAACTGCGCTTGTGGTGTATAAAATGCACACAATTCAATACATGGTAATAAACTTGAAGCATTAGAAAAGTCTCAGAATTTGTTTTATTTTCCTTGCCTCATTTTTTTTTGAATGGCAAGTTTGAAGATGAAACTGTTTTTAGACTAGCAGTTTAAGAAAAATTAAAACTCAGAAAGTAGAGTTCTTGGCTTTCATGGTGTTGTTAACTTTCCAATTTTCTATTGGGTTAACATTTTCAGATAAAATATTATCTGGGATAACTGCAGTTTAACAAAAATTACAGATATTTCCTGAAATAGAATTTTCTATATTTATAATATTTATTTAACTGTCATAAATGTTTCAATATTTCAAGGATCCAAAATATCACATTGGATAAGCCCAAAAAGTAGACAATAACTCGGACCTAAACTGAAAAGGAGGAATAGGCTACAGCAAACTGAATCTGGAAAACTGTAGATCACATTAAATGATCTCAACTGGTCGACTGACTCAAAAGGTCATCTTCAAACCAACATGGAGAAGTGGAATGAGAACTCAAGGTGGAATTAGAGGACCAGGGTCTCAATTCCACCTCTTCTGTGTTCTCATTGTATTACCCTGAGGAAATCACTTTACCTTTAATAGGATTCGGTGCTTTTTCTGTAAAAGGAGGCCACTGGAATACGTAATCTCAAATGTCCATTTGAGGTCTAAAGCTATGATCTTGGAATTGCTGTGGATATTATTTTATGTGAAGAGAAACCCTGGAAATCTTAGCAAATCATCTCCATTGATAAAAATTGATCACCTACAAGCCCCACCCCTCCTGCTGTCAACCCTCTCTAGACTTAACATTCTCTGGCAAAAGACTCAAAATTTTCAGTGAGGCACTCTGGTAGGACTGTAGTACACTCATGAATAATATGTGTGTATGTGTGTGTGTGTGTGAGTGTGTGAACAATAGCACCTACTTGCCAGGTTTTTTTGTGACAAAATCATGTTTGCAAAAGGCTTTGCAAACTTTAAAACTCTGTCATCATCATGATTAGTATTGTCACCATTAATATTAAGTATGAAATATTACGATCTAGCTGTTTGAGATTATTTGACTGTATTTGAGTATGAGTGAACATTACTTCCTATGTCTAAACCATGAGCTGATCAGGACACAGTGCTAACCAAACTTGGGCACATATTAGATACAGAAAAAAGTAGCACAACATCTTGAATCCACTCTCCTACAAATAGGCTTAATACTGGCTCTCCCTGCAAATATTTTCTGTGAATCACAAACGGGCATCATAGAAGACAGTGTGGACGGTACAAAGAGGAAGTCCTACCAAAGACTAACCAGTGGTGTCATCTTCATATATGAAAATTGGACATTTTCTTTTCACACAAAGCATAGATTTGGAATTTTCAGAGCTAATTTCTCAGCTTATTTTGTTGAGAGATTACCATTAAATTTGAAAATAAACAGCACATATTTCATTCCAACTATTTATATTAAACTTTTTTCTTGATCTATGAAATCAGAAGAATGTTAGCATCCTAAAATGCATATCATTTTAGGATAATCTCATAAGTCTTTGTGGCTCTATTGGCAATATAATTTTTAGCATAAAAGGCTCAATTAAATTGTTTCAGTTCCACATTTTATGAGCCATAGTGGATTACTATGAAAGAAAAAGTGCTGTCTTAGGGGGATGCAGATCCAGGATCAAACACTTCTGTTCTATCCCTTTTTTACCCCTAATCTCTGGGTGACCTTGAGCAGATCACTTAAGCTTCTTTGACCATAGTTTCATCATCTGAAAGAAGGGGTTGAACTGGACAATCTCTGAGGTATGTGTATACACACCTCCATGAATACATGAAGGGTGTCCACAAATCCAAGCTGGCAGAGACCTCGGGGACCTATGTAATCTTGTCCCCTCACCTAAAGAGCAGGGAATTGAAATACCAAAGAAAGAGATGATTTGGCTACAGTCACACTCATGTACTAATAAATATTAAGTAACTACATTATGAGATATTTACTCTGTGTGTAAATAAGAAAATAAAGATACATAATAAAAAAGCTATAAATGTGTCCTCAGTATAATAGATTCTTGGTATATTTTATGTACAATAGAAGAAGACACATACAACATTATGAAACTATTTGTCAGATATTTTACATTTATTTGTGATATTATACATTATATTAAATCTATAGACAGGGTTATGATTTTATTGGTACAGAAAACTTCATCCCCCACATGCAAGCTGAGGTCTTATTTGCAATTTATATTCTTTGAGTAGAAAAGGGCACAGACTGATTAAGGGCCTAGGATCACGGAGGCACAGAAGGGTGACTCTAAGCAGGACCTCTTGGTTTTACAGGATGGATCATTATGCCACACTTTTCTATTTTCTTCACACTTAAGTTTGTCTCCAGTTTATCATGTCTATATCTTGTCTATACAAATTTGCTTACATGTTGTTTCCCTTAGATCGTGAGCTCCTCCAGAGCAGGAACTATTTTCCCCATTTCCTTGTACCCTCAACACTTACCAGAGTAGCTGACGCATCCTTGGATCTTAATGTCTTTTTTTATTATTTGACTTGATTTATAGGAACAAGGAACAGCTTTTAAACAGAAATTTCTTAAACATGGAGACAGTTACAATTCAACACTTGTTTCCCTCCAAAATTAAACACGTAGCCAAACACCATAATAAAGATTCTACTTTACTTTGCTCCTTTCATTACATATTTGTTTAAATGGCTAATTTTGTCTATGTACTATGCAAAAGCAGTAAGGACATTTCTCAGCTTCTTTCTTATTTTTATTATCATCATCATAATGTCATCTTAGCTAAAGGATAAAACAAGAATGATTTGATATATTGCAAGTAAGCCTGATGAAATATTCTAAAGAGAAACCTGCTGAATGATAGCAGATCCCCGTGATTCTTCAAATCATGTTGACACTCTCCCATAGGTTATAGTTACCAAATACAGTTACAGGAAGTAAAATTGTTCACTTTAACTGTTGAGTAGTGTTTTCTCCACAAAACAGTGTCAATGACCTTATCTTTTGGGAAGCATTTTTTGATTTTCTGGGTGTAGTTAGTGGGACTGAATCATCTTGACAGGTGCATCCTTCATTTCACTCAAAAACCTCTACATTTACATGAAAGATGGGTAACTGTAATGCAACCATGTTTGCATGAATGTGTATATTTGCATCAGCCAGTACAGCTTCCAAATTACCCATTACATACTTTTATTAGAAAACAAAGCTAAAGTTTGGGTTATATTTCATCCATGTGAGGTATCCAATCCAGTATACCTGTTTGCATACATGCAATACACCTCATTCCACAAAAACAATCAGAAGTGTAGGGGTTGCCCACGTGGGATTGTGTGTGTGTGTGTGTGTGTGTGTGTGTGTGTGTGTGTGGTAATTGCTCAGGTTCAATTTTAATGAAATAATTAGAAACAAATGCAATTTTTCTTTTGTGTCTATTTACTTTCTCCTAGAGAAAGGAAATCAGAGTTTGTACAACTCTGCCAAAAATCCATTTCCCTAACAAAAGGTGATTATTTCTCTCCTTGATCTTCAAATTCATGATCACCAGTACTCAATAAATATAGAACTTTGTGCAACAGTACATGCAAAAGCCTTTTAAAACAAAAAAAGCTATTTGATGTTATTAAGGGGGTGACAATCAGCATAATTCACATGAGAAAACTCATTGGACTGCTTTTATTTTTAAATGAGAGAAGAAAAACTAAGGTATGAGGACAGCTGTGGGTGGCTATGCATCAAAGATCCCATTAAAAGCTAGGTTAGCTACAGGAGGTTTCAGTATGGTTCAGTCTGGGTGACAGGATATTTCCATGTGTGTTTCCTTTCCGTTGCTGTCTTCCGGCAAAGCTTCCTGTGTGCTGCTCATGAGTCCACCTCCTCCACCCCCAACACAGTTTCCTGATGTGAATTAGGTTTGATGGAGTGTGGGCAAGAGGAATTTGCTTTACTACTCTCGCAGTGTACAGACTAAGGAGAGCCCTGATTGTTGAGCTCCAAGATTAAAATCACTGCTAAATGATCTCAGTGATGAAAAAATAAAACATATGTGCACAGATGAAGGTGCAAAATGTATTTACTTCAAAGATATAACCAGAGATAGTCTCTAACTAAAGCTATATTGATCAGAAAATCCTAAAGCTAGACGGGACCTTTGAAATGATCTTTAAGACTAAGATTTTGATTTTAGAAATGAAAGTCAGAAACAGCAACCTGAGACAAAAAGCAATTAAGCAGCTTGTGCAAGATCATACAGCTAGTTGGTAACAAAGGTCAGACTCAAATAGAGGTCTTCAGACTTTTGTTCAGAATTTTTTCTCTTATACCATCCTGCTTCCTTGAAGCATGCAGCTTTTTCATTCAGAAAATAAGCAAACAGTGCCTATTTGTGTGCTCATTTTTCTAGTTGGGGGGAGATGAGGGCTATTATATAGACAACATAATTATAGACTTTTCTATTGTTCACATAAAACATGGTAGATAAATTGTCACTCTGTGATAGATGTGATTGTCCTTATCTGATCTTGGATTTGTCTTTAAAGGGTGACCTCATGAGCCAAGAATTTGCTTGAATAAGTCCTGGTGACAGCTTAGGGCCAGGAGTTACTTATATATGAGTTCTCACACTGACTCTGAGAGGTGTCACAAGGTAGGTAGATAAGGCAAAGTAGATATGGCTAAGATTTCATCTCAGGGTGGTTCTAGCTCTAATATCCCATGTTGCTACAGATGGATATCAAAGATGCAGCTTCTCAGCATTTATTTGTGATTTTTCTAGATATAGATGTTACTGATACTAACATAGGCATCACTGAATGGTGAGCTTAGTTGAGATGCATCATAGATGCTCTCTACCTAAAATTTGCTCATATATATTTTTGATACTTGACTTTCCCCAATCAGTTTATTTCTTCTGAAGAGAGTTCAAGAAAACCACCATTAAGGGGAATAACAAGAAAGAGGAAGATACTTAAATTATTTTTAATTATGTCTTTCATGTGGATTACAAGTTGCCCAAATGTTGGTGGGTCATCTAAGGGCAGTCATTAAAACCCTAGATTAACCAAAGGGAGACAACTTGGCTGTAAACCATATGCTATCACCTTCATTTATGCATACACATCTTACTAATAATTTCAGGATCAGGCCTTGAAAACAAGTCAAAGGAAATAAGAAAAGAACAGTAATATTTCTAACTGCAATTCATTTCAAAGAGCAGCTGCATAAACATGAAGCGTGTGAAATGATTTTGCCAACACTTTAACTCTTTCATCCCTAAATTCATGGGAAGAAAGATAAAAGAGGAAGAAAAAACTGTTGAGAACATTAGGCCTTACTGCTGAAAATTTCTAAGGGACTGATGAACCAATGGATTATGAAACTGATTAAAATCAACTATTTTTGACCAAGCATGAACTCAGTTATGACTTTAGGGAAGGAACTGAATCTATAGACACAGGTACAAACCCACAATCAAGAGTCAGATATAATCTGAGAGATGTTACCCAGAGAATTCAAGTCACCACTGCTGTTGTCCAATACCTTCTTCTTTCCCTTTTCCTTTCTACCCCAAAACCTACTTTACCTTTCCTAAATAACTTCAGCACCTGGCTCACATGTTTTCACAGGGCAATATTTTTCTTCATGATGTCAACAATGAATTCAATGATTATTTTGACTCTGAAGTGGATTTCCATCTTCTTTGGCTTTCAGTTATGGATCCAGACAAGCACACCTGGAATATCTTCCTCACACAGTTCTGCCATATTTCCAAAGTCTTATACATGAAGGTGATCCAAGGGAACAGTAATGACCCATAAGGCTTTTCTACCTTTCAGACTTTGCTGTCACTATTTATTCTGCATGCCATGCTCTCATCCTATTCCCTGACTTTGCAAATCCTTTTCATCTTTCCAGGATCAGCAGGTAGGAAGGAGAAGGTTATTGAAGACTGAAGTAAGGAAGTGATCAAAAGCCTGAAGGCAGATATGTTTAAAACATGAGAGAGGGTTAATGTAGGGAAAGAGATGTAGTGAAAGTTAAGGTTAAATAGGAAGGTTGGTGTCACAATATTAATTTTGAATAGTTGGAAAATGAGGAATTTAGAGAAGGGAACTGGAGTGACCAATGTAATATTTTTCAGGGACACTGGTTAGATGATCACTGCAATATCAAGGTATGAGCTAATAAGGCCTTGAACCATGGTTGTGACAATAGGAATGTAAAGGAAAAGACAAACATGTGAGCTATTGTAAAGGAAGAATGTCCAAGATCAAGATTGTAAGGAAGAGGGGGAAACACAAAAGAACATTATTCCCTTCAAAATCCTGTTCGGGGGAGGGATAGGAAATTTAAAAAGATAAAACCCTATATAGTTTCACAACTGATGTCATAGACATTTGACACTCACTAGCTGTGTGACCTTGGGCAAGTCACTTAACCCCAGTTGCCTCATCCTGAGTCATCTCCAGTCATTCTGATGAATATCTGGTCACTGGATTCAGATAGCTCTAGAGGAGAAGTGAGGCTGGTGACCTGCACAGCCCTCCCGCACTCAAAACAAAGTCAAGTGGAAATCATGTCATCATTTCTCTAATGGCATGGTCTTCTTTGGCAACGAAAGACAAACACATACACATAGAAAACTAGAACTAGAAGGATATGAGAGCTTATCATTTCACATCATTGTATGGATAGGTTGGCTTTTTCAGGATATTAGGAGGTTCTATAGAAGTTTGATGAGAGAAAGAGAGAGAGAGAGAGAGAAAAAGAGAGAGAGAGAGACAGAGAGAGAGAGAGAGAGAGAGGGAGAGAGAGAGAGAGAAATGATTTGAGGACAATAGGAGTTCACAAGGTCTTATTTGACTAATTCATAAAACCAAAGGATTGTCACACATACAGAATAGACTGCCTCCTCCCTGTCTACCCACACCCACACACACCTGCTGCCACTAGTCTCACTGCAGTCATCAGTAAAGTGAAATTAAATAGCAGGGAGCAATCTTGACACTTCCAGACAACTGAACTACTTTAATCAGATATATGCCATGGTACCTATCCAGAGAAGCAGCAAAAACGGTAAACATTCAGCTCCATTTGCTCAAAGAGGCGAATAATACATTATATTGGATCATGTGATCCCCTAGTTCTTGACTGTTGGAATACTCATTGATATGCTAAATCCAAATATTTCTAATGTGTCTCCCTTTCATTAATGCAAATTATGCACAGACCCCCACATATGTGCTTAGTCGATGTGCAGACATTTTGCAAATCATTCTTTTTTCAGACGGGGCCAAGGGAAACAGCACATTGATTCCCACAAATAGAAACACCAAGGGTTAGCGGTCCACTCCAAGCACAAATCGGCAGTCAAAACCTCAATACCATATACTTATTTGCGTAGCCCACACTTTCACCCTTTTGGCTAATACCCTGTATTTTAAGCAGTACCAGTTATCTCTGGACCTCCTTTAATGCTATTGCTCTCCCACACAAGCAATATATGTGAACTGAAAACATTTATTTTTAATCTCCAAATAGAATATGAGTGCAAAATTCATCCTGCTTAGGGATTATTTTTGCTAAATTCAGAAGAAGAGGGACGCTTGGCACTTGCATGTTATTGGAAATTCCCCAAACGCAGACAACAAAAGCTCAGTCAGTTTAATCAAATTATCAGCTTTTCCTCAGTCTGTGTTTAGTCTGTGTTTGTCTAATGTCCGGGTGCATATTTTCTACTTAAGAAAATCAATAAATCTGCTACTTTTGAAAAAAGGCACATTTCAAATGCAGTATACAGTGTATTGCACTATCTGATCCAGCAATCTGCCTGCTTCTGCCCCACAGAAGGAAGGAAAATGGAACATGCCGGATGAGTTTAAGAAATGATTTAGAAACTTGTATTTGAAAGGATGATGCAGGGGAAGTATTCCTACCAATCTCTCCTAATTCAAAACTGAGGAGTGCCTTTACTGAAGTGAAAATATGTAGTTCTCAAAGTGATGCTACTGTCTTAGAAGGTATAAATAGCTTGGACACAAGTATCATGTGGCATGTCAGTGGAATCATAGCTTTGGAGCAGGTAAATTTAGAATTCTTAGGTGGAATGTTTATTCTCGTAATGTTATGTTACAGACACAATTGTTACTTTTCTGTTTATCTTGGATCTGACAGCATTTCCACCTTTATTACTTGTTTTCCTTCTGTAAATATTTGAATTATTCTTATGTATAAAACCATTTTTTTCAACTGTGAGAAATTATCATTCTGCTCCAAAAATGTTTCCTCATTTCCAACTTGATCTAAGGTTCTCTGTGGTTTCCTCCCTCTCCCCTCTTTTATTTTTTTAAACAATGTTTCTTATATAAGCAACCATAACTGGACTGCTTGCTAAATCATTTCAAGTCTAAAATATTTGGATAAACGAGCTACTCAATAGTATTTTTCCTATAAAAATCACCTTTGCTATAACCAAATCTGGAATTCGTTTATTCCAAGACAGATGAAAATAAAGCGAGAGACTTCAAGGTTAAATGTTGGTTTTCTTTCATGTCTTCAGATTATACTTGAACATGCATTTGAATCAGTACATGAGGCCTTCTCTTGATTACAAGATGTCAATGTCACCTAAAGGGATAAGAGGAGAGAGACCCAGCTGGGCGCAAGTGGGACAACATGACCTTTGAAAAGAACTGTGTTTCTAAGTGCCTGAGTTACTTATTATCATTGAAGAGAATTTATATTGTTTTTATGATTACCAATTAATGACATAAGTAATAAGGAATTTTGCTTAAGTCCTTAACAAAAACTTCTATTTTTGTGATTTACCAGGTGATCTTAGGTTCTCCAGAGCTATGGCAAAGGAAAACAAGCTCTGAAAGTGTCTATCAAGCACAAAAGACTCTGAGTATGGATCCAGGGGGAAAGAAAATAAACTGTCTCCAGTTAAGGTTGATTGCCAGCCTAGTTAAATGCAGAGACTTATCACTAGGTTTTTCTACTGGATGATGAATTTTTAGCCTCAGAACTCACAAAGTTTGTATTCAATTGGAGAGGGGTGGAGATCTGCATTAAAGTTCTACAGTTATTAATAAAATCATACAAGTTCAATGTTTAGAAGTAGACGAAGCCTCTATTATGTGATTTACAATTCATAATGAATTAGATGCTGGATCTGAATTCATGAAGACTTGAGTTCGGATCTGACCTCAAGTGCTGCCTATGTGACCCAGATAAGTTACAACCTCTGGCTCAATTTCTTCAACTATGAAATGGGTATAATAATAGCATCTATTTCTCTGGATTATTATAAGGATAAAGTAAGATATTTATAAAGCATTCATCATAGTTCTTGGCATATAGTAGCTACACAATGCTTGTTTCCTTTCTAAAACATCATAAAATCATGGATTTACTGCTAGAAGGGGCCTCAGATCATCTATGGTTGGTATTTGGCAAAATGTGGTCCGTGCATAGATTCCAATACATTGATCAACTTGTATGAAATGTGTGTGTATGTGTAAATGGATTCCTTTGTAATCTCCCCTCTGTGTTTTATTTCAAGCACTTAAAAAAATTTTGAGGAGTCCATGAGTTTCACCATATTGTCAAAAAATTCCATGACACAAAATAGGTTAAAAACTCCTGATTTAATACAGCCCCTATTTTTTAAAGATAAAGAAAGTGAGACCATGAGAAATTAAATGACTCACTCCAGGACCTATGCATATTAAGTAGCAGAAACAGAATGTGAAATTGAGTGTTCTAACCCCCAGTCTAGTGGTCTTTCCACTACAATTGACTAAATCTAAAGCTTAGTAACCAGAACTGATGTTCCCAAACGAAATGGAATTGAGCAAAGGCAATTCCCTGGGGTCAGTGGATATATGGATATTATTTGCTGCTACTGCTGAATTTGAAAAAGGAGATGAAATCTCTGCTTCACTCCCAGAAGGATGAGGATTCCCATTTGAAAATGTGTGTAGGGGAAAAGAAAACAACACTGCCCCTTTCATTCACTTGTAAGATTTAGGAAATAGATGGCAACTAACGAAAGAGAGAGACCACCTGAGGGG
Organism: Bettongia penicillata ogilbyi; assembly: GCA_023548195.1. Classification (NCBI taxonomy): domain Eukaryota; kingdom Metazoa; phylum Chordata; class Mammalia; order Diprotodontia; family Potoroidae; genus Bettongia; species Bettongia penicillata. The sequence continues at coordinate 3,552,544 of JAJHZJ010000322.1, read as the reverse complement.
CAAGGGGTATGTGGGGAGGAGACAACATGAATCAATTCATAGTGAAGGAATTTTTTTAATTGACCACACTTTCTTCCTACAACATTTGTAACAAAGCTTCTACTTTGTGTGACATATGAATATAAATGCCCCTGTCAATAAAGAACTGGCATTCTGATTTGGGGAAAATTATTCACCTCACTTTTTTAGTGACTCTGACTGGTACTAGCTAGCTGGTGGTTTCTTCTGTTGTTTATATGAACACTTAGCAGTCAGTGGGGGAAAAAAGGTATTGCTTTTGCAGTGAATGGGCTTAGTGGAACAGGGTAATAGGATGACCACTGTGACCAGTCATTAACTAAAACACAGCTGGGAAGAGGCTATAATCCCCCAATTTCCCTTACAAATGTGGTAAATAAATATTCAAATGAAGTAGTGTACAAATTTGCATATGTGCAAAACAAAAGCCCAGCTGAAAATGTGGTTCAGATGCCCTACTCATGAGTCTTTCTTTTCTACCTATTTTATCCCTACCTGAGATTATCCTTCCTATGTATCCAGCATCCGGGAGAGAAGTTTACTTTGATTAACCATAATAGGAAATATTAGAGAATAACTATCATATTTATAGTGTAACATTATATATTATAATTATTCACGCATATATCATATCTTCTATTACTAAGCTGTAAGTTCCTTGAAGGCAGGGATCCTATCTTATTTATGTTTTTGTAAATCTCCATGCTGTACTCTCACATACGCAGATTATTAATAAAAATGGAAGAAAGATAATAAGGAAAGAAGAAAGGGAAAAAGGAAGAAGGAAGAATGGAAGGAGAGAAAGAAGGCCAGATGGAAAAAGGAAGGAAGGAAGGAGGGAAGGAAGAAAAGAAAACAAACGTTCAAAATCTTTTAAATCCTCTTTTGTTTTCCTCTGATGCAACTATCTATCCCAGCAAAACCCATTTCTCAAAAAACAGAACCCTCCAACTTCCAAACATAAGTTCTACCCTCTTTAAAACACGCCAATTTAAATCTATTTCTCTCAAATGTTTTTTAACATGCATATCTGTTATTATGAGAAACTCTGTTATGCTTTAATGACTTTGATGCTTACAAATGAGCTATCATTGCACTACCAATCCCAGAAATGGGACTTAGGCACAAGCTTTGGACAGTTATGTTCACCCATTCATTAATTTGACTTAAAGATGGTGTTATTATGAATGAATGAATGAATGAATGAATGAATGAATGAATGAATGAATGAAAATATGCATTAAGTGCTTGCTATGTATCACACATAGTTTTACAACTATTGGGCAAATTTGTTTATGTCTTTTTGCTTCTTTAGCTTCTCCCAAGATTTTAAACAAAATTTTAAAGCCATTCATTCAGTGAGTGAGCGTTTATTAAGTTCTTAAACTTACTTAAAGGTCATATTCCTTAACAAGTGACCTAAATGCTATGATCAGTTATCCCATAATAAGTATTACTTGGTAACAATTTATATTCCCTATTGTTAATGTTAATAAAAATGCCTTGACTGAATTTAAGAAACTAAAGGCTAAATTTTTTCAATTCTCTCCTCCCTTCTCTTCACCTCCCCTATACACTCAAATCTGCCCCGCTCTTTTTCCCTCCTCCCCTCCCTACTCTTTTTCTCTCCTCTCCTGTAGTAATTTCTGGAGCTAAATTATAGGGCACACTTGACTTTTAGGCTCTAACTGCCATGCTTACCTTAAGGTGTAACTACATTCCCAAAGCGAAGGAAAATAATTGAAGGAAGAGGGTTTAGCCCGCAAGTTGCTTAAGGGGAGACACAGGGGGATTTCTCCAGGGTAAGAGGTAAAGGTGGGGATGGGGGTGGGGATGGAGCTGAACCTAAAAAGAATGTACCAGTTCTGTAAAGAAATCTAAAACAAAAGTTCTTCTGTGAAATAGCAGAGAACTGAGGCCAAGATTGAGAACCGCCAGTGGGACCCTGAGCCTAACTTGAAGTTCCCACAGCTTGTGACTATATAGCAGGTGTCTGGGAATAAGTTACTGCTCTTTCTCCCAATGAAGGAACAGAAACAAGGAAAGAGCCAAGGCCCAGGAAGTTCACAGATAACAGAAGTTGGCTCTCCTTTGCTAGGTCTGGGAGTTGTTTAACTTAGGTCTGGAAAATATTTTTGCTTCTCAGCGATGAATGTTGCCAGATAATCTTAATCCTCTGAATTTCAGGGTGTGGAGGAGGGTTATTTGCTTCTATATCTCATGATCTTAGAATCGGATCCCTTAATATTACATTATTAAGGAGTTAATGGGGGTATATTTAGATAAGTTGTATTTACAAAGTCTTATTTAGATAAGTAAGACAGATCTCACTATGTTAGCGTGGTGTTGTCTTGTAATTTGCTCATTGCCATTCTGGGTGATTTTGGACTTTGATATTCCTGGAAGTAATAGTGGTTCTCCCAGACTGAAGTAATTAATAATCTTTATCCTAAGGAAATAGTTAATAAGCAATCAGTGGATTATATGATTCAATCACATCTTTGAAAAAAAACACACACGCATGGTCAAGTCACACTCTGGGGGTAAAGCTAATTTTAGCTCTAATAATTATAACAGCTAACATACACAACACATGTTTGCCAAGTGCTTTATCAATAGTATCTCAGTTTACCTCCCTACCACCCCTGGGAGGTATCTGCTATTGTTATCCCCATTTTACAGAAAACTGAGGCAGATTGTGGGTAAGCACTTGAAGTTGGTTTTGAACTCAGCTCTTCCTGAATTCTGGTCCAGAACTCTCCTGATCCATTATACTACCTCATTGCCAATATAAGAGATAATCTACAAGGCATAATAGGAAACAAAGGGATGCTTGTAGATGAAATTTAAGAGCAAACTAAAATAAATTTACTTTTAGATGATCATTATTTATTGTGAATTGTCTTTTTTTGGAAAGATGGAGGAAAACTTCTGATTACAAAAAATTACTTAATAATTATTCTAACTGATTTATTAAAAGGGCAGGATTATTTTAAAAATAAAATTTAAATGATTATGACAGTAAATCTATGAACATTACTGTAAAAAATGGGTGCAGAAGTTGCAAAATGTATGCGAAGTGTGGCAAAACAACATCTGAGTCATCGAGTTGAGCTCAATGTTTGTGTTTGCCTTTTCTTTTACAGGTGTTAAAATTGTTTTTTTTAATAAACATATCACATTGCAATGACATGTTAACTCATCATATTTGTTCACATAAAGACTGGGTAAGAGCAGAGAGTTGGAGGAAGCATATGATGAGCTGAAATACATAAGTCTCTTTTCAGCTGAGACATCTTTAATTTCTGTTTGGAATTCTTAAAACTCCCATAGGCTTATTTAAGATCTATAATGAAATTTGAAAACTCCATCTAGTCAAGGTCCGGTGTAATGCATATCTTCTCTATTTCGATTCAGGTTGAATAGCTTGTTTTAAAACTGAGCATGACTGAAGCTTCCTTTGCCCTCTGCCTTTTTCTTTTTCTTTTTTCAGTGCCAACTTCAGTGGGCCTGTCACATTGCATGTAGAGATAATTTCATAACCAGTTGCAAGTCAAAGAGTTTCAGAGTCCATTTAAAGAAAGAATGAATGAAAGGCTAAAATGATTCATACCCCATAGAACACAAAATTAACAGAGAAGAAGAAAATGTTTCATTCATTGTGGCAGTTATCCTTTTTATCAGGTAGCCTGTCTAAGCAAACACCATGTGTAGAGCTTCTACATCTGAGGTCATGGCTACCCCAGAATTTGAGTGGTTGAGTGTATTTTTGTATGCTTTCATTACAAGGTACAATGTACAGTTAAGAAACACGCTTGTGGCGCCAGCATGTGATTATGGCAAGACAGGCTGACCACTGAGAAATTGCTGAGCTAACAGGGAGAGGAGTCGGGCTGGACTGTACTGTGGCCAACTAAGCAGACAGTCGCCCAACACACCTTCCAAAGCACTCTCTATTGGGAATGTTCATCTCAGAAACAGATGCTTTAATGAGTCCAAAACTTCATACATTTTCAAGGAGTCTGGTTATGAATCTTCATGCTCTTCTATTTTGGAACATCCTCATACCTAAAAAAAAATTAAAAATGTGCTTTCTATTTACTTTTGAACTATTCAGATTCCCCCACCTCCTCTTCCTCCCAGGGGGAAAAAATGACTTGACCACAATGTAAAAAAAGTAGTCAATTGGCTGCCAAAATTTTGTTGAGAGACTCATTATATGAGGCAGGTATTGGTTAGACACCTTAAATTTAGGGACTTTGCCATTCCTGCCCAAGTTTTATCAGTCTCCATTTTGGTTTCGTGTATTTAAAAAAAACAAAAACTTGGTGGTCAAAATGTTCTCTTGCTTCTCTATTTCTTCATAACATAAAAAAATTGACAATTTTTCTTCTTGTCATTCAAAGCAGCCTGCTTATACAGAGCACGAACAAAAAGAGTTAAATCAGGAGAGAGTTTAGAGAGAGTGACATTTGATAACCATGACAACTCAGAAAGCAATAAGAAGAAATTTGGAACTCTAATATTTCTCTTCTGAGCAACAGAAAACTGGAGATTGAGGCAAACAGAGTGCCCTGATGGTGGCTAAGTTAATGCCTGGTCACAGTAGGATATATCAGAGACAAGCAGGGACTTGGGGCTTGAGTAGGTTGGAAAGGAAACAGAAGAAAGAAAGCCACCTGGTGCCATTGTTTGCATCAGTACTGAAGCACACTTTTTATGGAATGCACATTATGCAAATGATAGCCATCATAATACTCCTGCAATGATTTCTGATTATTTGAAAACTCTTCTTAAGCTTTCTCAGAATAAAGGATACAAAGATATCTGAGAAAGAAATAAATTAGATTATAGTTTATAAATGTCCAACAATGATTTGGAGTGACACAAACATCTGACTCTGAGTTTATGTAAACCTTTTACTTAAAAGTTAAACACGATGAAAATCAGAGTTTTAGCCAAATCAACATTTAAAAGTTAGAACTGATGATAGTCTTATTTTCTTTCTTTCTGGTTTTACTCTAGCCTTATTCTCTACATCAGATTCTTGTCTACTCTCATTTCTTTTCTCCCTTAGCATTCTCTTTCTGTTAGCTTTTAAATATATCTTAAGGTCTCCTTCAGCGCTTCCAGGCCATCTGTCCTTGCCATACTAAATGGGTACTTGTGGACACATGGTGGCCTCCTCCAGCCTGACAGCGTTCTCTTCAGTATAGCTAAGAGAAATGACCTGACAGCAGTGGTAAGAAACATATACAAATTTATCAAATATGAAAATTTTTAAAAAGAAAATATCCATACACTTTCTCTTTACTTCTCTCTCCACCCTCATTTTCTGGACTTCATTTTATATTTTGCTGGAATTCTACCCTTAGAGACAACATGCGTAATTTTCTACCAATTGGATCATGTTCCTTTTGGGGGGGTGGGGGGCACATAAACTGACCTCTGATTCAAAAAGAGAAAAAAAATGAAGGTTGCTTTAAAAATGGATTGCACTGCTAATATTTCCTTTTAATGCAAATGGTAAATATTGAAATGTCAAAAAAGGTGATTTGCAAGTAAAAGGTATTCCTGATTTTTTTTCATTTCTCTTATTTATAAAAGAGAGGTTTAGTATGTTCATTTAAAAAAAATTAAAAAGAGATATACTACCAAATCATATATATGCGTTAGAGTGTACACATATGGTACACAAAGGTGAAAAAGAAAGAAAGGACAACAAGTTCAATAATTTAAATCTCATAAGTAAGAAAAAGTCTAAGTTCCTTCTTCTGCCAGTAGGAATTCCTGTTATATTTTTTGTTAAATCTTTGTGGAAAATTGATTTGTTTTATTCTCCTAGAGCATTATGTTCTCATATAGAATTGTTGCTTTATTAAAGCATTTTAAATAATGAAAAAAGGGAATTAGATGTAAAATAATGCTTTATTTTCCATAACAGATGCTCTATGAATTATATGTACTTATGTGAATTTCTGAGCTATTCATAAGAATTCAGAAAACTGATAAAGCCTGTTATGTTTAACTGGATAGAAAGAAAAGATATTTCTGACAGCCTTGTGGACTGAACTTCGCTTATGTCAAAAATGCTAGGCATCTGCTTTCTCCATCTTCGAAGGATGGCCGTATCGAAGGATAGAAAGTCACAGGCAACTGAGCTTTAATTCTCTAGTTTAAAACTTTAATCCAAAGTTAGCCCATTCTAAGACTTGTGTTCCCAAGTGACTGAACCTTCTGTCAGATAAGTTGTGGTGGAAACAATAACTACGATCTATATTTTTGCTCTCTGTAGTATACTGCAGATCATTCTAATTTAGAAAGCGTCTCTATTTCCCCTGCCTACTGCTAGATAATCTGCTTAATTTTTTAACTAAAAAAAAAGAATGCTAGCAAGTCTGAATTTATTAATTTTGGAAATGACATAATATTCAAAATATGACCCCCTAAATTGAGTGGCTTAAATCCAGAGCAAGATTCTCAGTTATGGCAGCAGAATACATATTGAGACGCTTGAAATTTCACTGCATTTTCTAAGTAAATGGGTATCTAGGTATCTCTCTGTAGAAATTCAGTCTTGAAAAATTTTGTTAAATTTTCTTCAGAATCAAAATCAGACTCCTCCCCACCCCCAATTCTGTGGTAGTTTTTTTAACAGAGGTGGGGGGCGGGCATAAAAGGGGGACAAGAGAATGAGGCAGAGGGAGGAATATAATTTAGGAGGCAATGAGATTCATTAAGAAGTGGGTGTTTATCAGTGTGTGTCTTACACTGCTCAGTGATTTTTATAGAATTCACCCCCCCCACCTCAAAACATCATCTGGTGGGTGTTCAGTGGGCCCTTTTGTTATTCAATCTGTTAATTGGAATTTTGCAACAAATCTCAAAAGAGGAACAAAGTACAGTAGAAAGAATTTATTTTAAAATTCAGAAAATGTGAATGCCAAAGTCAAAACAAAAATGTCATTGCACATGAGCAGAAAAATAACAAAGAAAAAGGTATAAATCTGAAAAGAAGAACCACACCCTTGGAGAAACTTAAAGCTAGAATTAGAGAGATGTTGGGGTGGGGGTAGGGGAATGCAAACAACAAACAGCTATCAAGTCAGTAGATAAAATAAAAGATATATTTACCTTTTTTTTTTTTAAATAGGCTACCCCAGGCAGAGAAAATTACAGATCTACATGAAGGAGCACACCAAACCCCAGATTAATGGGTTGCAAGCGTAGAAAACACTTTACCTGTTGTATCTATATTTAAGGCGATTTAAGAAAAAAGAAGAATCTTTGGTCAATACATTTGGTGCAGATAGTCAATTAAACCATCAGACTCCTTTGTCTGATATTCAAGGTTCTCTGGAATCTGATATTTCCTGATCCCTCCAGCCTTATCTTTTATTTTTTCTACATATTTAGTTTACTGTAATATAATTGGGGTATTTACCAACCCCCAGAAACACCCCATAGCAGCTAGTCAGAAAAACTTATCTTCCTGAGTTCAAATCTGGCCTCAGACACTTGCTAGCTGTGTGATCCTTGACAAGTCATTTAAGCCTGTTTCCCTCAGTTTCTACATCTGTAAAATGAGCTGGAGCAGGAAATGGCAAATCACTCCATTATCCCTGCTAAGAAAACTTCAAATAGATTCATAAAGCATCTGATATAACTGAAGGACAACAATATAAAAAGCTCCACATTTTTTTTTAATGCCTGTGGCTACACCATACCCTATGCCTAGAACATCTTATCCTGTTTTCCCTGTCCCAAAGCTTCCACTAGTTGGAATTCCTACTCATCCTGTACAAGTACCTCAAACTCCATTCCTCCCAAGAAAACAACTGAAACCACCACCTTATCACACACACACACACACACACACACACACACACACACATTGTCAATTTCCTTTTCTTTTTTGAACCTCACATAGAGCACTAGACTTATACCACTCTGGTGTACTATATCTTGCATATAAGCTAGAAGTTCCCTGAGAGCAGAGATTTGTCTTTAATTCTTCTCACATTCTTCCTTTCCTCATTCTTTTTGGCATGTATTCAGCAACCTCTCTTTGACTCTAACACCTAAAGTGCAGAAATTGCCATTTTTCAGTCATGTAATACAAGTACCTGGCATATTTCATATGTAGTGGGTGTTGAATAAATACTTATTTGATTTCATTGAATTGACTGTCTTATTTAGAATTTTTATTTCATCTAATACCTACTAGAGTGACTTATTAAATGCATAATAAATGTGTTTAATTAAATTGAATATGATGTGAAGTGTGGTTGGCCATCTTGAGTTCAATAAAAGCATTGATAATAGGTCAACTGAAAGCACTTCATATAGTACTTCATAGAGTGTGCCTCATTGGATCATCCACTTAAATCTTTTTATTCTACTATGCCCATTTTCTAGAAGAGAAAACTGAAGTACAAAATGACTTCTTAAGATCATAATAGTGGAATTTATGCAAAATTTATGCAAAACCACTTATTAATAAACTCATTTCAAAAGTACACATATTTAGTAAGTAGTTTGAGTGGAATTTGAACCCACATCTTAGGATTCAGATCACATGAGCAATTCTTTAAAGCATTTGTTTGAGAACTCTTTTTGCTTTTCCTTAGTTTGTTTCTCTCAGCATTTGATGAAGTTAAATGGAATGAGTACATTGAACAATGCATGTTTTGTATATCATTTTTTATATTGGGTCAATAGAAGGGAAAATAACTGGTCAGCCTAAAATGTAAGACAAGACTGCGTTTTAAGAAGTCACACCACGTTTCTTTATCCCTCTGATATCAGGCTTCCAACAATGCCCCATTGTTTTGCCCCCCTCCCCAGAAAGACCGAATGGTCAAGAACGTAACTGAGCTGTCAAAAATATCCCATTAATGTAAGATTAGGTGTGAGGCTTCTAACAGAACACCTAAAGGGCAGAATCTGTCATTTTTCAGTACCTAGCACATTTAGCATGTAATAATTATTTAATAAATGCTTATTTGAGTTCACTGAATTGAGAGTCATATATAATTTGTACTTCACCTATTACCTACCACATTGGCTTACTAAATGCAAAATATATGCTCAATAAATGTGTTAATTAAATCAGATGTGACATGAAGTATGGCTGACCAGGTTGAGTTCAATTCCAGGCAAAATGAATTTGCATTGTCTGAAGATGTCAGTGTCAGACATCGATAGGGGAAGTTGTTTCTAAAAATTCCCCACTAAGTTCCCAAACTACCAACCGGAACACATAGGAAGACCCCAAGCCTTTATGGCCCCATCATTCACCTATGTAGAAAAGGAGAGTTCAAAGGGAATGAACTATCAGATCCTCTTAATGTTTTGGTTTTGTTCCAGTTAGATAGTTTCAAAAAATGTAGTTTCCGTTACTATTTCAAACTCATTCACTAGGTGTATTTTCTTGTTTAATTTAAGAAAAAAAAATTGACAGCCTGGCATTGATGTACTTTTGTAAGATTTACCAATTTAGATATTATAAATAACCTCAAATATCTCATAATTTAAAAGAATTTCAAAACTGGGAACATGAAACTATATTCTATTACAACAGATCATAAGATACATACATAAATATAACTCCATATAAATTATATAGCTATATATAGAATTTTAATTTCTGTAGTTATATGGATCATGTCATGACCAATTAAGTAAAATCATTTCTGTTATTTAATATAAGTAAATTTCATATTTTAAGAAAGAAATAACTTTTGTCACCTACTTTCTTATATTCTTTGATGATTCTTACTAAATACATATATATATAGTAGATGATTTCAAATGATATATTTGTAAAATGCTTAGCATAGTGCTTGACACATATTAGGCACTTAATAAATGATTATGATCTTCCCCCTGTCAAGAAAGTATATATTCTGTGTGACTGAGCCAAGATGGCTCTGGAGCAAAAAGTGAGGCTGGTGACCTTGCACAGCCCTCCCTCAAATCAAAGTCAACTGCAGGTCATGTCATCATCTTGATATCATGGTCCTCTTTGAGAATAAAGGACAATATATGTGTGTATATAGATAGATGTAGATATGCATTTAATAGTATTAGTTATGCATTCATAAAGTGATTTCTTAATTGCCAAATCTATTGCTCTTTTCATACTACTTTCTTTGTATCTCTTCTATATCATTGACATTCTTATCTACTTTCTACTGTATACTCCCCGGTCTAATTTGCTGGATTCATCATCTGTACCTCATCCTTCAAATGTGGGTATATTCTAAGGTTCTTTCATAGGTCTTCTTTTATTCTGTCCTTACTTATATTCAGTTACTTTGTAACCTCAACAACTTGCAGTTTAATTCTCATCTCTGTCAAATGAGTCACAGAAATATATTGAGTTTTACAAACCTAACTTCTCTTTTGGAAATTTTTAGTGGATGATCAATTGCATCTCAAGATCAACATGTCTAAAACAGAACTCATTATGCTTTCCTCAAACCTACCCCTCTTCTTAACTTCCCTATTGTGTTTAAGGCCACCATCATCCTCTTTTCCTGTAAGTCAGGTTCAAGACCTCAGCATTTTCTTTGACTTTGCACTTTCATCCAAATAATTGCCAAATCCTGGCATTTTTTACTACTGCAATGGCTTTGACATGTGTGCCCTCTCAATATACTTACACAGCTATTGCCTTAGGTCAGGTCCTCATTACCTATCACCTGGAATATTGCCTTGATCTCCTAACTGGTCTCTCTGCCTCAAATTTCTCCCCACTACAATCTATGAGCCATAACTAACAGCAATTTTCCTTCAATGAAAATCTAACACTGTTACACTGGTACTCAATACATTCCAATGGTTCTCTATGGTCTCTAGAATAAAATAAAAACTCTTGGACTGTTAAAGCTTTCCCAACGTAATTCCAACCTACCTTTCCAGTTTCTTTCTACATTTCTTCTCACCCTCTATGATCTATCCAAATAAGATCTATTCTTTTATGTTCCGCAAAACTGAACTCAAGCACTATCTTCTACAAAACTGCTAATGTCCCCTCCCTAAAATATGTAATTTTTTTATATTTGTTCTCTATGTATCTATAGATGTACATGATGCCTCCTCTAATATAAGCTCCTAGATAACAGGCTCATTTTTAGTTAATTTTTGGTTTTGTACAACCTGTGCTGAAGACAGTGTCTAGCACATAAGTGCTAAATAAATATTTTCTGATAACTTTTTAAATTTCATTTAGATTCCCATATATATGTATATATACATTGTATATATATATATATATATATATATATATATATATATATAATGATTTCCTTATATGTAAAATACTAATTCATAGGAATTCTAGTTCCATTCTATCTTTATAATTGTTTGGTTGGTTGGCCATTGGTAAGGGGAACTCCCAGACTAGAAACCCCCTGAAGGAAATCAGCTACTCATCTGTAACTTATAGTCATAGAGAGTTTTGTGAGACTGAGAGGTTATAGTTACATAGGCTAGGTAGGACTTTAACCTAGATTTTCTTGATTACTCTGTGCCACACTAGTTGTATTTATGATACTTTAAAAAATAATATAATTCCATATTTAAAAAACCTAAGATATTGATAGTAAAAGGTTTCTTTGATTCTTTTCTTTCTGTATAAATAATAAATGATTTTTCAATATTCATCTATGTACATGGAAACGTTGTTCTAGCCTGATTTCAAGCAAATGCAGAGAAATATAGTGGAGAAGCTTCAATTCTACCATTATTAGATATTATATACCAATCAGAGCTAGCATTGTTGATAAAATGGTTAGGAAACTGAGTGCTAACTAAATTTTCATTGACAGAAGGACTAATAATGATACCTTTCTAACAAAATACAAGAAATTAAAGGTCACTAGATTATCTTTTTTATATAAAATATTATATTCCCTCCCATGCTTTGAAAAGGCAGCTAGTATCACAGTAGATAGAAAGCTGGATCTGGAGACAGAGGAAAAAAGTTCAAATTTGCCCTCTGACATTTGCTAGCTGTGTGACCCTGAGCAAATCACTTAACCCTGTTTGTCTCAGTTTCCTCATTTGTAAAATGAGCTGAAGAAGGAAATGGAAAAGTATTTCAATACCTTTACCAAGTAAACCTCAACTGGGATCATGAAGCATTGGACACGACTCAAATGGCTGAACAAGAAAAATAAACGATTCTTTGTTGGAGGGAATAATAATTCTGGCTATTAGGGTAAAGATTTTAAAAAGAGGAAAGGGAGAAGAGGGAAAAAAAGGAAAAGAAAGACAATGAAAATGAAAGCAAGCAAGAGAAGTGAAGGAAAAGGAATGGCACCTGAAAGTGGGAGAAAGAATGAAAAGAAAAGAACAGGAAGGGAGAAGGCAGGCAAGAGAATGGAGAAGGAAAGAAAAGGAATAGGTAATTGTTCAGAACATGTTCCGAAAATGCTGCAGTTGAATTTGTACTAAAAATAGTTAGGTTTTATATTCATTCAATTCATTTAAGTGGTTCAGCCTAGATGAAGGCCATCCTTGAAACAGTATTCTAGGCTTAATCTGATTTCTCATATCCTGAGAACCCTGAGTATTTCACTAAGTAGCTGTGATAAAAAAGGGTTGACAGAAGTTAGAAATGAGTCATTCTGCCCAAAAGATTAGACAGCAGGCTGGTATGGTGCTCAGCAATGCTTAAAATATTCCTGCCATATTATGTAATTATTAGCGGGGTGTTATGGGGAGAGGGATGTCTTTTTGGTCTGATGAAGTAACCTAAGTTAACAATGCATTACTACAGTGATTTTCAATCAGGAGCCAAAATGTCTGTCCTGTTGTCCATTTCTTCTAGCCTTCAGGTGAGCAACAAAAATTCTAATAGTCTGGTAATCTCTCTTACTAACTAGAGAGTTTTTTTCAATATAGCTTGCTCTATACACCTAGAGTTGAAAATATGGTGATATTTCATGTGATGAGGAAACATGATGGATGATGGATATCTGAATTTTGTAATGCAGAGACCAGTAAAATCTTTAGAGCTACCCAATCAGATGGAAGTGGACAATTGAGCATTTGATGAGCCTGTCAATATCAACTTGTTTAATTCAATGAGATATGACTGACTTCCATGTGATTGATTGGCTTTCACTTCCTACAGAAATAAAATGCACCAGATAATCCCAAACCATCTAATTCATATTGGTTTGAATAAATCTGTCCTCCAGCAGTATCTGATTCTGACACTGGTGTAGTTGGGCTGACAATTATGGTGTTTGGCAAAGGGTCTTAGACTGAGCATCTGAACAATTTTTTGTTGAAACCCAACTCATCTACTAATTACCAAATCCCTTTGGGTCCCTTAAAAATGAAGGACTTCAACTGATTAATTCCAACTTTCAACCTATGGATGAAATTGTATTATCTTGTCAATATATTTACAATAGCACCAAATCATTCTATCTGAAGAAAAAAAATCATTGAAATTTTTGCAACCATTTTTGACAGTACAAAAATAGCCTAAATGAAGGTATTTACTTCTAACCATCTGTAAATACATACAATAACTATGCCACATTAAAAAATGCTTTTTTGTTTACTTCATCTTGTTATCAATTTCCTAATTCTCTCCATTGATTTCAATACTCAGAATACATCTTCTGTGACAGACATTCTTTTCAGACATAAAAGAACTGTCCACCAAAGAGATTTGCTTCTTTATTTTGCTTAAATATTCTCACAAAAAGAACAATAGGGGAAAAAATGAACCGTTTTCAAGAGAAGAAAGACCAGGGTCATGCAGAAGGCTTGAAACTATATCACATGAAGATTAGTCATAAGAATGAGCAGATGAGAACAGGTGATAAGATGATTTTATTTACCCTTTTTTAAGTGCTGTTAAATGGAAGAATTAAACTCATTCTATGTGACCCAGAGGGAAAATCTGGTATGAATGGGTAAGTTAGAGAAAGGAAGATTTTTAACTCAATATAAGAAAAGCTTAGGAATATTTAGAAATGTGTGATGTAATGGATAGACTGATGATCCTAGAGTCAAGAAGACCTGAGTTCAAATTCATCCTCAGATATTACTAGCTGTGTGACCCCGGACAAGTCACTCAACCCTATCTGTCTCAGTTTCCTCATCTGAAAAATGAGCTAGAAAAGAAAATGGCAAACCATCCCAGTACCTTTGCCAAGAAAACCCCCAAAAGAGTAATGTAAAGTCACACATGACGGAAGTGACTGAAGAACAGCAAAATGAAAAAATGGAAAGGATACTTTTTGCGATAGTGAGTTCCTCATTGCTATAGTTATCTGAGAAGAAGCTAAGATGGGAATGTAGAGGAGGGAATTTATATTTCAGGCAAGGGCTTGACTAGATGAACTCTCAAACTCCTTCCAAGTCTGAGATCCCATGATTCTATAAATACGATTGTTACTACTGATACCACAATCCAAATGTGGTTGGTTAGGGATGTGCCCCCATTTCATCACCTTAGATGGTTCTCTGTACACAGAGACTCACTGGCTGCTTCTGCTCTTGTGACAAATTCCCATGGATTGACATTGTCTTTACTGGTCCAGTTGTCACAGCTGAGCTATTGCCAGGGCCTCCAAAATGTTGATGTATGCCTAAAGTAGTAGTGGGGTATGTAATGGTGTCGCTGCTGCCACTCTCATGATGCAGCTGCTCCAAATGTGACAAATGCCACTAGTGCCATGACTCTTGTTACCCAAAACCACAGAAGGAGGCTATCTTCCTCTGAACAAATGCTCAGTTTTGCCTGTCAAATTCTTGGATGTATTACATTTTTTTCTCTGGAGCTTGGGGCTATTGTAACAGCTGTTTATAAACATTGTAGATCCAACATTACTTAGAGAAAGGAGAAGAATGCTTTGCCCCATACATCTGGCCTCCCCCAGCATCTTAAAGAATGCCACAGATACACTGATGCTTCTGCTGTAGATTTAAATTAGCAACTGGGATCAACTTCCAGCTGAATCAGTCGACTCTGACTCCTTCTCAGTCAGTTATCTCTCATCAACATGTCTGGGAATGTCCAATGGGCTGCAAACCTTAATTGGAAAAGCACAACAAGCAATTAAATAGGTACTGCTGAAGAAAACTGGGCTGGCCAACATTTATCCTGAGCCACCCAGTCATCCACCCCAACATTTGCAGCTTCCATGGGTCCTTCACAGGCAGCTTTTTTCTTTGAAAGTCTAGATACAAATACCATAGAATTTGTTTTGCTTTAGTCTCACTCATGCTCCAAATATCTCATGCTATTTTATATAGTGGTAATGAGCTAGATATTTCTAGTGCTTCCCTGGGGAAGTGATCATGAGGACTGTTGTGATAAATAAATAGTAATAGTCCTTTGCACTGATAGAGCAATTTCCATTGAGGGATGCCACTCTGCCTTCCAAAAAATGCAGTAGAATTTCAAAAATGTTCTTATACAAAAAGAGAAGTAACATACCAATTTTCAAGATAAGAAAAAGAGGCAAAGAGAGGTAGAAAGGGATTGCTGGCATGATGGTATCTATTGGAGGAGGCTTCTAGGAAATCACAATAAGGCTTCCACCTAGCCACATTAACTTCCCCCCAAACACCATCCATGGACTATGGAGGATTCCAGTAGGGGAAAATTGTTTATTTCTTATAGAAATTTAAAGACTTCCTGGTTTCAGGAAAGCATAGGTATTGGACATTTATAAGCAAATTCAACAGGTAGCCATCCCCTGAAGTCAATCAAATGGAACCTATGAAGATGGGTAATATGATCGTTGAAATAGTATCATGCTTTTTCAGATTACTGATGTCTGCATAATTTAATGGGTGATCTCTTAACTCCAAAAGCACAAAACAAAAGAAACTCTTGTTGTGGCTTATGTCATTCTTCTCAATTGTCAATTATCCACATGGATGAAGAAGAGCTGCAATGTAGCATTTGCAAAACATATAAATTTGATTTGAGCATTGCTATGATTTTCTTGCGGATTTATCTTCTAAATTATGTTAATCTTGGACAAGTATTAAAATTACATTAGAGTACTGACCAACTAGCCGTAGAGGCAGGTCCCCTGGACATTTGAGGCAATGTATTTAAGTTAGGTTAAGATGAAAATTTTGCTTTTGATTATGGTGAGATATTCTTTCAACTTAGCTAGGTAAGTATTTTAATGTTTTCTATTTGTGTGGCATTTGAATGAACACGTTAGTTCTGCTTTCAACACATGAAACAAAGTAGAATCTCAAAACTTTAAAGTTAGATTATTTTACTCTGGGGTGTTTGTGAGTTTTCTCACTAAGTTCTTATGTTTGCTTCTAAATCATAAAACTAAATCACATATGATTCCTGAGTTTTTCTATAACATTTAAATTTAAAATGGGGGCTATAAATGCTACTGATTTAAATCTGATCTGTTCCAGCAGTTACTATTGTTGACAGGCCTGGCTCTAGACAAAATTATGATGTAGACAAAGTGACACTATAGATCCTATCCCAGGTAATTAAAAACCCTAAATGTAGGGCTGAACAAGGGCATGTCCTTTCCAGGCATAACCTGTGCTTTGGACCTTTCCGTAAGCATTTCCCCATAAAAATATATGTAACCTTTTTCTCTCACGTTCTAGACTCCCATCAACTAATACCCTAACCAATGATAATGTGTTCATTGCTGTGCATTTTAGATATTATTGGATCATCTCTTACCTTACAAATGGGTTCTGTTCCTAGAATTGACTTACATCACTTATTTGTAACTGGAAGCACACATCCTCATAGAAATAGTATTTCAAATGGTGGCCAAATTATGAGGCTGGTCCATAAAGCCTCTTTAATCCATACTGCAGCTATATAACACTAGCAACATTTAAAAACAGAATTCTGAGTCCTAGGATGAAGCTACCTAGAAGAAATGAGAAGAAAAAGTTTTTCCCCTTTCTTAGGCACAGGACCAACCCAAAACATTTTTTAAATGGACAGTTTGTAGAAAAGAGATAACAAAACATACATCCTATCTTCTCACAGAGATATGAGAGAATACTAAAAATATCATATGAAGTGTCGGACAAAGATTCTAGATCAGATGATGCCTCATTGTTTTGCTTTGTCACAGGGAGAATTCAGCTAGTGGGAGGGGATAATTGCAATGCAAAGAAAAAATAATTCAGCTATATAAAAAAGGACCAAGCAAAATATGTCTTTGTCATTATCTTAAGTTATTTTCAAACTTTTTCTACCTCCTAGTTTCTCTCTCTCATTGCTCCAGGATGCCAAATCTCTTTACGCTATGTCAATCCTATACCATGAAACCCCACCTTAGTCTACCTTGTATCCAGAATTACTCTGTGCTCTGAAGTTCTTTATCTCATTCCACGTACTTGGGCATAGAATCATCTCATTATTGGGATGCCTCACTGGATATATAATTGCTCAAATCATGTTTGGATAAGCATTACATATGATGGTCTATATGATATCTGTGTATATATGTGTACATGTGCTGCATTTACTTGTTTGTGAGTGTGTTTTATTTTCTTAGTAGACTGTAAGTTCTGTGAAGGTATGAACTGTTAAACATTTGCATTCCTGCCCCTGCCCCCAACTTGTAGTATTGGCAAATAAAAGGTGCTTGGTGAATGCTTGGGGGCCAGTGGGTGGAGAAGTGATTGGTTTTCTCACATACATTAAGTTTGCCAGACCTAAGGACACCTTTGATTCAGGGTAGTACCCCCACCTATACAGCCCTATGGAAATAGTACAAGGTCAGTTTTGTTATGTCAAGCTCTGTCAAGAACTTGCTTTCTGAATGCCCTCAGTCTCAGAAGAGAATGCGGGGACTTGTTAAAACTCTGAAATGAATGAATGTAAAGAATATAACTGTGAGGTTTTTTTTTTTTCTTACAAGGATTACAGTAGATGGCAGAGAGACCGGTGATTGCCATTGAGTGAGCACACAGTGTGGTCTCAGAAGAGGGTGTTGCCAATTTGAAATATTCTAGGTTAGAATTTTATGCATTCTAATGGGTACATTATTAGCAGAGTCTCTCAATATGTTGCCTTGTATCTAATCAGGTCAAATAAATGAAATGAAACCTAATCATGTCAAATAAAGAATGATGTGATACCTGGGTTTGAAACTTTGTGACTATGGGCAAGTCATTTTACTTCCAATCCTTAGTTTATCATCTGTAAAAATGATTTAATAAAGCTATAGTATTGATCTCATGGAGTTGTCAGGCCCATGCAAGACAACATATATAAAGCATATTTTAATACTTATAGTTCTGTGAATCAATTCTTATTTATTATAGGATTATGGATTGAGAACTAAAAGAGACCTCATAAGCCACTGTGTACAACCACCTCATTTCACAAATGAGAAAAATAAGGGACGCATTTCTGGGTCCTATGAGTAATAACACAGCAGACTACACATCTTTTTTTCTTTTTGGATCCCCATGATGTCTCAGATCTTTCCAAAGCCAATTATGCACCGAAGATAAAGCAACTTTAGCTGTTTCTATTTTCTAGGATACTGAGAATTCAAAGGAAGATAAATGACACCCCCCAAAAAAAACTCTGATTTTCACCAAATGATGAGCTCACTCGGCACTCCTCTCCCACTTTCCACACCACTGACACTAAGGCTCTGCACAAGACACAAGGACACAAAAGAGCTTTATTTTAAAATCCACTTGGTTTTCCCTCCTTTTTTGCAGTGCCATGGAGATCCCAGCTCCAGGCTGCAGAGGTTTGTTTGGGTCTTGACAGCAGCTTGGCCACAGCCCTTTGGGAGCAAAAGCCTGCAGGGACTGCAACCTAGGAGCACTAACACTAAAATGTTCTCAAATTCTAGTGCTAAAGAAAACATTCTCTGAACTCATAGTGTCAGGCTACAGAAATACAGAACAAAGGGAGTGCCATGGGCCACTTGGATAGGACACCATGTATGTGAGGAGCTGTGTCGCACTTTATCAAACCTGAAGGGCATAACATCGAGCTGGAGTCAGTTTTGATCACCCAAAAGTCACTTGGGACAGAGACCTAGACTGGTGTGCCATGAATTGCCTAATGTGGGAGAAGGCTGAGACTCTTTGAAATCCAAACTTCATGGAAACCACAATCAGGGGGGAATGAGTGAAGAAGTGAGTGATAAGGGAAATTTGGAGTGGGAAGAGACCAAAAATACCAAAGATTCAGGAAGAAGACAACTCAAAAACTTTAATCATAAACAGATGTGTGTGTGTGTGTGTGTGTGTGTGTGTGTGTGTGCTCATCCTTCATTACTGAAGAAGACCATGCCATCAGAGAGATGATGACATGACTTGCACTTGACTTTGTTTTGAGTGAAGGAGGACTATGCAGGTCACCAGCTTCAATTCTCCTCCAGAGTTATCTGCATCCAGTGACCAGATATTCATCAGGATGCCTGGAGATGACCCAGGATGAGGCAAATGGGCTTAAGTGACTTGCCTAAGGCCACACAGCTAGTGAGTGTCAAGTGTCTGAGGTGAGATTTGAACTCAGGTCCTCCTGACTTCTGCACTGGTGCTCTATCCACTGCACCAACTAGCTGCCCAAATCATAAACAGATAAATCCACAGGAAAGGCAATTGTAGCAAAAAGAAATATGGTCTACAGATCTAGGATATGAGTTCTGGTATTTATGAATAATGACTGCATGATAAAGGAAAATGATCCAGCATTTGAGATAGAGGACTTTACAAAATTTGAGGAGAACATGGAACTGCAATACACTATTTCTGAATAGTTTAAAAATGAAATGGGAATTATGAAAACAGAATGTTGTATCCTGCAGAGCAAAATATAATGAACAGAACAGAAAAACTTAAATCTCTGATAGCAAGACTTACCAGAGAAACAAAAGAATCTCATATTGGGAATGAAAATGTACAGAAATGAAGGACAATCTAGAAGAAAAGAACCAAAAAATAACAATATTAAAGAAAATATGCTCACCATAAAAGTAAAGCATATTGAATTCTTTTTAAAATATTTTTACTTAAAAGTTTCAAGTTCCAAATTCTATTCCTCCTTTCTTCTCTCTTCTCCCTACTCCTTCAGA
Source organism: Bettongia penicillata ogilbyi (assembly GCA_023548195.1). Classification (NCBI taxonomy): domain Eukaryota; kingdom Metazoa; phylum Chordata; class Mammalia; order Diprotodontia; family Potoroidae; genus Bettongia; species Bettongia penicillata. Next base: position 3,532,442 of record JAJHZJ010000322.1, on the reverse strand, counting down.
CTCTAAGCAATCAGATAAGTGTCATTCATGTGCAATTATGTAAAACATTTCCTTATTAGTAATTTTGTACAAGAAGACTCAAATTAATAAGAAAGAAATTAAGTGAAAAATAGCATGCTTCAGACTATCTTCAATTAATATCAATTCTTTTTCTGGGAATAGAGAGTGTGCTTCATCATTAGTCCTTTGGGATTGTCTTGAATCACTGTCTTGCTAAGAATAGCTAAGTCATTCACATTCCTTCATCAAACAATATTGCTGTTACTAGGGACAGCATTCTCCTGGTTCTATTTACTTCACTATGCATCAGTCCATGTAAGTTTTTCCAGGTTTTTCTGAAATTTACTTGTCATTTTTTATAGCACAATAATATTCCATTAAAATCATATACCACACCTTGTTTAGTTATTCCCCAACTGATAAGCATCCCTTAGATTTCCAGTTCTTAGCAACCATAAAAAAGAGCTGCTATAAATATATCTGTACAAGCACATCCTTTCGCCTTCTATTGATATCTTTGCCATATAGACCTAGCACTGGTGTGATATCAAAAGCTATGTAGTTTTATAGCCCTTTGGGTATAGTTTCAAATTGCTCTCCAGAATTGTTGGATCAGTTCACAACTCCACCAAGAGTTCATTAGTGTCCCAGTTTTCCCTTCCAACCTCCAAAATTTTCCATTTTTGTCATAGAAGCCACTCTGATAGTATACTGAATTCTAAGACAAGATGTGCAGAGTCAATGTAAGACAAGATATGTAGAGGCAACATAAGGATCATAGATCTCCCAGAAGTATACAGCAGGACAAAAAATGATGAAGGAAATAAGAAAGAAATTTATCCACATGGTGGATAAATTTAACAATTCAATGTAGAAACATTAAGTTCTATAAGTCATAAGGAGAAAGACCTTCAAATACAAAGTAATGGACATTCAAATAATGTCAGATTACTTCACAATACTAGCTATGCAAAGAAGGAGGGAATGGAATAATGTCTTCTGAAAAGCAATGGAGTTCAAGATATAGCCAAAAGTGACCTATCCTACAAACCTAAGATTAACCATATAGGATGAAAGATGAACATTCAACAATAAAGAAGAATTTGAAATAATTTTAGAAGGTAAAACATAACTGAGGAGATTAGTGGGGTCTTGAACACCCCAAACAACAGAAATGAAACAGAACTGAATAAATTATAGTAATAGCAAGAAAGTGACAAAAGAGAGAGACCAATAAGAGACTTCTTTCTAAATGGACACAAAGTGAAAATCTGGTGAAAACGTGGACAGGGGCTACTATGGATGGAACTTGACAAAATCCTCCTTATAAGTGAGTACTTCTTTGAGGAAATATATTATAGCATAGAAAAGTGGGGACAAGGAGAATCGAAGGAAAGGATGTAGTAAGTGGTGGACTGGGGTCAAATCAAGGACTAGAAGTGAAGGTAAAGTGACCTCTGCAGTCTCAGAATGAGAACCTCCAAGGGAATAAGTGAGAAGGAGGAAAATATTGGAAAGGGAAAGATGGGAAGAAGGCCTTACTTTGGTGGGGGAGGGGTATTACTTAGGAATGCTATAATGGGTAAAAAGAGATAGTTGATGAGGAGAGACAAGGACCTTATCCTGTAAGAGGCTGGAAGGATTTCAGTGCTTGAAAATTCTGTGAGTCCTGGGAGGTTTGGTTTTTTTTTTGGAGTGACTTGAAAAATAATGCTACAAATCACTAATAATAACAGAATTACAAATCAAAACAACCCTGAGATTTCACCTCACACATTGAAATTGGCAAAAATGACCCAAAAATTGCAGCAGTTAATGCTAGATGGATTGTGGACAAATAGGCACACTAGTGCATAGTTGGTGAGACTGTGAAATGGAATAGCCATTTTGAAAAGCAATTTGGAACTAGGCAAACACAGTAACTAAAAGGTCCATACACATCTCCTGTAACCAGGCCACCCCTCCCCCACATTTAAAAAGCTACATAGACTATACTACTGAGCCTAAGGAAGCTATTGATAAGAAAAGTCCCCATATTTTCCAAATTATTTATAGCAGCACTTTTTGTAATAACTAAAAATTGGAAGCAAAGTGGATGCCCATCATCTTAGTAATGATTAAACAAATTTCAGTATATGAATATAATGTAATATTACCATATATTAGGAAATAGTATATGTGGTAAACTCAGAGAAGTATGACAAGATCTATAGGAACTGATGCAGAATGAAGTAAATACAGAAAAGAAAATAATAGACAGCACTACAATAACGTCAAAGGAAAGAACTACATACCAAAAAAATAAAATTAAATACAGCAAAATTATAAGAAACACATGAGACTCAAATGAAGAGATTTGAGAAGACAACTCCAGGTGACCCCTTTGTGGAGGTGGGCAGTTCACAGGTATTACATCTTGCACATGTTTTTGGATTTAAAAAAATATATATAACAAGCAGTTGTACTGACTTTTTTCATTCTTTATTTCTCTTGAAAAATACTATTTGTCATATAGGATGACTTTCTAGAAAGAGGAGGGGAAGGAATACATGTGATATGTTGATATGGCAGCAAGTGGGTTGGGATTTGTTTGTTTGGAGTTGTTTTCCCAGGCTCAGACTATATTGTGAGCACCTGAAGGTTCAATCCCCTTTGGTCCCTGATGGTTCACAGATGTGCTGACTCATGTGGATTTCCTGCCTGCTGACACTAAGTCAATCAGAATCTGAGTCTTCATTATATATAGTAGGAGGTTAGTATTTTATTTGAGGGGTTCTCTTATGAGAAAGGTCTTATGATTACGTGGCTGAGAATCTTAGTGGCTGTGTGTTCAGACCACTGACTGCTCAAATGTAAAGTCTCTCTGGATCCAGGGATGTATGTAAATTGTATGGCAATATAACTCTGATTCAGCCAGAAAGAGCCCTGTCTGTTGGTCTTTATCTCTCTGCTTATATTTTTCTACATGTTGAATGTAATTAAAGTGATTATTGGCTTCTCAAAATTTGCCTTTTCTTTTATAAATGCAGTTTTAAGAACCTGTGATAGTAGTCCCCTCTGTGTATACAGGGGCACTTACTGAGACATATGGTGATATAAGAAACAGAAAATATGAATACAAACTTGTTTAAAAAAAACTTGCTTTATCAAGGCAGAGAGAGATTAAGTAACTTGTTCAAGGTTAACAAAACCCATCAAGAATGAAGGATGGACAACAGCAACAACCACACAGTGTCTGACCTATTATAACATGTTATCATTAGTAAATATCGCAATATTAGCTTAGGGGAGAGGAGTGGCAGAGCCAAGATGGCTGAGTGAGAGCAGCAACTCACCTAAGGTCTTAGACAAATTCCTTCAGATACCTCTAAAAAGAGAATCTGAACAAATTTTGGAGGTACAGAATCCAATAGGAGACACACTGTGTCAGATTCACAGCCCAGGACAGACTGGAAGGTCAACAGGAAGGATCTGCTCCATGTCAGTGAGCCCACAGCACACAACACAGTTTGTCCTGCAGAACTGTGGCCAAGCAGGAAAACCCCAGGGTAGCCACAGGCAGTAGCAGCGCAGCAGAAAGGCAGAGTGGCAGCCCAGGGCAGGAGACCAGCAGAGCCCAGCAAGTGACAGCCACTGAGACTAGATATCAACTGCATCCACTCCCAACTTTCAGCCAGCAGACTAAATGTCTGTTAAGTCATGTACTTGAACTTCAGGAGCCACAATGGCGGAGTGAACAGTAAATGCTCTCTCCTCCCCATTTGTTGACCTGAAAGAACTTTAAAATATTTCCCCAGAAAAACCCTGGACCAAGTGAGAACACCTGAGGGGGCAAACAGTCTCATAACACCTGAGGCTAGGAAAATAGCTAAGGGGGATTCCTCCTTCTGTGGCAGAGGCAAACCAGAAGGAGAGGGGCCTCAGGGTCATGGAAACTCACACTAGGACCCAGGTGTGCCTCAGCACTTCAGCGGAAACAGGAAGACAATAGGGCAGCTGGGATCACCAATCCCTGAGATTGCCTTTGCCGCAGCTCAGCTGAGGAGATCTCCTGTAACCAGACCACCCCTCCCCACATTTAAAAAGCTAGCCCTAGGGCTCATCAAGAAAAAAAACCAAAAAGATAAATTAGCACCTGCCCTTAGCTTTTTCACACCAGTCAGCTCAACACCAAGTTCTACAGCTTCTAACTGAAAGAGTCAGAAGCCACAAGACACAATCACCATCATGAGCAAGAAAAAGAAAAAATAAGGGTGAAAAAACCATAGAATCTTTCTATGGGGAAAAGGACCAAATCATGACTACCAAAGAGGTCAGCAGTGAGACAGTACTCCCACCTGAAACTTCAGAAGGGACTATGAGTTGCTTGCATGCACAAATAGCGCTCCTGGAACAGCTGAAGAACGAAATGAAACAGAAATGGGCCAGTGATTTTATCTATCTATCTATCTATCTATCTATCTATCTATCTATCTATCTACCTATCTATTTTAATGCTCCACAATCACTACCATAAAACTTAGATTTTTACACCCCTCACCTACGCCCCACCACCCCCTTCCCTCCCCAAGATGGCATATAATTCTATATAGGATCTACATATACTTCCCTATTGAATACATTTTCACTATAGTCATGCTGTGTAGATGAACTAAAATAAATGAAAGAAACTATATAACAAATACACACACACACACACACAAACATGACCTGCTACATTCTGTGAATGAATTCCATAGTTCTTTCTCTGAGTGTGGAAAGCATTTTGCCTTAGAAAACCATTGGTAATTTTTTTTTTAAGTTCTTGCTTTATTATGAAGTTCCAAGTCTACCAGAAAAAACTCTTGCACACTGTAGTCGTTGCTGTGCACAAAATTCTCCTGGTTGTGCTCCTTTCGCTCAGCATCAGGTCATATAAGTCCTTCCAGGCCTCTTTGAACTCTTCTTGTTCATCATTTCTTATGACACAATACTACTCCATTACACTCATCTACCATAATTTATTCAGTCATTCCCCAATTGATAGGCATCCTCTTGATTTCCAGTTTTTGGCCACTACAAAGAGTGTTGCTATAAATATTTTTGTACATGTGGGACCCTTTCCCATTTTTAGGATCTCCTGGGGATACAGTCCTAGTAGCAATATTGCTGGGTCAAAGGATATGCACATTTTTATAGCTCTTTGGGCATAGTTCTAAACTGCTCTCCAGAATGGTTGAATGAGCTCACAACTCTACCAACAATGAATTAGTTTTCCAACTCTCCCCCATCCTCTCCAACATTTATCCTTTTCCTGTTCTATCAGGTTTGCCAATCTAATAGGTGTGATGTGGTACCTCAGAGTTGTTTTGATTTGCATCTCTCTAATAAAAAGTGACTAAGAGCATTTTCACATGATTATAGATATCTTTAGTTTCTTCCTCTGAAAATTGCCTGTTCATATCTTTTGACCATTTATCAGTTATGGAGGGCTTATGATTTTAAAAGCATGAAAAAAAGAATTCCATGAAGAGAACACCTCTTTAAAAAGGAAAATTGAACAAATGGAAAAGGAAGTTCACAAACTAACTGGAGAAAATAATTCCTTAAAAGGCATAATTGGACAGTTGGAAAAGGAGATGCAAAAGTTAACTGAAGAAAACAATCTGATAAAAATTAGAATTGGGCAAGTAGAAACTAATGACTCTATAAGACATTAAGAATAAGTCAAATAAAATCTAAAGAATGAAAAGATAGAAGAAAATGTAAAATATTTAACAGGAAAAGCAACTGACCTGGAAAAAGATCCAGGAGAGAAAATTTAAGAATTATTGACCTACCAGAGAGCCATGATTGAAAAAATAGTCTGGACAATGTCTTCCAAGAAATCATCAAGGAAAACTGCCCAGAAGTGCTAGATCCAGAGGGCAAAATAATTATCAAAAGAATCCACCGTTCACTTCCCAAAAGGGATTTCAAACAAAAAACCCAATATTGTTGCTAAATTCTAGAACTATCAAGTGAAGGAGAAAATACTACAGGTAGCCAGAAAGAAACCATTCAGATATCGAGGAGCTGCACTCAGGATCACACAGGACCTTGCAGCTTCTACATTAAAAGATTGAAGGAATTGGAATCCCATATTCCATAAGGCAAAGAAGCTGGGACTACAACCAAGGAGCCATTACCCAGTAAAGCTCAGCATAACATATCAGGCAAGGAGATGGCCATTCAATGAAGTAAGGGATTTCCACACCTTCCTGACAAAAAGGCCAGAATTATTCTATTTTATTTCAATAGAAAATTTGATCTTCAAACGTATCTCATGAGAGGCATAAAAAGGTAAACGGGGGAAGAAAAACAAAACAAAAACAAAACTTATTATTCAATTTGGGCAAACTGTTTACCTCCCTATAAGGGAACATGATACCTGTTAATCTTGAGAATTTCACATCTATTTTGAAGTATAAAAGGGATGTAAATAGAGGGAATGGGTATAAAGTAAATGATGTGATGATAAAAATATGATTTAAGCATTCAAGGGATTGTAACAGATGTGAAAAGAAGGAAGCAGAAAATGGTAAATTACATCACAAGAAGAAGTACAAAATTATAGTAGAGGAAAAGGGGAGGCAGATTAGCATTGAGAGGTACTCTCATCTGAAATGGTTCAAGAGGGGAACAATTAACTTAAGTATATAATTCTAATTATCTCTATAGGCAGTAGGAGGGGAAGGGGAAAGAAAGGGGAGGAGAAGCTAAAAGGAAGGGAAGAAGTAGTAAAGTTAAAGGGGAGTAAAAGGGAGAAGGACTGAAAGAAGGAAGGGTAGACTGTGGGATGTAGTGGTGAAAAGTGAAAACTATTGCGGAGGGGAAGGGAGACAGGAGAAGTAAAAGCACAAATGGTGGGAAAGAGGTTGGAGATAAATACACAGATTGTAATCATAATTGTGAATGTGAATGGAATGAACTCTCCCATAAAACAGAGATGGAGAGCAGAATGGAATAAAAACCATAATCCAACAATATGTTGCTTACAAGAAACACATTTGAAATGGGGGGATACACACAGGGTAAAGGTAAAAGGTTGGAGCAGAATATATTGTGCTTCATCTGATGTAAGAAAAGCAGGAGTAGCAATCCTAATCTCAGACAAAGCAAAAGCAGAAATAGCTCTACTCAAAAGAGATAAGGAAGGAAACTATATCCTGCTAAAATGTACCATAGACAATGAAACAATATCATTACGAAACATGTACTCCAAGTGATATAGCATCCAAATTCTTAGATGAGAGGTTGAGGGAGTTGAAAGAAGAAATAGATAGCAAAACTATACTAGTGCGGGGGGGCGCTCAACCTCCCCCTCTCTAAATTGGATAAATCTACCTCAAAATAAACAAGAAAGAGGTTAAGGAGGTAAATACAACTCTGGATAAGGTAGATATGATAGATCTCTGGAGAAAATTGAATGGGAATAGAAAGGAATATACCTTTTTCTTAGTGATATATGGCACATATACAAAAACTGCCCATGTTCTAGGGCATAAAAACCTTACAATCCAGTGCAGAAAGGCAGAGATAGCCTTTGCATCCTTCTCAGATTATAATGCAATAACAATTATATGTAATAAAAGGCCATGAAAAGATAAATCAAAAATTAATTGGAAACTAAATTTACTTATTTAGTGCCATACCAATGAAAATATCAGATAATTATTTTCTAGAGCTGGATAAAATAATATCAAAATTTTTCTGGAAGAACAAAACGTCCAGAATATCAAAGGGACTAATGGAAATAAATGCTAGGGAAGGTGGCCTAGGGCTCCTAGATCTCAAATTGTTTTATAAAGCAGCAATTATCAAAACCACTTAGTATTGCCTAAGAAACAGAAGGGTAGACAAGTAGAATATGCTATTTACTCAAGACACAGTAGTCAATGAATATAGCAATTTACTGTTTGATAAACCCAAGGACCCCAGCTTTTTGGATAAGAACTCATTGTTTGACAAAAATTGCTGGGAAAACTAGATAACAGTGTGGCTGAAACTAGGCATAGACCAATGCCAGACACAAACAAGAATAAAATCCAAATGGGTACATGATCTATGTATAATGATTAATATTTTGAACAAATTTGAGGAGCTAGAAATAGTGTATTTATCAGATTTTTGGAGAAGGGAAGAATTTTTGACGAAGAAAGAGACAGAAAGTATTATGAAGTGCAAGAGGGATAATTTTGATTACATTAAACTGAAAGGTTTTTGCACAACCAAACTCAATGCAATCAAAATTCAGAGGAATGTAGTATATTGGGAAAGAATTTTTACAGCTAATCTTGGGGATAAAGGCCTCATTTCTAGAATATGTAGAAAACTGCGTCAACAATACAAGTCATTCCCCAATTGATAAGTGATCAAAGAATATGAATAGGCAATTTTCAGAGGAAGAAATTAAGGATATCTATAATCACGTGAAAAATGCTCTAAGTCACTTTTGAATAGAGAGATCCAAATCAAAACAACTCTGAGGTACCACATCACACCTGTCAGATTTGCAAACATGACAGAACAGGAAGATGATAAATGTTGGAGAGGATGTGGGAGAGTTAGAACACTAATTCATTGTTGGTGGAGCTGTGAGTGATTTGGAACTACGCCCAAAGGGCTACAAAAATTTGCATACCCTTTGACCCAGTAATATCACTTCCAAGACTGTATCCCCAAGATATCATAACAGTGGGAAAAGGTCTCACATGTACAAAAATATTTATAGCAGCACTCTTTGTGGTGGCCCAAAACTGGAAATCAAGGCTATACCTCAATTGGGGAAATGTCTGAATAAATTATGGTATATGAATATAATGGAATAGTATTGTGCTATAAGAAATGATGAACAAGAAGACTTAAGAGAGGCCTGGAAAGACTTATATGATCTGATGCTGAGAGAATGGAGCAGAACCAGGGGAACTTTGTGCACAGCAATGACCACAGTGTGTGAGAGTTTTTTCTGGTAGACTTGGAACGTCATAGCAATGTAAGGACTTTAAAAAAATTCCCAATGTTCTTCTAAGGCAAAATGCCCTACACATCCAGAGAAAGAACTATGGAATTCAATTGCAGAATGTAGCAAATCAATTTTGTGTATGTGTGTGTTGTTTTAGTTTGTTATATGATTTCTTCCATTCATTTTAGTGCTTCTACACAGCATGACTATAGAGAAAATATATTTAATAGGAATGTCTGGTAGATCCTATATAAAATTGTATGCCATCTCAGGGAGGGAGCGGGGAGGTGTGGGGTAGGCAGGGAAAAAATATCTAAGTTTTATGGTAGTGATTGTAGAACACTGAAAATACATAAAATTCAAAAAAGAATTACATAAAAAAATATTAACTCCATAGAATTCAACTAATGTGAAAACGAATATGTTATGCATGAGAGGTCTATTACACATTGCAAGCAAGGAATATCAAAGGTTTGGTGTAAAAAAGTTCATCAAATTAAGCATGAGTCATACAAAGGTCTGGTCATATGACAAATTGCATTAAATTGCTATACTACTGATGTCAAGCTAAAGCAGGGAAAGCTTCCATTACATTAGATAGACCTACTGTGATAACATACTTAGGAGACATCTGGGATATTAGTCCCACCGGATGTGCAGGTATTGATGGGTTGTATTACTCCAAAGAGTATACACAGCATGATAGCTCTTAAGTTAGAAGGGATTGTTGAGGCCACTGAGTCCAGAGAAATATTAGATAAATTATTATCTCATTAGAGATGTAAGTGAACAGTGGTCAAGAATCATAGACACAGGACTGGAAAGAAAAGGAAAGGCCCTCTAAACAAACTTCCAAATATTGCTGTTTAGGAATCTGAGACCCATGGAGGCTAAATCACTTCCCCAGACACATGTATATATAGCAGAGTTACGCTGATGAGATCACAAATATGTCAGATTATCAGAATAAGATTGAAGACACTTGCCAAAATAAAAAATACATGACCAAATCAACCGTGGCAGTTCATTTGGAATTTTGAGTTGTACAGTAAAAACTCATTAAGTTAATTTAGTCTGTTAATTAGAAGTCTATAATCATTGGATAAGGCAGATCTAGCTGGAGTTTACATTTACTTTTTCTGTGAACAGTTCTCTAAGTAAGTTAATAATGATGATGAGATTGGGGGGAAGGGTCTTGTCACAACCCTTAAGAAAAGAAACTGTTTTCTAATACCCTAAGTACTTCAAAACTGTTCTAATTTTTTTTACATATAAACAATTCATCTGCTAATTGTTAACTTCTACTTATCCAGCCTCAGTAGCAGTTCCTCTAAGAATTTCTACCAACTAAATATTGGTTACTTAGAGTGCAATTAAAAGTAATAAATCTTAATTTTTTTCAAACTATTCAGACTTTCCTTAACTAAGCAAGCATTTTTCTTGTTAGGGAGGAGTGGACCTGTGATTTCATGTATAGGATAGTCCAGGTAGAGATAATCTCCATCAACGAAGAAATTCAATTCTTTCTCTGCTATTTATAACGTTAGAGAGCTGCCAAAGGCAGTGGGAGGTGATGTGACTTGTCCAGAGTCAGACAGTATGTCAGAAACTGAACCTGAATCTAGGTCAGCTATCTTCTCATTTTACCAAGCTGGCTGATTTGTTTAAATAGAGTTTGATAGTTTAAATCAGTGAGGTTCTATAATATCACTGAACAATTCTTTTGAAATGGGTCGGATTGAAGGAGTAAAAAATAGATCGTTTTAGAAGTCACACACATTGTATCACAGTTTGGTCTTTCTAATCTTTCTCTTTTCCTTCCATTCATCCAGAGATATCACTAATTATTCTACCAATTATATCTGACAGGCACAAGGAAGCCATTTTATAGCTCTTAGGCCTTTATTTCCCCATCTGTAAAATGAGGAGACTGGACTCAGTGATCTCTAAATTTCCTTCCAGCTCAAAAATTCCAGGAGCCAATAATTCTTTCCATGACAACCTATTTGTCAATTATGGAATTAAAGGGGAAAAAACTAGCCCAGTGGAACAGTAATATCAAAAATAAGAGCACTAGGATGGATTGTTTTTCTTCAGCACTATCACCATCTCTCTGAATTCACCAGAATGATGGTCAAGGAAGATAGGAAAGCAATCACAAATCTCCCTAGGAGTTGGTGAGTGCAGGGAATGAATGAAAAGACCCAGGGACAGCAAAACCTGAATGAGCACATGGTGGGGGGGGGGGTGTTATTTTACCATTTATTGTTTCATCTATGAATGCTAGAAATGTTGTCGATGGACATCAGTTATTTAGTTCTCAGTTCAATCCATTCACAGGCATGGATGGATTCTACAGGTTGCAATTATGCTTCCTGAAGAAATGCCATGAAATCTGTCAGAGCAAACAGCTCAAGGGACCAGCAGAAATTGGTTCTCTTGTAAGAAATGGTCTTTACCTAAAGGTTAAGCAAAATTGTACTGATGATATTTTAAACTGATTGAGAGAGTGATTCCTTTAGAAGTGGTCCTTTGCAGAGTTGCTTCTCATTTCCTTCTTTCATATTATATATGTGCATGTGTGTGTGTGTGTGTGTGTGTGTGTGTGTGTGTGTGTATAAAGGCAGTGATATATGACTGTTCTCATACCTTTTGGTCTTTGACTACTTCTTCCCCCAACTAACTCCCTACTAGCACCAATCAACTATTATTCTACCCTTCACAGAAATATGTGCAGTTAGTGAAATACACTTTAATCTTTGTGTGCATCAGTCTGTATGCTCTCTTTTTTGGGTACCAGTTCCACCCTATTAATTTCTTTGTTCTGTAGATTCATCAAAGGGGGTCACATTTACTTTTGTGGGCTCTCTGGGGAACTCTATTATTGAAATAGCAATTCTTGGAATGGTTACACTGATTTATAGTGTTTGGGCTTTGATTTTTATGTAGGTTTATTCAAAAGCAATACAGAAATGAGTTAATAATGTAAATCAGTGTCTATGAAAGGTCCCTAAGGGTGATCATTTTTCCTAATAACTATGAATTTCACAGTGTCTTTTCAATCATATCCACCATTACAGGGCATATGTCTCTTTACTTAAGGAAAAATATTTTTGTATCCCAACTGGGTAACAAACAGTGCATATAAACAGCCAGTTAGACATTTTCTACACAATCTATTTGTGCAAATATCCATTTTCAATTAAACATACACCTGATGATGCATTTGCATTAAAGATGTAATTAAAAGAGCTCTTTGAAAATTCAGGCATGTAATGTCATTTTAATATTCAACTTTTCTCTCCATTAGTTTTATTAATAATTTTTTGTATTTACATTACCCTTTGGTTTCTCAAGGCACAAATTCTCTGGGATTTTTTTTTTTTTGATTCTGTGATGGTCACTTTTCTTCATACATTAGAAGGCAAATATTCACTTTCATTTGAAAGTTTACCTCTAAACGTATGTATTTGGAATCAGGAAGTCATTGTATTCTTCTGTGCCTGGCCCTCAGAACATAAAGTTTTGTATTAAATTCAAATTGGAGCTTTTTAGGAAACCAAATGGGAATTCAACATTGAAACACTCTCCACAAAATTCCTGTTTTAACCATGGCTCAAACCATGATGTGAAAAGTAGATATTCTGTGGAAGGCTCAGATATGTCCAATGAAGCACTACATGTTTGGGTGGGCCAGTAAGATGGGGCTTCCCCTAGATAGAAAGGACATAGTCTTCCAGCAATTGTACAATGATACTGGTGAATACACTTTCCTGTTGTCATCCTATTCCATTACAAAGATGATGTGCTGGATGATCCTAGCTGCTCTCCAGCAGGACAGAGCTAGAGATTCTGTAGGGCTCAGAAATTGATAAGAGCTAAGTAGAATAGCCTATTCCTTGGGAAGACTGAAATGAAAAATAATTTGTTATGGAAAGAATTGCAGGTTCTTCAGATTTTCTAGCTGGGGCATTAGGGATCATTGAGTCCAGCTCCTTCATTTTATAGATGAAAAAAGGAGCAAAGTTGAGAAGATTACAGGATAAACACACGGAAAAATAAAATGCAAGCTTGGGTGTGATGAGGACCAAGGAGAGCTCCAAAGTGCTTTATTAGTCATGGAATGTATCAGTTGCATTTAATCTACTCAGCTGTGAAAATCCTGTTACATTAATTTTAGAATACAGTCTGTAACAAATATATAGGGAAATTGAAAAGAATAGAGATTTCTGACTATCCCTTGTACAATAATTTTAAACACCCTCGTCAACCAAAATTTTACTAGAATATAGATTTTTTTCTGTTTCTTTTTCTTTACAGTCACAGAACATAATAATTAAAGTACTAGGCTTAGAATCTAGAAAGCTTGAACTCATATCCCACTTCAAACACTTACTAGTTATGTGGTCCTGGGCAAGTTGTTTAGCCTCTGAGACTTATCAACTAAGTCACTGATCTGCTGTGTGTGGTGGATGGAATTCCCACACCTGGAGTTCACAACACTGAACACTGAAGATAACCTAGCTGTCTTGTGTATTTGGTTATTTGCTTACTTAACCATTCCATATAAAAATACATTCCCACTTCCCCATTCTATATTAAGCTCTGCAAAGGCAAGGAATGTATCTGTTTCTTTTATGCCTTCCTGACACATGTAACATATTTCTCTGTAGACAACAGTTAAAAAATATTGACAGCTGATTTGCAGCTATAATTCACAGAAACCTAATGAAATATAATAGGTATGTTCAAATTTCTGGAGTTTCTTGAAAAAAATTTCTTTTTGACAAATCATCTTATTTCTTTTAGGCTTTACAAACATTTTCTATGCCCTGAATATCCCAAGTTTCATGGCATAAGCATGTGCATAATTTTTTATTTCTTCAAAAAACATTTATTATACACCATCAATGTATCAGGGACCTTACTAGGTGCTAGGTAGACAAGGACACAAATGCAAAAATGTGAAACCATTCTTTCCTTCAATGAGAGTAAATTCTACCATTAACTTGGGCTCTACTTACCTCTGAGTCCATACAATAAATGAAATCAGTTAGAATTCTCCTACTTTGGCAGGCAATGATTGGAATGTACATGGGATACATCTGGAAGAGACAATAAGAACCTTTCCTCGAGTGGATGACCACGCTGGGTCTTTTTGTATCTGATAGAGGGAGCCCTCCCATAGAATATATAAATGAAGCCCCAGAATTTTCCCAGAAGTTTCTGAGGCCATACAGAATCTTTAGGTTCTGACAGAAACTTCGAATAGTAGAATACTTTGGAGCTCTCTCTGGTCCTCATCATAACCCTACCTTGAAAAAGAGTTATAGAAGGATCAAGTGAAGATTTTGGGGATGAATGGGACATAGGTATGCTTATAGGAAGTAAGAAAGGAGCCAGTAAATATGAAACAAATGAAAATAAATAGCAGAGTAGGAATAACAGGGCAATCTTTTGGAGATGGATGAAATGTGATCATTTGTGTAGGTAGCGGGGCTAAGAGCAAGGCTATCTCTTAATGTGTGACAAAGGTGAAGAAGGAGATAATGATAGGAGGTACATAAATGATGAGGTGAATAAGAATGGTCTCAAGTTTCTGTAAAATTTGTGAGGCAAAATTCTTAGCTGAGGGGTGGGGGTGGTAGGGATAATAGAATCATGGTAAGTTGAGGAAGGATGAAAGTCTGAAAGAGCTACTGGGGTGAGTGGGATAGGGAGGAGAATGGTGTAGCACTTCTGAGGGCCCTTTGAAGTTGTATAACAGAAATTTGTAGTGGATTCAGTCAAAATGTTTGAGTGATTTCTTTCCAAGTTTATTGAGCAACATGTGTATAAAAATGAAAACAGTGAATAGTAGGAGGGGTTCCAGGCTAAGGCTTCACAGGGTCTAAACAGTGATGTGATAAGTGTGCTAGGCACTCAAGACGGGAGGATAGTGTCAGGTTTAACTGGTTCACCGAGAAGTTAAGCTGGGAAAAACAGAAGAGAGTATCTAGTTCAGTGATGATGAACTATGAACTAGTGACAGCTTGGGAGGAAACTAAGATATCAAGAGACTGAAGGTCACTTCGTAGATGAAGGTTAGGATTTTCTAAGGGAAGGCAGAGGAATTCATAGGTGATGACTAAATCCAGGGTATTCCAATCTTTGCATGTGACTGAGGTGGGGTATTGAGTAACATAACATAACACATGAGAAGTGAGAAGATTGAGAAAATGTGTGGTTAGGGTGTTTGTGGGAGAACCAATATGTATTTTGCAATTTCAAAATATGAGGGCAAGATTTGGAGAAGAAAGAAAAATTGTGAGTCAGGTACTGAACTCATTGAAGAAGGATAAAAGGGCACTGACCTGGATGATCATAGATAACTGCTATAAGAATTTTGATTGAGTAGTAGATATGAACCTCAAAAGAAAAGAGTGAACTGAATGAAGGAGGTAAAGGAGAACTTAGAAAGGACGAGGGTGAGAAAGGAGCATTCTAAATCCCTTGCCTTAACCAGTGAACTAAGAAGAATGAGTGAAAATGCAGCCAGTGGAAATGGTGGCCAGGGAGGCTGCGTTAGGAGAAGTCAAGTTTCAGTAATAGCTGGAAGATGGAAGGAATCAGAGAGGAAAAAATATAGGATTGTATTGATAATAAAATTATCTTACTTTTTGCTTATTTTTAGTATAATTTTGCTTCTTAATGGGAAGATCTTCCCTACCCATTAATAGACCTGCCATGAAGGGGAGTTTGCTTAGGGAAGATTTGTAGGAAGGCCCACACCTTTTGTTAATTTTCTAATGAGGCACTGGTTCTCAAGGGTTATGATGTCCTCTGGTTCTGAAAAGTGTATAAAAACTCTGAGGTGAGGTTTTACTTTGGGGCTTAGTTTTGGAAGAAGGTATGTGTGCCAGATAGACCCTGGGAAGCCACAGAGCAGCCCCCAGCTTTGAAAACCCAGATGTTGGTCCTTCTCTCTCTGGTAAATATGTATGTATATGGGGCAGCTATGTGGTGCAGTGGATAGAGTACCAATGCAGGAGTCAACAGGACCTGAGTTCAAATCTCACCTCAGACACTTGATACTCACTAACTGTGTGACCTTGGGCAAGTCACTTAACCCCAATTGCCTCATCCTGGGTCATCTCCAGGCATCCTAATGAATATCTGGTCACTGGATTCAGACAGCTCTGGAGGAGAAGTGAGGCTGTTGACCTGCACAACCCTCCCTCACTCAAAACAAAGACAAGTGCAAGTCATGTCATCATTTCTCTGATGGCATGGTCTTCTTCAGTAACAGAGAGCAAACATCCACAAGTATGTATGTATGTATGGTTAGACAGTTATCTCTCTGCTGATTTGCGATGTATATATTACTTACTGTCAAGCACCTGAGAGCACTCTCTGTTGATTTTGATTTCTCTGTATTTTCTCTGAAGTTCAGGGTGTTGATGTGTTCCCCTGAACTAAGTGAATGATACATGTCCTTGATTAAAGTGATTATTGATCCCTCAAAAGTTGCCTTTCCTTTTAGAAAAGCAGATCAAAGAACCTGTAATAGCAGACCTGCCTCTGTATGTCAGGGTGCTTGCTTTTACAAGCATGAAGGGAAGTTTGCTTCCTATGAATAAGAAGGTCTGGGAGGAACTTTGGGGAAGGAGGGTTGAGGGGGATATAGATAAGGGATCAGGTGAATGGGAAATGAGATTTGTATAATGACCTACAAGGGTTCAGAATCAGTGGGATATGTAAGGTATGACCAGGTGTAAGAATGTTTTTTTGCTGATTGGAAGGCATCACTCCTCTTCCCAGAGGAGGCTAAAGATCAGAAGGCAGATAACACAAGATGAATACTTATGTGGTTCCTGTTTCACTATTTATCTTCCCTTCAATGGCTGCAAAATCAAGCTGGTAGCAGAAAGTAGAAGTTGTCTTATGTTGGCACAGATGGAAATCACTCCATTGTCCTCTTGTAACCTTCCTTCAGGGATATGAACAGCAGAAGGTGGAAGATGCATTGTCAGAGGGAAGTCTTCTGTGACGGTGACTGTGGTTCCTTGGTCCTTAAACTCCTTCTGGATTATTGTAGTATTTCTTCTTTTACTTGAAAGTTCTAGATTTTGACTATGACATTCCTTGGAGTTTTGTTTGGGCATTTTGTACAGGAGGTAACAGGTGGATTCCTTCTATTTTCACATTGCTCTCTGGGTCTCATTGATATGACAAATTTTAATTCATACTTTCTCAACATATGATATCTCAGCTTCTTTGTGGCTGAAATTTTCAGGTAGCCTCATACTTCTTATTTTATCTTTCCTTAAACATTTTTCCAGATGATTTGTTTTTGGTAAATGATACCTCCTATTTTCTGATATTTTTTCAATCTTTTTCCTTTATTCTAACATATCTTATGTGGAGTGATTGATCTCTGTCTGGTCCAATATAATTTTCTCTGGTTATGAAGTTTTTACTTATATTAAATTTAAATACAAATGAGAAAAATATCATTATCATATTCACAGCAGAACATGACATAATTCAATATAAAAATAAATTTCCATTTCAAAAAAATCTATATAATATATACTACACATTGTTTTCAAAGCTGCCTAGCTTCTTTGCTTCTTTGTACTTTTTCTTTTTTTCTCTGCTGTGCAATTTTTACTTTATTTTTCCCCTCCATCTCCCTCTGTCCCTACCCTAAAGAAAGATATAATTAAGCATGGACACACACAAATACACATATACAAAAATACACCCATGTATAGATATCTATAAACATACATATATATAAATACATATACATAGATATCTATAAACATATACATATATACACATATATACTCATATACACAAATGTAAGACTATGCTATGCTTATTTCTACTTGTGATCTGTTTTTCTGAAGGTGGAAAGCATCTTTGTTCATAAATACAAGTCTTTCCATGTTTTCTGTTTTCTAAATCAAACAGCTCACATCATTTCCTACACCACATCAATATTCCAATCTAATCACATCCTATCTGAGAGATGGTCTATTTTCCCTGCTCAATTTTTTGTATTCCTTCTATTCTTGGCTGCATAAGTGTAATTTATACAAGAAACTTCTGATTTAAAATAATCAAAATAATTAATTTTGTGCTTCAACAAGGTTTGTGCCTTATAATGTAGTTTAAGATCCCATATTATTGAATCTGCTTCCTCTGCATCTATTTCCCCTGGTTTCCTTGAAGTTCCTGACCTTTTGTTCTTCCAAATGAATTTTACTATTATTTTTTTTCCTAGCTCAGTAAGATGTTTTTAGTAATTTAATTTGTATGGCATTAAATAAACAGATTAATTGGGTAAAATTGTTTTTTTTTTGTTATATTGGCTTTAACTACCCATTTATTATAATAGTATTTCAATTATTTAGATCTGACTTAATTTGTATAAAGAAGTGTTTTTTGTTTATTTTCATGTATTTCCTCTGTTTTGGCAGCTATACTTTCAGGTATTTTATACTGTCTAGTTGTTCCAAGTGGTTTAAAACGACATTGAATAATCTTGCCGACACAGTGTAGTTTCCGTAGTTTTCTCTTTAGATTAAGTCTATCTTAGCTTTAATGTTGTCTCAGATCATGATTACTATCCCTGATTTTTACATAATAAATTCTACCCCTGACCTTTATTTCATCTTTGTCTGTATCTCTCACTTTTATAGAATTTCCTAAAAGCAATATATTGTTGAATTCAAATTTTTAATCGGAATCAGTTTCCATTTTATGGGTAAATTCATCCCATTCACAGTCTAAGCTATAGTTACTTCTTGTGTATTTTCCTCCTTCCAGTTTTTCCTCATTATCCTTCTCATCCTATTCCTAAACCTCCTCACTCCTTTGCTTTACTTCTACCTGCTAATTTGCCCTCCTATTCCTTAACCTACATACATGCATATACACAAAATATATACATATATATACATACATACACACAAACACATATGTATATACATGCTGTTTTACATACGCATTGTGTATGTACACATACACATAAGTACATGTATACACACATGTATACATACATATACATATATACACCCATATACATATGTGCAGTTCACTCTATAATCCATCCCTGATGATAATGAGGTTCCAACACTAGCTGGTGTCCCCCACTACTAGCATCCTTTGTATCAATTTTTTCCTTTTATGCCTCATTTGTATGAGATACTTATTCCTTTTTATCTTTCCCAACACAGTTTCATTTTTTTAAATCACTCCCATCATATTCAGCTCAGTCCAAGCCTTTCTTTCAAACTACCTAAATAATGATAACAGTCATAACAGTGCTGATAATATTTTCACATATAAGAAGTAAACAATTTGGTCATAAAGAATCCCTTTCAATTGATCTTTAACACATACCTTGTCGTTCTCCTGAATGTTATATGCTGAATCTTCCCTTAAATTCTGCCTTTTTTGTCAGAAATACCTAAAACTATTTCAGCTCATTAGATGTCCTTTCTTTTTTCCTTTCAAAATTATCCTTAACTTTGCTGGATAAGTTACCCTTGGTCATAACCTCAGGTCTTTCACTCTATGAAATACATTAATCTAAGTCCTATGGTACTTCAGCATAATAGTTGTTAGATCTTGTGTAATCCCTATTGTAGTTCTATGGTATATGTTTTTTTCTTCTTGTTGCTTCCAATATTTGAAACTGGACTATGGTAATCTTACAAATTTTCCTCCTGGATTGTCTTTCAGGTAGTGATGTGTGGATTTTTTTTCCTATTTCTGCTTTGCTTTCTTCTTCTACAATTTCAGAGCAATTTTCCTGGATAATTTCTTGTAATATTGCATCAAGATTCTTTTTTCTAATCATAATTTTCAGGTAGTCCAGCTATTTTTGTATTAATTCTCCTTAATCTGTTTCCATATCAGCTGTTTTCTGAAGAGATGCTTCACATTCCTTTCTATTTTTTTCATTCATCTGATTTTATCATGTTATTTCTTGGAGTCTTAGAATGTCATTAGCTTCCCTTTGCCCAATTCTAGTTTTCAAGGAATTGCTTTCTTCCTGAAGTTGTTGATTCTCCTTTTCCAATTGGTTAATTTTTTCATAATTTTATTGGATTGCTTTCATTTTTCCCTAATTTTCTTCAATATCTTTTATTTGATTTCAAGGTCCTTTTAAAGTTCTTCCAAGAATTCTTTTTGTGCTTGAGACCATTTGACATTTCTCACTGAAAAAGAAGTTCCTTTTTTTAGCTCCTTTGTCTCCCTCTGAATACAAACCCAGATCATCTCTATTCACATAATAGCTATATATGACTGGGTTTGTTCTCCTTTGCTTACTCATTTTTATTTTTATTTTATTCTGTTTTTAGCTGCCATTAGCGTAATCAAGTTCTACCCTCGAGGTAGGGGAATGATGGCCCAAGTCTCAGGTCTTTCTTACTGTAATTGTCTGAGGTCCGTCCCAGGACTCAACCTTGGGCTCTCTTCTCTATTCCTAAGTCATAGCTAGGGCCCCCAGTCATTGTATCTCACAAATGATCTTGTTCCATCTGGTCCCTCTGGTGGCTACAAACTGAAGCTCTCCTCTCTGCCCTGGAACTGAAACCAAGGACTCTGCTCTCTTACAAGTGCTTATAGCCAGCAGGTTCCTGCCATTCTAATCTATATTTTGCTATTGGACGCAGACGGTTTCAGAGGAGAAAGTGAGGCTGGTGACTTTGCATAGGCCTCTCTCACTTAAATCTAATTCACTTGCATGTCATGTCATCACTGCCCTGATGGTGTAGTCCTCTTTGAGAATAAAGGATAAACAACACAACAACAGCAACTGCCCTCAGGTGTGTGCTAACTCTTTCTCCCCCATAGCAGCAACTCAACCTAGAACACATCTAGTTATCACAGCTGTGATTGGCATCCCTTGATAATGGAAGGTTCTTCAATCTTCTCCTACTCAGTAAAGGGCAGCTAGGTGGTGCAGTGGATAGAGTGCCAGTGTAGGAGTCAGGAGGACCTGAGTTCAAATCGCACCTCAGACACTTGACACTCACTACCTGTGTGACCTTGGGCAAGTCACTTAAACCCAATTGCCTCATCCTGGGTCATCTCCAATCATCCTGATGAATATCTGGTCACTGGATTCAGATGGAGGAGATTCTCTGGAGGAGAACTGAGGCTGGTGACTTGCACAGCCCTCCCTCACTCAAAGCAAAAAGTCAAAAGCAAGTCACGTCATTAGTCCTCTGATGGTATGGAACACAGTGATCAGACCCCCATGTGTCTGTGAGATGAAAGTTTCTAAGGCTGAGGCTGCCTTGCAAAGCCAGATGCCCTCAAGGTTTGTTTGTTAATTCCACAGAGTTGTCCTGGAGGTATTTTCACATCATTCAACCTGAACTTTGGTCCCTGAAGGTCTGATCTTTCCTAGGGGTCTACTCAAATTGTCTTAAGGGAACAACTACTTTACCCTGACTTGTTTATTTCCACTCCTTTATGTTTCTCCTGAGGCATTTTTTGTGTTGTCATTTCTTTTTATGTGGAAGAAATTTGAAAATCTGCAAGTTTTCTGACCTACTCTGCCATCTTACAAGAATATTCTGATCCAATACAATTTTCAAAGAATCTGTTACATGAATAAAATTTTGAACCTCCTATATTAGGTTGTTTTTTTCTCCTCTATTTTCTGCAATCCAGATTTCTTATTTCATTCTTTTCTCTAACACTCTAGTTTCATTGTATGATTTGTTTTGAAACTGTAGATTCATTTCTTAGAGATTGTGCAACCTAAGTAAATTTCTGTGAGGGTTTGCTTTGTCAGTGATACAGAGTTATTCTCTGGGTTTATTTCTTCAGAATATCTGACTGTATAATATTTTTTTATCATTGACATTTTCTTCTATGTATCTCTTCCTCTAGCTTTATTTCTGTATTGGGCCTTTCTGTAGGGGATATTGATGAGCCACATTCTCTGCATTTCTAGAAGGAATGGCAAGTCCTTTGTTGGTGCTAATATGTAATTTCTTGAGTCTGCACAGTGAGTGCTGTGTTCTTCAAGGACTTTGGAAGTAGCTACCCAGCACTATATTGGAGCAGGATGGAAAGATCTAAATGTTCCAGGGTCAGGGTCCAAGTGTTATAACTACAGACTCCAAGAGGCGGTGGATAGACTGACCTCTGATCCCTGATCGTAGCTCACATTCCCCTGGTCCAGGGAAAGAGATGAGGGCTCTAGGCTTGCCTACATCATATGGGTTCTCTGAGGTTTGCATCCTAGAAATTTTTTCCTGATGCTTCACTCTTGGTCAGGCTTTTCTGGAAGAACCTGTGACCTAGGCTGACAACATGCACTTAGTGAAGTTTCTCCTTCAATTTAATGATCTTTTCTTAGATCAATACTATTTTAAAAAATAAATCTTTGCTGGAGTAGCTTTTAGTAAAAAGATGTCCTATTTTTCTTTTACCCAGTTCTCTAGTACATTTATTTTTTCACCTCTGAACTATAAATATTTTTATATCAGAATATAAGCTCCTTGAAGGTAGGCCTTGTAGTGTGTGTGTGTGTGTTTAATTCAAGGGCTATACTATACAATGCATAGAACCCTGAGACAAGAGTCAGGATCTGAGTTCAAATTTGGCCTCAGGAATTAACCGTAACTGGGTAAGCAACAGCTTCTACTTACATCAGTTTCCTCAACTATAAAATGGGGATAATAGTAGCATCTGCATTGAAGTGTAGTGTAATATTTGTAAAAAAAAAAAAGTATTGATCACATTTCCTGCACGTAGTAGGTACTATCTAAATGGTTTTCCACATTTGTATCCTCAAAAATCCAGTGCAACAACAGGCTTTGCACACAGTTGGTATTTAAAAAAAGTTTCTTTTTAATTCAAGAGGCAAAACAACTATCCCATTTTGCCAAATCTTAATTTTCAATAGTACAGATTAAAGCATATTTTACTATGCTTTCTTTGGTATCTGTTTCATCTATACAAAAGCTAGAGTTCACAGTGCCTACAAGTTGCACATAACAGCCATTCAATGAATACTTTTTTATTCAGCTGAATAGTCTCTCTTTCCTCATCAGCCAATAAGCAATTACATAACTACCATTGCCAGCCACTGAAGAAGTATAGTTATGAGTTCTTATGACATAAATTCACAGACGGGTAGGACAAGACACTGGCCAACATGAAATAACATTGATGTAGCTCTTTTCTTCTGATTCCCAAACAAATCATGATAAACTACAAGTCACATTTCTATACTCCGTTGTTATCATTTTTAATATCAGAAACTGTGTAGGGGACAAGCAGTAAAGAAGTATACACAAAGTTTTAAAATATCTTGCTTAAATATTCAGGAATGACTTTTGAATTTTAATCCATAGGTATTTCTTAGAAATTCTAAGCTACTGAGAAGAAAGTGAAAGGGCTTCATATACATTCAGATGACAGCTTTCAACTCCTAAATTTAATCATTTTCTTAGGAGAGATAATATAAAAATAAGAATAGATAAGCTTCAGAATGCATAACTGTGGGAGACACAGCCTAAAGAAGGATGATACAATGATCGGTCTTTACTACAAGCATGAACATAACTAAGAAAAGGTTTATAAACCTAAGAAACTTAAGAGTTTCTTGGAACCATGAGAACTTCAGTGTGAAGTTAAGTCCTTCCATCTTAATTTAGATAAATTTAATTTCTGTAATGTCTTTTAAAATTTTTTTAACTCATTACAATTCAGTTAGAATAATCTTTCTAGAGTCATAAAACTGCAACAAAGACTTCAGGCTATTTCTACAAGAAGAGCATGCCACAAAAGAGCATAAAACTCATTCATATCTCCAAACATTATCATGACATTTAGATTTCTAAATTACAAGTAGATGAAAGTTGGAATTCCAGTGTTTCAGATTGCTCCAAGGGAAGATCAGAGGGAAATTCTTTTTGAAATATGCAGTTCTCTGGACACAGTTGGTAGATTTTTCCAAGTGCATGAGCACTTCTCCCTCCTCCTTAACTCTCCTACCTAAATGAACTGTGGACAAGAAAGGAGACAAAAGTAAAATCTATCAGATATGAATACTAAAAATGTTGTTCATCTAAAAAGGGTAGTAAGAGCAGTTGAGTCTGTTAGATAGAATTAAATCATTTTTTAGGATGGATTCCATTGATCTCTGCTTTCTGTCCCTGTTTCTTCCAGTTACCATACCTGTACCTATATAAAATATGTCTCCTTGTCATCTTCTTATATGTTAATTTCCTAATAGTGAATTAAAGATCTAAAATATGCAAACATTCAAAGTTTTCACTTTTGATAGAAGTTGCCAACTACTACCTCTGTCTATAAACTTTTAGATCAAGAGCTAGAAAGGTCCTCAGAAGCCATTTAATTTAAACTCAATTTATAGACCAGGAAACTGAGTCAGATATTTTGCATATCAGAGGTGTGATCTGTACTCAAGTCCTTTGACTTAACCAGTGCTCTTTTCACTATACTTTAACTCCCTTTCCTATTTACAGAGATAGAGGGAAAAAAGACAAAAATCAGGGAGGGGAGTGGAAGGTTATATATTTTCTTTCATTGAATTCAATGAAACAATCATTTATTTATTAAGCACTTACTACATGAAAAAACAGTGTTCTAGACACTGGAGATGCAATCTAAGAGCAATGAAGCTCTTATCCTGAAGGAGGTTACGTTGTTCTAGTGGAATATAGAAAGTGCACAAAAAAGTAAATACAAGATAATCTGAAAAGATAAGAGCACTAATTGTGAAAATCAAAGAATGCTTCATGAAAGTAGGACATGAGTTGAGGCTTTAAAAGAAGAATTTTAAGAGAAAGATTAGGAAGCAGAGCAGTCTATGCATGGGAATGTCTTATATGGTTGCATAGAGATTAGAAATGTACTAATGAGTTTAGGGGAAAGCTCCTTATCTGTTTGAGATGGAATATGCAGAACAGAAAAATAGATAATATTAATTTAGGCTAAAAAATTAGATTGGGGCCATATGCAGAGAGTCCCTACATACCAGTCAATGAGTAATAGGGAGCCAATAAAGTTTGTTATTGTTGCTCTTGTTTTACTAGAGGAGTAATATTATTAAATCTGTGCCTTAGAAGTATTAGTTTAGCAGTTGTGTACATGATGAACTAGAGAAAAAAATGATTGGAGGTGGCAGGCAAGGTCGGAGAATTATTGTGACAATTTAGGAGACAGTTAAAGATTATTTGAAATAGGGTGGTAATAGTAGGAGTAGAGAAAAGGAGTTGGATCGGAGACATGTGATGGGGCAATATCTATAGAACGTTCTTTTCTCTCATTCCTAACATCCAATCAAAGAGGCAGAACCACGAATAACTGTTATTTTAAATCCCATATTTAGATGATTCAAAAAATAGTGGTGCCATCAACTGAGACTGAGGGGAGATTTGCTGAGAATCTCAGAGAAGGATTATCACTGAAAATTGGTAGAATAGGATTCATTACCTCTGGAAGCGTGTTTCTTATTCAAAATGAGCAGAATAAGAAAAATATATAAGGTGGGTTAGCATTGAATATTTAGAAAATATACTGAGGTATGGAAATGTAGGATATAATGGGGGGGGCTTAGATGAGGATAAACTAAAAAAAAATATGTGTTATAGACATGAAAATATACTATAAACCACAGCTTCTTTTTTTAAAATTAGTTTATTTATTTAACTTTTGACATTCATTTTCACAAAATTTGGGGTTCCAAATTTTCTCCCCTTTCTCCCCTCCTCCCACCGCAAAACGCCGAGCAATCTAATTTTCCCTATCACCAATCTGCCCTCTCCTCTAACATCCCTCCCTTCCTTTATCCCCATCTTCTCTCTTGTCCTGTAGGGCCAGATGAATTTCTATTCCCCATTAACTGTATTCCTTATTTCCTAGTAGCAAGAACAATACTGAACAGTTGTTCCTAAAACTTTGAGTTCCAACTTCTCCCCATCCCTCCCTCCCCACCCATTCCCTTTGGAAGCCAAGCAATTCAATATAGGCCATATCCTTGTAGTTTTGCAAATGACTTCCATAATAGTCGTGTTGTGAACTATAGTTCCCTCCCTCCTATCCTACCCCCCATTGCTTCTGTTTTCTCTTTGGATCCTGTCCCTCCCTAAGAGTATTGACTTCAAAATGCTCCCTCCTCCCATTGCTCTCCCTTCCATTATCCCCCCACCCTACTTATCCCCTTCTCCCCCACTTTCCTGTATTGTAAGATAGGTTTTCATACCAAAATGAGTGTGCATTTTATTCCTTCCTTTAGTCGAATGTGATGAGAGTAAACTTCATGTTTTTCTCTCTCCTCCCCTCTTTTTCCCTCCACTGAAAAGTCTTTTGCTTGCCTCTTTTGTGAGAGATAATTTGCCCCATTTCTTATCTCCCTTTCTCCTCCCAATCTTTTTCTCTCTCACTGCTTAATTTCATTTTTTTAAGATATGATCCCATCCTATTCAATTGACTCTGTGTGTGCTGTGTGTGTGTGTGTGTGTGTGTGTATAATTCCACCAACTACCCAGATACTGAAAAGTTTCAAGAGTTACAAATATTGTGTTTCTTTGTAGGAATGTAAACAGTTCAATTTCAGTAAGTTCCTTTGACTTCTCTTTGCTATTTACCTTTTCATGCTTCTTTTCATTCTTGTGTTTGAAAGTCAAATTTTCTTTTCAGCTCTGGTCTTTTCATCAAGAATGCTTGAAAGTCCTCTATTTCATTGAAAGATCAGGCTTTTCCTCTGAAGTATTATACTCAGTTTTGCCGGGTAGGTGATTTTTGATTTTAGTCCTAGCTCCTTTAACTTCTGGAATATCCTATTCCACGCCCCTCAATCCCTTAATGTAGAAGCTGCTAGATCTTGTGTTATCCTGATTGTATTTCCACAATACTGGAATTGTTTCTTTCTAGCTGCTTGCAATATTTTCTCCTGAAAACTCTGAAATTTGGCCACAATGTTCCTAGGAGTTTCTCTTTTTGGATCTCTTTTAGGAGGTGATCAATGGATTCCTTGAATACTTATTTCCCTCTGGTTCTAGAATATTAGGGCAGTTTTCCTTGATAATTTATGAAAGATGATGTCTAGGCTCTTTTTCTGATCATGGCTTTCAGGTAGTCCCATAATTTTTAAATTGTTTCTCCTGGATCTATTTTCCAGATCAATTGTTTTTCCAATGAGATATTTCACATTGTCTTCCATTTTTTCATTCTTTTGGTTTTGTTTGGTGATTTTTTGTTTTCTCAGAAAGTCATTAGCCTCCATCTGTTCCATTCTACTTTTGAAAGAACTATTTTCTTCATTGAGCTTTTGGACCTCCTTTTTCA
This sequence comes from Bettongia penicillata ogilbyi, assembly GCA_023548195.1. NCBI lineage: Eukaryota > Metazoa > Chordata > Mammalia > Diprotodontia > Potoroidae > Bettongia > Bettongia penicillata. The sequence goes on along the minus strand of JAJHZJ010000322.1, from coordinate 3,505,126 downwards.
TTTGACTAATTCTGCTTTTGAAAGCATTCTTCTCCTCATTGGCTTTTTGAACCTCTTTTGCCAATTGAGTTAGCCTATTTTTCAAGGTGTTATTTTCTTCAGCATTTTTGTGGGTCTCCTTTAGCAGGGTATTGACCCGTTTTTCATGCTTTTCTTGCATCTCTCTCATTTCTCTTCCCAGTTTTTCCTCCACCTGTCTCACTTGATTTTCAAAATCCTTTTTGAGCTCTTCCATGGCCTGAGCCCATTGGATAGCTATTTCATGTGTTTGGGATACAGAGGCCTTGACTTCTATGTCTTTCCCTGATGGTAAGTGTTGTTCTTCCTCATCTGAAAGGATGGGAGGAGATATCTGTTCATCGAGAAAGTAACTTTCTATGGTCTTATTTTTTTTCCCCTTTTTTGGGCATTTTCCCAACCAGATACTTGTCTTTTGGGTCCTTTGTCAATAGTAGGGTATACTCTGGGAATCTGTAAGTGCTCAATTCCTCCAAGGTGGCGTGATCAAGCATGTACTGGTCTGGATGCGGCAGAATCTTAGCAATTACCTCTCCACAGCCACCTAGTCTCCAGTTCTGCCAAGTCAGCCCTGGGGGTTGATTTTCAGATAAGATGGATGGGCAGGGCCACCATTCTGTGTGAGACAAAGACCAGCTTGGCCAGGGCCTCCACCTAGGGCTGAGGTAAGACTAAGTTCTTCAGTGCCCCCAGGGGATTTTACGCTCCAACCATGAGTGGTCTGTATGGGCTGTTGTACACCTTCTGTGGCTGGTGCCTGCTGCCAGAGCTATGGGAAGGCCCTTCTCCTTTCCTGGCCAACTGATAAAACCCCATCACTGACCTTTGGTGCCTGTGGGTTGAGGGATCTGAGGCCCTGCTGCTGCGGCTGGAGATTCCACTCTGTGGTGTCCTCCTTCCAGAGTCTCGTCATGCTGCCTTGTGTGGCCAAGGCTGGGCTGGGCTCTGCGCTTGGCTCCTCATCCAGTGCAATGGATGTTTCCATGGGCCTTTCAGGTCACCCTGGGCTGGAAATCTCCTCCACTCTGTTGTTCTCCACTTCTGCTGCTCCAGAATTTGTTGAAAGTCTCTCTCTACTGGTATTGTATGGGCTGTGTGTCTTTCTAGTCCACCATCTTGGCTCTGCCCCAAACCACAGCTTCTTAAACTTTTTCTACTCACTACCCCTTTTTTGCATGTTGGAATCATTTGTTGGCATTGCATGATAACATGTGCAGTACAAAGTGCACATACTGTGTGTTCATAACCAAGGCTGCCATGAAGTTGCACAGTGGAGCAAAGGCAAGCACTTTCCCAAACACCTCAGATTCATTACATTTGATTTTAAATTAATTGTTGGTCCTTGCATGATCAGAAACCTTTTACTGTTGCCAGACTTTTTATGACCCACATGGGGTTGTGACCCACAGTTTAAGAAGTTCTTCATAGACAACTCAGACAGGGGGAAGAATTGGATAAGTGTTTTGTGCAGTACAATGATATCCTGACATTATGGTATTATCATGTAACAAGGGGGCTATGCAGATATCTAAAGGAATTTTCTCACTACCAAATATGATGTAGTTAATAAATTCATGGCTTAATTAAAATCTACTTTCAGATTTAAAAAGTATAGAAAGTGGGTAGTCTTTCTGTAACCTTACTGGGGAGGCTACCCGGCCATTCAGGGGGAATGGACGTAAAGATTAATAAAGGCTTTCCTGATTTCACAACAGGAGTATATTTGCCCCAGATGTGAATCAGGCTTTATTGAAGAAGTGACTGATGATTCCAGTCTTTTAGATAGTGGTGGCAGCGGCCTAGATGATAGCACATCCATGCAGTTTGCAGAGCTCTGGGACCATTTGGAACACACAATGTTTTTCCCAGACTTCAGACCATTTCTGAGTAGCAGTTCACTGGATCAAGACATTAGAGACAATGAACGGGGTCATCAAACCCATGCAGATCTTTGGGGACCCAGCAGGCCACCCAGACTGCCAATGACCAGGAGGTACCAGTCCCGGGGGAGTTCTCGACCTGACCGGTCCCCAGCAATTGAAGGAATAATACAACAGATCTTTGCAGGATTCTTTGCAAATTCAGCAATTCCTGGCTCCCCACATCCTTTTTCATGGAGTGGGATGCTGCACTCCAACCCCGGGGACTATGCCTGGGGTCAGGCGGGGCTTGATGCCATTGTCACCCAGCTCTTAGGACAGTTGGAAAACACTGGGCCTCCCCCAGCTGATAAAGAAAAGATCACCTCTCTTCAAACAGTGACAGTAACTCAGGAACAAGTTGATATGGGTTTAGAGTGTCCGGTGTGCAAAGAAGACTATGAAGTCAACGAGCAAGTCCAGCAGTTACCTTGCAACCACTTCTTTCACAGCAGCTATATTGTGCCATGGTTGGAACTGCATGACATGTGTCCTGTTTGCAGGAAGAGCTTAAATGGTGAGGACTCAACTTGGCAAATACCAAACAATGAGACCTCTTCAAGCATCAGCTATAGCAGTGACAGCCAACTAGATGACCCATGGACTTTCTGAACCTCAAGACCCATTGAGCTGGGGCCTTGGTAGACTTACTACAAATGTAAATTGTATAAAAAAATAGTATGTGGATATAGGAACCTCACCAGAAATCCCAACTTGTAATATTAATGCAATGTGTGCTGTCCCTCTCCAGATTTAAAGTTAGCATTTACAGATGGAATTGTATCTATAGCCGAATGCCTCTCTTATTCCTGAATTCAGAGTGATGACTTGATTTTATACTTGTGAAACTTAATTATGTGTTTCTTTCAGAATGAAATAAATTCCTTAAAAGCCTAAAAAAAAAGTATAGAAAGTGAAAATTAAAGCTATTTTTCTGGACAAGAGTCTGACAAAAAAAAAGTATTACCTGATTGCCAAAATAAAATGCAGGAACTTTGGAAGTAACTGCTCCATCATAGATTTCAAAGTTAGAGGAGAGAAAAGTCAGACATAGTTTGATTTAGGGAGAGTAGATTTCAAAGGGTTCCAAAAATAACAATATAGGGTCCAGTAGTCTAGTATTCTTCAAGAGAAGTTGTTCTAGGAGAAGTAGGAATTTCTCAAGACTGAAATTCTGAAGGCAGTAGCAAAAATTATTCCACAGAGAAGTAAAAAGCATAGATGCCTAAATAAGTCAGTATGGCTTCATAGGAAACTCATCCAAAAACTAAGATTTAGGAGATGGAAAGAGATGCAGGTAACTGAGGATAAATAATTTGCTTAGAACAGCGTCAAGACTGTTGAAGTCTAGAATAGTCTATAAAAGTAGATCCTAAGAAATACAAAATTGAGTTTTTACTTACAATTTTAGGGTATTGGGGTGAGGGACAAAAAGAGGTCCCCTGATCCTAAATCCAGTGATATTTCCACTACATCATTTAGTCCAACTAAGCATTTGGAAAGTGTCTCGTGCTAGCCATGAGAGCAATGTGGAGACATAGGAGATACATTATTGTATAATTAGGTGGATTATGAATAGAATCCAAAGAATGGTCAGTAATGAGTAACACACAGTCTTTGACCTTGGCCCTCTAGAACTCAAAATTTGTGTATAAAACCAAAGAAGATATGCTTGTCAAATGTGCAAATGACACAAAAATGAGATAAAACTAGATAAGTTTTTGTGAAAAACACTAGAGTGAGAAGTATTTAGATGACTTTTGGCTCCAAAATAATAAAAAAAAAATGTGACACAGCAGCAGCAGTAAGACATATACACATACTCTCACTCACACACACACACACACACACACACACACACACATACATGTAATGCAATTCTTCTTTGAATTTGAGTGGTGTAGGGTCCATGAGGAGAGAAGTGAAATTCCACTGCACTCTATCTTTGTCAAGACACATCTAGTTTCCCATGCTAACTATTAAGAACATTGTAGTAGTAATACAGAAAAAAATAGAGATTGAGCTGAAAGGGGTGACCATACTGTACAAAGATTTCATGTTAAAGTCAGTTGAAGAACTGAAAATGCTTAACCTGGAGAAGAGAAAACTTAGGTGGAGAAAAGATAGCAGTGATGAGGAACTTGAACAAATGATCCATGAAAGTGAACTTCTCTCAGATTTTTCATCATTTAAGAAGGTGGACTAGAGTATTTCCCATCTCATTCTTACCAGACTGAGCTTCCGGACTTCATGATCTCCAGAAACTCATTATCTTGTAAAATGGCTCAACTCTAAAACTCATACCTCCTCAGAATCCTTTGTCCCTGGGTGCCATCTCTTGTTCTGTTTTGTAAAGGGTAAGAGTGAACACTAGAGATTTCTTCCCAGATCCTCCACTGTTTAAGGACACCGAAGGCATTCACCTCGTTATGTCCTTCCCTGGATGCAGGATACCCCCTGAGCCTAATGGAGTTCTCCTGAACCCCCTTTGGACTTCTTTTCATGTATTGTTTTTCCCCCACTAGATTGTGAGCTCTGTAAGGGCAGACAGTGACTTCTCTATTTTTGATTTTTTGTATATTCAACACTTAACACAAAGCCTGGTACGTAGTAGGTGCTTAATGAATGTTTTTTTTTAATGGATTAAGTCATGGAGGGTGTGACTAAGCCAAGTGCGAGGATACAAAAAGAAGTGAAAGGTCCCTTGGGGAGCTTACAATGTAAAGAGGAAGACAAATATTTACAAATTAAATTCTATACAGGATAAAGAGATAATAATTAATGAAGAGAAAAAGAACTAAGAGGGTTTGAGGAAGGTTTTCTCTAAAAGATGGGATTTTTATAAGGACTTAAAGGAATCGAAGGAAGTCCAGGGGAAGAGTTGAGGAAGTAGAACATTCTAGGGTTCAGTTTGTTTTTAATGTTTTGTTCTTTGTTCTCCAAGAGGACCATGGCATTAGGAAGGTGATGTCATGACTTTCAAGTGAACTGAATTGAAGTGAGGCAGGACTGTACAAAGTTACCAGCCTTACTGTCTCCTGCAATGGCAAGGTGGATGTATGGATCGGGATGACTAGAGATGGCACCAGACTTTGACTTTTTTAAGCTAAGGTTTTCTTAGGTTTCAGTTTGTCTGAGGCAATGCCCATTCAATGATTAATACAGTAAGAAACGAAACAGAGTGGCCTCTTTACTAGCCAAAACAAAACAAAACTATAAAAGGAACCCCCCTCCCCAAATCAGTCTGGAAGGGGAAGACCCTCAGGGTTTCTGGAGGCCAGTGTCAGTGCATTAAAGAATTTGTGGCGAACAGCAAACTATAAGAAGATTGGAAAGATAGGAGGGGCTGCGTTATAAAGTCCATTGAATGCCAAACACAGCATTTTGTATTTGGTATTGGAGGTGATAGGAAACCACTGGAGTTTACTGAGTAGTGGAGTGACATGGTCAGATCAGCATTTTAGGAAAATAAGGGATGAGTTGCAATGAGGAGTAACTCTAGACAGATCCACTACCAGGCTGTTGAAATAGTCTTGGTGTAGTAATGGCCTACACAAAAGTGGTGACAATACCAGGACAGAAGTATTTGAGAATTACTGTAAAAGTGAAATTCATAGTCCTTGGCCATAGCTTCGATACTGTGTGTGTGTGTGTGTGTGTGTGTGCGTGCGCGCATGTGTGTGTGTGTGTGTGTGGCTGGAGGAGGGAGAAGGGGCTGGGCTGAGAAATAGTGAGGAGTCAAGGTTGGCTCCTAGGTTGTGATCCTGAGGATATAGGAATATGGTGTTGCCCTCTACAATAATGGGAAAGGTAGGAGGAAGAGAGAGGCTTAGGTAGGAAATAATGAGTTTTGTTTTGGAAATGCTGTATTAAGATGTCTGATTTGCCCTATCAGAGAAATAAAAGGACTAATATTGGAATTTGAGCACAGTATTAGGAAATTCCATAAATATAAATAGAAACCTTTGAGAACTGAGTGTATGTGTGCGTGTGTGAGTGTATATGTGCGTTGCTGATGCTCCTATTCTACATTTTTGTTATTTTTGAGCCATAAGTCATACACATGCTCTTCACCCTAGTCTTTTTCACAAAATTTATCTAGTCTTACTCCAACTTTGTGTCATTTGCACACTTGCCAAGTGTATCTTCTTTGGTTTTATCCACAGATTTTGAGTTCTCCAGGGCAAAGGTCAAATTTGAGAACTGAGCTCCCTCTCAACTGAGGTCCTGAGCACATGGCTAGATGACTATTTGTCAGTAGTGTTATAGACAAGTCATGGTCAGGCCCAGCATTTACATCCTGTGATTCTGTGAAATTGATAAGGAGGGGTAGGTTTGAAAAGAAAATGTTTCATTTAATTTGAGGCATCTCCAACATTCAATACAGCTTCTGATATGGTATATTCTAATACTGAATAATTGGTGTTTAATATCATTCTAATTTTTAATTTAACTTATTTTTACTAATCATGTGGTGTCTTCTACAAGTACTTTAAACCAAAGCAAAATACCCGAATCCTTTTGTCATGTACCCTGAAGGTAAACTTTCTTACATACTCCCAATTGTTACAGGATGAGGGGAGGTGGAGGGAACTCTTTCACTGGAAAATTTAGCTCATAGTCTATAATCTATGAAAGTCTTTGAAATCAGGATTGCCTCTAGGTATTTAATTGGTAATTCTACCTACAGTTTCATTTTTTGGGCAGACCAGATCTGCTATTTTACTAGCAGAAGAAATGTTCTCTGCCAATATAGGTATTCACTATCTCTGCAAATTATAGTCTTAGAGAGTTAGGGCACCGAGGAGTTAAGGGACTTAGCCAGGGTCATCTAACCATTTTGTGTCAGAGGCAGAAATTACACCCAGTTCCTCCCTGACTCTAAGATTGACTCTTTCACGCCATGCTTCCTCTCACTACCCAGAATGCAAGTATAAAATATTACACCCATTTTTCTGTATGTGCATGCTTGTCCTTTTCTAATTGTAGAATACGAAAGTCTCATTTTAATACTGAGAAAAAAGAAAAAAGAAACCATCCCAAAATAAAATGAAAGACAACATTTAATAAAAAAAATTATTTCATTTTATTCCTTACATCCAGGAGCAATGGGCATTTACAATGTACTCATCTGGACATATAGAAATTGAAAAAGAAATTTGTAACTCTCTATTCTGTATTCATTTCTTCCTCGAGAAAAAGAAAATAAGTGGGTTAAAGATACGTGTGAAAACTTTTTTTTCAGACTTGCTCTGTATGAGTCATCATCTCCCTTGTGATTCAGGATGCTAGGCTCTGCTGAGTGAGATTATTGGATCTTTAAAGCCTATGTATTTTGACCCACTATTTCCCTTTTCTTTAAACCTCATTTACTTTCCTAGTGTCAGGGGCACATTCTTGAAACTCTAAAAGATTCAGTATGAACTTTAAAAATTTCTACCCCATTCTTTGTCAGACCTTATTGGATATTAAAGAGGCATCATTTTGCACATTTCCCCAACCTTTGTTGATGGCTGAGCCATTGGTCTTACCTATGAATTTTGTTTAGCCACACAGTCATAAAATGATGGTAATAACAATTTTCTTTATTCCAAATATTAAATTTTAGAGAAACAAGTTTATTTTAAAAACTGGAAGTTTAGTTTAAAAACTAAAAAATAGAAAAACGTGTTTATTTTAAAGGCCAATACTGGATAAGTCAAATCAGGTGACTTCCCTTATGATTAAAAGAAAATTAATCATTGTAAGAGTTGCAATATATGTGTGTATACACATAATCAGTATGACATCTATCATATGTCATAACCACATAATAAAGACCCATTGTAGAAAGGAATTGCAGGGGAAATAAAAATTATCATAAAATATTGCAGTTTGTAATGTGGAAAAGGAATTAGATCTATCCCAGGTAGATGTAAAGACTGGAGTCAGGATATGAATCCTGGAACCGTGACTCCAAATACAGTCTATGTTCCACAATGGCATATGGACAAATGATACGGAGAAGTCAAGGGGAATAAGGACTGAGAAGGTCATTGAATTATATTATTAATATTGACTTTGATGTAGCTGTAGCAGACTGATGGAAATGGAAGCAAGAGTAAATTGAGTCAAGTGATAATAGGTGAATAATGGAGAAGCACATGTAAAGATGAACCAGTTCTATTCAGGAACATTCCAGATGTTAATTTATCCTACTAACCATTTTCTTCTTGAGAAGCAACACCTCTTATTAGGTGATTTGTATTAAGAAATGGGAATATTCTGTTTAAAAAGTATAGTGTTTGGGGATTTTACTTTAGTATTTATGAAAACAATTGAGATGTTGAGAGAGAAAAATAAAAGTCATGATTTGGAGTACTCATATTCATTTTCACAGTCTAATGTAGATCACACTTATTTGTGAACAATCCTTCTTCCCTCTACTACACTATGAACTTTTTGAAAGTAGGAACTATATAGGTCTTATTTCATTTTTGTTTTTCTGAGCATAGTTCAGGACACTACAATGGAGCAGATGTTGTCAACTCTGGTAACAAATGACCAAGGAGGCAGAGAGGTTTTGCAACCACTGTTACCTCCAAAAACCCCAAAGAACTCACACAGGTTAAAAGCAAAAAGCTTTCTTTATTCTGTCAGAGGAAGGAAATTAGAAACCTGTTGGAGCCTCCACTGGTAGGAAACCCAAGGCAGTGGGGCTAAACCTTGATTGAAATTTTTGTGGCTAGATAAAGAATCAAACAGTGTAGTATGGCAACAGTGCTGAGGCCCAACAGACACAGTAAAACACAACAGTGAGGGGGGGTTATCTAGTAACAAAAAGCCCATTCATAGTGGGGCTTCATGTCTGGGTCTGTTAGTGCTCGCCTGAACCTTGGGACCATCGGTTCTGTGATTTACTTGAAGCAAAGTTCACCCAAAGCGCAAAGGACTGTTGATATGCCAAATTCAGGGCACAGTTTGCTTGCTAGACCTTAGTTCTGGAAAACAGGGTGTCTAAAATGGGAGAAGTGGTCTTGGATCCTGACGATATTTAATAAATATAAAGTTGAAAAACATTTATAGTTGTGAAAATACCTCAATAAGCCATCAAATTCATGTTTCATTGATATTAACACTCATATCACTGGTAAAGAGAGCAACCAATCCTCCATCTTCTTATGAGGTGTGAGTCTCATTCATATTCCTCTATAAGTCCTCCGAATAACATCTACTCAATGTTCTGGTGACTTTCCTTTGGGCACCACCTTTCTCCTGGTCACCTAGGTTCACAAATTCGGTGTCATCTTCAATTTCTCTGCCTCTCACACCCTGCTCACGTGTTGCAAAGTCTTGTTGATAAGATCTCTCACATGTATCCCTTTCTGTCCTCTGGAAGCTGCCACCACTTGTGCTGCAGACCCTCATCACATCACACCTGTTCTACTACAATAGACTTTTAGGTGGTCTCCATGCCTCAAGTCTCTCCCCAGTATAATACATCCTCCTTTCAGCCATCAAATTAATATTCCCTGACCTTGTCACTCCCTATTTAATATTCTCCAGTGACTATATGCAGAGGTTTCCAAACTTATTTGGCCTCTAGCCCCCTTTTCAAAAGAAAAACAATCTCAACACCCTCCTGGACATCTACTTTCTTTAACCCTTTAACATATTTTTAAAATTTGTGTCACTTCAAAAAAAAATACCACTCTCCTGGATCATTTTAGCAACCCCCACGGGATGGTTGGGAGCCTATGAACTACAGGATCAAATATATATTTTTTTTATCTCTGTTTGTCCCCTTCGTATCTTTCCAGTCTTCTTACACCTTACTGCCCTCTCTTCATACTCTGAGCAAGTGCCTATGGCTTCCTTGTTTTTACATGCTTATGATCACGCATCTCCTGACCTTGTTGTACATTTTCACTGGCTATCACTCATGAATTTCTCTTACTCAATCTGTCTCCTGCAACCCATGACTTCCTTCAAGTCCCCATCTAAAACTCTACCTTCTACAAGAATACAGTACACCACAGTAAATGTTTCTGAAGTACTTACTATGCACCAGTCATGTACTAAGTACTAGGGATACAAATAAGCAAAAATAGTCTCTGCCCTCAAGGAACTTATAATCTAATAGGAGAAAGCAACATACAAAAGGAGGCTAAAAGGTATTGGTTGGGTGAAGGAAGGGAGAAGTTACATGGCCTGGTGTCATATCAATGTGATACTCATAGCAGTTGCTATGAATATGCATGTCTATTTCCAGGGTAAATTCGCAAAATATAAATAACTCCCTTCCTCAAAGGCAAAACCAAAATATTTATTCAGATAACAGAAAGGCAATTCCACCATGATGACAAAGAAGTTCATATAGATCACCAGTCCAGGGAGTACAGACATCTCCAAGCTTTCCCTCTATTAGGTCTCCCCACAAACAAGCTCCCCTAGGCAAAATTCCTCCTTCTCCTCATTCATGCTAGCTGCTGTGCCTCAGTTCTGCCTTGTTCTCTCCCAGCTCTACCTCTCCTTCACTTCCTGTTCCATCCCTTGGGTAAACTCCTCCCACCATGCCATGTGATTCAGGATCCATCACAGCAGTAAACTGGGCCCAATCTCAAAGCAGATCACATGGAACTATTGAGGGGCAGGGAAGATCTTCAAATTCCCTTGACATTACCCCTGAGGAGATGATGATGGAATACAAAGAGAGCAGTTGATATGAAATATATAGTTTACTGTCCTGAGAAAGAGGATAAAGTTTTGGGAAGAAGTGTTTCCCATTTCCTTTTAATTCTAGTGCCTTTTCTTTATGGATTGCTTCTAATTTATCCCATATATACCTTGTTTGTACAGAGCTGCTTGTATGTAATCCCTCCCCTTAAGTCCTTAAGAGCAGAGATTGTTTGAGGCTTATTTGTTTACTCATTCATTCATTTATTGACTTTTTTTCTCTCAATTCTTATAACTATGCCTGGGATATAAAAGATACTGAATAAATGCTCATAGACTTGCCTTGCATTTTACATTCATTTTATATGTGATGATGTCTTTTATTTCTACTTACTATACCTGTACTTATTTCATTATGCCACAACCAACTTGCCTACATCATCCATCTTTCCTTAACCCTTAGGATTATCTGTAATTCTGAGTCTTCTGATTTGGTATTCCATAATTAGAGGTCATATAATCCCACACTGAGTGCATTGGTGAGCTTTAGAAACAGAAAATCTGAAGATGATTAAAAGTGCAGTACAAAGTCCCAAATGGTATTTCGTATGTGTTCTCTCGATTAAATCTATTTGCAGCATTTGTCTGAGATCTATTTATGAACTATTGGCCTAAGACAAAGTTTTCCAGAGCCAGAATGGTTGAGTATAGATTGGGATCCAGTTGAATTCTCTTAACACTATCCTCCAAACAACTTTAAAATAAAGCCTCAAAGCAAATTTTGGAGCACCAGAGCTTGCAAAAGAACAAGGGGAGACATTTTTTCTAGTCTGAGACTACTTAGGAGGTCCACAGAAGAGGTCTATAAAACCTAAGTGGGTGAATGCGGGAGCATCATCAGTGGGCCTTGGAAGTGTCCATGACAGCAACATCAGCAACTTTTGAAGCTCTCAGCCTAGAGACAGAGAATGAGTGAGATGAATTGTCAGAAAGAGATTATAGGGGGCCACTTGTTGGCATTAGGTACAGATGTCACTGATTGGCAACTCGACTGCCCTAAGCAGTTCTGGGTTGTGGTTTCAGGGTGGAGAGGAACATAAGTACTTGCAGCTGCAGGGAAGCAGGGGCTCTGGTCTCAGTTCCAGGGTCAAGAGGAGGATTAGTATTTGCAGATGCAGGGGAGCAGGGGCCCTTCCTGGGTAAAGACCAGGGTTCAGACCAGGACAAGTGACCATACATCACCTAGGATCACATCACCTTGGAAACTCTAAAAACTTGCAGACCCACAGAACTAACTCTGAAAACAGTTGTATGAAAAATCCTGGAGACAGACATAGTTCTCCCCAGGTGAGAATAACCCAACTTTAATATATTAAATTAAACCTGAAAATAAAGCAAACTCAACAACATAAGACCAGAGTTGTCCTTCAACTCAATATTTCATCCGAGCCCAACTGGATGGTTTCTCCCCAATCCCTATGGCTGGACCTCATTTCTACCGAGACCAAAGGCAACTCTTGGAATCTCCCCTTTCTTTCAGTTCATCCTAGGCCCACCTCTCTCCAAATTGCTATTGTAGAGTCTCTGCTTAGTATCTGCTTGTGGGAATATCTCTTCCACTGATGCTCTCCTTTCTGCACTAGCATCTCAGGGCTTCAACATTACTGAAGATGGTGTGAAACAATGAGACTGTCCTTGCAGCTGTGGCTACCTCTATGATCTAGCATATCAAAGCTACCTACAAGTTTCCCTTCTCTATGACCCACTATGACCTTTCTCTTCCAACTTCCCACTCACTGATCTGCTCCCTTAGCAGACGTCACAACATTTGACATCACATTTAAAATGGTCTGTCTTTCACTCCATCATCACTTCCTCTGCAATTTCTCTCCTGACATCTTCCAGAGCTAAGGTTCAGCAAGTTCATTATGCCCTGAACTTGGCAAAATAATCCTTTGCATTCACCATGTGGCTGAATTCTGTTACAGCTATATCACAGAACTGGCTCAAACCAACCCCAGGTGGTCCCTGAGTTCAGACAAGCACCTGCAGGAACCACATTCCAATCATAAAGCTCTGCTATGAGTAGACTTTTTGCTGTTTCGCAAACCTGCCTCATTGCAGCTGTTACATCTCATTGCTATCGCTATACTTCACTTCCTGGTTCTTTGTCTAGCCATGACTACATGTTTCAAGGCTTAGCCTCACTGCTTTGGTTCTCCACAGAGGAGACCCTGGCTATCTAGTTTCTTTCCTCCAATGGAATAAAGAATGTTGGTTTTGTGTGTGTGTGTGTGTGTGTGTGGTTTTATTTACTTATAACCACTGCTAGTTCTTTAGCTTTATATAATTTTATTTTTTAGAGTTTAACAGTTGGTATGTTATCTCTGTGAGCACTTTGGTATTTTCAGACTTAACAGTTGTTGAACTCTGGGGCACTTTGGTTACTTATTTTCAGAGTCTGACAAACATAAATTTCAAAGTGAAGAAATAGGCTGAGAAATGCAAACAATAACAAAAAGTACTTGACCACAAAAAGTTATTATGATACCACAACATGAAGTTGGAAGAAGATAGCAATAGTAAACTAGCTACCAAAAAAAGCCTCAAAGAAAAATGCTAATTTGATTCAAGACCAGCAGGAATTCCTGGAAGAGTTAAAGAAAGAGATAAGAGTGGAAGAGGAAAAATTGGGGAAAGAAATGAAAGTGATGCAAGAACATTATGAAAAGAGAATTAACAGCTTGGTAAAAGAGGCACAAAAATACTGATGAAAATATCAACATAAAAAACAGAATTGTCCAAATGACAAGAGGCACAAAAATCCACTGAACAGAACAACTCTTTTAAAAGCCCTCGCATAAGTATCCACAACCAACAGTATCACTGCTTCTTCACTCACTGGCAGCATGTGCTGGTTCTTTCTCTGTCTTGGACAGAGTTCTTGCCTTTGATTCCAGGCCAGAGGAGATAACTGAAGTTGGACCTGAAGCCAGAGGCACAATCCCTCATACTCCACAACTATAGGTGATTAGTTGCTAAAATTTCTTTTAATGAACAAGCAAAGGAGAAAGTCCCAATCATAGAAAGTTACTAGGAGAATAGAAGAGACCAGGGTTCATCTTCAGAAGAGGAACCAAAGCAAAAAAAAAAAAAAAGCCCCTTCTATCCAAAGTGTAATGTCACATGGTCACCTGGTACAAAACAGACTTCATAGGAGAACTTTAAAATGACTTTAAAAATCAAATAAGAGAGATTGAGGAAGATTTTTTTTAAAAAGAACAGCTCAAGCAAAAAACAAGATTATTAAAAGAAAGTTAACCAACTGAAAAGGAGTTCTAGAATATTAAGGAAGAAAACAACACCTTGAAAATTAGAATTGTGCAAGGGGAAGGCAGCAAAGTTATAAAATACCAAGAAATAATAAAACAAAACATAAAGAATGAAAAAAATAGAAGAGAATGTGAAACTTCTCATAAGAAAAACAACTGATCCAGAGAACAGATCAAGAACAGAAAGCATAAGAGTAATTGGACTAACTGGAAGCTATGATTAAAAAAGAATCTTGATACAATACAAGAAATAAAAGAAAATTATCCTAAAGTATTAGAAGAAAAGGGGAAAGTAAAAATAGAAAAAATACACCAATCAGCACCTATAAAAGATCCCATGAGGAAAATCTCTGGTAATATCATAGTTAAATTCCAAAACCCACAATGCAAAGATAAAATATTACACAGAACAATAAAAAACAATTCAAATATGATGGAATCACAATTAGAAGCACACAAAACCTAGCAGTGGCTACAGTAAAAGGCCATAGGTCTTGGAGCACTATATATCAAAGAGCAAAAAAATTGGGGTTATGGCTGAAAATATCATACCCAGCAATGTTAAACACAATACTGAATGAAAATAAAATAGACATTCAAAAAATTGCCATATTTTAAGGGTTTTATTACAAAAAGACATGAATTTAGTAGAAAACTTGACATATAAGGTCCAAGAAAAATATAAGGTAAATATAAAAGACTAATGAGAAAGTATTCAATAACAACAGAATGTTTATTTTTTATATGAGGAAATATAAATTATCTCTAAGATTATAATTAGTAATTGGGCAGTTTGAAAGAAAGATTGGAGTAGAGTTTATATTATATTGTTCTTAAACGTAATATCTAAAACATAGGTATTGTGTTTTACCTAGGAAAATAGGAAAAGGTAAGAAGAGCAATTATATTATACAAATAAGCTGCGAGAGGAAGTAGATGGGGAGGAGGGCTGCTAGCTCTGGAACCGTACTGTCATTGGGAAAGGGGTGACAGAGGGAAATATAAATATATATATATATATGTGTGTGTGTGTGTGTGTGTGTGTATACACACATACACACATATATGTATGTATATATACACACACATATATATGTATATATATGTATAAAGATCTAAATTCAGAAAGAAATTAAAGACTAAGGGTGAGGTAAGGAAGAAATTTTTAGAGGGAAACCTAATCACAGCAGAACTGGGTTAAAGAGAGAACAATATAAACATTTAGAAAAGAACAAAAGTTTTCTAAATTTATGAAGAAATAAGAGCACGAGGGAAGAGGATAAGGGGGTATAGAAGGGACTCTAGATTAATGGGAATGGGATAAAAAGGGAACAACATATATATTTGGAAGTCTTCTAAACTTATAAACAAGAGGGCAAGGGGAAAGGATTGGGGGAGAGGATAAGGAAGGAATCCTTGCAGAGGGGACAGCCTAAGTGATAGGAGAGAGCTAGTAGGTAGAAGTAAAGTAGAGAAGTCAGGAGGGACAGGAAATAAGAGATAAACATAAAATAAAGATCAGGAATAATATTTATTAGGGAAAAAGCAGGAGTTATAATCATGATCTCAAATTTAAAGCTAAAAGAGAAAACTAGAAAAACTATACTATATGTCAGTCCTATTGGTCAACATTGTTTTAGATGATTTAAAATAGCCAGATAGGATAACGTTGGGATACTGCTGTGGTGTAGGAATGATGAGTTGGTGGATTTAGAAAAATATAGAAAGGCTTGGACTTATGAAGGAAGATTCTACCAATTCTACCTCAGAGAAATAGAACACAAACAAGTATACTACTGTCTTAAATAGATGCATATGAATGTATATGTGTATATATGTGTATGATTATAGACATCTGTACATGTATGTGTAAGTATATGTATGTATTTCTATATGTGTGCATATGGATATGCTTGTATATGTGTACATATTTATATATTAATGTATATGTGTATATATGTGTATGATTATAAACATCTCTACATGTATGTGTAAGTATATGTACGTATTTCTATATGTACACATATGGATATGCTTACATATGTGTACATATTTATCTATGAATGTATATGTGTATATATGTGTATGGTTATAGACATCTCTACATGTATGTGTAAGTATATGTACGTATTTCTGTATGTGTGCATATGAATATGCTTGTATATGTGAACACATTTATATATTAATGTATATGTGTATATATGTGTATGATTATAGACATCTGTACATGTATGTGTAAGTATATGTATGTATTTCTATATGTGTGCATATGGATATGCTTGTATATGTGAACATATTTATATATGAATGTATATGTGTATATATGTGTATGATTATTGACATCTCTACATGTATGTGTAAGTATGTACGTATTTCTAGATGTATGCATATGGATATGCTTGTATATGTGTACATATTTATATATTAATGTATATGTGTATATATGTGTATGATTATAGACATCTCTACATGTATGTGTAAGTATATATACATATTTCTATATGTATGCATATGAATATGCTTGTATATGTGTACGTATTCATATATGAATGTATATATGTATGTATGTGTATATATTCATATATACATGTGTGTATATGAGTGTGTTTGTGTATCCATCATTAATTTTGGTCTTCTTGGAGGGAGAAAGACAGGAAAAAAAACAAAATAAAAAGTGCACAGCATAGAAAAATAAAACCTACAAGGAAATAAAGAAAGATCAACACCTCTGAACACAATGCATAGTGTTTATAAAATAGATTTTCTTGAAATGGAAATTTATTGTTTTACATTTCGAATACTCTCATATGTTCTGCTCTGCCCATGGAAATGTTTTCTTTTCTTATTTTTGTATTTAAGTTTGAAATGAAAATAAAAACAATAACAACAAATATCCTTAAAAAGTACAATTGGCCAAATGGAAAAGGAAGTACAAAAGCTAATTGACTGGGCAAGTGAAAGTTAATGACTCTATGAGACATCAAGAATCAAGCAAAAAAAAAAAATCAAAAGCATGAAAAAAGAAAGAAAATGGAAAATACTTCATTGGAAAAACAGATTATCTGGAAAATAGATCCAGGAGAGACAATGTCAGAATCACTGGACTACCTGAAAACCTGGACAGCATCTTTCAAGAAATTATCAAGGAAAACCACTCTGATTTCCTAAAACCAGAGGACAGAATCCACCAATCACCCCAGGAAAGTGTTCTCAAAATTACAACTCCAAGGAACATTATAGTCAAATTAGAGAACTCTCAAGTCAAGGGGAAAAAATATTGCAATTGGCCAGAAAGAACCAATTAAAATATTGTGAAGACACAGTCAAGATTAAGACTTAGCAGCTTTCACATTAAAGGATCAAAGGGCTTGGAATATGATGATTCAGAGGACAAATTAGCTAGTATTAATCACATACCCAGCAAAACTGACTATAATCCTTAAGAGGAAAAACAAACATTCAATGAATTAGAATATTTCCCAGGTACCTGTTGAAAAGACCAAAGCAGAATGAAAAATAGAAAAAAAGGTAAATTCTACAGAGCATTCATAGGGGACTCAATGAAGTTCAGCTGTTTACTTTCCTATATGAGGAGATGATACATTTAACTCCTAAGAACTTTATCATCATTAGGACAGTTAGAAGAAATCTATATAGACAGAAGATATGGGTATGAATCCAGCATGTTGAGATGATCTCTAAAACAATGTAGGGGGGAGAAAGAGTAATATACTGGGAGAAGAGAGGAGGGAGAAGTAGAACGGGCAATTTTTTCTCACATAGTGAAGGTACCCAAAAAAGTGCTTTTAAAGTGGAGCAAAAAATGGTGGCTGGCGTAATGAGTAAATGTCATTCTCATCAGAACTGCTACAAAGGGGGAATTATAAACACACACACACACATACTCTCTCTCTCTCTCTCTCTCTCTCACACACACACACACACACACACACACACACTCTCTCTCTCTCTCTCTCTCAATTGGGTATTAAAATCTATCTTACCAAATAGAAAGATTGGAGGGGAAGGGGATAAGAGATAAGAGAGAGGGCAGGGCAGAATGAGGAAGGTAGTGGTCAGAAGCAAGACAGACTTCTGAGGAAGGACAGGTTTAAAATAGAGAAGGTTAAACAGAGGAAAAATAGGATGAAGGGAAATGCATAGTTTAGGATCATAACTGCATGCACAGTTAAGGATCATAAACTGAATGGGATGAGCTAATCCACTGAACAGGAGCAGGGAGTAGAATGTATTGGAGAAAAGAATCCACCAGTTAGTAGTATACAACAGACATAGTTGGGACAGAAAGACACACACAGAGTTGAAATGAAGGACTAAAGCAGAGGCTAATATACTTCAACTCAAGTGAAAAGACAGAGATGACAATCGTGATTGCATACAAAGCAAAAGGAAAAATAATGACCTAATTGAAAGAGATAATCAGGGAAACTACAATTTGCTAAAGGTGCCATAGACAATGAAGTAATATAAAAGAATTTCCTGCAAATTCTTTGATAAAAGCCTCATTTCTCAAATATATAGAGAACTGAATCAAATTTATAAAAATAAAAGCCATTCACAACTGATAAATGGCCAAAGGAAATGAACAGGCAATTTTTGGAATAAGAAATCAAAGTTTCTCTAGTCATATTTTAAAAATCACTGTCAAATAGAGAAAGGCAAATTAAAACAACTCTGAGGTACCAAATTATACTTATCAGAAATGATGAATGCTGGAGGGGATGAGGCAAAATAGGTATATTAATGAGCTATTGGTGAAGTAGTGAACGGGTCCAACCATGCTGGAGAACAATTTGGAATTATTGAATATTCTTTGATTCAGTAATAGCACTACTAGGTCTGTACACCAAAGAGATAAAAAGGAAAAAAAAAACTTTTTTGTAAAAAAAAAAATAGGTACAGCAACTGTATTTGTGGTGGCAAAGGTTTGTATATTGAGTAGAAACTCATCAAATCAGTATGACTGTAATGGAATACTATTGTGCTATAAGAAATAACAAAGGGATGGTTTCAGAGAGGAAAATGGGAAGATCTGTAGGAATTGATGCAAAGTGTAATGAGAACTGGGAAATCATTATGAATAGTAACAATATTATTATAATGATAATCAACTGTTAAAGAAATGGCAACTCTGATCAACAGAGTAATCCAAGATAACTCCAAAAGACTAATGACAAAAAATGCTATCCATCTCCAGAGAGGGAACTGATGAACTAATGCAAATTTAAGCATAATTTTCTTGTCTTTTTTGGTAATATGGTTAATATGGAAATATACTTTGCATGATTTCACATGTATGATCATGATTATATTATTTGCTTTCTGAGTGGGAGGCAAAGGGAGAATCTGCAACTCAGAATTTAAAAAGAAAAGAATATTAAAATAAATACAAAAAATCTTTTAAAGTTGTCCATCAAATTTCTGTCTTAATTGGGATAGTTTGCATCTGTAATTTCCTTGGATTTTCTTCTGTGGATTCTTAGTGTAGTGAGCCTCCTTTGGGCTCCCTTTCCTTATGCAAGTTTATATAGCCATTATGTGTCACAAGTGGGATTTGAACCCATTGGTTCTCCATCTACTACATCATGTTTTCCACTTTCTTTTTGTCATTGATCTCCTTGGGACATATGCCTCACAGTAGAATCTCCAGCTCAAAGGACAAAAGTGCTATATTCACTCACTTCAGCTAACTCTAGATTACGTGCTAGAATGGTTAGACTAATTAATGGCACCATCAACAATGAATAAGAATGCCAGAGATGGTGATGCATGCCTATAATCATTGCTGCTTGGCTGAGGGTGGTGAACTACTTGAGCTCAGGAGTTCGGAGCTTCAGTAGATTATGCTGATTAGATGTCCACACTAAACTGAGTATCAGTATGGTGAACTTCCATGAGCAAGTGGCTACCAGAAAAGAGCAAACCAACCCAGGTTAAAAAAAAAAGATTCAGTTAAAATTTTTGTTCATCAGTACGTGGGACCGGGCCATAGATATACCTTGCATTCTAGTCTGGTAGAGATGGTGAGACCCAGTGTTTAAAAAAAAATATAGGTATATATCAAATCTCTATCACCCCTTCAACGTTGATTATTCTCATCTTTTCTCATATTTTGTTGGGTATGAATTGAAACATGAGTTGTTTTGACTTGTAGCTCTCATTATTAGTGAAATAGAACACTTTCATATACTTGAAAATACTGTGTAATTCTTCTTTTGAAAACATTTTGTTCATATACTTTGGCCACCTACCTTAGAGAAAATGACTTTTGGTATTTAAGTTACCTATGTTCCTTGGATGGGTCCCCCCAAAATGTAGCACTTGTTTTAATTGTAGTTATCTGTCTTTTGTTTTCAAAGAGGACCAGTGACATCTCAAGTGAGTTTTGTCTTGACTTGAATGTGAATTGGGTTTAAGTGAGTCAGAGTTGCTCAAATCATCAGCTTCACTCTCTCTTCCAGAGTCAGCAAAATCCAGTGGCAAGACAAAAGTCCAGAATACTGATGAGGGGCCCAGGATGTAGCAGATGCCCTTGGAGTCTGCTGTCTGACCAAGCACCAAGTGTTCCATGACTTGTTTCAATTGCCTTCATGGTTGTGGGGACAACTTTTTCCCCTCCACTCATTCTTCTGAGAGAAGTCTTCACCTGGGTGTGGTAGGTATCCCCTAACTCACTGACAAGTTCGAGGCTGTAAAACGATTTCCCCAAATCTAGCTAATAAATAGGCAGCACAGTAGATGATGAGTTGGGCCTGGAATCTGGAAGAATTGAGTTCAAATCTGGTTCAGAAACTTACTAGTCACATGACCTTGGGCACGTTACTTAATCTCTTGCTTCAGCTTCCTCAGCTCTAAAATGTGGATAATAAGTATACTTACTTTGCAGAGCTGTGAGGATCAAATCAGATAATATTTATGAATGTAATACAATGCTTGGCACACAGTAGGCACTACAAAATTGCTTATTCTCTTTCTTTCTCTCCCTTCCTTTCTCACTTGCATTCAGTGGGTTGGGTCCCCAGAAGGTGATTTCTATTTTTCTCGTAGTTGTAGTGGTTACCCTAGTGATTAAAGGTTTTCTAATATATTCTTTTACGAACTCCCGACAGTGTGCTTCCTACTGCTTGTCAAAGTGTAGCCTCAATTAGCTTTTAGAGAAAATAGTTCCTAATGGATTAAAATAAGAACAGATAATACAAAATGTCTCCCCCCAAAAAACGCCTGGAGCATAATTTCCTACATGCACACACACACACACATACACACACATATACACACATACATACACACACATATACATACACACAGTCCAGATGAAGGATGGACTTCCAATTTGAATACAATAACAATGAGATATATGGGTAGAGAAGATGTATAGTCAAAGGGTGAACTAACAACTTCTGATTACTAGAAGTACTTTTTTGATGAAATGATATGTATAAAACATTTAGCAAACTGCCTGGAGTATTGTAGGAATTACATAGATACTTATTCCCTTCCTTTACTTCCTTGAGTCCATAGTCAGCATTCTTTTCCAATTCAAGGGAACCTGGAAACTCCTCCCTCCAAGCGGCAACCTTTCTGTTTTCATCCGTAAGCCCTTTTGTTTTCTGCGTGTTTCTCTCTGCTCACATTGTCCTCTATTGGTTTAGTCTCTTGATATCATGATCAGTAGAGGCAGGCAGAATGTAATAGCCTTCACCTGTTACTGCTTTCTAGTATAGGTGCAAAGTGTCTGTATCCTCAAGGAACTCCCAAGCCTGGAAGCTCTGAAAGATTAAATGTTTTCCTCCTAGACTTAATGGCAGTTGCATTTTCTTCACTGTTTTAAGACCATATAGATGTGATTGATTTGTTTGTTTGATCATAAAAATCTTTGTTGATATCTCATGAGGGATCCTGGGGGTCTAAATCATCCTGCCAATACTTTAAACTTCATAATGCCTTACACTGATTATATGTCATTAATTGAGGCAGGGCTGTAAGTCTTAATTCCATATACATATACATATATATACACACACACTCACACACATATATATATATACACACATATATACACAAACACATATATATACACACACATACATACATATATATATACATATATATATATATATATATATATATATATATATATATATATATTCATTTGTTGCTCATGGGTCAGGAGTCTACTTTTTAAAGTATCACCAGTTAAGTTAATGTTACTAGACTATTTAAAATATACATTGTCTCCAACATTCTTGTTCCTTTATTGCCACTTTGCCACCATCATTAGTAAAGCAAAATGAGAACACATATGATTAGGGACTCTTTTGTACTAAGTAATTCTGCATTTCATGGGTTGACTTGCAACCTGAGGAAGCTTATGACATAAAGACATAACCTCAAAAACCCAGGGGCACCTTGAGATCTTGCTGAGGCATCAGAGTAGAATTTTGTGGAGAATACACACACACACACACACAAGATGAGCATAATGGAAGCAATTTCTACAAAGTGGTCTTAAAACAGTAAAGCAAATCCTCCAGAAAATCCATATTTCAATGAAGAACTCAAAATAAAATCCAGCTCACTTGTCTGAAGTGTTTAATGTGTTTCTCTTATATCTTACAATTTCATAAGCTTTGTTTTGCACCAAATGATGTCAAGTATTCGGATTACAAATAGATTTATTCATTATTTAATGTTTTGACCTTAAAGGCAATAAAGATCTAGGTAGTGGATGAGCTGATTGGAGTATGCTTGGAAGAGCTCATCATGAGCATGAACTAAGATAGGGTAAAATTGTAGAGATCATTGGAATGAGGAACAGTTAATTTATTTCAGTTCTTGCAGAATATGGGTTCATTAGTGTGTGTTATAGAAAATGTGTGTAGTAGAAAATATAAGTGCTGCAACATAATTGATCAGGCATTTTGGAAAGGCTTTCTGGAAATATTATCCTTAAAAATCAGTATTATATTATCTGATACTCATATGAAGACTAATGATACCCAGTACTCAAATGAATGTGTGATTTCATCAACTTGAACATGCCTCCAAATTCCCAATCCATCCACACCTGCTCCCAATGTATGAATCTTACAAGTATCCTCCTATAAGGTCAACACAGACCCACGTGGTGGGAAGGAAGGAGGTTTCCTCCCTTTTGGCTGATATCCTGAGTATGCCAGGGATGCACTCATGCTGTTCCCCTATAAATCCTCACTTTCCTCAAAAGTCACCCCAGTCATCTTCATTTCCTATCATTTATATTCTTGGTAATACCTTTGCCTCTGGTTCTTTAAAATACCTCTCTGGCTATATATTGATATTATTATTTTATTATATTATTACCCAATTACCCAATCATGAAGCCTCTTCATTGCCCGCTGTGACAATCATTTTTACATGAAAAACAAGAACTGCTATTTGTTTATTGTAGGAGATTTGCAAAAATTACAAAGTACATCTCGGAAACTTGTTTGTCCTTTGTTCTCAAAGAGGACCATGGCATCAAGAAGATGATGGCATGACTTGCAAGTAAAATGAATTTTGGAGGTAGGACTGTGCCAAGCCACCAGTCTCACTTTCTCCTCCTGAGTCATCTGGTTCCAGTGGCAAAATATATATTAGGGTGACTAGAGATGGCCCGCAGATCTCACAAGACTCCAGTCATGAAAATCATTTAAGAATTATTGTTATCTTTTATAGATGAGCAAATAGAGATCCAGAAAATTTCATGAGTTGCCCCCTCTCATACAACCACTATTCCAGAGCTAGCATTCTTGTTTTTATATCTTAGCTCCTTTGGGTTTTATCCCTGCACCATGCCACCGAGTTATTAACACCAGGCCATTTCAATGGCATTGTGTAACATGAACAAACTGGAAAGGAAGTACACTAAGAAAGCAGAAAATATAGGGAAGTAGCTCCTGCTTAGCTACAGGCAGTACTGAATATTCAGAGCTCTTGGTAAGCAACTTACTCCAAAATAGATTTAGAGTTTTGATGTCTTTTATTTAGTAGAAGAGATCATTATAAAAATTCAAAGTGCTACTCCCGGAAGAACAATTTCCCCAAAGTTGTGTTGCCTGGTATGAGCTCATAAAAAGTGTCCGAAATCATTTTCTTTAGGATAATCACTGAGAGGTTGCCATGCAATAAAAAAAGAAAAAGATTTCTTTCTTATCTAAACCTAACAATGAAAAAATATTTAATCCTCCTGCTTCTTTTAGGGTACATCTTCCTTGTTACCCCAAACAGATGCCCCTCAAGGATTAACTTTGGTTGGATAAAATTGAGAGGTCAATTAAAAAGAAGAATAATTAGAATTCTCATGGGATATGAGGTGGTTATGTGAAAGCAATAGGTTAATCCTCCTCTCTGATATTCTTGAAGCCAAAGCATATTAGACTTCCTTATCAAATAAATATTCTTTAAAATATTGAATTATGGGTAATTTAAGGAAATAACCATAGAGTCTTTATTGCCACAAATGACACTATCTCAGCTACAACCCCATAATCCATAAAGTTCTAAAACTTCCCTCTTAGTTCAAATGTCCCTAAGTAAATGCCATAATTGTAGCACATTTTTATTTTAATTTTCTAAATGCTGTACTGTATTCTGGAGCCATATCTAATGCAGGGCAATAAAAGCCCTATGGTGTGAACATCTGGAATGATTTGTTTCTTACTCAGGGCAATCATTTTACCCATTGGAAAACTCTCAATCCTCTAAAAGAATTCAGGTTAGCCTCTTCCATCAGTTACTTCTAGCAAAATAGCAAAGTAATCATACTCCCTTCCAGAGCCCACCTTTCCCTCACCCTTTCTAATACCTGCAGGATAGAGAGTCAGTCTGAGAGATCAACTGCATCATCCTGGGTTGTCTGTGACAGGGCTGTGCTCTCTGCCACTCCTCCTTTCCCACTGCATTCCTCAAACACTCTAAAATGAATTTGCCCCAGATGCAGTTATGACATCACAACTCTACTTAGTAAAGAATTAGGGGATTCTGTTCTCCAACACAAGACTCAACAGTTTTAAAGGGGAACTGCATTATAGCTGAAACATCTCTATCTTTTCTCTTTTGTCATCTATTAAATGGGGATGGAAATACTCATTTAGCATGTTTAGTTGTGGAAGAATATATTAAGTTTGCAAATTGCTCTGAAAAACTATGCTCAGTACAATGCTAACTGTCTTAATATTCTCACAACAATTTCATTCACATTAAATTTACCCTTCATAATTCCAGCCTAATGGGCACCCATCTGTTATTTACAAAGAATTATATCTTCTATGAGTTCATTACATTCCCTCCCCCCCCCACACATGAATTATAAGGTTTTAAATTATTACAAAGTAATAGTTTCTAGAATGGTCTAATATGATCTAGTTTAGTAATCAAATGATTACTTGTGAAAAACAGTTGTATCATAAATCATTTCATTTATTAGAGAAAGCTAGAAAGAATATATTTTGAGAACCATTTTTGCAGTTGATAAAAATTTCATTTTTTAAAACAAGTTTAAAGCTAATTGTGTACTGGTTTAATAGTGCCAAGTGACAATCCAATGTGACTTAATTTTTTATGTAGCAATAACAAATTGGCAGATAAATTACCCAATGAGAAGAAACCATTTCTATTCTTAGATGAATTTTTGGATTGAACCATAAATTCAAGAAGACTAAGTGACTTGGAATATAAAAAGGAGACTGAACAGTATAATGAACCCTATCTCCATATTTACTAAGACTATCTTAAGGCTGTAGAAGGCAGAAAATTTAGAATATAAGACAATACAGCATAGTGTCCATTCATAACACGAAGTCTATGGAAGGTTGATAGAATATGTGATTATTATTTACACTGAAACTCATTCCTGGAAATCTCATTTTCCTCACCTTCATTATGCAATGCTTTTCTTGGACCTAGAAGTCTGGAAATGTGGAAATTATAACACTTTGACACAGCATGTAAATGAGATGCCGCTATAACATACTACTTAAAGTTCGAAACAAACATTCTATAAGGAAGTTTGGGAAACTTATAACGAGATTACTTAGGACTTTTTCTAATATGAGTTTTCCTGAATTTCCCCCAACCATCCTTTCATTCCAATTTAGCTCGTGAACAGCAGAGCTGCAAAGTATCTTCACTATCGCCTATCCATCCTGAGCTGCTGAACTTTTACTTTGGCTCTCAGGATTTTCTTTCTTTAAATTCTATTTGATGATTGAGGCTGTAGTCTTGCATATGGAAATGCCATGAATCTTTTATGCCCTGACTCAATCAACAAAATGTTATATATCCCCATTCCATGACTGGAAGCTAGTATGACTTAGATGATTATATTATTTTGTATTATTATGTGTTTTTATTTTCATTTTTTTATCTAAAGACGAGGTTCAATGAAAAGGCACTGGGATCATGACTCCCAAGCTTACTTGCTGGGGAATATTAGTTGGATAATTCATTTAACCTCTCTGAAAATTGGTTTCATCTTCTATAAAAGAGAAGCAATAATAGTGGTATTTATTATTAACATTATTGAGTTGGTTCGGTCATATATTACTCTTCCTGATCGCGTTTGAGGTTTTCTTGGCAAAGATATTGGAGTGGCTTACCATTTCCTTCTCCAAATTATTTTATAAATGAGGAATTGAGGCAAACAAGGTTAAACGACTTTCCCAGGGTCACATAGCTAGTAAGTGTCTGAGAACAGATTTGAGCTCAGGAAGAGTCTTCCTGATTTCAGATCTAGCATTCTATCTGCTATACCAGCTGGAGGCCCCAATACTAAGCTCCAGAATGTCCTTTTCTGATGACTCTGACTCTTACCTACTGCCAAACAGGGAAAACTTCAGTTATCATCCTGGCAAGAGACTAAGCTTATTTTCTGAGGCCCAGAAGAAGTAAGGACCCAGAAAGGTTCATCCTCAGTAGTTTTGCCACTTTCAAATAGTAACCTATAAACAAAGTGGAAACAAAAAGAAAAACAAAAACAGTTATCAACCCTGGGTGGTTCGCTTCCATTTCTGAAATGACAATGGTGTAGAAGTAAAAGAGGGAAGAGAGAATATTGAGGATCACATGGTTTTTAGACTATTTATGTATTTTAACAGCTTTGGTTCCTTAAATATGATATATTCGTTCACTGAAGAAGTGGAATGAAAGTATTAAGTCAATCAATTCTGACATTTTTCCTATAAGGCAGATTATTCATAATTTTTTTTCTGTGACATGCACCTTTTCTTCAGTCTGCTAAAACCTATGGATACCTTTCTCATAATGTTTTTTAAATGCATAAAACAAAATAGATTGGATTAAAAAGGAGATAGATTGTGCTGAAATACAATTACCAATATTTTTTTTAAGAAGTTTACGACGCCAGATTAAGAAGCCCCACTGTAAATGAAATGATAAGAAGGAAGGAAGGCAGAGCTCTATGGAAGACTCACATAGTTGGAGAGGCAAATACAGGCATTAATTAATATCATTGCTTTTGTTATGTTTGTCCAAAGGCAGCAAAAACATTATTTCATGAAGACAATTATTTCATACAACAATGCTCTTAATAAATATTTGCATAAAGGCCTCAATGAAGAGAGTTTTAGGTTATGCAACAAGATTTGTTGCAGAGGAAGAAGAGGTAATGAAATGTCATGATCTTGCTAAGACAATTTAAATTAAATCAATGTATATTTTGATACTTAGAGGCTCCAGCATAAAAGTGGACATGGGTGAGAATGGATTGGAAAAAAAATTGGAAGAAAAAGAAATGGGAGAAACAAATTCCTTTTAATCTATCATGTCCTATAAATCATGAACGTTTTCTCTGAGAAAAGAACAAGAAGCTGCTGAATACTTTTGAGTACCAAATTACATTTTAAAAAATAAAGTTGATTCTATTTAACAAACTAGAAAATACCA
This sequence comes from Bettongia penicillata ogilbyi, assembly GCA_023548195.1. Lineage (NCBI taxonomy): Eukaryota > Metazoa > Chordata > Mammalia > Diprotodontia > Potoroidae > Bettongia > Bettongia penicillata. The sequence continues at coordinate 3,477,255 of JAJHZJ010000322.1, read as the reverse complement.
ATTAAAAAAGTGAGAGTGAGTGCTTTCTGAATCAGCTCCGCATGCAGCAAAACTACTCACTTTGTTAGAGCAAAGGTTAAGGCAAGGACAATTACTCTCAAATCCTCTCCTCTTCCAAACTTCCCTACTTCTTTTGAAGGCATCATCATCTCTCCAGTATGGCAGATTCTGCATCACTTATCGCATCAGTTACCAATTTTTGCCATTCTGCTTCCATGAGAGCACTCATATCTGTCCCTTTTAATCATTCGTACTGCTCCCATTGTGTTGCTTCTCTCCTAGATTATTATAGCAGATCTTCTTGCCTCCAATCACTCCTCACTCCAGTCTGTCCTACCAAGAATGCCAAGGCATTTTCCTTAAGCTTAACCTTGACCATATCTTTCACCTACTCAACTACATAGTTTCTCCCTCTTTCCTCTAGAATAAGATAGAGTTGATACCTCCACCTACATATAAACTACAGTGCTTAGCTTATGATAGCCTTTTAAGACCTGGTTCCAACCTACCTTTTTAGACGTACTGGATGTTAGTCCTCTAGCATTCAATGATCCAATCACGCTGGTCTTTTCTTTCTTCCTCATAGATGATGCTCAATTTCCCTAGTGTGTACCTTTGTACCAGCCATTCTCCATACCTAAAATACAATCCCTCCCCACCTCTTTCCCACAGGTTCTCTCTTTCTCAAAATGAAGTTCAACCTTCACCTTCTATGTAAAGGTTATACTGATCATGCAATTATCAATACCTTTCCACCTAAACTAAGCTGTACATAACATTTTGTGTTTATTTGAATCTATTTTCTTTATTTTGTTCACTTTGTATGTACTTTTACATGAACCTCTTGTCTCCCTAATTAGAATACGAGCTCCTAAAGGATGGGGATTGTTTCCTTCTTTGTGTCTGTACCCCAAGCACCCAGCACAATGACTGACAAATTGTAACTGTCTATTGGATATTTAGTGATTAATTGGTTGGTCTAGCAAAATTATTACAAAACCAAGGAATGAATGCAAATGAGAAAATAAATGTTGTACAATTAAAATAACTCTATATTGAACTACTTAAACAAGCTATTAATGATGAAAATGTGATAGGGAGAGCAGAAAGGACATAAGCATGGAATACAATAATTTCATTTGGAATTTTAGCTGATATAAATCAATTGTCATAAAAGAGACTTTTAAAGGGTAAAGAATTAGAAAATATTTGATTCCTTTGCCAAACAGATAGCAATGATTTAGAATATGAATTTAGTTGTAAAATTTTGTGGAGAAGTATTATGGAAGATTATATATAGAAATTTCTTATAAAAGAGAGAAGATGACAAAGGAAAACCAGTTTAACAAGAGCTTGGTGAGAGAAGCAATTAGGTAAAATCATTCTAAGAACATTTAAGGATGAAAATAGGAAGACAACAAAAGAATAAAAATTTGGAAGACCTGCAAAGACTATTTTTTGTCATAACATGACTCATTTACAAATTAGAATAATATAGCCTCCATACTTGCCCTCTAATATCACAGAGGAAGATAATGGCAATGAAGAGAAAAAACAGAAATGATTATACTAATTGTACATAAAAAAGATCCATAACTGACAATACAGCTCAGAATTAATGGACTGAAAAACAACATATCTGAAAGAAGAGAAAATGCCTAAAAAGTAGAAAAAAATCTAGCCTTTGAAAAAAAGCAACTCAGAGAAAATCAATAATTATTAAGTGATATGTATACTCTCCCATCTATATAATTTTAATGAAAATCTTCCACATGCACACCAAAGGAATATTCAGTTAGAATATTGGTAGAGAACAGGTTGGTTTTTGCATATAATATTCCACAGTGGATCATATTTTTACCATTATATGATTAACTGAAAGTTGTAGATATTGCAAGGTCCCATTATGCTTTTTGTCTATTTATTGGAGAGTTTTTGTTTCAGCATAGCAAAGCTCCACCTTAAAGGCTTTCTTCAAAGAAGTTGTACCTCATTTACACATCAAAGTTATTTAAAATTGTTTGACAGATATGACATCATGTGTAGCTTTATGCAGTGATGCTCATGGTCATTAATCTAAAGTGAGGAATAAAATATTAACATGTATACTCACCAAAGTCATTGGTGTCTGTAATGGAAAGCAGCTAGCATATGATTCAAACTGAAGGATTCCCAATGGATGGTGAACGTACAAGTAGATGGAAAACATAGAGTTTGCCCACATGTGGACATGTGTATATACATATATGTCACACATATCTATATCTAGCATATACACATGTGCACATATACACACACATACATATATACATACACATATATACTGATGGCTGATTTCTTCATGTTGTCCCTAAACTTTATATCGATAAACTGAGGATGATTATAATATTCTATCAATGTTGTTGTGTAGCTATGCCATAATATTATTCCATATATATTTCATGGTATTCCATCACAATCATACACAACAACTTATTCAGTCATTCCTCAACTGATGGGCATCCCTGTGATTTTCAATTCTTTGCCATCATAAAGACAGCTGTTATAAATATTTTAGAATATCATAGGTTGTTTTCCTTTCCCCCTCATTATCACTGAAAATAGACCAAATAGTGTATTGCTGGGTCAAAGGGTAGAGAGGGTTTAATTACTCTTTGGCATGCCACTATTTTCCAAAGAATTTTCTTAATTATTTATTTTCTTAATTATTTATTTTAATTATTCAAAGGGCAAGAGAAAGGCATAAGGTATATAGGAGAAAGTTGCAACATATACATCAAGCAATCAACATTTATTAAGCATATTTATTTATTTATTATGTACCAGGGACATTGCTAAGCATTAAAGGTACAAAAGGAGGCAAAAGACAGTCTCTACTTTCAAAAAGCCAACAGTCCAATGGAGGAGACAAGAATCAAACAAATAAGTACAAAGCAAGCTACACACAGCCTACATGGGGAATAATTAGTACAAGAAAGGTCCTAGAATTAAGGGAAAGACTTCCGATGAATGGTGGGATTTTACTTGGGACTTAAAAGAAGCCAAGTGAGTTGGAAGATAGAGTTGAGGAGGGAGATCATTCCATACATGGGAGACAGCCAGAGAAAATACCAATATTGAAAAGTTGGAGTGTCTTATGAGTGGAATACTCAGATAACAGTATCACAGAATCTAAATGTATATCAAGAAGCAAGAAGACTGAAAAGGCAGGAGAATAGTAAATTATGAAGAGCTTCAAATGCCAAACAGAGCATTTTATATTTAATCCTGAAAGCAATAGGGAGTCACTGGAGTTTATTGAGTAGGGGAGTGACCTGTCCAGGCCTGCACTTTAGGAAAATAACTTTGGTGGCTGAAGGGAGAATGGATTGAAATTGGGAGAGACTTGAGGCAGATTTCCAGTTTTTGGCCACCACAAAGAGAGCTGCTATAAATATTTTTGTACGTGTTTGGGACCATTCCTCATTTTTATGATCTCTTTGGGACAGAGTCCTAGAAGTGATATTTCTGGGTCAAAGGGTATACACATTTTTGTATTCCTTTGGGAATAGTTCCAAATTGCTTTCCAGAATGGTTGGATCAGGTCACAGCTCCACCAACAATGACTTAGTGTTCCAACTCTCCCACATCTTCTCCAATCATCTTCCTGTTTTGTCATGTTAGCCAATCTGACAAGTGTGATGTGGTATCTCAGAGTGCTTTTGATTCGCATCTCTCTAATCAATAGTGATTCAGAGCACTTTTTCATGCGACTATAGATTGCTTTAATTTCATCCTCTGATTCATAACCTTTGACCATTTATCAGTTGGGGAATGACTTGTATTCTGGTACATTTGACTCTATACACATTTTAGAAGTGAGGTCTTTATCACAGAAACTAGTTGCAAAAATTCTTTCCTAGTTTTCTGCTTCCCTCCTAATCACTGCTGCATAGGGTTTGGTTGTGTAAAAACTTTTCAGTTTAATGTAATCAAAATTATACATTTTATACTTCATGAGGTTTTCAATATCTTGTTTAGTCAAAAATTCTTCCCTTCTCCATAAATTGGATAAATGCACTGTTCCTTGCTTCAGTAATTTGTTTATAATATCAATCTTTATACCAAGATCTTGTACCCATTTGGACTTTTTTCTTGTGTACAGTGTCAGGCATTGGTCTATGCCTAGTTTTCACCACACTGTTATTTAGTTTTCACAGCAATTTTTGTCCAACATTGAGTTCCTATCCCAGAAGCTGGGGTCCTTGAGTTTATCAAACAGTAGATTGCAATATTCATTGACTACTGTCTCTTGAGTACCTAGCCTATTCCACTGGTCTACCTTTCTGTTTCTTAGCCTGTACCAAGTGGTTTGAATAATTGTTTTATAATGCAGTTTGAAATCTGGTAGAGCTAAGCCCCTTTCCCTAGATTTCTTTTCATTAGTTGATATTCTGAACATTTTGTTCTTCCAGATGAATTTTGATATTATTTTTTCTAGCTCTAATATGACTGGAATGGCACTGAATAAGTAAATTGATTTAGGTAGAATTGTCATTTTTATTATATTACTGCAGCCTACCCATGAGCAACTAATGTTTTTTCCACTTACTTAGATCTGACTATATTTGTGTGAAAAGTGCTTTGTAATTGTGTTCATATAGTTCCTAGATTTGTTTTGGCAGGTAGACTCCCAAATATTTTATACTTTCTACCCTAGGTTTAAATGGGACTTCTCTTTCTGTCACTTGCTGTTGGACTTTGTTAGTAATAGAGAGAAATGCAGAAGATTTGTGTGGGTTTATTTTGTAACCTGCAACTTTGCCAAAGTAGTTTTTTACTTGATTCTCTGAATTTCTCTAAGTATTTCATGATATCATCTGCAAAGAGTGCTAACTTAGTTTCTTCTTTACCTACTGTAATTCGTTCAATTTCTTTTTCTTCTCTTGCTGCTATAGCTAGCATTTCTAGTACCATATTGAATAATAGTGGTGATAATGAACCTCCTTGTTTCACCCCTGATCTTATTATAAATGCATCTATCTTATCCCCTTTGCTTATAATGCCTGAAGAAGGTTTTAGGTAGATACTACTTATTATTTTATGGAAAGTTCAATTTATTCCTATACTCTCCAGTGTTTTCAATAGGAATGGGTGTCACATTTTGTCAAAAGCTTTTTCTGCATCTATTGATTTTTGATATTGGTAATTTGGTTTTCTTTTATTTTAATCAAATTTATCAAGGTTTTATCATTTATTAGTTTTTTCATAAAATCAACACTTAGTTTTATTTATTAGTTCAATAGTTTTCTTAATTTCAATTTTATTAATCTCTCCTTTGGTTTTCAGTATTTCTAATTTGGTGTTAACTTGGGATTTTCAATTTGTTCTTTTTTCTAACTTTTTTCAGCTTCATGCCCAATTAATTGATTGCCTCGTTCTCTATTCTATTCATGTAGGCATTCAAAGGTATGAAACTTCCTCTAAGAACTGCTTTTGCAGCATCCCATAAGATTTGGTAGGTTGTCTCATTATTATAATTCTCTTGAATGAAGTTGTTGATTGTTTCTATGATTTGTTGTTTAACCTACTCATTCTTTAGGATTAGATTATTTAGTTTTCAATTAATTTTCAATCTATCTTTCCATGGCCTTTCATTTCATATAATTCTTATTGCATTGTGATTTCAGAAAGATGCATTGACTATCTTTGCCTTTCTGCCCTGCATTGTGACGTTTTTATGCCCTAGAACATGGTCAATTTTTGTATGTGTGCTGTGAACCACTGAGAAAAAAGTATATTCCCTTCTATCCCCATTCAGTTTTCTCCAGAGGTCTATCATATTTACTTTATCCAGAGTTTTATTCACCTCCTTAACTTCTTTCTTGCTTTTTTGAGGTTAGATTTATCAAGTTCAGAGAGGGGGAGGTTGACGTCCCCCACTAGTGTAGTTTTGCTTTCTATTTCTTTCTGTAACTCCCTTAACTTCTCTAAGAATTTGGGTACTACACTACTTGGAACATATATGTTTAGTAATGATATTGCTTCATTGTCTATAGTGCCTTTTAGCAGGATATTCTTCCTTCCTTATCTCTTTTGATTGGGCCTATTTCTGCTTTTGCTTTGTCTGAGATCAGGATTGCTACCCCCCTTTTTTTTTTACATCAGATGAAGCAAAATATATTCTGCTCCAACCTTTCACCTTTACCCTCTGTGTATCCTCCCATTTCAAATATGTTTCTTGTAAACAACATATTGTTGGATTATGGTTTTTAATCCATTCTGCTATCAATCTCCTTTTTGTGGTAGAGTTCATCCCATTCACATTCATAGTTGTTGAGGGCCAGGGTGGAGTGTGGTTAACAAGATCAGGATAGACCTTCAGGGAAACTGTTCTTTGAGACTGCTCATTATCATCCGGAATGGCTCTCCATGCCCCCCAGATGTTGTTGTCTCTGTAAGACAAACAAGAGAATTACAGAAAACAAGGGATATGTAAAAATAGATGCCCCTAGGTTCACAGTCTGATTAAATCAGTCTTATGAGACTGATTTAATCACCCTAAATGACTTAATCACTGGGACAGGAGACAGAATGTCATGTAAACTTGCAGTACTTTGTCTATATAAACCCTAACCCTCAGATCAATAAACGGAATTGGTCTATCTTTTCCCACCTCCCGTGACTCTTTTCTTTCAACCACATCACCGAGCTGTGTAGGGATGTGGGCCATCCGCTACACAGAGTAATGACTACCATTTCTGTCTTTCCCTCCATCCTCTTTCTCACCATTTGTGCTTTTAGTTGTCCCTTCCCCTTTAAATTTTGACCACCACCTCCCACAGTCTTCCCTTCCTTCTTTCAGCCCCTCTCCCTTTTACTCTCCTTTACCCTTACTACTTCTTCCCTCCCTTTTAGCCTCCCCTCCCCTTTCTCTCCTCCTTCCCCTCCTACTGCCTATAGAGCTAGTTAGATCTAGATACTTAATTAAGTTTGTTGTCCTTTCCTTGAATCAAATCAGATGAAAGTAAATATAAAACAATGCTCGTCTCCTTCCCCTCTTTCCCTCTACTGTAATATAATTTTGTGACTCTTCCTGTGATGCGATTTACCATTTTCTGCCTCCTTTTCACACCTCGTATTACAGTCCCTTCACACCCTTAAATCACATTTTTTATCATCGCCTCATTTACTTTTTACTTGTTCCCTCTATGTATATTCCTTTTATATTTCATAATAAATATACAGTTCTCAAGATTAACAAGTGTCATCTTCCCTTATAGGGATGCAAACAGCTTGTCCATATTGAGTAACAAGTTTTCTTTTCCCCTGCTTACCTTTTTATGCCTCTTTTGAGATCTGTGTTTGAAGATCAAATTTTCTATTGAGTTCTGGCCTTTTCATCAGGAAGGTCTGGAAATGCCTTATTTCATTGAATGTCCATCACCTTGCCTGAAATATTATGCTCAACTTTGCTGGGTAATTGATCCTTGGTTGTAGTCCCACTTTCTTTGCCTTATGGAATATCACATTCTAATTCCTTTGATCTTTTAATGTAGAAGCTGCAAGGTCCTATGTGATCCTGACTGTGGCTCCTCAATATTTGAATGGTTTCTTTCTGGTGGCCTGTAGTATTTTCTCCTTCACTTGATATTTTTGATATTTAGCAACAATATTCCTTTGTGTTTTTAGTTTTTGATCCCTTTTGGGAAGTGAATGGTGGATTTTTTTGATGACTACTTAATGCCCTCTGAATCTAGGACTTCTGGGCAGTTTTTCTTGATGATTTCTTGGAAGATATTGCCCAGGCTCTTTTCATCACTATGGTTTTCTAGTAGGCCAATAATTCTTAGAGTTTCTCTCCTGGATCTATTTTCCAGGTCAGTTATTTTTCCAGTTAGACATTTTACATTTTCTTCTATCTTTTCATTCTTTCGATTTTGCTTGACTGATTCTTGATGTCTTGTAGAGTCATTACCTTCTACTTGCCCTATTCTAATTTTTATCAAGTTGTTTTTTTCAGTTAACTTTTGCATCACCTTTTGCATCTGTCCAATTATTCCTTTTAAGGAGTATTTTCTCCAGTTAGTTTTTTTACTTCCTTTTCCATTTGTCCAATTTTCCCAATTAGGTTTTATACTTCTTTTTCTGTTTGTCCAGTTTTTCTTTTTAAAATGCTGTTCTCTTCAATGAATTGCTTTTTCATGTTTTTAAGATCATTGGCCAGTTTTTCTTCTATTTCTCTAATTTGGTTTTAAAATCCTTCTTCAGTTCTTCCAAGACTGCTCTTTGTACTTGCGACCAGTTCATAGTCCCTTCTGAAGTTTCAGATGGGAGTACAGTTTCAATGCTGACCTCTTTGGTATTCAGGTTTTGATCCTTGTCACCAAAGAAAGATTCTATGATCTTTTCTTTCCTGCTTTGCTTCTTACTCATGATGATGAGGCTTTGTGTGTTGTGATCATTGGTTCTTTCAGCTACAACCTAAAGTGCTGCTGCTTACCTGGTGCTGAGCTGGCTGGTGTGAGAAAGCAGAGGCCAGGTGAAGTCTTTTTGTGTTTCCCTGGATTTACCCTGGAACTAGCTTGTTAAGTGTGGGGGAGGAATGTTCTGGCTATAGGACGTCTCCTCAGCTGAGCTACAGTACAGTCAAGTTCAGTGATTGGTGATCCCAGCTGCCCCAGTGTCTTCCTGATCCCCCTGAGGTGCTGAAGCATGCCTGGGATCCTGGTGTTGGTGGCTGCAGGGCTCCACCCCCTGGGGCTCCAGGTCTCCTCCCAGTTTGCTGAGGTGGGGATGTCTGGGACAGTTCCAGCCTTCACTGGTCCCCTTCATCCACAGCAAGAGGGATCCTCCTTAACGATTTTCCTAGCCTCACATTCTAAGACACTGTTTGCCCCTTCTGCTGATCCAGCTGTCCCAGGATTTTTCTGGGTAAATATTTTATGGTTCTTTCAAAGTCATCAAGGGGAGGGGACAGAGCATTTACCAATCACTCTGCCATTTTGGCTCCCAGAATTTCAAGTGGATGACTTACAGACATTTAATCTGCAGGCTCAGTTTCAGGAGCAGCTGCTGTAGATACCTGGGGCTCCACAGCTCTCACTCATTCCATTCCACTGGACTCCCATCCTGGGCTGATGTGCCTGAGATTCCTCAATGCTGGGGCTGCTTCAGACTCTCCAGGGCTTCCTTCTTGGCCCTGCCCCAACAGGGATGCACTGTTATTCTCTCTTAATGAAACACTTGAGAAGCAGTTTGCTATAGTACGTAGATATTCAGCTTCTAGTCGGAAAGAGCAGGATTCAGGTACGACTTATGGTAAATCCTAGCTGTGTGCCACTAGCTAAGTCACTTAGCTTCTAATTGCTCAGAGTAGCTCTCAAAAGATGTAAATCACATAGTAGTGGCAAATCTGAATTGGTAAAGGAAACAATGTCATTGGAAATTCCCTATGCCAATGAAATCATAAATCAAATATTTTTAAAAAAGGAAATGGTATAAATATCACTTTTTGAACTACTTCCTCAACTCCATAAAATTTCCCTACATGTATAACTGTTTAGATATAAGAAAAATATGAAATATAAGATATAACATAAAGACATATAATAGACATAAGAAAATAAACATGTATCATGTCATTGAAATTTCTCCATTTATTTTTAAGTTAAGGAACAGATTTTTGACATTTGCATGGGTCACAACAATAGCTACCTGACTTTGAGAGACTGACTTCTTCATGTAAAACATACTCTTGTTTGATGAATAGTATAAGAAATGAATTTGATATTATTTTTTGAATAGGGGTGAAGAATTTACACTGACACATTTAAATGTTCTCTTTCATTTCCCCTTCTGATCAGTTCTGGTATTTGCAAGATGACTGGCCAAAGTTAAAAGTGAGGCCAATAACTACGTAATAGAGAGAAAGTAACAGATCCAAATAAGTATTAAATTTTTTACCTTGCTCCTGGTCTTATTTACTTGATATTCTCCACAAGTTGATCTACAGAGTTGCGGAAGAGAAGACTCTATATGCTATATCACAATGACCAAAAAAAAAAAAAAAACATTTGGAGAACAAATGATCCAAAACAAATAATTGGGTTGCCAGTCTTAATAATCAAAATAAATTTCTTTTGAACTACTCCGTTCTACTCTACTGAGACTAGATTTTATCCAAAATATTTGCTTATTCTCCTGGACTTCAAAAACATTCACCTAAGGGCAATCTGGGCTATATTTCTCAAAGAGTTAAAAGTTGGTAGCTCTGTAAGTCTGAATTTCATTCTAATTCTTTTTTAATTTCCAATTTTCACATCACATTTAGTTCTCTCCTTTTGCTTTTAGGTATTTTACTGTTAAGCATTTTACATTCTTTACATGAATGCTTTTTGAAGGCAATCAGCTATGTAAATCCAATAGAATAAATAACGTTCCACCAAGAAGAATGCGATAGAGAAAGCAAAACAGTTCAATCAGCTTCAGTCTAGAGAGACCACGGCAGAGGGGGAGGGCTAGTCAAGTCAGGGTCTTGCTTGAGAAAAACCAATGCATTTATTCAATAACTATTTTAGTCATCATGTATTCTATAAATAGTCTTCTAAAGAACTGCCTGAGGACATATCTTTCCAGGGTACTTTGGGCAGTTTTTTGTTTTGTTTTTTCATGAGGATATGCTTTGGAGAGGGAGCGGACATGCACAAATTAGCTCAGGTTGCCAAAGAAATCAGATCATATACTTTTATCTTGATAGTTAAACATGATAGATTAAAGCTTAAATGATTTTTGAATGATTGGCATAAAATCTTTAAATCTAGGTTCAATAACAGTCATGTTGTTAGAATATATACATAAATGCTATGAACAGATATGTGTCTATAACATAAGGTATTCGTGTATCACCTTGTAATCTTTTCATTGAAAACTCATTTCTAAGAGAAAGCTATATCATTTCCAAAAATCAGACGTACCTGTACCTCACTGTTTCCAAGCCAAAAAAGATATTAATAAAGAATTAATAAAAAACAATGACATTTTCAACTACAACACCAGCATAGGGAGACTTGCTAGCCACTTTCACTGGCACAAGTCTCTAAAACTAATGAGCATCACTTAAGGACAACCTGTTGAATCTAAGTTTAGACATCTACTTGTGTGCATGTAAATATTTTAATAATCTTTTGCTAGTTTCCAACAGAGATGGTTGAAGGGAAGTCAAAGGGCACTGAATTAGATCAGAGGAGGTGAGTTAAACTGTTGTGTTTTCTCAGTAAATAGGTCATCAAATGCAAAATTTAATTTCTTAGATTTATTATGCACTTATCCAATACTATTTTAATTAAGCCTGAATTTTTGCATTGTAGAACTGAATGAATATTTCTCATACATCTAAATGAGTCATATTTTTTCTTCTGGTTGTATTTATTTTTAAAACACTTTATCATCTAATCTCTATTTCTGGATGCTAATCCTTTCATTTCCAATTTATTTTATTAGCCCTGTCCAAAGAAATAGTATTAGCTGAGGAATTTGCCTTGTTTCCAAAATTTGAAGTAATTTTATATGAGGTAATAGCTATTTTCAATGAAGGAAATATAACCCATAGAGCTCTGCCTACAGGCTATGAATGTGCATGCAGAGACAATTATCACTTCTTAAACTGACCTCATCCTATGAGTGTTTCATTCAATAGCCTAATATCTTCAGCCAACAAATAAGTGTCTTCTTAATCAATCTGGGCAAAAATGTAAAGCCCCTGTTTTTCCAGGAATGTCAAGCTTGGAGGACGAGTAAGGGCTTCAGTTGACTTTTGGCTCACTTGAATGCTATTTATGTTTAAGGAAAACCCAGCAGAACATAGTACCGAGATTTTCACCCACTGATTAGATTTTATGGCTTCAGAGGAATGACTGAAGGATTTTACAGGAATTTGGGTTGATCTTTTGCGGTTTTTTTATAAATACAGTTCTTTTTCATGTGAAGCCACAAGTTCTGAATGCCTTTCATTTTTATTAATCTTTTACACATGTGCACAAAAAGTAATTTTCATGAATTTAACATCTATTTGATTTTATTCATTTTTATTTTTTATGAAAAGATCAGACCCTTAAACAATGTTGGATAAGTTCTAATACTTTCTATTAAAATCATAGAAATTTTTCTCCTTGAAATCTAATTCTATTAGATTTAAAAGTATGCTAAAGTGTGCTACACTAGCCTGCATGAGCTGAAATCTAAGAAATTTTAGTTCACTATTGGAAAAAGATATGTTCCTCAAAAAGTGTTTAATTAATGTAACCATCAACATTTTGCAATTTATTGTAATATAGTAAAAAAAGAATTTATTAAGATACAAAATCTTTATACTATATAAGTTCTTCAAATTTCACCTTACTATATAACCAGACTGACAGTGACTTCACTGCCGGTGACCAGCCTCTCTCTATAAAAGTTCATTATAAGCAATGATTAGAAATAAGTCAGAAAGTATTAAAGTTCACCAAGACACTTCCTTCCTTAAATTGAAGCATCCACTATAACAACTGCGACTCAAAATACTAAATAAAAGGAATAAAAAGTCATATGACAGTGCCAGGTTTGGAATGTAGCAACTATGTCTTCTGCCTCAATCCCATAGCTCTAACTATGAAACTTATACACCCCAGAGCAAGGGATTTTAATCTTTTTCTGCACCACTAACAGCCTTGGCAATCTGGTGAAGCTTTTCTTAGATTTTTCAAATATGTAGAATAAAATATGTAGACTTACGAAGAAACAAATTATACTGATATTAAGATATAATTTTTGTCCCACTGAATTTTTCTGGGTCTATGGACATTAGGGTAAGAATCCCTGCTTTAGAGACTCATTACACATATGTGCAATGACGGAATGAATCACTGAGAAAGCTCTCATGCACAGAAGACCAGTTCTTCACAGATAAGGATCTATATGTGACAACTGATTCAGTGTCCATGGTCCCTACTAAGCAGGCCACCTTGTACAATAATGCTGCATTCCAATTAAGTTGGGAATGCGAGTTTAGGCCAGCTTTACAAGCCAGGCAGGGCATGGCCTGGCACTTCAGAGGCTGTTTTGTGAATACTCCTGCAGGCTGGAACATAACTCTGGCTCTAGCCCCACAACATCCTGTTTGATCACAATTTCTTCAATGGGTAGACCAGTGGGCTGGAGGCCCCAAGAGCCAGGGTGATGGCTTAATCCCAGTTTCCAGCATTTGAGAGTGTGATCCTGGGCGTAGCTAAGAAGTAAGCTGTCACCAGGCCCTGGCCACTCTCATCAAGTCTGGGTTGTATTTGAACCTGCGGTTCTACCCTTTGCACTTTGTCAAAGGGCCAAAGGCTGGATGTAGCCTGTGTCAGATCATTTGCCAATGCCTGATTTGGGTGATTCCATAGATAGATTAATAGAGGAAATGTTGCAGAACTCGCTCATTTTAGTGACTTTGCCTGACAACAAATACACAAATAGATACTAGAGCTTGGGGCAGGGGGGAGGACCTAAAATGAAACTGAAGGAAACAAAGGATTTACCAGATGTTTCACATTTATCCAGCATTCATTTTTCAGGTTTACACCGCAATTCAAAAAATGTAGTGTGCTTTTCATTCATTTAATTTGAAGTCCCATCTTATTTCTGGGACTTTCCTTTCAATATCATGGTAAGCTCATAAAATATATCACTGATTTCTGGTTTAACATTGGAAATAAAAGACAATAATAACACCAAAACAAAATTCTCCCCTCTCCCTTCTGAGAGCAATGGGTTACAGACTCAAGTTTGTTTTAAAGTAGCTGCAAGGGCCTGCTGACAAGATATTTTGGAACAACTTGCTATTAGGAAGGAAGTATGAGTGGGAGGATGAGAAATAGCTCATGCCCATATGACACACACACGTTGTGAATGTGTTAGAAGTCCATGATGTAGAACATAAAAGGGTGTAACAATTTCTCTCGGTGACACAAAGAGACCTATTCTGATCTTTTGTTTTTACAGCTCTATTCTGGATTAGGTTGCACATCTCTCATTCTCCTCAAGAGTTTTACATGCTGGTGGTTACAAACACAATAATTTATACCAGTGTAAGGAAGAGTACAACCACCAAAATAGCTATGGGCATGACCTTTCAGCGCCATTTAAACCCCTTCCCTCTAGGATTAGGGCAAAATAATTTCTGCTCAAGAAATATTTATTGACATTGGCTTTTTTTCTTGATATATTTTCTAAAGAATGTTATCTGAAGTTACCAAAAATAGTTACATGTCTAAGTTTCACTGCATTTAAAAAAAATTAGAAGAATGTATGTTCCAGTTCAATTCAATTCAATGGGCACTTGGAAGTACCTAATATGTGTAATGCACAGTTCTAGGTACTCTTATACAAAGAAAAATTTTTCTAAGGGACAGAAAATATAAATAATTAAGTACATGCATAAAATTAAAAGAGATCAAGGAAGGGATGGAGGAGGATGGATTAAGAGCTATCAAATAAATAAAGTCATAAAAGGATTACAAATGATGCCCAATGATAATGTCTTTCATCCAGCTTCTCATAATTGTGTCAAAAATAATAGACTGTGTAATTCCATTAAATACATTGAAAAATAGAAATTGGAACTTACAGAATAGTGTCCCATGTAGTAGTAGAGAAGCTGCTACATAAGAATGGCACTGATAGTATTGCACAATAGCTGAGTCAGCAAAGCCTACACCTTCTCCTTCTCCTAAAAAGGAAAAAAGACAACATCCTTTTTTTTTCTTTTCAACTCAATGTCAGTGCTAGTAATGTCAATAAGTAACTCTGTTGAGAGTGCCTTCGTTCAAAGGGTCTTTCACATTTAATGTGGTCTATCAGAAAGAAAAATGTAAGAAAGAAAGAAGGAAATAAAGGAAAAAGAAGGAGGAAAGGGAGAGAGGGAGGGAAAGATGAATGAAGAAGTGAGGGAGGAATGAAGGAAACCTCTTTTGTTGTTCAGTTAATAGGGCTTTAAGATTTAGAGCTGGGCAAAAATTTAGTGATCAGTGAGTTCAGTTCCATCATTTGATAGATAATGAAATTGAAATACAGAAGGCTAACATTAATTGCCCAAGGTCATGTAGTGGTATGTGTATCAGAGTTAGAATCTCAACCCAGTTCTTCTTTCTCAAAATCCAGTATTCTTTCCCTATTGCCTTTTTATGCTGCCAATGTTGCACTTCAAAAAGGTCGTAAGACTTAGAGTTGTAAAAGACCTTAAAGATCATGTAGTCTGTCTCCCAAATTTTACACATGAGAAAACTGATACAGAGATTTTATGTGATTTGACATTTCAGCCAATATTTATTAAATACCTATTCTAGGTAGGGCATTGTGCTAGAATCTAATAATATAGAAGTAAATTGTTGTTTAGAATCTGATATTTTGGCTAACTGTTTTTAACAAAGAAAGATCAGCAAGTAGGTCTCAGACTATATATTATAGGCTTATAAAATTATTGGCAGTCACACCCTGAATGGAGAAGCAATGTCTCTTCTTCAACATTGTTCTCCTTGGTACAATAATGTTTATTCACCAGTCTTAAGCTTTGTCTGCCAAAACTCTGAATGGAAAAGTTGACACCATTTAGGATTATCTATGTGCCCATGCCACACACACACACATACACACAGTTTGAGGATGGATGAATTCAATCAAGCAAGGGATTATTTAAAAGGATGGAATATATTTACCCATTTAATTTTCATTCTTAGCTGTGTATAGATACATCCTATACAAGGTAATACTGGATTCAGGAGTTGTAGTAAGGCATTTTCAAATGCCAGATTTGTATTTTTTGAAAGTATGTGTGTGTGTGTGTGTGTGTTTATGTGTAGAATGTATGATTGCGTTGGTGTTAAAGGCAAAGAGGAACACTTGTGCAGGGGAAATGAGGAAGGAAATGATTGTTATGTGGGCAAGACTACTTTGCTTACGGTTCTGTTTCTAGTGGGTGTAATGTTAAAATATGAAAACACCAAGAGGAAACTTCTTTTAACAATACAGGTTAAAGATTATTTAACTATGCTGAAGATGTTTCAACTGACAAAGAAGCATGACTGGGGCATGTCAATCATTATCATTGCTTTATCCAACTAGAGGGAAAATAAACTTCTAGGATATAATGACTAAAGCATGTAAATCCAATGGTGTGAGCCATTAAAGATCTCTCCTTTCAAACCATAGTGACCAATAACTAAAATAAGTGCATAATGACTTCTATTAGTAGTACCAGTATTGACATAGCAACTTACTTTCTCTCGTACCTACCATTCATATTTATATAGACCAATAAAATCTACATAGCCTTTTTCTGCACAAAACTGTGACACAGGAACAGAAAGTCCTGTTCTTCCCATTCAATAGGTGAGAAAATGGAGATTCTGTTATATTAAATGAACTGTCTAAGATCACACTGCTCTAAGCATCTGCATCAATACAGTCTTTTGATTCCATGCCCAACACACTATGCTTCATTGTCTCCATAAAAGTAGTGATATCTTGATACTGATCCATTTGATTTCTAAGGCAAACACTAGTTCTTATAGAATATGTTATTTATTTGTTCATTTATTATTTTATTTGAGTGATGACACTTAGATGAGTATTTCCTGGAGATTATTCCTGTAGTTTCTAGCTGGAAAATATTGGCTCAAGACATGGATTTTCCAAATGCTAGCAATTACTTTTGAAAATAGCCCCCACCTCCAACGTAGTATTTCAGATTCATTCAAGAAATAGCAAACATCAATGAATGAATTCTCTTAAATTAATGAAAAGAAAGCTAGCTCTTGGAACAGATAAAACCAGCCACATTAATTAACCTGACTTTATGTGATCAGGACCTAAACAATATCAGACAGGGGGCTTAAAAGAAATTGAATAAGCTCTCAGACTGTATTTACATGATGGAAGTAAGTAGAAGCCAGTGCAGCCAGTCTGGCAATTTAGCCATGTTAAAAATCAAATTCAATTGACTATATGGCTGATCCAATTGACTGGACAGATTTCAACTGTTAATATGGGGGGGAAGCTGAAATTAAGTACAAATTGGTCACTTCAATGACTGCATTGAAATATATCTTTATATCATTCTGGCTGCTTGATTAAAGTTTTCCTTTGGATTTGTGTTAAAGAATTATATTTGGCTACAAAACCATGGATACATGGTTCAGTAGAAGGTTAAAATAGCATGATTGTATATGGATAAATATGAAAACTCTTTAACTTGAACAAACTGTCTTGGACTCTGCTGAAAAAGATAAGCCATATTCTATTAAGAAGTTTGGAATTCAGGATAAAAATATAAACAAAATGTACTTGATATAAATTCTTTGCTTTTAAAAGTTTCTGAGATATCAGTCTTCAGAGTATTAATTTTTTTCCTGTTTAAACAAAAAACAGAATCAAAGATCAAGAAGCTTAATCTTGTAGTCAACATATAGCATCAACAATAAAAGTGAAAGGAAAGAAATCTAAGGGTAAACACCTTTCATTTTACCAAAGGTACAGGTACCTCTCAATCATTTTTCAAGCCATTCCTTTATTGAGAGCTTTTATCCTGCATATGTGTACTCTCACATGGAGAAAAATGAAACCATATAAGATATGATGACAACTACTCAGCTCAAACATATAACCTCTTAGAAAGGGCAGCTCATGCACATGTGAAATTATCAAATAACATTAGAATTATCAAACAATGTATTCCAGGAACACTTGGTCTATATGCCTTACATTACCTCTATTTTCTCCCTTACACAGCAAACATAGAAGATGGCATCTTTGCACATTGAGTCAAATTTCTCTCTTATTTTTATGTGACACTTTTCAATGTTGTGGTAAATGTAACAGTAATAATAACATAATTCCCATTTATATAAAGCTTTATAAAATGTTTTCCTCATAAAATACTTGTGAGGATAAGGAAACTGAGGTTCAAAGACATAAAATTATTTGCCTGTAGTCACATAGCTAGAAAGATTCATAACAAGGATGTGATACACATAATTACATTTGTGCACATGAATATGGCTATTTTGTTTTGGAACAGACGTGTGATTTCATTGATAAAGAGAATATCCAATGAGGAAACTAGGTTTATGGATATAGATGGATAGCTCAAGAATTTCTACTTTTAGAGATTTGTCAGTTGCAACTTAAACGTTAAATGATTTGCCCACAGCCAAATAGTCTGAATGTGCCAGAGAAAGACCTTCCTGACTCCATGATTGGCTTTTTATCTACTACACCACACACTATCTGCCATACATATGCTTATTTCTATATCTATATTTGGATCTATATCCATATCTATATTTATACAGCCATGATTAATGTGATTTTGTGTAATGCAAAATTCCATTTAATCTTAGTTATAAAACAATGGCAGGTTACATTTAATGTGAACAAAATTCAATTAATGCAATGTGTATAAGCTATTCAAAGGCATTACCATACTGACATCATCAATCTGTTGCCTATTGTCACTTGTGGATCTAATGTGCTATTGCCTATGCATCACCTAGAAGAGTTTTGTTTTGTTTTGTTTTTATAGAGCCCTAACAAAATGGACAAAAGGAAAGAAACTTCAGATGGAAACACTGCTAGAACAAAAAATAGCAGGCTTATTATTTCTTTAGCTAAAAAATTTACCATAATTGAGTGTTATTAACAGGACCAGAGTAACTCTAAAATAGGGGAAGATGTTAGAATGGAATATCTAAAGTACAGAATATTTCAAAAGTATTCAAGCAAAGAAAAATTAAAAAAACAAATTTTCATCAGTTGGTTTTGTGTGTGTGTGTGTGTGTGTGTGTGTGTGTGTAGTTTATAAACAACTGTGAAGAATAGAAGTATTACGGTGATAGAAATGGAGTACTTTTTAATTGAATGGATTGAAGACTATAATGAAAAAATACACCCCTTTCAGCAGAGCAGCCATTCAGATAAAAACTTCCAATTGGTTTAAGGTGGTGAAAGAAAATGGAAATGAAATGAATAGTGAAGGAATTTTTTTCACAATTGTTGATTGACTTGGTCACTTTAAAATCTAATTAAATTGTATAATGTTGAAATTTAAGTATAGATAAGAATATGACAGCTAAACATTTTGATGTTTTGTAGAAAATAAAGGTAGATACACAAATCATGAATTTCAGTGTGACAAAATAGGCTTATTTTGAAGAGCATGTCTTCTGGAAAAGAAAAAGGGGCAATTATGTACCACAGTGGTGTGATGCCAATGCAATACTCACAGTGCCTACAATGGCCATGAACATCCTATGAGTACCAGAAAGCTAAATCCATCATAATCTATACAAAATAACAATGTAGAGAACAATACCATCCCCAAGGCTCCCCCATGCTGGACTTCCCACAAACCAGCTCCCTTAAACAAAGTTACAAACTCTTTAACTCACACTAGCCAGCTGCCTGCTTGCCTACATTCTTCCTAGCTCTGTTGACCTATCTCTTGACCAAATTTCCTCTCAGCTCTGCTCTGGCTTCAGCCCTTCCTTTCCCTCCCATTCAGCAAACTATTCCCTTCACACTTATATGACTCAGGCTTCCATGTGACCCAGACAGATCACATGGGCCTATTAATAAATGGGAAAGATCTTCCCATTTAAATTACCATTACAAGTGCATAAAGTGTCAGGCCTACAGTCAGGAAAACTCATCTTTATGACTCCAAATCTGGCCTGACACTTACTAACTGTGGGACCTGAGCCAGTCACTTAACTCTGTCTGCCTCAGTTCATCTATCAAAGGAGCTGAAAAAGATAATGGAAAGCTACCCCAGAATCTTTGCCAAAAAAACCCCAACTAAGGTCACAGAGTCAGATACAACTAAAAACAACTGTATGGCAACAAGAAGAAAGAAAAAAATTACTCAACCTGGATGGAAAGTTTCTAAGAATACCCTAATACTTTTATTGAGAGGCAATGCAGAAGGAGATTTTAAATTAAAACCAAAATTTATTTCAGTCTGTGCTCTGTAAGGCTACAACTACTAATCACTACCAGTCCTTTTATGGGCAAATAATAAAGCCTAGGGGATGAAAGAAGTTTTCAAATACTGGTTTTAAAATTATTTTAGTTCAGCTCTTGAAATATATTGTAAGGATAACAATATTATGATTAAAATTTTGTTGATTTTAATTAATACTCTATATTATCTATCTACTCTTGTTGATTGCGTGAGAATTTGAACATGCAACATCTCCAAGAGGTAGAAAAAACTTTCTGCATTTACTGGCTAATATATGAGAATTTAAAGAAATGAAATATAGTTCGGTTTATGCCGCTAAAATATTTTAAGTGATAATAACGAAGTTTTTGTCATATTAGGTACAGGCTTATCTTTAGGTATGATATTCATTTTTTTAAATTTTATTTTCTATAGCTAGTTTTTTACTTTGTAACAATTGAATTAGAAATATATTTTCTTACCATCTCCTATTACATATATATTTTTTAAATATATTTTTAGAAATTTTCATTGCATATATCCACTGGGCTAGAACCAATTATGAGATAGATAGATAATTATAACTTTGAATAGTGTGAATTTGAATAATGTTACCACTTTATAACATTCATTATTCATACTAGTTGGGAAGTAGCTGTATCTACATCTTTATCTATGTATATATACCTATAAAAATGTGTGTGTGTGACTAGCATATCTGTCTTACATTTTCTAGGTAAAATATTCACCCTCAATATGAGTATATGTCTATATTTTACATATACTATTTTCCTTCAAAATAGTACATTAATATAAAAATTCTTCAATGACTTTGATTTTTAAGTCAGCAGTTGGCTAAAAAGATGATTCCTGAAAGGGAGATCTAAATTTTTATAAATCTTAAAAGCAGAGGACAACCAAGAAAGAAATCCGCTTAATTGATAAAAATGTATTTTTTTGTAGTTTTGAATTACAGAATACTTTTAATCAAAGGGTTTTAAACTGAAAATTGTAACTGAAAAATAGGTTGGCATGGGGTGACACTACCTTCTTTTATTTATCAACCTATAGACTACAAACAGTAACTACTACACAAGGAGTAGAATAGTAGTAGAGATATCCTGAAACTTCAAGGACACAAAATGAAAGGATTGGATCATAAATAGAACTAATGGCCTGAGATATTTATATCCTAAAATAGGGCTTCTTCAACTTTTTCCATTTGTGACCCCTTTTTGCCTAAGAAATTTTTACTGACCCCAGGTATGTTAAATAAGCATACAAATCGAACATTTATTAATAATACATTGCAAAGAAAGTTACTTTAAAACAGTTCTTTGGTATATATGTAATTTTAAAGATGAAAACAAATTCACATACTAATGAAATGGATGAAATTACATGAAGAACTAAATCTTAGAGGAATATTTGATACTGCAGGATGCAGAGCATATCCAACATTTTTCAGAGTTGATTGATATTTTGATTTTATAATCATGAATGCAGCGTTCAGAATAAAGGCTACAATGAAGTCATGCAATGTAACATAGGCAAGCGCTGCCAGAAACAACTCAGATTAATTACACATTTGATTTTTAATTAATTTTTAGTTATTATGTGTTCAGAAACCTTTTACTGTTGCCAGAGTTTTTGTGACCCCTATATTCCATCACATTCCTGACCCCCAGGAGGTCCCCATAATTTAAGAAGCATTGTCCTGAAGCACAAAGTATGAGTATTAAACAAGCTGAGTGAACTTACAATAAAACAATATTGAACTCATAAACACATTAAGGCTTTGTGAAGTGTAATTAACAGTTAGAATATGAAAGAGTGCTGCTTATATAAAAGGAACTAGACAGGTAAAAATTACGGGGGAATATTTTAAAAATATAGATTCTTATAAGGAATTCTAATAACTATAGGGAATCAAAATGTATTTCATTAATGATCATGATAAAGAATTTTGCATAAAGATTTGATAAAGGCAGAAATAGCAATAAAATTCTCATCAGGGCATCCTAGAGACCACCTAAACAGAAAGAAAAAGAGATGAAAAGTTTGGAAAACACATCTTCAACCTCAGCAGTTATACATAGTGATGATGAGGCACCCAATTTATCTTTCTTGCTCTCTTAATTTTGTTCTCTTTCTCCTCCTCTCCTTCTTCCAAAGGCAAATGAGCTAATAGTTATTTCTTCCACATGCTAACAATTCTATTCTTCAAAAGTTGGAAAAAAAAACAAGGAAACATTGTTATAGACAACATTCTCACTCTCATCAAATTCATATCATCAGGCCCAGGCAAATTGGTTTCTCAGATTCTTTTAGAAAAGAAATAATTGATAATTTTGCCCTATCTCTGTCCAAAATTAATGAAACATCTTGGAGAATGGGAGAGGTTCTTTTCCATTACCTTTTTTTGAAACAGCTGTTAGACCAAGAAGTTGAGAGAGTTCTATAGGGGTCTTTTTATCTTAATTTCATCAGAGAACATGACAAAATCTCTTTGTCTTTTCTTGTGGAGAAGATGGAAAAATGGAATCTATGTGGTCATATGATTATATGAATCTATCATTGATCTACTGACAGGTCAGTGCATCCTTATGGCAGTCAACCTGTTGAATTTCTACTGAAATGTCATCTCTTCCATGCACTCTTGGTTAATCCCCTAAGCTAATAATTACTTATTTCTCTCTGGACTTCGTATGATATTTTGCTTGAACTAGCCACTTACCATGCAATATATAACAGTTGTGTGTATGTGTGTGTGTGATATTTCCCTACTAGACTAAATTTCACGATAATTTTTTATCAAAATTTTACATATCTTCTTGTGCTCTACACATACTAGATATTACTGTACCTCCAATAAATGCCTATTGCATTTAATAGAATACTAGAAGCAATTTGGGTCCTTTTGGAAACTGAGGACACCAATGTTTAATTTCAAGGAACATTTTGCTTCATGGTATTTTAGCAAAATAATGTCATCCATCACATTTTTAGCCATTGATCTCTGTATGGACCTTGGACCACTGAAGTACCTTTGTAAAATAAGTGTCATGTAAATATTTCAAGGCTTTTTAAAATAATTTTATTGTTTTCAATACTAATTTCATTAATAGTTGAGAGAGGACAAAAAATAAGAGGACAAAAAGATGTAAAAGTAGCTACTACAGAGAAATGACTGTAATGGGTAATTTAAATGGGAAGGTCTTTGTCATTCATTGATAAGTTCATGTGACCTTCTTAAATCACATGGAAACCTAAATCACATGTGGTGGGAGGAGCTTGCTAAACAGGTGGAAGAGCGAGAGTGGGAGGAAGTTGGTGAGAGCAGTTAGGGCAGAGGGAGGAGAGAGCACACAGTCAAGCAGGCACAGCTAGGCTCATGAGCGTTTGTTTGTTTATGGGAAGGCTTGGGAATGGCTTTGTCTGTGCTGCTGTGTGTTGGCTTCTTGGTTACTATGATGGATTTGACTTTCTGAGGTCTGAATAAATGTTATATTGAGAGTCTGTTATAGTTTGTGATTCAAAACTCCTCTGCCACATTCATAGTCGCCCTTGGTGCTGTGAATGTTGCCTTGGTGATACAATGACACATGTGACAAATAAAGGGGAAAAATAATATAGAATGTATAAAAAGAAAGTAGCAGGAAAAGAGTATTGGGAATATATAGAATCTACATTTATATACAAATGCAATAAACATCACATGGGTAATAATCAAAGTTAATTTTTAACTTTAACATAAGGAGTTATAAACAAATCTTGTATGAATCAGTAAGACTTGGTCAGATGCAATTCATGCCTATAATATTCAATGGAAGGGTAAGCTGTTCAAAATAACATGTGTAATCAAGAGAGGATTTTGGAGGCAGAATTATATATCAGAAAAATATGTTGTATAGAAATTCAATTGGATCTCTCGCAGTCTCTATTTACTGATAATCAGAAAGCCCAGCATTTAGGTCTTACTTCTGTCACAAAATGACTATTGCCATGGCCAAGTCATCTAACCTCTCAATTCCTGAGGATAAATAATAGATGATAAATAAATAGGTAGATAGATAGATAGATAGATAGATAGATAGATAGAGCATTTGCTAGTCACCTATTTCATTCCTGGCACTATGTTATGCCCTATAGATACAAATGCAAACAAGATGGAAACTACCCTTCAGGAGTTTATAGTGCAAAATGGAAAGAGCATACATAAAAGTGAGTTGGAATCAGGGATGGGTTGGGGCAGCATGGTATGGAAAGAACCATTGGAGACCTGTGCCTCTGGCAAGATAAGGTGAACCCTAACCTATCTCTTCAGAGGGATCCAGGAAGAAGAGTCAACTTTACCTGTGGAGAAAAGGATAATATTATTATCCTTGCTGCAGAGTTCAGTGAATGTAAATTGTGACATTGTTTTAGTACTGTACAATAAACCACTTGGCCAGGTGGAAGCTATGAATAATGTCATAACATAAGGAGATAAGAGAACAAATCTTCAGGTCCAAACAAGTTGTATTTTAAAAGGTGGAAAAAATTTGGAGATGTGGTAAAGGAACTATTGTCAATCATAATTGAAATATTACACAAGAGAAGTTCCAGAAGATGGGAGATAAGCAAAGATGGTACCAATTTTTCAAAGGGAGTAAGATACATATTTCAAAGTCTATAGACAGAAGCTTATCATCAATCTCCTATGAAGTCCTAAAACAGTTTATTAAGCTGATGCCTTATGAATATTTCAAAAAGAAAGTAATGATCATTAATGACAACTTACATTTACAAAAAAAAAGTTAAGTCAAACTAACCTCATCTACTTTTTTATGACAGGTTTATTAAACTGGCAAATCAGGGGACTATGGTAGACATAGTGAATCTTAATTTCAGCAAGGCATTTGACAAGCTTTTTCACGACATTCTGATAGACAAGATGGGAAAATAGGGGCTGAATAATAGCACCGACAGGTGGATTTCCAGATTGTTGAACAACTGCACTCAAAGTGTGCTGATTAATGGATCTATGCCAATCTGAACAGAGGTCCCCAAAGTGATGCTGCATGACTCTGAACATGCCCCTGTCCAGCTGAACATTTTTATCAATGACGCGGATGAAGTCATGCTTATGAAGTTTGCATATAAAATAAAGTTGGGGGAGATAACTATCACATTAGCTGGAAGAATAAAAACTCAAAAATATTGCCATAATCTAAAAGGATGAGCTGAATCAAGATGATGCTTACCAAAGATTCATGTAAATTTGAAACAAAACTTAGTTTTACAGAAATAAGATAGGAAAGATATAGTTTAATCCTAGTTCATATGCAAGAGAATTGATTCCATTGATGATGTGCTCCATATGAGCTAACAATAAAAAATATCCGATAAAGTGACAATAAAATTTTTTGCTGCTTTTTGAGAAATATATTCTCAAGGTCAGGGAATTTTGTTAAGTTCTGAACATATTAAAGGAGAAAGACTGACAAATTTGAATATGTACATTAGAATGTTACAAAGATAGAAAATGTAGAAACCATGTAACATAGGAAATAGTTAAATTAACTAGGGGTATTTGGCTTGGAGACAATTCAGGGGGATGATCTGAGTTTAAATACTGAGTGCCAATTACTACTATCTGTGTGACCTTGGGCAAATCTTTCATTAGCAGTGTTGGCATAGATGACCTCTAAATCCCCTTCCACCTCTAATTCTAAGAGTCTGTGACTCTAGGTGGAAAGGTGTGTATGCATGTGTGTGTGTGTGTGTGTGTGTGTGTGTGTGTGTGTGTGTGTGTGTACAAAAAACCCAATAGTCTGATGAATAAAATTTGTGGGGAAATATTTCAATTCAATATAAGGGAGAATTTTGGAATAATTAGTACTATTGATAAGTGAAATGGGTTACATTAAAAGGTACACATTTTCCTGTTATTGAAAGTTTTTATTCAGGTACTAGATGAAGGGACACAATAAAAGAAATCCCTACCTTGGAAAAGACATTTGGCTAGACAATTTTTCAGACTGAAGGGAAACCAGGAATCAAAGGTAAAACACAGGAAGAACTCATGCCTCCCAGTAGACCTGGAGCTCTGTACTGGTCTGTTCTGATAGTCCTACAGATGAAGAGGATTTGATAGAACTGCCTCTAAAAAATAAGGAATATATGAATGCCTATCTGTATCCCTTTATCCCATTCTAATGCGTACAAGTTATGAACCACTACTTGGACAGTATTTCAGCCCCATGCCTTTGTTCTATTCAGCTCTTAACAATGCTAAGAAATCTTAGCTACATAAATTTTTGTTTTGTGGAACAAAAGGCTAACACCAAAGTTAGTGCAGGAAAATTAAATAGAATAATATAAAGTAATAACTGGGCTTCCAACCAAATTGCTACAGACTTAACATTTTGAATTTATGATCGTCTAAAGAACACAACTTACTTGAAAATTAGTATGTTGACTCCATTTTTTAAATAGAAGAAATTCTAAAAAAATTTCTTTCAGTTTTTACTTGGCATTATTCACCCAATGCATTAATTAATTGGAAGAACAAGCTTTC
Organism: Bettongia penicillata ogilbyi; assembly: GCA_023548195.1. NCBI lineage: Eukaryota > Metazoa > Chordata > Mammalia > Diprotodontia > Potoroidae > Bettongia > Bettongia penicillata. Next base: position 3,450,700 of record JAJHZJ010000322.1, on the reverse strand, counting down.
TGGCGACCATCAGACTCTCCAGGAGATCTGAGTGGTGTTCACATCACCTGAGAATAAATTCCAAGCTCATCATCCAGGGCACTGCTAGAGGTAATTATGGGCTCTAAAATGGGAGCTCAAAAATCTTTCCTAGAAAAAAGAAATTATTCCATTTTATTCATTTTTAGAAATAAATGCAATTTGAAGGGAGCTGTTTTGAATGAAGCCTTTTGAAAACCAAGTATCTTTCCTTAATAGTCCAAGTTAGACTTTTTAAGCAGGAAGTACAGAATTTAAAAATCCTAAAAAAGTCTATTATTGTCACTATAGACCTTTAAACAAACATAGAAGGTACAATGATATTATGAAATACATAGTGACCTGTTGAACAACCCCTATGAGCAAATCAAAGCTTCAGTTTACCTTGATAGATAGATAATAAGAGGGGAAAAAGTAAACAATACAGACCTAAAGCACTATCAGTTAAATCAATGGTACCATGAATAGCTATTACAATTTGAACAGCGGAAATCCATTATGACTTCATTCTTTGGTCCTTCACTTTACATTCTATCATTTTTCAACACTGAATTTAGCTAATGCACACTTATTGTCTGCTTGTGGACCTATCCTTATAAAATGATAACATCACAGAATAGCAAGGTCAGAGCTCTAAAGATGAAATTCTCTGAGATCACCATTGATTAACGAATTAGAGAATCAAAAGTACCTCTTTCCTTCTAAGGTCTACCTTGTTTCATTTCATTACCCTCTCTCTCTCTCTCTCTCTCTCTCTCTCTCTCTCTCTCTCTCTCTCTCTCTCTCTCTCATTCTCTTTCTCTGTGTATGTGTTTGCAGGTACATGTGTATGTGTATTCAACCATTACCTTCGCAGTATCAAAACAGAAGTATACACATGGTACCTAGCTTTGGAAAAGTTACAGTCCACTTGGGAGTGCACCCTTCAACATGAAAAGGATGTAAAGACAAATTGCTTATCACTAAACAAGTTGGATGTATAACAGGAACATTATAGCACTTTTAATGATACTCTGGCGATCTTTTTCAATTCATATTCCCTTTTGCTGATGTTGATGGTGGTCAGAAGAGGCAGACTTTAGGTTCCCATGGTCTTTGAAGATGAAAGACTAGTGCTATAACCATTATATGTTTAACAATAGGGTAGAATCACTTGGACTTTAGTCTCTGGGGCATTTAAGCAGCACCTCTTTTAGTCTGGGATTGAAGAGAAAAATAAGAGCATGAATTATCCTAAAACAGACTTTTGGAACCTGTGATAAAGAGTAGTTCCCAAGATCCCAGAGAAATATTGTTGATCTTTGCCCAAGAAAATATAACCATAAAAATCATAGAAATCTCTGCAGTGTTATCTAATCCATTCATGGGTTGACCACCTTGTTCAATACCTATTTCATGGGGAAGGTGGAGTCTAATAAGAGAAAGAGCTTCTGGGTTAGACTTTTCTATTGCTCTGATCCTATAGTTAAAGAACTAAAGAGGGGAGAAGGGGAGTTGATGTGGTAAATCAGAGAAAGACCTAGCAGAGCCCTTCCAAATTTTTCTCCAACCAATGCTACTATGGAAGGATTCTTTTAGAAATTAACCTTTTAGTGCTATTCAAAAGTGGGTTTTTCCTCCTCTAATAAGTGCTATGTCTTTGTTTGTTTTGGGAGGTTGCCCTTTTTTTTTCATTCCCCCAGCTACAATTAGCTTTTACTTCTTATCTTTTGACAATCATCTCTTATTAATGCTACAAACACTTCATTTCATCCTAAAGTTTCCAAATATTACACACCAAAATGTTGTACTTTTAAGGATTTACTTTCACTCTAGACATCCATCTGCCAAAAATTATCTTTTCCCCAGGAGGGGGAATAAAGGAAAATAGAAAAAAAATATAGTATCACAGGAATTTTAACTACTTGACTTGGATTCTTTACCAGGAAGAGAGACAGGAGTAAACAAAGACACACCCCATAGTGTAAAATTACATAAAATCATCTGAATTTCAAATGAGAATGCCTTATTTATCAACTTGCAATTGCCATTCTCTTAGGAGGTTGGGAAAGTCATTTTTTTTTTGAGGCTAGATATCCTTATCTTCTAGGTGGCACAGTGGATAGAGTGTTGGACCTGGAGTCAGGAAGACCTGAGTTCAAATTTAGCCTTAGGCAGTCACTAGTTTTCTGACTCTGAGCAAGTTATTTAACCTTGTTTGGATCAGTTTCCTCATCTGTAAAAAGAGCTGGAGAAGTGGAAGTAAAATGGCAGAAAGAAACCAGGAAGTTTCCTGATCTTTCCCCAGTTTCCCTCAGACACAACATTAAATCAAGCATCTAAAATAGTTCTGGAGCGATGGAGTCCACAAAAAGATGAAGTGAAACCATTTTCCAGTCCAAGATAACTTAGAAGAACTTCCTGAAGTCCTTCTCACTTGGGTAGAAGGGAACATAGCCCAGCAGGAGAGGTGTAGTGGAAAGCAAACAGGAGGCTTTTGGCCATAGTACAGATCAGCAATCAAGACCCCATGTTCCTGGCTCAGGGACAGCCAGTCCCCTGTGAGACTTCCAGCCCCAGTGCTGCTGGCAAGCTACAAGCCATGGAATCTACCACAAGAAGTATGACTAGGCAGGGGCACCCTAATGCAGTGGGCAAGCCACTAACCCTGAAGCCAGGTGCTTGAATACAAGGCCAGTGACCAGACATATGGCCTCCAGTTCTAAAAGTTTGAAACAGTGCCCCCTGGGTCCAGGAGAAGAACCCAACCATTAAAAATGAGCAAAAAATAGAAAAGTCCTGACCATAGAAAGTTACTATGGAGACAGGGAAGATCAAAACATAAACTTAGAAGAGGATGACAGTGTCAAAATACCTATTTGCTTAGTCTCAAATCACAATAAGAATTGTTCTCAAGTCCAAAAAGACTTCTTGGAAGAGCTCCAGAAGGATTTTTAAAACTAAGTAAGAGAAGTAGAAGAAAAATTGGGAATAGAAATGAGGATTATGCAAAAGAATTATGAAAAAAAGTCAACAGCTTGGAAGAGGAAGCACTAAAATTGACTGAAGAAAATATCTTCTTAAAAAATAGAATTGGCCAAATGGAAAAATAATAATACACTGAAGAAAATACTACCTTTAAAAATAGAATTAGTCAAATGGAAAAGGAGGCAAAAAAGCTAATTGAAGAAAATAATTCCTTAAAAATTAGAATTAGGCAAGTGGAAGTTAATGACTCTATGAGATATCAATAATTAGTCACAATAATGAAAAGGATGAAAAAAATAGAAGAAAATGTCAACTGTCATTCTAAAAATTATTGTCCTGGAAAATACATCCAGGAGAGAAAATTTAAGAATTGCTGGGTTACCTGAAGGCTATGATTAAAAAGAAAAGTGCCTGTGCAGCTTCTTTCAAGAAACTAGCATAGAAAACTGTCCTGATATCATAAAAGCAGACGGTAAAATAGGCATTGAAAGAATCTATGAATCATCTCCTGAAAGAGATCCCAAAATGAAATCTCCAAAGAATATTATAGACAAATTCCAGAACTCTCAGATCAAGGAGAAAATACTGCAAGCATCCAGAAAGATTTCAAATATCAAAAAGCCACACTTAAGATAACATAAGACTTAGCAGCTTTTACATTGGAGGTTGTGGAATATGATATTCCAAAAGGCAAAGGAGTTTGGATTACAACCAAGAATCAACTACCCAGGAAAATTAACTAGAATTTTTTAGGTGAAAAGATGGAAATTCAGTAAAATAGAGGACATTCAAACTTCCCTAATGAAAATACCAGAGCTGAACAGAAAATCTGAATGCAAATACAAGACTTAAGAGAAGAATAAAAAGATGAAAAGGAAAGAAAGAAAAAGAAAAACATGGTCTGTTAGGTAAAACTGTTTACAGCCCTACATGGGAAGACTTACTTGTAACTCTAAAAACTGTGCCTCTATTAGGGCACTTAGAAGGGTAAGGGTATGGATATAAATTGACTGATGTGATGCTAAAAATTAATTAACTGGTGATAACAATTATTGTCCTGAGATATGAATAAAGGGGGAGGTGGAATGGGATAGATTATATCACATGAAGAGGCATGGAAGACCTACCAAAGTAGAAGGAAATAAGGGAGGGAGGGAGCATTGTTTGAAATGTATTATCATTGGATTTGACTCAAAGAGATAATAACATACAAACTCAGTTTCGTAAAGAAATCTCTTCCCCTTTACAAAAGGGTAGTGAAGTAGTATGGTAAGGGGAAAAGAAAAGGGGAGGCTGATAGAAAGGAGGGAAGACTGAAGGAGGCAATAGTCAAAAGTGAAACACTGGTGAAGAAGGACAGAGTGAAAAGTGAAAGAGAGAAAAGTAAAAATGGGGGAAATGGAATGGAGGGAAATACATAATTAGTAATCATAACTGCATATGTGAATGGGATATACTCTCCCATAAAATGGAAGCAGAGAGCACAGTGGATTAAATACCAGAATCCTACAATATGTTGTTTATAAGAAACACATTGGAAGCATGAGGTACACACAGAGTAAAGGTAAATGGGTGGAGCAGAATATATTAATATATTATGCTTGAGCTGAAGTAAATTTTAAAAAAGCAGGGTAGTAATCTTGATCTCAGACCAAGCTAAAGCAAAAAATAAATATAACTAAAAGAGACAAGGAATGAAACTACATCTTGCTAAAAGACAATGAAATAATATTGAGTAAACATATATGAACCAGGTGTTATAATATCTATTTTCTTAGAGGAAAAGTTGTGTGTTATGAGAAGAGACAGCAAACCTATACTAGTGGGAAACTTCAAGCTACCCCTCTCAGAACTAGATAAATCTAATAATAAAATAAAAAAGAAAGAAGTTAAGAAAGCAAATAAAATTTTATAAAAGTTAAATAGGATAGACTCATGGATAAAACTGAATGAGGATAGAAAGGCATATCCTCTTTTTTTCAGTTGTATAAGACACCTACACAATACGTGACTACATGTTATGATGTAAAAACCTCACAATGAAATGCAGAAAGGCATAATTAAATTGTCAAATAATAATGCAATAAAAGTTACATGCAATAAAGGGCAATAGAAAGATACATTAAAAATTAATTGAACACTAAGTAATCTAATCCTAAAAAAGTGAGTCAAGGAACAAATCATAAAAACAGCAATTAATTTCATCAGGCAAATGAAAAAAATGAGATAACATACCAAAATTTATGGGATGAAACTAATGCAGTACTGTAGGGAAATTTTATATCTCTAAATTCTTGCATGAATAAAGGTAGAAACTCTGAAAATCAAAGGAGAGATTAATACAACTGAAAGTTAAAAAAAACTATTAAACTAATACATAACACTAAGAGCTGGATTTATGAAAAAAATATAATAGAAAAACCCTTTGGTTAAGTTCTCTTTAAAAAAAATGAGGAAAACCAAATTATCAGTATCAAAAATGAAAAGGGTGAATTTCCCATCAATGGAGAGGAAATTAAAACAATAATTAGGAGATATTTTGTCCAGCTGTGTGACAATAAATCTGACAATCTAAATGAAATGGATGAATATTTGCAAAAAATATAAATTTCCCAGATTCACCAAAGAGGAAATAAAATACTTAAATAATTCAAATTTAGAAAAAGAAATTGAACAAATCATCAGGGAACTCCATAAAGCAACTCCAAGGCCAGATGGATTTACAAGAGAATTCTACCAAACATTTAAAGAACAATTAATAGTCTTACCAAATTCCTTTTCTGATACAGATATGGTCCTCATACCTAAACCAGGAAGAGCAAAAACAGAGAAAGTTATAAACCAATTTCCCTAATTCATATTGCCATAAAAAATTAAATAAAATATTAACAAAGTGATTCCAGCAATTTATCATGGGGATAATACATTATGACCATGTGGGATTTATACCAAAATTTCAGAGCTGGTTCAATATTAAGAAAATTATTAGCATAATTGACCATATCAATAACAAAACCAGTAGAAATCATATAACTGTCCCAATAGATGCAGAAAAAGCTCTTGACAAAGTACACTCCCATTCTTATTAAAAACACTAGAGAGCATAAGAATAAATTTAACTTTCCTTAAAATGACAAGTAGAATCTACCTAAATCCATCAGCAAGTATTAAATGCAAAGGGCATTAAGCTAACAGTCGTCCCAAAAAGATCAGGGGTGAAGCAAAGATGTCCATTATCACCACTATTAATCAATATTGTACTAGAAATGTTACCTTTAGCAATAAGAGAAGAAAAAGAAAATAAAGGAATTAGCACGGGCAATGAGGAAAATAAAACTATCATTCTGAAGATATTATGATGATATACCTACAGAATGCTAGAGAATCAATGAAAATCTAGTTCACATAAGGACTTTAGCCAAGTTTCAGGATACAAAATAAACCGACATAAATCATCAACATTTCTATATATTACCAACAAAGCTCAGTAGCAAGAGATAGAAAAAGAAATTCTGTTTAAAATAGTAGTATACAATATGAAGTATTTGGGAGTCTACTTGCCATGACAAACAGAGAAATTATATGAACACAGTTACAAAATATTTTTCACACAAATGATGTCAGATCCAAGTGACTGGAAAAATATCAGTTGGTCACATATAGGCCAAGTTAATATAATAAAAATGACAATTATACCTAAATTAATTTACTTCTTATATACCATGCCAAAGAACCAAAAATTACTTTATAGAGCTTATAATAACAAAATCCATCTGGAAGAAAAAAGGTCAAGGATTATCAAGGAAATTAATAGAAAAAATGCAAAAGAAGGTGTCCTAACTGTGTCACATATAAAACTATACTATAAAGCAGCAATCCATCAAAACTGTTCGGTACTGGCTATGCAACTGAGTAGCAGATCAATGGAATAGATTAGGTACACAAGACACCATAGCCAATGACTGTAGTTATTTGTTTAATAAATCCAAAACCTCCAACTTTTGGAATAAGAATTAACTATTTCATAAAATAGACAGCTGGGAAGACTAGAAAATTATATGGCACAAAGTAGACATAGATCAACCAATCCAACCATTCTGGAGAGCAATTTGGAGCTACCTTCAAATGTCAATCATAGTGTGCATAACCTTTTATCCAGCAATATCAGTACTAGGTCTGTATGCCAAAGAGATGATAAAAAGGGAAAAAGACCTACAGAATTATTTACAGCAGTTCTTTTGGTGACGCTAAAGAATTACAAATTGAGGAAATGCCCATCAATTAGGAAATGATTGAACAAGTAGCAGTATATGAATGTAATGGAATACTATTGTGCTTTAAGAAATGATGAGTAGGTGGATTTTAGAAAAATCTGGAAAGATTCAAATAAACTGACGCAATGTGAAATGAGCAGGACCAGGAAAATGCTGTTCACAGTAACAGGTCTTCCCAGGAATTCAATGATTTATGATAATTGTTTCATGACATGACAAATGGAAATAGGTTTACATGATTACACACATATAACCTATCTGATTACTTGCCGTCTTGGAGATAGAATGATGAGATGAGATGAGAGGGAGGGGAGAAAAAAATTGAAACTCAAAATTATATAAAAATGAATGTTGAAAACTATCTTTACATGTTTGATACTTATGATTTATTTTTCCTCCTTCATTTTAATCAAGGTAGCTAATAGTTCATTTTTCAAAAGCTCCTAATTTTACTTATCAATTCCATTTTTTAAAAATTTTGTTAATTTCTTCTTTAATTTTCAGGATTTCTATTTTGATATTTCATTGAAGATTTAAAATTTGTTAATTCTCTAGTATTTTTAAATGCATCCCCAATTTACTGATCTGTTTTTATTTTCTTTTTCATTAAAGGATTTATATATATATATATATATTTTTAAATTAACTGGAGGAAGAGGAGCCAAGATGGTGGAGTAGAAAGACTCATGTATGCTAGCTCTGAACCCACAGCCCATAAACTTCCTGTAAAAAGAACTCCCCACAAATTCTGAGGCAGTGCAAGCCGTGCAGCAATGCAGTGGAGGAGATTTCTGTTCCAGAGAGTCCTGAAAAACTGACCCCAAAGGTGTGTTGTGCACCAGACAGCGGAGCCCAGCCCTGCTCTGCCCTGGCCGCGTGGCCCTGAGAGGAGCAGATCCGAGCAGTCTTCAGGGATGGAACCTCCAGCGGCCACAAAGGTCCCTCCACCCACAGGTGCTACAGGTCAGTGAGAGAGACTTCTGGGCTGGCCGAGAGGGGTGTCTCCGTAACTCAGGCCCCCTTGGGAGGCAGTGGCAGAGACAGGGACAGCAGTAGGCCCAGGCTCCCTAAGCAGGCAGGAGTTCCGCTCCATTACTGAAGGTGTCTGCATAAACCCCCTGAGGGAACTGAGCCTGGGAGGGGGCCCTGCCCAGACCTGAGAACCTGAATTTAATCTTACCTTGAATAGCAGCCCCACCCCACCCCCACTGAAAGCCCTGAGGCTGGGGAGCAGCATTTGAATCTCAGATCCCAAGCACTAGCTGGGCAGATCTAGGCAGGGGTGGAGAGGAATCTCAGAAGTCAAGTAACTGGCTGGGAAAATGCCCAGAAAAGGGAAGAAAAATAAGACCATAGAAAGGTACTTTCTTGGGGGACAGATGTTCCCGCCTTTCAATTCTGATGAGGAAGTACAATGCTTGCCATCAGGGAAAGACGTGGAGGTCGGGGCCTTTGTATCCCAGACATCCGAGGTGGATGTCCGGTGGACTCAGGCCATGGAAGAGCTCAAAAATGATTTTGAAAAGCAAGTTAGACAGGTGGAGGAAAAACTGGGAAGAGAAATGAGAGAGATGCAAGAAAAGCATGAAAAACAGGTCAATACCTTTGTAAAAGAGAGCCCAAAAAATGCTGAAGAAAATAACACCTTGAAAAATAGGCTAACTCAATTGGCAAAAGAGGTTCAAAAAGCAAATGAGGAGAAGAATGCTTTCAAAAGCAAAATTAACCAAATGGAAAAAGAGGTTCAAAAGCTCACTGAAGAAAATAGTTCTCTCAAGATTAGACTGGAATAGATGGAGTCTAATGACTTTCTGAGAAACCACGAAATCATAAAATAAAACCAAAAGAATGAAAAAATGGAAGAGAATATGAAATATCTCATTGGAAAAACAACTGACCTGGAAAATAGATCCAGGAGAGACAATTTAAAAATTATGGGACTACCTGAAAGCCATGATCAAAAAAAGAGCCTAGACATCATCTGTCATGAAATTATCAAGGAAAACTGCCCTGAAATTCTAGAACCAGGGGGCAAAATAAGTATTGAAGGAATCCATCAATCACCACCTGAAAGAGATCCAAAAAGAGAAACTCCTAGGAACACTGTGGCCAAATTCCAGAATTCCCAGGTCAAGGAGAAAAGATTGCAAGCAGATGAAAAGAAACAATTCCAGTATTGTGGAAATACAATCAGGATAACACAGTATCTAGCAGCTTCTACATTAAGGGACTGAAGGGCGTGGAATAGGATATTCCAGAAGTCAAAGGAACTAGGACTAAAACCAAGAATCACCTACCCAGTAAAACTGAGTATAATACTTCAGGGGAAAATATGTTCTTTCAATGAAATAGAGGACTTTCAAGTATTCTTGATGAAAAGACCAGAGCTGAAAAGAAAATTAGAGTTTCAAACACAAGAATGAGAAGAAGCATGAAAAAGTAAACAGCCAAGAGAAGTCATAAGGGAGTTACCAAAGGTGAACTGTTTACATTCCTACATGGAAGGACAATATTTGTAACTCTTAAAACTTTTCAGTATCTGGGTAGTTCGTGGGACCACATACACACATACACACATGCACACACACACACATGTATACGCGTGCGTGCGCACACATACAGAGACAGAGAGCACAGAGTGAATTGAATGGGATGGGACCATATCTTAAAAGTAATTAAGGTAAATGGTGAGAGAGAAATGTAGTGGGAGGAGAGAGGGTGAAATGGAATGGGGTAAATTATCTCTCATTCAAGAGGCAAGCAGGAGACTTTTTAGTGGAAGGAAAAAGAGGGGAGCTGAGGAAACAAACAACATGAAGTTTACCCTCATCACATTCGAGTAAAGGAAGGAATAAAATGCACATTCATTTTGGTATGAAAACCTATCTTACAATACAGGAAAGTGGGGGAGAAGGAGATAAGCAGGGTGGGGGGGATGATGGAAGGGAGGGCAATGGGAGGAGGGGGCAATTTGAAGTCAACACTTGGGGAGGGACAGGATCAAAAGACAGAATAGAAACAATGGGGGGCAGGATAGGATGGAGGGAAATATAGTTAGTCTTACACAACATGACTATTATAGAAGTCATTTGCAAAACTACACAAATATGGCCTTCCCAAAGGGAATGCGTGGGGAGGGAAGGGTGGGGAGAAGTTGGAACTCAAAGTTTTAGGAACAACTGTTGAGTATTGTTCTTGCTACTAGGAAATAAGAAATACAGTTAATGGGAATAGAAAGTCATCTGGCCCTACAGGACAAAAGAGAAGATGGGGACCAGAGAGGGGAGGGAGGATAGAGGAGAGGGCAGATTGGTGATAGGTGAAATTAGAATGCTTGGTGTATTAGAGTGGGGAGAGGGTATAAATGGGGAGAAAATTTGAAACCCAAAATTTTGTGAAAATGAATGTAAAAAGTTAAATAAGTAAATTTATATTAAAAAAATTAACTGGAGGAGAAAATGACAAGCCACTCTATTATCTTTGCCGTGGAAACCTCCTCTGGGATCACAAAGAATCAGAAACAACTGAAAACCACTGGGCAAAAACAAATCCTTATTTTGCGCAGGAGGGAAGTACACTGGCCACTCATTGTCCCAATTCAACCACTAATCAGTGTGAAGCTATGACCTACTCTGTTTCTTACCTGGGCCAGTTCACCCTTCCTTTTGCAGCCTGGTGGCTCCTCATGCTGAAGGGCTAAGAGTAATATTAATATTTTTGTTTTCTTTTTGTTACTGTTCAAAGGTAGCATTTATATAGTGCTTTAAATATGAAAGAGCTTTATAAATGTTATTGCAATTTATTCTCACAAACCTGGAAGGTAAATAATGCTATCGTTTTTCTTATTTTAGAGATGAGGAAACTGAAACAGTTATAGTTTAAGTTATAGCCCTACTATAGCTCAGACAACCTGAGTTTAAGTGACTCTCAACCTCTCCATTAGTAAGAACCAAAGGCCTGTTCTACCATGATGCTCTATGAAAGCTGGGCTGAATCCAGAATGGCATGGCATAAACTGACCGACCTGACAGACATTGAGGTTTCAAGATAAGCTTATTTCACTTGTAAGGATACAGTTTTCAAAGGCCAAAAATAAAGATGCCATGCCTTGCCCACTTCAGCATTCTCTCCTGATGACATTTTTAACTTAAAAGAATGAGAAATTGGTCAAATCGGAGGAAGCATCAAATTTCCCATGCTAGATGCCTATACATGCCCATGTAGCTGCCCACAGGCTAGGTCACCAATGCCTAGTCAGTTCTTGTGTTTGAATCAAAGACAATTTTGTGCTTCAGCTGCCTAGGTGGTAGGGGACAATCCAGTAATATTTCTTGATTCCTGAACAGCTTGCATTTCATTTTAATATATGTAGCTAGGGACTTGTACCTTTTGAAATTCTGTCTATACTTCAAGACCTGTTCAAATACAAGTAATGTGGAAATCTTAAATATAGCTAGCATAACTATTATCCTATTTATATTTCTAATTAGTAATACATGGCAGGCATTGAGTCCAGTGTGTCACAATATGGAAGACAGAAAGACCTGAGCTCAGTTGTAAAAGTGTTTTTTGAGAGTAAGGAAGTTTCTCTCTGGACAACAATCTCTAAACATTTATGGGACTTGAAATACTAGTCTGCTATGCCTGAGATTGATAGCCTCTAATGACAATAGATAGTTCAAGAAAAAGGTGGAAACTTTGGTCACCTTTCACCATTGCCTGTCTGTATTGTATTTTTAGTAACAAAGGCCTTGTACCTCATCTCTCTGAAGTAGAATTCTTACCCTAGGGTTTAAAATTTTTTGATAATTTTTTTCAATATAATTGTTTTCCTTTGTAATCTGATTTACTTAATTTTTTGCATTTAAAAATATTATTCTGAGAAGAGGTACATAGGCTTTACCAAACTGCCAATAAAATCCATAACCCCCAAAAAGGTTTTTAAAAAAACCCTTTGAGCCTAAAAGTTTTTGACAAGCTTTACCAATTTATAAAATCATAAATGTCACAGTGACTAAACTGTGCAAATTCTACTTACGTTGACCACTCATACCTCGAGCCTGAGCTGTTGTTGTTTTAGCTTGGAAAGAAACACTACCTTTAATATTCAACATTGTCATCACCCCTTAATTTTCTTTTCTCCCTTAGAGTGGATGCAAGAATCAAAATACAATCTAAGAAAAATGGTTCTGTTTTGCCCCAGGTTGAAACATTTGGGAACTGAGGTATAAAATGACAGTTAATAACAGTTACTTAACATGATTTCCTTTTTATTTCTTAGTTCCAAGTGCGAGTGGTCTGCGTACTAACTCTCAGTAATGTAGAAACATGACAAATATCTCATCTGCATTTCTCCATATAAAATTAATTTCTTTAATGGACAGTATTCTTTGTAGCAACCAATAAAAAAGACATAAACAGAAAAAAATGTTGTTATGTTATTGATTGCAGAAAGGAGAAACACTGTAGCATAGAAATGTAAAATAATCTTCTGGTAGCAGAGTTGTCTCTCAGGGGATTAAAATGATAGCTCTTATATTGGAGTCTAGATACGATACCTCTGACTTTGACTGGTCACACCAGTTCTAGCTTGGAAGGCTCTACTACAGGTGAGGCACAAATAGTTCATGCGAACACTTGCAGTGGAGATGCCTCTAAATTTGCACAGCTCATATTTCCTTTGAGCTACTCCAATTATTCTTAGCTCGTAGAATACTGTGTCTTTTTTGATGCAGGCATGCCATACTGGATGGTCCTGTGCCAGTGTCTTTCCATGTCTGTCATGTGCAAGTTCTCTGTAAAATACTCTTTAGGCAAGGGTATATTTGGCATTCAAACAATGTGACCAGACTATCAGAGTTGTGTTCTCTGCAGTAGAATTTGAATACTTGAAAATTTAACTTAAGAAAGGACCTCAGTGCCTGGTACCTTATCTTGCCAGGTGATTTTCGGAATCTTTCTGAGACAATTGAAATGAAAGTGATTCAGTTTCCTGGCATGGTACTGGTAGACTGTCCAGGTTTCACAGGCATACAAAAATGAGGTTAGCACAACAGCTCTGTAGACCTTTAGTTTGCTTGGCAGTCAAATGTCTGGTTTCTCCCAGACATTTCTTTGGAGCTCTGAAGCTTTGTCAATGTATGTATCAACCTCACAATTTGTGTATCCATCCCTGCAAAGTATACCGCCAAGGTAAATAAACTTATCCACAGCATCAAAAATTTCTACATTTGTTATAATCTCTGGTTCCACGTATGATGGTGTGGTGCTGGTTGGTATAGAACCTGCACTTTCTTGGTGTTAATCGTTAGACCAAAATTAGCAAAAGCAGCAGAAAATCAATCCATACCTTATTGCATCTCAGCCTCATAGGCTGCACTTAGTACACAGTCGTCCACAAACAAAAATCACACACCAACTCTCCCTCCAATTTACAGCCTTTTCAAGTTAATTGAGTTATTTTTTAATTTTATTTTAAATATTGAGTAATAATCAGTGAGTTAGCTGACCTTGATGCTATTTTTATCCTCCTGAAGGTGTCCACCCATATCACAGAAATATCATGCTAAAAAGCATGGGGGCAAACACACAGTCCTCCTTCACTCCACTGGTGAATGTGAAAGCATAAGAGCATTCTCTCCAAAACCCAGAAGACATGTAATCATGAAACTTATGTACAACACTAATGAACTTCTCTAGGCAACCAAATTGTGCCATCACAAGCACCCGTGACTGACAGTCTCAAAGACCTTCATCAACAAATGCTGTGTACTGACTCTGCTGTACTCCTGACATTTCTCCTGGAGTTGTTGGGCACAAATATCATATTGACCATCCCTTGGCTCTTCCTGAAGCCACACTGACTGTAGGGTAGATCAGCTGATGAAGGAGGATTCTGGAAAGAATCTTGCCAGTAATAACTGAGAGACACTTCCTTGTGATTGTCACAAGACAATTTATTTCACTTTCATTAATAGAGATGGATAAAGGAAGGATTCTTGAACTCTTGGAGAATAGATTCCTCTTGTCATAAAACCAAGAAAATTTCAGTCAGCTTGTGTACGATGAGTGAACAATCCTGCCTTGTTATAGTAGACCAGAGCTGAGGAACCTGCTGCAATGAGGCCACATGTGCTAAACTATGACAATCCAAATACAAGAGTGTGATAATCCCTTCCCAAAAGTAACTAATATTCTAATAGGGAGTTCTAGCATATATAGGTAGGTATATGATGACTAAGGAAGAGATGTGAGGGCTTTGGATCTTGGGCATCCCAAGGACAATGAGGGGGCAGTCAATCGTCCTTTCCAGTAGCAATGATGATAAAGGAAAATCAAGCGTTCATCAACTGAAGGTGATACCACTAAAACACTAACAGCAAGTTATCTTTTCTAGCAATTATGATGAGGTGTGTTTAATCATCCATGCCTGTGGCCACTATCTCATCTTTACAAGAAAGCTGGTCAGGTTTATAATGAGATTTTAGAAATAAAATGCACTTAACCAGTTTCCAAGTCCAATTTCTTTATTTTACAGCCAAGGAAGCTGAGGTCTGGAAAGGCACAATGCCTTGCTCCAAATCACACAACAGGTAATTAAGATATTGGCATTCAACCCTAGGCCCAGTGCTGTAGTCAATAAAGCTTAGTCTGAGGTTATGGAACATGCATTTTTACTGCTGTTGTTGAGGCATTTCAGTCATGTCTAAATCTTCATGACCTCATTTGGGGTTTCCTTGACAGAGATAGTGGAATGGTTTGTCATTTCCTTCTCTAGCTCATTTTTACAGATGAGGAAACTGAGGCAAACAGGATTAAGTGACTTGCCCAGGATCGCAAAGCTAGTAAGTGCCCAAGGCTGGTTTTGAACTCAGGCAAATAAGTTTTTTTTTCTGACAGCAGGTGGAATGCTCTATCCATTGCACCACCCACCTGTCCTTTTTTTTGTTTTTTTGCTTTATACAAAATAAAAATGTAATATAAAGGACACAAACTTTCTTTCATTAGCACAATCTTCTAGACAGGTGAAATAACAGGGCCAAATATAAGTAGAGCCAGGTCAGAATTCATTTTGACCTGGAATGCAATACAGCGCACAGCTGGTCACATGAGAGGGAAATTATCATCTGTGAATGGTTCCTTTGCAAAAGTTATATCTTTTGTCTTCTCCCATGTTTTAGAGGAATGAATAGATGTATATTTCTTAGTTATGCTTTCCAAATTTAGTATTCCAGGTGTGGCTCATTCAACACTTTCAGTTTCATTAAAAGCAGTGACTTGTCAGCTCATTTTATTCTTAATTATATCTTACACTACCAAGATATTCAGTTTTTCACATTCGGTACAAGTTTCTCAATTTCTTTTGTAGCCTGTTGGTTTAAGTAGCTCTAGAAACTTCTTAGATTCAGAACTACAAAAAGTTGTTGAGAGAGGTATAAACTAGTTCAAGAGAAAAAGGAGGTGGGGTAAAATAATGAGCTATCAAAGAATACACTCATGATGAAATGCAATCTATGGAATGTGTCACTCATATGCTATAAAGGACATAAACATAATGTCTTCCTCCCTCTCTTTCATCCTGGAAGCATCCAAGAGAGTCATGCTTCCCAAGGTGGCCTTGTCTCCGTACAATAGGAAAAGAGATGAAGAATAGGGGAGGAGATTGGTCAAAGCCAGCAGGAATCTAGGACATTGACCATTCAAGATTCTTAAGGCGCCCCAGACAAAAGGGAAAGAACGCTGAGCACAGTGAAAGTCTCTTTCCTTAACTCCATCCCCCTACTGTACTAGTAATAAACACTCAGGATAAGTTGAGGTGCTATTCTATTCAACCAATGGGCATATTCAGAGTCAGAGAAAAAAGTCAGATATCCCAGTTAAAGATCAAGTAGTAAATAAGGAAAAATCTGGAATAAGAATTAATACCTGGTCCTGAGTTCCGTCAATGAATGGGAGAGGGAGGGGGGGAGAGAGAGAAAGAGAGAGAGAGACAGAGAGACAGAGAGAAAGACAGAGAGAGGGAGAGACAGAGACAGAGAGACAGAGAGAGAGAGACAGAGAGAGGGAGGGGGGGGGGATATGAGAATATGTCAGGGGCAGCCAGGTGGGGCAGTGGATAGAGTGCTAGGCCTGAAGGAAAGGACATTCATCTTGCAGAGTTCAATTCTGCCCTCAGACATTTACTAATTATGTAATCCTGGACAAGTCATGTGAATTTGTTTGAACTGGAGAGGGAAACCATGAACCACTACAGTAACTCTGTCAAGAAAACCCCAAATAGAATCACAAAAAGTCAGACATGACTGAAACAACTGAACAACATGTACCAGGCACTGTGTTAAATACTAAGGCTATAGCAAACAAGACAGTCCCTAGCCTCAAGGAGTTTATACTCTAATAGAAGACAAAACCTAAAGAGGACCCAGAGAAGAGGAGATAGAAAGAAGAAATCCTATTGGGGGCCAGGCAGCTGCTATAGAAACCAAGGAGGAGTCAACTGGAAAATGAGAGCCATGTGGCTGGGCATTCTCATGTTATAGGTTCTGAGGTGAGATTCACAAATCATGGAGTTGACCTCAGGGTGGAGTGGAAAATCAGATGTATTTGCTCTCTCCCAGTGGGAACAGCTGATGTAAGGTGGGAATCTGAATCTAATTACCTGAAGAATGTCCAGGAATTCCTCCATATTCCCATAGACTGGGTAAGCACAGCCCACAGTCCACATGGAAGTTGTTTTTGTACATTTGATCTTATTTCTTTGCGTTCTATTGAAGAAGGGGCCATTGAATCCTTTGATGAAGCTACCTCTCTGACTCAAGGATCTGGGATAACATAAGATAACAATACTTCTGGCAAAGCTTGGAATGAAGGAGATGATGAAATGAAGGGAAGTGAGCATTTATATATCTCCTACTATGTGCAGGGCACTTTACTAAGCACTTTACAGATAGGATGTCATTTAATTCTCAGGACAGCACCACGAGCTATGTGCTTTATTATCCCCAACTTACAGTTAAAGAAACTGAGGAAAAGGAGATTAAGTGATTTGCCCTAGATCGTATATTTTTACTCAGTTCTTTCTGACTCCAGGCCTGAGTTTTATCCACTAGCTTAAAGCATTAAAAACCCGAGGGTTTTATTTCTTCCAAGTTTGGGAAGAGAAATTAATCTTACAGCATGACTGGAGGACTGGGTTTTCCCATGCAGAGAGAATGTGAACAATCTCTTGAGAGACCTGAGAAAAGACATGCAGAGACTGAAGGGTGGCTTTCTCCACACATAGAAATCCACTTGGAAGGTTAGTGGTAGTGAACTCTGCAATGGTGTCCTTCAAACTTGAGGCTCTAAGGGACACTCAAAGGGGATTCTAAAGGCATATGTAGGGAGGTAGAAGACTTTTTCATTGTAAGTTTAGCACTCAGGCAATTAGAACACTGAGGAAAAGAACTTTCTCTCTCTTTCTCTCTCTCTCTCTCTCTCTCTCTCTCTCTCTCTCTCTCTCTCTCTCTCTCTCTCTCCCTCTCTGTATGTGTCTCTCTGTCTGTCTCTCTCTCCCTCCTCCCTCAAAGATATACATATATAGAATGTCATATGTGTGTATATATAGATATATCTATGTATAGATATATCTATATATACACATGCTCCCTAATTGTGAGTATTCTTTTTCTTCTTCAAATTATGTTGTATTTACATATTCATATATAGACACACACACACACACA
Organism: Bettongia penicillata ogilbyi; assembly: GCA_023548195.1. NCBI lineage: Eukaryota > Metazoa > Chordata > Mammalia > Diprotodontia > Potoroidae > Bettongia > Bettongia penicillata. The sequence continues at coordinate 3,432,717 of JAJHZJ010000322.1, read as the reverse complement.
CACATACACTTATAGACATGCATGTGTGTAGAGGGGAAGATATCTCCCCTAGAAAATGTATACTCCCTGAGTTGGTGGACTGTTTATTTGGTTTGGTTTGTTTTTGTATCTCTAACACCTAGCACAGTGACTTATATGCATACAGTAGATCCCTAATAAATGATGGTTGGATTGATTTGAATCGAATCATTTCCTTGCATATTTTATTATCATCATCTTGTATTGGTCCTTCTCTCTAGCATTGCAATTTAATTTAATTAAGTTGTATCTTGTCTTTCCAATTGTACTGAAAGCTCTTTGAGAGCAGGGGCCATAGTATATTACAATTCACTAGCTATCACAGCTACTGGAGACATGAAAAACAAAGAACTTGCCAAAGTCCTAAGAACTGTGAAATGATTCAACAATAGAAATGAATGATATTATTGACAGAAATAACATAAGAGAAAATGCACTGCCATGTGCTTTGCTACTGAACCCTAAGGACTCCTAGGCTCTATATTGCATCTGAAACCCCCTCAGGGTGTTGTCTCTTCCCGTTACAATGTGAGTTCTTGGAGAGCAAAGAATATGTCGCATTTTTCTTTGTATTTCCAACACTCAGCACAAAGGTGCTGATACCTCTTGGTGTATTCATTCATTCATCATTTTAATTTACAAAATATAGTATTCTCTTCCTGAGGCTATAAAGGCATTCTTCCCAAAATTGCATAGTAAAAAGATTCATAATCTTATTGTTACAGAAAGAAAAATACAAGCAAAAGAAGAGTGTCAGAGGATAGGTTGGAACTAGATCTGAGAAAAGGTCCTCAGTCCATGCTAGTCAATTAGAGGAGCAGACAGGGCTCCTTCATCTGTGCCTGAATCCATCCCATTATCCCCTTACCCATAGTACCATGCCCACCAAGGCATGGACGGCAGTTCCAATCTCACAATGGAGGACTGACTTAACTTGCCTAATCGTAGTACATAATCAGAATATTTTAAGGTACACAATGCAAGCTGGAAAGAAAATATTTGGGCACATTCATTCCTATGTACTTTGAAGATTTCTTTAAAGACCACTGTATTTTGAGCATATTTTCTTGAATGTGTATCTAACAGATATTGAAATTATTTGGTCTTTTCTCCTCCCTCTCTTTACCCTTTTATAAAACTTGGGATACAGTCTTGTGTAATTTGACACACTGGGACTTCAAACAGACTTGGTATCTGTTGGGCCTTCTAGCTATCATCAATTCACATAGTGTGCAGTAAATCCAGCTCAAAATAAACAACACAGATGGAAATGGAGCTTATAGTACAATGTCAGCAGTATCCACAGATTGACAGAGCTAGTTATGATGCCAGATGCACAGAATGTTGTTCGAGCTACTTGTTCTTTATAACTGGACTTGATGGAGTACATCAGTGTCAAACTCCTTGCTGGTTTCCACACGCACACGCATAAGCACGCACCCGCATAAACACGCACATTCCTGTGCTCTATATCAACCATGCCATCTGCTCTCTGCTTTACATGTGATAGCTAACTAACTATCCTACTGTGCCTGAGCATCATTGACTGCTTTCTCGGGAAACAAATGACAACAGGTTTTATCTTGTGCCCTCCTTGGCATTATAAAATAAGGCTCTTAACATTTCCATGCACATACATTTTACATGCATTTTAAAATTTTTCTTCTCTTTGATTTCTGAGTTTCCTGGAGAACTACACAGTCTCTCTCTCTCTCTCTCTCTCTCTCTCTCTCTCTCTCTCTCTCTCTCTCTCTCTCTCTCTCTCTCTCTCTCTCTCTCTCTTTCTCTTCTCTGTCTCTCTCATCTTTCTCTACCTCTTTCCCTCTCTCTCCCTCTTTCTATCCATCTCTCTTTCTCCCTCCATCTGTCCTCCCTCTCTCTGCCTCTCTCATTGTCAGTCTGTCTCCCTTTCTCTCAACCATGACTTTCATATGAAACTTCACATACCATAAACCCCTCTTCTAATTCAATCAAGTTTTTTTAAAAAATTGTTTCATTGATACTTTTGCATTAGATTGATTCATTTATGAATATGCCCTTCTGACTCCCTTGCCTAATGAGCCTTCTCCTATAAGAAAGATTTAAAACAATAACAAAAAACGTTAGTCAAACCAGCTGATACATCAAGCATGTCTGACAGAATGTATAACATTCCACCCCTACAACCTCTCATTTATTCAGTGGAAGTAGGGATACACATTTTTCTTATCTCTTTTGAAACCATTTGGTTATGAAAATTACAGTTTCAGATTATTTTTAGTTGTCCAGTCCATTTACATATAGCAATATTATGTATATTATCTTCTTAATTCTGATTACCTCATTCTTCATTGTTGTCGAGCAATGTGACACTTTCTGTGACCCCATCTGGGCTTTTCATGGCAAAGCTACTGGAGGTGTTTGACATTTCCTTCTCTAGCTCATTTTACAGATGAGGAAACTGAGGCAAATAGGGTTAAGTGACTTGCCCAGGTTTACCCAGGTGGTAAGTGTCTGAGGTCAGATTTGAACTCAGGAAGAAGAGTCTTCCTGACTCCAGGACCAGCCTTCTGTGACCTGGTTGTCCCAGCTAGTTCCAGCTAGTGACCAGTTGTCCCAACACCTGGTTGTCCCCCTAGTTCACTCCTTATCACTTCATCCAGATCATCCCATGTTCTTCTGAATGCCTCACAACCATAACTTCTTGTGGCACAATAAAATGACATTATGTTCATGTACCATCATTTATTTAGCCAATCTCAAATTGATAGAGGTTTGTTTCTTTCTCCAGTTCTTTGGTAATGAGAAAAGTGCTGCTAAGATTATATTACTCTATATGTACCTCTTCTTTCTACCTTTAATCTCCTTGGAGGATCCAGGGGCATGCTGGATACAGCTGCAACTGCTTCAAGAGAGTTGATTGTTAAATTTTTGGTGTGAGCATTTACAGTTTGGAAATGGGCAAATGCTAAAAATCAAGACTTGATTATAGTTTTGCTGATATCTTGACCTAAGAAATTAACACAGAAAATTCTATTACTCTAGAGTAAACTTAAAAATGTGCTGTGGGTCTATTTTTTTTCTGGATGGTGAGCTATTAAACATTTATCTGCACACTACCAGTCATAGGATATCTGGGTCCAAGGACATGAATATGTCAGTCATTTTGTTTTCATAATTTCAAGTAATTTTTCAGAATTGTTGCATCATGTCATAGCTCCACTCACTAATCCAGACATTTTTGGAGTGATTTTCATAAAAATGATATGCCTCAGAATAATTTTCCTATCTTCAAACAAATGTGTGGGATGCCGGATGCTGTTTTCCAATGGGGGTAGAGACAAAGCTTCAGAAGCTGAGAGGCTTCCTTCTGTAATTCTAGACCATTTCCCCTGGTACCACTGCCCAGGACACATGGCCTACTATTTCTGAGAACTTAAAGATGAAGGAGCTGTACAAACAGAGACTGGCATTTTTTATGCAAAATTGTCTTGTTTCCAGCAGGTAACTCAGGTATTATTTTGTTTCCAGAGCCAGAAAAGAACCTTGACCCCTTTACCATCTCAAGTGGGCTTGAAACATGTCATAATATATAAGACTGGGGTGACGTCTGGCTTTCGTTTTTTTTTTTGTTTTTTTCAAGATGCCCAAACTCAATTGGGAAGTCTGTTCAAAAGCCATACTTCCACATTAACTCTCAATGTGAAATGTCATAAGAAGGATGTACAGCTGGAATGGGAGAAAGCTGACCCAGCTTTTGCCCACGCCAAACGTCTCTTTCTGACCCATTTCCATGTCTGGCACCTGTCATTATGACAATCTCCCCAAAAGATCTACGGAAATTACACTTACCCTCTGGTAACTAGGTAACATAATCTCCCGGAGGCTAGCTAATTGCAGCCCATGATAACCTCACATACAGTAACTGTTAAATTTTTCATTTCTTTCAAATTATTATGGATCAGTGGAGAGGGTATTGATTTGATTCATTAACTGATTCCCAGTCTGTTCCAAGGTTAATGATTACATGTATCTCAATTACATCCTTAACAGGTTATACTATATGATTTGTTTCAACTGTATTGTACATTACGCATCTACCACAGCTGAAAGGCTTCTTTGCACTTGATGATTTAATAGGTTCCCTTTCCCCCATTACAGCGAACATGCCTAGAAGGTACAAGTCCATTTGGGACAACAAGGAAAAGAAAGCTTTTCCCAGGTTTCTCAAAGGAGCACGTGGCTACCATCAGTCCCTGAGATTCTTTAAGGTTTAAAACACTAATTTCCAGTACCAGTAATTACAAGATAATAGTTCTTAACATAGAAAAGACCTCAAAGACTATCTAGTATAAGTCTCTCATTTTACAGAAGAGGAAACTGAGGTCTAGAGAGGTGCCCAAGATCACAGAAGTAGGGTCAGAGATGAGATTTGAAACCACTTTTTCCAGAAATGCCAAGTCTCTCAGTAATATTCCTTTTCCTTGTCTGCCAGGTATAGTTGAATTATAATTAATATTTAGAGTGCACTTTCAAGTTTCGAAAGTGCTTCGTGTGTACTATCCCGTTAGATCCTCACAACCATGGGGAATATTATCTGTTATACAGATGAGGAAACTTACACTGCACGAGTTTAAATGACATGCCCAGGCAGGATTTGAATTCAAGTATTTTTTTTTTTAATTCAAATTCACTCTATTCATGGTACTAGCTAGCTACTTAGACTCCTCTGAAAAGTCATAAATCAGTGAAGGAAATTCTTTTTTTAAAAAGTCAAATAAAATTCCATGTGTGGGGCTACTAAGAAATATTCAGAAAGTAGCAAATCACTGGTTCACAGACAGCCTGGCTGTCCTGGAAGTCTGAAACTGGGCAACGGGGGAGAGGTGGCTTATTGAAGGTTTCTCTGGGGTACAGATTATTTCTATATAAATTACGCTGCTTAAAATCCCAGAACAGTTCCACAAAGATGATATTACTTCCAAGCCCTACCTGGTCCCCAGATGTACATTTGTTCTTGTATGTCCCATCCAAAGGAAACTCAGTCCTAAACCTGGGGATAAAGTTCGTTCTCTGGTATGGGAACCTTTTTATTTAGACAAACAAATCCTGTTTTTTGCTCATATCTCAGTAATAACATCAGCACTTAGTGGAACGTAAAGGAGCACATTCTTTTCTTAAAAAAAAACAAATTCTTTTAGTATTCACTCGCCTTCTGCCTATGTAAAGGACATCTCCCTTGTTTTCTTTGGAACCCCAGGATCAGATAGAGTTTAGAAACCCAGAAGCCAAATGGGTATAGTCAGGAGGAGAGACTTCAGTTATACAATCCATTAAATAAAACAATAGAGCCTGCAGCTGAGCTATTAAAAAGAGTACAGCAATTTTTATTTCAATGGCTACATTTTATTTCCTCTTCTGAGTGACTGCTAACAAAGGGCCGCTGAAAGGACTGGATAAAAAGCAGGCGTCAGATGCAGGATCCATGAGTTAAACAACATTATTAGATACAATTTCATAAAATCTAGTTGCTTTTCTGCTACTAGAAATCATGTCCTTTTGTCAACTTGTGGTCACATCAGCACTTCTGCTGATATAATTTGCTCCAGCTGCAGAGCGTCGCTGGCCTGCAAATCAAGAACTAGAATGGGGACAGTCAGGAATAACTCAATAGCTTGGATAATGTGCAAATCACTACACATCTCGCTATTAGTCTACTTTTTTTTCAGAATATTTGGAACAGGAAAAATTTATCTTTAGCAAAATAGCAGATCTGCCACCATGCTAGGAGTTCGTTTGTCTGGCTATCTTCTGAAACCATTTCTGGCTGTCCCACATTTCATGGGGTAATTAAGTATTACTTATTGGTCGAGAGGGCAGCTAGGTGGCGCAGCGGATAGAGTGATGGACTTGAGGTCAAGAAGACTCTTCTTCCTGAGTTCAAATCTGTCCTCTGACATTTACTAGTTGTGTGTGACCCTGGGCAAGTCACTCAACCATATTTACCTCAGTGCCCTCATCTGGAGAAGGCAATGACAAATCACTCCAGTACCTTTGCTAAGGAAACTCCAAATGGGATCATGAAGAATCTGACATTACTAAACAGCAGCACTACCTATTAGAAATAGCTCTTACGTCCTATAATGCTGCCTCTACTCACACTGTTGGAAAGTCTTCAATATCAATTCTAAATGAATGGGTATTTCTCATGAACTTTTCCCTATGTAAAAATCATGAAGAAAGTGAAATAATCATTGAGCCCCAAACTTTAGACCTGATGTGAAAACCTAATGATTTGCATTAAAATCACTTAGAATTGAGTTGGAACCATTCTAAATTCTGCCTAAATGTGGTACCGAACGATCCCTCACAGTGTGAGAAGGGGGGAAACAGTTTCTAAATAGAAAACCAAAGCCCAAGCACACTTTCAGAGCTGAGAAAATCATTACATATGGTGCTTAGGAAAGAGAAAGAAAACAATAGCATATACAGCTGCAAGAGCTGAAACAACTTCCCTGATACAAGAGCAGCTAATCAAGTGTGCAAATGCTGGGGAGAGACCGTTGTTCACCAGTGCAAGGAAGCTGCAGACTCTCTCTTCATGGGATGGCAGCCTTCCAGGGCCAGGTGTAATTAAAATTGCCGACTCATTGCTTGACCTAGAGCTCTCTCGAATCCTTTCTTGTAGCAGGTCCTCAAGCCTTATGGTGGGATTGTTTGCTTTTGTCTCATTCTTTTTTAAAATGCCTCAGGGAATTTTACAACTCTCAAATATATTTGTAAATATAATTGTTTTAATGAGACCAAAGAAAAACTTGTATTCCCAGGTAGAATATGCAGTGTATGGCTGCATGGTTAAGTACTCTCTCTCTTCCCTTTGGGAGATTTGCACGATTATTTAGGGACCATTATTCTAACCTTGCTCTCTCCTTTCACTGTATCCTGATGTACAGTTCAATTTAGGTACAGATTTCAAAATACAGGCTAGCTGGCACCTTGGTCCAGTTGAGGGCTTTTCCCATTAGGAGTAATTTCCCCTTACGTGTATGAGACACCACTGGCTGGGGGACAATAAAAGGCCTTGATCCTTTCAAAGGGAATCACATTTGTGATACATTTTTTGCTTATTCTTTAATACTTTCTCACTGGACAACCAGTTGTATATTGTAAAACACTATTCTCATGGTAAAAGTAGGATTTCTCTAAAATATTTTAAGATTCTGGCATTTCTGGGATCAATTATATCAATGTGTCACAAAATCTTTTATCAGTAGATCAGACAATGCAAATGTCCCCTTCTCCCAATCCCCCCAAAAGAAAGAACATGAAAGAAATGAATATATATATACATATATATGTTATATTTGCTAATTTTCCTAAAGAATAAGATGCAACTATATACTGTCAGCTAAAATCACAGTTACAGAAAGAAAGACATTTGTGAAAAGGTAACTTTTTATATTGTCTTGGTTTTTCTATTCCACACATTGCCACAGTTCATACATAAGTGGCTATTTCAGAAAGGTAAGGTATAAAACTATCTTTCTTAAAGGAAAAGAACAACCAAAAAAAGGAGAGGAACACATGATTTGGGAAGTGATTCTTGAATAGGAAACAATTACTTTCATTTTGCTTAGATAGCTCTGTATTTCTTCACCCCCTGAATGAGCGCTTGCTTTATCATCCTTAAAGAAGGAACTGGTTAACAGTCAGTAAAAAGTGTGAGGTTCATTTTAAATGACAGTGCAAACATACTTGCTTTGGAGGCCACCAAATTGCTAAGTCTCTGTCAGCTCTTAAATGATTATCTATTATTTTCAATTTAGTCTATGTCTAGACAGGGAACACAAGCAGAGGATGGTGTATCCACTTTCCACTTTACTTCTAAAGGGAAAACACTTTTATTCTGTCACCATTGGGCTTGGAAACAAAGACCCTCTCTTCCCCTTTACAGTGCCCCAGAATTGCCAAGAGCCAGGCCAAGGAAGGTGTGTGATGTTGAGTGAAGGCCTAATCTATTCATCTCAGAGTTTGCTTAACAATCCTGTTTCTATAACAGTGAATGAGGGAGTGCCATCATCTACACAATATACAAAGACTCTTTTTGAACACTGAATAAACTATTACTTGCTTTCATTTCATGAGGTGTTAACCCAGTGCAGAGAAGATAAATTAAAGCTTTTCCGTCACACCAAAAATCAAAAAACCTTAGTCCGAACATTAAGAATCAACACCTTGCCAGCTTATGTGCTGTTTTGTGAGGAAATGCTTTTGTTGGCAGGAGGCCTTTCTTGTAAAAAGATAATGCTTTCCACAATAACTATTCCTCCCCTAAAAAAAAAGCTTTTTTTTTTAAATTTTAATTTTATTGCATTTCCTTCCTGCTTCCTACAAGTCTATAATATTCTATTAGTGATGCCTGTGGACCACAAGGAGATGATGGGGAAGGGATGTATAGACATTTTTTTTTTGACGTGCAGAGATAGTTAACTTTATTGTACCACAAAACTCTTGAGGCCAAATTTAATTGCAGAAGTGAAGCTAAAAGGGCCAGGAAGAAAAAAGAAGAAGGCACTTGGAACACTTTTTTGCTATTTCAACAACTGTTTTGTCTGCTTTAAATAGTTCAGTGGATCACTGTCTTTCTATTTTGCTTTGCAAAAGGATCTGTTGTTTTTGAATTGCACTTGGAAAATATACACATTAGTAACACCAGTACAGGTCTGCAAGGAAAATATTTAAAGCACATTTAATGGATCAGGAACAAGAAATGCAAAGAAACTTTTCCTTATTTAGTTCAGTGCTATTCATACTAATAGCCTTCTTCATTTTCTGAACAGTCAGTGACTTGGGAGCATGCACTCCTTGATGCAGCTTGTAATTTGGCATAAGCAGTGCCTGTGACTTGCATAAGTATCTCACATAGTAGGTATTCTTAAGTTGGTATCATTACATCTCACAGAGAAAACCTGGGAAAGGCTGAGGATTTATATGGAGAAGACTTTTGGTGGCTTTTTGACTATACCAGTTGCTAGCCCTGTAGCCTTGGGTACAGGACCCCAGGATGCTGCTGGAATGAAACTCAAATGAGTGAACTTGAAGGAGGAAAAGGAGGAGGAGAAGAAGAAGAAAAAGGAGAACAAGACAAGAAAGGAAGAAAAAAGAAAGGAAGGAAGAGAAAGGAAAGGAAAGGAAAGGAAAGGAAAGGAAAGGAAAGGAAAGGAAAGGAAAGGAAAGGAAAGGAAAGGAAAGGAAGGAAAGGAAAGGAAAGGAAAGGAAAGGAAAGGAAAGGAAAGGAAAGGAAAGGAAAGGAAAGGAAAGGAAAGGAAAGGAAAGGAAAGGAAAGGAAAGGAAAGGAAAGGAAAGGAAAGGAAAGGAAAGGAAACTGAACCTCAGAGTTGAAATGGTTTTCCCAAATATTAAGTAACAGAACCAGGATTCAAATTGTTTTCCTGACTTCCATTCCAGTGTTCTTTCTAGTATACCAATGGCTTTCTTATTCTTGATACAAAAAAAATGTGTTTGAATTTGAGGTCATTTATAAATGTTAAAAAAATATCAATAAACTCCCATATGGTAGTAACTGTACAATTAGTATCTAGAGATCAGGAAAATACATAGTAACACTAGCATAGTAACACAATAGATAGAGAATATTAATTCTTTATGTATATTATCTCATTTTTATCTTCACAAAAACCCTTTGAGGTAGGTGCTATTTTTATTCCCATTTTACATTTGAGGAACTGAGGCTTTTAAAAAAAAGTTTAATTGGTTAGTCCAGCATCACACAGCTACTAAGTATATGAGGCAGGATTTGAATTCAGGTTTACCTCACTCCAACTCCAACCCTGTATCCACTCCACTATCTAGCTGCTTAACAACAAAATGTCCTATGAATTTGGCAATGTTTTAAATGTATTTGTAATCTCATCAGAACAGTATCTGCACATATTTGGAAAATAGCAAAATGTGTGTGTTGTATGAGTGTGTAAAACATTCTGCTTATTTAATCTATAATTTGTATGTTTCCTTATTTATGGATTCTTGTAAGGATTTGTTGACTATCCTTAGGGGTTAAATATTTATAGGTTGGGAAGCACTGAAATTATACTACATACCTCACAGAATTGTGGTGAAGAAAATGATATTTAAATGTGAAAGCCCTAAGTAAGTATTGATTACTGTCATTATCATTGTCATTTTAAAATCATATTTATAAATCCTTGAAGAAAAAGAATACTTTGCGTGTCATCTGCTATCTTGTACAGTGAATGCTTCTCCCAGATGACTATTCCAAGAAGCCACAGATACCATGATCCATCTCCACCCATCTTCTTACCAATTGCATTGCCAGAGATGTATTAATATTTGAGAAAGTTATTTCAAGTCTGGGCTTCAGCCTCTTCCTTCCTTTCTTCCTTCCCCTCCTCCCTCTCTTCCTCTTCCTCCTCCTCCTCCTTTTCCTTCTCCTTTTTCCCTTCTTCCTCTTCTTCTCCTTCTTTCTTCTTCTTCTTCCTCTTCCCCTTCTTCTTCTTTTTCTTCCCATATGAGTTTTGTCAATCTATTCCCCTAACCCTCTACTAAGTATCTTATAGGCTTCTGGACCAAAATGCCTCTAGCAAACATTACTATTTGCATTCTCCTCCATTAGATTGTAAGTTTCTTGAGGCCAGGGAATTTTTTTGCTTTCACATTTTTCTTCTGGCACTAAGCATTGCATTTTGTACATTGCAAATAATTGGTAAATGTTTTTTTTTAATTCAGTTTTTCATCTGATATAAAGTTATCATTAAGTTTGTCAATATATAGTTCAATGCACTAGCAAAATGTAACCATGCCCTTATGAATTTCTTTAGCCAAAACTCTAGCTCACATCCTTCCATGCTGAGGATACACATAGCAAGAGGAATTAGTTAAAATTTCATTTCACCTGGCCTCTGTTGGGATTGATGGTTTATAGGATGGTAGGATCATAGATTTAGAGCAAGAAGGGAACACAGAAGTCATACAAGTCCACCTTTACCCTCATTTTACTAATGAGGACGCGAAAGCATAGAAACATTAAGTTACTTGCCAAAGGGCACACAGGTAGTCAATTATAATGCGGAGATTTAAACCCAAACATTCTTGACTCCAGTTGTAACATGGCTCCCACTGCGCCACAGTTTTATGTATTGTGCTTGTAATTTATCCAGTGAGTCAGTTACATGACATTAGTTGATGTTGGTTCTACAAATTTTTTTCAACAAGATCCCCTGTTGTCACACTATTTTTTAAAATCACTTAATTTTGGCAAAAATACCACCTTCTTGAGTGCTTGGGTGTTTAGGAAATTATATTGGCAGTAGTATCTAGAGGCAGTTTGTCAATCTACTCCTATTTCTCTTTTAAATATCTCCATAGCTTTCTGGAGCAAAATAAGTCTCCTTGGCAACTACTCCCATTTGTATATCTCCTCATCTATTAGACTATATGCTTGATGATATTAGAAGAGTGCTTCATTATCATATTATAACAAATCACAGTCACATTCTAAACAGCAAAATTACTGAGCAACCTGATTCAGTCTTGAGATCATCTCCCTGAGGAATATACATAAAGTTGAGACCATATCCTGACGACAAAAACATAAGATAAAAAAATGTTTATCTGAATTTTCCAGATATCTCATCATACATTTAAGTTGCAACCTAATTGACCCAAGTCACAGAGGCAATTCTAAGACTTCTATATCTTAGAACTAAGGCAGTCTCCCCCCTCCCCTTGGTGGTTCTTGGTGCGAACAGATAGATCCACAGGCAGCAACTGATATGAAAGGTCTTGTTCTTATTGTACAAATTATGCATTCACTTGTATAGCAGATTAAGTCAGAATGCTGCGATTTGAGTTTCAATGTTTCTCTTTACTTTGTATGTGCTTTTAGCCTCAGTAAGTCCATTCCTTCATTGGAAAAAATTTCTTAGGGCTTTTTAAAGGAAAATGCTTGGTAAACATATGCATGTAACCAATATATTCATATATCTGTCCTTTCTTTGCTCCAACACTAGCAATAATGACAGACCACTAGCTTTTCATTGTGACATAAAATGTACTGGACTTGACGTTAGAAGACCCAGGTTTGAGTTCCAATCCTACCACTTCATGGTTATGTGAAATAGGGCAAGTCAACTTCAGAAAGCTTTTGCATAGTTACCTGTAAAAGAGGAGAATGGTATTTTCATTACCTTCCCGACAACACAAAGGTTTTTTATGAACAAAATGCTTTCTAAATTTTAAAACATTGCATAGATATTAGCTATCACGTATTAATATTAATATCCCTAAATCATGACACATATCACTTCTTGGAATATCTTATTCTGCTCCACCCAAAAAGGAATGCCATCGATCAGAGATCAGAAAATCAATACATCAGTCAATAATCATTTATTAAGTGCCTACTATTTGCCAAGCATTTGCTAAAGTGCCGGCTACAAAGGATAAGAGCATCTACCCCAGAGGCAAGGGAGCAGTTGCCTAGGGATCTTAAGCTAATAGAATTAGAGGGAGAAAGAGCCTTAGAAATCATTCAGTCATTAAATTTACTTAAAAAGATGCTAAGTCTTGATGAAGTAAAGTGACTTTCCCAACTTTACAATTTTGGGGCAGCTAAGTGACACAGTGGATAGAGTAGTGGGTCTGAAGTCAATAAGACTCATCTTCCTGAGCTCAAATCTGCCCTTGGACATTTACTGGCTGTGTGACCCTGGGCAAGTTGCTTAACTCTGTTTGCCTCAGTTCATCTATAAAATGATCTGGAGTAGGAAAAAAATCCCTAATGAGGTTATGGAGAGATGTCTAGAATTGAGTGGATTGAAAAACGAATTAAGAAATAGAGCCAAGATTTGAACACAAGTAATCTGAATCCAAATCCACTTTTCTCTCCAAAACACTGGTTGAGAGGTAGACACTTGGAAAATTCTGATAGTGACAATGGTGCTAGGACAACAATTAATTACATACAGATAAATTATTGAAAGCCGATATTGCTGCTTTTTACAGCATAGTCTGATAATTCCATACCCATTTTGGAGGGGAGATATGTAGGATGAGCAGGGGCTTGTTGCCCCTTCAAGCTCTACCTCACATCCAAGCATTTTAGCCCAGGCTATTTTGTCTTAATCTGGCTTCAGACATCCCAGTAGCCAGAATGGGAGCTCTCAGACCACACTCCCCTGAAAGGAAGGAGGAGAACCCAGTTTGGTCAGTCATTTAATCCATTTCAGGAAATACTATCGAATACCTTCCCTTGCATACAAAAAAGCACAATGACTTCGACAACAACTTCTGAGAAAATTTTTTTTTGAACACCTCTGATTTGGTCATTAACACTCACTGCCTAGAATAGTATATACTGCTTTATTTCTATTTAAACTCACTATTTCCCATTGGGTATATATGTAGTAAATGATTAATTTCCAAGTGCCTGGACTAACTGCAGTGGTGAGTACATAAATTGAAGATGAAGGAGATTTGAAGAGAACATTTTTTTTTTAAATTATCAAAGTTATTTAAAATCTGCAGTTGATTTTGTAGGGGTGAGTGCAGAATACATAACAGAGATCCACAGATGGGGGAACTGAGAATCTTTGCCAATACATCCTAGTGAAGATTTGGGAGCTACTAAATGTCTTTGTGTGAAACAGAAGAGATCAGACTGGGAGTAGACCAAAAGAGAGGAAGTGATACAGGGGTCAGAAGTAGCAGTCTACTCAGTCTTCCCAAGAATGTGGTGTGGAAGCCCAAGATGTGAGGAAGAAAAATCTTGACAAGGCTCTAAGTGCACTCTCAGCCCCAGCAGGGCAAGCACTAGGACGAGATTGGAAATGTTCTGAGATGCTTAAGGCTATGTTACAATCAGAGACAAGGGTCTGCCCCTAAAATCTGGGTGGTACCAAGGATCCTCTTCAGAACTTCCAATATCTCTGATGATTACTGGAGCTGAAAGTAGACCTACTCTAGTCACTGTAGATAGGGGCTAGAGCACTGAATTTGATCAGGGAAACCTGCATTCAAATCTGCCTTAAATACTTAGAGATATGTGGCTTAATCTCTCTCAGCCTCAGTTTTCTCACCTCTAAAATGGAGATAATAGTAATACCTACCTCATAAGATTGTTAAGAGGATCAAATATAATTTATAGATATATATATGTGACTTATATATGTATATATCTATATAACTTTGAAATTAAGATACTATATAAGTGCTAGCTATTATTAATAGATCTCCTAGAACTAATCTGTTACATATCTCCGTATGTGTTTTAAAGTTACCTAGTAGTTAACCAAGAAGACAGCCAAATAACTGAAAAACTAGCATGATATAGCATAGAGAATGAAGTATTTGGAGTCAGAGAGCCTTAGTTTGAATGCCAGCTCTGTTCTGGGTGCCCATATGACCTTTTACACCTCAATTTCCACTTTTTTTAAAAAAAATTCAAGGGTTTGGGCTGGATGATCGCTAAAGCTTCCTTCAGTTTTAAATCAATGGCCCTATCATCTTATAAGCCCTAAATTCCATTAAGAATTAGACAAAATGAATTTTAAATAATCGCACTTAGAATTGGTCAGTCTGGAGGGCAACATGAGCTGGGAAGCTATAGAAGGGAATGGATAGGGGAGGGATTACTGATTCTGATCGATCTACTCTAGTAACTTAAGAATATCTAGATTGTTCAGAAGGCAAGTCAGATGCAGGCAAGCTTCTGGGGCTTGGCAAGAGCAAAGCTGCATTGTCTGGAATATCCAAGGAATTTTTCCCCCCTGATATGACCATCTCTCCTTTCCTCTTTTTCAGGCCATCCCTTCCCCAAGTGCCTTGTGTCCTGTGGCAACACATGGTGCCTCCTTATAGAGTGGGACTTCAATGTTCTGGTGACAGCAGAGTAGATTATGCTAAAACTATTTAGAGATAGCAACAGGAAAGACCTTGATATGGCAACTGCAGGTGATTCTGGTCCATCGCCTTTGGGTCAAGTTTGAAAATACAGATATAACACTAGTGTTACCCAATTAGAAAAGTCATCCTGATACTATTAAAGGTATATTATCCTGTGTCCAAAATGTTTGTGGGGTTGGCTAATTAAATTGGATTATGCCTGATTCTACTGCATGGCTGTTGTAATTCTTGCAATCCATCCAGCTAGCAGTAAAATAATTAGAGAGCCCAATTAAGGAATGGGAACATTATGGCTAAGGAGTAGAAATGGGGACCTGAGAATGTTGCGATGTATTCAGGAAAAACTTACCAATTTGAAGAAATTTGATTTCTTCTCAAATGCAGTTTTCTTAGGTGTAAAATGAGAATTCCCATTCCATAACAGGCTTGCTACTTGATTAAATGAGAAAATGTATTTAAACTATTTGATAATCCTTGTAGAACCATAGGATCATATGCTTAGTACTGGAAGAGATCTCAGGGGCCATTTTTAACAGCCCCCTCTTTTTCCAGATGAGAGATTAAGGCACAGAGAAGTTACATTACTTCTCCATGCTCACATAAGTAGTAAATATAAGAGCCAGAATTCAAAGCCATGTCTTCTGATTCTAAATCCATTTCTATTGTAACATGTTACCTTCTAAATTGTCTCCCTAAACCACTATATGAAATACATCAAATATGTGTCAGTTATTAAACCAGAGAATGTGTGCATATAAATACTCCAATATCCAAGGCCTCCATGATCTCAACAGTATAAGTTTTCCCAGTTATCATGGATATTATAATCATCCATGTCCACCCATTCTATACAATCTTGTTCATGTCATTTTATGCCTTTCTTACAGGAAATAAACTCAATAACTGCAAGGGTCTTTTTGGTTTTTTTTTTCGCATCTCAAGGATACCAACATATAATGGAGACTATCCATCAGTTATATCTTCACCTTACCACATGGCAAAATATAAAATGCCTATACTGTAGTTTTGCCACATTCATCACATTCAGATATTTAAGTTCAATTTTCTGGGAGAATACAGCAGCTGTTATATTGTTGAGGCTAAATTTTTTAAAAGTTTTTGTTGTTATGTTCAGTGCATGCTTGTGAAACTTATGTATGTCAAATCTTTATTTTGTGTAAAGAAAATACTCATTGGAGGCAAAGTCAATATGGAGGAGGAAAGGTAGGGAGTAAGTACCTGAGCTCTCCCCCAAATCCTTTCAAATCCCTTTAAATAATGATTCTAAGCAAATTCTACAGTGGCAAAAATCCACAAAAAGGTGGAGTGAAGCAATTTTCCAGCTCAAGATAACTTGGAAGGTCAGCAAGAAAGGTCTGTTGCGCCAGGGTGAGAGAGAAGTGCAGTCCTGTGAAGGCCGCACCAGCAAAGGGTAGGCCCCTGGAAACCCAGAGCAGGCCTCGGGGAAATTGAATCAGTGGCAGCTGAGGCAGGTTCCAGATCTCTCAGCCCACAGATGCCAAAGACAACTAAGAAGGTGAGCAAGAAAAGTCCGTTGCACCAGGGTGAGAGTGGACCACAGTGCAGTGCAGGCCATACCATTACAATCCTGGCCCAGGAGCAGTCCTTGGGAGACACTCAGTCAGTAGTAGCAGTGGCTGTGTCTGGAACTCTCAATCAACAGACATCAAGGGGGTCAAACAACTGGTCAGAAGTAAATTACAAGTGTCTTTTTCCTTGCACTGAGGTGGGACTCTGTTGCTCTTCCCATATTCAGAACTGAGTCTCAGTCTTGGATGGTAGACCCAGGAAGAGGAGTACCAGTATACCAGACTTTGTGGCCACAGTGGAGTGGGGACCATCACAATTCCAGGGCAGAAGAAAGAGCTTGTGGAAACTCACAGACCAGAGTACAGGCCAGGAGAGTAGTAAGCACCTCTCCTTGGATTAAACCACCTTGGAGGAACTGAAATTTTATAGACCCCCTAGAAGTATCTCTGAAAATAACTACATAAAACCCTTGAAACTTGGAACAGTTCACCTTCCACCCTGGAAGCAAGCAGTGCCCGACTTTAACAAAATGTTAAAAGTCAAGTAATAGACTGGAAAAATGAGCAAACAACCAAAAAAGGAAACCTTTGACTAAAGAAAGTTACTATAGTGACAAGGAAGATTAAAACACACAGACAGAAGAAGGTAAAAAAGTCAAAGCTCCTGCCTCCAAGAAAAATACGAATTGATGTCAGGCCATGAAAGAGCTCAAAAAGGATTCTGAAAATCAAGTAAGAGAGATAGAGGAAAATTGGGAAGAGAAATGAGGATATTATAAGAAAATTATAAAAAAAAGTAAATAGCTTGCTAAAAGATATTAAAAAAATACTGAAGAAAATAATACTTTAAAAACAGACTAAGCTGAACAGTAAAAGACATACAAAAATGAGGAGAAGTACCTTAAAAGTCAGAATAGGACAAATGGAAGAAGAGGCACAATAATTCACTGAAGACAAGAAAAGCTCTTAAAAAGGTGGAAAGGGGACAAGGAAGTACAAAAGCTCACAGAACAAATAATTCCTTAAAAATTAAAATTGAGTAAATGGAACTAAATGACTTTATGAATAATCAAGAAATAACAAAACAAAACCAAAAAAAGTGAAAAAATAGAAGACAATGTGAAATATCTCATTGGAAAAACAACTCATCTGGGAAATAGATCCAGGAGAAATAACTTAAAAATTGTTGGAGTACTTGGAAGTCATAATCAAAATAGAACCTAGACATCATCTTTCAAGAATTATCAAGGAAAACTGCTCTGATATTCTAGAAGCAGAGGGTAAAATAGAAATTGAAAGATTCTACCTATCAATTCCTGAGAGAGATCCAAAAATGAAAACTCCAAGGAATATTATAGTCAAATTCAAGATCTCTTAGGTCAAAAAGAAAATATTTCAAGCAGCCAGAAAGAAACAGTTCACAGGTATCATGGAGTCACAGTCAGGATAACACACGATTTAGCAGCTTCTACAATAAAGGATCACATGACTTGGAATATGATATTTCACAGGGCAAAGGAACTAGGATTACAACCAAGAATCACTTATCCAGCAAAACTGAGTATAATTCTTCAGGATAGAAAATAACTGGACATTCAATGAAATAGAGGACTTTAAAACATTCCTGATGAAAAGATCAGAGCTAAATAGAAAATTTGACTTCCAAATACAAGATTCAGGAAAAGCATAAAAAGGTAAACAGGAAAGGAAAATGATAAGGGATTCCATAAGGTTTATATTCCTACATCAGAAGATGGTACTTGTAACTACTAAGAAGTTTTTCAATATTAGGGCAGTTAGAAGGGGTATATATATATATATATATATATATATATATATATATATATATATATATATATATATATATATATATATATATATAGACAGGGTGTACAGGTGTGAGTTGAATATGAAGAGATGATACCTATAAAATTAAAATTAAGGAGTAAGAAAGGAATGTACTGGGAGAAAGAGAAAGGGAAAAGTAGAATGGGGTAACTCATTTCACATAAAAGAGGCAAGAAAAAGCTTTTACTGTAAAGGGAAAGATGGAGGAAGATAATGGGAGTGAGTTAACCTTAATATCATGAAAGTGGGAAAAGCATGGACACTGAATTGAGTATAGTAATCTATCACCATACAGGAAAGTAGAAGGGGAAGGGGATAGAAAGGAGGACAGATTAGGGGAGGGGGTAGGAATAAGCCCAACACTTTTAAGGAGGAACAGGAAAGGAGAGAGTAGAAAAAATGGGGGGAGGATAGGATGGAGGGACATACAGTTAGCAATGATAACTGTGAAATAAATGAAACAAATTTTTCCAACATAGACCTCATTTCTCAAACATATACAGAACTAAGTCAAATTTATAAAAAAAAACAAAACAAAACATCATTCCCCAATTGATAAATCATCAACAGATACAATCAGTTCTCAGACAAAGTAATCAGTTATCTATAGCCATATGGAAAAAATGTTCTAATTCACTATTGATTGGAGACATGCAAATTAAAGCAATTCTGAGGTACTACCTTATACCTTTAGATTGACTAATAGGAAAGAAAAGGAAAATGAGAAATGGTTAAGGGGATGTGGGAAAAATGAAACATTAAGGCATTGTTGATGGAGTTGTGAACTGATTCAACTATTTTGTAGAGCAATTTGGAACTATATCTAAAAGGCTATAAAATCAGTCATACTCTTTGACGTAGCAATACCAGTACTAGGTTTACACACACACACACACACACACACACACACACACACACACACACACACATATATATATGTGTATATATATATTATATATATATATGTACATATATATATATATATACAAAAACATTCATAACAGTTCCTTTTGGGGGAAAAAGAATTGGAAATTGAGGGAATACCCATCAATTAGGGAATACCTGAACAAATTGTGGCATGTGATTATGATGGAATGCTATTGTGTTATAAGAAAGGATAAGCAGGATAATCTCAGAAAATCTTGGAAAGACTTACATGAGTTGATGCAAAGTAAAATGTACCATGTACAAAATAATAGCAAAATCATGTGACAATCAGCTGTAAATGACTTAGCTGTTCTCAGCAATATAATAATCCAAGAACATTCTGAAGGACTTTGGTGAAAAATGCTATCCATCTCCAGAGAAAGAACTGATGGCATCTGAATACAGACTGAAGCATAGTTTTTTAACTTTATTTTCGAGGGGTAGTTTTTGTCTGTGTTTTCCTTTACATCATGATGATTATAGAAATGTTTTGCATGACTACACATGTGTAACCTATATTAAATTGCTTACTTTCTCAGTGGGGGTTTTGGGGTGGTAGTCGTGGGTTGGAGGGAGAGAGTTTACAACTCAAAGTTTTAGAAATGAATATTAAAATTGTTTTTACATTTAACTGGAGAAATAAAATAAAATACTAAATAAAATATAAATACTAAATAAGTTTAAAAGAAAATATTGATCAATAAATAAATATTCATTAAGCATCTACTCTGTGCCAGGCACTCTGCTAAGCATTGATAATGCAAAAAGAGGGGAAATAGTCCTTTCCCTCAAAGAACATACAATCTAACGAGGAATACAACATGCAAATATATACAATGCAAGGTATATGCAGGATAAACAGGACAAAATAGAGGGAAGGCATTAGTTTTAAGAAAGGTTAAAGATGATCCAATAAAAGATGAAAGAAGTCAGAGAAGTCAGAGTTGAGGAAAGAGGGCATTCTGGGCATGGAGGACAGCCAGAGAAAATGCTTAGAGCCGAGAGAGTGAGTTACTTTTTTTTTCATGGAATAGTGAGAAGGTCAATGTTACTGAACCAAAGAGTAAATGTTAAAGAGTAATGAATTTAAAAAAAGAACAAAAGTAGGAGGGAGCTAGGTTGTGAAAAGCTTTGAACACCAGCCAGAGCATTTTATATTTGATCCTAGAGTGACTAGGGAACTACCAGAGGTTGTTTTTTTGTTTTGTTTTTGTGTGTGTGTGTGAGAGTGTGTGTGTGTGTGATGATTGGAAAATCATTTTAGAGTCTGAATATTTAGAAGATGGTATCCCAGAGCTAGGAGAGACTTGAAGCAGGTGGACAGACCAGCAGGCTAGTGCAATAATCCAAGCATGAGTTAATGAGCACCTGCATTAGAGTGGTGGAAGTTCCAGAGGACAGAAGGAAGCTTATTCAAGAGATCATGCAAAAGTGAAATCAACAGGCTTTGCTACAGCTTGGATAAAGGAAATGAGAGATAGTGAGGAATCTGTAATGACTCCTACATTGTGAGTCTGAGGACCTGGGAGGATGAAATTGCCCTTTACAGTAATAGGGAAAGTGGGTGAGGGGGGGAATGAAGGTTTTGATGGAAACATAATGAGTTACATTTAAAATAGATTGATTTTAAGATGTCTTCTGCCCATGCAGTATGAGATATCTGAAAGGCAGTTGGATATGTGTGGAGGTCAGCAAAGAATTTAGGGCAGAATAAGAAGACTGGGAATCACTAGCAAAGAGGTAGCCATGGGAGTTGATGAGGTCACCAAGTAAAGTAATATAAAGGGAGAAGAGGACCTAGGACAGAACCCTGAGGTACACCATGCCTAGAGGGTGTGATCTGGAGGAGAATCCAGTAAAGGAGGAAGAGGAGAAGTCAGGTGCATAGAAGGAAAACTAGAAGTGAATGTAGGCCTGAAAACTCAGAAAGAATGGAATAGCAAGGAGAATGTGAACAACAGTATCAAAGGTTACAGAGGAATCAAGAAGGATGTGGATTGAGAAGAAAAAAAATGGATTTGGTAACTGAGATCATCAGCAACTTTGGAGAGAGCAGCTTCATTGGAATGATCGAATCAGATTAGAAGCCAGATTATAAGGGGTTAAGAAGTGATTAAGAGGAGAGAAAGTGGAGGCATTTATTATAGATGGCCTTTTCAAGGATTTCAGCTACATAAGGCAGAAGAAATGTAGGATGATAGCAGACATATAAGGATCAAGTGAAGGTTTTTTTTTTTCAGTTGAGGAAGAAATGACATGTTTGTAGGCAGTAGGGAATGAGTCGGTAGCAGAGAAAGATTGAAAATAAGTGAAAGAGTGGCAGTGAGAGAGGAGACAATCTGTGGGAGAAGACAGGATCACTCAGACAGGTAGAAGCATTAGCCTTGGTAAGATTAGTAAAGCCACTCCATTATGTGAGATAGAGGGGAAGGAGGAGATAGTGACAGAAGGCATTTGAATGAGAGGAGCTATGACAAAGAAGGAAGGAGCTATGACAAAGAAGGCAGATCATGGCAAATGGCCTCAACTTTTCCTGTAACATATGAGGGAAGGTCCTCTGCTGAGAAAGTGAGGAAGGAGCTGCCATGAGAGGTTTGAGGAAGGATGGAAAGGATAGGAAGAGGCACCGTGGAGAGAAGTAGTGAATTGATTAGGGAAATAGAATAGAATTTCCTCACAGCATTGAGGCCCCAGTTTAGATTATGTAATGTAAATTTTTAAGGTAAATAAATAGCTTTCCCATGGCAAGTCTTTATTATATAACAAAATATTTGTACTTCCCAGTTTTGGGGGAGATCTTACCAGAGAACAAACATAAACTATAAATAAATGTTCCTGAGACTCCAGAGTAGGGATATAAAGAGCCAAAAAATCCTAGAAAAAGACTGACACACCTTTTAGTTAACTGGGCCTCGCCAGACCTGAACCTGGCCTAGACATGTGATAGACCATTAGTAGAGAGGGAGAGAGGGCACAGTAACCTGACCCCACACTCCCTAAGCCCAGCAGCAGTTTTCTATTAATATATTGACATGTATGCATATTGTTGTCGTTGCTCAGTTGCGTCTGACTCTATGACCTCATTTGAGGGTTTTGTTTTTGGCAAAGATGGAATGGTTTGCCATCCTCCAGCTCATTTTAGAGATGAAGAAACTAAAGCAAACAGGGTTAAGTGATTTGCCCAAGATCACACAGCTAGTGTCTGAAACAAAACTTGAATTCGGGTTCTCCTGACTTCAGACCTGGCATGTTACCCACTGTACCACCTAGTCGTCCCTGTGTACATACATGAATGCATGTATGCATGTATGTATATGTACATTTGTAGATATATGTATACATAATATTAATATTGCAAATATTGTGGCATTGTCCTTTACTTAGGTTTCCATTGCTCTGAGGACACCCTCTATCCTTGAGTAATGATCGTCATCCCTTCTGTTCCAAAGTTTTGGAAAGGCTCTAAACTTTAGCTTCATGCCATTCTTATGTGGCTGATAATCAATATTGGTTGATTATAATGATTTTGTATGCCCACATGCCATGTTCTATAAATTTAGATAGACCAGGAAAAGAATGAAAGGAAAATCATTGTCTGTAGATCAAGATTTGAAATATGAAATGGATTTCGGCAGGGTTTACAATATTACAGATGGACAAATGCCATTGTGTGGAATGAATTCTGCTGGCTTGGCTTTCCAAGCATTTTTCAAGACAATATTCACATTTTCCATGACGTGTAGACTATTAGGTGTTAATCTGACCATTTGGAGGGATAACACTTCTGTCTAGAAGATTAAAGCTTGATTTAGAGTGACATTTGTGACAATCGGTACCTTGAAAGAAGAGCTTTAGATTGAGATTCAAGAGCTATAGATTCTAGATTCTAGCTCTACCTTTGATATCACCTTCTTTGTGATCACAGTTGAGTCACTTAATCTCTTGTGGTCTCAATTTCCCCATTTGTAAAAGGAAGAGCTTGGAATAAATGGTCTCAAGGTCCTTTTCAACTATTCTGCAAACAACTTCTAAAAAATTTCTAAAGAATATTGAGCTTTAATTAGAAACAATTAGGAATGTAGAAAATCTAAAGAAACAGAGAAATAGGGCACTGCTCAAAATGACCAAATTTATAGCATAAACATTCAGCAAGCAATCACCAAACAGTTATGTCAACTATGCCCCAGGTACTGTGTTAAGCAATGGGTATTTGAGGTCAAAAATGAATTAGCCCTTATCCTTAAAAGCTTTGTTACAAACCTTGCTACATTCCTATCCATAAGGAATGAATGCTCTAACCCTCAACAACAAAACATATATAAGGGTCAGATGTGTTATAATGGTATTCTACTATACTTGGATTTCTCTTGTATCCATGAAAATGTAGGGTCCAAGAACTTTCAATTTTGTAATTTTTTGCCACACCCAGGTCAAATCTCTGCATCCAGTGGACACTCTATAATAGACAGAAAGACATACATTCATCTGGAACTAGGGTTGCAGGAGTTATTACTGTGATGATCTAGGTGACAGAGAGAATGGATGCACTATTATTTGCTTTGACATGTTTTCCATTGGACAGAGCCAACCTTAAGGTCAGTGAACCCATAATTTTAACCCTGTGCTCCTAACTGTAAAATTCACTCGTATGTAGCATTAAAGACAAAATACCACTTAATCAAACTGATGAGCTTTTTCTTTCATAGTATACATGTGATGTTATGAGTTATGCTAATTTATTCATTACATTATTAAATGGTACTGGTATTTTACTTCGCTGGTCGGCAGTTCTATTTTTGTCTTCAATTATAGACCTCAAGCATTCTCTTCTTAAGGGGGGTGGGGAGCTGAGTCACCCTTTTGTTATCCCACTAAAGATTCTCAACCTGAACTATTGTGAAAAATGTTAGTCAGTTTCACTACTATTTTTGCTAGAAAAAAAGCAGCAGATTCAACATGTGAGCAGACTGTATGTAACCCTTTCCCATGCATGATGAAACCACAGTTACAGTACTATGCCCTAAAGAAATAAGGACCTAAAGAATTTTAGGTCAAATACACCCTAGATTTGGATTTTCTTTTCACTCGTCTTTTTACCTGATGATGATTGCTCAGAGGTCTAAGATACATGGTGTCCCAGAGGTGTTAACTGCAGTTTTTAACTTCAATGGGTCTAAGCTTTAATATTTAAAACTGCACTGAGATTTCTGGGTCAACTCATATTTTTTTAAAGGTGTGATTTATTAGATCAATAGATGATAAAGAAATAAGAAGAGGCAGAGATCTCCATAATCATCAATAGGTAGTCTTGCCTCAGTGCAAAAGAAAACATCACAAAACCTTTGTTTGAAATAAAGGAATTATGTCAGATTACTTCCAAAGCCAGCTTATTGCCCATTCCATGCTTAAAGAATTTCCTTTTTTGTTCTAAAATTTTCTAAAACCCATGAATAAAGTAAGATAAGAATTTCTGTAAGTAAAGAATTAACTTGAATATCAAAAGAGATTCTGAATAAAAGGAAAAAGACAAAACTTCCTAAGAGATTCTGTTCCTTACGGAGAGAAAAAATGGACATGTCAAAGAAATAGCTATGAATAGCCAAGCTCTAGAAAATAGAAGTCTAATAGTGAAGTCCCAATCTCCATAGATCTTGAGGTTGCTAGGATAGATAGCTCTTGAAGCTTTCTGTGGATCAGGTGGAAACTCTTATTCTTGTTTTTCCATTGTGGACAGAGTACTGGACTTAAAGTCAGGAAGCTCTGTGTTCAGATTCTGTCTTTGCTCATGGCTGGGTGACCTTAGACAAGTCACCTCCCTGAGCTTCAGTTCCCTCATATGTAAAATAGGGACAGTAATACTTCTGGTTTTACTTTACAGGGATTATTAATCTGACTTGGGGGAATTTTTTTTAAAACTTCAATGATTTTTATTTTATTATAATTATTTTACTTTGTCATCCTTTATGTTTTATTTTATATATTTAAAAACCTTATTCTGAGAAAGGGTCTAGAGGTTTCTGCACTACTAGAAGGGATCCATGACATACAAAACAAGTCTATGAACCCCTGGTAAAGTAGGTTTCTTGTAAGACTTAAATGAGATAATGTATAACGAGTGTTTTGTAATTTAAAGCTTTGTTCTTCTCTTGCATCTAAGGGCAAAAGATCAGAAGAAATCAGGATGCTCTGCTAGAGTCAATTGCTTTTCTTACATGTCTGGCTCCTGTGGTGGTGTGGGAAGGCTAGAATTTGGCTCCAGGTGCTTTCCCATTCACTTGCTCCGATTGAGGTGACCCTTCTTAGAAGAATGAATCAGCCACCATGCAGCAGGAAAAAAAAAAGTTATCTACCAACTTATGACAGCATTGCTCTCCCTGAGCTGCTAACATTTATCATCATCTAAATGAGTAGGGTGCTAAATCCCAAATTTCACTTAATTCATGCCACACATGCATGGCTGACTTCATGCATACACAGAGTGGGTAGTCATAGGATTCAGAGCTAGAAGGGATCTGAACCGGGCACAAACTCATCATTTTATAGAGAGATGGAATGGTTTCCCTGATGTCAGACAATGCTAAATAAGAGACATGAGATTTGAACCCAATGCTCTTTCCAATGGTATGATTTAAGGGATGCTGAGAAGGTTCCTCCCCCAGTGCTAGAAATTCCCATCACATGAAATGCATCCCTCCCTCTTGATACATTGCCTTTTCTGGGTCTTCTTTAAAATTGTAAATGCTCCTGAAAGAAGCAACAACAGAAGTCACAGACAACCAAATGTAAACTTGGTTTATTGAATTATTTTCTTCTAAGATGGGAGGAACCAAGACAAGAGGCAGCAGGAGACAGTGGAGAGGAGTGTTGAAAGAGGAGAAAACAGAGAAGAAAGCAGAGGACAGTCAGCAGACATCAATCTTGCTTCTTATAATAGCTGAATGACCTTTGGCAGGTCACTTAACTAACTTGGACCTCAGTTTCCTTCATTGTAAACTAAGGAGGGAAGAATGTGAACTGGATGATTTCTGAGGTCCATTTTAGCAGTAGAGCTATGAGCCTATGAGTAGGAGGGGGATGGTGATGCTGAAGACAAACTTTGCCTACTTCATAATTTTTGCCTGGGGCCAGCCCCACACCCCAGTCAAGCTGTCATCATGTTCCCATTGCCAACAGCACCTTCCTCGATACTGAAGGACAACACACCAAAAAACTCCGTGAAACATACAATGTTTTTTTTTTCCTCTGAATAAAGCTGTCTTTTATTCCAAGAGATGCATCACTTTTTAAAATTCCTGCCAGCTCTAATCAAAACCACCTACTCAAAATACTGAACTTTTTTTTTCTTGGTTTTACATTTTCTCTTCAAGATTACTGGAAATTACAGATGAGAAGCTTCACCAAAGATCCATAAAAATAATTAGACTAAGGAATCCTTTTTGCTAATTATTGGAAAGACAGATAGAGCTTCCCAGTCCACATCATGAGAGGAGTTGGAAAATGTAACCGGTAGATATAAATGTTTCTTTGATGCTGTGCTGTAATTTGCCTGTGGTTTAGAACTCTCTTCTAAAATCACTTTGAATGTTCAGAAATTGCAATATGTGGAGAGGAGAGAACATTGACTTTCAGATAGGACTAAGTAGACAGCTGAATTCAACTTCTTTTCCCCCAATGAACTGAGATTCTTTTGACAACAGGATTTCCTCATTAAATTAGCCCAGGGCTTGAATCTCTCACTCTTGAGAGTACCCTCCTGGGAGTCAAAGCAAGAACTGCCTGGCTCAGATTCCCTCGGTTATCCAGATAATTGCCTCAGTTCACTAATTCACTTTTTTTCTGAATAGACCTGGATGGAAGATTCATAGGTAATGCACTTAGGGGCAAAGTAAAGAAGGGTTAACTTAAAGTTGGAGCACATTACTTGATGCAGTGAATCCATTAGCAATCATTTACCTGCATCTGTAGATACAAAAGCAAACAGGAAACATTCCCTGCATTCGAAGAACTCATATTGTATTAGGAAAAAACAACACATATACATATAACGCATGATACATGATATATGAAAAGTAAATTTTGAGGTTAAGGAGAGTTGGTAACTCATGGGTAAGAGTCAAAAAGGGATTTATAGAAGCAGTGATTAAGCTGAGCCTTGTAAGACTGCAAAGGACTCTTAACAGTCAAAGGTGTAGAGGGAGGAAGCCTTAGGCCTAGGGGCACCCTAAAGGCATAAAGCAGAAGATATGAGGAAAAAGAGGTACCAGGTGTGAGAAGAAGAAGAAGTAAGCTGGTGTGTTAAAATGAAAGAATGAATGAAAAATAGAAGCATTTATTAACTATCTACTATGTGCCAGGCATTATGTTAAGAACTTCACAAATTTCAGCTTACCCTTACAATAACCCTAGATGGTAATGTTATCATTATCCTCATTTTGCAGTTGAGGAAACTGAGGCAAATAGAGATTAAATTGTTTATCCAGGATCACATTTTGAATGCAAGTCTTCAAATCTCCAGGCAGAGGGCTTTAAACCCTGAGCCATCTACCTACCTCTGATAAAAAAAAAATAATGTATAACAAGTCTAAAATGATAGGCTGAAGCCAGAATATGAATGTATTTCAAAGTTTTGTTCCATTTTAAAGGAATAGAAAGCTAGGAGCTTCTTAGGTATAGAACTGTCTAGATTGTGCTTAAGAACATCATTGACTGCAATGTGGAAGATGGATTGGAAATGGGAGACGAGTCAGGAATGCCATTTAAAAGGCCACGAGTCTATTACTTTCCTCTAATCATCTCCGCGGCTTCCATCAAAACACTCAGCATTGTGGTTAGGATAAATAGCATGTGACCAGTCAATGAAATACCGTGATAATTCTGACATAAAAGACACTTTTAATTTTTCAAAGAATTTTCATGCAGGTTATCTTAGTTTATATGATGTTGGTGGGACTGAGATTATTATTTTCTGTTTGCACGTGAAAAAAAAAAAAGAGCATAGAGAAGATAACTGTCCTGAAAAAGTTAGAAAATTAATGGCAAAAGTAACCAAGATCAAGTGAAATGAGCAGAACCAGGAAAACATTATACACAGTAACAGCCACAATGTGCGAGGACTTGTGTACATATGTGTATATATGTATATACATACACATATACATCCATATATATGTACAATGTGTACATATATACATATATATCCATACACACATACATATATATCCATACATCCTGAGTATATCCTCGAATATTATATTACATGTAATATATATTAAATTCAGAAGCCAATATTAATCATATTAATAACAAAATCCATCTTATTCAATTCCTTTATAAGTAATAAAGAGAAATAAAAATAAAAGCAACAAAACAGAGAAAGTTTGTAGAGGGGAGCATGCTATAAGCAACTGATGTACTAGGCTGTTGAATGTAATCTCACACCTCAACTCTTGGTTTGAAGACAAAAGTATTCTGGTTTGAAGTTTGTGTTGCAGTCAAATAACACCTTGAAAAGTACACCAGGATGTGATCATTTCTCTGATTTCTTTCAAAGCCAATATCCTTTCAATCACATAAAAATATATACATTTCAGAAAGTGTACTTTATTTTTTATTCAGTTTTTACTTTAGCGGTGTCTGCAATTAAGAACCAGCTCACTAAATGAACCATAATTATTGCAAATTGTAGTAAGCACTAGTAATTAAAATGTTGCAGTAATGCTAGCCAGCTTTGCTAGATGCCCTTTGAGGGTAGCATAAAATAATATTACGCCTTTAAACGGGGTTTGTATTGGAGATGAGAGGACCTGAAAATCTAGCCTTCAAAGCCCTTTGCCTGAGTCTATGCAGCACAATAAGATATATAGGATTAGTAGCTAGCAGAGAATTCAGGATAGGCACATAATCAACAGCGATAGTGGATTTCTTTTAAAGTGCAAAATCTTCTATCTTCAGAATATACACAGGAAAGTGGCTACTCAGTGAGGAAAAAAATAGATATATTATTTACTTCAATTTCAGCAGGATGCTATTTGGAAACCCACCAACAACAAAATATCTCATTATCATTATTATCCACCTGTGAGAGTATAAGCTTGCTGAGGATAGTTACATATATTTATTGCTGTATTTCAGAACTTAGTACAATGCATAAATATATATATATATACATATTAATTGTTTAATCAATGCTTTTTCATTCTTCTTTTTCTTCATCACCATCATCACATGAAATAGCACTTTAAAATTTACAAAGTGCATTAATAGAGCAACTCCTTTGATGCCAGTTGTGTGAAGTTGCAAAGGAATTTTTTGCCATTTTGCAGATTAAAAGAGAAGTTAAAGCCTAGAGTTTCAATCTTCTGCCCAATATGAGTGACAAAGCCTTAATTTGAGCCCAAGTTTGACTCCATAGCCTGGCTTTCCCAACTTTGTCTTGGAGATCCTTGCATAATTGTTGGTTAAGTGGAGAATGATCTAACCTCCACTTTCAGCTTCATTTCCAGTGGTGTTCTTTTTCTTCCCATCTAAAATCTAGCTGAAGATAGCAACTGGCAGATGTCAAGGTGGCTATAAAGTGAAGTCTCCTACCTTCAGTTTCAGAACAAGAGGTCAAATAATGGGATTGTTATTTCTGTGGCAATTAAGATACTACAAAATATTACATTTCATCTTTGACTAATTCCAACTTTATATTTTTCCACCAATTTTATTTCCACCCCCCCCCCCAAATGGCAGAAGATTGAGCCAGGTAAAAAAGATATATAACATACCAAGTACTTTTTTTTTAATCTTTCTCTTTCTCTCTTCCTTCCTTTAATCTCCCAACAGCATTATCACCACTGTATTTCTCTGCATGCCACCATATTGGCTAGAGGCTTTTAATGACTAATGCATGTGTAAATGCTACAGAGATCATTGCAAACAAAACCAGTGGATGTATAAAAACTATACTTTAATACCATACTTAATAAGTAGAGTTAGAATATATGTAGGTTCCATAATATATTCATAGTCTAAATCTACATGGAAATCCCTATAACTTTGGACTAAGCACAATCTAATCTCTCTTACATAAGATGTCTTCCGATATCTGAAATTAGATATTTTCCCCCTCCCTCAAGTTTTTTCCCCTTTGATTATATATTCCCATTTTGTTCATACAATTCTCCTATATTATGCTTTCAGTTTTTTTATGCTCCTTTCTTCTGCTGAATACATTGTCAATATCCTTCCTATTATCTGACCAAAGAATATGATAGACCTTTCACTTCTCCTTGGAATATTGTATTTTCAGCATTGCAATTAAAATAATAATGAAGACATTGAGTAATGCAGTTATATCACGCTCAAATAGAAAATTGTGGTCTTCAGAAAGTGACAAATGAATATTATCAATGTTGTATTATATATATTTTTTTCATTTTGCTGAATGTTTCCCAATTACATTTCAGTTTCGTTCTGGGGAGAATTTTGCAGGCCACTTGTGACCAGTGGGCTGCAAGTTTGACATGTTTGGCTGTAATCGATTATTTTTGTAATAGATTATTTTCGTAATCAGGAAGATCTTGGTTCAAGTCTTGTCTCTGGCATAACCCTCAGTCAGCCACTTAACTCTTGGTGCCCTGGACAATTTACTAACACAATGAGTTGCATCAGAAGGTTGAGACCCTGCAATTGTAATTCCCAATGGTGTAAATGGATTAGAACAACAACAAAAATTATATAGCCTTTTGGGGCTGACATATAATATTCTTTATACATCGAGCCTTCGGTCTACTAGAACTCCTATGTCTTCTGAAATTTGTCTATTAGAAGTGTATTTAAATTTTTTACCATATGAATGAGTCTTACAGTATTTTGTTATAAACTATATTATATGCTAGTGAGATACCAGGACACTTGCAACCATAATAACCCAAAATGAATCCTAAGTACACTTTGAATGAATTTTTCACTCTGTAACTTTAGCCTCTGATGCACATGGTCCTAGTAAGTTGAGGTGGCCCAGATCCTATGAATGTGAAATCAAATGTGCCCCAGGGCAAGACCTGGTACAAGGCAAACACTAAGAAAGTTTGAAAGTAACACAACCTTGGGTGTTCCATCCATTAGTGCTTTCATCCTTTACTTAACACATGAAATTTGACTCCCTGAAAAATAAATGTACACCATAGTAGGGTGAACTTTTCCGGCATTGATAAAAAAAGTAGACAATTATGTTTTAAAGATATCTATATTTAAAAATTTTTCATACTGCGTATTGTATCCTGGGTAGCTACATGCTTTGGACTTATCTCTTCTCAGAGACAAATAAACCTTTTACCAAAAACCAAACCCTTTTACTTTGGATTAAACTCCCTTGTGTGACCATATTCTTGTGGTAGTTGTAGAATAAAGAAAAAAACTTTAAATAAAACTTAAATAAAATCTTTAATAATGTGGAACATGCTAAAACTTGTGTATTTCTGGTATGCAGAGGTAATATTGATGCTAGGGATGGCAATGGGTGATTGTTTACTCAACGGATGAGTTAGGAAGCAGAACAGGCTGGAAATGGGCACTGGGGGCTATTTTTGTCACACATGCTTTCGTTGCTGAATTCACCTGGATACCATCATTAAAAATTTCATTAATTAACAGATATTTCTTCCCCTAAAGGTATATTCTGATGTCTCACTGGGACAAAAAAGTGAACTTGGCATTGAAATTTTTTTCCAGTGGATCACAACCTCTGGTAGATCATACCAGCTGTAAGACTTTGTTATGGGATCAATGACAACTTGTCATCCATGTACCATAGAATCTTTGAGTTCAAAGATAAAGCTAAAGGTCATCTAGTCAAACTGTTCCTCAATAGGAAAATTTTATAAAACTTAACCAACAAATTATTACCCAGATTTTGCTGGAGGCTCTCCACTGAAAATGAACTCATGAAACAAACAAAAAATAAACTTCATTAAAAGTGCTAACAGAGAAACTACATTACACTTAAAGGTACCATATAATAACTTCACATGTACATTCATGTACAAGGATATATGTGAGTATATGTGTATTCTTTGCGTTTATGTATGTGTACATATACACACATATACATATAATATTTGTGTATGTATATATGTAGCATTTTAATACTTGAAGAAAATGTTAATGAGTTACAAAGAGAAATAGTAAAAGTATAACAATTGGGGAGCTCAATGTATATTCCTTCAGATCTAGATAGCTCTAATATAATAAACAAGAAAGAAGTTAAGGACACAAATAGGATTTTAGAAATGCTTAATATATGAAAGGTCTCTGCCAATTTCTCAGTGGAAATAGAATGGAATATACATATTTCTCAACTGAAATCGCAAAAACAAAAGCAGAAATAATAAAGTTATTCTTTATATACAACAATGAACATAAATCAATTTAATAAAAGGCCATTGGGAAAAAATAATTAACTCAACCTGATGGTGATGGTAAAATAAATCATAATGAGAGGATGCGGTCAAAGCAGTGTACTTTCATCAATGGAAATATGAAAAAAATATTCCAAGTCACTAATAAATGTAAAATGCAAATGAAAGGAACTCAGAGGTTTTACCTCACACTCATCATAAAAGAAAGAAGGACAAAATAGGAAAATGACAGTTGTTGAAGGGGCTATGGGAAAGCAGGAACATTAATGAACCATTGACATAACTGTGAATTTCACTTCTATTCTGGAAAACAACTTGGATTATTGCCAAAAACTCACCAAGCTGCATACGTGATAATACCAGCACTAAGTCTATACTTCCAAAGAGATCAAAGAAAGAAAGAAAGGCCCTATACATACAGAAATATTTATAATGGCCACTGATGAGGCATTCTACCCATTCTCTATTACAGAGTTAATGGACTCAAGATGCAGGATGAGACATCCATTTTTAGACATGATCAACATGAAAATTGATTTTTCTTGACTATGCATATTTGACACAAGGGGTATATTTTTTTTTCTTTTTCACATTTGTGGGTGGGATGGAGAGATAGTGCCCATTTAAAAACAAAATAAAAGAAACATTACTTCCTTCGAGGCATTATTCCACTTTGGGCTTGTAAGGCCATGTTGGATTGATCACTGCCAGTCCTAGTATTTTCCAAGGTTCCTCCTGTGGGTTTTATACCCCTTTGGAGCTTCTCAGGGATGTCATTTATGGCTGCTGCCTGGAGATACAGAGATTTGCAGCCTACACCTATTTCTGGCTGCTTATAATTTTGGCTTGCTTTCTGCACAGTGTAGGCAAAGAACAGATAACAGTAAGTATTTGAAAAAATAAATGAAATTTTAGCGAAATGTATACAGCAAAACAAAGATTATTGGGATTCTCAGTGTGCCCCTTTTAGACATTGGCAAGTCTAGCAAAAAGAATAAATAATGAAGAAATTAAGGACCTGAATACAATCTTTTAAAGTTTTGTGATGACATCCCTTTGGTGATCACTTAATGGATATCATCAGAAGTATGCATAAATCTTAGCCATATTTTAAAAAATTAACCATGTACTAAAGCATAAAGATGAAAATAAACGCAGAAAAAAGAAATATCAAACATATTTTTCATTGACAACAATGCAACTGAATGTATATTAAAATAAGGGGAATCTGAAGAAAGGATGCAGACTTAAATGGAAACTAAATAATATAAACCTAAATAATTAATGAGTCAAAAAACAAACCACAGAAACAATAAAAAAGTGTTGAGTTTTATGACTTCAAAAGTCCTTTCTAACTCAAAATCTATCATTCAGAAGTAGAATTAAATATTTGTAATGATTTCATTCCAGGCATTTGATACCCTACACAAAGACACAGAAGTAAGTACTGGAATAATGAGTTCAGGAAAGAAGGAAGGAAGGAAGGGAGGGAGGAAGGGAAGAAGAAAGGAAGGAAGGAAGGAAGGAAGGAAGGAAGGAAGGAAGGAAGGAGGGAAGGAAGGAAGGAAGGAGGAAGGAAGGAAGGAAGGAAGGAAGGGATAGAGGGAGGAAGGGAGGAAGGGAGGGAGGAAGGAGGGAGGAAGGAAGGAAGGAAGGAAGGAAGGAAGGAAGGAAGGGAGAGAGGAAGGGAGGAAGGAAGGAAGGAAGGAAGGGAGGAAGGAAGGGAGGAAGGAAGGAAGGGAGGGAGGGAGGGAGGAAGGGAGGAAGGAAGGAAGGAAGGAAGGAAGGGAGGAAGGAAGGAAGGGAGGGAGGGAGGAAGGGAGGAAGGAAGGGAGGAAGGAAGGAAGGGAGGGAGGGAGGAAGGGAGGAAGGGAAGGAGGGAGGGAGGAAGGGAGGGAGGAAGGAAAGAACTTAGTCAGATTTATAGGCAAAAGTGAACAGCTAAAACTGGTTTCTGAGAGTTGAGTGTCAAAATTTCAATATGAGCATTTACTCGTCAGGAATTGATAAATGATACAAAATACAGCTTGACTTTTTTTTTTTTGACTGACTAGACCTAATGAAGTGATTGAGAAAATATTATTAATGTAGATTAACTTGAAACGTTTGTCATCACACCCTTGAATATAAGTTGGCTCCAGGAAGTAGTAAGGGTAGCATCATTTTATACTCGGGAGAGGAAGATGAGCCAGAGTCCTTTTTAATCATACTTCTCTAGGCACCTTACACTTTTTGAATTTACCAAACTTAAGTAATCTACATGAGGATAATCACAAATAGTAGAATTCTAGAGTGTGGAACATACTGCATCCCCCAACACAATGTGTTTTTGTGCATTTGTATTCTCACATACTTAGCACAGAGCAGAAGCTTAATAGATGTTTCAATAAATTCTTTAATATTTTGTGATGGTGGAAACTAAAATGCATTTCTTAATCATTCCAGAATTAAGGCATATTAGAGCTAGAAGAATACAAATTTAAAGTTAAATTTACTTTTTTTGAGATTTGGTTTAACCCATATTTAGCATAAATTCTGAAGATCTGACAACTCAACTTGTTACCATAGACAATTGTCAATGTTATGATGGAGAGTAATGATGTAAATAATTTCAAACATTAGATATAATCTAAAAATCAATATTTAACTTCAGAATGTGTCATCTATTCCTTCTACAATAGCCATTTTTTCTGCCTTATGATATTTTGCTTAGACATATAAAACTTGTTCTTGTTATTTCGACAGTTTTCAAGTTGAAGAAAAATTTGTTGAGGTAATGGAAGAATACGATGTCAGCATTTACAGAATGAACCCCATGTGGTATAGAAGAAAGATCACTGGATATGAAGTCCAAGGAACTAGAGATGTTTATTGATTAGGATGCCTACTACTTTGGGGAGATTAACTTGACCTCTCTGGGTTCAAGTTTTCATAAAAGAAGGGGGTTAGACTAAATGACCCCTAACTCCCTTCCAAATCTAAATTCAGTTATCCTCAGAAAGTTGAGGTCCATCAGTGTCAAGTACCTAAGCTAATTAATAACCAATCTAGATGTACAACACAAGACTCTTCCACTCTATCATATTATAACTTTCTGTCTTCATGAGAAATATGTCAAATAATATATTACAGCTTAATATATGATATGACATATGTTAAAATTTCTTAAGTTCCTAACTTGCATGAATATATGTATGTATGTATGTGTGTGAGAGACAGAGACAGAGAGACAGAAAGAGAGATAGAAACAGAGAGAGACACAGAGAGACTGATTCGAATTGAAGTCAGGAGCTATGTCACAGGAACTAGAGCTCAAAATTTCCCTGAAATATTGTGTAGAAATCATTAGTGTCAGATATGCTTTGGGCAGGGGGCACCACTCAAATTCATAAAGGCTTCCTAGGCTATAATAGTTATTTGTAGACTCTATGTGAGTATCACACACCCACACATACATGCATACATACTTGCACACCCAAAGACACATACATACATACATACTTGCACAAACACAGCAAAGCCCAGTAGTATTTTTTTTATCTTTCTTCTTAGCAAAACATGGAATAATTCCAAGAATGAGCAAGTAGCTGGCACCAAACAAATTGTTAAGCGTGGTATAAAAGGACCTGTTTAGTGGTGACATTCAAGGCCAGGCTCCACACAGTCCTGCTTCCTGGTGAAACTGGTTGAGAGGAGGGGGAAGGATAGGGAGGAGGAAGACACAACAATAGAGAAATGAGTACTATAATTTATTTTGGAGGCCATTTAGGTTGTTTATCCCAAACTACATTTTGATTCCAGTTACAGTTTAATTATGAGTATTTGTTCTCTAACAGAGACTAAACAAAGGGTAACTATTTTCTTTTATCTTTTTCTTTGTTATGAAAATTCCAGTTTCATGTTTGCTTCTCCTCTCTCCTTAAATAGTGTCTTATGCTATCTGAAAGTATTCAGCAAAATTTCAGCACATTCTGGTGGAATAGCTAAGACAAAGTAATATGAAGAAAGATCAAAAGGATGCCATGCAGAAGATCCAAGGCATGACTTATTTAACCATTTAGTGTACACTTGTACTTTGTTCCTTGTTTATTAGCCTGTTGGAAAAAACGTTATATAAAAAAGAGATATTACTTGTCTGTGATCTAGACACAAAATAGACATCTACCCACCCTCATGTTCCCTTTTCCCTCCCCAAACCGGCCAGAATATTATAGTTTTAATTCATACAGAATTCTAAAACCTAAAATTTTAAGGTTAAAGCACTTTAAATTTACATTAGGAATAATAGTACCTAATGGGAAAAAAATCTCAGATGTAAACACCCCCTTCAAGGGACTTGGTAAAATACCAATAGTAATGAAGTTGGCTCGAAGTATAGATGTGGGCATTGCTTTCTTATTCTTGAGATTCTAAAAGCTCGAGTGATAAAGAGCAAAAAAGGATCAGAAAAAAATAAATAAAAAACTAAGAAGTAAGGATTAGGATTAGAGTCAGCTATGATTTCACACACCCTTAATATAAGCAAAGAATTCATAAAGTCACAACTTGGTTTGGTGTTTTCCCTCCATTTGACTAATTAGTTCCATTCAAATGGCCAGATTGGTTGGGGGTGAGTAGGAGCTGATCTTATTTGAAAAGTAAGTCTAACTGTTGCAGGAAACCAAGTAATACCCAAGCCTAAAGTAAACCAAAGGCAACGATAAAGGTCAAATATTTTCTTTGACACACCTGAAATATTTCTTTTCTTTTCTTTTAATGGAGAATGCAGCTTACATGATTCTGGAATGCCAAACTTAGTGTGGAAGGTTTTGGAAAATACTTTTGAAAGTACAGCCCTAGTCCCCATCCAGGGCATTCTCTGCCAATACACCAGGTAGGATTAATAAGTGGAGGAACACAGTACTTAACCAGGACACCATAGGATAGCAAATAGCAAAGAAAATCAGGTAATAGAATTATTCTCATTCCCCAATATAAGAAAGGGTAAAATCTCCTTGGCTCCCATGTTAGTGTGGAAGGGAACACCCCTTAGACAACTTATGATCCAAGGTGGGTAAGGCTAGCTTGTTTGGACTTCATGACTGTGTCTTCTGAGAGTCTGTTATGCCTTGTTGTGACATCACTATACCTCAGTAGCTGCTGTACTTCACCTCTAGAACTATCATTAGCTCCTTTTTTGTTAAGTGGCAACTCCCTCTCTTCTGTTGAAATGGTTTTCTGTTTCTGTGGCTTTTCCCTTAGTATAATATTTTCTTGTCCAAGTCTGTATGAAAGGAACGGGAAGAGGAAACCAATATTACTCAAGACATCATCAACTCTTTTTTTAAGAGCCAGAAGAAGGAAGTGCTTTAGGTAGCTATCGAGAACATTTATTTTTCATTCATTCACTTTTAACTTCAGCAGAAAGTCACTTCTTGCTGTTGTCTAGGTTAGGGCTGGTGGTCTCCTTCCAATTTCTACTTTGTCCCTGGCAACAAGAAAGTGATACATGGGAATTACTTTGAAACTGTTTTATGCTGAGCTGGGCAAGATGGCCTCTATGGTCATAAAACCTCGCACCAATGTAGTGCTTCTCCCAGGAAAGGAAGGGGAGAACATAACCTTGCAACCACTGTTACATATTAAACAAGTGCAAAATTAGAGATTCTTATAGAACAGAGTAATTGGGATATATGATAATACTCTAACCAGAAGATAAAAGAAAGGTATGGTATGGAAAGAGCCTACTTTTTTTTTTATTTTTGGAGGGGGAGGCAAGTCCATGGTCAGCATTGGTCCCTTCTTGCTATAATTTCCTCTTTGGACTTCAGTCAGCTCTGTTTGTAGTTCCAAATGAGGTAATTTTTCAAATGAGGTCTTTTTTCTCTCTCTCCTCTTTACCTTTCTCTCTCTTCTCCCTTTCATTCCTTATCTCTTTCTTAATATTATTGTATTAAGTGTTTGCTTCACTTTTTCTATATGTTCTCTCTTCGGGATAAAACAGAACTTAGTCAAGAGTCAGAAAAGTCACCTAAGTTGTCTGGAAGACATCAAAAAGTCAACCTGTGTGACCTATCCTGGAGAGAAGAGGAGCCACCCAGTGGCTAGTGACTTGCTCCTTGGGAAGCAGGTGGCCAGGAGCTATCTAGAGGGAAGACTGTAAAGCAGGGATCTGTTGTTTTAGGGAGAGGTCATCCAGAGAGGTCAAAGATTGTTGACATAGGAAGAGGAAGCTAACTCCAGATTTAACCTAACAACCTGACTAAAGGATGAAGTGAGAGAGTAGAGATACCCGAGAGATCCAGCCAATTACTGCATTGTAAACTGATACTTTCATGCACCTGTCTCTCCTTCACCAGTGCTCCTTGGTTTGATAACATTAACATCGCGGACATTTGGTATCCTGTTCAATATCCCCAGAGCCTCTCTTACATGCCAACTGATGACTGCTCTGAGGAGTCTGTATTCCTACTTCTGTTTCTGTGTGCTTTCACATTATATGCCTTGAGTCTTTACACCTATCTGAGAAATCCCCCATGTACTTCACATTTACAAGAGAGGAATCTATTTCCTTCGCAGTATATGAGGACTCTGCTGTGTCTCAATGACACTGACATTTGAAGTTTATTCCAGAAGTGATAGAGAACTATATTGGGAGTGATTTCAGCACATGCAGAGC
This sequence comes from Bettongia penicillata ogilbyi, assembly GCA_023548195.1. NCBI lineage: Eukaryota > Metazoa > Chordata > Mammalia > Diprotodontia > Potoroidae > Bettongia > Bettongia penicillata. Next base: position 3,393,391 of record JAJHZJ010000322.1, on the reverse strand, counting down.
TCATTGCAAACTGCCAAACCTTCACGGCCTCCTCAGCTTATCAACAGGAAGTGAGTGTTCCTTGACCCTAAAGGCTTTGGGATTGATGGTATTTGAAGAAAACAGTGAATGAGATTTCCTAACATCTATTCCCAGAATTCAGCTCCTAGGAGTGGGAAGCTGAGCACTCTCAATGAAGTCTTCATTTAGCCTTGGAGCAGGACTCTTTTCCATTGTCCTGGAATCTGTAATGGATAGTGTGCATGGTGCAACAGAAGGAACGTCTGTTCAATCCTCTCTTTCTCTCCCTCTCTCTCTCTCTCTCTCTCTCTCTCTCTCTCTCTCTCTCTCTCTCTCTCTCTCTCTCTCTCTCTCTCTCTCTCTCTCTCTCTCTCTCTCTCTCTCTCTCTCTCTCTCCCTCTCTCCCTCTCTCTCTCTAGCAGTTAGAAGGAATTTCTTACAAATAATTTGGTGGAATTCGGTTAGTTTGATGAGATACAATAAATATTGAGCCAACACAAAATATTTTTATTTTCTATTATACACACAACTTAGTGTTAGTTTCCTCCTTTTTTTTAGAGGGGTGAAGGCAAGCAGAGGGGAAGAACAAACGAGATTTCAGTGGCATAGGGAGCTCCTTTCTGGGGCCTCTACCAGTGTCCATCTGTACCTGCTCTGAAATTTATAGTTTGAGAGAGTTGTCTGAGGGGTGTGTGTGTGTAGGGTGGGGGGTGTGGTGAGACATCAAATCTTCAGCCATTGTATGGCATCCAATGTAAGACTTGAACCCTGGACTTCAGACTCCAAAGCCAGCTCTTAATTTACTATTACATGTGATCTCTCAATTATAGCTTATTGAATTAGTGTGAGAATAGTGAAATAATGTATACAATAATTACTGACTGGGATTGTAACTCAACCACTGCAGAATAACTACTAAATGACTTCCCAGAAAAGCAGGCAGGTCCTTCATCATTATTTTTACTGCTAGACAAAGAGGAACAAATTTGAATATCCTCATTAGTACATTAGTGCAATGACTAATAAAACACTTGAAGGTAGATATCACCAAAGAAGTATCCCCTCCCCCTAAAAAAATCACTTCACAATATGCTGTGCTAGAAGGAAGGCTGGATGTGGAGTCAGAGGGCCGGGGTTTGAATCCCAATTCCTCTTCTAATTCTCACTGTGACCCTGGGCAAATGACTTCATTTCTTTAGGCCTCAGTTCCTTCAACTATAAGTTGAAGGATTCAGAAAGACTAGATGGAATCAAATGTTCCTTCTAGCTTTATATCCGAGAACATTCATTAGGAAAAAGGTTTGTTTTCTTTTTTCTTTATAAATAGTGTGCTGACTTAGAAAATAAATCATCCTATCAACTGAATTTTAACATTGTGGCTAGGGGCATAGTTAATCCTGAGAAATATTTGGAAATCTACTTCATTAGCATTTTATCTGACTAGACACTGTATTTATATCTACCAGCTTAATATATTATAACTGTATACTCATCATCTTGGAACAGGCAATCCAGCCTAACTAAAGCAGCAAGGTACTTTGAGGGAGAGAGACAGGAGGCAGCATATGCCAGGTTGGTTAAACTACCACTTCCTCTTTGATCCTCATATAGGCAGGCCAGAAGGCTGAGCCCCAAAGTCTTATGAATAGCAATTTCCCTACAGATGAGTGGAACTATTTCCAACTCAGCTGTTTGAGCCATTGCACCAAGGGGTGCAAACAACGGTGTGCTGGAGCTGGACTGAAGTGTCTCATAAATTACTTGTTAAGCTTTCAGTTTGAAATTCTGTCTTGTTCAGTTGTTCAGTCATATCCAACTCTTTGTGACCCTTCGGTATAACATGCCAGGTCCCTCTGTTGTCCGCTATCTCTTGAAATCTGTTTAAGTTCATGCTTATTGCTTCCATGACACTACTGATATTATCCTCTGCCATCCTCTTTTCCTTTTGCCTTCAATCTTTCCCAGTATCAGGGTTTTTCCCAATGAGTTCTGTCTTCTCATTGTGTACTCAAAGTATTTAAACTTCAGCTTCAGTATTTGACTTTCCAGTGGATAGTCTGAATTAATTTTTTTAAAGGATTCACTGGTTTGATCTCCTTGCCATCCAAGGGTCTCCTCTCCAGCCCAATTGGAAAGTATTGATTCTGTGGTACTGAGTTTTCCATATAGTCCAACTCTTACAGCCAGGTTACTATTGGGAAAAACAAAACAAAACACAACAGCTTGATTATGCAGACCTTTGCTGCTATAATGTTAATGAGATTTATGTTAATGAGAGTTAAAAATCTTCCCCTCCCCCTATGAAGAGGCTTCAGGCAGAAACCCATTAAGGAAGCTTGGTTAGGCGAAGCTTTTTTTGTAGGAAGACCCATACCTTTTTAAAATTTCTAATGAGGCATTGGGTCAAAAGTGTTGTGATGACCACTGGCTCTGAAAAGGGTATATATACTCTGAGGCGAGGTTTTGCTTTGGGTTTTATTCTTTGGAAGAAGATTCGTGTGTGCCGGAGGAGACTCTGGGTAGTCATTAAGGAGCCCCCCAGTTTCGAAAGCCCAAATGTTGGTGCTTCTCTCTGGTAACTATGTATGTATATAATGGTCAGACTGTTGGATCTGTCTGTTGATCTGTGATGTATGTATTGCTTATGGTCAGAGAGTTGGAAGCCCTGTCTTTTGGTCTGTATTTCTCTGCTTGTATTTTCTCTGTTGATATATGTGATTACGTAAGATTGTTGACCCCTCAAAAGTTGCTTTCCTTTTAGAAAAGCAGATCTAAGAACCTGTGCTAGCAGGTCATCCTGGATATATCAAGGGGCTTGCTGCTACATATGGCACAGTTGGGCAGGACCTACAAACTAAAAGGAAAGCATGAGGACTAGGATAATTGTTGTTTCCCAGTTGTGGTGGCTCTGGTTCAGGAGAAACAGCAGCCTGAGGAAAAACAGGCTAGTAACAATAATCGGAGTGGTTTCCCATGTGCCCAAAATAGAGCACCTGGGAGATAGCCTCTCCTTTCCCCTCCCTATGCCACGAGCATTCCTGAGGAGACAGGTCCAGAGTGGTGGCTGGGGGCGTAAAACAAGCCTGTGGAAGGTGGGGATGACCAGAGTCAAGGCTCAAGTGGATTATCCCCACTCTGGAATGTTCCGGAGGAGTGAAGACCCCGAAAGTGTATTGTATTCAGAGCTCAAGTAGGAGCCATGAGAGCTTGGAATGTAACCATGGCGCAGGAGTACAGAATTGCCTGTGTGCCTTAGTGAGGTGAGAATAAAAGTAGAGAGCTGCATGCATCAGGACTCAGGCAGGAAGTAGGAGTGACCAGCTCCTGTGGGAAAAGGAGAAACCCCAGAGTTCAGAATTCAGCCCTGGAGCAAGTTAAAGACTGAACGGCAAGGCAGGAGTGCTGAGTGTGTTTTTGCTGCGTTTCCCTGGGATGGTTTGGGACCCAAGTGGTGGAGTTGTCTATGGTGGGTGGGGGGAAGTGCTGTGGACCCCCAAGGACTTTACCCTGTTGGCTTTGTTGCCCATCTGCCCCTCAGGACTTGGAAGAAGGGGCTAGACCATTGTTAAGACCCAGACTTGGTTCATTTGAGTCTGCAACAGGAGGCCTGCAATAGCAGTGTGGAGAGAAGCACACACCCGCAAAAAGAACTTCATTTGCATATGGTTTAGCTTTGGATTGAGGAAGGAGGAGCTGGTTGCTCCCTCCTCAAACACTGACCCCCAAAGAATGCTATGTTATATTGTGTATATGCCTTTGTGTGTGCTTAAGGCCTTGTGGCCACTCTGGTAATGAGTTGTTATGTTATTACATATTCTGCAAATGTGAAATTCATGATGTCTTTATTTTGTGGGAATGATGCTGTATTTACTTAAGAAATGTTAATGTCTATTCAGATACAAGTTGCCTATATAATGCACATGAAAGATCTTAGGGCTGAATGTAATGTTAATGAGATTTATATTAATGAGAATTAAAGATCTTCCCCACCCACTAATAGGCCTCCAGTGGAACCCATTATGGGGAGCTTGATTAGGAAGGCTTATTTTGTAGGTAGACCCACACTTTTTGCTAATTTCTAATGAGGCACAGGGTCAGGAAGGTTGTGATGTCCTCTGACTCTGAGGTGAGGTGATGATTTGGGGTTCACTTTTTGGAAGAATGTTCCTGTTCCAGATGAGACTCTGGATAGCCATTAAGGAGCCTCCACCCCATTCCCTCGCCCCTAACTTTGAAAACCCAGATGTTGGTGCTTCTCTGTCTGTATGTAATGGTCAAACAACTGGATCTGTCTGTTGATCTGTGATATATGTGTTGCTTATGGTTAGAGAGTTAGAAGCCCTGTCGGTCTTTCTTTCTCTGCTTGTGTTTTCTCTATTGGTACATATGATTACATAAGATTGTTGACCCCTTGAAAGCTGCTCTCCTTTTAGAAAAGCAGATCTAAGAACCTGTGCTAGCAGATCATCCTGGATGTGTCAGGTGCTTGTTGCTAGATAGTTGGCAAGATGATGTCTCTATTTTTTAGTAAACTGTCCAGATTTTCCATTGCCTTTCTTCCAAGGAGCAAGTATCTTTTAGTTTAATGGCTGCAATTGCTGGTCAGTAGTGATCTTTAAGTCCAAAAATATAAAATCTGACAATGCTTCCATTTCCTCTCCATTTATGCTGGGAAGTGAAGGGACCAGCTGCCAAAATAAAAGTCTGTAATTGCTATAAACCAGGGCTTGAGCTATTGTTTTGTTGATTATCTAGTCTTAAGAAAGTGAGAAGAAAATGTTAATTCAGATTATATTTAAAGCATGTCATGTGTAATTTTTTCCCCTAGAGAGTCAATTGTTAAACATTTACTAGCACAACCCTAATGGAGGAGATGTCTGCTATCACTTCAATCATTAATATCAGCTACTGACCAACTATAACCAATGGACATGTAAACGTTTACCCATGACTTCTGGGAGTAGTAGTGTTCCACATCCCACCTTTTTCTACCCTGGTCCCTATAGCCACCATCCAGGAAATAATCCCTGTAGAGAAAGTGTCAGCCATCATTACTGCCATTACCAGTAGCAACTGTTAATCAATAGAAGCTACTCATCAGGCCAACCAAAGACCTCTGGGAATAACAGTAGCCCGGAAGTCACGGACCCACCTTCCAGCCTAGGCCCATCCCCTATACACCAAGGAAGTTGTGTCCTGGACACTTGTTGTAGCCTCTGCCTCCTTAACAACTACGACTGACCTGGGGGAAAAAAGGTCTGGAAAAAAAAGAAAAAAAACAACTTGCCACCAAAGTCTTTAGCATCTTCAAATTGTTCAGCATCAGAAATGGATCAGGTTTGCTTCATGGAAATCACGTTAAGAAGCTGTATAATGTTCTATTTTGCCTCTACACCCTAAGGACCATGTGATCTTTCTATCTTACTTACTAGAATCTCACATATAACATATACAGTGTGTGTATATATATATTTATATATATATATAAATATATATATACACACACACATATATATGTATATATATGTGTGTGTATGTATGTGTGTATATATATATATATATATATATATAGTACAGGACACACACACACATCACACATACACACACAATCTCCCTTCATACTTGTGAACAGTTTGAGAGCAATAACTATCTTGCTTTGCTTCTTAATGCCTAGTATTTACTTAGCATGTTCACACATATACTAGGCACATTATAGATTTTTTTTCCCTTGTATTCTTCACAGTATCATAGACATAGATCTCAGGACTATAGAAGTCATCTAGTCCAATACTCTCATTTTACAAATGAGAAAACTGAGGCCCAGGGTGGCAAAGTGACTTGCCCAAGGTCACACAGGTGGTGTCAGGGCCAGGATTTGAACCCAGATTCTCTGACCTCTACAGTCAGTGATCTTTTACTATAGAAGAAAGAAATATATATATATATGTATATACATATATATATATACATATATATGTATATTTTGAAGCAATACAGGGTGGTTTGTGTTAGTATGAGAATTAGATAATATAAAGCAATATGCTGCTATTTGTAGAATCTGTTATCTTGGTTGTAATTTGGCATGCCAGAGTATCCAGATGAAAGATAGAAGGTAGGTCATTGAAATGGTTTATTACCATATGCCAAATCCACAAATATATGGAACTATCCAGGAGACTGACTCAATGTCTTACTTTTCTTCAGGATATTTGGGATATTGAAATCAGAGTTGGAAAACTGTAGATTCTCAGAGCTAGAATGGAAGATATCTAGCCCAACACACATGTGAAAAGGAATATCCTGTACCACATGTCCAACAAATGGCTATCCAGTATTTGCTTGAAGAACTTTAAGAAAAAATAGCTCACTAATTTCAAGAGTAGTCCACTCCATTTTGAGATAGCTTGAATTATCAGGAAAATGTTCCTTACACCAAACCTAAATCTTCCATGAAGTCCTTCAAAGCTATTGTTTCTACTTTTGTCATTTGGAGCCAAGCAGAAGCAGTTTAATCCCTTTTCTATATGACAGTTTTCTAAATATTTAAAGTCATCTACCGTGTTTGCCCTCGCCACTGTACATACTCTTTTCTCCTGTATCAGTCACTGTACTAAATGCCAGAGATATAAAGAAAGGCAAAAGACAGTCCCTCCTCTCAAGGAGTTTACAGTCTTCTTTGCAGCAAGCATCCCTAGTTACTTTTTATCCTCTCATGTCATGATCTGATGTAGACCCAAGCTACGTAACCATAAGGCTAATCATTTTGGCGTTTCATGGTGTGATTCCACTTAATGCTGCTTTTGTCGTGTTGTGTTGTGTCTACACTACGTCACCGTATATCTTCTATCCTAAAAATGCAGCAGGCACTTATGGTCCCACTTCCATCACTAAGCAGCAGGGAAGATTTAAACTATTCTGCTTTTTAACTTGATGGGTTTGCTCCTCCTCAGACATCCTGGTGGTCCCTGCTTCTGGGAGCTCCCCACACTGGTGCCTGCTAGACATAGTGTGAGCACCCAATTGGTTTTTGCCTTCTATTCAGAATCCTGAGCTTAAGAAATTCACCAGTCACAGTCTCCTGAGTAGCAGGGATAACAGATGTGTGCCATTACCTTGCTTATTTCTAATGCCACTCATCCCCCTGTCTCCACCCTTGCACCCTATTGCATTTTTGGTAAAGTTGTGAATTTACTCCACCATACTGAAAAAATGATTTATAATCATATTACAGAAGTGATTAAAATTGCCATGCTTTTTAACCAGAAACCTCACTATTAGGCATAAAAAGAACCTCATGGAGGTTAATGACAAAAATTAATACTGTCTGATAGTAAACTATAATGACCATACTGAAAGTGACCACTAGATAGCCTTTAGTCAGGGAATATCCAGAAATATCTATTTTATTCTTGAAAATTTCCTACTGCTATGTACACCAACTCTACAGCATCCCTTGGCAGCCTATTCCATTCTTTTACTGTCCAGGTGGTCCACAAGTTGTTGCTTATGTTCATGAAAATCTCTCCCACAAACACTGACCAACTAGTGGTAGTAGAAGTGGTTCACAAGTATCCTCAGTAAAGTAAATGCTGATCAGGAGCATCTTGGGATTTAATTTAGAAGAATCTCCATTATACTGCTATGTGTTTTCACCGCAGTCCAGTGTCACCCAATATTGGCCTGGGGCAAATAGACTATTTGGGGTGTCTTTTTTCAACAAATTAGCATTTTAATTAGAAACTTTGCCTCTATATGGTAGCAGGGTGGGCCCTAGGCAAAATTGTGAAGGAGGCATGTTTTCCTTTGGCATACCTCCTACCTCTTCCTGTACTCCTTTCTTCCTTCTTACTCTCCCTTTTTCTAAGTACCCAGTTCTATTATGTTGCTTGGTGGACTCCTTCTAAGAAAAGTATTTGATAAAATTAATTCACACCTAGATGCCAATCATTAAATATTCCACTCCTTAGGAATATTGGGCTCTTAAAAGAGGATCACTTAAGGGAGTGTTTAATAAGAGAATGCATCATTGATGAGGGAATTTCAAGCATCAGCAATAAATGACAAAACAGAAGGTTCCTGGAATCCATCCAACGTGAAACGTAGGTGACTACATATTCCACCTATACATAAAGCCAGACGCAATGGCAGAAACAAAACAAAACTTGTTTGAAAGGCGTTTTTGGATAAAATATTATGGAATAAGGATCTAATTTTATCTTAAAGAAGTTAATATCTATAATCATATATATGTTTATTCCTTTCCTCACATTTATTTGACGCAAGTTCAGTGAGAAAATAGTTGTTTGTGAGCAAGTAAAAATCAAAGGACATTTAGCAGAGTCATCCAAAGTAAATGTATCTGCCCACCTTGTTTAACTCTTACAATGTGCACAGTAATAATTTTATTCATTGACTTAAGTCAAAGTAAGGAAATGTAATTCATCTGAAGTATTCTATATGTACAACCATTTCAAAAACAGGTCATTAGTATGGAATTTCTCTAAAAGTAGGTTAGCTTATACTACACGTTGGTGTAAAATAGTATGTTTTATTAAAAACTGGAATATTTTGGCTGCTTTGTGAAAAATTATATTACATTTTTGCTACAAATTGAGAAGCACTATAACCTTACCAATATAAGACTATATCTTAAGGCAAAGTTAAAATATTATTTTAAAATTAGGCACAGCTACTGAGTATTTCATTTCAAACTGAGCCCCTAGATAGTTGCTTCTTTTTCATAGAATTACCGTTATCTTATATTTCAAAGATGTAATCTAGCCCATCCTCCCAACCTGTCAGTGCACATATTTCCTCATGATATCTTTAAACAGGTAGGTGGTCATCTACACAAATGCTTCCTCTAAACAAATACTTCCTGTGATGGGAAAGCCACTATCTTGGGTGACAGTTCATTCCATTTTGGAACAACTCAAATTATTAGGAGGTTCTCTCAAACACAATCACTTACTTTCTCTCCCCAAAATCGGTGCAAATCCCCCTACCAATAGTTCACACTCTGATGTCACTTCTGGGTTTATAAATAAAAATGCCAGTGACAGCAAGTAGGACCTATGTGAAAGTATTCATTAAAAGGAAAAGGATTCATGTACACAAAAATAATAGCTCTTTTTGTGGTGCCAAAGAACTGGTGTCCATAAATGGGGGAATGGTTGAACAACATATAGTATAGAAATTATTATTATGCTAGAAGAAATGGCAAAAAAAAATCTTCAGAGAAACCTGAGAAGACCCATATGAACTGATGAAGAATTGAGAGAACAATTTACATAATTAAAAACATAGCATAAACAACTTGGAAACATTTAACAATTGTCTCAGTGAAATGGCCAATCATGACTATAGTGTGCCAGCAATAAAAATGGCACCAACTTCCCAACAGAGAGGTAATAAATTTAATATATGCACAATGAGATGTACATTTTTGAACAGAGTTAGTGTAGTGATTTCCTTTGTTGGGGTTATTGGTTATAAAGTATTTGTTTCCAAACGGGGGAAAAATAAATGCTTGTTAAAAATAAAATAAAAAATATACTCTCACTAGACATAGTATAATGAAAAAAGTTTGAAACAAATTATGTCCAAAGACAACGTACAACAAATTGTGGTATGTGAGTGCAATGGAGTTTCATTGTGCCATTAGAACAACAAATTTGAAGAGTCTTTGAAATATGTTCGTGGAAAAGATACAAAATGATACAGAGCAAAATTGTATATTGTATAAATAAAGAACACAGACAATGATGCCAAGAATATGAATGAAGCTCACGCTAAAAGGAAAAAAAAAACAAGTCAAATGCAACAGATCAAATTATTCAAGTTTTCGTACATCATTTCTTTCTATGGATGCAAACTAAACAAGTATCATAAGATACGTACTATATCATCAGTCACAATCAGGCTTTTAGAAAGTTTTCTATTTTCAAGGAATATTTCTGAAGAGTCTTTGGGTACTTGTTTGGAATGTCTGTTATATCACAAGAAATTAATCTTTAAAAAACCCACATATCTCTTGCCTGCTATCTCAAGTGCCTATACCTTCATATAACTTGACACCAGTAACAAAGGTACTTACTAATACCTGTTAGGTGGGTTGTGATGACCAAAGAATTCATCAACCAATAATCAGCCTCTTGATGCTGGGCTTGATGCTGTCATCATAGCTAGAATGATCTTCAGAAAACAAATGTTTGCTGATAGGACTGCATGCAATACTTTTCCCAAGGGGTAGATGCTGCTAGAGCTTGCATTCGTCCTTCATTGCCAAAGAAGACCATGCCATCAGAGAAATGATGACATAATTTGCACTTGACTTTGTTTTCAGTGAGAGAGGGCTGGGCAGGTCACCAGCCTCACTTCTCCTGCAGAGCCATCTGAATCCAGTGGCCAAATATTCATCAAGATTACTGGAGATGACCCAGGATGCACTGGGAGACCTTGGCCTCTTTAGGCCAAGGTCTATGCAGGTACTCACATAGGGTGAGGTAATGGCCATTCATTGAATAGGGCTGTTTAACGGGTAGTCAGGGCATGGCCTCTTTAAGGAGGCAAAGAAAAGAAAGACATCAGGCTGGGAGGGAAACAGCAACAGTTACTACTGATAATCACTCTTAATCCAGTAGAGTCCGGAAGAGAGCCTTTAGGCAGGGGGCAAGGGCCCCATGGTGTCTGAGCTTCACAGTGCTGTAGGTTTAAGGTTCATGGAAGGGAAGGAGAGGAGAGGGAAAGTAGCCAGTAAAACGCAAGTCATTTGGCATCTTTTGGCCATCCAAATTTACCTTCCTTTGGAGAGGAGAAGGATGGGCAGGGGGCGACAGACAGCAGAGGAGGAGCTTATACATTCTTGGAATGTCATTTGCAAAACCCAGTTCCTCTCCCTACATCTCTAGGGCATCAGAATAGAATTTTTAGAGCATTTGACTGCTTCATAAAAAAGTCCCAAATTGTTGATAGCTGTATCCTGGAAGCATATCACTGAGGCACAGCTATGTCTACTTCCCCATTTCTGTCAAAGAAACCAACATCCTTCTAGGACCCAGGCATTATCCATGATTTCTCAGTCTTCCTCACATCATATATCCATTGTAGCCAAACTTTACATCTCTCACTTCTGATGCCCTCTCTCCATGTTTACATCTACCAACTTAGTACAGACCTTCTTTACCTCCCCTTTAGATGACTGAAGCAGCCATATACCTTCTCTCTCTGCCTTAAGTGTCTCATCCCTACAGCTCATCTTAGATATACTGTGGCCAAAGTAATTTTCTTTAAGAAAAGATCTGATCAAGTTACTGAAGCACCTGTTGACTTTAGAATGAAAAGAAAAACTATTTAGCCTTTAAAGTTCTGTACAATCTAATCCCAACCTAACTTTCAAAACTTATTAGCCATTTTTCTCCCTCTTGTCCTCAGTGTTCTATCGAGATCTAGCCTTTTCTTTGTTCTTTGATCATGACACCTCATTTTCTGGTGCTTTTAATTGAGTGTCCTCCAAGCTTGGAATGTACTTCTGACTTACACTGCCTCACAGTCGCTTTCTTCCTATAAAATGAGGCTTAAACACCATCCTTAGCAGAGAGTCCTTCCTATTCCTCCAAAAGGTATTGTCCTCCCTCCTATAGTAATTTGTATTTAACTACTCTCTGTAGGAAAATAAAACACACACACACACACACACACACACAAAGATACAGAAGCACACACATATATATATATATATGTAATTGCTATATTAATGCTATATGTACTTTTACATGTATTTGGTTTCTCCCCCAATAGAATATAATCTCCTTGTAAGTAGGGATCATCTCCTTCCTTGTATTTGTATTTCCAGTACATAGTAGAGAGCCTGGCACATGGTGGGCACTTAGTAATTGATTTATTTCAACTTGCATATCCCTCACACAAAAGTAACCTCAATATTGTTTGAGTTTTTATAAGTGGAAATGACAATTATTCATAGAACCTCGTAAAATAGATGAGAATTATTCCAGATAAATAAGAAATTTCAAAAAAAATGAATGTTATACTTTTATTGAATGAAGGGAAAACTATATAATCTATATAGGTCATAGAGATATGAGAGAATGACCTATGATTTCATTGGAATATGGAAATTCCAGGTGATTAAGCTCCTTCTACTAATGCAGCTCAATCTCTTATCAGCAGCCTATAGTTAGAGAAAGTTGCCTGGGAGCAATAAGAGGTTGAATGACTTGCCCAGAGTCACATACCTAGTCTGTGTCAAAAACAAAACTTGAATCCTGCCTTCTTAGTTTGGAAACTGGCTCACTATCCACTATGCCACACATTGTAATGTAATGTCAGGAATATGAAATATTTATGAGAAAAAAGCATCATTCTAATATTTTGTAATTTTTCCTTTCTACAGTACTTAGTAAGAGTTTCTTGGTAAATGGTATAATTTCTCCTCAAGTATGTTTCACTTGACAAAAGAACTTTCAGCTGTAAGATGCCAATTTTTATCTTTCCTGAGCACATTGATGAGAATTCTGAATAGTGCTTTCAGTTATCTTCATTTACAAAAGCAAGATAATGCTTTTTCAAATATATTTACAAATATCTGGAATATGTATTTGAATTATTCAATGATTTTAAAAATTATAACGATTCCTAGTTTAAAAAGGATTAAATGGGTAAATGTAGTAGAAGATGTCAAATCAGGCTCTTGCTATGTCTTCACATTAGCATAGTTCTATAAAGTTGGTGGCACTAACTTTGGCCCCTTTCCTTCTGCCCCTGACTAGCTCAGTGACATAGCTTCCTTATAGCACAGAGATTGAGGAAACAAGCCAAGACCATGTGCACCTAATCACGTCTCACAGAAGGCAGGGAATGAGCTTCTGAGGCACAAAAACACAATTACTTCAGTTGGTTGACAGTATCTCACCACAGGGTCACTAACTCTTCAGAAGTAAGTTGCAGTTTATCAGGTATTTCCATGTTTCTCCTCAACTGAATGTAGAGTTATTCTGGTTTCTTCAACTATTCTCCAGGATTGGTTGAATCTATCTATCAGCAGATTTCTTCTTTTTTTTCTTACCTTTGTGTTTCTTCTTTATTCAAAGATTGCTGTCCTCTTCTGAGGAAATAGTAGGAAGTCGTGCTGTCTTCTAAGAAACTTTAAGACATCCACATGCTAAAACAGCATCTCTCTCAAATGACTAAAACGCCATGGTCTATACCGATTATCCTTCATCCTAAGCCATCAGAGGGCTTTATGTTGCAAAACCACGAGAGATTTCATATTATTCTTCTCATGACTTTACCAAATGTGATGATTCTGAAACCATTGGTAAGTTTCCTTTTCCTAAAATAGTCATTAAATGAATCTAGTTTTCTCCACATCAAAGGCAGAGTAGGCTGTGCATCTTAAATTGTGTTTCTTTTGATGCTAAAGAATGGGGTTTGGAGAGGATATCTTGATTTCTTCCTCTTCATCTCCTTAAAGCCTCCAATCATCCAAGAAAAGGAGAAAAAAAGAGAACAGTGTTGCCCTCCCTGAATATCTTTAAAGCACAGGACATATATTGCTTTGATTACTAATTCATGGTGATATTACACTTTTCCACATGTTGACATTCAATACTTAGTAAGGGCTTTTATTGGATGCCACTAAGTGAAGCATTTGGCTACAGTGACATGGCTATGCAATGATCTATTGGGAAGAGAGAGAACCTTTTCTTTTCCTATACACAGGCTCTGTATGACCAAAAGGAAGAGTCAAGCTTAATGTGAATATTTATTTATTGGCCATAATAGCATTTATCAGTTTTGGTGCACACAGATTTAGCAGTAAGATTTTATCCGTGGGTCTAGGAATGCTAGATTCTAGATTCTTTTCAGCCAATCCATGCTACAGGTCATCTAGCTTCTAGAGGTAATGACTGACTAGGAGTAACTTGCTGATTTTCAGCTCAGACAGAGTTCTGGCAATAGGATATATTTCATAGACAATAAAAGTTTCCATCAAAGTTTCCATGACCTTTTGGTTGCTCTTCTATCTATAACTCCTAAATATTTGACTCAGAAAACTCTCAAAGAAATCAAAACCCAACAGCTTCAGAAGGAAGGTTTTAGATATGTTCATTGGTAAGATTGTTCAGTTTCTCAACTAATGATAACAGTCTAACAGAATAACATTGCTAGTATATCCATGATATAAACAAGCCAATGTCTTGCTATGTGTAGGATACTGGTGGGGGAATTCAGTGGGGTAGATTAAGCTGGAGGGAAAGAAACAGGAGTAGGTAAGTGGGAGTTTATATCTGGACTGAAGGCATGCCTTTATATATATAATGGGAAATTCTTCTTAATTGTACAACGATTTCTGAATGTATGATAAAGTTGCCATAATAATAAGGCAGGGCAGTCTGGTTTTGGGAGTAACAAGGCAATCAATTACTCTGCAAAGTCCTTAGAAGGAAAGCCATGAATCTCTCTTTTTCCCTCTATGGCTTAAATACAGTATATAAAATCAGAAGTGACCAAGATCTCTGAGTTCATATTCTTCAAATGTCCTCAAAATTTGTGCTGCATAACTGATTTTGTTGGCAAGAAGCAGAGCAAAAAATGAAAACCCCCTTTATGTCTGAGCATTCTGTCTCTGAAGGTGTAGCATTTTCGGGAGGATTACTCTGTGTATCTAGTTCCTCTGATTGTGCATTATATGTGTTTCTGGGGAGGCCTTAGAGTATTCACTGGCAAAATGCTGGAAACAGAAAACATAGAAGGGTTTAGATCCTGAAGTTTTCTGCATGACAAGATCAGCAACACTTCTATCTTTGACTTCCTGTTTGGGGACCCTTCCTTATTTTCTTGGGAATGGCTATGTCAGAGGCCATGGAGTATAGTTCTGAGGAAGAATTTCAGGAGCTGTTTAGTTAGCACTTATTAGTATAGAATTCAGTAGATTCTTTCCATTTCCATTTTACCCTCTGGTTCTAGAAGATCAGGGCAGTTTTCCTTGAAAGATGATGTCTAGGCTCTTTTATTGATCATGGCTTTCAGATAGCCCAATAATTTTTAAATTGTCTCTCATCGATCTATTTTCCAGGTCAGTTATTTTTCCAACGAGATATCTCACATTGTCTATTTTTTCATTCCTTTGGTTTTGTTTTATAATTTTTTGATGCTTCATAAAGTCATTAGCTTCCATCTGTTGCATTCTGTTCTTTAAGGAATTGTTTTCTTCAGTGAGCTTTTGGACATCCTTTTCCATCTGGCTAATTCTGCTTTTTACGGCATTCCTTTCCTTATTTACTTTTTGGATCTCTTTTGCCATTTGGATTAGTTTGTTTCCTTCAACATTTTTTGGGTCCCCTTTAGGAAGCTGTTGACTTGTTTTTCATGATTTTCTTGAATCACTCTCATTTCTCTTCCCAATTTTTCCTCTGCTTCTCTTACTTGATTTTCAAAATCCTTTTTGAGCTCTTCCATGGCCTGAGACCAATTCATAGCTTTCTTGGAGGCTTTGGATGGAGGAACTTTGACTTTGTTGTGTTTTTCTGTTTGTACATTTTGGTCTTCCTTGTCACCAAAGTAAGATTCTTTTTCCAGGTTTTGCTCATTTCCCCAGTCATTTGCTTGACTTTTCAGTTCTTTGTCTGTAGTTCTTTGCTTCCAGTGGGGGTGGGGGAGTGTACCATCAGCAGCTTGATTCCCCCACAATCTGTCGGTCTAGAACTCCACAAACAGCCACTGCTCCTACTGCCGCTGCAGCTGCTGCAGGCTCCTCCACTCCCTCTACCACCTTGGCTGGGGCTGCGACTGAACCAATCTACTCTTTCACACAAGGCCCACAGATTTTTTCCACTGACCTTCCAGCCTGTCCTGGGCATGTTGGGGTTGTAAAGTCTGGAAATTGCCACAGGTACCAGGGATTCAGTCCCCCAGAGGCCTGCTCAGGTCCAGTCTGTGCCAGCATAGCCCATGTTGGACTGTGCTCTGCTCCCAGTGTGGCACAATAGACACTTCTCATTGATCTTTCAGGCTGTCTTGGGCTGGGGATTTGCTTCACTCCATCACTCTGTGGGTTCTGCAGCCCCAGGGTATATTTAGAATCATTTTTACAAGTATTTGGCTGGACTTCGAGGGAGAGCTCTAGCTTCTACTCAGGCATCTTGGCTCTGTCCCCTATAGATCTAAGTCTTGAAGAAAACCGGGTAATCCAAGCTTAGAAGTGAGGAAGCAGGGCATTACAAACAATAGCGATAACCAGTAAAAAGGAGGAGGAGACAAGAGATGGAACTTCCTATTTCAAGAATAGCCAATAACTCAGAATGGCCATACCATGGAGAACATCTAAGAGAATAATGAATAAGTGGAATGGAAAGGCAGGAAGGGACTGGTGGACATGAGTGGACCTTTTATTTAATCCTAGAAAGAAGAGGGAGACTTCGGAATTTACCGGATGGGGTTGGAGATGACATTTTCAGAACTGTGCTTTAACAAAATCGAGTTGGTGACTGGCTACCTTTCCATAGTTTTAATAGGTAGGAAATAATCATTTGTATAGTGCTTTTTAGGTTACTAATTGCTTTTGCATACATTATCTTATTTAGTCTATGAAAACTGAACTGTAGATTAGGCAGATTTTATTATCCCCATTTTACAACTGAGTGAACTAAGGCTTACTAAGGCTAAAAAATATTTTGTGCAAATTAAACAGCAATATCCAGCTAAGACATGAATGTAGGTCTTTCAAGTCTAAGCCCAGGACTCTTTCAAGTTTACCGGCATACCAGTATGCATTGTGAATGAGTGACATAGCAATGTGACTGGCCTGTTTGATAAAGTATTCCAAACTTGTTGCCAATGTAAAATATCAGTAGGGAAATGGCAGTGATGTTACTACATTTACGTGAGGCAAGAAGCCTGATTTTTCTACCTGTTAACTGCATAAATTTGAATGTCACTAAACCACACTCTACCTTAGTTTTCTTAGCTAAAAAAAAGATTATTTAATAACTTTTCCTCCTAATTCATGGAAAACATTCAAATGGCAGGCAAGCATATTTTGAAAACTTATGGAGTTCTATAAAATTGCACAATATTAAGTGAAAAGAAGCTAAATTGGAAAAAAAGAAAAAAAGGAGAGAATTTAAAAAGAAAGGAAAAAGGAAAAAGAAAACAATGCATTATGAAGGATTAACGGAGCCTGAGATTGCTTCTTTACATAATGGACCAGACAGTGCTTGACTTCTCTGATGACAGAACCCTCATTAGGAAGACTTTCTCCACAGGTCTAAAATTACCTCACCATTGACTTCTAGCTGATCTACTCTAAAAAGGTTACTTTGGATCTGGAAAGCAGTGATTAGGAGACTTCTAGAGATTATAGCCCCCAAAAGAAACTTAAAGGGGAGAGAAACAATCAGAGTAAGCCATGTAAAGACTCTCTTGTAATGTAAAGTCATGAAAAACCTTTAAAAAAAAGCTATT
The DNA here is from genome assembly GCA_023548195.1 of Bettongia penicillata ogilbyi. NCBI lineage: Eukaryota > Metazoa > Chordata > Mammalia > Diprotodontia > Potoroidae > Bettongia > Bettongia penicillata. The sequence continues at coordinate 3,375,907 of JAJHZJ010000322.1, read as the reverse complement.
TGGAAATTGCAATGGCATCTTACCATCTTTGACCGAGTTAGGAGGATGAGATTGTTAGAAAACCCGATATCCCTGAAAGATTATTTCACTATTTTATCTCTTGTATAGACTGAGATTTCCCAGAAATTTTTAGCCTTGAACCATTGAAAAAGGTGGAGAAACTCAGAGGGTAGGGAAAGAGAGGGTATTGCTGGAGAATAGTAATAGATTATTCAGTATGTTAAATTTGGAAGATTCCCCTCTAAACCTTAGTGGTCATCCATTATGACAATAAGGCATGGGGCCTCTCAAAATATGAGTCAGTGTCTTAGTAAAATAACAATAGTGACAATCTCTAGCTTCATGGACAAAATTGTCGTTTGTCCTTCCAATTTGACTATTTGCTATGTCATGACAAACAATAGCATTCTTTCAATATTCTCAGTAAGATTACAAAATCAGTGACTAATGCTAAACAAACATAGCCTTTTTTGTCACATTGGACATCTGACATTTGTAATAAGACTTGGAAAAAAATCAGTTCAATTTACCATCTTTGGAGACTGCTGAGCAATATACCCAGCTTGGAGAGAGTGAAGAGAAGTTTGTCCTCCAGAGCCTTCAGGGTTTCTCCCAGTTGGATCAGAAGCCATTTCTCCAAGCTGTGCTTATTACTCAGTGTGTAACATGACCTATGCACAAATAAGATAAAGTTTAATGGAGGATTAGCCATAGGTTGGAGATAATACCATAGAATTCGTCACTCTGTCCCTTCCCTGTGTGGCATACCCTTTTGGAGACTATAATGGTGCATTTTAGATGGTTGATCATATCTCTGAGTAGAGATGCAATGTTCAAGCATTTTGCAATGGAGCCCATGCTCATCAAGCAGAATCTAAGTGCAGTGATGTGGCTTATTAAGTATTACCTTTATATAAAAATGGCTTTTGTTTTAAAGATATTAGATACCCTGAATTAGCAAAATGCCACTTCCAAAAACATAATTTATCTACTTGTTGTTAGAAAGTATGTTGTCCAAAAATAATCTGGAATTTTAGTGGACTGCAAGCTAAATACGAATCAGCAATTATGATCTATCTGTTATACAACAGGAACCCTCCAACAGTACAGATCATAAGATCTTTTAGCTATAACTTGAAGTTTCATGAGTTCCAGAGTGGCCCTTAGACACATAGCTACTAAGTAATAGTGGTCAAATTCAAACCCAGTTCTTGCTGACCCATTGTTCTATCTACCCTATTACATTGTGTCTAAGCAATCCAAAAGAGCTAATGAAATTGGAGCATGAATTAAGAGTCTCATAATATACAGGAATAAGAAGACAGATAAGTCTGAGTGCCTGGTCAAACGATATCTACAATATCCTGCTTGGTTCCCCATGTCACATTGAAAAGCTACTACAATGACAAACTGTAGAGCGACCTGAAGGCTAACAGGGTGACAAAAGTGTTTGAGGTCATGGCATATGAGGAGGAATATTTGAAGGAGAAAAGTATACTAGTGGATGTATGGTAACTATCTTGAAGTATTTAAGAGCAAAGAGAGAGATTATATTTGTTCAGTTCACTTTTAATGAAGAAACCTGGGAGCAATAGATATGGTTTCCAAAGCAGCAGATTAATGCTTTATGTAAGAAAAAAAAGAACTTTCTAATAACTAGCCTTCCAAAAGTGTAATGAACTTTCTTAATAGGTTATGTCCTCCCCCTCATTAGAGGTCTCCAACAATGATTAGATGGCTATTTAATATTTTTCTTCAGGTATGCTGTTGACTGCATAACCATTGAGATTCCTTCACTGATGACATACTGAGATTCTCATTGGGAGAAAAATTGTCTCATGTATGTAACAAAATCCTCCACTAAAGTCCCACAACTATAATTAATTGTTTTATAGAGGTGACCCAACTCAAAGGCTATTCTGGGGCTCTTCAAATTTTTCTGGTCCTACCAAACTTTAAAAAAGCTTCAAGAATGTTATAGTTATAGACAACAGACTGCTGTTATCTGAGGACCATGTACTAATTCATAAAAGGATTGTAATCTATAAAGACAGAAGTACCCACAAAATCACATGTCCATGAGGCATATAGCTATACAATGCCATACTTTCAACGCTGCCATTGAGCCCTGTTCACAAGCATCAAATCAATCAATCTCTACCTACTTCGGGCTTGTCATTGTGTTAGGCATGTAGGTTCCCAAAGTGAGCAATACTGTCCCCTGGGGGGTTCTGGAATGAACCAGGAGGCAGTACTAATTTGAAATGATGTAAATTGTTATCATAAAAGAGATTCACAAGTGACTCATCCAGTATTGTCTCAAGAATGTTCTCTACTTATACCTCCCATACCGAGTCTTACAACTGCAAGAAGACCTGATCTCATACTTTACTGAGAAATAATATATTCGGGGGCAGAGTCAAGATGGTGGAGTAGAAGGACTCACTGTGTGCTGGCTCCGAACCCACAGCCCATGCATTTAATGTAAGAAGAGCTCCCCACAAGTTCTGGATCATTGCAGGGTGTGCAGAAACACAGTGGAAGAGATTTCCATTCCAGAGAGCCCTGGAGAGCAGTCCCCAGGGTCCATCGCGCCCCAGAAAGCAGACCCCACCCCAGCGCCGCCCTGGCCCCGGCCCCAGAGAGGCTGATCCGAGCAGGCTTCAGGGACGGAAGCTCCGGCGGCCGGGAAGTTCCCTCCGCCCACAGACTCTACAGGTCAGTGAGAGAGACGGCTAGCTGGCTGAGAGGGGAGCAGGGTGTCTCCGTGACTCAGGTCCCATCGGGAGGAAGCAGCGGAGGCAGAGGCAGGGGCAGGAAGCGGCGGAGGCCCCCCGGGACTCCCTGAGCAGGCAGAATCTTCATTACTGAAGGTCTCTGCATAAAGCCCCTCAGGGAACTGAGCCTGGGAGGCGGCCCTGCCCCCACCCCAGCACCAGAACTGAAGTTCATGTTGAGTGGTGGCCGCTCCTGCCACGGAAAGTCCATTTGAATCTCAGACCCCAAGCACTAGCTGGGCGGATCTAGGCGGGGGTAGACAGGAATCTCAGAAATCAAGTAACTGGCTGGGAAAATGCCTAGAAAAGGGAGAAAAAATAAGACTATAGAGAGTTTTTTTGAACAGATACAAATGATCCTGACTTTTGGATCTGATGACGAGGACATATTCTTGCCATCAGGGAAAGACGTGGAGGAAGGGGCCTCGGTACCCCAGATATCACAGGGGGATGTCGGAGGGACTCAGGCCATGGAAGAGCTCAGAAAGGATTTTGAAAAGCAAGTTAGACAGGTGGAGAAAAAACTGGGAAGAGAAATGAGAGAGATGAAAGAAAAGTATGAAAAACGGATCAATACCTTGGTAAAGGAGACCCAAAAAAATGCTGAAGAAAATAACACCTTGAAAAATAGGCTCACTCAATTGGCAAAAGAGGTTCAAAAAGCCAATGAGGAGAAGAATGCTTTCAAAAGCAGAATTAGCCAAATGGAAAAAGAGGTTCAAGAGCTCACTGAAGATAATAGTTCTCTCAAAATTAGAATGGAACAGATGGAGTCTAATGACTTTACGAGAAACCAAGAAATCACCAAACAAAACCAAAAGAATGAAAAAATGGAAGATAATGTGAAATATCTCATTGGAAAAACAACTGACCTGGAAAATAGATCCAGGAGAGACAATTTAAAAATTATGGGACTACCTGAAAGTCATGATCAAAAAAAGAGCCTAGACATCATCTTCCATGAAATTATCGAGGAAGACTGCCCTGACATTCTAGAACCAGAGGGCAAAATAAGTATTGAAAGAATCCATCGATCACCACCTGAAAGAGATCCAAAAAGAGAAACTCCTAGGAACATTGTGGCCAAATTCCAGAATTCCAAGCTCAAGGAGAAAATCTTGCAAGCAGCTAGAAAGAAACAATTCCAGTACTGTGGAAATACAATCAGGATAACTCAAGATCTAGCAGCTTCTACATTGAGGGATCGAAAGGTGTGGAATAGGATATTCCAGAAGTCAAAGGAACTAGGACTCAAACCAAGAATCACCTACCCAGAAAAACTGAGTATATTACTTCAGGGGACAATATGGTCTTTCAATGAAACAGAGGACTTTCAAGCATTCTTGATGCAAAGACCAGAGCTGAAAAGAAAATTTGACTTTCAAACACAAGAATGAGAAGAAGCATGTAAAAGTAAATAGCAAAGAGAAGTCATAAGGGACTTACCAAAGGTGAACTGTTTACATTCCTACATGGAAAGACAATATTTGTAACTCTTAAAACTTTTCAGTATCTGGGTAGTTGGTGGGATCACACAAACACATGTACACACGTGCATGCACACACACATACACACATGCACACACATGCAGAGACAGAGAGCACAGAGTGAATTGAATAGGATGGGACCATATCTTAAAAGAAATTAAGGTAAATGGTGAGAGAGAAAGGTAGGGGGGGAGAGAGGGTGAAATGGAATGGGGTAAATTATATGTCATTTAAGAGGCAAACAGGAGACCTTTTAGTGGAGGGAAAAAGAGGAGACCTGAGAAAAAAAACAAGAAGTTTACCCTCATAACATTTGACTAGGGGAAGGAATAGAATGCACACTCATTTTGGTATGAAAACCTATCTTACAGTACAGGAAGATGGGGGAGAAGAAGATGGGCGGGGGGGGGATGGTGGAGGGGAGGGCAATGAGAGAGGGGAGGAGTTTGAAGTCAACACTCAGGGAGGGACAGGATCAAAAGACAGAACAGAAACAATGAGGGGCAGGATAGGATGGAGGGTAATTCAGTTAGTCTTACACAACACGACTATTATGGAAGTCCTTTGCAAAATTACACAGATAGGCCTATATTGAATTGCCTGCCTTCCCAAAGGGAATGGGTGGGGAGGGAGGGATGGGGAGAATTTGGAACTCAAGTTTTAGGAACAACTGTCTAGTATTGTTGTTGCTACTAGGGAATAAGAAATACAGTTAATGGGGAATAGAAAGTCATCTGGCCCTACAGGACAAAAGAGAAGATGGGGACAAGAGAAGGGAGGGATGACAGAAGAGAGGGCAGATTGGAGATAGGGAAAATTAGATTTCTAGGTGTATTGGGGTGGGGGGAAGGGATAAAAAGGGGAGAAAAAATTGGAGCCCAAAATTTTGTGAAAATGAATGTAAAAAGTTAAATAAAAATTAAAATTAAAAAAAAAAGAAATGATGAAATGATGTAAATTTCAAAAGCAAAATAAACAAATGTTAAAGAGTTAAAGAAAGTAGATGTGGGGGGCACTAAGTTTCTCAAGGGGATGGTAGGCCAAGTAAGTTTGGGAACCTCTGTCAACTGTGGATATAAGTAAAAAAAATGAAACCACCACTACTCTCAAAGAATTAACCTTGATAACCCCCATGGATTAGTGAGGAAAGAAGAGGGATGGGGCACATTTTTTTTTTTAATGGACCAGAAAAGCAGATTGAGAAATGGACACATTTCTCTGTTCTGGACTTTTTCAAGGGGGGATGAGAGCATGACAGATAAAGGAGGTGAGGTTTCAAGATTTTGAAGGTGAAAGAGACAGGAATAAAAGTGACGAAGTCATGCCCATTCTCCTTGCTACCATGAATATAGTAACAGTAGAAGCTCCTTACACAGAGTGTATCTGGCGTTTACCATCTATCTGGGTTACTGTCATACGCTGTGTCAGCTGTGGCTAGCTGGTATTGCCAGATGATCTTGAATGATACTTGGCTTCTATCTGAATACAGTTCCAGTCCCAAAGAATTGGTTAAAATACCTCCAAGATGTGCCCACATGAAGGTGGGTGGCGGGAGAGACAGCCTGACAGCAATAAATCTAGCTTCCAGAGAACCAGGAAGAACTGGTCACTTGGTGGTCATTCCCCTCCCTTCTCTTTCACCTTTAAAACACCACTATCACTTATCTATTAGCCAGGCCTTTATTCCTCCTGGAAAACCATGTGGTGAGGACATATGTCCTCTGGTCAACATACCCTGCCAGTCCTCTTCTTAAAGTTTCCTTGCCCTCAGCTCCTTTTAGTCATCCACAGGGGTTCTAAGGCATACCTGCCTGAGGCTGTGCAGGTGGCTGGAATACATATTTATTTTTGTATATTTAGTATCTTTGAAAAATAATTACAACTTATAACTGATACACAATTATACATACATGCTTTATATTTATATACCTATATATTATATATTAGAGCACACAATGCTATTATTTATTTTCATATCTCTATATAATTACATGTATGTTTATAAATACCGGTATATACATATATATATATATATATACATAAGATGACATAGATGTATAAGTGTATATTATGTAAGCATATATAAACATATGTATACATAAATAAAGGGGCAACTAGATGGTACAGGGGATAGAGCAGCAGCCCTGGAGTTAGGAGAACCTGAGTTCTCACTCTTACTGTCTGAAACTTACTGTGATCCTGGACAAGTCACTTAGCCCTGCTTGCCCAAGTTCCTCGTCGATAAAATGAGCTGGAGAAGAAAATGGCAAGTATCTTTGCCAAGAAAACCCCAAGTGAGGTCATAAAAAGTTATGTATAATTGAAATGCTTCAACAATAAAACAGATATATGCATATAAAATAGCATATATATTATATAAACATATGTATGTGTACGTATGTAGACACACATGTAGGTACACATAGGATGCTGTTGCCTGGCTATAATGTAACCCTTGGGACTTGATATCATGGCCCTGCTTTACAGGGAAATTGGTTTAAAATAAGGTCCTTCTACTGTTTCTATAACTACATGCAACAAACATAAATAATAAAGGGGAGTTGTTGCACTGGGTGACTTTTGAAGCTCCTTCCAGCTCTAAATCTATGATCCCATAAGCCAAGGATAAATTTAATGAGTTAATCAGCAAATTTAAGTCACAGCTACACTTGGCCAATGAAGTGGAGAACTGAAATGTCTTTATCTAAATCATACAAACACTTTGGTCCCAATGACCTGAATACTAAAGTTAGCTGGGATGCTTTGTTTTTGGTTTTAGTTCTTGGGTTTTGTTTTTTTTTTTCCTGTTTTCCCTGGCCTAGTAGGTCTGGATAATTGCCTTCATTCTCTAGTACATTTTTGGGACATGGACTTAGAGTCAGAAAAAAAGTAGGAAATTGGGGAGGAGAGGAAGGGTGGGAAGGAGTAGCTGGAATTTACATAATATTTTAAAATTTGCAACTATTATCTCATTTTATCCTCATAAGCCCCTCCGAAGAGAGGTACTTTTATTGTCTCCATTTTGTAGATGGGAATACTGAGGCAAACAGAGATGAAGTGACTTACTCAAGGTCACACAGCTAGTAAATATCTGAGGCCACATTTGAACTCAATTTTTCCTGACTTCAGGTACAGTTCTCTGTCTCCTGCACTATCTTATTGCTTTAATTTACAGATTGACTATAGAGCATGTGTTTAGATCCACAGGAAGAATCTAGTAAAGGGCAGAAAGCTACAATTTGGAAGGAACACAAGAATCACTCCATGACCCCTGGGAAAAGGAGTGCAGTGTTGAGTTTGTTCACATTTCACTGCCAGCTCTAGTAAAGTGCCCCGGTGAATTGGGATTTTGAAATTCAGTTAGGTCAAAGGACAATCTGCAATTAGGCTGATCTTCTTTAGCAATGGAGAAGGATTTGTCAGTTTTTTGAAAAATTCTGAATGAGGAGAGAACTTGACAGTTGGCTAAGTTTCTTATTATTTCAACCTCTGAACGCCACAATTCATAACAGTCTTACTTCAGGACCATAGCAAAATTCAAAAATATTCAGGACTTCTACATAACAGGAACTTACTTGCTCCAATGATAAACAGACACATATGAAGGAAAATTCCACTGACCTCCTCTTCACCTCTCCCTCAGAGACCTAGCCTTCTTAAAAAGTTGTGTCAAAAAGAGAATAAACACTTCAGTTTCAGCAGTTTGGGAGAGGAAGGAGGTGAATACTTTCTTTGCTTCTCATTGAACCATCCTACGCCTGAAATTCTATGGTAGTGGAAGACCAGGATGGGTTTAAAAATAAATTAAGAAACTATTTGCCTGGTTTAACAACCAGCAAAGCTTATTCTGTGGTCATTCGGCACCGTACTCCCTGGAGGAAATTTTCAACCTTAGAAAATTTTGACTGGAAATGTTTTATATCTTTCCTGATCACCTAGGGCACTGAGTGATCATAATCTGATAGAAACAAGACTGGTTGTGAGTTATATCAGATAGTTTTGTAGGCAGGAATTTTTGGATCTCTCCCTTAGTTATCTAGAGAATTCTTATGCCTGGGAGAAATTTAAAATTGAATTTAGAATGCAAAGAATCACGAAGGGATAACTACCTACTCAGATGTTACTCTGCCAAGAGGATGGCACTCCTCATGGATTGTAAATATGTGGACACTGGGCATAAAATGCTTATCTGCTTTTATCCTCGGAGGCCACATTTTCCACACTCAAGGCCAAATCGGATATGACTGAAAGATTCAGTCAAGCTGATTAGTTATGGCAGCAGGGAGTCCAGTAGTACTAATACCAGGTCTAGTGGAGATGTGGAAAGCAGCCATGGGTAATTGGTTCACCCCTAGGTTTCTGTTGTGTCCAATTCAGCTTTAGCCACGTAGACATAGTTGAGGTAAAACACAGCATGCATGAGGCAAGGTTCTGCTGGTCTGATTGCTCAGTATTCATCTGAAATCAAGACAAAAAAAAAACCCAACAAATAGACTGTGTTGACACCCTGAAAATTCATTCCATGAAAATGCAATGGGGCTATTTATTTTATTTATTTTTATTTTTCAATTTTCATCCAGATTTCTGGTGTCATGTAGACAACCACAAAACAGATATTATGAAAGGGTTTGATAAGAGGAAACAAATTTAATTTCCTTCCAAGACGCTAAAGGGTGTATGAGAACACCTTATGCCTGTATATGTGCAGACCTTGCCACACAGACCAGTTCTGAGATCTTCAACTTTATGTTCTGTCTAAATGATGCCTAAAATTAAAGGAAAGAATGAAAAATTTAATACCTTCGGGTATTTCCAAATATCATGGAGAGGCATCAACCCTTATGAGAAAAAATGCAGAGAAAAGACTTTCACCATGGGTAGAGAGAAAATTGATTTAAATGAATTTACCAAGACACTGAAGCATTATAGGGCCTGGGTAAACAGGAAGAGATTTAGGTAGACATTAAGATGGAAAACAACATCAAAAGCTGATAGGAGGTTTCTTAAACAGGTAACAAATCACGAAAAACCAAGTCTTCTGAAGGAAAATTATGATAAAGTTTTCTTTCCAACTGTACCTAGTTTGGTATTTCCATATTCCTTGACAGTTAGGGTAGAGTTTCACTTCACGCATGAAGCAGGATTTGTTTGATGCTTTGTTATAGATGGAAACTAGTTCATTTTGGGTAAATGATGAACTAAGAATAAGCTTTGTATTTGAATTGGATTTCTGAGCTTGAGTCAATCATGTTGTGGGGAGGGGGTAGTGGGGGGAAGAAAATAAACCAAAAAAAGAGTGAAGTGGGAGGAAAGGAGAGAGTAGGTGGGTGGTTGTTTTCTACAATATTAAACTACCACTTCAATTCATATCTACTGTAAATTATTATTTCGAAATGAAAGGAGCACAGAGAGAAGGTTTATAAAGAATTCTGAGGTAAAGACTAATTCAACGTGTAGTTTTTTTCTAGTATCCCAAGCAGATTTATCTTTCCATCTTTCTTCCTACCCATCTATTATCTATTTTTCTATATAACTATTACCTATCTATTCTTATATTTATAGGAATTCTGCTTCATTTTGCACAATTTATAAGTTTATATACTGAAAAAGAAGTTTTCCCTTGCTAGTGAACCTTCTGGTGATGAAACTTTCCTGAATTAGCTAGCTGGGGTGATCTTCAAATGAGAAGTGCTAGAAACTTTTCCATGTTGGAAGGTCATCCAGAGTTTGTGCTTCATCATGGCATCCCATTTGAGAAACCAGGCTTCCCTCCAAATTATCAATGAGCATCAGAATTGCCTAGGATCACAAAGGCTGGAATGAAGAAATTTGATCTTTGCTGGGAAAGGTACCCAAATATGCTAACGAAATGATGGGGTCTTCAAAGTATCTCATTAAAACAAAACAAAAGCCTTAAATGTAACTGTTGGGGTGTGTTAATTTGTAAATACCTGCAATCTCCCATGTTATCGTCAATCATTTGAAAAACTTGTGATATTCTTTATAATGAGTAATAGTTCAACATTCATGCCTGACTAAAGAGAAGAGAGAGAAAGAGAGAGAGAGAGAGAGAGAGAGAGAGAGAGAGAGAGAGAGAGAGAGAGAGAGAGAGAGAGAGAGAGAGAGAGAGAGAGAGAATTACATTGATATTTAAATTTCCATTCAGGACTATGTCAAGTGAGGTGGTATCCTCATCAGGTAACAAGAAAAGAGTTGATTCTTTTGGTCAATTCAGTCAAAACAACTGTTCAATTCTATGAAAAATAAAAATAGCTATTTTCCTGTTTCAACCAAGTTATCTTTGCTGTTATTACCATATTTATTGATCTTTTGTTTAAAAATCCAGGGAGTAAGACCATTTAAAACGCCTTGTATTTTGACTTCCAATCAATAGACAGGTATTTATTAAACTCAACAATGCCGGAGAATGTTCTATTAAGTAGGACTTAACACCTGATAAACATTTTGTTAGTCTCTAGGGAAATAAAGAAAAGGTGAGTTAAATCCCTTCCTCAAGGAGCTTGCATCCCTTGTAAGTCAAGGGTTCTAAAAAGCAGAAATGAGGAGAGGAGGCATTATCCATATAGGCAAGTGGGACAGTTGGCGGAAAAATGTGAGCTAGAGTATTAAGAGGAAGAGTAAGTTTGAAATGTAGAGTACATAGGAGGGCAGAATATGTAATCAGCCTGGGCTGAAAGGTTGGAACCAGACTGTGAACAACTTAATTCATTTTGTAGACAACTGGAGTTATGTGACTTGCTTAGTGTCACACAGCTAGTAAGTGTATGAGGTTATATTTGAACTGAGGTCCTCCTGATTCCACAGCTTGTATGCTATCCACTGCACCACCTAGCTTTCCCTATGAAAGATTTTAAATGTTAAACAATGACTCATATTTTATCCAAAAGACAATGGAGAACTATTAAGTCTTCTTAAAGAGAGAAGTGACGTAGTTAGACCTGAATTTTAGGAATATCAGTTTAACAACTATGTCGAGAATAGATTAAAGAGGAGAGAAATTGTAGCGAGGGAAAGAAATCAGAGGTTACTGCAGCAAGTGAGAGGTGATAAGCACCTGGTTTTGGTTGTAGTGTAAGGAAAGAGATGTAAATAATATTGAATGAAAAAACATTCACAACATGACTCATGTGGAAATATGTTTAATATGATTGTACATGTATAGCTTTTGTCAAATTGCATGCCATCTTAGGGAGAGAGGGAAAAAAATTTCGAATTTAAAAATCTTATTGTTTCTAGTTGCTTGCAATATTTTCTCCTTGACCTGAGAGCTCTGGAATTTGGCCACAATGTTTCTAGGAGTTTCTCTTTTGGGATTTCTTTCAGGAGGTGATCAGTGGATTCTTTCAATATTTATTTTGCCCACTGGTTCTAGAATATCAGATCAGTTTTCCCTGATAATTTCATGAAAGATGATGTCTAGGCTCTTTTTTTGATCATGGCTTTCAGGTAGTCCCATACTTTTTAAATTGTCTCTCCTGGATCTATTTCCAGGTCAGTTGTTTTTTCAATGAGATATTTCACATTCTCTTCCATTTTTTCATTCTTTTGGTTTTGTTTGGTGATTTCTTGGTTTCTCACAAAGTCATTAGCCTCCATCTGTTCCTTTCTAATTTTTAAAGAACTATTTTCTTCAGTGAGCTTTTGAACCTCCATTTCCATTTGGCTAATTCTGCTTTTTAAAGCATTTTTCCCCTCATTGACTTTTTGGACCTCTTTTGCCAATTGAGTGAGCCTATTTTTCAAGGTGTTATTTTCTTCAGCAATGTTTTGGGTTTCCTTTAGCAAGCTGTTGACTCACTTTTCATGATTTTCTTACATGACTCTCATTTCTCTTCCCAATTTTTCCTCTACCTCTCTTACTTGATTTTCAAAGTCCTTTTTGAGCTCTTCCATGGCCTGGAATCATTGCATATTTATTTTGGATGCTTGGAATGCAGAATCCTTGATTTCTATGTCTTCCCCTGATGGTAAGCATTGTTCTTCCTCATCTGAAAGGATGGGTGAGAATACTTGTTCACCAAGAAAGTAACCTTCTATAGTCTTATTTTTTTCCCTTTTTTGGGCATTTTCCCAACCTTGGGTCCTTTGTCAAGAGTAGCGTATAGTCTGGGGACCTGTAAGATCTCAGATCCTCCAAGGTAGCACAATCAAGGGAGAGGAATTTACTCCTTGGCCTGGCTCAAGGCTGAGATTCAGATCAACTGCTCAATTTCCCCAGGGCTTGAAGCTGAGGCTCCAAGAAAGGCTGCTGCCAGTGCTTCCGTCTGGGGCCAGGGCTAGGGGAGGACCCTGCTCCCTTGTCACTGAGGTGAAAAAGATGTCTCACTGACCTTTGGTGCCTGTGGGTTGAAGGATCTGAGAACCTCTGCTGCTCCCAGAGTTTCCACCCCCAAGGCCTGCTCCAGCCCTGCTCCTCCCAGCACCAGGTGGCCAAGCCTGGACTGTGCTCCACTCTGCATCCCAAGTGACAGACCTTTCCTGTCAGCCTTCCAAGTTACCCTGGGCTGGAAATTTTCTCCACTCCTTCATTCGGTGGCTTCTGCTGCTCTAGTATTTGTTAAGAGTCATTCTTTACATGTATTTTATGGGCTGTGGGGGAAGAGCTAGAGTATGCATGTCTTTCTACTCTACCATCTTTTTCCTGCCCCCCCAAAAAACTTATAAAAGTTGAATCTTTTACATATAATAGGAAAAAATAAAATACCATTAAATACCATGAAGAAGCATTATTGGTAAGACTTAATACATATTGGATATGGGTGGTAGGTGATTAACGAATCAAGGATGATTCTTAGATTGACAATCTGTGTGACTAGAAAAATGATTGTATTACCATTGAGAAATATAGCAAAGTTAGAAGGAGTGGTACATTTAGGAAAATGGTAAGTTCAGTTTTAGACATGTAGATTGAGATATCTATGGGACATCCAAGTGGCAAAGAAAAACAAATAGTCTGACATGCAGGAGTGAAACTTAGAATGTAGATGAAGACTAGACAAGCAATTTTGAGAGTAATCTGCATAGAAATGATAGATGAATCCATAGAAGTTTATGAAATTAGCAATAGAAGATGGCTGAGGACAGAGCCCTCGAGGATGGGACAAGAATGATGCTGCTGCAAAAGAGGCAAAAAAAGTATTTCAACAAGTAGGAAAAGAAACAAGACAAAAAACATAGAGAGGAAATCCAGAAGGAAAAAAGTAACTGTGGAGATCACACTAGTAGTAAAAACCATAGAACCTGGGTCATCTTACTCCAAATCCAATGATCTTTCCACTGTACCATGGTGCCCATCATTTAGCAGGCGAGATAAACTCCTCTCACCTGTGAGGCCCCAGAATAGATATCACAGGTTTAATATGTCATCTACTCCAACTGATTCATTGAGTTCTTACTCTAGTCATCCAATGGACACAATGTTTGCAATAGGCTATTTTACCCCATAAAATAAAGAAGGCTCACTCTCCCACAGAACATCACTGAGGAGCATGAACATAGATAATGATTATATATGAGGGTGCTACAGTTGGGCACTATGTGTGGAGGGGAATCTCATACCTCTCCAAAACTACTTTTTAAAATATAAAACAATATATTGTCATGCTCTTTTACAGAAGGACTTTCAATGATATTGTGATTATTAATCCCTGAGGAAGAAAAAGTTGGAGGGGAGGGGAGGTTAGGGATGGAATAAGGTCAGTGGCAGAGCAAATAGCAAGATGCCTGAACTGGTGAGGACCCGGTGCCCTAGTGAAATGGTTGGGAAGGATGCAGCTGAATCTAAGGTGGCTAGGAAAATGATATCTATACTCCCTCCCTTTCCTAGTGTGATAGAATTAACTATAGCTAATACCATTTGTATTAAAGATACTATAGAACATAGGTGCAAACCTGAAGCCTCAAGGCCACATGAGGCCTTCTCAGTCCTCAAGTGTGGCACTTTGACTGAATCCAAACTTCACAGAACAAAGCTCCTTAATAAAAGATTTGTTCTGTAAAACTTAGACTTAGTCAAAAGACCATACCCAAGGACCTAGAAAGCCACATGTGGCCTTGAGGCTGCAGGTTTCCCACTGCTTCTATAGAACATTGAAATAATATTTGAGTTATCTACCTTCCAACCTATAGGGTAGTTCCACATCAGGAGAAGTCCCAAAGCTGAGTACTCTAACTCTCTCAGGATGAGCAGGAAGTGCAATTGCTGGAGGGTCTGGGAGGGCTGTTCCTAGTAATGAGTGGATACAAAGAAAATGGCAAGATGTCCACAGTATCTAAGCCTTGCTGTCCTAGTGGGATGACTAGAACAGATGAAGCTTTAGAAAGGAAAAAAACTCACCAACCTAAAAAGAAAATTTAATAGTAAGCATTAATGAAATTGAAGGAAAGAATCATGGAGTCTAGTTAAAATCTAATTAAGTAAAAATTGGATCAAATCCTACTACGGTAAAATTTTTTTGGGGGTGGAGAAAGGTAGAAATCATTTCATGTAAAGTAGTAGTATTTAATTTTATTAAACACTTTTTAAAAATACATGTTTTCTCAGAACAGAATAATGTATTAACCATTCACTTCACTATAGCATTTTGTCGTTCATAAAGCACTTTTTTGACAATGCTCTGAAGTAAACATGACATGTACAGTTATAGTGATTTTTACAATTTATTCAAGCATTCCTCACCCAGCAAACCCTCCAGGCCTTTCATTGTCTTGGCTGGTCTCCTCTAGCCCTAAAATATGGTTCCCAGAACTGAACACAGAATTACAGATGTAGGCTAACCTGGGGAGAGTGAAGTACCACGCCACAGTCTTGAGTCCCACTGAGGCAGTTAGCTGTTGCAGTACATAGTTGTGAGAGGATAGGACTTGGTGTCCAAATTCCTGAATCTAGGAAGATCTTACTTCAAATCCTGCCTCTGACACACTTATTTTGTGATTCTGGGCAAGTAATTCAACCTCTTTTAGATTTAGTTTCCTGAAAGCATTCTTTTCTCAGAGTTTTGAAGAAGTCTGGCAGGGCAAGGGCATAGGGTAAATCATAGCCTGACTTACTGATGTTTGCATGAAGTGTTTCAGCTTAAGAAAGAAATCCAGGAGGAAGAAAAGTAGAGTTCTTTAATTTGACAGATACTATCCAAGAAAAGTAGATTTGCATCTCTTCAGCACTTACCATGTCTTTTTTATATTATAGATGTGACTGCATTGTCATTTTGGGATCCTCAATCTTTCTGAGGGCAAGACTGTTTCTGTATGAACCTTGTGTTTCCCTCAGCCACTATTATAGTGCATTGTATGCAGTAGAGGCTGAAGAGATATGTGGTGAATTGAATCAAAGTAAAGATAACTGATGGATTAGTATCTATAATATTAGCTACAACTACCTGCTATCATCCTAGTAAGTCAGAATTACTGGGGCCATATTTCTAGCTGGAAAATATTTTTGATAAGCTGAAAAATTCCTAATTCTCCTAGGTACATTGACTAGTGTTAAAGAAGTAGTAGTGGACAAAGCATGAGCTCAGCAGTGAGAATTGGTTTCCTATTCCAGTTCTGTCACTTATTAATTAGGCAAGTGTTGCTTCTCTGACCCTATGCTTTGTCATCTGTAATATGAACAGTGGGGTGTCCAAATAACAGATCTTTATAATTTGTAAGAGATTGCGAAATAGATCTAGAACTAGGAGAGAACCTAGAGGCCATTTCTTCCAAGAGTCTCATTTGACAGATGAGGACATTGCAGATCAGTTACTTTGAATGACTTCCTAAGGACAAAGCACTCAGCTTATGTGGAGCAGACCTGTGATTCAAACTCAGGTCCAGTGACTCCAACTTCTGAGCTCTTTCTGCTCTATTGCTTTGCCTTTTACCAGCCATAAATCCTATGAACTAAAATGTATTCCATGGTAGTGCCACCCTATAACCAAAAATGAGCTATAATATGGCTTTTGAGCTGTGGGTTCATTTTCAGGGTTGGAGGTTATCTGTATTAAAATGAACACTAGCTATGAATATATCTGAAATGCAAGGAAAGGCTCCATTGCTGCTCTGGCTGGGTGTATGTAACAGAGGCTGAATCATGAACGAATAAGAATATTCACCTGGTCTGAGTCCTGGTGGGACTTTCATAAAAATGCAGAGAAGTACAAGAATCAACCTCAGTGCTGGGATTGATGTGAGATCTTCGACTTAGCAAATTCAACTGAGATACTTGTCAAGTCTGTGGGTGACATTAAGCTGGGGAGATTTGGGATGAGATAACAAAATAGGAGTTGAAATGTTCTTGACAGGATAGAAGGGTGATCTGATAACTATTAAAATTAAAGGTTCTAGGGATAAATGTGAGATAGCACACATAGGTTCAAAACATCAATTGCGCAACTGTAGAATTGGGGATGTAAAACTTTTTTTAAGGAAGGTCAGGGTTTTGTTGACTATAATAGTAATAACATTTACATAGCCCTGTAAGGTCCACAAAGTGCTTTGAATTATAATTTAATTTGTCACAAAAACCCTGGAAGATAGATATTAATATCAGTCTTCTATTTACATGCCTTTGCTTAGGTTGTCCTATGGAACCTTCAAAGATCAGCTCCTGTGTATATGCCTTTCCTATCCCCCTCTAGCAGCTAGTCCTTCCCTTGTAATGTATTGATGGCTTTTTTTTAATATATTGGATTTTATATAATGTAAGATCTATTAGGGCAGGAACATAGGAAGCACTTAAATGCTTGTTGATTACTGGATTACTTCATCTTGGCTTTATACCCTATGGTTTATCCAGGGATCACTTGCTTTTCTCAATTTTGAACCATGCAGATCTTACCTTAACTTTCACTGTCATCCTTTGATTACCTTCTCACTTCATGTAGGTGAAAAATAGGCCTTTTGAAAAAAGTCAGGGGTCTCTGTTGTGTCATAGTGGTCTCCATGGTAAAAATGGAGAGGTATGGGCATGAAAATCACCTGACCAGAGAAGCGGATGATTAATCAACAATAGGAACATACATCAAATTTTCACCCTTCATAGCCAATTGTGGAACTTGTTTCAAACACTAATTTTTCAGTCATGTCCAACTCTATATGACCCCATTTGGGATATTCTTGGCAAAGATACTGGAATGGTTTGCCATTTCCTTCTCCCACCCATTTTACAGATGAAGAAACTGAAGCAAACAGGGTTAACTGACTTGCCCAGGACGATGCAGCTAGTAAGTGTCTGATACCAGATTTGAACTCATGAAGATGAGTCTTCCTGATTTCAAGTCCTGTACGCTCTCCCCTGTGCCACCTAGCAGCCCCATGTGTTGGCATTTCAAGGCAATTATAACCTAAATTCTAAGCAGGTATCCTTTGGAAAATTTACCCACATCTAAGATAACCATCCCCAATCACCCCAAAACACCTTGTAGTTGAAGCAAGTACCCCTGGAAGGATGTGGTCTGCCTTCCAGGATAGGGGCCAGTTGAGGGAGAGCCCCACTTATCTTACTATTTTAATTTTGGGTGGGCAGAGTGAGTCCCACAGGTTTGCAGACATTGATGAACTATGATCATCAATCATAATCTCATTACATCCTTTTATTTAAAAAAATATGTTAATTACAAATTTACCAATTAGCAAATCAGGTAATCTGTACATGGGACTGACAGTGTATATACCTTACTTTTATTTTTAAATATACAGTAAATTCAGTATGTAACTTGGAAAGCTGTCCTACTAGCTAGTTATATGTCTGGGTGCTGATTAGCCTTCTGTGGTGCTGAACGCGAGTCCAGCCCTATTGCCTGCTTTGGGTTTGCATTGCTCATATCCTTTGCCCTTTACCTACCTTTGCTGGTCTCTGCTCAGAAGATCTTCAGAATTTTGTCAGTCTTTTTATAAAGTCTTGACTGGATAAGTGGCTTATAGCTGTCCACACCTCCCACCTTTTAAAAGAATAATTGTCTTTCTTCTGTTGAAGAATCCCTCTGTTCAAATTTATTACATTATTTCCTCTTTCCTCCTCCCAAAAAGTCCTCCCCTCTTCTAAATATCTCCATTTCTATGGAGCAGTCCTCCATCCTTCCATTCACTCAGATTTTCCACTATGATGTCATCCTTGACTCCTCACTCTCCTCTATTTTCAATTAGTTGACAAATCTTATTTCTGTATCCATGATATCTCTTAGTCTATAACTTTTTGTCCACTCACACTACCACCACCATAGCTCATATAATAGTCTCCTAATTGGTTTCCCTGCCCTTAGTATCTCCCTACTCCAATACATCTTCCACAGTTGTCAAACTGACTTCCCAAAATACAGGTCAAATCATATCGGTCCCTCCTCATTATAATGGATTCTAAGATCAAATATTATTTCATCTTTACTGTGCCTTTTTTAATACCTACTTTTGTGAGTGTCATAATGTACATCTGTATTAGTATAATAATACATTTTTATAATTTATAAATAAGTAAATTATACTCATAGTGGAAGAAGCATAAACTCAAAAATGGTTTACTAAACAGAGTACATAATCAAAAACATTTAGAGACCTCTTCTATAATACATTTAGGGCACAAACATTGACCCCAGAAGAACCGGTCAGCCATCAGGGGAATGCACTCACATCTTTTGTTGACAAAGTAAAAAAGTCCCCAGAACATCATTTCCAGTCTTTTGCAAAGCTTAGAAATGGGGCACAGCAGGGTAATAATGTCGTCATTCAGATAGTCCTCTCTGAGGGAAAAAAAGGCCTTACTCATTTTCACTTACTGCCTCCTACAAACCAGATTTGGCTACTATCCCCCACACTCTGACATCTAACTCTTTAAAGCCAGTATGCAAAATGCTGAGGCGGTATTATTCATCAGCTCCCTTAAAAAATTCATTTGAACTTCTATATTTATAGCATTACACAAATAAAAATACCATGAAGCAAGAATAAACACTATGTCTCCAAAGTATTTCGGGCCAGTGGTGTGCAGGAAACTTTAGAAGTGGGCAGCAAGCATACTGTACACACGGATTTTTATTTATCATCCACACCTTGAGTCCTGGGCAGAGCAGGGAAGTTGTGTATTTCTTTAGAAGTCCAATTCATCTGGGAGCCAGACAAGGGGGACAACTGAAAGAAGTGGCTCAAAGTCAGTTGTGGTAAACCCTGGAATGTAAATGAGTGTCATTTAAGTTATTTTCCCCCTGGCTTACACAGTATTCTGAACTGTCAAAAGGTGAGCGTGGTCGTCCCACCAAAAAGAAGTTCACTCCATCGTTCATTTGAACATTTGAGTTAATTCTATTTCATGACTCCTAGCTGGAAATATAGGAGTGAATTCCATCCTGGTCTTTTCATTCCTCAACCAAACAGAGAAATGATGGCCTCAGTGCTCCCAACAGATCAGCCCCCGCCCCCGGCCCATCCTCAGAAAGGATGTCCATCCGCACCCAGAACCCTGAGGAGTAGCAATATGTCTTAATGATCTAATACTGAACTGAGTTAAATTGGCAACTCAGAGGAAATGTAGTTGTTTTCTATTCAAACATAATTCCAGTTTGTAACTTCTGAGAGCAGAATGCTTACAAGCAGAATTGTCTAGGTTCTTTATTTTAAATCTGATTTTCATCAGAAAGAGGCCAGAATTATGATTACCTACATTTTGAAAGAAGAAAGTCACATGTGAGTTAGGAGATTGAGGTCATGTCCATACCACAGTCTGTGAGTAGCAGCCCAGTAAAGTGAATGAGGATCTGGACCAGGGGTCAGGAAGACTGAAGTTGAAGTCCTGTCTCTGATTTATATGGGCTATGAGACCCTTGACAGGTCACTTTATGTCTCAGTGACAAAGATAGCTCTCTCAGATAGAAATACAGATCCATGTGGTTAGAGAGACTCCTCAATGAGAGTTTTCTCCACTAAGGAAATCACATGTCCAGGCCTCCACAAATCTATCTATGGAATGAGTAGATATGTCTAGCAATTCCCTTCATCTACCCCCACCCTCTTCCTCCCTAAACAGACATATTTTCCAGTTCTCTGGTTGCAAAAATAAAAGCTCACTGAAATTAAAAATATATATTAGCAATTTATTTTAAAGTATTATAGTCACTGAGGAAGATGAAGAAAATACGTTTCTTTGTAGTACTCATAATAATAATCATTAAAACAGCAGTAAAAGGTAAAGATGAACTGAATTTTAGACAATGCATCATCACATCATTAAATTGAGAACTGATTTCTTCATGGCCAGTCCTGACAGGAACTGATGGTGAAGGAAAAGAGGGAGAAAGATACTTTGTAACAATGTCAACAGAAGGAAAATCTGTATATGACCGTAAGTCATATATTCATTCCCACTTCATACTCAGTTTTGCTTTCAAGGACAAAGTGCAAGAAAATATCATGTGTGTGTATATGCGCACACACACATATACACACGTATATACACATATATGCATACGCACATACATATACACAATATGCATACACAAACATTTGCACACACCTACATATACATATATGTATATGTGTGTATGAATAATATGCTACCCAATTGGCAGAAAAATGTTAGATTTTACCTGCTTGTAAATATCCAGATCATGCCAAAATGCAGGGAAAATCTCTTCTCCAAATGGTGGCATCTCTTGAGATTGGTCTAAAGAAATCTCCCCAAAGTAAATTGGTTCCTCCTTTTGATCACCCAGTGTGATTAATGGGGGAAGAAGTGGGGAAAGGTATGAGGGAGTGGTGGAAGGAAACAAGTTTACAAGTTTGCTGTTTTGTTGTTTGAAAGTTTTGGAGAAATTGTCAAACTGGTTTGTTTGGTATCTTTGAGTATTTATTTTCTCTCTTACTGGAAAATCAGTAAATGAAAGAAAGCCTAGGAAGCGTGTTTTGGTCACTTGCATGTGAAAGTGTTGATTCTTTTAGCGAGTGAAATTGAGGCAAAGATTCTCTCTTAAGGGAGCACCTGGAGGGAATCTGAGAGAAGGATGCCTAACATAAAATATGGAAGTTGATGGTGAACATTTTTTTTAGAATTCTATAATAGCCAGTTTGAATTCCAAGTTTGACGAAGAAATCTTTTTCTTTTCCTATGAAAGGAATACTAAAATGTCCCTCCAGGAAAAGTCCCTTCAGATCTGCAGATGTGAGATGGGGAAGGTTAAGAAAGGCACAGTCAGAAATCAATCAGCAATCATTTTTTCAGCACTTAGTACATCCCAGCTTTGTATTACAAATCTGAACGCAGAAATTAGTCATTTCTTCCCCGCCATGAGCTTAAATTCTGCTAGAATAGGATCAAATCTCTCTTTTAGGGATATTATTAGGAAAGCAGTTTGTAACTGTGATCTATTCCATTATTTCGCCTTCACTAAAGCTGGGAGCCAAGATACTAGTGGAACTAGATGGGCAGGGTTTCATACTACCCTGACCCTACTTACATAATACAAGCCTGAGAGAGTTTGGGCTAACTTTGCCCCTAAGTGGGTGCTGTTATGGACCTTTTGGGCAAGAAGAGTATAAAACTTGCCTTGTTTTTCTCCTCATGTTTCTATACTATTGTTTTTGTCTCATTGGGAAGGGAGTTTTTATGTATTCTTTTATTTTAACTTTTTTTCCCCAGATAACGCTGGAATATTTTTTAATAAAAATACGGTTTGTTTAATCCCCTGGGATCTAAGTGATCCATTACATCTGGTACAGAAGTGAATCCTAACTCCTGAAGTCCTGCTCAGATTGTCTCTTTACGGTGTGAAAGGAGACCCTGGGTTCTCGGTGGCCATGGGTATGGTGCTGCACAAGTTTTGGCAGTTTTACCTAGTTCAAAGGCCTCCAAACCTGGGCCCAGAGATGGACTATATCTGTCAAGAATCAGACTACTTCAGAGAAACTCATTACCAAATGTTTGGAAACCATGGATGGTTTTGGACATTGCAATTTATGAAACCATCCAGAATCATTGTCATCATATTGTTATGATTTTGTTCGGCTGTATCTTGTTTGTCTCATGTTTCTGGTGTGGACCAGTAATTTCTTGGTATAGAATGATCCTCCTGAGGAGGCAGACTTTCTTCAGTGGTGATCAGCAATTATTCTATCTGTTCCTTTAGAGAGTTGCCTGAGACAATGAGAGGTTAAGTGATTAGCCCAAAGTGCCATAGAAAATATGTCAGAGGTCAAGTGCTCCTAACTTCAAGTCTGGCCCTTTATCCACCAGGATAAACCTAGTCATGAATTCTTAGGGAAAACAACAGAAAATAGAAAGGTAATAAGTAGTTTTATATGACAGAAAATAAGAGGAAGGTTGCCTTACTTGTGGTCATCCTAGGGAACATTCCTTTTCTAGTTACTCTTTACACTTTGCATCTGCTGCTCTGTCTGACTTCAAGTCCACTAAATAAGGTGCCCCTCCCAGGATAAGCTCATCACTCCTAAATTCACCATCATGCTGCTAACTCAAGCATTGATTGTCACCACTTCCCTCAGTCTCTCCTCCCCTCTGCAAGGGAATCTCCATCTCAAACCTGAAGCAAACTTAGAATACAAAAATTGGAAGAGATCTTGTAGATAGACAACCTAAGGCAATTCCCTCATTCCCCCATTTTAAAGATCAGGAAACTAAGAGGTAGGAACATGCCTAGGAACACAGAACCAAGTTTTTGGTGTTTTTGTTTTCTTTTCATCTGCATCTCTGATGTTAATATTATAGAAAACGTTAGGCTCTACCAGTGCAGATCACCAATCTCTCTGTAATTTAATACTCTTAGAAAGTTGGTTGGGCATTTACTGAAAGGTTACTTATCTTGCTAAGGGATCGTATAAGTCATATATGTCATAGACAGGATTTGAAACCAATTTGCCTTATTCTATGTCCAGTGCTATCCCTATTGCGCCAATGTGTCCTCAGGGAGTCCCTTCTGAATTCAAATCCTTCTTCAGACACTTACTAGCTGTGTGACCCTGGGCAAGTCACTTAACCCTGTTTACCCCAGTTTCCTCATCTGTAAAACGACCTGGAGAAGAAAATAGAAAACCACTCCAGTAACTTTGCCAAGAAAACTCACAAATGGAGTCACAAAGAGTCGGACACAACTGAAAAACTACTGAATGAAAACAAAAATTCTCAGAATGAATGTAAAATTATTCAAGGGCATGAATCTTTTTTTCTTTCTACAAAATAGTTATAGCAGTGCTGAGATTTTTAGTAGACATTCAATAATAAATAATCAATTGATGACACATTTATCAAGCATTTACTCTGTGCTAAGCACAGAGTATGCAAATAGAAATCCCTTGCTCCCAGGGAGCTCACATTCTAATGAGGGAGAACACATATGAAAGGTAAAATAATATTTGACAGTTGATGGAATTTACCCAGGAAAGTGTAAATGATTGCTACAGTGGATTTTTTTAGCCAATTGACATTTTACTACATCCTGTGGTCATAATATAATAATTCCTTTCCCAGAAAGCAGAACTAGTGACAATGGATAGAAGCTGAAGGATGGCATATTTGAGTTCAATGGGTGGAAAACTTCCTAAAAGTTAGAACAATCCAAAAGAAGAATGGATCATCCTGGGAAGCAGAGAGTTCCCTTTCACTTGTGTTCTTCAATCAAAGCTTGAATGCTTTCTCATAGGTAGACCATGCATTTTTTGAAAAGCTTACCCTGATTATGAAAGACTAAGAGGTCCATCATCATAAAAGCCAGTGAAAGAGGCAAGATGGTGTCACAGACTATGGACACATGGTGAATAAAAAAATGGATAGATGACAGACAAACAAATGAATGACAGATGAATGAATGGACAGACACACATGTGTGTATGTATGAATATATATGTGTATATGTATGTGTGTATATGTGCATATACATAGAGACAGAGAGACACAGAGAGAGAGCAAAGAGAGAGAGAGAGAGACAGAGACAGACAGAGACAGAGACAGAGAGAGAGAGAGAGAGAGAGAGCAATATCCATAGCTTGGTGGAGAACTAGTCCTCCCAAACAAGGTAACTTTAAAAATACTGACTAAGATAGATCTAAACGAGGACAGATGACTGTAGCAGAGAGTGTGTAAAAGTAAATGCAGAATGATAGAATAATAGATCAGGAAGAATTGTCAAAAACGCTTGGGAAAGGGGTAAATTTAAGGTAAGGACTTTTAAAGGAGTTATTCAAGGGGCAAAGTCATTTCAAATCAGCTAGTTGGTAAACATCAAGCACCTACTATGTGCTAGGGGTTGTACTACCACTGCAATTATGAAGAGATGTAAGACAGCCTCTGATTCCCAGAAACTTAGATTCAAATGGGAGAGAGATAATGCCCCAACAATCATGTACAAACCGTCTCTGTATGGTATTCATGGGAGATAGTCTCAATGGAAAGTCACTACAATGAAGACTGATGACAAAAAGCTTTAAAAGGTGGAATTTTAGTTGGGACTTCAAGAAAGAAAGGAAACCAGGAGAGAGAGATGAGGAGGGAGTGCATTGAGGGCATGGGGTACCTCCAGTGAAAATTCTCAGTCAGAAGATGAAATGCCTTGTTTGAGGAAGAGTAAAGACATCAGTGTTACTAATTCTAAGAATACATGGAGGGTAAGTATAGGAAGGTGGCAGTGGAGGGGGCACTAAGGGGGCCAATAATCAACTTATAAAGGGCTTTGAACACCAACGAGAGGACTTTATAATTGTCTTGAAAGTGATATGGAGCCACTAAAGTTTATTGTTAGGGGAGAAGGGAAGTTACATGGTCAGACCTGAACTTTCAAAGTGAAGTGGTTAATTGTTAAGAAGTAATGCTATGTAAATAGAAAGTGCTTCAATGAGGCAAAAATGGCGGGGGAGAGGGGACAAAGCCGAATCATGCATGACATTTTTGTTACTTTTGAGGGAGATTTAGTATCAAACTGTCGTTCTGAAGGTCAATTTTTCCATTTCATAATATCACTTGCATTCACTCTTTTCTCTTCTCTGAAACTACTGGTGAAGGTCTTCTTCCCACCTGGACTATTTCAATAGCTATTGGATGGTCTCCCTTCCACTAGTTTCTCCTTATTCCAAACCCTTCTGTACTCAGCTGTCAAAGAGAGCTTCCTAAATCATAGGTCTAATCATGGCAGCCCCTTATTCAATAAATTCCAATGCCTCCCAGTTATCCAAGATCAAATATAAAGTTCTTTCGTATTCAAAGTCCTTCATAACCTGTCCCTAACCTTTCCAGTTTTCTTATGTTTTATACTGCCACAGTTATTGTTGGATTCAGTAATACCGGTGTCTTTGTTCCTCCTCAGTTAGGACACTACATCTCCTAACTTCATAGAAGCTAGCTTGCTTTATTGCACTTTGAAGATATTGTGTCTCTTACAAATTGAAGGTTTGTGGCAGCCCTGAATGCATTTTTCCATTTATATGCACTGGAAAACCAAAAAAATGGTGTCTTCTTTTATTGCAATACTTATTTTATTGCAGTTGTCTGGAACCAAAATGGCAAATTCTCCTAGGGGTGCTTGTACCTTTTCACTGGCTGATCCCAAGCCTGGAATGCTCTCCCTCCTCATCTCTGCCCTGTGATTTCCCTGGCTTCCTTCAAGTCCTGTTTAAAAATCTCCCCTTCTAGAGGAAGCCTTTGCAGATTTCCCTTTAACTCTAGAATGGGAACTGCTTGAGATATGAGATGGATTTTTGATTATTAGTTTTCTTTGCTTTCGTTTTTTAACCTTTCTTTGTATCCAGGCACGTAACATGATGCGTAGCACATAATAGGTGCTTAATAAATGCCTGTGGATAGATTGATACCCGATTACTATACTGCGTGGTGCAATTGACCAGAGAAATGGTGTTGGTTGGAGGGGAAGCATGTGACTAAAGGGAGAAAGAAAAAATGTCAAAGCCTTTCAATTAATGTTGTTTGGACTGGAGTTGGGGCAGGGGCAGGACTCGTGGTGGGCAGCATTACTCAGTTATTTCCCAATCTGGGCTGCAAGGATGCTTTCAAGTTTTGATTCCATGACCGAGATCATCTCCCATCCTGCCTGTTATAAAAGGCCTGCTTTAGCTCCTTTGATCTCCGCTGGGAGGCCACTGTTCACTGCTGTTGGGAAGCGGTTTAAAACCAGCAGGTCAGCCAGATCTTTTGAAGCTAGAGCCATTTATTCAGTAGTTAGGACACCGACCACAAGCAGCCAAAGAAGCCTGAATGGGATGTCTGGAGCTGGTCATTAAGACAGGGCTTTACTGTTTGTGGTCTTAGGCTGCCTCAGAAACACCACGGGGAAAATGAAATGATAAATGTGCATTCAGGGCAGTTATATAATTTACTTACAGAAGATCTATATACAGAGTAGCTGTTTGAGCATTGAATGTTTGATTGCAAATACATCCCTAGCACTGTTGTAAATAGCTGTTTTAGGGCTGGAGTGGGGGAAGGGAAATTCAATGGTGATGACAGCTATGAGTAATCTACCTGGAGCTTAGCAACTAATATAAGCACAGGTATTTTATTGTTCACAAAATAGGACAGCTCCTGGCTTAACACATTCCCGAAGAGCTCAGTTAACTCTAATTGCACACTTGGAGAGAGAGGGGCCAATGCCTCTCAGTTTATTGCTCAGGATTTCACTAGAAATGTTCAACTTCTGGTTGGAGGCAAATCTTGAGTGAGGTCAGGTGTTAAATAATGGCTAGAAAGAGGGTAATGTTTTTTCCAATGCCAGGCTTGGGTTTCAGGCTCTTAATCTTAACTTACCCAGTCAATTTGCTCAGGCACAAAAATATATAAAAATGTGAAGGCAGGGTCCCATTTTAATTGGAACAAGAAACTTCCTCCACTATAAAACTGCAAAGAAATATTTGGAATATATCCATCCTGAGAGGTTGAATGGAATAGTAAATAGAGAGCTAACTTCAGGAGTCCCACCTCAAACTGGCTGAGAGTGGGTAAATCCCAGTTCTCTGACTCCCTTAAGATGTAAGCTTAAATCCTATATTTGTGCAAGAAGGTTTTCCCAGTCCTCTTCCATCTTAGCATCTTTTCTCTGAGATTATCTGCATTTTCTCATCACTGTATCTTGTTTGTATATAATCGTTAACATCTTGTCTGCCCCATTAGATTGTGAGCACTTGAAAGTAAAGACTGTCCCATCCTCCTCTCTCCCTTCACCCCCCCTTTGTGGTGCATTGGTAGTGAGATAGAGCTTGGGTCTGGAGGCAGGAAGACCTCAGTTCAAATCCAGGCTTAGACAATAGCCTTGTGACCTTGGACCACTCATGTAACCCCTATTTGCCTCAGTTTCCTCAACTGTAAAATGGAGACCATAATAGCACCAACCGCCCAGGCATTGTGAGAATCAAATGAGATAATATGTGTAAAGTCCTTAACACAGTGTCTGGCACACAATGGGAATTTAACTTGCCTTAAATTCTCAGTGCTCCCAGGTTCCTTTCCTAAATTCTAGAACAGTTAACAGACCTGTACTAATAGAGCCAGTTTCCTCACTGAGACCTAAATGCATTAATTAAATCACAGACCCTTCCCAAAAACAAAACGAACAAACAAAAACCGAAACAAGTCTGTTGTTCTCAGTTGCCATCACCGAGGAAGACTAAAGGTTTTGAAGTGAGTAAAACAGTCTTTGAGGTTTGGTTCTTCCAGCTAGAAGTAGATGTGAGGAGGACCCTCTGTGTTCTTGTGACAGTGTGTGCCAGCATCCAAACTGTTTTATTTTTAAGCAGATTACATCCTGTGGAAAGATATATTTTCATGCTAGAATTAGTGTTTAATCCAGAGAAATGATAAGATCTGGTAAGTGAGCAAGGGGGAAAAGAATCCCATCTCCACCCCGTCCCCCAAATCCCGTTGAATTGTGTGTTTACAATAGCAATCAGGCGGCAAGGCTGACTGCGGAGGTTCTCCGCAGGTACTGTGAGTCTTGCAAGCTATTGCATGACTAGGTCATTAGAGAAACTGTTTTGTTGGGTTTTTTTTTGTTTTGTTTTTAACTCGTGGATCTTTTAACAAAAATTGCGTTTGGCAGGGAGGAGAAGAGTGCGTCTTCTTAACATTAAAACCTTCTCTCAGAGGCCTTTCCAAGATGTTTTGGATAGCTCTTTGCCGCTCACTTTCTGGCAGGCCGACTCTTCCATCAGTGTTTACAGGTCAATAAACCCAGCACATTCTGGGGCTGCAAAGAAGTGCGTATGTGAGAAAACCTGCTGTTGTTGCGGTAAATGTAGTGTCCACAAGTTCATTAGGCATGCATTTGTTCCTGGAAGGGCTGGCTATTCCTGTAACCGGCTGCCGCCAATGTTTTTAACCATATTCTCCACTTTTCTGCAGACATTACAGGGGGAGAAAACCAGGCTTCTGTTCTCAATGCCTGCATCAATTTGGAATTGGTTATTTGAGCCTCTCATTTTACCTTTCGTCTAAGTGTCTAGCGTAAAGGGCAGTCTGGGACACTGCCGTTATGTCTGGAGCCTTCTGATGAAGCTTTGGGATTGAAGGCCTCCGTGGGTTGGAGAACATTCTCAATGTGCTTATTTTGTTTTAATGAAAATAAGGGAAGGAATACTGGAAGAATAATAGGCACCATAAAAAATGAGGGGAAAAATCAATCATTTATATAACCTTGATATGACTTCCCCACACATATTTTCTTCTGCAACATAAAATGGCTACTTCTCTCTTTAAAAAAAAATGTACTGAATTGGCATATTATTCTTTTCAACAATTCATCATTAAAATGTAGACTTACCAGATTTTGTTTTCTGGCATTCAGATTGTCTCCCTATTTTTCTGGCATTCAGATTGTCTCCCTATTTTTTTCTGAATGAGGGTGTTCAGGGTTTAGGGTGTTCAGGGTTTTCTGAATGAGGGTTTAACTCGTATGAATGTAGACATGCCCACTACTGCGTAACATTAATCAATGTAAATTTCGTGAAATACCGTGGTAAGAGTATATTAAAATCAGTATTATATATAATATGACTCTCCAGCACTAGCTTAAACCTAATCTAATTAGGTTGCCATGGGTGCCAGGGTTAAGGGTATGAAATGTCTAAATGATTCTGTAATATTTCATATTTTTCTATAAAGTAAAAAAAGATCTTCTAACCTTATTGATCTCATGTCACCTTAAGGCAGTGACAACCTTGAATTTCCTATGATAACGGTATCTGACAAAACATGGCTTCAGTTTACTTATAGCTGGCATGTTAGAACTCTTGAGAAGTACAAGACACTTCCATCACGAATGGAACACATCTGTCCAGGAAATCCACTTCACAGTGCCAAAATGCTTTTAGTGTATCTGCCCCCAGAGTGCCCTATCAAGCTACAGTACCCTGTCAGCAAGTGCCTTGTAATTCCTTTCCTTTTATGTTGATGAAAGTCTTGATCTATTATGCCAATATTGCATACTTTCCACAGTCTCCCATAAACTATTACTCAGTGATGTGCATAGGAAATCATGCTCTGTTCTTTCAATGACCAACCTCAGTTAAAAGCATTAGGCTCGGCGGAAAAGTAGTAGCAGGATGGTCAGACTATATAATTTGCTCTAGCTCAATTTCCAACGTGGAAAAAAAATAAATCGAGGGTAGAGGAGGGGGGTGGAAGTGAAGTACCCACAATGGAATTGGACACTACTGGAAATAAATGCATTACTTTCTTTGGGAGCCAAGGGTAGTGAGTAAAGACACTATTTGACTCATTCCTTTCACTTAAAGGGTGACCTGATTCTGCCCCTATCAGAGTTAGGAACAACCTGCCTTGGGGCTTCCTGAATTGTAGTGGTTTCTGACTCTGAGGCTTTGGACTAAACCTTCCTAATATTTAAGAAAGCCAAATTGGTTTGCTTGTAGGGAATAGTAGCTTCCCAGATCCCATATTATAATACCCCAGTTCTTCAGAATAGAAAACAGCACCCCTCTCTGGAAGTCAAAGCAGACCCAAATCCTGACGATCAGACTCAAAAATGGAAGGAGCCAGGAAGACAAAGGTTGGGGCAATTTTTGTCTAGGCCAGTCTTGACCGAAGTCCAAATTGCTCAGTCAGAACTGGACCAGACTCAGGAATGAAGCATGTTATTTCCCTTTGACAATTTCCAAAATGAACAGTAAGTACACACTGAAAGCTATTAGAGAAAGTTGCAGATGTTGCTAGGCTGGAAATTTTCTATAGTGTTATTCACTAAAGAGTCCAAATGAGGAAGGGAAGGGGTCATAAGACAGATTTAGAGCCAGAAGGAACCTTGGATGTCAACTGCCCTCATGTTAAAGATGAAAAGAAGCAAAAACCAAAACCTGAGGCCCACAGAGTGGAAGTAACTTAGCCAAGGGGAATTTGTCTTTGACAAATTCAAGATTTGAACCCAGCATTCATTTCGATCTATCATGCTACCTCCAGAGAAGTATCTGTGGGGGAAAAAAGTGCTGATATTCCTAATTACCTATGAAGTATTTATTTATATTTAAGGATAAAATGTGTAGACTTTGGCATTCCTTATAAAGAAGGGGGGAACACAAACTGGACCAATGACTAATGACTTTAGAGTGAGGAAGTGGTTGGATCCTTTAGCCAAAGATAATAAAAATAAACTTTTATTTTTGGTTTGTAAGGTTGAGAAAGCACTTTTTCACAACCCCCCATGAAATAGGTAGCACAAGTACCATTAGCCTCATTTTAAATATGAGAAAACTGAAGTTTAGACAGGTTTTAGTAGCATCATCATTATCAATCATCATCATCACTATTGTCTCATTTTAGTTATTTTTAATGAAATTGGAATAGAGACAATTCTGGAACAAGTTTGTCTCCCATTACTGATACATAGAAACATACATATGTACATATATATATATATATATATATATATATATATATAAATTCCTGTTGACAGGTGGCTAAAATGAAAGCTTTTTTAAAATTGAATAATAATAGTCCCTGTCTACTATGGACTCAGAAAGATTGTAAACTTCATGAATACAAGAATTATTTAATTTTTGCTTTTGCATCTCTAGCACACAACAGTTCATGACACTTGGTAAATGCTTAATAAATGTCTGTTGCTTTGATATTGATCATCAGCTTTTGAACTGAGTTTCATTTACTTTGCTTTTTCAACTTGAGTTCTTGGAAAAGTTTCTCTATAAAGCCTAGGCTGGAAAAGGATGGCTCCAGAAAAAAGCACTGGGAAATAGTTTACATATCAAACAATACGAAGTGTTGACTTGGTGTTTTGATTGTCTCCTGAGAAATAGTCAGGGATAAATTTCCAAATCACATTAGTGTTACTCACAATTTGTGCCATGCTCAGACAAATAGTACCTTCAGTACTAGAGTCAGATTTTATTTTGTTTTGTTTCCGTTTTTTAATACTGCTTTCCTTGGTCCAGACCTATGCCTTCATCTGTGAAGAAATGCTGCTCTGAAGATTTCCACCACTGATTCATATCTGCAACCAGTCTGGAACTTAAAGAACCATGTGGGACATTGACAGGTTAATTGATTTGCCCACGATCAAACAACCACTGTGTGTTGGATCTAAGTCTTCCTTATTCCAAGGCCTCTACACCATGTTGCCACTCCCCTTCATTTATTTCCTTTCCTTGGGCCTGTAATTTTATCAGTGAAGGGGCATGGAGGAAATTATTATACTTTTATTAATGTGCATCAGCACTGCCACAATTTAAAGAGCTGTGTGGAACACTGTTACTCACCCATAGTCACATGAGGAAGCACAGATCTTGAATATGGGTTTTCCCAATTTGGAAGCCATTTATCTCTTCACTATGCCACTTTGTCTCTCATTCAATGCCATCCAGATTATTAAACTGTCATAGTCTATGACAAAGAAAGACAAGTAAGAATATCTTAAGAAATCTGATAAATGCAATGACCATGCATGGCTCCAGAAGATGAATGATAAAAGTGTGCTTCCTATCTTTCGAAGGGAGAGGTTATGGACTTTGGTGCAAAGTGAGAAAGACAATTTCGTTTTGGACAAAGAGTAAATTTGCTTTGCTTGATTATACTTATTTTTTACAAGGGATATTTTTTTTAATTAGGAGATGACAAAAAAATTATTTGCAGGATGGGAGATTATGATAGCTCACACGCACAAAAAAGAAAAGAGTGTCTGAAATTTTTTAAAAACGTATAGGAGAACAGAAGGAAATTCAGGAAGGGACACAGATAAGTGAGGCAGTGTCAAAACTACTGTGTTGA
Organism: Bettongia penicillata ogilbyi; assembly: GCA_023548195.1. Lineage (NCBI taxonomy): Eukaryota > Metazoa > Chordata > Mammalia > Diprotodontia > Potoroidae > Bettongia > Bettongia penicillata. The sequence goes on along the minus strand of JAJHZJ010000322.1, from coordinate 3,343,408 downwards.
ATTTAATAAATACTTTAAAACAATATGTTATAATTAATAGAGATTCATAATATCAAATAATACTTTCTATCTTCATATAAGGAAATGTTCTTGTTTGATGTGGGACAAGTTCATGATGATAATAAAAGAAAATTGAAAGTATTTTTAAATTATCAAGAAAATTTAGCTTTGGCGTTCACATTGTCCCAAGTATAGTCTCACTAGAATGAAAGATTATCACTCTAGGGAAACTGAGGCATTAGAAGTTCAAATGACTTTGCTAACGTTGTATCACTGATAGATGAAGGGAGAAAGCTCATATGTCTCTAATTCTTGGCCTGTGGATAAGCTCTCTGAGCCACATTACTATGCAAAAACATAGTAGACCTTAGTCTACTTGTCAAGACCCTTAGTCAAGAGTCTTGGATTTGACTAGAGCCATTTGTTAACCCGGGGAAATTATTTCCCCTCCAACCCTGACACGTTTCCTAACAACTGTAAAATGAAGTGGTTGTATGAGATAATTTTCAAGATCCCTGCTAGTGTCAATATTCTATCATTCTAAAAAACAAACAACTGGAATTTTTTTCTTCAGGTGACATATAGTTCAAAAGATGCTGGTCAAGCCTGATACAATGAGTTCCTTAAGAAATAACATATATGTATTCCTTCTTCACCAACACATCCAGTATTTGTGACTGCCTTGGTGTAAGCATTCCCTCCATTGATGCAAATACCAACCCATCTAATACTTAGCAGATGGTCTTCAAGAGACTCTATAGATAAGAAATTATGTGGTGGGGTTCTCTACAGTGAGGCTGCTTATGGGCAGGTGACAGTTGTTCAGTGTAACACCAGAGTTATACAGGAAATATATTGTTTGGTTGGACTTAGTGGAACTCAGTTATAACTGGTATAATGCATGAATAGCCAAGGTGCCCTGCACACCATGATGAGTCATAAAAACACAACTTTACTTTAGTGCTATGTGGAATCAACTACCATTATTCCTCTGCTTAATCAGTTATTGGTAAATAGTGCAACATTGGCGTGTATGAAAACCAATCACCTGAATTCAAGCACATTTGAGCCCTTCAGATTTTGGTTTGCTGTTTGGAAATGACTACTCATGGTTCTACCTTATAGCTTAGTTTATCGACATGGTATGGCAATGGGGCAAGCACACTTTTGCAGCTTTGAAGATCACATCAATTAATATGTAGATTATACATATATAGTTCACACTTTACTTAACTGAGGGAGAAATGCACACTGAAAGAACATCGTTGGTGCTGGAGTATACCACCTCTAAAGAGATCATTACTATGGGTCTAATATGCTGTGTTCTAGATGGGGCTTATCTTGGCTGCCTTGGTTGACTGGATAGCACATAGTTGGTAATATTAATGAGCTAGGGCTGTTTCATTAATATATCATGACCACCTAGGGTTGGTTCATAACATATCTGAGTCACGTCATGAGATAGATTAGCACCTACTACAGATTTTGGTCAGCTGGCAGGGTGGAGTAAGTTTCTGAAACAGTCACGTGTTTCAAAGCAGTTCATTAGCACCACTTAATACCAACTTCATTTTACTACACTAAGTACAGTTCAATATCTCAGGTCATATTGTGTCATGATCCTAGAACTGCAAAATTTGAAGGTAATACATTATCATTGACTTTATCTTTTAAAACAGTACTGATTTGTCATTATCACCTTTTTGCCAATATCAATAGTATGGTGATATGGTTTAATTTTTTAATTAAAAATTCCTAAACATTGACAAAAGTTTCTTGGTGTGATCTTCTGAATTTTTGCCAATGACTAATATGGGGTTTGCAGCAAAACTTCCAAAATTCAGGCATCTTAAAAGAATGTTAACAAGTTACTAGACATAGATATATTTCAGATTTTCAATTCCATACTCATTTTGCTGTTTAATATTTCTTAACGAGTACTGTACATTGGAAGCAACAAACATTTGCTAAATGCCTACTGTGTACAGCTTTGCTATTCCATGTAATTACAGAGAAATGAAAGGATAAAAAGATGTGGTCCAAACTCATCTTATTCAAAGAGCTATAGCAATTTTTCTCCTCTGGTAGAGATCAGAAAAATCAGTTAACAGAAACTACTTTCCTAATTATTTTTTTAAGTGTGTGTGTGTGTGTGTGTGTGTGTGTATGTTCTTAAGTTATAAACATCTCAGCTAAGGAAATGTTGAAGTTTGTGTTCTATTTTAGACAACAGCCTACAAAAAGCCTTCAATACAATTTATTATGAAACAAAGTAGTGGGTGGAAAAATCCTTAATATTATTCTTTTGGTAGCTACAGCAGACAGAGGAACACTCCGTTTATAACATGTCACTGCAATGGTGCCTTTTAATTATTCATTTTTGCCTTCTGAATCATGACTTGAAGCTCTGTAACCCTTTGGTTAAGAAACTGCCACAAACATGTGGTCTTTCAGACTGTCTTCCCCAGATCAAAGAAAGTGGAGGGGTTAGTGAGCCAAGTTATATTCAGAATAACTGAGAAAGCGTTGATGAACTTCTGAAAGATTTAGTCTAGGTGCCAGGATAATCTAGGCACTATAACATTGTAACATATGTTAGACTTTACCTCTTAGGCAGTGTTATCACCTGCAACAGGCTAACAGGGAGAGTGAGATGCTTTTAGCTTGAGAAGTCAGAGAGAAGAAATCATTTCCGTGCCTTGGGATGTTACTGAACGCAACTGCCAAGTCTGGACCTGTTGGACAATGTTTGCCTTTCAAGCTAAAGGTGATACTATTGTTACTTGAAATGTGTTTTTTCATATTGCAGAGTGTGATCTCCTGTGGGTGAGTCTGTGACTGATAAAACTAATGTATTATGAAGTCCCCTCAAAAAAGGTGACAAGTATAGTCTTCCAATCTTAGAAAGATTAACCATTGTTTACAGTTGCTATCACACTTTGTCTATCACTGTGATTTATCTCCTGGGCAGTTCAGTGCTTTGATTCATTTTTTTTAAATCAGATATTATGAAGGACCTCCTTGTGCAAAACTACTGCCCTATATATTGGAAATAGAAAGATGAAAAAAAAGCACATCTAAACTCTAACTGCTATACACCAAAAGTTATTGAAAGTGTTCTGTTCTAATTTATTAAATTTTTAAATATTTTAGTTAAATTTTATTGATACTTGTGGGAGTTTTTTTTTACATTGTCCTCATTTCTACCTCTTTCCTATCCAGAAAGCCATCCCATGTAATAAGGAGGGAAAGAAAGAAGGGAAGAGGGAAAAGGGAGGGAGGGAAGGAATAAGGAAAGAAAGAAAAAATTCAAAGAAAAGAAAATCAGTTAAGTGAACCTAATCAACACATTGACTGAGTCAGATCATTTATGGGATGCTTCAAACCCATAGGCATCCCCCCAAATGCATTTTCTCATCCCTTCTTTGTTGGCAAGCTTTGTATTATAGTTCCAGTGTTTAGGGATTTGTGGTTGTTTCCATTCTCATTGTTGTAATACTTGCATAGTCCTTTTCCTTTTCTTTGCATCAATTCATGTATTAACTGTGCATCTCCATTTGTACCATTTGATTTTTCCTAGAATCCACATGTCCTTGAAGAATCTAACTAGCCAATGTCTTTACAATCAGGGACTTCCCTTTAGAACAATTTTATTGGTGTTATTTTAGCAAGTGCCTGTGTTGCTTCAAACATGTATGTAGAAGTTCAAGTGTTCTAAACCAATGCCCCCAGTATGCTCCAATGAGAAGAATGTGTTTGAAACTCATTTTCCCACAATGGCTGAAGCTGGTGTAGGATTTCAATTCAGTTCAATTCAATAAGCATTCAATAAGCTGCTACAATATAACAGACACTTTACTAAATACTGAAGAGGTAAAAAGGAAAAAAAAAGGAAACAGAAATGAAACAGTCTCTGGTCTAAAGAATCCTACATCTGTACGCATCTTATGTACATATATGTAAATACAAAATATTTTCATTTCAGACTAGACCTATGGATTCATCAATGTGAGGAAACTCTTTCCACCAATGCAGATAGGAAATTGGTCTCAAATCTCTCCATGACCTTAGAGAGGTGTCTAGGGCACCTGGAAGTTAAGTGATTTGTCCATAGTCACAAAGCCTCTAGGTGACAGAGGTAAAAGGAAAGGAAAGAGTCAGAACTTCCTGAACCTAAGGCAGAACTGCTATCCTCCATGTCCACCATGCTCTCAAATATAAATACAAACACACAACATATACTAAGAAAATACAAAACAATTCCACTTATCTAAGCAGTTACCAAATGTGTACTTTCTTTCTCTCCAACACTGATCACATTCCATCCTTTCTCACCACTTCCATAGCCACCACTCTATTGAAAATTTTTATTACCTTTCTTATGGACCAGTGCGATAATATTCTTTTAAATGGCCTCCTGGTCCCTCCCTAAGCCAATTCATCTTCCTTAAAGTTGCAAAAGTAATTTTCTTATAGCATGTCACTAGATCTCTCATCTACTCCATAAACTCCAAGCGTTCCCCACGACTTGTAGAATCAAATCTGTTTGACTTTTTAAGCTCTTCATATCTAAGTCACTTTCTGGCTTTCCAGTTTTCTTTCACATTACTTCCCTTTCATTTCACTCTACAACCCAACTCATTCTGGTCTACTTGCTGTTTCCTCATTTATATCTTACTGTTTCTCGCTCCATGCCAGTACCTGGTCTCCACATTTCCACTGCCCTGGCTCCTTACCACCCCCCTGCCCAAGAATCTCTGGCTTCCTTCTGGGTTCCATGTCAGCACTACCTTCTGCAGGTTCCCTGGTCTTGCCCTCTAAGATTCCTTTCCATTTTTTCTGTATCAATCTTGTATGTACCTATTTAGGTTCATTTTGTCCCTCCCTTTAGAATGTAAACTGCTTGAAGACAGAGACTATTTTTTTTTTTGTTTTTTCTTTGTCTTAGCACAGTATAGTACAATAAATACTTCATACACATTGATAAATTGAGAGAGGAGAGGATGAGGAAAGACATCACAGGCAAAGATACTGAATTTGAAAGGGAGAAGGGAGAATATTCCAGGCATAGGTACAGCACTTTTTTACCAAAGCATAGCCTAAGTATTAGTGAAGATGGTCAAAATAGTCTTGGCATTCCTGATATGCTATGATTTATTATTTATTATTATTATTCATTTATTTTTCAGTTTTTTACAATCACTTCCATATGTTTTAAATTTTCTCCTCCTCCTTTCCTCTTTCTCCCCAAGACAGCATGCAATTCTTTATGGGTTCCACAGATACATTTCTATTAAACACATTTTCATATTAGTCATGTTGCACGTAGAAGAATCAAAATGAATGGGAGACACCATGAGGAAAACCAAAACAAATCAAAACATAACAAAAGAAGAAATAGTCTACTTCATTCTGTGTTCCAATTCCATAGTTCCTTCTCTGGATGTGGATGGAATTTTATATCAAGAGTTCTTTGGATATATTTTAGGTCCTTTCATTGCTGTGAAGGGCTAAGTCTATCAGAAACAATCCTCACACATTGTGGCGGTTACTGTGTATAATGTTCTCCTGGTTCTGCTCATTTCAGTCATCATCAGTTCATACAAATCTTTTCAGATTTTTCTGAAGTCCCCTTGTTCATCATTTCTTATAGCAAAATAGAATTCCATTAGATTCACATACCACAATTTGTTCAGCTTTTCCCCAGTTGACAGGCATTCCCTTGATTTCCAGTTCTTGGCCACCATAAAAAGAGTAGTTATAAATATTTTTGTACATGTGGGTCCTTTTCCCATTTTTATGATCTCTTTGGGATACAGCCCTAGAAGTGATATTGCTGGGTCAAAGGGTATGCACATTTTATAGCCTTTGGCTATAAATTGCTCTCCAGAATGGTTGGATCAGTTCACAGATCTACCAACAATGAATGTGTTCCAGTTCTCTCACATCTCTCTCACGTTTATCATCTTCCTGTTTTGCCATGATCCCCTATCTGGCAGGTGTGGTATGGTACCTCAGAGTTGTTTGATTTGCATCTCTCTTATCAATAATGATCTAGAGCATTTTTTTTCATAACAATCTAGGTAGCTTTAATTTCTTCCTCTGAAAATTGCCTGTTCCTATCCTTTGATCATTTATCAATTGGGGAATAACTTGTATTCTTGTACATTTGACTCAGTTTTCTACATATTTTACAAATGAGGCCTTTGTCACAGGTGAGTTTTAAAGATTCTTTCCCAGTTTTCTCCTTTCCTCCTAATCTTGGTTGCATTGACTTTGTACAAAAATTTTCAATTTTGCATTTCATAATGTTCTCTATTTCTTGTTTGGCCATAAATTTCTTCATTTTCCATAAATCTGACAAATATACTATTCCTTGCTCCCCTAATTGGTTGATAATATCAGTCTTTATACTTACTTAGATCATGTACCTATTTGGACTTTATTGTGGTGTATGGTGTCAGACATTGATCTATGCCCAGTTTCCACCACATTATTATCCAGTTTTCCCAGCAGTTTTTGTCAAAGTGAGTTCTTATCCCAGAAGCTGAGATATAAGCTTAGGTCTATCAAACAGCAGACTTCTATAATCATTAACTTCTGTGTCTTGTGAACCTAACCCATTCCACTGATCTACCCCTCTAATCAGTACCAAATAGATTTGATGATTGCTGCTTTATAATGCAATTTGAGATCTGCTATGGCTAAGCCACCTTCCCTAGCATTTCTTTTCAATAGCTTCCATGATATTCTGGACCTTTTGTTCTTCTAGATAAATTTTGATCATGTTTTTTCTAGGTCTAGAAAATAATTTTCTGGTGGTTTGAATGATATGGCACTAAATAAGCAAATTAATTCAGGTAGAGTTGTCATTCTTATTATATTATCTCAGCCTACCCACGAGCAACAGACGCTTTTCCAGTTACTTAGATCTGACTTTCTTTGTGTGAAAAGTGTTTTGCAATTGTGTTCATATTGTCCATGGATTTGTTTTGGCAGGTAGACTCCCAAATATTTTATAGTGTCTATTGTAACTTTAAATGGGATTTCTCTTTCTGTCTCTTGGCTATTGGGCTTTGTTAATAATATATAGAAATGCAGATGATATATGTGGGTTTATTTTGTATCCTACAACTTTGTCAAAATTGTTTATTATTTAAGTAATTTTTTCTTAATTCCCCAGGATTCTATAAGGATATCATCATATCATCTGCAGAGAGTGTTAACTTAGTTTCTTCTTTGCCTATTCTAATTCCTTCCATTTCTTTTTCTTCTTTTATTGCTAAAGCTAACATTTCTAGCAACATATTGAATAACAGTGGTGATAATGGACATCCTTGTTTCACCCCCAATCTTATTGGAAATGCATCTAGCTTAGCCCCGTTACATATAATGCTTGCTTATGGTTTTAGGTAAATGCTACTTATTATTTTAAGTAAGGCTCCATTTATTCCTGTGCTTTCCAGTGTTTTCAATAGGAATGGGTGTTCTATTTTTTCAAAACATGCTGTGATGATTTTAACCATAGCCTGAACGACCTATGATAGATATTTCACTTACTCAGAATTCATAAATGCCTCCAATCCATTCTTTCTACTGATGTCAGATTAAACTTCCTAAAATTTGAATTTCTTAATAGATGCTCTTATTCTATGTTATTATTTTGCTCAAGGGTACTCAATGACTTACTATTGCCTACCATGTTAAACTGACATTTCTTAATTTGACTTTCAACATTCTCCATAATCTGAACCTGCCTCATCTATGTGCTAGATGCCCTAGGCATCCAGGTGGGTAAATGTTAGCATTTGGAGTCAGAAAGACCTCATTTTAAACCCTATTTCTGTACACTTATTAGTTTTGTGACCCTGAACAAGTCATTCAAACTTTCTCTGCCAAAGTTTCCTCATCTGTAATAATAGCACCTAACTCCTAGGGGTGTTGTGAGAATCAAATGAGATAATATATGTATAGCACTTTTCAAACTTTCAAGTGCTATATTGATGCTACCTATTGTTATTGTTACATTGGAGTTCCTCTAATGTCTCTGTACATGACATGCCTTCTCTTGCCTAAAACCTAGGCCACCATGCACAGTCACCTCCAAACTATATATAATGTGCATGTGAAATTAATTATTCTTGATTCTCTCCTATTCCACCTGTATATCTTTTCTTCCCCTGCCATCATCATTAGAACATAAACCCTTCAGCAACAATGACTATCTTTCTTGCTTGGATTTGTATCTCCAATGTTAAGTATAATATCAGGCACATAAAAAGTACTAACTGACAATTTTTTTCACTCATTCATTCATGTGTTCATCCTCACTTCCACTTTTTGCTCATGTTATCCCCAATGCTTTTCTCTGTTAGGATGCGATGCATGCACACAGGAAGTGGGTGTGCCTAGACATAGCCTGATTTCTTAAAGTGATTGTGTTTCATTTCTTGTATGCATTGTTAATGTGAAATTTACTTATTATTTTTTAAAAGGACAGCGGAGTTTTAGTTTCTTTAATTTACTTGATGAATAAAAATAATGAATCTATTCCAGACTAGTTAATAAATATTTACCTTAAAATAATTTTCTGAATGCACACATGCATACCTATGTTTTTGCTCATAGATTTGGAAGGGAACTTCATCTAGGTCACCTCCCTTATTTACAGAAGAGGAAATAGGTTGAGAGAATTAAAGTAATCTACTTAAGGTCACATAGAGAATAAAAAAGTAGCCAAGATTTGAACCCAATTTCTAAGACACCAAATGCAGTTTGCATCCCTTCTCTCTATCCTGCTGCCTGTCCCTCTCCCAGCATCATGGTACCTTCTTTCTGCCTTTCTAAGTTATACTCATCCTTCAAGGGCTGTCTCTATTTCTACCTTCTCCAGTAAAAGATCCAGAGCCACACCAGCGTTCATTGCTATCTCTCTTCTCCAAATTTTTATAACATTTTCTATCTATATCGTTTAAATTTGGACAGAATTACATTCTTTCTAATTATATCCTCTCATCTCATAGGTTAGATTGTAAACTACTGGAGGGATCACAAAGGGGTGAGTAGATTCTCACTTTGATTGGTTGAAGTCATATTAAAGCATTAGCAGTTATTTAGTACCTAGCCCTGTAAAGTTTGAGGAAAAAATAAAACCAATTTAAATATTCGATTCTCATTGCCAAAATTTACAAATGGACAAAGAACTGAGAGTTTGTCCCTGAGGCTACTTTTAGACATTGTAAGCTTCAGAGCAAGGCTAGAAAAATAGTTATAGAAGAAGTTGATAGCCCATCGTACATGTGCACATGGCTCTGTGTGTGTGTGTGGAGGTGGGGCAGAAACGAATCTGCATATTTCTCAAATTCTCTTTGTCCCAGCCTGTCTCCGTCTTTCTCTCTCCCTGTCCTGTTCCTCTCTTTCTCCTTCTCCCTTCCTTCTTCTGCTTCATTCCTTCCACTTCTCCCTATCCATCTCCCTCCTCCCTCTCCCCCTCTTCTCCCTTTTTCATTTCCTCTCTTCTTCTCCTTCCCCTCCTTTTCTCCTTCTTCTGCCCTCCCTCTTCCTCTAACCCTCTTCCTTCTTCCTCTCCACTTTTTCTCTCCCTTTCCTCCCTTCCTTCTCCCTCTCAGTCTCTCATGAGAACATAGGTAAAGTATCATTTTTTTCCTTTGTAAAAATTCCTATTCATAACATAAAGTGACTAGGTGTGATGATGGTGGCTCAAGTCAGAAGAAACAAAAGTGAATGGTTGTTTTCTATCCAGGCTAACATTTGAAAAGAAAACCTGATCTCTGTCTCCAAAATTGTTCTGATATTTTAAAGTACTAGAACTTGGAATTGATTTGGGAAGGTACATTTATCTTCATCTAAGAATTTTTTTTTTAAAAAGTCTAACTTAGAGTAATTACAAATCACCACTTTGCCTCCTTTTCTTCTCTCTCTCTCTCTCTCTCTCTCTCTCTCTCTCTCTCTCTCTCTCTCTCTCTCTCTCTCTCTCTCTCTCTCTCTCCAGTGATAACACTTAAAAGACTGTCAGAGCCGAGTCTCAGTAGCAGCAGCAGCAGCAACAGCCAATGTGTAAATGAGCAGAATGCCTAAATAAGTATGTGAGCTCTTTCCCACCTCCAGCCAGGTGCCCATATTGAGCTGAACTCTGCAGATGATCATTCCAGATACTGTTGCTGCTGCACAGACATATTGATGGCAGCAGGGGTGAGGGTTCATCCTCTGCTCTCTCAACCCAAAATGTGAATGAACCAGGAATATTTTCTTTTTGATATATAGCCTAGTCTCTTGTAAATCAGAGATTTAAGCCAAGTCAAGTCAGCAAGCCAACACCATCATTCTCATCTTTGTCATTGATTGTCAGCTTAACAACTGTAGAATAAATAGCAACAAATGACTAATTTCTATTAAATGTGGTATATAGATAAATTATTTGTTAACATATACCTGGCACTGTGTAAAATGATGAGAGAACATAAGAAAGCAAGTAAAAGAGTCAATACTTTTAAGTTTACTTTTTAATGGGGGAAGACAATAGATATAGGGAAACTGGAAAGGGGACGTAACTGGAGTTTGGTTTGAAGGCCTCAGATACTTACTAGCTATGTTAGTCCAGGCAAGTCATTTGATCTTTGCCCCAGTTTCCTCATCTCTAAAGTGTGCATAATAAATGAGATGATATTTGAAAACCTCTTAGCACACCTTAAAATGCTGTGTAAATGCCTAACTATTGGAGAGCATGGCAAGAACATCACCAGGAATTAATGTAGAACCCTGGATCTAGGCAAGGTAAAAGCCCACCAATAAGAGTTGGGCAGCCTAAATAACCCATCAACAAGTATTTATAACTACTGGTTCTCGGCCAGACCCTGTACTAAAGGTTGAGGATACAAAGAAAGGCAAACTCTCTCTCTCTCTCTCTCTCTCTCTCTCTCTCTCTCTCTCTCTCTCTCTCTCTCTCTCTCTCTCTTTCTTTCTCCCCTTGAATTTATCTACTAATATGGCAGAAAAAAATGTAAAGAAACTGGCACATGTATGATACATTCAGAGTAAAATGAATGTAACTTTAGTGAGGAAGTCTCAAATGGCTAGGGAAACCAGAAAGGTCTTTAGTGAAGGTAATACCTGAGTTCAATATTGAAAGAAACCAGGGATTTAAAGAGGTAAGAGGACAATAACGAGCAAAATCCAACGTTCTTGTCTAGCAAAGGAGGAGCTAAACAATGGTTTCATGGTTTCCATTGTCCTGCAAAATAAAGAAGCAGTGAGTATCTCTATTGGAGAAGAAGAGGAATCCGTTGCTTTCCCCCAGTGTGCTTCTGTGGGCAGAGGTAGGTGTGCTTAGTACTTTCACTTAAGTAAGAAGCAATATTTCTGGGGTTCAGTAGCCCTTTCCGGTGATTTCAGAGCTTTTCTTTCTGCAGAAAAACTCTTTTAATTTCTTGTCTTTTCTTTCAGTCTGTGGTAGGAAGGGAAAGAAGATGTGGTAACCTACCAGCATTTATAGAGCTGAGTGGGCTGCTGTACTGATTCTGATCTGAAGTACTAGGAAGCAAATGTTATAAGGTGCCCTGGGAATTGCTAGACTGAAAAGCATTGCATTCAATTTGTAAAATAATGTGTGTCTTTTATTCTTGCCTGTCAGAGAATTAACAGAGAAGAGAGACCTTATCTTTTAGCATCTTCCTCTGTAAAATGGGAATCAAATACAGTTTTTCAAGATTCCTAGGTTATTTCATTCTCTCTTTTTCTATACCCACTGTCTAGAACATTATAGGCCTTTAATAAATACGTGCTGATTGATTGATCATAATGCTCATGTGGTAGTAAATGTAGTTTACTAATGATTTCTGGATTAAACATGAAGATTGAAAATATTGGTCACATTTTTTTCTTAGAAATTATTTAAAATTTATTTAAATTATGTATTTAAATTATGTATTGAAGTTTAAATTATTCATTTAAATTCAAATTATTTATTTATTTAATTTGTTTGGGGTGTTGCATGGGAAAAGTGGATACTATATTTGCTCAGCATATCTCTACATGAGAAATAGTAAGTGTACATCTTTCATCTATACTCCCAGAAATTTGAACTTTGGCTTAGTTTCTTTAAAAAAAAAAACAACAAAATCATACTTTTTCATGCATTTGAGACCATAATTTTTTGATGTCACAGATTAAGCAACAAACAATATGTGCAATTCAATGAAGCCTAATGGATTCAGGTCACAGTAATTCATTATAATAATTGGGATGGGGATCCCATGAAGTTTCCTTTTGCCTTATTAACCCTCCACAGGAATTTGTTGGGTATCTTTTGTTCCCAGCATTGACAGGCACTATAGTAAATACATGGGTACAAAGCATAGTCAGCCTCCTTTTCAAGTTCATGGCACTGTTTGGAGAGAGAGGAGACTGCAAATAAAGAATGGTTGAAGAGACAGAGATGAGGATGGTGTGTATCCCCGACACCTAGAGTACAGTCTTTACAACTGAACAGAGGGAGGAAAGGAACGATGTCAAGGAAGACTGAGTCATTCCCTTTGGCCAGAAGGGAAGTGCCCAGATTTATTTCATTACTTCTTTTCATTGACACTAACTTTCACTTTCAATTTCAAGGCAAAATGAGGCACACAGAGTCAATGAAGTATTAACAAATGGTTTATTTTGCCCTAATGTAAATAGGATAGGTAACAAGCTTATAATGGAACTTAAATTCTATAGACTTTCCCCTCCCTTGACTTGTGAAAATGCTTCTAATTTTCATGGTCTTTTGTGCTCTTCAGACATCTACCAAATTGGAGGTGACCGATTCCATGTAGAGAGGACTGAGTATGCCTTGAGATGACCAGGAAGCAAGGTCAAGGGATGGAAGGGCCAATCAGATCTGAAGGACAGCTTTGTTAACCATGTAACCCTAACCCTGAAACAGGGAAATGTGATCTTATCATACGAAGCATCAACTTTTCGTTCTAATTTGACTCCTACCCTCATTCAATCAGTTGCCCAGTATTGTCCATTTTATTTCTACAGCATCTTCACATTCAAACTCTTCTCTGTACTCATATAGGTCACATCTTCCCACAGGTCTCTATCACCTGTCACCTAGGTAGAAAAGTAGATAGAACATTGGACCTGGAGTCAGGAGGACCCAGGTGTAAACCAAAGCTCAGATATTTACTCATGTGATCCTGGGCAAGTCACCTGACTTCCACCTGCTTAAGTTTCCTCATTTGTAAAATGTGAATAACAATAGCACCTACTTCCCAAGGTTGTTATGAGGACCAAATGAGTTTATATTTTTTCTTAAAACACTGCATATCTTAAAGTGTTATGTAACTATTGTTATTGACTTTTGCACCTACTTGGTCACCTTATCTCTACCCTCTCCCTTATTTAAAGAATCTTCAATACAGATAGAAAGTCAATATTTTTAAAGTACAGGCCTGACCATATGACTTCCTTGCTGAAGAAGTCACAGGGGCTCTTTGTTTACTCTAGGACAACCTATAAACTCCTCTGACATTTAAAACCCTCCACAATAGAGTTCCAATCTACCTTTTCAGATTTCTTACATGTTAATTCCCTTTACACCATGCTCCAGCTAAATTGGCCTATTTTGAATTCTTCATAAGCAGCATTTCATCCCCTCTCTGTGTACCTTTCCTCTGTCTTTTCTCAATTCCTGAAATGTGTTCCTTCCTTACCAGTGCCATATAGGATCCTTGTCTTTCTTCAAAGGTCAGCTCCAATCTCACCTCTTACATGTGGCCTTGGTTTGCCTTCCAAGCTAGGAGAGCCTCCACAAATTAGCTTGCATTTATTATGTATGAATTGTATAATTCCTTGCACATCAACCTGCTACCTCCACTCTTAGGATAAAAGTTCCTTGAGGTCAAAGACAGTGGTAGTTTTGCTTTTGAATCATTTTACATTATAGTGGGAACAACCCATGACCATGTACCCAAGTACACTGATCACAGAAATACCTTCCAGACCACTGGTCCTGTTTTTAACAGTGTCTATCAGCTATTATCCAAGGAATAAATCTTGTGGAGATGTAACCTGGTAACTTCCTCTGAAGTTACATATCTATATCTATTAATAATAGATGTAGATACATACACACATATGTACACATATATGCATATGCACATATAGACATATGTCTATATACATATATATACATGTTTATAAATAGATAGGTAGATAGATAGAAATAGATAAAAATTTAAAACTGAATCAAGAAAGAAACTCCAGGGAAGTTAAAGTAAACAATTTCATATCTTTAGGTATTGTCATGAAAAAGAATTTATTGACCACAAGTATCTTATGGTAAACAAAGTTCTGTAAAACCCTTCACTCCTAGCCTTCTCCATCACACGGGATATCTAAACCTTCAAAGGTAGATACCTTGGAAGACAAGCAGGGTCAATACATTCAATTCTGGTTGTAGATATGGGGGGCAGGGAGAAACCTCTCCTAGGCTACTACTCAGCTTCAGCTATGAAGTTGCTGAAGAGAAGTATTTTTATAGTAAAGGAGTTGAGTGGAAAAGGTATCTCACAACCACCCAAAAGCGATGTTTATTAACTCCTTCTACATATGCATCTAAATTGTTTATCATTATCAACACCATCACCAATAGATATCACCATCATCACCATCATCAATGTCACTGGCAGCATTACTATTTTTCAATTCTAATTAAGCAATTAGATGGCAAAATAGTTAGAGAGCCTGGACTGGAGTCAGAAGGAACTGAGTTCAAATCTAGCCTCAGTCACTTACCAATTATCGACCCTGGGCAAATCACTTAACCCTCTTCGTCTCAGTTTCTAAAATGAGTTGGAGAAGGAAATGACAAACTACTCTAGTATCTTTTGGGGTCACAAAGAGTTCGACATGAGCAAAAGCAATTAAACAACTATATATGCTTGCACTGGGAATACAAATAAAAAAAATAAAGACAGCCCCTTTCCTCAAGGGGCTAACAGTCTAATGGGGGAAACAACACACACAAAAAGCCAAAAAGTTGTAGGGCACACCAAGGGGTAACTGGCATGGGGATGTCATAGTACTTGGCGTTCAAACCAAGTAGAGCTACAAATGGAAAGTAGACATTAGCTGAAGAGACCAGGTCTAGCCTTCTACAAAGGAAGACTTTAGGAGGCATTTAATGCTCTACCCTCCAGTCCTCAATCAGAGAGGAGAGGAGTCTGAGGAGTCGGAAAGGCGTTAAGTATTCAAAGCTGAGTTAAACCTTATGTTGATGAGATTTCAGGTGATCAACTTATCCTGGAAGAAGGATTACATTCCTTGGAATTCAAACTCATCATGATCATCATCATCACTGCCATCACCATTACCACCACCACCATCACCACCGCCACCACCACCAACATCATCACCACCATCATCAACATCATTTTCATCTGCACAAGAATTTAGAGCACAGTTAATTAAGTCTCTCTCTGCCAAGACAAAGGCTGCAAGTGTGAACTAGGTCATTCTTATTTCCAAATGACATAATCCTAAGGTGGAAGAGAGAGAAAAGAAAGAATTCTCTCACCGTAACTCAAGTAATATATGTTAAATCCCTCCCAGATATGAAGTCTGATTTGTTATTTCTCTTTTTCTCTATCCTTTAGTAATATAGTTTGTCCCAACATAGGTAAAATGGGTAACAGTTTCATTATAAATCCTATTTTTCAAGGAGATATAATTTGGTGCTGAAAAAAAATAGCTTCAGGCTTTAAGTTAGCAAACAAGGCTTCAGTTTGGGAATGAATTATTGGTTTTCTTTGAAAATCAATTTAACAAGACGAGAACAGTAATATTTTGCGTGTTTTTTCTGCAAGATAGTGTAATGTTGCCAAAGAAATAGAAAGTTTGTTCATGTTTAGTCTCTTAATTGCTACAACTATGGAATGTTTGAGCTAGAAAGGATCTCAGAGATCATGTAGTTAGGAGTCCTTTGTATAGCATTAAATGTATTTTTAAATATATCATGAAAATCAGGGACTGAATAGGACTATTTTAAAAGATGCATCTAGGAGCATGTATACCATATTTATGTCTTTCATCTTTTAAATTATTCTTCTGATACTAGTAAAACCCATATGCATATGGAGCTGAAAACATTGTGAGAAAATGAGTTAATATCTCTCAAGATTCGGTTTGTCCTTTCGTCAACGTCACTGGTGCTGTTCTCAAGAACCTTCTTAGCCATTTAGGGGCTTTCTCTGTTCACTTCACAAGCCAATGCATTAGCTTAAAATGAGTCACTCAGTTACCATGGTAGAGATGTTGCTATCACTTCCCAGAAGTCAATACTAATCCTCTCTTGTTTGAATTTATGTGCTATCTGGCTACATTTCATCTTTCCCTCTGCCCTGGTTGCTACCTTTCACCTTAACATACAGCTGTTGCTTGGGGATTCATGATATTCCCGGCTCTGGTCATTTTCAGAGATACTGTATTGTCTTGCCATTTGATGTTAAGTATGGCTTGTGGCAGTTCCAAATGAAGCTGTCCCAGAAACTGGATGTAAAAGTAGTTGTAATTACCACTTCACGGACCTTCCCATTAGCTGATGTTGCATGTGAATTGTGAACTGGAGAACTGATGTAATCAGATATACAAACGATTCATAGGATCATAGATTTAGAACTAGAAAAGACCTTAGAGGCCATCAAGTCTAACCCTCACATTTTACAGATGAAGAAGCTGAGGTACAGAGTGGTTAAGTAGTTACCCATTTGGACACATTTTCCTGACTGCCCATTTACTCCATGCTGCGTCTTCAAATAAACACACATGTGAATTTATATATGACACTGTGTTGTTGGTAAAAGTGTATGTGGGGAAGAGGGAAGGCTTGGCTTGATTTAAATTGTTGATACTTTTAATTTTCTATTTTGGTAGCTGTATGCAGTAGTTGTTGTGCCATCATTTCAGACTCTTCATGACCCAGTTTTGGGATTTTTTTTTTGGCAGAGATGCTGCAGTGGTTTGCCATTTTCTTCTCCATCTCATTTTACACATGGGGAACTGAGGCAAACAAGATTAAGTGACTTACCCAGGGTCACACAGCTAGTAAGTGTCTGAGGCCAGATTTGAACTCAGGAAAATGAGCCTGCCCATGATAAGGGACATCGAAAATAAAATGGCAACCAAGAACACATACTAGGTCAAATAATGAATATTATGTTGAACGTGGTCATAGACCTGAATAAGTAAATAAAATATCAATCTACTTATGATATTGATATAAAATGGTTAAGAGACCATATGCCCTCTCAAAATATAAGACAAGTTATTATGTTCACAATAAAAATATTTGTAAAATCTGTATTTTAAAAGGTACCAAAGTTTGGCTTAATATGTAATACTCAGTCTACCAGTAAGCATTTATTAAGTGCCTACTGTGTGCCAGAAACTATGTTAATCTCTGGGGGTACAAAAAGAATCAGATGACAATCCCTGCTCTGGAGGCAGGTATGGGTTGGATCACAATCCAAAAGGGGAGACAACATGCCAACGAACAAGCTACCTACAGACTGTATAGTAAATGACCAAGAGAGGGAAGGTATTAGAATTCAGAGGGTTTAGGAAAGACTTCCTAAAGAACATGGGAGCTTGAAGGATGCCAGGAAATCTTGGAGACAGAAATGAGGAGAGAGAGAATTCCAGGCATAGGGGATAGCCAGTGAAAATTCCCAGAGTATAAGGATAGTTATCTATTGACATCAATGACCAAATCAACTTCCAAACTAATTTTTTATAATGATGTGAGCAAGATTTCTTCATCTTGTGAAACATAATTTAGAAAGCAATAAACTTTAGTTCACCTTTATATAAAATATAAAAATGATTAATGTGAGTTCTGGTGGGGGAAAAAAACAGAAGCTTTCTTTAGCCAAAAAGGAGAATAAAACCACCCCCAAAGCAGTGTTGTGACATCTCCAATGTGTGAAGTATTGTGAAATCCAGTGTTAATGTAATGATGTCTGCAAGTAGTGGTTACTGTACTAATGTCTTGGTACCATGCAGCACTGTTTCCGGATCTACTTCCCTCTTATTGTTAATGGAAACAGTTCCAGGCAGAGAATTTGGTATTTGTCCCTTTATATTCTTTTTGTCTTTTGCACATTTTTGCATTTTCTCTGAAATTCTCTAAATGTTTTCTTTTGCATATATTTAAATTGTCTTCCCATGTAGTTAAATATTGCAAACTTTTCTATTTTATTGAGTCTCCAACTCCTAGTTCCAAGCTGTGTCAGTGAGCCTTTGGTCTTATCAATGCAAGGGTTGTTGTGACCATTAAACGAGGCAACTAGTGAGTGCTAATGGTTCTGAGCAATACGGTAAAAGGGTCACCACCTGAAGAAGAAAATCAGAGTGAGCCTAAAAGTAATGAGGCATGAAATAAGACCTCTGGATAAAAATAGAAATGATGATTCATTGTCCTAATAGTTTTTCAGATTCCTGACATTCTCTGTCATCAGATGCATTCTTGCTAGGGCACTGGTAAGCATGAAGATAGTTGAGTTAGAAAAACAAAAATGTGTCATGTTGCATTGTAGATAGATAGACAGACAGATAGACAGATAGAGAGAGATAAGTAGATAGATAGATAGATAGATAGATAGATAGATAGATAGATAGATAGATAGATAGATAGATAGATAGATAGATGGATGATAGATAGATGATAGATGATAGATAGATAGAAAACTCTCTTCTGGGTGATTATCTTACACTTAGTGTTTTGCTCAAAGTACAGAAAACTCTGCCCACTCATTTCTTAGTTGCTACAATGACAAGGTTTTCAGCAGATATTGAATTAGTAATAAGCCAGAGAGTTTTCCTCTTCTAATGACATTTTAGGTGGAAAATGTATCCTAGGAAACAAGTATCTGGTTTTAGACTAATAGAAATTGGTTACCCCATCAAAGAGGTAACCACAAATGATTTCAGATTTAGCACTGTGAATAGGACTGAACTGGAAAAAAGAGGAAAGTTTGTTTTGCTTTCTCCTTGCTCTGGCTCATTTGATTCAAATATTCATGATATTTTGTGGGCTGGACATGGAAGATACATTGTGCAAAGTAACTGGAATAAAGTAAAATAATTAAACTTGTTGACATACGATAAAGTTTACAACTTTTTACATAGTTAAGAAAACTTTCTAACATGCACTGTTATCCTTTTGTAAATTCACTTGTTTTACATGATTTGACATTGACTTCACAGCATTTCAACATTCTTTAATTCTTCATCATGAAACCACACATTGTATCAAATAGTAAACATATCTTTTACAAATAGCCCATATTCCCAAGTGTAACTTTGATTTTTAACCCTTAGGTTTTCACTGAGTTTTATATCAGATGAGTTCCCTGAACAATAAAGTGTGTTTTTCTTTGCCTTTTGGACAAACTTCATTACCTTTTTGATGCATGATATATCATAAAGACATCTCTATTTGTAATTTTCTATAATTCTGGAATGATTATACTTATCAATACATTAATATATTAATCATAATTCAGCATTTCTTCAACAAAAACAAGACTTCCTGGCTGACAAAAAAATAAAGAAAATCCTGTAAAGATTTTGGTTGACTGTTTATAATCTAATGAAGATGCCCAGTTGTACAGGTTCACCTGGATTTCTGACAGTGGTTTCACATGAATGAAAAATCAAGTTTTATCAGTAAAAATAAATCTTTTTTTCTAATTTCCAATATTCTAGCCTTTGTATCATCTTCCCCTTGGCAAGTTTTTTTTTTTAATTTCAAAGTAATAATCCAACTTCAAGAAATCTATATCACACTATAAAGGAATCCATAATAATTTCTACAGCTGCCGGATTTCTCTGAAGGTCTTTGCTTGTTTTCTGTGGATTAGTTAAGTTGTTTCACAGCAATAGTTTGTCAATTTTAATGTGGTTTGTAACTTTCAATGATACTTTCCTTCGCACTTAGGTATGACTGATATTGCTTCTTGGTGGACTTGAATAATCTTATAAACACTTGACTTCTTCGCAAGAGCCACTGAAATGTCTCAATCATTTGAAGTGTATTCTTTAAGAGATGACTTTTGCACATTTTCTGGAGTAAAATCTGTTCTTAGAAGCAACAGAATTAAAAACAAAAAGACTGCTGTAACACGTCATGGCACAAAAATCCAACATCCAAACAACCTGATGGTAGGGACACCAGCTTAATTCAGTTTTGACGGGTCAAGGTCAAGCATTTTAAGTCAGCTTGGTGTTATTAGAAGTACACATGAATGGCTGTTGCTATGACAAAATAAGCGCATATTCAAATTATTGCTTTTCCCAATTAATTCACACAACATACATTGAAATGGTGATAGCAATGCTTTGCCCATCCCTCACTCTCTTCCAAGCAGGAAGTCCATCTGTACCAAAGCTTCTGACCCATAGCACTGAAAGCATTTAGCTTGCTTAAATTTAGAATTCTGATGTGAATAAAGATTTAGTTAGCTGTTTTTGAATATGGAACATAGTAGGTATTTAATAAATATTCATTGATTACATTGATTGAAAATTCTCCAAGTAGAGATATTTTATATAGCTCTACAGCATATCCGGCCCAATTCTTTGTATTTTAATTGACTCATTCAATAATTCTCAAGAGATAAGAGTTCAAGAGGGCCAAGTGTCATAGAGAAGAATATTCTGTAGCCTTGATTTTTAGCCCTTAGGTTTTCACTGGGTTTTATATCAGGTGAGTTAACCCAGAACAATGAAACATGTTTGTCCTCATCTCTTGGACAAACTTCTTAATCCTTTGTGATGTGTGATGTAATGACATCTCTATTTGGGACTTTCTGTAACTCTAATTCTGCTTGCTCCAAAACAGTTGAAAATATAGCAAGGGAGAGAGAAGGAGTATGTACCTTGGTCTTAAAACGAAACAAAGCAAAACAAGAACACAGAAGCAAATTGATGGGTCAGTAGACTGACTCATTTGAATTATCTTAAAGGAATCCAACCCCTTTCTTGCCTCTTCTCAGCATCAGCCAAATGGCAGGTGGTGCAAGTCCAGTTCCCCAGTCAGTTCCTGTAAACAAAGTTACTTATTTATAGCTGTGCTCTCAGTAATGTTCTCACAATCTCAGTCAGACAGCAGCCCCAAGCCCCCGGACAACACCCAGACAACAGCAAAGAAAAAAACAGAAAGAAGTGAAGAAGCCTTGAACACGTTGACTTGAGCTAAGTACTAGTCGCTTGGCTTGGGTTATTAGGTGTTAATGTATTCGGAAAACATGTAAAATGAGGAAAGGAGATCGCAAGCCAAAAAACATATACTAAGTGTGTGACCTTGGACCCAAGGCACTAAAGTAGTCATCTGATCTCCTAGAAATCAGGCAACATGCCTAAAATAAAATTTGTTGCATCTTGGTTCTCCTTTCTAGCTTTCTCTCCTTTTTGGTCTTCACCAAACCAGCCTTTTTGTAGATCTCTGAGGCAGGATAGATATACAAAAACACTCCCTCAATTTTTTTTCCTCAATTATTTAAAAGATAAGGTTTTACTGGAAGTTGAGGGAGCACAGTTTAAGTAATAGAATGAATAAGAAAAATAATAAGAACACAGAACTGAATACTTAATATTTTTCATAGTCTTTCCACAAATTCATTGGTCGACTATTCCCTTATCTTCTTGTGTGAAATTGTGTTAACCTTTACTTTCCATGACTGTGAACTTTATTTCTCTTTCTGTGTCTCTGACCACCTGCCCTCATTTCTTTACATGATTCTTTTCTTCTGTCTCCCCTTAAACATGTGTTCTCTATGAACCTACATTAAATTCTTTTCTCTAATAGGTAATCTCTCTCTCTCTCTCTCTCTCTCTGTCTCTTTCTCTCTGTCTCTGTCTCTCTGTATCTCTCTCTCTCTCTCATGATCTCCAGTCTCATGGTTTAATTAACATCTCCTTGTAAATGACTCCTAAATTCATACCCCTTACCTCTCCAAAGTTCATATCAATCAATAAGCTTTCATTAAATCCTTACTATGTGTGGGCACTGTCTTAAATGCTGGAGACACAAGTATAATGAAATAAACAATCCTTAGTTGCATGGAGCATGAATTCTAATATACCCATCTCCAACTATATCCAGGATACATCCATCTAAATGAATTGTTTATACCTTAGCCTCATAACAACCGAAATGAAATGTATCATCTCTTCCTCCTGATTTTCCTATATCTATTAAAGACACCACTATCCTCCTAATCACCTAGGTTCAAGAATTTCAGTATCTTCTGACTCCTACCTCTTTCTTACCTCAGCCTCCAGTTAGTAGAATGTTATCTCCACTATATCTTTAATCTTTTTCCTCTTTTCCTTTCCCATGGCCACCACCTTTGTGCAGCCTCTCAGTGCCTCTAAATTAGACTATTGCAATAGCCTGCTAACCAATATCTCAGCCCTAACAAGTACTTCAATATTTCTTTTTCTTCCATATAATACTATCAGATAAATCTTCCAAAATCACAGTTATAATAATGCCACTTCTTTCCTTTTAAAACTTTTTTCATGAGTTGCCTACCATATGAAATCTAAACTGTCAAGCTGGTATTCTAAACATTCCACATTCGGGATGGAAGGCTAAGTTGGGACCATCTTATGGATTCCTTTGAATGTCAGGATAAGGAGTAGACAATGAGGCAGTCCATGTGATATTTATATAGGAAAGTGAAATACTTGGCAAGTGCTTTTGTCCTCAGGGTTATTTGTCTATTTCTAATTAGGGATTCTTCTGGGAGCATGACTCTTTCTAACTAATTCACACACTCACCCACTCATTCAGCTCCTCTATCATGGAATATTGTATTTAGTTCTGTATGTCACAGTTTTAAAGGGATACTGACAAGCTGAAGCATGTCTACGAGAGATGAGGGAATTTAAAGCCAAGTCATATGAGGATTGTGGAAGGAACTGGGGTTGTTTAGTCAGGAGAAATACAGACACAGTGGATAAAATCTAGCTTGCCTCAAATATTTTGAGGATTTTTCATATAAAAGAGAGATAAATATTTTACACGGCAAATTAGACATTTACATTTTACAAAGCCTAAAACTGGAACCAATGGATGGGATGAATGAACGAAGAAATATTCATTTAAATGCTAACTATATACTAAGCGCTGTGCCAGATGCTGGGGTCACAAATTCAATAATGGAGGCCATCCCTGATCTCAAGGACCTTACATTCTAATGGAGAGATAATACACATAAGGAAGTGGTGACCAGAAAGAGGTATTTTGATTTGGAAATTTACAGGAGCAATGACTAGGATATAGAGTAAACTAACATTCTTTTTGGTGGCAATATTTGTATTGATTTAATTATGCTTGCAGAACTAAAGGGTATGCACCAAGTGGTGGGGGATCTGTCAAGATCATGTCAGGGTATCAGAGTGAAGTGTGGATGATACCATATTAGGTGCTCACCAATCAGCATGGTAGAAGTTTCAGACCTGAAAGAGTTAAGCTCTCCTGGGCATGAAGTCTGGTTTCAGGGTGCAGCAGCATGGCAACATATGAGAACATGACTGAAGAGTGGAGGGGAAATTACAGAGAGGCAGATTTTAGCTCAATATAACCTAAGGAAAACTTTCCAACAATTAAAATTGTCAAAAACAGAATGGGATACTTCAGAGCAAGGAATCTCTGTTGTTGGAGGTGTTTTAGCAGAGGTGGATGACTGCTATTATAGACAAAATCCACGATTTATTTAGATATTGAAGTAGATAAGTTCAGAAGACACAATGGCAAGATTCTAGATAGGACTGAGAAAAAAAAAGCTAGAAAAAAAGCTAGAAAAAAAGAGAACAAACCCATGTGAGCAATCCTGTTCGAAATTTTAGAGCAATCTATTTCAATGAGGACATTTTCTGTGTATTATGCACTATCAATCCCCGCAGTAGTTGACATAGACAGAGGAGTTCCAAGTTTGTGTAGCTTCAGCATTGAGGTGGCTACACAGGTTTTGTAGATGAAGATACTGAGTTTCAGGGAGATTAAAGGACAGAACCCAAAGCATAAGAAGCCTACTGTGAACACGTCTTCCTTTCTGATTCAGAGCTTCATGGATTACTTGATAAAATCAGGAAAAGCAGATAAATCAGTACCAATACTTATGAAAGAAAGCTACATCAGATGTGACATAAATTTAATGGAACTTCAGGATGCTAGTGTACAAGCTCTGAGATCAAAGAAGGAACAGCTTGAAAATTATAGGGAAAAAAATCCCAAAGATCATCAATTCAGAGTTAGAAGGAACAACCTCAAAGTGCATCTAGTACATACCCTCATTGTACAGAAGAGGAAAGTGAGGCTCAGAGAGTTTAAACAACTATCCCAACATCACTCAGGTAATAAATATCAGGGATGGAATTTAAACCCGTTTTGGTTCACTGTACAGTTCTATCTTGAACGTGGATGACACCTTTACCAAACAAACGAACAATAAAGTCCACTGCTAACAAAAAGTAGCCATCTAGGATAAAGTTCAGAACTACAAATCCCTATCACATATGTACTTCTCATTGTACATAAAATCTACCTAAAAATGGATATGCATAGTATGAAGTCTATCTTAAAGGAGGATGTGGCATGATAGGTGGATCATTGGATAGAGTGCTTAGGGAAAATTCATTTGGTTGCAGATACTTACTGACTGTGTGACCCTGGCCAATTTCTCCTCCCAATATATTCCTTTCTTACCCCTTAATTTTATTTTTTAGATATCATCTCTTCCTATTCAACTCACCCTGTGCTCTCTGTCTATATGTGTGTGTGTGTGTGTGTGTGTGTGTGTGCGTGTGTAATGCACAGCATTTTGGGGTGGGGGAAAGGGAGGGATGGGAAGAAAATTTGGAACTCAAAATTTTGTGGAAATGAATGTTGAAAACTAAAAATAAACGTAAAAACCATAAATAAAATAAATATATAGTGCCGCCATACCTTGTCTCCTATTACTTTTCTCCTCCCTATATTCTATTCTCTGACCAAACTGCATTGTGTCTACTTACAAAATATACACCGTGTTCCATGTCTTTGAACCTTCAACTATGCCCTTCCTTATGCCCATAAAGCCTTTCCTGTCTTTCTCCCTGTGAATTCCTGCCAACATTACTTCCTCCATGAAGCCTTTCCTTCATACCTTTGTTCCCTTTTGACAGCTCTCATGGACCTTAGGTAGCAGTCTGTTTTGTACTCTTCTAATGTACTTATTATTTAAGCTTTTTTTACATACTCATTTTCATATCTTATATAGTGTAGTACATATTGACTGGATGGTAAGCTCCATGAGAGCAGCAACTGTGTCTTAATTAAAATCTATCTCTCCTAGAGCTAAACATAGTGGTCCTCATACAATAGGTGCTTAACAAGTGCTTTTTAAATGCTGAATAGATGTTCATTGTAAACTCCCAAATTCTCTGAACCAAGAAGATATTTAGTTGATCTTAAGTGAGGATATTTGGTCCCAGAAAGATAGATTAGAGAAATAAATAAATGATAAAGGTTTTTTTTGTAAGTTGTTTTATTTTTCACATTCTGTAGGTAACACTACAGCATTCAGGCCATTTGTTATCTTTTGCCTTCTATACATGACCAGCTCATCTTCCTTTCCAATCATATATTGCCTGGATAATGTCTTTTCTGACACAGCTTGTGTATAAGTCATCAGTGCTAATAGGCTACAACCTACATCTCTCCACCAAGTGTCTCTGCATTGCCCACTGGGTCATCCATAGTTTTGATTCTTCAGAGACTGTAGTGTTATATGACTTACATATAACATTAACAGAGTTATCATTTACAAAGGTATTTTTTGTGCCAGAAAGTAAGTTGAGATCATTAAAAGAACTGTGAATTTTCTAAAAGCCAATCTGACTCACTCCCTTCCTGTTATTCAGTTCTGAGGATCAGCTCACTGCACATCTACAATGCCTATGCAAGTTAGAATAACACAAGATAAGCTAACACAATGGCTTGTAAACCAGCTGCACCCCGGAGCCTGGGTATTCTTCATCTATATGTTTTTTTCTTCTATGAAACTCCTTTGAGATGTAAAAGAGCACCTGGTTGCCCTCAATAAATTCAAGTCACTTGAACCAGATGAACTGTCTCATTGGACACTGAATGAATAGGAGCTGAGACACTATCATGATATTTGAAATATTATAGAAAACATGATAAGTATTACTGGAGAGAAAATGGTGATCCTAATTTTCAAAGAAGGAAAGAGAATAGAGGCCACACTCTGCATGAGGATATTCAAACATAGATCATTAAAGAGATGGTTAGTGGATATCTAAGAATGGAAGCATTGATTACCAATATCTAGAATGGTTTCATCAAAGACACAGTCATATCAGCTTAAAGTTATTCCCTTTTTCCCCACAGGATTATTAACTAATAGATGAGGGAATCTAATGAATATAGTCAATCTAGAGTTTAGAGAAGTATTTGATAGTTTTTCATCCTATGTTTGTAGAAAAAATGGATATATACTAGACAGTAATGCAATCAAATGAATTTGGAAAGCTGATGACAGACCTCAAATAATAGTCTTTAATGGTTCAATGTCAACTTGGAAAGAATTCTCCAATGGATTGTCCCAGGAATCTGTGCTTAGGCCTGTGTCATTTAGCATTTTTATTAAGGACCCTGATAAAGACATCGATGCCATGATCCTTAAATTTGCTGATGTCATAAATCTAGAAAGAATAGCTATTTAATACACTGGATGATAGTCAGGATTTAAAAAGATTTTGACAAGCTAAAGCACTGAGTTTAATATAATAAGATGAAATTTAGTGCAGAGAAATGTAAAGTCTTATGCTTGGGTTCAAACAATTAACTCCCCAAGAATAGGATGGGGGAGGTGTGATTAACAGCGTGCCTGAAAAAAGAACAGGGGAACTGAGTCAACTATAAGTTTAACTTAGTCAGAAGTATTATTTAGAATCCAAAGAAGCCAAAGTAACATTAAGGTTGAATTGAGAGTCACAGCTTCTGGAAATAAGGAGACAGCTCTTGAATCAGCTAGATGGCACAGTGGATAGAGGATTAGCCCCAGAGTCAAAAAGGCCCAAGTTCAAATCTATCCTCAAATACTTTTCAGCTCTACGACCCCGGACAAGTCACTTGATATCTGTCTGCCACAGTTTCCTCATTTGTAAGATGACAAAAAATAATCCTTTCTGTTAGGATTATTGGGAGAACAAAATGAGATACCTGTGAAGTGCTTCATAAAGCTTAATGTAATATATAAATGCTATCTATTATTATGGTGCCCCTGTACTTTGCTCTTGTCAGCATGCATTTGAAATATCACGAGAAGTTCTGGGCAGCATGTCTTGGGAAGGACATTGATGATGTGGAGAGTATCCTGAAGAGGTCAGTCAGAATGATGAATTGTGATGTCATATGAAGGACAAGTGAAAGAATCATCTAGCCTAGAACACCCAACCCCCACAGAGCAAGAATACACAGTAGGCTTGTAACCATCTCTGGAAGAGTTTAAAGGAAGAATAACATCTGTTCTAGCTTGCGTACCCTGCAGAGGAAAGTGTGTTATTTTCAAAGGTCTAAGATATGAGTCAGTGATTAGTAACAAAAGCTTCTTCTCCCCCACAACCAAAGAAGTGTCTGTCTATAGTTTGACCTATGCTTTACTAAAGTACTTTGACAATCCTAGCTATGGTTTACTCTAAAAAGATATGTATGCCTTTAGAAAATGTGAAAAAAACAAAGACACGTGACTTGCACATGAAGAAAACTGAACAAGACTACATAAAAGGGAGTATTACTAGAAGGACTTTGAACTTTTCCATTGAAAACAGACAAAAGGAATAGCTCTTTTGAAAATACCCCCTGACTTTCATTTCATATAGCTTCTTTTTTATATACAGCATATGAATAAAATTGTCTATTTACTATATATGAAAATGTCAGATTAAAGGCAAGTTAAGATATAAAATCAAATTCATCACCTTAAAGGAATTTTAAAGGTATCTATAAAATTTGCCAATAAAAAGACATTGAAGGCATAACTAAGCCAAAATATAGGTGCTGAGAAGTCACTAAATTGGAAAATAATTCTCTAAAAGTATAGAATATTTGTTAAATTCATCATTCCTGAATGTACATTCAAGGGGTCTAAGGTCCCCTTCAACAATTTATTAAGTGCCTACTAGGGATAAAAAACTATGA
The DNA here is from genome assembly GCA_023548195.1 of Bettongia penicillata ogilbyi. Taxonomy (NCBI): domain Eukaryota; kingdom Metazoa; phylum Chordata; class Mammalia; order Diprotodontia; family Potoroidae; genus Bettongia; species Bettongia penicillata. The sequence goes on along the minus strand of JAJHZJ010000322.1, from coordinate 3,315,135 downwards.
CTCAACTCTACTGTCAAGGAGCAGACCTATAGAAGTTATGTGGTTGAAAAAGGATAGAAAAAATTATTTTTTATAAACCTCTGACTACCACATCATTTCTTCTTGTCTCTTTTTTCTTTCTTTTGCTTTGGCATTATTGGAATAGTGGTTGGTGGTGGGTGGAGAGAAGACAATAGTATTAAGAGAGGGGGAAAATTATTCTCAAATGGGACTGGCTTAAAAAACATAGATTCGTGGTATCTGCATCCTCTTGAATCTGTAGCAACAAACTAAAACAAAAGCAATCCATGAGACAACTTGGGGGCAATTAGGGGTATTTGCCAAGTAGAAATACAGTGCTGAAATAATAAAATGTTCCTTCTGTTTTCTGCACAGAGATATGTATTAGTTTTCTAAACAATAGTTTGAGAAAGAGCCATGACTAGGAGTAATCAAAAAATGGACTCCCCACACCACAGAGCAAGAGTTGTGGGTGATAGCACGATCACTCCTCTGGCATTTATGGGGAATGATGACCAAGAGCACCTAAGCCCAAAGCTATTCTAAATATGTATGAAGGGAGGCTGGTACTAGACGATAGGTTTTGTTTTATTTTGTTTCCCTTTCAGGAGTCAAAGAAGCAGAAGTGAGTGACCAATCAAGTATAATTTGTAGTTCATGTTTATAATCAAAGAAAGGAATTCTTAATAATGATAGGTAAGGTATGGATATTAAAAGATTCAGAGAAAGATAAGCTTTATGTAAAGAAAACTACAGATAGGAAGATAGTAAGAAGTAATGGGTTGCTGGCAAATATACATAAATAAAGAAATGCATGTGGGTCAGAAAGTGAAAAGGCTTTGCTTTCTTCTCTTAGGCTCAGTTTCTGCTTAGAATCATTTGCCCATCAACTGGGAAAGGGTCTTGGGAAATGAAAGTACCTAGCCTTCAAAGAGTCCCTTTGGTGCTTTTTTGGTACAGTCCTCCAAATGAGTTCTGTGGGCACAGGATCCTCATCAAAAATTTAAAGGGTGTAATAGAGAGTTTTTAACTCTGAGAAAATTGCATAGGAGAATGAACTTCAATCAGCACCAGTCTCAAATTATCAAATGAATAGATTTAAGCTTAACCTGGGTCACTCTCTTTGCTTGTCTAACTGCCCCTTGCCTAGGTTTGGTGGCTTACAGACAGTGATATGGTTCAGGGTTTTGGGAATCCCAAAATGTAAGGGTATGGGGGTCTGGAGGGAAAGAATTCAACCACTCAAACCTTCTTTCACTCAAAGTAGTGAGGTTCATTATAACTCCAATAGAAGTGGGCAAGATTCCAAGATCCCAGTGAATCTACACTGCAAATTAATTGGAGTGAGATTGGTTTTATTATATTATATTATTACATATTAGATTATATACAAAAAAAGACTGTGAGTATATTTAGAGAGGATTAACAATTGGTAAATAGCCTGATGGGGCAGGGACAGCAGTGAAAGGGTCTGTCAGGTTAGCTCAGTAAGTGATCTAGGTGGGCTGGGGTGGCCAAATGTCTTAGTGGGGAGGTGCCAGGGACTGGTTGTATGGGAAGGTTCAGGAATTGTGCTGCTAAAATGTAGGGGAAAATTCAGGGTCCAGGTACACCCATCAGTCAGAATACTGTGAAATGTTTGACAACTGTCTTTGCATGTGTGTATGTGTGTGTGTGTGCATGCACACACACATACTTTTAGTTTTAATCTGCATTCTTAGCATTTTTCCATCAATTTATTAACTCTAGACAACAAAACAAGAATTCAAGTTCTGATTGTTGCTTTTGCCAATGTCTGAGGGGTATACGCTCACACTGAAAATTTAGCAGGTGGCTCTCTCAATTCAGTAGAAGATGGCCCCACCACATCATGGCATATAGCCCCAGAAGCTATACATTAAATGACCTATTAGCCTGCCTTTATCAGAAAGAGGCTTTCTGCTAGTGACAGCAGAGAAAAAACATAGAACAGTGCCAGAGCTTGTCTATTGGACTACAAGCAAACACCCAGAAGAGATCAATAGAGAGTAAGTTGGAACCATCACAAGAGTTACCCTGAAGCATCATAATGTGAGATAACATTTGACTATATGTGTATCCTGAACACATTTTACCCATGTATATATATGTTCTCCATGTGTGTTCCCTGGTCGTAAATGTTAACAGAATGTTGTCTGCCCAGTACCACACTGATTATGTAACATACCTCATATGCCCATTGGGGAGGAGAGAAATAATCTCTTGTCATTTTATTTGCTATGCTATTTTCTTAAATGTATTTTTAAAAGAAATAATCTTTGATCTGGTTGATTGGTAAAAGTAAGTATATTAGTTCTGGGTTTTAGTTTTGAGTGGCTCATGACCCATTGAGTAAGATAAACCTGGGGTAGTTTTTCTGGGGTCCCAGGTATGATATGGAGTCAGGTACTATTTATAGTATAATAAAAGGCAGTGTGCCTCAGTGTTATCACCTGTAAAATGATATGGAGAAGGAAATGACAAACCACCCAGATGGGGTCACAAAGAATTGGACACAACTGAAAAATGATGACAAAATATGACCCAGGGGAAAGAACAAAGTTTCTAGCTTCAAAAAAAAAATCACATTTTTCTTCAAAACTTATCCTAGTGGAATAAGTATTATTCATTCCCTATTACAAATGAGGACACTGAGGTTCAGAGATAGAAAGAGATTAGCCTAATAATCATTAAGTACTGTCGGAGGCAATATTTGAACCCAAATCTTTCTTGGTTCCAAATTCAACCTCTTTCAACTACACAAAACTACCTCAAATGTAATTATAAAACCAACATACTCCCTGTTATTTGTCATTCTATTATATCTGTAAGTTTCCAGTAACTGATATTCTCACACATCCACAACAAAATGATACCTCAAGGTAAATATATTAACGACAGTAAGATACTGAAATGTCTTCTGAATAATGAAAAAAAAGTAAATCATACCCATTCTTGTTTGTGTGCTATTAGTATATTGTAATGATATTCTAACCCTTTGAAAGCTGGCAAATATCCCAATAACAGAATATTTGGTTAACCAATATTGCTATGATTCATATCCCTTTCCTCTAAAATGGCAACATTAGTAAATTAGACAGGTCTTTTCTCACAAGGATTTTTACAGACAGACAAGGCTGCAGTTTCACAGTTATAGTTAAGCTTTACAGTGCTTTGACATCATTAACATATCATTTAATCATCCTAACATTGTGAAATATTTTGAGTAAATATTATTATCCAATATTACAAATGAAGACATTGAGACCTAAAGAAACTAAAAGTGAAATGCCCTAGGTCACATAATTACTAAATGGAAGAGGAAACAAACAATTATACAAATAAAAAAGAGATGGAGGAGGAAAAAAGGAAGGAAGGAAGGAAGGAAGGAAGGAAGGAAGGAAGGAAGGAAGGAAGGAAGGAAGGAAGGAAGGAAGGAAGGAAGGAAGAGGAAAGAAGGAAGGAAGGAAGGAAGGAAGGAAGGAAGGAAGGAAGGAAGGAAGGAAGGAAGGAAGGGGAGAACAAGGAAAAGAAAATAGAAACAGGGAGAGAGAGAAAAAGAGACAGAGAGAATTGGAGTGGCAGAAGGTGGTGATAGGAAAGGAGGTGAATGATTCTTGGTTTCTATGCAATATCCCAATATGACATTTCTGTAAATGTTCAAGGTCAAGCTATTTTTCACACTTTTTGTCAATTTGGTTTCATACTTCTGTTTTCATAGGGAAGATGTCATCATCTCCTGATTCTAAAATTGAATACAAGTAGATTCCAAAATGAAATTTACGTATGTCTGTGGAATTGCTCTGAGAAAGTCCCTGTTTTGTTTAAGAATGCGTTACAGGCATTAGAAAAATCAATGTTTCAGTCTAGCCTGGGAAATAACTTAGGAGGTTTCTTTAGAACTCAGTGGTACACTCAAACCATCATAGGTGGTTTTTAGATTAATTTATTGATCATTGCAAATGCCCATCTTTTATTGTCACTTATGAAATACATATATACACATATGCGTATACAGACAGTATACATATATGTATATTATATAATTGTGTGTAAATTTTGTTTCTAATTGCCAAAAATTGATAGAAATACAAAATTCACTCAGAAATGACTGTCTTCTAGCTATCAAATAAACTCCAAACTCTAGCCTTTAGGGCACTAAAGGGTATCCCCAATCTGGCATTAATATACATTTCCCATCTTAGTCTCACAATAGGGAGCATGGAATGGATAGACAGCAGCCTCAGAGTCAGGAAGACCTGAGTATGGGTCCTACTTTTGAAATGCACTGATGTGTGACCCTGGGCAAGTCAACTAACCTTTTAATATGGCTTTAAGTCTATGACTTGCAGAGCAGTTGCCCATCTGCTTTGGCATAGGAAAGTTCTTCATTGGTGATTAACTATATTAATGAAATCACAAGTCCAGACTCCTCCTTCTCCCTCAAAAAAAAAAAAATTGAACTCCACTGCTTACCTGCAGATAGCCTACAAATCTGCCCTCCTGTAATACTGAGAATTCCATGAACATTCCCCTCCCCTTCCCACTTCAATGTCTTTGCCAAGGATAATTCCTTCTCCCTGCAATGCTTTATCTTCTCTCTACCTCTATCTCTATTGCAATCACATTCATCATTAAGGGATACTAAAATGTCACTTTCTCTATAAAGCCTTTCCTATTTCTCTCCAGCTGTAAGTGAGCTCTTCTTTCTTAGGTTTCATTCTTTTCTTTTTCTTTTCTATGCTTTTCTTTTCTTGGCCTCTCATGCTGTTGCTGTTCAGTTACTTTCAGCTATGTCTGGTTCTTTATGACCCTATTTGGAATTTTCTTGGCATCAATACTAGAGTGGTCTGCCATTTCCTTCTCCAATTCCTTTTACAGATGAAGAAATTGAGGCAAACAGGGTTAAGTGACTTACGCAGAGTCACACAGATAGTAAATGCTCGAAGTCAGATTTGAACTCAGGAAGATGAGTCTTTCTGAGTCCAGGCTCACTTTCTATCCACTTTGCCACCTAGATGCCTATGCCTCTCATACATTCTTTATATTATCTTTTCTATTGTAATTGTTTTTGTACCTTTCTTATCTCCCTTGCTATATTGTCAGCTCATTGAGAGTAATGTTACTTACCCTTATATCTCTCTCAGCTCTTGACACATGGTAAGTATTTTATAAACGTTTGCTGAATTTTTTGTTATATGAACATAGACATGAGCTGAGCAAAGGCTCACATACAATTCTTCTATTTCTCTGCCTATGTCATTTTCTTTGCCACTACCTTTAAGTAGATCAACACTTCATTATCAGGACACTCATCGCTATTGAACATCCACTTAGTATTCTACTCAGGCCTTGTGCACATAGGATGCTATACAGTAGCCATTAGCTGTGTTCTTGTTTTTAGCTTGATTGCACTTAATCAGGAGTATTTATTTCATGTATTTTGGGTATGATTTCCCAATTCACTTGCTAGTTCTCATAGGGACTAGCTATTTTCTCTCTATCATATCAATGCTTCTCGCTTTAATGACTTCTGACTGACCAGATCCACCGAGTCTTGTCACTGCCAAAAGTGCCATCACAGGTATGTGATTTTTCTTTCTTACCTCAAATCCCCAACCTGACCCCTATTTAAAATATTCCATTTTCTGCACCTAGAACCCCGATAAAGCACTTTGGTCTCTATGGGACAAGCTGAGTTATTCATGACCAGAACTGTTTAAGATTCACAAAGATGCATCCTGGATTCTAGACAAATTGCAGCTATATTTCTTTAAACATAGAGTTCTCTGAACCATCATGTAGCATAACAAATGACTGAACTCTTGTCTCCTGAGACATGTCTCTCCAGGATCTTATTTCAAATTAAGCACATCCAGTGAAATATCTATTCTAGAAATATCCATGTTGAGTCTTCCAGTTCTGGTAAGAACAGTTTTAAGGTTCTGAATTTTCCTTAATGGTAACCTGATTCTTCATCTGTTTTTCTGGCTCTTGGCCAGATGTTACAAGGAATTGTTTGAAAGGAAAGAAAAGCAATGCCTCATTAATGACTTTTAGCCCTAATGGCCTGAAATGTACTTGAGTTTCCACTGAGAATTTCTTTAACATACTTTTGTATCTTCCAAAAATCTACACTTCTACCAAATGATTTATTTAGCTCCAAGAAGGTTTAGGAGTGGAATATCGGAAGTGAGATGAAGAATGCGACTTTAAATGCATTTTAGAAATTCCGTATACCTAAGCAATGTTCCCCAATTCTTCCTCCATTTTTAGGTTTTTTTCAGTTCCTCAAGATTTAATGATGCCATTCATATCCTCATTTACTTTCAGTTTATCCTTTCCTTGAGGCATTTCAAAGTGCTCAGAACTATTAACAAATATGAACAAATAGAAGAAGATGAGTTCCTTTTCAGTCATATACAATTTGGTCTGCCCATGTGCCATTTCTGTGACCCCCACTAATCAACCCACAAGCACAAGGCTTTCATTGTGCATAGTCGAGACTAGACATGTGTGGTGGGATACAGTCAAAATATTAATTTAGACATTTGGAAATCATCACTTTCTTGAGAAAATATAAGGTAGAGTACATTAGTTTTCAGCTGAGTTTGATTCCTATGTTCATGGATTGCTCAACCCTGTTAAAGTCAGTAAATGTCAAACTCTTGAGCTATGGGCTAGACAACATTGCCCAATAACCACAATTAAGGTTTCCAGCATCTGCAGTTCCTCTTTTGCAAATCTGAATTCTTCTTCCTAGGCTATCCCTTATATACATTATTCATGCTCATGTTGAAATAGTGATAATTTATGAGGCTGGTTCAGTATTTCTGTATTGCATTGAAAATCACAGACCAACTAATAGAAGGGATTCTTTAGTCAGGAAATTACTTCATAAATGCTTTTACAAAGCTATATTAATGCTCTTATGCTGCATTCTCCTTTAATTTGCATAGGATAATATTCTATTTCCTATTTGATGTGTCTGAAGCATCAGTACTCAGATTCTTGCCATCTATTTGAAACTTTCACCCATTTTCCAGCAATGTCTCCTCACCAGATATTTTCTACAAATACTTGCCCTAATTCCTCTGCCGTCACCAGGAAAGTCTACTTATCCCTTCTTTCATCTATCTGCCCCTATCTTCTCCCTAATTTTCTCTTATATGCAGCTGACATCCAGTATCTATTTCTTCTTTCCTATGTTCCCTTCTTTTCTGGAATTCAAAGAGCACCTGAGATCCCACTTCCTTAACGAAACATTCCCTAACTGAAAGCATAGCAGTAACTCTTCACAATTTGCTCCTTCCTTTTTAAGAAATTTCACACATGTCATTCTTCACTACTCAACATACTTTAAAAAAAATGACATTAATGCTTGTTCATGCTGTAAATCAGTTAAAAAATAAGCCGTAAACCACAGAATGAAGATCTAAAAAATATGGCCAACCTAATGAAAATCAGAAAATAATATTGAAACAAAAATTTTACTCCATCTTATTTCATTAAATATCTTCATTCGATTTTCATAGAAATATATGTTTGCTTGGAAGGTCCATGTTTATTGCTTAGAGTACATGCTTGTTCTAGCATGAACCTACAAATTTAGGAAATAGTAGACATCAAAGATGGATAAGGGGAGGAGAAACTTCTTGCTTGATGTAGAAGAGGTCAATATGGTAGACCAAATGACATTTTTAATCTAATTTTTGAAAGTGTTCAACAAAATATCCAGCCTATATATTGATTTGATTTTCTCACATGCACATGTTGATTTTCTTTTCATTTTGTCTACATTTGAACTATTTCCTATTGTATATTCCTTATGGAAATCCCTGAATAGCATCAGTTAGCCATGGAACCAAATGTCTGGTAGTAATACAGAAGTTCCAAGACCACTGAGGAAACCAAAGAGACCTACATTCAAGAACATTGGGATGCAGTTTTATAATTTAACAGTTTATAGCATGAGAATTTCTTTTCTAGAGATTTAATATGAATAGATTTAAATCTTAGAGGGGAAGTTCACTCTGATCTCACAGATTTATACTGAGGACATCTCCTAGGGTATTCCTCAAAGTGCCCAAACCATAAATTTAGCAGTGCTCAAAAAGAATCCCAAGGTTTTCACCCACTCCTTCTATGCAGACCACAGTTGTCTTCTGTAATCCCTTTTCTTTCTCCCTCCCATAAACAACAGCTGCAGGCACTATACACAGCCCACCCCTTTCCTCTCTTTTACTCCTTCCCGTTCACTCGTACCCTCTTTCCTACTTCCCATTCTCCCAGTCTCAACCAAAGCTGCTAAGTCGCTCTGTAGACAGGCACTAGAGGGTGCCAAAAAGTAATCTTCCTTTGGAGTCCCGTGTCCTATCCTTTGTTCTGGGACCTGGAAGTCATCAATAAAGAAGCATTATTGAGAGTCCATTATGTGAAAATGATAGTGGAAGACTTGTAGGGAATATTCAAAAAGAAAAGTCTAAGACATGACTTCCCATCTTAAAAAGTACATGGAAACTACTGAATTTGCCCCTGCAACTAACCTGCAATACAAATTTCCATTAGGCTAGTGCAGTGTTATGCCAGTTAAATTGAATATTGAGTTCCTTGTATTTACATACTTATAACACATCACTGGATGTTATAATGCACAAGACCATGATAGTAAATAACACACTGGATTTAGAGTCAGGGCACTTGTGTTAAAGTTAGGATTCTGAGCTTTACTACCTATGTGATGTTGGGCAAATAATTTAATGTCTCTTGCTCTCAGTTGATGAGGATTTGGAGATTATACTGGAGATCTCTTCTAGTGCTAAAATCTGAGCACGTTTTAGAACTAGAAGAGATCTCCAGTATAATCTCCAAATCCCTCATCAAAAGAGACCTAGAGATATTAAATTATCCTAAGATCACTATATAACCTGCTATGTGATTACACAAGATTTTTAGTAATGAATTAAAAATGAAGCAATGCCTCAGCTGTAGGTCATAATTTACATATTCATATAACTATACTTCAGCAATCTTGTGACTGGTTGTGTTAGGAATAAACTCTACTATTGTAGACTATAACACCTTTATGAATTGGGAGATAGTCTTTGTGATTTGGGGCTTGGAAAGAAAGAGAAGTCTCCTGGTGGCCCACCATCTGGGGATTAGCATCTCTAAATTACATTAAATTGGTCATAAGGCAACAGATCTACAGTCTAACACTTGAAGCCTTTGCAGTGTGGTGGGCTCTGCCAGAACTTGTCTTCTTTTGACATAACATTAAAGAAAACCAGGATCAACTCCACACGATGAGAAAGTCACAGAAATAGCTCAGCTTAAAATGAAAGTAAGAATCAATGGTTCTTGTGAATGCCAACCCAAAAAACCACCAAGGGGCCTCAAGGAGCCCTCCAGAAGGAAGAGAGACTTGATGGATAAATTTGATGGTCTTATATGTTATATGTTAGAAATACACTTGGAAACTATTCCCAAGCTTGTTGTTATAACAATATACTAAATGTTGCACAGACTGAAGTATGAGGGCTATTTTAGGCCTCCTGCCCCATCTGAAGATCAAGACCCATCTGATTCCAGTTTGGGCCAGCTGCTATTTTCCATCTTACTTTCTCGCCCTTGCTCATGACTGGATATCCACTCATCTGAGGTCCACAAACTTCGAACTACTATTATTTTTGTTTCTTGGCCTTACTATTTTAACTTCATGCAGGCTGTTTCTGTCCTTTCTCAAACTTGTAAAAATAATGGCCCTAATAAGGGTCTAAAATCTATTGCATGCCTTCCCAGACATAAATCTTTCACTCCCTTTGGCCAAGAACAAAAGACCCAGAAAGATAGGAACTGAAGGTAGAATATTTTTAAGTGAATTATTTATCTTTCATTTTAAAGTTTGCAAAGTACTCTCTGAATATGAAAACTCTCTTTGTGTTTTTAAAATGCTTCCCAACCATTAACTTCAGTACTCCATTGCTGCTATACTTACACCTCACTCGTTATATATTTACTTTTTATATAACTAAGCAGCACCCTGTCATAAATGAAATATTCATGCAAAAAAACTGAGCTCAAAATGAATTTATAAAAAGAACATATAAAAACTGCCATCTGCTCCCACTACTGGCAAGCCCTTAGATACCCAAGTGTAAGCCCTTTGATTCCTCACAGAGGTGAGGCAATTCTGTTAATGCAGTATTTCTGGGAGCCAAACCTTTAGACACTGTATTAAGATGTATCTAAGAGCTTTGGCCATCAAAATGCTTAGATCAACATTGATGTGCTTAGCTATTACACATAATGAATTCAAGTGCTAGCATCTTGTAATGGGTAGTCTATCCTCTCTCCTGATGTGCTGAAATGAGCTGACCCTCTTCTGGGAAGTTACGAAAGCATTTTGATGTTCTATTGATATGGTAGATAGCTCTATAGCTTGACTTTTTAAAGCATAGATAGCATGCTAGATTCCCATGGTGAAGGGCTGGTACTTTGGCTTCCTACGGAGTTTTTTATTTGCTGTTGTTTGGTTGGTTCAGTCTTGTCTGACTGTTCATGACCCTATTTGGAGACTTCTTGACAAAGATTCTGGAGGGTTTTGCCATTTCTTTCTCCAGATTATTTTACAGATGAGGAATTGAGGCAAACAGCGTTAAGTGATGCACCCAGGGTCACACAGCTACTCAGTATATGAGGTCAGACTTGAACTCAGGAACTCAGTTCTGGTAGCGCTATCTACTGCACCACCTAGCTGCCCGTGGAGTTTGTGCTATGGTCCAACTAAGGCTGGAACCCTTTTGGTCCTCACATTTCCATATTCCTCCACTTCCAAATGCTTCATTTCTACGTGCAACAACACATCTTTCTTTTAAATTTGCAATATTTTGCTGGAGGAAGGGAGAGAAGAGATGTAGGATAATTTGGGGAAAAAGTTCTGAAATAGTGTGAATAATTTAATTGTAGATTGATGTTGCAACAAACATTTACAATACCAGGAAAGGTCAATAGTCCAGAAAGCACCCCATGTTACTGCTGAGGCATGAAGTCACATCATTACAGTGCCCCTCACATTGTTTCCTGAAGGCAGGCACCATCATCAGTTTTACCCTTTGAAGTCACTCTTTTAGTTGATGTATGTACAAGAAACTATACCCCAACTATTGTTAGCTGAAAGATATTCTTCATATTGATACCACTAAGCCCTATCATCAAAACCAGTAAAACAATAAGGAAATTAGCATTTATATAGCACTTTGCAGGTTTGCAAAATATTTTACATATGTCATCTCATTCAATCTTACAACCCTGGGGGGTAGGTGCTATTATTATATCCACTTTAACATACAATAAAATGCAATAACTGAAGTTGAGACAGGTTGTGACTTGTTCAGGAATAACTAAGGTCTTCCTAACTCCAGGTCCATTGCTTTGTCCATTGTTGACCTAGTTGCCTCTCATATGATATAGCAAAAATAAGCAAAATAGATACATACGACACTAGAGGGGCATCTAACAAGGCTCACCTTCCTGAGGTCAAATCTGGCCTCAGACACCTACTATCTGTGTGACTGTGGGCAAGTCACTTAAGCCTGTTTGCCTTAGTTTCCTTATCTATAAAATGAGCTAGAAAAGGAAACAGCAAACCATTCTAATATCCTTGCCAGGAAAAAAATGGGGTAACAAAGAGTCAGACACAACTGAAACTACTCAACAATAAAAACAACATGGCACTAGACAAATGGGTGAAATGAACAAGGTTCCTATTCTCTCTGTTGCTCATATATTTTGCCCCTCCAACATAGTTCTCCCTATCTCAGGTGTCCTTGTGCTCTGATTCCCTCTCCTCTTACCCTACCTCCCACTCCATTAAAACTTGTTCTCCCAATCTTTCATGACAGCGTTAACATTATTGCCTTTTATAAGATGATTTCTACATTTGTGTTTTTACAGATAATTTTAAATCTAAGGATTTGCCAAGATTTCCAGAGCTAGAAAGTGTCAGAGGCAGGTCTCAAAGTGCAGGTGAATGTCTCCTAAATTCAAGTTCAGTACTCTTTCTCATTTAATGTGATGATACCTTCAATGCCATGATGAAGAATTGCTGATAAGAACTGGAGCCAAATAGAAAAGTGGCAGGAGAACACATTTCAGGAAGAAGGGTTAGAAGACCTTCCTTTACTTTTGAAATCTCATCTTTTAACACTTTTAAAGTGATTGGGCCAAGCTTTTGGCCTTCATTCTACCTATATGTAAGACTGATTCTGGTAGCTAGAGCCATCTGGACTGTCTAAAAGATGACCAAAGCAGAGAGTGGGCACTGAACTCTAGCGCTACACAAAGGCAGGTAGCCCTTCCTTTGGCATCAGAGAGTCATAGTCACCCAGCTGAAAGTGATTTAAAGGTTGTAGCTCTCTGTCCCGTCTTCTTTGCTCATTAAGACCATTATTATGGTTATTTCTCTAAAGTTCTCATTTTTCCTGAGACATTTCAGACAGAAACAGTCCTGGGGCAAGCCACTCTTCTACTTTTATTCTTTTATATTTAATGGTCAGAGGACTATTATACAAAAGGATGAAATATCTGATTTTTTGTATTTTAGTAGAATTATTGACATATAAGCTTATCTTCTGCAGGCAACTTCAGGAAAACTATAGAAGCAAAAAAGACAATATCTCTTCCTGTTCCCAACTCACCAAGTACTTATTAAATGCCTATTATGTGCCAGGCACTGTACTTAGCCTGGGAGATATAAGGAAAGGCAAAAAGCAGTCATTGTTTTCAAAGATCCCATTCTAGTAGGAGAGGTAACATTAAAATAACTATGTACAAATAAGATAAGTGTTGGATTGATTGGAAATAATCAATAGAGGGAAACTACTAATATTAGGAGGGCTCAGGAAAGGCGTCTTACTACAGAAGGTGGGTTTTGCTAGGACTTGAGAGAAACCAAGGAAACAGGAAACAGAAATGAAGAGGGAGAGAATTCCAGGAATGGAGAACAGCCAATGAAAATGCATAAAGTTAGGAGATTGAGTATCTTGGCATGACAAGTAAGAAGGCTAATGCCAGTGGATCATAAAGTATGAAAAAGGCAAGAGGTAGGGGGAAATGAGAGAGAGAGCAAGGTATAAGGATACTGAAAAGGGAAGAGGAGGTCAGGTTATGAAAGGTTTTGATTTCCAATCAGAGGATTTTATGTTTGATCCTAAAGGTCACTAGAATTTGCTGAAATGGGGACTGACATGGTTTGATTTCTTCCACTAAATGCCTATATATTGAAAACTCTCAAATTTCAATATAGTTTGGAGATTATGAATATTTGGTATATCACTACATATTAAAAGTTTTTCTTATATTTTTATAGATAAATGTTATATTTGGGAAACTGTGGGCAACCATTTTATCTGTGATAATAATCTTTTAGTAGAGTCTTCTGAGTTCTCAAGGATTGTTTCGCTCTACATTTGTATTCTGGGTATTTGTTATGTTTTGGTTTACAAAGGATTACGGACTTCTTGTATATAATTCAAGTCATTTAAGTTGTCTTTCTAGATAGTTGTCAGGTGCCTTCAGTGAAAGAAAACAGCAAAGCACAGCTTCTATGACTTTGTTGCACAGTTTTTCTCTGATCAATAGTTCAAGCTTCTTGAAGATATTTTGATTATGAAAATCAATCAGTGAGCATTCATTAGCTATCTAGCTCATGCCAAGCTAAGCCTCTAAACACTAGGCATACAAAAAGGGTCAAAAGAAAGTTCTTGCCCTCAAGGGGTTTATAATCTAATGAGGGAGGCAACATGCAAACAAATACATACAAAGCAAGCTATGTACAGGATAAATAGAAAAATTAAGAAGAAATGATGTAGCACAGTGGATACAGATCTGATTTTAGGACAGGATGACTTGATTGTAGTCACATTTCTGACCAATGTGGCCTAAGTGACCTTAGTCAAGTTAAGGACAAGCTACTTAACTTCTCAATGCTTCAGGAGAGTCCCTAAACCTGGAAGATGCAGAGTTTGTGATTACTGCATGAGTAGAGGGAGTTTCTAATATAATTCCATATACTAAAGAAATCATAGCTACAAATCCAAAAGTTATTATTACCTAAAATTGATAGAGGCAATGAAATTAGTGGATAGAAAGATGTCCTTGAAGCCAAGAAGACCTGAAGTAAATAAAGTCCAATCTCTGGCACATACTGGCTGTGTGACCCTGGACAAGTCACAGAATTTAGCAACTCTATGAATTTCAGCAAAGGTGCTGAGTTTAGTAGAGGGAGTTTCCTCTTCCAGTAGGTGAAATCCCAAGCCCAGTTCCTAACCCTAACATATCTATAATGCTTTAAGGTTTACAAAGTGATTTACATATACAACAATCCTACAAAATAGTACTATGGTTATAATCATTCCCATTTTATAGATGAGGAAGCAGAGACTCAGTATGATTGAGAGATTTGCCAGATATCATACACAGCTAGCAGGTATCAGAGGCACTTCAGTACTCAGGTTCAGTCCTCTTTGCATTATACAATCATCCTTTTTGTTCTCAGGAGGGATTTCTGATAATAAAATTTAGATTTCTGCTCTAAGTTCAAGCCTTTAACTCCTATTTTACGAACCTTGTCCCTCTGCATCTCTTTTAGGTTGTGATGCGAACATGCCAGGATTTATCTGTCTATTCAGTGGAATGTCTTTTAAGAGGGCATAGAATATTAGAACAATCTGAGTTTAGGTCTACCTCAAAAGACCAATATAGGTCAATTGAGGCAATGTATTTTTTAACCATAAAGCAAAAAAAAAAAATAGATAACAGACTTATAATTATTTCAAAATAAAATTATAGTATCAACTTATAAAATTCGTTTCATTTTAAGTGCTTTTTCACAGATAAGAGGAATTATGATAAAGTCAAACTATATTTTAAAAAAAATCCTTAGACCAATCAACAAACCCTGGTCATTACAGGGATTTAGTGAACAATAATTTTAGAGAACTTTTGTGGGTTTATTTTTTCTCCCATTCTATCTTGAAGCTATGAAAAAGTTACTTTAGGACACTGTATCTCTAAAGTTGACTACATTTTTACATCATGTCCTAAAACGAGTCAGAAGAATGAGATCTGGGGGTGAGGGCTGTGTGTTTTGTCTGTGGAAGCCGGATCTCAGTTGAAGAGGAGAGGATTGCCGATGTCTGTGGGATATTGCTTAGCATTTCTGAAGTCTGTCACTTTACCATGTTACCTACAGCTCACTGACAGTTGACAGCTGTCGGGTTGGAGAATTCACTCTGGACCCTGGCCAATCAGAAGGCATGAGAAAGGGTGGGAGAGCCCAGGCTGACAAACTGTCTTGGCTTTCTTCATGGGGCACAAATGAAAGGTCTGGACTGAAAAGCTCCCCCAACAACAATGGAACCTAAGAGCTGGCTCCACAGTTAATTCCCTGCAACCAAGCTCAGTTACATCCCTTCTTCTCTATTCCAACATGTACATCTTAATGTATTTTGAAGTAACATGAATCCACAGTTTGTAAGGAGCAGGAATGCCATTTGTGTAGCTTCATAGCATTCAGAAAGAGAGAGACGATCTTAAAATTAACCTATTCAACCCCTTTACTATAAGTTTCTAGAGAAACAGAATTGGAGAGACTTTTCCAAGGTCACAAAGATATAAATAGAAGAATCACACCCAGGTCCTCTGATTTCAAGTTCAGAGAGCCTTTGATTCCCCCACCCTGATTCTTATTTCATATACTGGTATGTACATATAAATTTATCCCTTACTCAGACCTCTTTTCAGTATTTTGTAAACATGGTCACAGAATTAGTTACCACTGTAATTAACTTAGTTAATTAATTCATTGTGCCTTTATTGAATATCTTTTTTGGTGTAACATACTGTGTTAGGCACTGGGGACACAAGAGGGAGATGAATGATATTCTTTTTTAGTAATGGGTAATAATAATGATAATAATTAATATCTATATAGCACTTTAATGTTTATGAGGTACTTTATATATATTAACTCAGTTGATCTTCACAATCACCCTATGAGGCAGATGTTGGCATTCTCCCAAAATGAGGCAGTGTATAGTTAAGTGACTTGACCAGGGTCACACAGCTAGTTAATATAAGTGACAAAATTTGAACTCAGACTTCCACACTCTATGTGCCACAACACCTATCTGCCTTTAAACACACAGGTACAAAAATATTTATAACATCTCTTTTTGTGATGGACGAGAATTGGAAGTTGAGGGGATGCCCATCAACTGTGAAATAACTGAACAAGTTGTAGTATATGAATGGAATTGAATATTATTGTGCTATAGGAAATAATGAGCAGGCGGCTTCAGAAAACCCTGGAAAGACTTAGAAGAACTGGTGCAGAGTGAGGGGAGCAGAACCGGGAGGGCATTGTACATAGTTACAGTCACATTTTGCGATGACAAACTTGGATAGACTTGACTCTTCTCAACAGTGTAAGGTTCTAAGAGAACTCCAAAGGCTTATGATTGAAAAATGCCATCCACATCCAGAGAAAGAATTACAGAGTCTGAAGGCAGATTGAAACATGCTATTTGCTCTCCCCTGTTTTTGTTTGGTTTTGTGTCTTCATCCTCATGGTTCATTCCATTGGTTGTAATTCTTTACATGACAAATGTGAAAATATGTTGATATGAATGTATATAGAGAGCCTATATAGAGATTGCATACTACCTTGGGGAGGGGAAAGGGGAGAGAAGGGGAGAAAGTGTAACATTCAAAAGCTTGTGGAACTGAATGCTGCAAACTAAAAATAATTAAGAAAAAAGAAAAGTGGAAAAAATAAAATAAAAGATGCCCTTTCCTTAGAAGTTTGTACTTTCCACTGAATAGAATTTATAGTATCCCAGTGTCCTTGAAGACTTTACCAAGTTCCCAAAAATGATAATTTGCAACTAAAAATTAACTTAGGGGGAGAAAATACCAATTATCAGAAATATTTAGTGAGACCCAGGTTCATTTATTGGTATAGAAAGTTATGTGAGAAGTGTTGTTTCCTTAAAAGGACTTGGAATCTAAAAAGGAACACCAGAGTTATTCGCAGAACCAGATTCTCTACAACCAAGGTCAAGTCAAGTCAAGATGTCAGTAAACATTTGTTAATGTTCAGTATTTACCGGGCATTGTGCTAAGCACTGAGAATATAAGCAGAAAGCAAGGGAGTTTGTGGCTCTTAATGACCATACCTTCTAAAGGGGGAAGACAAAACACAAAAGACAGTTAGCAATCACTCTGGGAAAGTGTCTTCTAGAGAAGAGAGGAAGGGAGCTGGCTGGTCACAGTAGAGAAAATCCTCATGGATCAGAAATAAACCCTGGGGAGGGACAAAGACAAGGCTTCGGCCTCGTTCCTTAGGATGAAAGTTAAGCTTACTCTAAAGTTGCAAAATAAGTTAATTTTGGTCTGCATTTGGTCCGTTAGACCGCCATCAAGTGACTGAAGGCACTGACAACTTTTCAGAATTTCCCTTCCACCCTCTTTTCTTAGGATAAGCGAAGGGAAAGCCACTCTATTCAAAAGTGTTATATATACATCAAGATCATTATAATTAGAGATTCAGTTGGATTAACTAGGAGGACAAAGATAGGAATGACAGACTTCATAGGAATTACTTTAATCCGATAGCCAAGTAAAGAATACCTAGTCGAGGACAACCATGCTAAGTGAAGGGAGATATGATTGCCGAGAAGGACCATGTACTTTGGAAGGCTGGGTGTAGTTGGTAGAGAATGAGACATCTCGATAGGCTTTAAGCAGTTACAGCATACTAGATGCTAGATATGGGTAGGATGTGCTGAGTACCATTTTGTGAAGGGATGATTAGAGGTGTGAGAGAGAGATGCGAAAAGAAAAACAGGAAGGATGGGGTTTTTTAAATTTTTTTTTCCCAACTCAGCTAACCGATCATCTTTGTGTACCACATCCAGTAATTTTAAATGCAAAATATACAACATACCATGCAATGTATTATTTTTCACAATGTCTACACAGAAGAATGGGGAATCTAGGTGGCCAATGCATAGAGTGCTGGGCTTGGAATCAAGAGAACCTGAGTTCAAATCCAGCTTCAGATACTTACTAGCTGTCAGACCCTGGACAAGTAACTTAACCCTGTTTGCCTCCATTTTTCCTCTGTAAAATGAGCTGGAGAAGGAAGTGGCAAAATACTCCAGCATCTTTGCCAAGAAAAGCCCACGTGGAATCACAGAGAGGCAGGTATGACATAATTCAACAAGAGTAACAGGAACACAGCAGAGTACAAAGAAGAATCACCCTGGATGAGAAGGTATAAACAAATTATGACCTACTCCACTGATGGAAGGAGTACTCCCAGTCATAAGACTGTCGATCCACTGAAGAATTAATGGTTATTTTGTACCAAGTGAATCATGGAACTAAAATGTAAGGTACAACATATATCCTGCTATCACTAAACTTAAACTGGTTGATTTGTGCAAATTTAATGGTCGAAGAAATGGGGGTGGTGAAGGTAAAGGCATTTAGTATTAGGGCATTTGGTAATAAGGTCATTTGATAGCTATTTGGTAGTAAGGTCAAGGAAAGAAGAATGCTACATCTGGGGCTTTTTATGTACTCTTTTCAGGTAAATTATTCCATACACCTTCAAATGTACAACTTTTGATGAGTTTACATATAATCAGTTGTTTCTCGTGTAAAAATGTTTTAAAAATTATGCTTTATGAGAATCAATTGTTTCCCGTAGGAAAATCTTCTTTAAAAATAAATTCTTCAGCTTTAAAACCAATTCTGTAGTTTAATTGGTTATCATTAAGCCAAAAGGTAACCAAAATGGCTTTTTACCCCTAATGCTCAGGAGGACAAATTGCTATTGCCCTTTAGGGTACAAGAGAAGAATCAATTCCTTTGTCTCATTAAATATCCCAAATCCTCATTCATTAAATAGATGGGCATATAGTGAGATCTAACTATCATTTCTAAGAAGGAACAACTCACACAGTAAAAATGTTATATGAGTTGCCCAAAGGTCACCTCGAAAGGCCACACTGGAGCCCCAAAATAGATTCTATCTTCCTTCCCCTAAGCTAGTACATTGCTGTTGATTAAATCTGACTTTGTTTAAAAAGGAATCAAAGCTGAAAACTTGCGTTCCACAATAAAAATCAGCATATATTAGAAGATTACTTGATCTGTCTGGCTGCTGAGCATTAGAAAAACTTAGAAGCAATCAAGGGGCCCAGAGCCTGCAGGTTTATTTTACCAGCAGCATGGAAAAAGTGGAATGGCTTTATACCTCTTGCAAATGCTTTAATGGGATGGAAAGGAAACAAGTTCATTTAAAAGTGTCCTGGAACTGGAGTTAGCCTCTTTTTTTTTCATACCAAGAGAGTTGAGAGAATCAACCAGTGAATCAGCATGTTCATCATTTATGACTTTGAAATTGCAGGATAGAAAGGTATTGCTTGGAAGTTTGGCTTAATAAATGTAACTTTGTTCATTAATTTTAAAAACATCTTCTTTAAGCCAAATGCTTAACTGGATACTCGTTATATTTCTATATTTTCTGCTACCCAAATCACAGTGACTCTTTGCATGGTCTAATCATACACCTGGTAATTTATTTATGCTTGCCTCCCCTCCGGAAACTCTCACACAGTGTCAAGTAGACTCTTCCCATTTAAAACACAGTATTGAAAATAAAATGTCAAAATATCACAAAAGGATATATAAAAAAGAACAAACAATTCCTTCTCAACTGAAGATCATTGAATAAGTAAAATCAGCAGAGCATAAAATGATACAATATCTTTATATCTAGTATTTTGTGCAATGGTTCAATTCATTATTTATTGGATAAAGGAAAGCGAACAGGAAATGCAGAGGTTCGGTTCCAATTAGTGTCCAAGGGATACTAGAGATCAACCACTTGAAGTATGCTTAGAACTTAGCATCAGACACACTGGTAAAATTTGGGAGACTTTGTATAAGTTCATATTGTCTTGTGACCTAAAGAATACTTACTTCAGGAAGCTGCAGTCAAGTTTTGAGGAGCCATTGTACCTGTCATTGAAAAGAAAGGAGATGGAATTCCAAAGGAAAACAGTTTGACCATCTGCTTCAGCAGAATTAGCATGCAGGACCTCTATAGCCAGAGAAGTTTCTCTTGGAAAAAACATAAATCAGTGAAATCTCACTGTTTCTTGAGTCTGCACTCCGAGTTCACCTCTCTCTCAGGAGGTGAGGAGCCCATTTCATCATGAATCTTCTGGAAATTGCTTGGTTGTGGTTGTTGACTTTATGAACAAAGTTCTAAAATCTTTTGAAGTTGTTTGTCTTTGTAATTATGTGGTTTTACTGTGTTAAATATTCTCCTTATTCTGTTCATTTCAATCTGTATTAGAGAAATTTCTCAAGTTTCTCTGATGCCATCCTCTTCATCATTTTTGTAGCCATAGTTTTCCATGACATTCATACATCATGGCTTGTTCATCCATTTCCCAATTAATGGAGACTCTTCATTTTCCAATTCTTTGCTACTTCAATATTCTACTGTAAATATTATTATAGAAATAGATTCTTTTCCTCTTTCTTTTATCTCTTTAGGGTATAATGGGCCAGTTTTCCTTCTATTTACTCTAGAGGAAGGATGGCTACCACTTAAGATGAGATACATACATACATATGAATATGTGTGTGTGTATTTGCTGTGTGATCTAAGCTGTTTCTTTGCTTCTCTGAACTTCATTCTCAATCAAATATAGAGTTTTGAGATAGATTAGATGATTTCCAAATCCCTTTGATATTCAACATTCTGTGTTCAAATCTGTCTTCACTAAGGTGGTCAGAAGAAGCTTAAAAAATAAGAGCAACATTGACAGCAGGGCTTTCTGTTGCTGGAAAGCTCAAGGAATTAATGCATCCATCTAGGATACTGATGGGTCAATAAACTATTGTTACTTTTTTACCATATTCATCATCATCAATGACAGGCAAACCAAAGGAACAGTCATCTCCCTACACTGCAAGCTGACTGAGATCAAACCAGTATCCTGGAGGAATGCAGACAGAGGGAAGGAAGAATTCTAGCAGGTCTTGCAGCAACCATTGTGAAATTCAGTGAACTACAGAGTTAGTGAGCAAACATCGACTTCTTGAGTGCCATTTTCCTTGCCTGTAAAATAAAACTATTGCATTAGATGACTTCTGAAGTTTCTTTTGATTCCAAACCTATAATTCTATGGGGAGTAGGGAAACTCCTGGCCATGAGGGTTTAAGTATCTTAAAATGGAGCTTCTGGTTATTTCAGAGCATTCTCTCCTGAGGGAGGGTCTATAGCAGGTGTTGGAGGTATGTTGCCGCTTGTCTTTATTTTTTGAACAGAACCAATGACATCATGGGGGTAATGTCTTGACTTGTACTTGAATTAGATTTAAGTGAAACAGAGTTACACAAAGTCATCAGCCTCAGTCTCTGTTACCAGAACCATTGAAGTCCAGTGGTTGGAACAAAGTCAAGATGACTGATGATGGTCCAGGGATGCAGTGGATGATCTTGGCATCTTTGATATCTGAGCAAGCCCTACATCCTCTACATCCGCCTCATTTTCTCCAAGATTCTACCATATCAGCTGATGCCCAAATTCATGAACACCTGAGGAAAGAGACTATAAGATGCCAACACCAAAAGTTTTTGAGATGGAGTGGAATTAACTTTCATTCTTCTGGTCATGAGTAACTTTGGCCAAGAGACCTTGAATATAGAAATGAGGAAAACTTCCTCAGTGGACATGACCTCCACATAAGATTGAGAGTATAGAGAATGAACATAGGATGAAAGCATGGGAAGAAGTAAACCTAAGAGATCATCTTCTTTCACTGGACTTTTTTGGGGTTGAAATGAGAAGAGATATGTAAAGTTCTTTGTACCCTTAATTATAATAACAATAACTTGCATTTCTATAGTGTTTGAATGTTTGCAAAATGCCTTATGAATTTTATTTCTTTTTTTCCTTAAAACAATTCTGGGGAGCAGGTGTTATTATATGTTCCCATTTTAAAGATGAGGAAAGTGAAGTAGACAAGTTATGTGACTTGCCCAGAATTACACGGTTCTTGAATGTCTGATATAGGATTTGAACTCAGGTCTTCCTGATGTCAGGTTGAACTTTCTATCCACTATGCCACATGACAATGATGATGCCGATGAAAAGAAGATGATGATGAAGAAACACTTTATTCAATAAGACACAAAACTGTAAAGACTCTTTTTGATGTCCAGGAAAACCTTCACAAGAGGTTCTTGGGGCAAGTAGTATGAAAAATATCCTTCAATCAGCTTTTAAAGGCAACCTTGCTTGGGAGTGAGGATACTGAGATATTGGGATAATGCCCCATTGGCAGAGACACACAGAGAGCCTGTAAGAACACTGAAGGAAAGGTAAGGTGGAGTGGATTCCAGGCATAGAAAACAATCTGTGTAAAGCTAAGAGACGAGATGCAGTCCTGTGTGGAAATAGGAGCAAGCCATCCTGTTTGGCTGAATTGTAGTGCATGAATAGTAGGTGTATGGGCCAGTATATGTACAGGCCAGTAAGATCAGAAATGTTGGAGAAAGGTTGGGAAATGTTTTAAATGCCAAATGAGGAGTTTGTATTTGATCCTAGAGATAACAGGGTGTCATTGGTGTTTATTGATCAGGATGTAACGCCGTCAGATGTTTGCTTTTTTCAAATATTATTAGGAACTTGGTAGAATATTAGGAGATTGCATAATAAACTATGATAAACTCCTTCACATTCTACCTTAAGGAGGTTTGGCTCACTTCATTTTGAAGGGCATAATATTTGGACTTAGAAAGTGGGGTATATAAAATAGTCTACTTCCAGAGGAGAGTGAGTAGGGACAGATAGGTGATACAGTGTTTAGAGGTCAGGCCCTGAGTCAGGAAAATGCATTTTCCTGAGTTCAAATATGGCCTCAGACACATACTATCTGTGTGACCTTAAGCAAGTCACTTCACCATGTTTGCCTCAGTTTTCCCATCAGTAAAATGAGTTGGAGAAGGGAATGACAAACTGCTCCAATATCTCTGCTAAGAAAACCCCAAATAAGACTATAGAAAGTCAGACATAATTGAAAAATGACTTAACAACAAGAGAAGAGAATGAATCATATTGTGATATAGTGCTATTAAAAAAGAGTCTTGACTTGGGTCCACATTTAGACCCTTAAATACAGGCCAACTTCCATAAAACAGCTTTCTGAATTCTTAGGAAGAAATATGCTATATATAAAAATGTTCAAAATTATGCATTTCATATTTTTGAATTCTCTAAAATGGCATCATAAGGCAGTAAAACTGTACACCTCCCTCCATGGTCCTGTAGGCTGCTCCAAAAGAGAACATTCATAGTTGGCAGTAATTCTTTGGGGGGTGGGGGTGGAAGAGTGGGGGGACACTGGAAAAAAGTACAAAGCACCCTCAGGAGCGCGTCTTATTAAGTCTGTTACTAATCAACATTGCCACATGGTTTCTGTCCTCTTTCCATATCCTCACACCCAAACCCACAAGTCCAGGCAGAATTTTGGGTTTTCACGGCCTCCAGGGATATTTGCCTAGCATGACTGAGTTCCAGATACTCACCACATTCTACTCTTATCAATTTAACACTTTTGTGGTTTATCTTAGTTCCTAAGGCTATAATCATCTTCCTTCCACCGCCACTCCCAACCCCCACTGCAATGTGGAGCTTGGTGCTTTGTTTTTTTTTTCCCTCAGACACCCTTGTTTTGGCCTAAATTTAACTCTTCTACATTAGCATTAATATCCAGCAGCTCCAGGGATCTTGCTGCTGTGCATTACTTCCACAAGGTACAGTAGCGTTTTTCTTCTAATTCTCGTTGGGAACAGTGGAGCAGATTCAGAAATAATAAGAACAGGTCAAAACTTCTACACCACAGCAAACTGAACACAATCCTCTGTAATTTCTCTTAAAGGTACATACCTTTATTTTTCTGTACCTTTATTTTATGTACCTTTTGCTCCTGATTTTGGCTGCTAGACAATGAAAATTACCAGGAGGATGGATGTGGAAATAAAAGAATTGGCCCCTGAAAAAAGCTTGTCCAATCTTCTGAAATACGGGCAATCTCAAATGCAAAGCATTTTTGTGAGATTCCCAAAAACCAAATGTGACTCTTCTTCTGGACAGCATTTCTACACTTCAGTGGGAGAATAAGTGGCATCCTTTCTGCATTGAGGAGGATTGTATGATGATCTTGGTAGACATTTTAGGATTCGTATTTCTTTCTTCAGTTTCTTTTTCCTTCATCTTTTTAACATGACTGGGTACCATTTTTTTCCCTAATATTATTCTCCTCCCCCTATGACATTTGTGGAAAAGTTTTTTTCTACTGATAATCATCAACCCTTTAAACATGTATGTATGTGTGTGTATGTGTGTGTGTGTATACAAATATGCATATGAATACAAAAAAATGAAAAGCATCTAATTAAGTTGGGTATTTGTTTTTGGGTTATTTTTTTGAGACAGGAGGAACTATATACAGTTAAATTTATTTAACTTTTAAATGAATGGGGAACATGCCAATACATTCTACAAATATGAAATTTAAATGTAC
The DNA here is from genome assembly GCA_023548195.1 of Bettongia penicillata ogilbyi. Taxonomy (NCBI): domain Eukaryota; kingdom Metazoa; phylum Chordata; class Mammalia; order Diprotodontia; family Potoroidae; genus Bettongia; species Bettongia penicillata. Next base: position 3,290,446 of record JAJHZJ010000322.1, on the reverse strand, counting down.
TTAGATACCATTTTATCATGAATTAAGGGAGTGTGGAAGGTGAAGTGAAACTGTGCTATAGGATTTTGGCAGTTCTGTGGAAAATGGACCTGAGATGGGAGAAACTTAGGGTAGGAGAGTCAACTAGAGGCTATTGCCACAATCCAGGCAAAATGTGATTAGGGTCTGACCTAGGGTGGCCACCATGTCAGTGGAAAGAAAGGGGAAGAATAAAAAACAATGTGTAGGTAGAATCATCAAGACTTGGAATCTGCTTGGATATATGAAATGGACCCAGGGAGACTGGATGAATGGTGTCCTTGACAGAAGTAGGGAGATTTGGAAGAAGGATTTTTTGGGGGTCTGTGGAGAAGGAATGTTAATTGCCTTTGGTTCAGCCACTTCAAAATATCCAATGGGCAGCTGATAATTCCAAACTGGAGTACAAGAGAAACACAGGGTCTGGACACAGGGCTGAGAGTCCCCTGCGTAGAAATGATCATCAAACCCACAAGTTCTAATGAGGTCATTAATAACAATTGGAGATAGGAAAAAGAACCCAGATCCTTGAGGCTACTTTTATAGTTGTGTGTGTGTGTGTGTGTGTGTGTGTGTATGTACTCACTTAGACATCTCCAAGGAAATGGTCCCAGCATCAAAGATAGGTCAATGGCCAGACATTTCACTACAGTAGTTAATAGCATAAATTAGAGAACTACAGGGAAGAGAGGATGTCAATTTTGCCACATATTGAGGTCAAGAGGAATATTCCAGTGACTTGAAAAGATTATATTATATTTCTATTTCTTTAAGAGTCAATTAATAACTCTGTAAAAAGTATTAGAAGAGAGAATGAGAGGGCAAAAAGACTTTCTCTACTCAAGATTATCACAGAGAATGATATTCTTTTAGAAAGAAGGTAAGAAATGCCTAAAAGGCAAAATAAATAAAGAGGAGAATTCAAATCTGTAGCAGGAGGGTAAAGGATTGAAAAATGTAAAACATAAATTAGAAAAGACATTTGAACCTTTGTAACTATGAAATAAGTTCAAGAAATAAATTGTCTTTGTATAAAGAGTAGAGCTAGGCTCTCTTGGTAGGACAGAGCCTCTAAAATTTCAGAGGATAAAGAGAATGTGTAAGTGTTACTAGGGGAGAGGACATGTAATACTAGTTATAATGAGAAAAAAGTGACTGCTGAAGAATACTGAAGCAACTATTAGCTGACATAAATCACAGAGACTGGGTAAGACCAGTTGCAGAAGTGATGTCATAGTGAACATGTATTATAGACCACCCAGCCAGAAGGAGTAAATGGATATCAATAAGTTCTAGAAACAAATCACAGAACTAGTATAATAAATAAAAACAGTTGACATTGACCTCAGTGAATTCAAGTCACTCTTATTGGATGAATGCTAACATATTTTTTTCTGAAAGTATTTTGGATGTGATTACTGAGGTATTTTCTTTATCTTTGAATAATGATGGAGAGTAAAACAGGTGATAATAGAACTTCTGATAGGCATAAATAACAATTTCTCAAAAAATGGAAGAAACATTCTTTAATTAATTTAATGTTAATTCCTCATAAAAAGTCTAAAATACATTATTAATGTGATATATTGAGAATTGTGTTTTAAAAATCACCTATGTGAATACAGGAGGGGAAGGGGATGCATGGCTAAATAAAAGTCACATGAAAAAGAACTGTATGCTCTCATCAACTTTAGCCTCAACATGAAATAATAACAGGCAGGTTTCAAGAGTAACTCCATCTTACATCCTTAACTTAAAAAAAAAAAAAACCCTTTATTTAACATTCATTTTTTTTAATTAGAGTTCCAAATTCTCTCCTTCCCTACTGTTCCTCCCCTACCCTCTGAGAAGGTAAGCAATATGTTATGTGAAGGATGATTATTCATGTAAAGTCACGTAAAACATATTTCCACGTTGACCATGTTTCCTAACACACTAAATAAAAGTACAGTGTAAAACAAAACAAGTTCTTGTACTTCTGTACTCTATCCCAGTTAACCGCTTTGCAATATACTGGTCAGTTCTAAGTCATCATATTTTAGACTAGACATTGACACGCTGAAAGCAGCCAAAGGTGAGTGATTGGTATGGTGAGTTGACTGAAAACTATATCACAGGAAGATTGGTTAAGGAAAATTGGGAATTTCAGCTGGGGGCACATGTTAGCCCTTTTCCAGCATATGAAGGACTGTCAGGTGGAAAAGAAACTAGATTTATTGTATGTGGCCACAAACACAAGGAAATAACTTTTACCTCAGTATAAGGAAGCAATGTCTAACCATTTAGAACTGTTCAAAAATGGAAAAGGTTCCCACAGAAGATAAGGCTTATCTTGCACTCTGGATTTAAGGTACAGACCTGCCAACCCAAGGATCTGAGATTCTACGTACATGAGCCTTTTCTGGTCTGTGTGCAAGCATTCTTCCATGTTAGAGGGAGGGCCTAAAAGAGAGTTTTCTTGGTGATGGGGCAAGGAGGGGATGGGAAAAGTTAGAAATCCAGGAGTACCAGGTCCAGGAATGAAAAGCACTGAAAACTTAGACCAAGGCTGATTAGAAGACATAGAGGCACTAGCAAAGATTAGGTCTTGTTCTTCTAGCATTTTTATTGAAGACAAGGGCTGACTTTAATTTAAGACTAATGGAATTTGTATCTTTCCCCTCCTATTTGTTATTTTAAATCTGTGTTTCCCTGTTATTATTATCAGGTGAATTTTTATTGAAAGAAGTTTTGAAGTATATATCTACTTTTGCTAAAGGAGACTTGAATGAGAGAAGTCCAAATAAATGGGAAAGTGTATGGGGGAGATTGATACTAAGGGTGAGCAATTCCTGGCCTTTAGGTAAAAAGAAAATGGGGCATAGTAGATGGGCCAAGAGAGTTTCTCTACTGGTGGTTAACAGAGCTCTGGAGGAGAAAGTGAGGTTGGTGACCTTGCACAGCCATCCCTCATTCAAATCAAAGTCATCATCTTGTGAGAATGAAGCACAAACTACATACACACACACACACACACACACACTAGATCACATGGATAGTAAATATCAGAAGTGAGACTTAGATCATGGACCTCTAATTCCCTAGTCAGTACTTTTCGCACTGTATCAGGGTGCCTGCTTAGCAGAATGCCCCATAAGACGTCACAGTGTGGGGAAAACATGAACAGAGTTAGTCACAGGGAATGTAAGACGATAAGGGATAATCAGGGTACTATGTGACCTCAGGTCCAGCACACTCAGAAATATATGATGTATATGCAAGATTATTTACATACATATATATACATACATACATATACATATATATGTGCACACACATATACACAAATATAGATATACATACATACACATATGCATGTATGTGTATGCATATGACTAAACTCTCTCATTGAACATCTTTAAACAAAGGCTGGATAATTCCATCAAATGTATATTTGAGATATTCTTATATCAATCAGAGGACCTGAGTTCATATCGTGTATTGACATGTTGGATGCACCACTTAACTGTTTTGGACCTGTTTTCCTAGGTATACAATAAGGAGGTTAGGCTCCATGATCTCTGATGTCTTTTCTAGTTCTAGATCTGTGACCCTATGGTGTAAGCAGAGGACAGTTTAAGACAGGCATGTGGGAAAGAGAAGCAGCATACAGGAACCAAGGCTGTCCAAATGAGACAGAGGACTCTCAGAGGTTATAGGACATTATTAGCATCAGAAAGATCTTAAAACCTCTAGTCCAAATCATTCTTGAAAAGAATTTTTTCTATGTGATATCCCTTACAAGTTCTTATCCAGCCTGCTCCTGAAGATACCTAATGAAGAGACCCAGCCTGCCACAGTGATAATAGCATGAGATTTGAAGCCAGGAAGCCCTTGGTTAGAATTCTCTTAGAGATTTTCTAGTAGTCATGATTGGCAATTTCTTTAATTTCTCCTCAATTGATTCATCACTGAAATGTGGATAATAATGACACCCACTTATTAGTGAGATAATGCATGCAATGCATTTTGTAAAACATGAAGGGATATATAAATATTAGTTATGCTTCCCCATTCAGCTCATTTTAGACAACTGACTCATAGAATATTTTTAATTATGAGGTTCATCAATTGTCCTCTGCAACTTTTATCCATTGTTCCTATTTCTGAGCAAAGTGGAAAAAATGTCTGATCGTTTGCTATGTGAATCAGATAGCTCAGTACTGAAATACCCCAATGACTCTTGGATTTCATGGATGTGTGCACTCCCTCCAGTTGTGCAGATCACAACCCATCGACTTCTTTTCATCCTGTGCAATTCTTGCCCATGTCTCCTATTCATTTTCCACAGGGAAGCAGTACATACTGGAGCTCCTTTTCCATATCTCTGGATATTACATGGAGGGGCGGTGCAGTGGATTGAGTACCGGTACAGAAGTCAGGAGGACCTGAGTTCAAATCTCACCTCAGACACTTCACAAGCACTAGCTGTATGACCTTGGGCAAGTCACTTAACCTTAATTGCCTCATTCTGGGTCATCTCCAGTCATCCTGATAAATATCTGGTCACTGGATTCAGATGGCTGTGGAGGAGAAGGGAGACTGGTGACCTGCACAGCCCTCCCTCAATCAAAAAAAAGAAACAGTTAAGTTCAAGTCGTGCCATTATTTTTCTGATGGCATGGTCTTTTTCGGCAACAAAGGACAAATACACATATTACATGGGCAATTCTAGACTTAACTATATAGCTAGTCCACTTCCTCTTTGAGTTGTGCATCTTTTTGATCCTATGGCATGCAGTTCTTCTTGGGGAATATATTGCACCTTGTTCATTTCTCTCATAATTATATCAAGCAAAAGAATTGCGCTTACCATTTTAATTCACATTTTAAATTCATTAAATAATCCATCCCCTTTTTCAATTTCTAACTATCCTTCAAAACCCAGATCAAATGACATCTTCTCTCAGCTTTTCCTGATTCCAAGGTCAGAAGTTATCTCTCCTTCTTCATTGTCATTTTGTATTTCTCTTATTGTACATTTAAAATTAATTCTATACTCTACATCACAATAACTTGCAGGTATGCCATCTTTCCTGCTAGATTCTGAGCCCCATGAAAATAAAGATCATGGATGCCTTAGAGTGACTGGCACACTGTCTTACACATATGAGATATCCAAGTAACCCATGTTGAATTTCACTCACTGACTCACCCATCTCCTTTTTTAGGTTATATATCTCTTTGATGAGATAACATGCACTGAATGCCCCCTTATATATTTACAGTGACCCTGGTTGACTAATGTTTTTTACAAGGATAAAAAGGACCAGGATCCTAGAGAGATCAGAATTGTTCAGTTCAGCAAACTATACTGCTAAGTTCTAGTCACGTCAATTAAATATAACCTCTCATCAGTGGTTCTCAAAGTATGGTCTGGGGACCCCATGAGTCCTCAAGGCTCTTTCAGGGGATTGGTGAGGCCAACACTATTTTCATAATAATAAGATATTTACATTTTGAATGAATAAATATAATCCAAATAAACAAAAGCTCTTTGAGGTTTTCAATAATTTTTAGAATGTCAAGGGGTCCAAAAACTGAAAGCTTTGAGAACTATTAGTCTAGATCGATTTATAATCTAGTATTTAATCTGCTTCAAATGTGTCATCCTTATATTTAAAGCTATTGATATGAAAGGACATAAAAACCAGGGTAATTGACTTTAATATTTTCAAAACATCATTTTTTTGATCGTACACACTACAAGAATAGTTTTACCCAAAGAGAAGGGAAAGCAGAGTTGTGTTAAAATAATGTAATAGACGAATAACCTGAAAAGGAAATGTCAACTAGAAATAACAGCCCTGGATGGTTTCAACAATAAAGAAATTGATTATTTGTGGATATAATAGTCTACGCCTGAGTGAAACTAATCTTGTAACTCAGGTTTGAAATGGGAATGAAATGAAACAGTCAGAGATTGTCTAATAGTTTAACAAAGAGTGTTTCACTTAGCCACAGCAAGGAAGAAGCATTCAGTGAGAATAGTAAATTGCTTTAAATTAAATTAAAATAATTAAATAAAATATTAAATAAAATATGCCCAACTTGCAGTTGGGCATCATGTCCCTGTCCCTGTGTTAGCCATGTTGGTCTGCTGGCCAGACTCCTGAGTCAGGAGGAGCAGGTGACTCCTTGTACTCTGGCTTTATTTTGTACTCTGGCCACAGACGGTATATAAGTAGCCTTAACTTTAGTTCTCTAAACCAATTAAATCTCATGGATGGTTTTAATAGCTTTTAAAGAAAAAAAATGGTCTAACCTATGTGAGGTATCCCTCTTACTATAATAAAGAACATAGACATTTGTCCCACAAGTAATCGCATGTGGAAGTGCTTTGATGGATTAATGATCTCATCAATGATGGTATTGTCTGCAAGTGCAAAATGCAACCTACTCATTTCCTCCAGTCCTGTGCAGTTCTTGTCCATATCCTCCTCAGTCTTACATGCAAGGGGCCTTCATCTTGTTCTCTTGTTGGTATAAATACATCATTGGAGGGGGATGAAGAGATAATGAGATGAATATCAAAGAAGAAAGCAAAAAACAGATTATCTTCATTCTGAGGTATCCGAGAAGAAAAATAAAAATGTTGAAAGGTTTCTATTTGTGTCAATTCCCCAAGATTCGCATATCAATTCAAATATACTCAAATTCTGTTGCGTTGTCAATTCATCCTATTTGATGATTTTAAATGAGCGTCTGCTTATATATCATTCAAATTTGGAGAGCAAACATTTAGAAAGGATAAGTACTCTAATAGTATTTGGGCAGCCAGGATTGACTCATAAGGGACCATGTATTTACCTCATAGTCATCAATATATATTATCTAGGGAAAGTATCTCAGGGTCTCCTGCTTTACTCAGCCAACAATCAGACACTGTTTCATTTGTGTGTATGTGTGTTCATCCTTTTTGAATGTTCATTCATCTGTATCAATGTGATATGTATTCTGTGGTTCTAAGCACAAAGAAAAAGTAAGAGTTCTTTCCAGAAATACCCATCAAGAGTTGTGTGGAGTTCTCTCCCTACAATGTCCTTAAGGATTTTTGTGATCTATATGTAGATCAATCCTCCCTAATTTCTGCTTGTCCAGTATTCCATAAAAAAAATGGGGGGGGGGCTCACAGGACGGACTTTTCTGGTACAACTATTGCTAGATTTGGGGTTAGAAGTGACCTAAATTTAGATTCCACCTCTGGCACTATCTTTGTGACTATAGACACATCATCTTGCCTGGTCTCAGGCACAAGATGCCTTTCTCCAGACATCCCTGTCACATATAGTAATCGAGTCAACAGAACCATTTCTGGCAAGGACATATTAGTCAATTGCCCTATTTCTCCATTACCATTCTCTCTCACATCCTTGTTCAAAACATTCTTCCTTGGCCACCACTTTCTTCTATGAGTTTTCTCACCATATTTGAATGTATGCTCCTTGGGGACAGGAAGTATCTTGCTTGCCTTGTAACTCCAATGTTTAGACAGTGTCTGGCATATAGTAAGTGCACAACAAATGTTTTCCCCCATTTTAATCATTTAAACCAGCTGAACCTCAGTTTTCTCATTTACAAAATGAGAATTTTACCTGTGGTTCCTACCTCCTAAAGTTCTTGTGATAAGTAAATAAATACTGTATGTAAAGCACTTCATAAGTCATAAAATTTTATATAGAAATCAACCATTATTATTCCCATAAAATTGATGAGATTTGATAAGCCCAACCCCATTTACTACTGCTCAAGATACAACTGAATCCCCTCAAAGCAGAACTATTGATAGGAAACAGGATTTCATAAATCTTAAAGTAAATCAAGTTCCTAGACCGGCCCTGAAATCCATTTGACCTCCCTGTTCCTCTTCTCTGGCCAACTTAGTCTCAACTAAGAAGCCAACCCAAACCCAACTGACCACTTGGGCATAAATTGTATTCTACAAACAAAATGACAGGGCCATACAACTTTTCAAATCAGGAATTCTGAGTTGTCAATAAAGCAAAATATATTTATTGCATACCTGCTGCATGTTATCCCAAACCTGCTTGTTGCGAAACCTATTGCATATCTGCTACAAGGATTTGTGTGAAGTGATGTCAGCTCCATTAGTTTGACTCAGGACTGTTTAAAGGCCAGAAGAAAGATCATAGAGTTCCTGCAGTCTTGGCACTAAGAGCTGGTGCTAGGACAAGGAAGAATCTCCTTCCTCCCCCTTTATGTTCTTTTATGCTAAAATAGCACTCTTGTCAAAGTGTGTAGGTACTATGGTGATAGCTGCTATATAAATACAGTGAGAGAGAGAACAGGAGGGGAGGGGAAGGTAATTAACTCAATTGTATAAGGCTTTCTTTAAAGAAGCAGGAGAAAGAGTCTCCGTAATTTCATTCCTGTCTCTGAAGAAGCAGCTAGAGGTGTCACAGGAGACATCCATACAATCAGCACATACAGTGGAAGGCTGCCACAAAGACACAATCTGTGCACACACTTTCCTACCCAATTTTGTAATGCAATACATTTTTTCCTTCTTTTTCCCTCTTCTATGTAAATAACTGTTTTACTACTTGGAGGGAGGGAGGAAGGGAGAATGGAACATTGAGGGGACTTTCAAACTGTCATAAATTAGAATAAATTGCATTAATTCAAAATGTAAAACTAGGAGAGGCAGGAGAACATGCAACATGTTTTCCCCAAATAACACTGTGAAAAAGCACCAGTGTACACTGTGGGCATATGTGTGGCTTTGCTCTGACTGACAGCCTGAAAGGTAGCCCATGTGATTCCTGTGCTGCTGAGGTGAAAACAATCTTTATTTGGATTGAATCACAGAATAAACAGGAATGTATAAGGCACGCAGAAATTTACAGTACAGATGGTTTTCCAAGGCTAAAAAAAATCAATACTTTATGGATAAAAAGGTACATTTTTGTTTATTATGGCTAACTGACTTTGTTTCCTCTGGGTGTTTGGGAGGACAAGAAATATGAGTTGTATGCCATGTAGGCTAACTAGTTCCATCGAAGTTTAACTCCTCTGCCCACTATCACTAAGAAATTAAGGCTTCATTTTGTGCCATATACCTTACCTTACTAAGAGAACTGGAGCTCTAGGTACTGTTATTCTGAAGACCACAGAAAGGCCTGAATAGAGAGCTCCCATGAGAAGCATGACTTAATGCAGTAAAACAAATGTTAACTTTGCAGCAAAACTTATTGTAATGATGGTCCTGGGTAAATGATCTTGATGAATCATGAAAAATTGTAAAAGGTGTGCCAAAAGCAGTCTCTGAAGGCACACAAGAATTTGATTAAACTGTAATTATGCCTACCAAAAGGCATCAAACACCTGTGCACTTAAGAACCTTTTCCATTAAAGCTGATGAATACTTTACCTGCAGGAGGGTGTTGACCTCTAAGTAAAGCTCCCAAAGGTAAAGTAAGCTGGGACACCATAATAGCCTGTCTCTTGTTCTAAATGGCATCTGAATCTTTAGTCAGGCCAGAATATACACCCTTTACTGGATAAATCTTGGAGTCCAATGATCCGAATTCTTTACAAGGGTTTTTAACTACTAATGGGTGTGTGAGATGACCTTAAGTATGGCCTTAAGCCTAGAAGATCTGAATTATAATACCATCTCTGACCCATGCCAGCAGTGTGATACCCTGCCAACCACCTACCCCTTTCAGTGCTTTGGGAAGCTCTTTAAAAGGCTAGGTTGAAGAAGAGATGCAAATTTGAATTAGTAGAGGAAGTGGCCTACCAGAAGCTTACCATACCTATGATATCAGAGGTCTGGTTTATAAAAAGAAAGAATATGTTAGAATGGTTGTCTTTGAGTTGCTTCAGTTGTGTCTGACTCTCAACGTCACTATTTAGGATTTTCTCGGCCAAGATACTGGAGTCGCTTGCCATTTCCTTCTCTAGCATATTTTACAGATAAGGAAAATGAGGTAAACAGGGGTTAAGTGACTTGCCCAGGGTCACATAGCTAGTAAGTATCTGAGGCCAGATTTGAACTCATGAAGATGAGGCTTCCTGATTCCAAGCCCAGTAATCACCTAACTGCTCCTACTGTTGGAACAGTAGCTGGGTTCAAAATGATTCTACCTTAGTATTTACCTAACATTTATTTTGCCTGCCTAAAAGTTAGCATTGAACATTTTGGAATGATTTACTTCTTAATCCCTGACAAGTGAAGCAAACATTATCATTGTGGCTGCAAAACAGAGCAATTCAGGCAGTTAAAATGCCTTGCATGCAAGGTCATTCTGCACATCCGCAGCATCAAAGTAAGGACACAACTTCCCAGGTTCAAAGATCTCCAGCCTTGAAAATACCAGACCCCTGTTCTCCAAGGTGCTCTATTCTGGCACAATTCCCACAGAATAATCAACGTTGTGTCCTCAAGAATTTTTCCCCAACCAAAGGACAGGACCCATAGAAAATAATGCACAGGTAGTCATATTTTGAAAGCATAATGCACATAGGAAACGCTTCCCTTTAATATCAGCTCATCAAGTTACCAGATATCTGTCTTGGTCAGTAGTTACTCATCATTTTCTTAGAACGAGCCACGCTCTTCACTCAGGATTTATGTGTCTCCCTTTCCTCTCTTCTCTTCTACATAAAGAATTAGCTGAATAAAGTGAAAATAAGAGTACTCTGGGGCTGCAGATGGCTGACCAGCTGTTTCTGGGTGACTCCCCATGAATCAGTGGCTCATCTGAGCTTTAGTACTTCCATGTTTTGGGGGCAAAATATTCCACATTCTGAAAAACTAGTTCATGGAAAATAATACAGCAAACTAACATTTATAGAAAACCACAGTAATCTTGTAACAAATGTCCTAAATTATGTACTCAAGAAGCAGATCCAATTTTACTGAAGGTTCTCTGTCTGCATTGCCGGCAGAACCCCTTTTTCCTTCTAGTTGCTGTTTTCCCGGCCCTCCTCCTCATGCCCACCCACCCCACCCTCCACACCCCAGGTTTTTATTTTGGTACATGTGCACTGCATACCAAAAACTATAAGGCAGGGAGTAAGAATCAAGCTGTAGTGAAGACAGGAGAAAGAAAGAGACTTGCTTAGAGTCACTCATTACAAAAATATCATGCTATTGTCAACTAACTTTTTCAGGCTCATTAGAGCTTCAAGGGGGGAACATGTCCATTTAAAAGAAGTCATTGTTCTGACTCAGTTGGAAGTAGCGCTTATGTTTACATATTAGTTTGACACTGTTAAGATTAAAGCTTCTGAATGCGCTATTATAGCATAATCATTTGTCAGGCTTTTAATGTAATTCTATTCCAGTTCAGTCCTTTCAGTCCTGCCTGATTCTTTGTTGACCCATTTGGGATTTTCTTGCCAAAGATATTGGAATGGTTTGTCATTTTCTTCTCCAGCTCATTTTTACAAATGAAGAAACTGAGGCAGTTAAATGATTTACCCAGGGTCACACAGCTAGTAAACATCTGAGGCAAGTGTTCAACTCAGGAAGATGAGTCTTCGTGACTTCAGATCCAGCACTCTATCTACAGCACACATAGCTGCCCCAAATGTAATGCTGGAGTATTGATAAAATGAATAAAAAATGGAATTTTACCAGCATATGAGTCCTGACCTGATGGCATTGTGGGTCACTTTCTTATTAGGATTGGGAAAAAAAAAAGATCTGTTGGAGTAAGAGTTCTAAGGAGATCTATGAGTGCCTCTTTCTGCCTGACTTCCCCAATTTTTAGCTGTATTACTTGATTAAAGTAACCCTAATATAGGACATTTAGAACTGCGGGGGAAGAGAACATCTTCGAACTGCTCCTATCTCAGTTAAAAGTCATTTGTGTAATTAGGAGGAAGCTTTCTTTGTTCAATGACAGGTCTCGCTTTGGGTGGGAGAGTCAATGCGGGTACCCACACATTCTGCCTGCATACCAGCACAAGCCTAAGGAATTCAGATTTATTTATCTGAAAGCAGCTGCTCAGTGAAATGGAACGTCCAACAGATGGCTGCATTGTCATTGTTGGGGGGGAACTATTTTGGGGTGTGTGTGTTTTAATAGGATGTGATCTCTTGTGTTGTGTTAGTGCTGCTTGGTCGTTGTTCAGTCGTGTCTGACTCTTCGTGACCCCATTTGGGGTTTCCTTAGCAAAGATGCTAGAATGGTTTGCCATTTCTTTCTTAAGCTCATTTTACATATTAGGAAACTGAGGCAAACAGGATTAAATGACTTGCCCAGGATCACATAGTAAGTGTCTGAAGTCACATTTGACCTCAGGTCTTCCTGACTCCAGGTCCAGTGTTCTGTCCACTGCACCACCTAACTGGACTTTGTAAAGTGCTTTAGTTCACTTTTTGAAAGATCTGAGGTACATTTACATGAAGTTACTAGCACTTAGTAACAGCAAAAATGTACATGAAAATATAGATCATGGATTGCATGTCTACCTTTATATATATATATATATATATATATATATATATATATATATATATATATATATATATATATATATATATATATATATATTTAAGAAAATTGAAGCCCAGGGAAGTTAAGATAGTTGAGAAAGTTTATGCAGATATGGTCAGAGCCTGGTCCTCTGAATACAGAGCTCTTTCAATTACCCCATACTGGTTGTCTCCAAAAGCCTAAACACATGTTAATAATTGTTGTTAACAATTCAGTCACTCTTTGTGACCCTATTTGGGATTTTCTTGGCAAAGATACTGGAGTGATTTGCCATTTTATTCTCCAGCTCATTTTACAGATGAGGAAACTGAAGCAAACTTGGTTAAGTGACTTACCCAGAGTCATACAACGAGGTGATTGAAGTTAGATTTGAACTCAAGTCTTCCTTACTCCAGGTCCAGTGTTCCATCCACTGTGGAACCTAGCTACCCCGTATTAACCTTCACAAGATAACAAAATGTAGTAACTGATCCTAAGACTTAAGTACTGAATACCTGGAGAATAAAACAGAGTATAAAGGAGAGGAGTCAGAGGAAATCAGTGACTTGAGGTAGGATACTAGCTACATTACTTATTGTCTAAGTAATAAGTCACTTAAAATCTGTGGGTCTCACATCCTCATCTGTAAAATGAAAGTGTTGGACCAGAGAACATCTAAGGTTTCTAAAAACACTAAATCTATGATCCTGTGAACAGTTCATCAGTCAGCAAAAAGCACTTATTAAGCCCTTATCTGCCAGGCACTGTGCTAAGGTGCTGGGGTTACAAAGAAAGACAAATACACAGTCCTTGTCTTCAGTGAGCTTATACTCTAATGAGAGAGACAACATGGGAAAACCGTACATGCCAGACACACACAGGGCAAGTTGAAGGTAATTTCAGAGGGAAGGTGCTTTCACCAGCAGAAAATATTACAGTGTATAACAATTAGCTTCAGAAATTTAAATTTTCTAACGTATTATACTCTTTTTTCTTAATACTTATTATTGTTATAGAGGGCCCATGCAATGTTTGGGCTAATTGGGTTTTCCTGTTTCTAGTTTATATTTGACTGTGATAGTTCCAAATCTATGAGATGATGAGCCAAGTCCTATTGGCTGTATCTACTGTATTTTTCTATTTCACCGCACAGAGAGTTAAACATCAAAGAGAACCAACTAAAAGCAAATGGTTAAGAAGCACACGGAGTTCTGAGGTTCCTGCCCTGACCTGGCTGTGAAAGGTCTCGGTCAGCCCCTTCTGCTGGCGAGTTTGTTCAGTTGTACAGTCACATGACTCACACATCGGTCTTCATGCTTTTTTTTCTTCCAGAAATAGAATCAATACAGAACAGACAAACCCACAGTTGCCAGTTTGTAGAGTTTTGTGGTTTCTGTCGGGGGCTACAGGCTCGAGCAGGTCTACCAGATAATGAAGACAAACAATTTCAGTTCCTGTAGGTCCACATGTTTCGCCAGAACAGCTCTAGTTTCATGAAATAACAATTTGTGAAAGGGACAATAAAATAAAGGGTGGTTGAAATCATATTAACTAAAATCAATGGAAAAGAAACATCGTTTAAAAAAAAACAGCTTACATTTTCAGCAATAGCCTGCAATGCATTTTGTTAATCTCCTGTAATTTATGTTAAAAGCCTTTTAACAGAAAGTCAATATATTTGAGGCTGTCCTCTGAGGGTATCATACAGTATCAGCATCATCTAAGGTTGTGAGCAGGTTCCAATGTCTTTTGAAAAGATCGCAGGTCCAAGTAACGTCTTAGGGAGGCGATAATCAAGGGAATTTTCCTAAAACTGCTTGTGGGGTTAGCTGAGCTAATATGTGCTTCTTCTATGCCCATGTTCCTCACTGACGTCAGTGAGAATTCTGGACATGAGAAGGGATCCGAATACCAGAATGAAAATCCACTGTGCTGTTCCCCTAGGAGATGCACAGCCTAATAATAGAGTAAAAATGGAGAGCAGATGGAAAATAAAGCTTCTCGGGTAAAGTGTGACCTCATGTTATAAATGTTCATGAAAAACAAAGCAAAAAGGCCTGGTAAGCAGACTTTCTGGTGCTAAAACCCTCGAATCTGTGGCTGACTAGAGGAACACCTAGATCCTTAGAAATGACCTGGAAAATGAAATGTGGCACATGTCACACATTTCCGAATCGGCTCAAGCATCAAGTGGGGTGAGGAAGGGGAAGATAAGAGAGGAGAGAGGGATGGAGAAATTGAAGAATAAAAGTGAGTGGATTAATTGTACCTACTCAATCCTTCCTCTTCATTTCTTGGATCACCCCAAATATTCTGTTGTCTTTAAGAAAATTCTATTTCCATTGATGCCTATGGTTGAAAGGAGCATGAAATATTAGGGACAGGTGGCAGATTCAAATTATGGTCCCTCCAAGAAAATTTTGAAATTGAGATTCATCAGATAATTATCCCCCTCTCCCCATGATGAATACTGTTACTATGAGGCTTTGAGAACACCCTCTTCCTTCAAACCCAGCTGAAGCAACTGAGGCAGGGATTGCTCTCTGCATTTTGTATTCAAACCCTATGCTTGCTTTTTCCTGTTTGAGGAGGAGCAGTCTTGGTATGAATCTTCACAGCGTATATATACTATAATAAGAAGGAAATTTCAGTAGAATATAACCATCAATTAGAGAGGGCTACATTTGTCTTTGTCATGCACTAAGAAGGGCCAGCCAATAGGAAGGCCTGTCATATGGAAAAAAAGATGAGACTTATTTGGCCCCAGAGGGAAGACCTAAAAGGAATAAGTCGAAGTTACTAAGAAGCCCAATTTCAATTCAATACTGGGAAAAAAACAAAAAAATCCAACAAAGAAAAACTCTTTCTAGCAATTAGAGCCATCCAGAGTTGGAGAGGACTGTCCCAAAAGGTGATAGGTTGGTTGTCAGTGAAGGTCATCAAGCAGAGGTTGGATGGCCAATTGGTGAGGTATGTAACAATGGGGATTCTTTTTATGTACGGGTTGCTTGGATTCGGTGGCAGCTGAAGTCCCCTCCACTTCTCCAATTCTGTGATTCTTTGAAATTTTCTCTGTGATAGGGAACTGTGTAAATATCAGTTGTAATTTCTACAAACATGTTCTCTTTACTAGGAAGAGCTGGCAATGAAAAGAATGTTTTCCTCTTTCATGAGGAGGACTATTTATTGGTCCTATTTCCTCCAGCAAGGGGATGTGAAAAGACTGCACGATGGAGAAAGCTCTGGAGCAGGGCTCTGCTTTTGTTGTGCTTTTTTTTAAATCAATAAGCTAATCATAGACTTATGAGGAGAAATACATTATAAAACTACACGCTTTCATTCCGTCTAGTATATCCTCTGAGATTCTCAGACAGATCATGATTATACAGAAGAGGAACTTTAAAAAAATACACTATAACAACATTTCCCTTCAACCTAACCACTTCAGAACTTATTCTAGCCATGCTTTTATTGCTTAAAACATTTTAAGGACATCTCTTTTGAAACTGCCTTAAGAACCAGCTTATAGGACAGACACACAGACACACGCACGCACACACACACACACACACACACACACACACTGGAGTCATATTATTGTACAGCCACACCTCATTTTTTTTAGCCAGAAAAAGCATCACTGCATCACTCAGCTTGACCACCCACTGTATTCATGGTTTCAAATGACCTTTGACTGTTTTCCAAAAAATAAATCCAACTTCCAAGTATGAAGACTAGCCACCATTGATGGTATTCCAGAGAAGGAGCAAAGGGCTCTTAAGGCAATCTGTCAGTTCCCAGAGTGTTTTGGGGAATGGTAGTATCATTGCACAAGTGTATAGCCACCAAAGGTAACTTTATAGAATTGCCCAGCTCTGAAGTTGGAAGGGAATTTCTACTTAGAACTGAGAGAGCTGAGGTTAAGGAACTTAACAGCTACTTAACAGCCAAACTGGGACCAGAAACCAGGAGTTCCAATTCCCAGTTCAGCAACCTTCCTACCGTACTATTTAGCTATCCCCTTTTGGATGTTTTCATTTGGGCTGATATTTTTGGGTTTTGTTTTTTTTTTTTTGGTTATAAATCAGTTACACTATTTCAGTCATACATTAGATACTTGAGAAGGGGAAGAGAGGGAAATAAACTTAGCATTAAGTTTTAGCTTATGTGTAGGCTGTTCAGTGTGACAGTGACATGAAATGGAGGACAAACATGTTCTTCACCCAGTCTCAGGCACATGTCTGCATGCCATCTGGTCCTTGTCCCCTGTTGAGTAAAATAGTTACTCAGAGCCAATAAAAATTCAGTCATATGGAAACATTTTGGGGTGGCTAGGGTGAAAAGAATCTGAGATTTATAATCATTGTGTACTCTAGTGAAGCCCTTTGCAGGTGATATGACACCTTCTTTACTACTGCTGTTAGTAATCTGTTAGTAATCACTATAACATAGCTGTAGATGTATGTGTGCATATGTATATATATATATATATATATATATATATATATATATAAACTTTCCTACTTTATAGGGATATAGGTATGTATGCATATTATATTACTATGACATAGTGATTACTCAGCAGCATTAAGGTGTGTGTATACACACACACACACACTGTGCTGTTACTGCATAATAGTGATATGTATAGAGATACTTATTGAGTAGGAAACCATGTGTATATATGTGTATATGTACATACATTCATGTATATTTATTTTAAATATCTGTATATTTATTCATACCTATATGTCCATATATACATACATGTATATAGTATATGTGCATAGATTGTATCATCTATTGAACAGGATCTGTGATTTCATTGATGTAGATGAGGAAATTCTTTCTACAATTACTCTGTAACTTATAGCCTAAAAGAATTGACTGAAATAGAAATAACGAATTCATTTGAGAAGACTATGTCCTGAAAAATTCCTGAGTATGGCCTGAACTTAAAATGAAATTTGGAAATCCTTAGCAAAATAAACAAAATACAATACAACATAGAAAACATTGATTTGTAGTTTTGAAGTCAAAATGAAGTGCACTAAGCTCTCTTATCTATTTGAGTTTGACACAAAGGGCCTAAAGCACTGAAAAGTTCAGCCACTAGTGCACAATCACATAGCTACTGTGTCACATTTTTCACTGGAACCTAAGTCTTTCCAACTCTGATTCTCTAGCCACTACTTACACTGACTCATGGTCATCATTAATTAATAATAACTGAACACCAGAGTGCCACATATACATCATAAGAGACCACAACTATTCTCCAAAGCCATTACTACATAAATTGTTTGAGTAGGAAAACATGAACAGGCTATTCAGGACACAGAGATATCTACCTCGTGTAACTGGGATATATAATAATGTACAGAAGGGGAGAGTACCAATGTCAGAAATCATTTCCAGTGTCACCTCCTTCATACCCTCTCTACTCCTTCTGGTTAGGGCAGCTGGGTGGTGCAGTGGATTGAACACCAGTGCAGAAGTCCGGAGGACCTGAGTTCACATCTCACCTCAGACACTTGACACTCACTAGCTGTGTGACCGTGAGCAAGTCACTTAACCCCAGTTGCCTCATCCTGGGTCATCTCCAATCATCCCAATGAATATCTGGTCACTGGATTCAGATGGCTCTGGAGGAGAAGTAAGGCTGGTGACCTGAACAGTACTCCCTCACTCAAAACAAAGTCAAATGCCAATCATGTCAATATTTCTCTGATGGCATGGTCTTCTTTGGCAACAAAGGACAAACACACATTCTTTCTGGGTTAAAAGTATGGCTTTCAACAAAGCTTGAAATAGTCCTAAAAATGCAGCTACTTAAATATTTGTTGAATTGAAAATTTAATGAGAAAAGTTTGAGCTCTTGCAGAAAATACAGCGCATTTGTGTTTCTCAAGCACAAATTCCCTTAAAAATGAGATCAAATGGGCACAGGACAAAAGCATCAGAGAACCTCATACTTCTCACCAGTCCAACAGCCTGATCCTCATTTAGGCCAGTGTCGTTGTACTCGGACATCAGAGTTCAGCTTCATAGGTAATTTGTGATGAGACAACCCTAGAAAGAACAAGAGATGCTCTAACAGGAAACAGCAAATAGCATTCAAATGGGAGACTTGAGTTCTTGGTGTCTTGATCAATGTAGGTGGATTTCATGTGCTTCTAAATAAGCAGAAGCTTGGAGAGGGGTCTGAATGGATAGTGCAGTATAATGCAGTATGTATTTTTATTTATTTTATTTTTAATTTATGAATAAAAATGCATTCCCGTAACGTAGTATAATAAAAGATGATTAGACAAGAAATTGCAAATCTATTATGTATAACTTTCTATTCTTTTTAAATATATAATAAAGTTATCATGTAAATTTCATTTTTTTCTTCCCCCCTCACCCAAGATATGGCTACCATTACAACAAAAATGTGTGTTATATCTATATATAAATAAAATAAATATATATGTAAATCCATGTCGTGTCCATGTGTGTGTGTGTATGCATGTGTGTGTGTGTGTGTAAAATCACTGTATACATACTTCTATTTATCACTTCTTTATCTGGATACAGATAGCATCTTCCTTCATAGGTTCTTTGTAGTTAATGGGGTATTTATAATAATCAGAATGACTTAGTTTCTTCTTTTGCATCCCTATGGCAAGAAGTTGTCTTTTGAGATAGTAAGGAAGAAGAACAGCCAGTCAATAAATCAGTGCCTATTGAGTCCAAGGTCCTACATTGTGGAGGAAAGAAGGAAACTGAAATTTATGTCCCTATCCTCGGGAAGTTTCCAAATGGAAAAACAAGACAAATCTAGGAAGGTAAACTACAAATAAAAGAAAGCAAATAATTAGTGGCTAAGGAGTGAAAGAGATCACAAGAGCACTAGGATAGTGTTTCCCAGTCCAGGCTATACCTTGGATTGTTAAAGTATCTAAATAATCTGTTGTACTTGCCTCACTCTCCATAGCCTTAGCTCACTAAGTCAGCCGGGAGCTGGGGCCAGAGGAATTTGGGGTGGAAGGAGCAGGACCTAAGGAGGAGGAGGACATTTTATTAGCTTCCAGGTTTTAGGAAGTACCGACCTTCAGTAGTAAAATTTGGCAGAGCAGTAAAACTTTGTAGATCACTGAGAATGCCCTTTTATAGGGTTGGGCCAGTGCTTCATTGCAGGCTCGGTTAGAAATTGTCATTCTCCAGGGAGCGCAGGGTTGCAGGCCTGATGGGCATGGCTTCCTCTGTGAGACAGTCCCAACTTGATCAGCTGAGGCTGTACATACCTAGCGATCATCGCTCTTGATAACACAGTGCTTTATGCTTGTACCCCACCGGGAAGAGAAGAATAGTTTTCTTTACTTGTTTATTTCCTTTTGCATGAAAAAAGAATGGAAATACTTTGCTTCTGAATCACAGAGAAACTGTGGTAAAAATGGAATGAAGAGTACTGCAGATGCCTTCTGGGTTATTTCAGAGTTGTGTGCACTTATTTAGAGCACTGGAGAGCCACAAATGTTACCGATTTGATTGAAATGATCAGAGGTAAATGGAATATATGTACCTCATTGCCTTGAAAGTTCATATTAAAGATCCATGAAACAGGACATGTGCTATCAGCAGATATAGGATTGTCTGCCAGCAATGAAGTTTTGCCTTATAGCCCCTGTTGGAGGGGTAAAAATACCACTCCTTTGCTACTGTCAACTATGGTCTGACCTCTCAAAAGGCAACCACCAAGTCATGTCCCTAAACTTTAAATAAGACCATGATTCTTGAAGCATTTGTGGCAACACATGGAGTCCAGGTGGAGTTAGATAGGGGAAAGAAAAACCAACAGCAACACAAGGGAAATGGCTCTTCCCCAGAAATAAGAGATGAGCATGGGAAGACAGATTCATGCACCCCAGGCTTCAGAACCCCCTATTGCGAAGTAAGCATGATGCTGGTGATTTTTTTAACAGTCTTGATTCATAGTGACAATGCTGCATTTTATTAGGGAAAAGAAACAGGAAAAAGAGTAAAGAGATGGAAAGGAAGAAATTATCTTCAGATGATTCTTCTGCCTCCCTTGGTTCTAGGATGCAGAGTTGCTTTTTAATTTGTCATTTTATCCATCAAAAAAACAACAAAAGACAAGTGAATCAAATATACAATGAAATTGAAAGTGGAAATGTACCTGACTGGAGAACCACATCTTGACATGAGTTTGTACCTTCATGATTCATAATGTCTTCAGGCTGTCTTTCTCTGTTTGGCCACCAACCAATCTGGCACTGTGTCTAAACTTGTTCATCAAGGTGATTAGGAAAATATGAAAATAAAGTTTAAAAAAAAGTAGCCTTTTCTACCTGCAGGGAATAGAATATCTTCACATTTATTCGCTTAATAGTAAAGAGAATATGCTTTCCAAACCAAGGTATTGGACGATCATCTTTTCAGCTGGGAACAAACAGAATCACAGGCATATTTTTTTTCTTCTTCTTAATCACATACCTCTTAAGATTCATAATTTGGGATGAGCAAAAGGCTCGGCAGGAGGTGGGGATGAATTAAAAACCATAAAATTGATGCTATCACTCTGATTGACATACGAGTAGAGCAGCATACATTTCCTGTTTGTCAGGAATGAAAGGTGTTCACATTCTGTAATAATACCTAATAATGTTTTAGAAAGACAAACTGCTGTCTGACTACATTTTAAGCAGGGTGTGAGATTATATATAGATTTTATATATATGATATATGAATATATTACATATGTGTATATATACATATGTGTACATACATATACACATATGTATATATATGTATGCATATATGCATATATATTTCTGTTGACTCTGAAAGGAGAAGCAGAGCCTTAGTGCCCTAAATAATGGATGACCTAGATACTTAACATCTATAGCTTTTTCAGGGCATTAACCTTTCCTGATATTCTCTTCCTCAAAAATAGCATTCTATTTCCACCAGGGAAGTGCCTACTATGTACAAGACAATGTGTAGGTGCTGGGAATAAAGAAAAAAGAAGCAAACAATAGTGAAACAGTCCTTGTGCTCAAGGAATTTATTATTCAAGATGACTCATGATGGTATAAGTAAAGGAACAGGCTCTGATTTACTCTTATAGACTCAAGGAAAGTTGTACCCACTGATACCTATGAACAGGGCATACTAAAGTGCCCTAACAGGCTCCCCATTGTTAAATTTGCAGTGTGAGCATTGAATATTGGCAAATGATACAAATCAGAGTTTGATTTTATTACTTTCTTGATTATCTAGGCTTAAGAAAGTAATGGATAAAATGTTAAAGCAGATTAAATTTAATCTGGAAAGCTGGTTGTTAAACATTTATCCACAGAGAGGTGCCTAAGAGTATCCCTTCAGAAAGGTAACTAAGACTCTATTCCAGGGACTGAATGTCCTATACTACTGTTGGCACTGATCCAACCACATAACATGGTGAATAAATATTGGACTCAGAGCTCAGAATACTCAGATTATAGTATAGACTCTCTCTAGAACTATACAACTTTTCAGAAGCCATTGAACCTCTTTTGCTCATTTTCTCCCAAGTAAAATAGCAATAAATGCATATGACTTACATCCTTCACAGAACCGTTGTAATGACCAGTCAATAAGCATTTACCAATTTTCTTCTATCTTCCTAGAACTGGGGATGTAAAGACAAAAAAAATGAATAGTCCCTGACCTTAAAGAGTTTGCAGTTTGTCAGGGGTGACAATGTGTGTACATATGCACAAAGTTGATATGATTATCTATTAAAACCATAGGGTCCTCCATTACACTGGGAATTCCTTTGTGGGGGAAACTGTCTATTGCCTTTCTTCATATCGCCAGTGCTTAGAACATGGTAGGTGTTTAATACTGATTGAGTGACTGACCTACATTAATACGGTCATTTTTACTGATGAAAACAGACCGAATGAGTTTGATTTACCCAAATTCTGTCAACTAAGAAGTGGAAGAGCTGACATTTGAATCCCCATTCTCTTGACTTCCAAGTCAACATTCTTTCCACTGCACCATGAGTAGCATAAATCACTTACAAAATGAAAAATATTGTCATTATAATTGGCCAATATTCACTGCATTTATTCTGTGTCCATTGAAAGATCCATATGATTTGTTCTTTTAAAGCAAATGTTGTAGAAGGTTTAAAGATAAGCGGTATAGTATGTTTAAACAAAAGGGCTATAAATGAGGTGAGCCAGTGAGGTTGTATTTATAAATTTTGTGACAGACCATTGACAAGATGTCAGAAGTAGGAGACATTTAGGAGTTATTTTCATGGTAAACTTTGAGCAAATTGGAATTCTTGATACATAGCTCTGGGTTACTTTTTACATTCCTATTGGGTATTATGGATTCTGACTTCCTAGGACTTCAAAATGATCCTAGTGTTATTTATGGAAAAGGATAATGGAGGGAAAGGGTAAAAGAAAACCTGGGAAATTCAGGTCACATAAGCTGCCTAACTTTGGTGGGGGAAGAGGGAGAAGATATTAAATCCTTTATGACCTTTTGGCTAAGTATTTCATTGATGGATTTTGCATTTCATTCTCTAGGATTCTGTTGTATTAGCAGGAGGTGCCAAGGAGTTAAGGTAGATGATCGATGCCGCTGTCATTTTCCAATAATGCTGAGGATTCAACCACATGGCATTAGAGAATAAGCGTCCCTTTGTGTCTGTAACCACAAACTGAGCCTGTGTGTTTTGGGAAGCCTTCAGAATATTGTCCCAAAATTTTTTAAAAAGGCGAGAGCAAACAAAAAATAAACCAAATACTATTATGCCACCAGTATTAATGTCGCCACGAAGTGATCAAGAAACCTTTTGAATAGGTTTCTTTTTTTTCCTAAGTCAAATAAAATCCTAAGTAATAATAAGTTTCAAACTTTCTGCTTACAGTTTAGGTTTTTATTGGTTGACAGTGCTGATTTTCAGTGCACTTTTTTAGTAAAAGTCCCAGTTCTTCAAAGTTGCCTCCGATAAATTTGCTTATTAATGCACAGCTTACTTATACAGTGCAAAATCAGTTGCAAAAAGGCTCAGCATGTTCCTGTTTAACACCAAATGGGTCTCTGCTAAAAGAACAAAAAAGAACCATTTATTTTTGACAAAACCCCTTTCTCTAAGCAAATACAAATGTTATGAATTATTTGGAGACTGAAATTTTCAAGGGTTTAAATTAATTGATTACTGCCTTAAAACAAAATTTATATTAAAGACATAGAACATATCCTTACTACCCTCATATGTTACCCCTTAGCAATTAGCTTCTGAAATTAGCCTGGCAAGAATTGGAGAAAAAGCTTTAGTAGAATGAACCCTTGACAGGTTTCAACCGAAATCCCAAGAGCAAGAACACATCGAGCAAGATCTACTTATTTGGACATGCTTCTTACAAGTTGAAGGTCAAGTACCATAGAAATTCTGACTTCCACTAATCCTAAATTGAGACCACAAATGGGCTTCCATGGCCAATCAACACACGCTGATTGATTGAACAGCCACAATTTGAAGGCTTATGAAATAGCATCTGAGAATACATTCCCTGTTCTCAAATTGTTTCCAGTCTATTCACTGGAGAAACAAATCAAAAATTATTTGTCCTTTGATAGCCTATAGAACAAAAATTCAGATTGTTCTTCTATGTTAGTTTCCACAGAAAGAGACTGATATAAAGATGCATCATCTCTATTAATGTATAGTCTATACGAGTAAGACAGTCAATAAGCATTCATTAAGCACTATGTGTGATGCTCTGGACCAAGTGCTGGGGATCCAAAGAAAGGCAAAAATAAATGTGGCATTGTCTTTGTGGTTCATCACTGTTTTCAGAGAGGATCAGTGATATCATAGAGTGATGTCTTGACTTGTGCTTGAATTAGACGAAAGTGAAGCACAGCTGCACAGGCATCAGTTTCTCTCTCTTTTTCAGAGTCATCCAAGTCCAGTGGCAAGACAAAAGTCAGGAACACTGGCAATGGCCCGGGATGCAGTGGATGATCTTGGTATCTTCGACGTCTGAGCAATCTCTAAGCACTCTGGAGCACCTGCTTGAGCCACTTTGGTGGCTAATGAAATAAATTGTTCTCAGCTGCCCATTCTGTTGGGGGAAGTCTTCACATTCCTGCAGTAGACATGTCCTGCCCCTAATTCACCCATGGGTTTGAGGTCTGTCAATTACCTGGTTTAGCTTGTCTGCTGAAACAGTATTCCTGGTGTGTGACCATCTTCTTGGAGCCACCAATAAGAGTTGGGTGATAGATGAACAGTCCTGAAAAGGGTTTGACAAGCCCTCATACCAGAAGCACTATTTATTCTTCATGAGCACCCCATGAACCCTTAAGTACACCATGTACCCCAAGTGTGCCACTAAACAAATAATATAGACAATATAATCACTTCGTTCAATGATAGGAGGCTTGTTCTTCATTCTTACACATTTTCTCCCAAAGGCCTACTTTATACCCCATATTTGTTGCAAATAATCCTGGCCTTTTCTGTTACTACTAGGCCTTGTGTCAAAAATATCATCCCAGGATGTGCTGGTAAGCAGACAGAGAAATATCTCCCCACAGCAGGGTATTCCTTTATGCAGCATTACCCAAAAGCAAACACTCTGATATATGAGGTTTCAGATGGCATAGGCATCAGCAACTATTTGTTAATGCTTTTTTCTAAGACAATTCCCCAATATGACATTACTAAGAACCTGATGTCTTCAGACTACTATGCCAAGGACTGAGACACAAAGGCTAGATAAGATATGGTACCTGCCCTTAGAATGCTTACACTCTAGTAAGGGGACAATATTTCTGAGCTCTAGTATTACATTACCCAATGCCTATGAAACATCTTGAATTGAATGTCCCATAAGAATCTCAAATTCAATGTATGCAAAACATAACGTTATCACCTGCCCCACCACCCCTACAACCTACCTCTCTTCCAAAATTCTGCATACTATCTATCCTCCCAGTCACCCAGCCTCACATCTTTTTACTATCCTCAAATTCCTTCTTAAACTCACCATACACAACCAATCTGTTGCCAAGTCTTATCATTTCTACCTTTACAACATCTCTCCTATAAATCTTCTTCTCTCTACTCGCAGAGCCGTCTCACAAGGGGGTTATTGCCTTCCGTTTTTTTCCCCCTACCTCAAGTCTGTAGGCAATCCAATCCATGCCCCACTCAGTTGCCCCAATCAGGTTTTAGCATGTCACTTTCTCCTCCCTCACCTCCAACCCCACTCAACTCTTGTGGCTTCCAAGAGCCTACTCCCAGGATCAAATATGAAACCCTTTGTTTAGAATATGAAGCCTTTGGATATCTGCCCCTTCCTATATTTCCAGTCTTCTTACACTTTGTCCCCTGCCTATACTCTACAACCCAGTGGCTTTAGCCTTCTTACTGTTGATGGCACACACCATTTCTTGACTGTGGCTTTTAACTGACTGACTCTCATGCCTGGATTGCTCTTTGTCCCAACAACTCACAGCTTCCTTGATTTCATTAAACACTCAAGTCAAATGCCGCCTTCTCTCATAGTCGTTTCTGGGTTATTTTCACCGTGATGGTTCCTTCCCTTCCATTTACATCGCATGTGTTTTCTATGTACATAGTTATTTTCATGCTGTTTCCTCTTTATAATGGGGTTGCCTTGAAATCAGTGACCATGTCCCCAGCTCTTGGCACAGAATCTGTCACATAGTGAGTGCTTAATAAGTGCTTCTTGACTGGTAACATTAGCATTAATAACACAATAATATTATTTAATAAGTATAGTAGAGACAACATGGGATCATGGTCTTAGAGTCAGAAAGACCTGTGTTCAAGTTTCCCCTCTGACCTATACTGGCTGTGTGATGCCGGGCAAGTAACTTAACCTTTTTTGGTGACCCCAGCAACACTTTAAGATAATAAATTGAGGAACTGGTTAATAATCAGCATTGATAGGAAAAGCTTAATCACTGAAAGTACCCTATGGAAGTGCTTTCTAAAACCCAGAGCCCTCTCAGTATATGTGTATGTAAATATGTGTATATATATATATGTATACATAAAATGCATATGTATATGTATATATACACACTCATGAATATATATGTATATATATAGTAGAAGAAATTCCTCAAGAGCAGTTCCCCACACAAATGAAATTATACATCTAGTTGCTCTTCCTATAAATTATATACCCATGTCACTGTGCTAATAATTATGTGCATTATGAAACACACAAAAAATAGACATTTTAAAAGAATGAGATAAAGATGACATAATATTTGATCCTAGAATCAAAAGGGAACTGCTACAGTTTATTGAGTAGGGGTATTGACACGAACTTTAGGAAAATCACTTTGGCACTTTAAAGGAGGATGGGTTTGGAGGAGGAAAGGGGATGCTTGAGGCAAGGAAATCACTTAGAAGACTATTGAAATAGTCCAGGTAAGCATTAATGAGGACCTGAAATGGGGTGGTAGTCATATAGATGGAGAAGTGAGATCAGAGGATGTGAGTTATGCTGTGGAGATAGAAAGACAGGTTCTGGAATCTGATTGGATGTATGGGATGAAGAAGAGGGAGGAGCTAAAATCTCACCAAGTTGGGACCTGGATGGATATAAAGGGTAGTTTCCTCCTCGGATACAGAGATGTTTGCGAGGGATGAGTTTGAGGGGAAAGATAATATAATAAGATCCATGTAGTGTATACTAGAAAGCCATACCTGTAATATTATCCCTACAGGTTAGGTTAGAGTGGGGGTGGGGGCAGGGAGGAAGAAACTTGCTATAGTGATCTGAGTGTGAGTACTGAAGGGCTGACTTTCTCAAAGATAAGTACATAGTGCAAATAGTCTATAGGTAGTGCTTGCTATAACTGCCCAGATCATTCCACTCCTGGCACAAAGGAAGGGAATGTGAGAAATTGCACAGTGTAGGGAGGCAGGGGAGTGGGGAAAATTGGGGGATGAGGGAAGCAAGTGCAATTTTGTGGTAGACAACCCCAATGATTGGCTCTTTTGGGGAAGGCTGGATGCCACCTTTCTCTCTGCTCCCTGCTTGCTCACATGTTGGGGTCAGACCATGCCCCTCCATCCAAGAGTCCCTGTACTCATTTGGAAGACTATTGTCAGTGAAATCATAAGCCCAGGTAGGGGGAAATGAGCCAGAGAGTTAGAAAAAAAAAGAAGATAGTATGTGAAATTTGGGAAGACAGGCTCTTTGTTAGTAAGGTAATTGTAATAGAAGAGCTGAGCAAGTTTCCTAAAAGGGCTGGCTTTTGCATTGAGCTATAAACATTTCTATGGAAAAGGGAAGAATGAAAACACAGAAGCATGAAAACTAGAGTTAAACAAATCAGATTGAAGGACGATTTGAGGGACAGAGAGCTGCCAAATTCGGCTGGATTATGGTGTGGAAGGTTGAAATACGAGTATTTGAATGGCAGGGAATACATGTGGCTACCATCATCGAGGCTCTTGGTAGAATTGTAAGAGTAGACAGTAGAATAGGTACTCTTTTGCTTGCCTTTTTATATTCTCTTCCTACTTCATGGACAGCCTGTCTCTTTCTTTCTGAGTCCAAAGAATCCTTTACTGTCTTTCCATTGTCCATAATTCCATATGGCTACAACCCCAAGTACTAAATTTAATTTTCCTTCCTTGTTTCCTTCTCATTCAGTTTTCTCAGGATGAACGTTTATTAAGTGTCAACTGTATATACAGTCATTAACTTTGGAACAGACAAAAATATTAAATAAGACATATTAAATAAAACATTAAATTTACATACACATATACTGAGAGGGCTCTGAGAGCTCCCTAGACTCAGGGAACTCAAAGAACATTCCTCAGAAAGGCCTTTCTGGTTCCAAATATTAGCAGATTATCTGATTAAAGTAATTCAGAAGAAGGTGTGAAACACATTGGATCAATTCTTTTAGAGGGCATTTGCACTTTAAAAGGGGAATTTGTTGACTTCAATGAATATCCTCTTAGTGGAATAGAGTATGCATGCTAGGGATTGTTTTAGAACAGGGGAGATGTTTTAGAACAGACAGTAACTGTTTAGTAATTTAATTGATTTCCTGGAAGACAGATGTATATGGGAGCTAGATGTTGCACTGGATAGAGTGCTGGGTTGGAAGTCAGGAAGACTTATCTTCCTGAGTTCAAATCTTCCCTCAGTGTGATCCTGGGCAAATTCCTGAACTGTGTTTGCCTCAGTTCCTCATCTGCAAGATGAAGTGGAGAAGGAAATGCCAAACCACTCTAGTATCTTTGCCAAGAAAACCCCAAATAGGGTCACAAAGTTGGACGCAACAGAAATGACAACAACAAATGTAGATATTGGAGGTCTATTTTGCAGAGACACAGAGAAATAAGCTGGGAGAAGATTAAGAGGTGGAGAGGGAGAGAGACACACACACAGAAAGGAAGAAAAAAGAAGAGATAAATTGACCAGATAATCTTAAAATATTTTCTTGCGCTAATCTGTGATTGTTTGAAAAAAATGAACTAGTGCTTTGGAAGTCCTTTGTAATATTGCTGTAAGGGATTTGATGTCTAGTATAATAATGAATATTTAGCCAATACATACACTTAAGTCATTGGTAAATGGCGGGGGCCGGGGGGAATTGGAAGAAAGAGAGTGCATTCAAAAAAAAAGACAATTCGTTTGACTGTGGTTACGTTCAGTGCTGAAGGCAAATGTGCCTTGGTTAAGCAGAACATGGTGTTAATCACAATTGAAGTGTGTAGGATGACAAAAAAACTCCTACTACCTAGAGGCAAACAAAAACCACAAACCAACCCAGTTACCTGTTAAAACTTGTGAGAATTTTCAGTAGGAGACCAAATAACACAATTCCCAACTATGTATCTATCCCCATTTGAATTTTTGAAGAGGTAGAATGGTAAAGTAATAGCAATTTACTTCAATATTACACACTGGCAAGTCTTTAGATAGCCCTTGTACCACAAATCAGAATGCTGAAATGATTAACAGTAAATGAATGCAACACAGAATTTATAAGACCTCATTCTGGCTCTCAGGCTATAGATGGCTGAAAGGCGTCTGCTAGGGCTCACTCAACTTCCTTATCCTAACCCTGCTGCCAAAATTTAGGAAAGTGGGAAGAAACAGGGAGATAGGAAAGAATGGAGAAAACCACAAAATCCCCCTTTCTTCCCTTAGTATAGTGACCTTTAATTTCTTCTTATTTATTTAAGAGCTCTGACCACTTGAGAGTTGTTTGAGGGTGTTTCCAGGGGCAAGAAGCCATCCTCCTCCAAGAAAAGTGACATTTTCCTGTTCCCCAAGATTACAGGCAGTCCTTGGTGCTTTTAATGGTGGCATTCTCCACTGCGAAGCAGTTGCTTGCTAGTCGGTTAGGTGCTCTGTACAGTCTTCTTAATGGTTCCATTAACTCCATTAGCCACAGGGGTCCCCACAGCGGAACTCTTAGACTCCAATCCAGCTTCAAAAACTTTGAGGATTACAGCAGTACAAGATAAAGGGGAAGAACCACATCTCCAATCTGATCTCACCTTTGCCTCTCCTGCCACCAGACCCATTACACACAGGGAGTATTTTAGCAGGGGCATAACTAAAATTCACCAAGATGGAAATTTTAGTATTTCCACAAATTGAAATCCAGTATCAACTATTTAATAATTTGGTGGTTGAGCTTTAAATTCTGTGTGAAGGTTTTGATAGTTTCCTAAAAAAAAAAAATCACCAATTACAGGTAATATTATAAGCCCTAGCAACCATGACGGTTTCAGGTTTTATTTTGTTTTGTTTTGTTTGAGATTAAGTCTTCCTATCTTGCCCAGGCTGGAAGTTCGGAGGCCATTACTGGCTTGATTCCATTACTAATTGGCATGACAAGTTTGGCAGTTTCCAACCTGTGACAGTTTGTCCTTCCTCAGCCAGCCTAGTGACCTCCCTGTTCCTATCCCCCCCACAAACCCTCTGTGTGAACTATTTTGATACTGGATTTTGTGTAGACACTCGATTACCTTAGACTACCTCAGTTCAGAACTCCAGAGCTCACGGGATCCACCAGACACCTCCTTTTATGGGGCTTATTAGTATGCACAACCATACCTAGCATGAACATTAAATCTAACATAATGTCAACAAATCTAGTCATGCCAGTGTCGTGGTTGGGTGGGACTAAGTTTTCTGCGTTTCTCCAGAAGTCTACTTTAATCATTAACAGAATCCTGGAAAATGACCCACTCTTTATCATACCACTGTGTTTAACAAATGATCAGTATTTTGAATACTATATCTAAGTTCAGGCACATGCATTCTCTCCACCCTCACAGAGTGGCCCTGTTATGCCAATTGCAGGTATGTAAAATGGTTATATGACCTACAGGAGACAGATAAGGAGGCATAGCCACTGCAGTCACTTGTAACAAAGAACATCTACCACTGGCTGCTTCCTCTTAATGTGGTCACATTGAAGCAGTCATATTCAAAGACCCCTACATAACTAGAAGTGACAACGTGCTAGGTTAGAATGATTTTGACAGGTAGTGATGTTCAATCTGCCAAGAAAATTAGAGAAGATAATGACAGCCAACATTTACATAGTACTTAACTATGTGCCAGGAAATGTGCTAAGCACTTTACAATTATTATCTCACTTACCTTCTCACAACAACCCTGGGAAGTAAATTCTATTATTTTCTCCATTTTATGGTTGAGGAAACTGAGATAAACAGAGGTTATGTGACTTTTCCAGATTACTACACAGACAATAGTGTCCAAGACTGGAATTGAACTCAAGTCTTCCTGACTCCAGTTCTTCAGTTCCATCCACTTTGCTACCTAGCTGTCTCTGTTAGGAAATGATCCCTTAAATGCCTTCTAGTCCTGAGATCTGTGATCTATAAGCTCTTTATTTAGCAGAGAAATACAAAGTAAAAGAGAAATAAAGCAGATGCAGTGAACAGTCTGGATAAAGATGATTCTTGATCAACTCTTCAAGAGAAGCTCAGCATCGGGATTCAGGTCAGAACTGGGACCTAAATCCAGGCCAAAACAATATCTGGAGGAATTTAGGCCCAGGATGCTAGCCTATTTCAGTGTGTATCTAGTCACACAGGTCCCTCAGGCCCCATCTCTCTATACCCTTACGTTAGCCTGGTTCTTTCTAGTAACAAAAATTTGAAACAAATCAGTCCTTTTCAAGGTTTTCCAAAATATCTATCCCAGGAATCTCCCAGAATGGCACATGTCGTCCTCCTACTATGCCCTCCCTACTTCTGCCCACCCACCGCACCCTACACATGAACTCCTGTAATTGTAGAAAATGAAGGAAATCAGAGTAATCACATACCTCCCTGAATTCATATCAGACCTCTCCTGTAAAAAAAATTCTTTTGAAAAATACCTTTTAGTAATACAATAATTTTACACTTGCCTAGAAAAGTGGAATATCGAAATAAAGGCAGGTGGTAAGAGAGTCACCGAGCATCATCATGTTTCATGGAGACAACAATAGTAGCCAGTCATGGTAACCTTCTTCTGAAAAACCTACTAAACATTTATATTTCTCTTGTCATACACGACTGCAGTCCTCCACACAAAATCTGGCCTGTTCTTTCGCATATACACCATTCAGCCACAATGCTTACTTGAGAAGTTCTAGTGTACATACTGTCCATGATTTCTCAGTTGTTGCATCCCTTTACTATATCTACTTTACGACAACTTCTATCTTTCTCCTTCCCCCAGTTCTTGCCCATTTATTCTATCTAGCTTCTTTCTCCTGTTTGGTTACATGCACAGATACGACTTTAATGATTCCACCAACTAAATTTTCTTTCATCAGTATCACTACTATTGATACCTTCTCCTTGGTGACTCCTTTTTGCTCAAATATTTCACTCATCTCACCACATTTCCTTTCAATGTATCAGTCTTTTACTTGCCTTTGTCACATCTCTCCTTTCTTCATTGTCTTTATCTTATGACTGCTTACCTAATTTGCATTATGGGCCCAATGTGTCCTTTTTGTCAGTCTTAGGGTCACCCTACTATTCTTATCCCATCCATTATCCCCAATAGCTATTATGATGTCAAAGCATATCATTTGGTCGTAGCTTCAATGGAATGGCATAATATATCTGAACTAATAAAAATTTTCCCCTTTCTTGTCTTAAAACATTTCCATTTATTTTCAATGGCATATTTTCTAATAGGTCAAGATTCAAAAGTGTTACCTCTAGGACAAAAAGAAACCATGTCAACAATCATGCAGGCAAAGTTGAAAGGTGTTATACTAATGGAAAAACATCTTTGATCTCAAGTTCAGATTCCCTAATACACTCATGTCATTGGATTAGCAGGGAACCCACCAAGTAAGTCAGTTTGAAGATTGTTGGTGAGTTTTAGTGTTGTTTTACTTTAAATTCAAACACAAAATTGGTGGAGTTTTGGCCCACCCCACTTATCACTGGAGAATGAACAATGCCACATTCTCCAGGGGTGACTGAACCTGAGTGTTTTGGGTTCTTCCAAACATCTCAAGTCATTTCCAAATGTTTTCAATGCAGCAAAACCCAAAAAGGATTTTGGCAAGTATGTTTTCCCTTCATTTTAAAACCCATGCGTATTTCAAGGGAAATGTGATCCATATGTCTTTGATTCATTTACACTTAAATCATCTAAATGCCATTGTGTAAGAACTATTTGATGTACAAGAAGCCTACAAGCCTGGTTTATAAGCCTTTTTAAGCCTTTTTTTCTTTCAATCAGAAAGTCATGTTTTGCCGGCCCTAAACAGAACATGAACTGGGAAAGGCTCAAGTTCACTTCAAAACTGAAAACCCGCAAAGTTTTGGGTGGCTTCTGTACTTGGCAATATGTTCCCCCTTGCCTAACGATCACAAACACCCAGCATTTCTCTTCTCTGTTTCACATGTAGTGAGAACAGGGTAAATCAATTTTTGAATCACATTTTACTTGTAAAATTCACATTTTGAACCTCAGTTATCTACCAGGCACTGCCAGAAGTTAAAATAGCAACACTTGAAAATTAGGCTTTTGCTCTAAAAGGGCAAAACAGTCTATAAAGTACATAAATTACTGCTTCTGTACATTTATTTGTTTGACAGGTTTAAGATATAAGTGTGGCTTACATATGGATTTTCAGAATGCCAGATTGGATGCTCTATAAGCTACAGTCACAAATGTAACCTCTTTTTTTTTTTTTAAGACTTATGTTTGGGAGAATAGAATTGGAAAAATCTCGCTGTTCTGCACAAATCTAATTGCTGTGTCAAAACAGCAAAGGAACAGGATGAACATTTGCATTTTTCTCATTTATTGGTCTTCTCTGTGGCACTTTCATTAGTGGTCAAGGAGAAATCATAATAGGAATCTCTCCTTGAAAGTAGTTTCATTCTTTGTACTAGTATACTCACAGTATCTAGCACATAGTAGGTGCTTAATAATATTCTACTTGCTAATTGAATGATTTCTCCCTGACACTTTAAATACTAGAAACCAAGAGTTTTCCCACATCTTGATTGATAAATTTGAACCTCTATTCTGGAGTTTGAAGGTAATCAGAAATGATTGACATTCATACTCATGACTGTGGGTACTTTTTTTCCAAATGGACTAGGTCAGTAAACTGGTGACAGATGAATCCACTCTGTTTCTCAAGTACAAATATTTTCAGCTAAAGTTGCCTCCTTGTTTTGGGTAGAAGGATCTCAGTTGTTGCATTTTAGCTAGAGGGAAATAAGGATGGCATGTCTATCTGATGAGAAGTGATATTTGAATTTGCATATAAAAGCTTCCATAATGAAGAGATTGTATATGTATATAAAATCAAAACAAATCTAGTTATTTCTTATGTCCTGTCTTACTGGTTCACATAAATGACATGCCATCTTGTGTGTGTGTAATCAAGAGGATTATAAATTTAAGTTGAGGGGTATGTGGAAGAGTTGGGCACTAAATCTAGCAAACAGTTAATTATGCTGAGATAATTAGATAGCAGAAAGTGCTGGATTTTAGCTCTTTTTGGTGGTCGTTTTCATTAACTACCAACTCTTCACAATTCTCGGCAGGCAGAAATGATTACCAGTCTATTCTTAGGATGACTGACAAAGAATAAGACATTCTGAAAGTTTGTTAGAAGACTTTACCTTGACCTATACAAAAATTGCCTATTTTTAAAAATAGCCCATTATATTTGTTACAGTGAGCCAATGAAATTTTTAAAGCTAAATTAAATTCAAAAAATATATTATTTCAAAATCCTTCAGATAATCACATCAATATCACCATTTCCAGCACTAATTTAAAATACAAGGCAAAGAATTTGATTTTATTTATGGTTTTGCTACTGTTTCACCAAACTGAATGAGAAGATATTGATTAGAAATGTTATATAAATTAATAATTCTGCTTTACCTTACAGAAACTTTAGGTATTTTTGTACATTCAGTACATTCAGGAATTTTACAGATTTAATCTGATTTTGGATAACTCTTTAAGAATTTAAATCCAATCCTCCTCAATATATATGGTGTATTTTCTGACCTAGGACCTCACTGCTAACCATGTCTCTCTGCTTCTCTCATTGGGA
Source organism: Bettongia penicillata ogilbyi (assembly GCA_023548195.1). Lineage (NCBI taxonomy): Eukaryota > Metazoa > Chordata > Mammalia > Diprotodontia > Potoroidae > Bettongia > Bettongia penicillata. Next base: position 3,255,287 of record JAJHZJ010000322.1, on the reverse strand, counting down.
GGATCAGTATCAGGAGGGGAGCTCAAGTGTATGGCAAGCGTGGGGCTTCTTTTGCTCTCTAACATTGCAGGCTGCACGTTCACAGGACTCATTTATTTTACCACCTGGGTCTGACTTAAATTCTTAGTTTTGTTATGCTAGCAGAAGTTCCACATTTAGTGGACAACCAGGCATCCCAGAGCAGTCTTTAACTGGAGTCCTTTGTCACTATAAAAAGAAATGAAATTTTATGAAAATGAAACCCAGCCTTCAAAGTTTCAGAAGTTCCAACTTTTAGTTGAGTTTCAAACATTACATCCACCATCTCACTATTTGTGATTTTGTCGATTCTGCTTCAGTAGAGTATGGAATCTCAGCTACACCTGAAAATCTACTTTGAAAGTTTTAAACAATGGTTTTCAAGCAGGAGGAAGAAAAAATATTGTAGTTTTAGGCAAAATATCAGTTCTTATCTAAATCATTTTGTTCAACTCTCATTTATATGTCCCTACTGTATAAAGTGTTAAGAAATGGCTAAGATCTGATGCTATGGAATGGAAGAAAAACACTTAAAAATTCATTTGAAATGATTTTTACATAACATTTCTTGCCTATTTTTTTGTTTACCAATATATTTTAAGGGGGGAGGAGCCAAGATGGTGGAGTAGAAAGACTCATGTATGCTATCTCCGAACCCACAGACCATAAATTTTCTGTAAAAAGAACTCCCCACAAATTCTGGAGCAGTGCAAGCCATGGAGAAGCGCAGTGGAGGAGATTTCCATTCCAGAGAGCCCTGGAAAGCCGTCCCCAGGGGTCCATCGTGCACCGGACAGCAGAGCCCACCCCTGCGCTGCCCTGGCCTTGCGGTCCCAGAGGAGCAGATCCAAGCAGGCTTGAGAGATGGAATCTCTGGTGGCCTCGAAGGTCCCTCCGCCCACAGGAGCTACAGGTCAGTGAGAGAGACATCTGGGCTGCCCGAGAGGAGAGCGGGGTGTATCGGTGACTTGGGCCCCCTCGGGAGGCAGCGGCAGAGGAAGCAGCAGAGGCAGTGGTGGCCAGAGGCTCCCTGAGCGGGCAGGAACTCTGCTCCATTATTGAAGGTCTCTGCATAAAGCCCCTGAGGGAACTGAGCTTGGGAGGCGGCCCTGCCACCATCTGAGCACCAGAACTTAAGTTCACATTGAATAGCAGCTGCACCCACCATGGAAAGCCCTGAGGCTGGGGGGCAGCATTTGAATCTCAGACCCCAAGCACTAGCTGGGCGGATCTAAGCAGGGGTGGAGAGGAATCTCAGAAATCAAGTAACTGGCTGGGAAAATGCCCAGAAAAGGGAAGAAAAATAAGACCATAGAAAGCTACTTTCTTGGGGAACAGATGTTCCTGCCTTTCATTTCTGATGACAAAGTACAATGCTTACCATCAGGGAGAGATGTGGAGGTCGGGTTCTCTGTATCCCAGACATCCCAGGGGGATGTCCAGTGGACTCAGGCCATAGAAGAGCTCAAAAAGGATTTTGAAAATCAAGTTAGACAGGTGGAGGAAAAACTGGGAAGAGAAACAAGAGAGATGCAAGAAAAGCATGAAAAATGCGTCAATACCTTGGTAAAGTAGACCCAAAAAAATGCTGAAGAAAATAACACCTTGAAAAATAGGCTCACTCAATTGACAAAAGAGGTTCAAAAAGCCAATGAGGAGAAGAATGCTTTCAAAAGCAGAATTAGCCAAATGGAAAAAGAGGTTCAAAAGCTCACTGAAGAAAATAGTTCTCTCAAAATTAGAATGGAAGAGATGGAGGCTAATGACTTTATGAGAAACCAAGAAATCACAAAACAAAACCAAAGGAATGAAAATAATGGAAGAGAATGTAAAATATCTGATTGGAAAAACAATTGACCTGGAAAATAGGTCCAGGAGAAACAATTTAAAAATTATGGGACTACCTGAAAGCCATGATCAAAAAAAGAGCCTAGACATCAGCTTTCATGAAATGATCAAGGAAAACTGCCCTGAGATTCTAGAACCAGAGGGCAAAATAAGTATTGAAGGAATCCATCGATCACTGCCTGAAAGAGATCCAAAAAGAGAAACTTCTAGGAACATTGTGGCCAAATTCCAGAATTCCCAGGTCAAGGAGAAAATATTGCAAGCAGCTAGAAGGAAACAATTCCAGTATTGTGGAAATACAATCAGGATAACACAAGATCTAGCAGCTTCTACATTAAGGGATCGAAGGGCATGGAATAGGATATTCCAGAAGTCAAAGGAACTAGGACTAAAACCAATATATTTTAAAATTTTGCTCTTGTTTTTTTCCTCTTCATCTTGAAGGCCATATAGTCTTCAATTTGAGTTTCTCATCTTAAGATTCCTATATTTGAAATACATCATTGATGTCTACATATTAGCAAATACTTTTCATTTTTATTCTATTTTCTTGAAAGTATCCTCTGTTGCATCCTGATCTAGGTCAATCTAATAGGAACAACTAGGTTTAAATAACAGGTAAATAAAGCTGTTATGATTACATTAAAATTAAGCATTATATTAGATTTCATAATTTATAAAGGTAATTCTCTGAATTTAGTAGCTATGTGATCTCGAGCAACCTCACTGAGTCTAAAGCAATTCTCTAAGGCACCAACCAAGTTACAGTTGAAATATATCATTACAGGGAGTAGCAAGTTCCCATATCAATAAAAGAATAGATCCCTGATACTCTGACTCGGAGGTTATATGGTACAGTGAATAGGACCAGCTGAGGAATCTGAGTACCTGATTTCAAATCATGACTTTTATATGTACTCCCTGTACATATATTTACTTTGGGTAAGTCAATCACTTCTGGGCATTACATTGTTCACTTGTAAAATGATGGGGGAGGCATAGACTAGATTGCTTTTGAGGTTACTTCTAACTCTAAGCTCCTAATCCTATGACTTAGTGATGAAATGATTTAGCCATTACATTCTTTCAACTGGCGAGCTTTCCCAATGTTTCATTTTGTCCCTGATCTCATTCATGTAGGTTCTTTTTTCCATCTGGAAAGATTATAATTCACAATCACATGAGCCTTCTGATACCATATAATTCTTGTTCATATCCTTCTATAAATCCTTGGATTATATATAAAATGTTCCAAACTTTCCTCTCAATCTTCTAACTAGTCTCAGTATGAATGCAACACTTGGGTTGTCCATCAATTATCTTTTACATTTTCTGCATAATCACTCATCTCCTTTACTGGTCACACAACTCATAAATTCATTTAAAGTGTCAGTCAAGAAATATTTAGAGAAGGCTGGTGATATGCACGGCACATCATAAAAGGGCACTATGCCCATCAATTGGAGAATGACAAAACAAGTTGTGGTATATGATTGTGCTATTAGAAATGATGAGGAGGGTGGTTTCCGAAAACACCTGGGAAGACTCATATGAACTGATGCAAACTGAAGTGAGCAGAACCAGAAAACCATTGTACATAGAACTGTGATATTGTAAGGATGATCGAGTGTGAAAGACTTAGCTGCTCTGATCAATACAATGATCCAAGATAATTCCAAAGAAACTATGATGAGAAACATTAACCACTGAGAGAGAGAGAGAGAGAGAGAGAGAGAGAACTGATACATTCTAGGTGATGATTTAACCGTACTTTTTTCACTTTGTTTCTGCTTTTTAAAAATTTTTTGCAATATGACTAATATAGAAATGCATTTTGCATGGCTTTACCTGCATAAATGATATAATATTTCTTGCCTTCTTAATGAGTGGGGGAAGGGGTGGGAAAGAGCGAGAGAATTTGGTACTCAATTTTTTTTTAAATGAATATCAACAATAAATTAATAAAAGTTGAAAAATAAATGGATATTATACAGTATTAATGATTTATTTGAAAATATATTTACATGTATTTTCAGTAACACTCACTTTTTAAAGAATGGTATACTTATTGCTTCTTCTTATAACTGGGAAGTAGATAGAGACCAGGTAGCCCCATCATCATGTTCATTAGGAATACAAAGTTCTTCCATAGATGCATCTAGCAGGGGTTCTTAACCATTTTTGTTTGTTTTCTTGATATCATGAACTCCTGGGGAAGTTTGGCTAAGCTTGTAGGTCCCTTTTCAGAATGATTTTTTCCCAAATGTATAAAACAAATTACATAGGAATATAAAGGAAATCAATTATATTCAAATGTATAAAAAATGTATGAACCCCAAGTTAAGAACCCCTATTCTAGTACACATGTTTGTTGTCATATGGACAAATAAAGAACTATATTACAATCAATAGTTAACTTCTGATTACAATCAATGTCTAACTTATATTAGGTATTTAATAAATGTGGAATTGATCTTTTTCTAATTCCCAAGGTGATATGATAGGTTTACAAAGAAAAAAATTTCCTTCTCCCTTTATATCAACCATTAGCTCCTTATGTTTTTAGCTTTTAACCCACCCTCTCTGTGACAGCTGGGCTCAGTTTAATGTACCTTCTCTGTTTCACCTCATCTCCCAGGCTGTGCTATTTATTCTTTTGCATATATTCTTAGACAATTTCTGCTTAATGGATTGGCAACAATAATAAGCTCCTCAAATAAACATCAGTAAACTATGGAATATCTGGTCTATTTAGTTGCTAATTTGTAATTGCAGTTCTTTCTTAATGCATCTAGGGCAGTTGTTTCTTGATTTCAAATGACAATATTAATTCATACTTATAACATTAATTATATAGGGGTAGTAGCAATGGATTATTCTGCTTTTAAAATACGAAGCAAGGGTATACCTTTTATTTGCCATATTGATTGTTTTCTCCTTGTATACAGATAGACTTCCCTATACAGTGACTTTGATTAGCAGCTCTTTTAGCCTTAAGATTTCTTTTAAGAAATTTGGCCAGAGACAGAGAGTGGACCAGCACTAGTCTAAATTATGCACTAACAGCAAGAATGTAGGCAAGATGACTTTAAAAGGTTTGAGCACTCTGATATGTTCAACAGTCAATTACAATGCTAGAGGACTGATAATGAAACATACCATCAATCTCTTAACAGAGAGATGATGGATTCAAGATGGAAAACTTAAGACATTTTCAGATACAGTCAATGTGTGGATTCACTTTTTGACTATGCACATTTATTATAAGCATTTTGCTTTTCTTTCTTTCCAGTCTTAGGAAGGTAATGGGGATTAGAATTAGGATTATGTATCTGGTGATCTCTCTTCCTCCAATCCTCCATGTTTCATTAAGTATTTCTGGCACTCTCCCTCCAGGGTTAGAGAGAAAGGTAAATAATCCTTTACTCCATTCTGTCTTCTATACATATACCGATAAACATAGGACAGCTCAAGCACATAATCTGTCAAGGTGAACCTGATCCTGGGTTTGCGCCTTACCTCGTTAGCTCTTCCCTGCTTTGAAGTTAATGATTATTGGTTATGACATGAATTGAGATGGAGGCTACCTTTTGGTAGTCTGGGTCCTTTGGTCAGAGCTAAAGGTAGAAGAAGGAGGAATCCCCAACAATTGATTCAGCACCATTGGAGCAGATAGCAACCAAGAAGATGAGGCAATTTCTAGAAGACACTTACCAGGGAAGGCAGTTCAATGCTGAGGTGAAATATAAAACTACTGTATAGCACTCCTGAATCTGCTTTCTATTCTAATAAGGTTTGTCTCAACCACCAGCAAAATATAACAGTAATTCATAATTCTGCTCTCTTAGTTTGTCTGTCAATGTACTTTATATTAAGTTTCTTTTGAATGTGTAAACAAAATACCAGTTCTATATAGGATTCATTTTATAACTTGAGTGTATTATACCCCCACTCCTACTTCTCCCTTGAGGAATACCTACAGTGAGTCAATATCTAATCTTTAAGTAAATTATTTGAAGGGTAAGGGAATCCTAACTCCTCATTAGAAACCAGTATCACTCAAAACTGAACCTAGTCTGGACTGTATGCCTAGGTCCAGAGCAGAGAGACCACTCAGTAGAAAAGGACCTCTCAGAATGCCTCATCCCCCTGGGACAAAGTACAGCTCTTAATATCAGAAATGTAAATTTGGAAAAACAACTTAGAATCAGAGTGTAGAGGGTTTTAAATGCCAAGTAAAGGACTCTGTATTTTGTGCTAGTGGCAATAGGGATAAATAGGTGTGTGTGTGTTTTTGTGTGTGTGTGTGTGTGTGATAGAGAGACAGAGAAAGAGAGACAGAAACATCAGAGATTAAGCATTTACTATGTCCCAGACACTATGGGCTCCAAGTACAAATGCAAAAGAAGTCAGAGAATCTCTACTTTCCAGGATCTTACATTCTAATGGGGGAAATATAACACATAAAGGGGAACTAGAAAGCTGAAGGATGAGGCCTGAGTAAAGACCATTCAATTTAGTTAAGAGATCGCTGGTGAGTTTTGGGAAAACAATATCAAAATTGTGGTACCAAAAGTCAAAAATTAAGGGGTTGAGAAATGAGTGGATGGGAAGGAACTTGAAGCAGCAAGTGTAGAAGCCTCTTTATAGGATTTAGGTCATGAAAGGGAGGACAGATAGAGAACTGTGACTTTAGTGTCAAGTGAGGTTCCTAAACATTTCTGACTCTTCCTATTGCAAGATCTTCAATAAAATATCATCTCATTAATGGAATCCTAATTAATAATGGAATTCTAATAAAGCTGCCTTCACTCCCAATATTCTGATTACTAGAACAGAAGGTGTGTCCATGAACTCATATTTCTCACAGAACAGTAGTCATGTTCATGTGATAGGATTCCAGACACAGTCTCTAGCTAGACATTGACCCCAAAACCATTCCTCACATTTTCCACACAAACAACAGGTGTGTCCATGCACTCAACCACAAGCACATCCATCTAGTCGCAGACAGGATCACAATTCTCAGTCAATCAGAAAGCAGTGCCACCAAGATGCCCAAGAAGGACATGGACCCCAAAACAATAGAAGAGATTCTCCCTAACTAAGCACCTGTGCAGAAATAGCAAAAGCTGGCCTTCAGATGAACTTATGACATAGAGAGACTTATTATATCATTATCATACATAGATACCTCCAATGAGTTTTTCCATATACATTGGGGGTAATTACATGTGCATTTCCACTGTGGCTGGGACCTCTCTCCTATTACCTAATCCCTTAACAAACCCCTCCTGCCTTTTAAATATTTTTATACATAATATACATTATATATCATACATATATACATAATATACATAAATATACATTATAAATCATGCAATTGCATCTTTACTCTATAAAAATCCATCTTGCTTTCACCAAAGTTGCCGCTTCCTCTTCAAACTCAGCCTACTTCACAAGAGGTGTAAATCTCCACAAATGCCTCTACTTGGGTTAGAGGTGACGTAACCCTAAATCCTTTGATTTGGGTGTTTGCCTTTTCGAGATGCTTCTCCCACAATAATTCATGAAACCACCACATCATGCCGGCTAAGCCTTCATTGAGAATCTTTCTCCAGGAAGAATGATCACCATCGAGCTCATTTTAAATTGCCTATGATGGCAATAGACTCCATTCCTACAAACAACCCAAGGAATCCTTGACTTTTCAACCCAAGGTGCCTATTTAGGATAACCCTGAGCACAGCATAATTATTTCATGATTTACACAGGTACAGACTGAGCCAGTGAGGTTTACTGTGCTAACTAAATTCTGACTCCTAGTTCAGCACTGAATTTCAATCACTTTTCATCCATCTATCTCTACTTTCCTCTGTCCCTGAATCTTTGCTATAACAAACAGCCTCCCTTGAATCCCTGACCCCTGGATCTTGACACGATAGACTTCTTGGTAACAAACTGGCCTAGATTTTTCATTAATATTTTTCATTGGTTTGGGCCTGTCTCTTCAAGAAGGCTTATGATACCCTGAGCCCTCTTGGGAACTGGAAGCATCCTTAGGCCAGGTTAAGGGGGCAGGAGAGTCCCAATGCCCTTTTATCTGAAAGGAAAGAAGGAAGGGAATGTCCTAAGAAGGTGCGGCAATAAGAGAATCATAGGTTGTTTTGCAATGTACTGCTATGTTATTTGCATATCTGAAGAGGAAATTTCTTAAAATGAAGTGTGTTCTCAGAATGCAGTCACTTCATTAATAGTTATTGATTTCTATGTGTTTTACTTTTTAATGTTAGTGATTGTGTTTTGTCCTTTATTTCCATGATGGCTAGTTCCATGCTCAACTAGAAAGGAAAAGGAAGAAAGAAGACAGATAAATAGATAGATAGATAGATAGATAGATAGATAGATAGATAGATAGATAGATAGATGGATGGATGGATAGATGAATGGATGGAGATAGAGATACACAGATACATATAAACATACATACACACATATTTCTCTTTCTAAGGCTGAAACAGGCATCAAAGAAATTGTAAATATGTTCTGATCGGTTCCCTTCATTTTACCATCCTGATCAGTTTGATTAATTCAAACAGGTTGCAATTTGACCTTCCAGAAAGTAGTTCTTTGGCTTGATGATCTTAAAATTATTTGAATTGTAATACTAATTACTCTCTCCCCACCCCTTTTCTGTCTCATTAACACCTTACTGTTATGTGTGATGATGACCTTTGTGTCTCTGTTGGATCATTTTATAATGACCAAATGAGCCCTGTCACTACCTTGAACTTATTGCTAGTAATTTAAAAAGCTTTCAGGAATTTTCTCAATGGTTTCTTCAGTTTTTCTTGAGTCCTTGGGTGTGCTAAATCCCAGTGAATTCTATCTATTCTATCTACCATCTATGTTTAATATATTTCTTTCTTTTTCCTTTCACATTTCCTTCATTACTGAACATTTCCCTCCTTATTCCCTATGCAATGAAACATTTCCTCTAATGAAAAAAAAGAGAAAATAAAAATCAGTTCAACAAAACAAACCAATAGTGTCTGATATTACATGCAGTGTTCTACACTTATAGTCCTCCACCTGTACAAATAAGGCAAAAAAGTTCATTTTTTCATCCCTTCTGGGGATGCGCTTGGTCATTATAATTATCCAGAATTCAGTTTCATATGTTGTTCTTTCCATTTAATATTGTAGTAATCATCTCAGAGCAGTCCAGATATGTGGAAGCTTTCCCTGTCAGGAATTTGATATTTGCTACCAGCAAGCTGCCCTTTCCCCACGTATGTTGCTTTGCATTTATCATACCAAGTTCCATTTGTACATCATTAAAATCCTCCCGTGATTTTTATCAGCTTGTGAAGCTACATTTTCGAGTTGGCACAGAGCTATCACAAGGCATGGGCAGAGCTGATGTTGGGAGATTCTGTCTCCTGTCCTCAATACCCTCTTTGGATCTTTGGATGGATAATAGAGACAATGTACTGTTAGAAATAACTCTTAAACTATATTATTTACACAGTTTCACAAACTATAATCTCTTATTCACTAAAGGCCAAGAGGAGAATAAGACATCTGTCAAAATGAAGAGAGAAAAGAAAAGAAGAAATATAATAGAAGTCCCAGTAATTTCTAAGGTTAGGAAGGATAACAGTTAAGTCAGAGGTTTGGAAATTATATCACAGTAGCTACTAGAGCTAAAAAGCAGTATTTTTTAGAAGTTATCTATGGTGTAATCAACATCATATATACAGGAGTATCAAAGGCAAACAAAAAAAATCTCCTTAGAACTGGTTAATCACAATCATAAAAAATGCATCTATTTATAATCAACCATAATTCTTCTGATAATATTACTCAGCTACTTCAAAATCTTGAAAAGCTTTCCAATGCCTTCTCTCCCTAATAAAATACACATCCTTAGTCCAGCATTCAAGACTGTCATTGTTCTGATTTCAACATATCTTTCCAGTATTATTATCTATAATTTCTCATAATTGATCTGTTCTAGTTCACCTGGATTACTTGCTGTTATAGGAGTTTGGGGTTGAGCTTGCTCAGTCTACTCCTTCCAGATGAAATGTCCCTACCTGTCAAACCACTACTAATCATTCCAATCATAATCAGAAGAGTCCAAGATCTGGAGTTGGAGAATGTGAATTCAAATTGCATCTCTGATGTGTCCTAGACCTATAACCTCAAGCAAGCTATTTAAATCCATCCCACAGTTTTCTCTTCTGAAAGGCAGCTTGACATAAGGGAGAAATTGCCCGACACAGAGTTAGGGAAATCCCACATCATACACTTCCTAGCTTCATGACCCAGGTATTAATTTTTCTGTGCCTCAGTTTTGTCAGCTGTAAAACAAAGAGACCCAAGTTAGTGGCCTCTTAGGACCCTTACAGCTTAAAATCTGCAAAAATAAGTAAGTTGTGTTAGAGCACCTTTAAGGTGCATTTCAATTCTGACTCTATGATCCTATGATGCTCCATGAAGCCTTTCCTGATTTCTGACCCTCCACACAACCTTCAGCAAGATATGATCATGCTGTAAACCCATAAGGCCTATACACTATTTTTGGTGATATCTGGATAAAAGGTCTTATTCTCTTTCTTAGATTGTAAACTTCTTCAGGACAGAGATCATATCTTAGAATTTTTCACTATCACCTATCTAGTAGTACTTACTAAATAAATGTATTGAATGAATGACTTCATGTACTATAATTTTAAAAATAAATTCATAGGAAAAAACGCCAAATAAAACCCTTTTCAAATCATAATGTATTCTATGTAGTAGAGAAATTCATTCCATTGATCTGAGTGATACTTTTATGTATAAGTGATGTTACTCTCCTTACTCCAGTTCTTGCTTTATATTGTCTCATTTTGTTTGCAGTAGGAGTAATGGATTTTCATGGATCCATCCACATTCTCTTAACATAAATCTGCAGAATGACAAGCATGTGGTCATGGAGAGTCAAACTGGCCCCAAATGTGGGAGGGGAAAGAGGAACGATGACCCTCTCTTTAGTAACCCTGTGTTTTAAATGAGCTAGTCACAGACAATAAGTTTTTGTAGCTGATAAACTTAATATTAATAATTAATTAATTACATTAAAAACAGTGAACTAAATCTTTCATTTAGGGACAGTATGTAATTATAATAACCCTAGTAATAAATATGTGTATTATGTGGTATACATATGTACACAGAGTAAAAAAGAGAATTGTAGCAATTATCTGCTTAATGTAATTCACAAAGAAACTATTTTGTCCTCAATTGAATTTTTTAAACTTTTTAATTTATTATTTAGCATCATTTTCTTTTTAAATTTTGAATTCCAAATTCTCTCCCTCTCTCCCAGCCCATCTCTCACCCACTGAGAAAGCAAGAAATGTGGTATCAATTATACATGTGAAATCATGCAAAACATATTTCTATATTAGCTGAAATTGAAAAAAAGAAGAAACGTGAGAAAATTATACATTAATTTGCACTCAGTGTTCATCAGTTCTCTCTCTGAAGGTGGATGCATTTTTTTCATCATGAGTACTTCGGAGAATGTCTTAGATCATTGTATCAATAAGAATAGCCAAGTCTTACACAGGTGTTCATCATTATATCATTGCTTCTGTGAACAAATGATCTTCTGCTTCTTCTCACTTCACTTTGCATCTGTTCATTTAGGTGATGCTATTTTCCCCTGTAACTACCCCCTCATCATTTCTTATAGTAATCCATCACAACTATACACCACAATTTGATTAGCCGTTCTCCACCTGATGAACCTCCCCTCAATATCCAAATCTTTGTCACCACAAAAAGAACTGCTAGAATTGATAGAAATATTTTTCTAAATATAGGCCCTTTTTCTTTTCCTTTGATCTCTTTGGGATATAAACTTAGTAGGGGTATAGCTGGGTCAGAAGGCATGAACAGTTTTAAAGCCTTTTAGGACCCGGTCCAAATTGTTCTCCAGAGTGACTGGAACAATTCACAACTTCACCAACAGATTATTAGGGCACCTATGTTCCCCTCATCTCCTCCAGCATTTGTCATTTCTGATATGTGCGAGGAAACATGTCAGAGTTGTTTTATTTATACTTCTCTGATAGTGATTTAAAGTATTATTTTATAGGACTTATGAATAGCTTTGATTTCTTCTGAAAACTACCTGTTCATATGCTTTGACTATTTATCAATTGGGGAATAATTGTTTCTAATAAATTTGACTAACTTCTCTATAAATTTGAGAAATGAGGCCTTTATTAGAGAAACTATTTTAAATTTGGGGATAGTATGCAATTTCCATAACAATTTGATATTATTTCAATGCCTTTTATCAAGATATAGTTTACTTGATTATCCCTTTTGTTTAGGTCTATGTTGTTGCTTTGTTTGAGACAACTGCTACTCCTGCTTTTTTTTTCTTTACTTCAGTCAAAGCATATTAGAATCTGCTCCAACCCTTTAGTTTAGCTCTGTATATATCTTTCTGTTTCAAGTGTGTCTCTTGTAAACAACATAGCTTTGAATACTGGTTTCAAATCCATTCTGCAGTCTGCTTCTGTTTATTTAGTGAGCTCATCACATTTATATTCACAATAATGATTACTGTATATTTCCCTCCAGCCTGTTTTTATTCATTTCTTCTTTTCTCTCACTTTGTTTTATCCTTCCTCAAAAATCTGCTCTGCTTCTGACCACTACCTCCTTTAACCCACCTTCCCTTTTATCATCCCTCTCACCAATCTCCCCTTTCTCTTTTCCCTGTCTCCAATTTCCCTATTGCATAAGATATACATACATACACATATGTATATGTATATAAATACATTCTATACACACACACACACACACACATATATATATATATATATATATATATATATATATATACGTATATATATATATTCTTTCCTCTTTGAACCAATTCTGATGAGATTAAGGTTTAAGCAATGTCCTCCCTCCCCCTTCCCTTGTTAGTAGTCAAGCAGTTTTAGAATTATCTCTTCTTGATTTATTTTCCAGGTCAACTATTTTTCCAGTAAGATACTTTACATTTTCTCCTATTTTTTTTATCTTTTGGTTTTGTTTTATTGTTCTTTGATGTCTCATGAAGTCATTCATTTCCACTTGTCCAGTTATATTTTTTAAGGAATTATCCTTTTCAGTGAGTTTTTGTACTTCCTTTTCCTTTTGGTCAATTCTATTTCTTAAGATGTTATTTTCTTCATTATTTTGGTGCTTCTTTTACCAAACCATTGAATTTTAATTCTATTTTAATAATTTTCTTGCATTACTTTCATTTCTTTTCCCAGTTTTTCCTCCATCAATATTATCTCTTTCTTTAACTCTTCCAGGAATCCTTGTTGGGTTTGTGTCCAATTAGAATTTTTCTTTGAGGATATTTTTGAAGGTGTTTTCACATTGTTGTCTTCCTCTGAGTTTATGTCTTAGTCTTCTCTGCCACCATGGTAACTTTTCATGTTTGAATTATTATTTTTTTGTTGTGTGCTCATGTTTCCAGGCAATTGCTTGACTTTGAACTTTATGTTAAAGTTGGGAATCTGTTTACCTGGGACTGGGAATGTTCCAAGCTTCATTTTTTCCAATGCTGCTGTTTTCAGAGCTAGTTCTGAGAGTCTGAAAGTTTTCAATGCTTCCAATGTAAGATGATCAAAGAACAGAGATGATCACTTCTCTCCTCTATACTCTGGTATTTACACAGTAAGGGCCCCTACTTCCCTGTGGCCATGAGCAATAACAGTCCTTTTTGCCCTGGAACAGTGACCAGATCCCCTGCTCTTCTGCAGTTGCTTTGTTTCCTTAGAACTTTTCTCTGCCTTGGAACTGTGTCCAGGGCCTTTGTTTACTTTTAACCAGCAAGAGAAGTATTCCTTTCTGCCCTGGCACTGCACCCGGAACTGTTTATGGGTAATAGAATAACCAATAAGTGCTAACTGCACCCAGTGAGAGAAGGGTCCCCTGAATCTCTTTCTGACCATTTGTCTGACCTTATCATGTCTGGGATTAGAGCTACTGAAGCTGTTACTGCTGCCTTTTCACCTACCTTCCAGACAGGCCTTCATCCCAGTGTCACAGATTCTACTGACCTCTTAAATTTTCTTAAGCCAGAAAAAGATCTCAGCTTGACTTTTTGTTGGGTCTCCCCTCAAAAACTTAATTTTAGGCATTATTTTCAAGTTGTTTGAAAGGGAATGTTGAGAGAGTTCAGCTGGGTTGCTGCCCTTTCATCTATCATTTAGGCTCTGCCCCCAGTGGATTATTTTAGGTAAAAATATTGTAAGACAATTGTTTATCTGGATAATGGCATCAGTTATCCATTTTATGTCATCTGCATAGACAAAGTAGGAGAGTTTTCTTCATACAACTCTAGCAGTCACTACTGAAAAAAAAGCAATGGTTATAAAATATTAGTAAATAAGGTGAAAGGTAACTTTAGCTATAATGTATCACTTGAATAATTATTTTCAGTCTTGCTCCAGACTCTCTGCAGCATACAAAACTGAATTTGGCTATTCTGACGTATATTGGGCTATTTAGAACGCTTGCTAAGAGTTAAATGTTATTTTATTCAATCTAGCATTGGGAAACACCTTTCAGGTACCTTTGAGATGCAAAGAGAATCTGCATGTCATTTTCTTACAAAGATCCGAAGTAACCCCTGACCTTATAATAGAAGAGAAAGGATAGAAAGAAGGAAAAGAGCAAAGAAAAGAAAGAGGGAAGGGGAGATCAAAGGAAAGAAAGTAGGAAGGGAAGAAAGAATGAAAGAGAAGGGAAGAAGGAAGGAGGAAGAGAGGGAGAAAGAAGGAATTAAGGAAGGAAGGAAGAAAGGAAGGAGGGAAGGAAGGAAGGAAGGAAGGAAGGAAGGAAGGAAGGAAGGAAGGAAGGAAGGAAGGAAGGAAGGAAGGAAGGAAGGAAGGAAGGAAGGAAGGAAAGGAAGGAAATGAAACCAGAAATAATCTTGTAGACATCTCTTTGACTCTCAGTCAATCTAGCAACATGAACTGAATAGCTACTGCTAAGTCTCTATTTCACGCCAAGGCTCTATTTCATGTATTCTGTGCTATGAGAGAAATATAAAAGAAAGAAATTACAAGGTTCCTTTACCTAGAAGTTTTCAATTTAGTTGGAATATATGATTACATATATATATATATATATTTATATATATACACACACATATTATATATATATATATATATCATAGATAGATATAGACATAAAAAATAAAGAAGACTTACAAAAGAAACTATAAATGAGTACCTGAGAGAAGTGGTTAAACTTAACACCTGAGAGAAGTGGTTAAAATAAAATAGGGTCAATAGAAAAAGTATTCTTGAAATAGGTGAGTTTTTAATCCAGGTTTTTTAGGAAGTAGAGACTATCTGATCTGCCAGAGAGATGGGATAAGTTTCTCTAGGTAAGGAGGCTAGGATATGCAAGAACATGAAAACTGCTACACAGGGGTGCTTAGTCTATGTAAGGAAGTATTAAGAAATTGGACTTTGGAAATGAGACAAAGTCACAAGTTCTAAGGACCAGGTAGAGAAGCTTGGATATGAATGATTTCATTTTTATATCTAGAATTTCCTCCCCACTCCCATCACTCTCCATCCAAGACTCCATTTAACAATAATAGGATTTCACTTTCAGCTTTTTTCCATCATGCTCTCACCTCAAGAGATTTATGAGTTTCAAGGAAGCAAAATATATTTCTTTCCACACAAAAAAGGTAGGAATTCTGATGATAAGAGAAATATTCTAATATCCACTAGTGAATTTATTGAAATACTATTGTGTGAGGTTTTACAAATGGTTTAGGAGGATAAGTTAGAATGCAGAAACTGAAGGAGGGACACACAAAAATCAAATGATCCAAGACAAGATCTGATCCCTCACAAGGACAATGGCTATTCAAAAAGAGAGATATGAGATACAACAATCTTGGGACTGAGACCCCAAACCACATATGGCCAATGCAACAGAGTCCTGCACCCAGTGCTGTCAAAGGGTCCCTTCTAATCTCCTTCTGCCATCTTTGGACTGATAACTTCAGAGCCATAACTGGGATTCAGTTGCCCCCAAGGCCTGCTGCTGGCTTGTGGGACCACAGCCTGGGCTAGCCTATGCTCCACTCTCACCCCAATGAGACAGGCCTTTCTTGTTGCCCTTCCAAGTTGTCCTGAGCTGAAACACTCTTTGACCCCATCCTTTTGTTTCTTCTCCCACTTCAGAATTCATTTTGAGGAGTTATTTTAAAGTTGTTTGGAGGGGAATTTGGGAGAACTCAGGTGAGTCCCTGCCTTTACTCTGCCATCTTGGTTCCACCACTACCCTCCCCAACATTTATTATTGAACCTCATAGGATTGTTATCAATAAAGTACATTGTATACTGGGAAGTGTGATATGAATGTGAATTATTATCTTTATTGATCTTAAATTTAAGTCCTAAAATTATTCTATTTGGGTTCAGTTAATGTGTTTTGTATCATAGGATGGAGTAGAAAGATCATCAGACTTGGAGTCAGGAAAATCTTGGATTTGAATCTCATCTCTTATATATATATAGCAACTGTTTGACCTTGACTAAGTCACTGAGTTGGAATTTTAGTTTTGTTTTTTCCTTTACTCCTATAAATGTGGATAATATTTATAATAATACCTACCTCACAAGGGTCTTTTGGTGATCAAATGAGGTATGTAAGCAATATACTTTACAAACATTAAAGTAATATATATATATATATATATAACATTATTATGGCATATAACTAGGTTAATATGCTACTTATATAAATGAGCAAAAATTTTACACTATCATTTTCAGAATACATTCCAGTTGTCCATTTTGGAGGCAGGAGGAGGGGGGAGAAAGACTTCCCTTAGCCTTTGAATACTATCCAAAATGTTTTTTTCTGTTTATACCTGTTGCTTCTCCAAGAGGATAAATATGTAATTCAAAAGCCCCTTCTGTTTATAAACATCAGTTAATCCCCACTGGCAATAGTACAATTAGGTTAAAGGTCTAGAGTGATGTACACTATGAACCATCACACATGTGCAGACTCTGTGTCTGCACAAGTCTTCACTGGGTTTAGATCTATTTTTATATATGTGACCTCAATAACTGGGCTTAAGTGAGGTAGAATTATTGAAAAGTCTGAATTATGAAAAATTTTAATGGAATTTTAACCAATTTCATATTGAAGGGAAAGTTCTAAATTAATGTCATCTTTGTGTGACTTTGGGCAACACACTTAACTTCCCTGAATCTCAGATTCCTCATCTGCAAAATGAAATAATTCAACTTGGTAACTGTGTAAGTATCTTCCATCTCTAAATAAATGATCATATGAATATTATGCTTTTGAGTAGAGATTTGCAAACTTTTCATTTTTTTAATATCTTTGAACCTCTTGGATTCCAGTATACTGGCCGAAAGTTCTTTATAGGAAGGCATGAGTGAGAATCACTCTAGTCAATAAAGTGTTGAGGGATTGCAATCTATATAGGTAGAGGTGATAGTCACACTGAGAAGATCTCAGCTTCATCAGAGTTTCAAAAAACCACTCTGAAAGGTCAGATGGACCACATAACCCACACATTTACCAAAAGCTTTCTTTGATATTTTAACAGTGGGTTATCTCATTGATGTGGTTAGTTCTTCTGAAAGTGAAGAATAAGAGTCATTTATAACTTTTTGTCTTATCCTTTCTTGCTTAAGTCTTTCCATGAATCCTTCTAAGAAGATCAATTCAATGTATTAGAGGCTTTTAATATTTCATAGGGTTCATAATTTGCATTAAAAAACCTCTTGCCATTCAGATGTCATGGGAAGATTGACTGCTTTTGATGAGATACTAATGAGGTGTTGCCTTCTTTTTAATTAAGTAAAATGCCAGAAAACAAAGTACAGGCATGAACACATTATAAACATTCAGACCTTCAAATTAATGCATGAAACACATCCTAGACATCTGCAAGTGGTAATTTTTGATAACCATTTCCTTGAAAACAATCACCAACATGAGAGATACATCCAACAAAATATAGTACTTCTGCAACAACTTAGCACTGTGAAATAAACATCATCAAAACATGAGCTCTTAAAAATATAATATTAATATAATATAGAACACAACAGACAAGTAAATACCTGTAATAAAGGCCACAGTACTAAGTATTGATGAAAATATAAAGTTTAACCAAAACATGAAACCTGTGCTGAAGGTTCTTATGCTCTAAGAAGGAAATAAAATTTCAACAAAGATACATATAATAAATGATATTACATGCCAAACCCATTATAGAATTCCAAAACAAAGTGGATACAAAGTAGATACACAGGGAGAAGGTATTATCAATGTGGAGAGGAGGAGAATCAGGGAAGACTTCTTGAAGGGATGTCGTTTGAATGGACCTCTGAAAGACAGGAATTCAGTAGAAGCAAGGAAAAAATGACATTTCATGCATGTAAAGCAAACAGATTGTCCAAATGAATGGAGGCAGGACAACATAGTACCTGATTGTTAACGGGGATCAGGAAAATCAGTCATCTTTGGAAGGAGTAGAGAGCTGGTAGATATACAGATGAAAAGGTCAGTGGGTATCAAATTATAGAGGACCGTGAATGCTTAGCAGAGGAGTTTAAATACTTGACGGCAGTCTTTAAGGTATTTTTAAAGCTATTTGAAGACTTACACATTTGTATCTCTGTAACTTGGCACAGAGCTGACCTAGCACATAATAAGTCTTTAATAAATGTTTATTGGTTGGTTGATTGAAAGTTGTTAGGGAATCATTCAAGAATCTGATCAGAGAAGTGACGTGGTCAGATTTATGCAAAAGAAGGACAATTCTGGTTGCATTATGGAGGATGTATTGGAGATGGGTTAGAAGAGATGGGAAAAGTCCTATTCAGGGACTGTGGCAGTGGTATAGCTGGTTCATAATTGGTGGTCTCTACTAGACTATTAAATAGTGAGAATAAGTAGGATTGGATGGATTTAGGAGATATTTTAGAGATAAACTCAATAGGGTCTGGTAACTAAATAGCTCTGTCAAATGGCAAGAGAAAGAGTCAAAATTCACTGCAAGGTTATGAAAATGGGTGACAAGGTAATGAATGTAGAAATGTAGGAAAAAAGTGAAGTTATAAAAGAATAGGTTTATTCTTATAGGAAACAAAATAATCTCAGTTTTGGACATGACATGTTTGAAATACTGATAGTACATGCTAGTTTTGATGTTCTACCCATGGTTAAAAATACAGAAATAGAGCTCAGAGAAGAGGACAATAATGGAGATATATGTAGTCAATGAGCAAGAATAATTCTGGCTCCCTGCAACTCCCACTGCTGAAGTCTTTGATGTTGCCCCACATCCCATATGATATGAAAAAGTCTTCATTTTATGTAATTTTGGCATAGAGTGGAGGTTTCTTGAACAAGGTGTGCAATTATCCTTGGCAAAACTAATTTATTGATAGGATATGAATCTTTGCCTTATATTGGATAATTCCAGGGACTGACCCATAACCAGCTCATCCACTTAGGCCATCCCTATGGACTTTACCTTTAAAGAGAGAGGAGAAATGAGCCAATTCCAGAGGACCAGTGATGAGGCAGGCTTCCCTCTTCTCAACCAAATGATGGTAAACTACAGTCATGGAGTATCATCTCCATGATAAAATGCAGTGACATAGTTTCTTTAGCTCAGCTGCTCCTTTGTTACAAGGCAGAACTCTTGAGGTAAAAGTGTATCAGAAAATAACAGTGGAATAAACATAAAAAAATCTATAAAATCTTTTTTTAATGGACAGAGATAGAGAAGAAAATATGATTTGGAAAAAACAGAGAGTATATAAGCTCACTAGCTACAAATGGACTCAGTTTCTCCATATATCACATCCTTCAAGAAATAATATACTCCAAGGAACCATATACTTCATGAAGTAGTAGAAGGAAGAGCGGGAAATAGTTCCTTAGATAAACTAAGATTTTCATGAATGCAAGTTAGCAGCAATGATGTAAAAATAGAAGATTTCACAGAGAGGTAGAGGAATTCTCACATCAGGTCAAAAGTATTTTAAGAGTTGGAAGGTTCTCCTAAAATCAAATTTTACTTGACACATCCATTCTACAATATAACCAAGACATGGTTGTTCAGCTTTTGCCTGACACCCACACCAAGGGAGAACTAACTACTTCCCTTAGGTAGTCATTAATTCTGGGATACCTCTCATTCCTATAACTCACCCTAAATCTGGATCCCAGCAACTCACACTCACCATTCGTAGTTTTGCCCTCAGAAACCAAACAAGAAAAAAAAGTTCAATTTCTTTTAGAAGAAACAAGTTCAAATATTTGAAGATTGCTATCATATCCTCCTCTTCCCCTCCTAGTTGTGAGGTAGTGAGGTAATACAGTAGATACCATGATGGTCTGGAGTCAGGAAACCAAAGGTAAGACTTTAAATTTGCCCTTATTCCATTTAGTCAGTCCATCTCCACAAAATTCTACTTCATTGTCTTGATGGTAACCTTGAGTTTTTGAAGGCTAGGCCAAAACTCTGCCCACTCCTGCCGTGCTAAGAAGACTTCAGATGTAGACTGAGGATTGATTTCATTTTTGATTGCGGTAACCCATGACACAAGGGAAAAAATTTTAATGGCCTTCAGTCTTTTGCAACCTCTTTGTCCTGAGGGGACAGTGGGCAAAAAGAACCACGGGAGCTAAGAAGTGTACAGTCCTTAGACTAAGGGTAGGGAACCTGAGGTCTTGAGGCCACAGTCCTTTGACTGAATTAGGCTCGAGGCCTCAGGCTCCCCATCCTTGTCTTAGACCATAAGCAAATTTTTACTTTGCCTACTAGGGCATGAAATGTAAAGTATGACCAAGCAGACATATTGCTGAAGCAAATGAAGCCTTGCTATCTCCTGAACTCTACTCCTGAACTGCATACATTGGAAATGCCCTCCACTTGTGCAGCCTATGGCCTCTCCTTCTGATTTAATTAATTCCTCCCTGAACAACCATTTTGAGGAGGAGGCCAAGACCAGCCATATCTTGACTCTCTATGACTTTCTCCTGACTCTCTGACTTTCTCTACAATGGCGCTGATCTAGGTATCCTCTTCATCTTTCCACCTCCAATTTTGAACACCCTTTTATATGTTGTCTTCCCTTATTAGAATGTGAATTCCTTGAGGGCAAGGGTGTTTTTCTGCTTATTTTGTTTTCTCAGCACTTTGAACAGGGCTTGGCATAGAGTAAACACTTACTGACTTGATTTGACTTGCTTGGGCACTGAGAGGCTGTGATTCCACCCCCCCACCATGCCCCACACCTCCACAGTATACGTCAAAGGTGGGACTTAGAACTTGGTTTCCCTGACCCCAAAGTCAGTTTTCTATCTAATATATCACATTGTCTCTCCTAGCACTTTCCAATTTCACTTCAAAATTTACTAGCTTCCTTTTTTCTTGAAATAGATGTAATCACTAGCACTACTTTAAGCATAGCAGTAATGATAAAGGTCATTTTCTAGTTCAAACATTAAATGAACAACAAAAAAAGAAAGAGATGAAAAGATTTCCCTAAGATAAAATAAGCCAGAGAAGAAAGAGATTGACAGAGGAGTAGAAAGAAGTGGGTTGAACATTCATATATATATATATATATATATATATATATATATATATATATATATATGTATGTATGTATATATATATACACACACACATATATATACATATATATACATACATATGTGTGTATATGTTTGTATGCATATGTATTTGTGTACAAACACAAAATTTACACATATATACATATATGTGTGCATATATGTGTATATGTGTGTGTATATCCATTAGAAAACAGGTTTACTGAATTGCAAGAATTCAAGAACTTTACTCTTCTGCCTGTCCTCCATTAGAATCTCTCTGGTTTATCAATGCCATTTTGACACCCCAAGTTGAATGCATCTGGACTCCTCAGTGAAATGTAAAAAGATAGGAGAAGAGGAATCTGACTGGAGTGGGGGAAGGGCGGAGGTAGGGGTAGGTAAAAAACAGCTTTCAGCATGATTATCTTCAGGGGGAAGAAAGGTGGGAGGGACAGTTTCCTCCTGCCGACCCCTAAGTAGAACCCACGATTACAGTCAGGTGGATGTGTGGGCGAGAGGAAGAAACCTGGGGTTAGAGGGTGGGGGTGGAGGGAGGCAATGTGAAATTGGCTGGTTGATGAATACAAGATGTTCATGAGGCAGGTGTTCAAACTTTGGAAAGGCTTTCCACAAAATGTTAAATTTCTATATGTACTACCTGAATTTGAGTACCCTCAAGTTGAAAGAAACATAAAGTTCACCAAATTTACCATCTAATTCAGAAGAGAAAACTAAGACTCAGAGAGTCTAGTAACGAAAAGGCTATGCTGGTTAGTGGTAGAGTCAGGGCTAGTTCTTCTCACCTCCAGACTTCATTCATTCCAGTGTTACTTCTCCTACACCCAGCCTTTCCCAAACTGTATTCTGCCGAAATCTGGTATTCTGCACAGGCATCTTGAAGATAGCTATCATATCCTTCTCTCCACCCCTCCCACTCTTGGGGTAGTAGGTAATACAGTAGATACTGGAAGTTCCATGAGAAAATAATATTTTCCTCTAAAATATTGAATTACACATGTCTCAGAAGTACAGATTTTATGCAGCACTTTTCACATGAAAATAGGTTTAATTCCATTTAATTTACTCTCCAAAATCCTCCGTTAGTCCCCATCACACATCATCTGAGTCAGTACTCTTAGAGTCTATCGATATATTTTAGACCACAAAAGAATCCTGTAACTAAATCAGTTTGGGGAAAGCCATACTTTCCTATGCACCCCACCAGTTTGCTCAGTGATCTAAATTCCTTTATTATGACCCTCTACATCTGGGTTCAGCCTTACCTTGACCTGGGTGATCACATCCATTCAATTGACTTTGTAAGATGCCTGGTCCAGTGTCATTTGTTTTCCAACAGAACTAATTTTTTGAAAGTACCCTAAAGGAATTTATATTCTAATAGGGGAGGACAAGATATGAAAGGGAGCTAAAAATTAGGGGTGAAAAGGTGAAGAAGATACCTAGATCAGGGGCATTGTAAAGAAAGTCATAGAGAGTCAGGAGTATAGCCTAGAGAGGCCTCCTCCTCAAAATGGAGGTTCTGGGAGGAATTAATTAAATCAGAGGGAGAGGCCATAGGCTGCAGAAGTGGATGACATTTCCAATGTACGCAGTCCAGGAATAGAGTTCAGGAGATAAAAAGGTTTCACTTGCTTCAGCAATATGTCTACTTGGTCATACTTTACATGTCATGCCCTAGTAGTCAAAGTAAAGTTTCCTAATGGTCTAAGACAGGGATGGGGACCCTTAAGTTTAACAGAATACTCATATAGACAGAGATATATGATCTTTAGCATAAAATTGACAGAATTTTCAAAAATGCTAATGTTCAGCTAAATGATAGTTCAAATGATTGCTAACTTTGAAGCCCTCTCATGGTTTCCTAAATTCCAGCCTGAATTATAAACCTTTAGCTTGGTAGGAGCTTTTAATTTACACTAGGGGAGGAGGAAAGCTTCAATTTTTTCAGGATATATATTTCTAGTGCTCTTTTCAAATTTTATGGGCAATTCAGTCTTCATGCTTCCTTAATCCTGAAACTCTTTCAAAGGCTACATACTGTGCCAAATGTACAGTGATTATGTAATGTGGACAAAAAATCCAGTGGGAAATGTGTGGAGTGGATCAAAATCATTTCACTTAGGACTTCTTACGGTCATTTGATCTAATGATGTTCACTAAGGTTTGATGTGCTAAAAGCCAGCCACTGTGAGAACATGAGGTTTGAGTAAACATGTGACTTGCCCCATGAAACTTCAAGTGTATTATAGTTCTTTACAATACTGTTTTATGAACACAATAATGAAATATATGCAAAAAATGAAATCATATGATAAACTTTCCAAGCCACTGAGTTTTATGCTTCTTCCTATGAAGAGGTAAGGGTTTCTTGCTCTGTATGTGTGTGTGTGTGGTGCTTAATATGTCAATAGGGCATTGAGGTGTTGTCTACATGAACAGGAAAGAAAATGGTAATATGAGCCATTTAGATAATTTAGCTCAAAATTATCACACTGGCCTTGATCATACATCTCATAGGGGAACATTTTGTAGCTTTAAGAGATAAAAGGGACCTCAGGAATCCCTCTAGGTCCTCAAGTGTGGACCTTTGATTGAATCCAAACTTCACAGATTCTTTATTGCACTTTAGGACCTAGAAGACTACTTCAGGTTTCCCACCTAGGCTTAACCCCTCATCTAACCATTGGAGAAATTGAAGCCCAGGGATATTAAGCAATTTACCCAAAGTCACACAGGTAGAATATTACAAAGTCCAGATTTGATCCTAGCTTCAGAGACACCAGAGAATTGTTCTAGAGAATCACCCAGACTCTTTAATACTATAAGCTGTACACTATAGCCTTAGCTCTAACTTTTTTATTGAGGTAGAAAGGATGAAATCATTTTTTTCATTCATTTTCTACTTTGTCATTACTTTTACTTGATTGTAATTATATTATATTATTATATTTTATATATATATATATCAGAAATTAAGAGTATGCATAAAATAAGTCTATGGCATTTATGGTTCTCCAAGTATTTGAATGTAGAATGCCAACACACACACACACACACATGCCGGTGTGATAAGTCTCCTTGATACTTATTCATTAGTTGGTCAGACAGTAAAATTGCTTTAAAAATTCTATGAAATTTCACCTACTGCTTAGGAGATTTAGGGTCAGTCTTTATTTTCTATATTTGAAAAATGAAAGCTTTGAAAAATGAAGTCTGTCCTCTTTTATACCATCTTTTATGTGTATAAAGGATTCAGTTTGCGTGTCCTCAAACAGTAAAGGTTCCCTTGAATCAGAGCCTTTATCCTGTTGATGACTCGACATTTCCAATTTTTACATTCCTAATTTCAAAAAAATTGTTCCATGTTAAAGCCTCAGGAGGTCTTTTCAAATTAGCTTTGTCTTAGGAGAGGATTTTTATTAAGTATCATTGCTATTTTGAAAAGTGTTTGAAAATGCTCAGACTATCCCCATTTTGTAGCAGTTCAGAAAGGCCCTGTGGGTTGGTATGGGACTCATTTAGGCACAGTGGGGTCTCTATTCACAGCAGTTGCACAGAATTTTATCAAAGTCTGAGTTGACTTTTTCTTTTTCTTTCCTTTCTCTTCACCTCCACCACTGCTGCTCTCTCAATGTCTGTTTCTGTTTGTCTGTCTGTCTGTCTCTCTCTTTCTCTCTTCCTCTTTCCCTCCCTCACACTTTGCCTCAAGATAGACAAGAAAGCTCTGATAATTGAACACTTTGATATACTTTTGTTGAGTGCAGACAAGAGCAAAAGCTGCTTGAGGGCAGGGACTGTCTTTTAATTGTCTGTACCAAGGAATCTGATCAGACACATAACAAATCCTTTCTTTTGAGTCTAAGAAGGCACCATCCTCCCTCTGTTCTGGAATTGGACTCACCTACGTATTCATTAGACTTGCTGGGGAAAAATCACTTCTGACAATATTCAGGAGCTGAACTTTGTGGCTCCTTTTAAGGAGGCAAACTGAGCTCCTTCCAGGGAACAGACGTATCCCGACTTCTAAGCAGCTGCCAAACCCATTCTCACCTCTGAAATAGGACCTAGATCTAAACTATGGGGGAGGTGGGACAAAGAAGTAAGCTACACATCCGCACCCATTCAATTTAAAAAAAAAAAATTAGAGAAAGGCAGGGAGGCTTAACATCCAATAAGGGTTCTGAAAGAGAAACTCAAGAGGGACCCTAGAATGCTAGAATGCTGTAATTAGCAGTCCACCACTGACTCATCCATCCCTACCTCCCCTGACTTCCCCCTGGGAGTGCTCAAGAGTTCAACTCAAATATGAAGCTAGGAGTTCTGGGTTCATTCTAGGGCAAGCCTTGGTTAACTGAGAGGGAGGAAGGGAGGGATAGGAGAGGTGATGCTGGATTGAACTGTCACACTGCCCCTATAATAGTATGTATTCCAATTTTAGATAAAAAATCTAAACCAGTGTATAAGAAGCCTCCAAATGAGAGAGAATCAAGGATAGAAGGGATGCTTCTGAGCTTATATTTAATTAGGGGTAGCTTGGTTGGAAAGCTCATAGAGGACTGGAGGCCTGGACTTGGAAGATATCTTCCTGATTTCAAATCTGGCTTCAGACATTTACTAACTGTGTGACCCTGGGCAAGTCATTTAACTCTGTTTGCCTCAGTTTCCTGACAAACTACTTCAGTATCCTTGCCAAGAAAACTCCAAATGGGTTCATGAAGAGTCAGGCATGACCTAACCATGAAAATACCTGGTTCTTTTTAAAGACTACTAAGTAGAAGGAAGTCAGGTGAAAATCGTTTTTTTTTGTTGGTGCTGTTTTTTAGCATTTTAGCTATGGCATTTGCTTCATCATGAGGCCTGTAGCTGAATGGTACTCTTTCTCTAGCCAAAAGAATTGTTGCATAACTGATACAAGGATATTCTTTTGAGGATTCATAAATAACTATTTTTAAACATTACTTTATTTTGATGGATAGCTTTTGGTTTGTTTTTTTTTTTTTTTTTTTACATTATGTTCTGACACCCAGAACTATCCTTTTTAACAAAGATTTTTAAAAGAAAGAGAAAAAAATAAATAACTCCATTGAGTGGAAGTTTACCAAGACCTCCACTGAGGCCAAAGATGTATGCAAAATTCTACTCCCAGTCCCCCTATTTCTACAATGAAGGGGAGGAAGAATATTTTTTCAACTTTTTTCAGGGCCAATCATAACCATCCTTATTACACACTGTTCAGTTTTATTTTCTTTTTCTGTGCCTTCTATAAGTTTTCTTATAGTCCCGGTGTTTTTTCTTTCCTGATTCTTCTTCATATTGTACCAGTTCATATATGTCTTCCCATACTTTTCTGAATTCTTCATTTTCACCTTCCTTATGGATCAGTAATATTTTTTAATGGAAATTTTCTGACTTCGACCTTCCTAGGCACAGTTAGTTATTTTTCACCCCAAAGAAAAGAAAAAAAATCCTAATGTGTTTGAAATTGGATGAATAGTGAAGTGAGTTTCATAACAATTTTCAGCAGCATGTTTTGCTGGTTGGGTTGATGTTCCTTTAGCAGTAGTTTTCAGGAAAAGTGCATTTGTTGTCACCTAATTATGATGTGACCTGTCAGATTGCATTAATTATGTGGTTCTACTTTCCGATATCACAATAGCTCAATACAGTAAGTGCAATGTTTAGGGGAGGGGAAGGCAGCTTTTGATTCAACTTTACTTTCACATGTGGATAGCATATTGAAACACCAGAAGAAAATAAAATAAAAGAAAAAGTGCTAAAAGTTCCAAGGGACTAGTTGCCTGGGTTAGATTTGGTCATCAAATGAAACTGTCACCTGGAAGTGCTCCTTCATTTAGGGGTCCATACCATGGCGTAATGATAATTTAAATAGGAAGATCTTTCCCATTAATTAATAGAACCTGGTGGATCACATGAAATCCTGAGTCACGTGAGTCTAAGTCACTTGGAATAGGAGGGAGTAGAGCAGGAAGGGTGGAAGAGGAAGAGGCAGTGCTGGAGCAGAGCTGAAAGGAACATAGCCACAGAGCAGTCAGAGCTGGGAAAGGCAACTGGCTAGCATGAGTGAGAGGGTCTGTATGTGACTTTGTTTAAGTCAGCCTGTTTGTAATTTGTTTAAGGGAGTTGGTTTGTGGGAAGCCTAACAGAGGAAAGGCTTGGGGATGATGTTGTCCTCTGCATTGTTATTGTGTATGGATATCTTTTTTACTATAATGGATTTGGACTTTTGGTGTCTGAACAAATGTTTTGGTTCTATCTTCCACGTGGAGAGTCTGTCATATTTCATGATTCAAAATTGTACCAACATATTCATTGCTGCTGAAGATGCTATGAATATTGCATTGACATGGCAACAGTCACCCTAAGTTTGTTGCTTTCTGTTTCTTAGTAACCATGGTAATGGGCTGTCAATAACTACTGTCCCCTCACCTTTTGCTTTATGCTTAGAACCTCTCAGATTATAAACATGCTAGAATTTCTGGGTAATGGAGGACTAAAACAGGTAGCCTAATTTAGGATAAGGCAATTCTTATGACCTATATCTTGCTTTCTCTGGTACCCACTTCATTATGGAGCACAACCAAAGAATAGGTAACTCCTGTGCCAACTGCCCCTGTGATGCTTGACAGCACAAAATGAGGAAGACTATGCTAGTGCTCAGCTAGGAGAGGGATGAGAGGGAATTACCCCTTAGAGCCATATTTTACTTGGGGGCCTAGAATTTCATTTTGGTGTCAAATATGAAGTTTTAAAATAAACAACTAAGTCAGTTACTTATTCAGCAAGAACTTTTTAAATAGCTCCTAAATGCCAAGGATTATGCTAAGCACTGGGGATAGGAAGAAAGGCAAAAGAAATCCCTGCTCATGAGGATTTAATGGTGGGGGAGAAGCCATTCATCTTTCCTGATTTTGGAGCCCTGTGGCACCTACAGACCCCTTTTATGAATAATTTTTTAATGTATAAAATAAAATGAATGATATGATAAAGGAAACCATCTATAGCAAAATTTGGCTATAATTTTTTTAAACACAATTTCACAGACCCTCGGTTAAGAACTTCTGCTTTAAGGGAGTGTATCTTCTAGAGCTTAGTACTGGATTTCTCTGAATCTTCTATTCATGATTTCTCACTTCTTTAACAAATCAAAAACGTAGAATTTCTTGTGTCATATATGAACTCTATATTTGATCACATAGTAGACCCTATTCCCCTGTGCCCCCACCAAAAAAAAGACTTTTTAAAGCATCATATACAGTTTTCTTTCCACTATACCATACTTTCTTTTTTTTGTAGTTCAGGATTTGTTTTTTAATTAATTTATATTTAATTTCCAACATTCACTTCCTCAAGATGTTGAGTTTCAAATTTTCTCTCCATCTCTCCCCTTCTCCTACCCCAAGACATTGTACATTCTGATTACTCCTTGCCCCAATCTGCCTTCCCTTCTATCACACCTCTCCCTTCTCTCATCTCCTTCTCTTCTATTGTCTTGTAGGGCAAGATAGATTTATATGCCCATTGCCTATATGTCTTATTTTCCAATTGTGTGTAAAAACAGTTTTTTAACATTTCTTTTTAAAACCTAGAGTTTCAACTTTTCTCTCTACCTCCCATCCACTCATCTCCACTGAGAAGGCATGCAATTGAATATAGGTTATATAAGTGAAGTAATACAAACACTTCCATAAGAGTCATGATTTGATGAAAGACTATATTTCCCTCCATCTTATCCTGCCCTCCCATTTATTCTATTTTGTCTTTTGATCCTGTCCCTCCAACCCCCTCTTCCCATCTGCCCTCCCTTCTACCTTCCCTCACTCAAATCAAAGTCAACTGCAAGTCATGTCATCATCTTGATGTCATGGTCCTCTTTGAGAATAAAGAACAAACAAACACAATCTCCTTTCTATCATCCCCCCTACTTTCCTGTAGTATAAGATAGATTCTCATACTAAATTAAGTGTGTATATTATTCCTTCCTTAAGCCAAATCCAATGAGAGTAAGGTTTACTCTTTCACTCTCACCTCCCCCCTCTTCTCCTTCATTGAAAAAGATTTTTCTTGCCTCTTTTATGTGAGAGATAATTTACTCCATTCTATTTCTTCCTTTCTCCTTCTCGCAATATATTCCTCTCTCACTCCTGAATTTTATTTTTTTATATATCACCCCTTCATATTCAGCTCACCCTGTGCCCTCTGTCTCTATGTATATATTCCTTCCAACTACCCTAATACTGAGAAAAGTCTCAGGAGGTACAAATATTATCTTTCCATGTAGGAATGTAAACAGTTCCATTTTAGTAAGTCCCTTATGATTTCTCTCTCCTGTTTACCTTTTCATGCTTCTTTTGAGTCGTGTTTGAAAGTAAAATTTTCTATTCAGATATAGTGTTTTCATCAAGAATGCTTGAAAGTCCTCTATTTCATTGAATGACCATTTTTCCCTGAAGTATTATACTCAGTTTTGCTGGGTAGGTGATTCTTGATTTTAATCCTAACTTATTTGACCTCTGGAATATTGTATTCCAAGCCCTCTGATCCCTTAATGTAGAAGTTGCTAGATCCTGTGTTATCCTGATTGTGTTTCCACAATATTTGAATCATTTCTTTCTGACTGCTTGCAATATTTTCTCCTTGACCTGGGAGCTCTGGAATTTGGTCACAATATTCCTAGGAGTTTTCCTTTTGGGATGTCTTTCAGGAAGTAATCAGTAGATTCTTTAAAAATCTATTTTACCCTCTGGTTCTGGAATATCAGGGCAGTCTTCCTTGATAATTTTATGAAATACGATGTCTAGGTTCTGTTTTTGATCATGGCTTTCAGTTAGTCCCATATTTTTTTTTAAATGTCTCTCCTGTTATTCCAGTGAGATATTTCACATTGTCTGCTATTTTTTCATTCCTTTGGTTTTGTTTTACAGTGTCTTGATTTTTCATAAAGTCATTAGTCATCTTCTCTATTCTAATCTTTAAGGAATTATTTTCTTCAGTGAGCTTTTGGACTACCTTTTTCATCTGTACAGTTGTGCTTTTTAAGGCATTCCTGTCCTCTTTGGCTTTTTGGATCTCTTTTGCCATTTGGGTTAGTCTATTTTTAAGGTGTTATTTCTTCAGCATTTTTGGGTCACCTTTAGCATCTGTTGACTCATTTTTCATTATTTTCTTGCATAACTCTCATTTCTCTTCCCAATTTTTGCTCTACTTCTCTTACTTGATTTCAAAATCCTTTTGGAGCTTTTTCATGGCCTGAGAGTAATTCATATTTTTCTTTTCTTGTAGGCTTTGGGTGTAGGAACTTTGACTTTGTTGTCTTTCTCTGTTTATATATTTTGATCTTCCTCATCACCAAAGTAAGATTCTATAGTTTGATTCTTTTTCCATTTTTTGCTCATTTCCCCAACCATTTACTTGACTTTTGAGCTCTTTGTCAAGGTAGTCCTGTTTCCAGTGGGGATAGGGGATGTACTGTTTGCCTATCAGTTCTTCCACAATCTGTGGGCCCAGAGCTCCAGAAGCACCACTGCCTCTGTCCCTACTGCAGCTGCTTTGGGCTCCTTCTCCCCCTTAGCTGCCCTGGGGCTGGGGATTGACCACTTTACTCTTTCTCACAGGTCCCACAGGTTTATTTCCACTGACTTTCCAGTTTTTCCTTGGTGCTTTGAGGTTGTGAAGTCTGGAAATCACCACAAGTGCCAGAGATTCAGTGCCCCAGAGGCCTATTCAGGTCTTGTCTGTGCTGTCACGACCCATGCTAGACTGCACTCTGTTCCCAGCATAGCATGATAGATGCTTCCCTTCAATATTCTAGGCTGTCTTGGGCTAGAGATTTGATTCTGTGGTTTCTGCAGCTCTAGAATTTTTTAGAGTAATTTTTTTTTACAGCTATTAGGCTGGGCTTGGCGGGGAGAGCTCTTGCAAGTCTCCACTTCTACTCCATCATATTGACTTCCCCACCATACCATATGATTTAAGCCCCTTATTTTATTTTATTTTAAGCCCCTTAATAGAGGAGGAAACCAAGACCCTGATAATTCAAGTAATTTATTCAAGAATCAAAAAAAAAATAGCAATGAAGTCAATAGTAGAACACAGATCTTCTGTCTAAAGCGTCTCTGATCCACCTCCCCAAATTTTTCTCACACAAGGAGTGTCAGACTGTGACATCAAACATGGCAGCACACTTGAGAACTCCTGCTGTGAATAATTTGAAGAGTCCAATCATATAGTATAATGAACTCTCTATTTACTTAACACTAAACTAAATATTCTTCAATAAAGTAAGCCATATCATTCACAACAATATCATTACTCAGTACCAAGTGTCCAAGGAAAGTGCTCTTTCATCTTAATTTGAGGTTGACCTCCAAGTTTCATGGCTCTTCCTCCATGGGCTGACCACTCCAGACACTCACCTGTGTTCACACACAGGCAATGTCTCAACTCACAGGGACTGCTCCACTCTGCAGCTTCTCCCTCTGGGAAAACAAAGCTCAGCAGGGCAGCAACAATACGAATGTACACCACCAACACCATCACCTCAATTCACCTCTCAAGTCCAGAGGATCTGTGATAACAGTTCAGTTCACTTTAACAGTTCTCAAAGGGACTAAGCCTCCTTCTCATGGGGAGGTTTCTGCCCTACAGCTCTATTCACTTTCAAAGTGTTGGAGACTCCTTCAAGCAAGTCTGCCATCAGAGTTCTCCTCTCCACTCTCAGTGGTCTCCTCTCAGCTCTCTTCTTCTCAACACTGGCTCTCTCCTTCAGTGCTGGCTCTTTTCAAGTCTGCTTTCTTAACACCAACTCTCTTCATATACAGTTCTACTCAGCATCCGATTGGCTAAAGATCACATGCATGTGTATGATTGGCTAGAGCCCATATGCATCTGTCTAATTGGCTAAAACTCAATCCAGCAAAACAGCAAAAGATTCTACTTTGCTTGCTGTTGCACAAACATGTACACATAATTTATAATTTCATTCCATCTTAGTCATATCATACTTAACAATGGTAGATATCATACTTTACAATGCATCATCAACTGTAACTACTGTTTCCAAGATTCAGATATTTAAAATTACCTTTCTCTCATCGTAACCCTCTGGACTTCTATTTTTTCTTCTGTCTTCCTTCTCCTAAATCTATTCTTAGTTTTTGCCTTTACCTCCATATCTTCCATCCTTCCTTACTTTTTCAGTCCCTCATAACTTTTTTGATCACACTTTCTTTCTTTTATGCCATTTTTATTTTATGCCATTATTCTTAATGCCATACTTGACTAGCTCAGTTATATACTGTACCCTACCTTTAACTTCCTTGACCCCTTGACTTCTCACACCTTGAAAAATATCAAACTTTGGATACCCTCACTATTCTTCTCTTTTACTTCCATGGGAGGAAACTAAATGACACAGGGGATAGTGCTCTGGTCTTAGAATGAGGATGACTCATCTTCATGAGTTCAAAGCTGTCCTCAGACACTTACTAGCTATGTGACTCTGGGAAGGTAATTTAACCCTATTTGTCTTGGTCCCTTACCTGTAAAATGAGCTGTGAAAGAAAATAACAAACCATTTGAGTATCTTTGCTGAGAAAACCCCAAATGGGGTCATGAAAAGTCAGACATGACTGAAGGCAAGACTACTTCCACAGGGCTCAAAGAAATTAAACTATTATATCCATTACAAATTCTTATTACCTAATTTCAAGTGGGGCTTTTACTGCAAGTAGCAATATTTTTATTCTTCCTTAATTGACTTGTTATCATGCTCCCTGAAGTGAGTACTTGAAATATTTTCCTCTCTTCTCATGCCCTCTATACCACATCTTCCCCATCGGTAGATTACCTTTCCTTCTGCTTCACAAGAAAAAATCAAGGGCAACTTCGATCAATCCTTTCATCTCCCCTTTACTAAAACAAAAATCCCTTTACATCATCACCATTATTTTCCTTCTTTGTTCTAATCACTGAGGAAGAGTGTTGTGGTTTGCCCTTTAATTCCCCTATTGCTCATTTTATGATTCTTTTGTCTTTGATGGCAAATCACCTGAATCAGCTAGATCTCAAAGCTATCTCAACCTCTGCTTATGCTAGGGAATTCAATTATCACTGACTTAAGTCCCTGTGATGAATGATATATGTGGGACAGAACTGGCCTCCGCATTCCCCTTTCCTTCAGTTCTAGAGGAGCTACACACAAGCTAACACCATGCCATGTGCTCTCTGTTCTTCAGTTCTTTGGCATAGTACAATCTCAGTTGTTTGTCACAAGATGACAAAGGGAAAGTAGACATAGGATATACTGGCAGAGGCTGATGCTGTAGCAAGGGAATTGCTGGATAGATATCAGAACCCAATTCCTTGAATCTAGGTGTACCACTCTACAGGAGGTGAAGATTTGTAGGGAAGAGAGTATTGAGTGAGTGAATTTTATCGGCTATTGTGTTTGTCCTTCGTTTCTGAAGAAGACCATGCCATCAGAGAAATGATGACTTGATCTGCACTTGACTTTGTTTTAAGTAAGGGAGGGCTGTGCAGATCACCAGCCTCACTTTTCCTCCAGAGCCATCTGAATCCAGTGACCTATCTGCTGTTAATTCATCAGGCTTTATCATATAAGGTCTCTTGGTATCAACCTATGGAGACAATAGTAATTACTTTACCTCTTGTGCATAATTCTTATTTGAAGAGGATTTGAGAAGCTTTGAAAATGAGAGAAAATGTCTCTGAAGGTGAGGAACCTATGGCCTTGAGGTCACAAGTGACCCTCAAAGTCCTCAAGTGCAGCTCTTTGATTGAATCCAAACTTCACAGAACAAATTCTCTTAATAAAAGAATTTGTTATGTAAAACTTGGGCTCAGTCAAAAGGCCACATACAAGGAAATAGAAGCCCATGTGTGACCTTCAGCCAGCAAGTTCCCCACCCCTACTAGGCCTTCCTTTTGTTCACATCTTGAGTTTTACTTCTTATCTATAATGTTAATAAAGAAGGAAAAAAGAAACCAAAAAGTCAGCATTGGATAGGATTTTGGAAAATAAGGGTGCTAATTTATTGTTATAGTTATAAACAGGCTCTAGTCTTCTCCAAAAAAAAATGAATTGAGAAAATGCACTAAACCATTCATGGCCTTTGACCTATTGATTCCCCTATGGACTCCAAGATGGCTAAAGACAAAGAGGGCCTGTATATATAAAAATATTTCTATCAATGGAATTTTTTTTGTGATACAGTGGGAAAAAAATCTGTAAAATCAATAAGCATATATTAAGTGCCTACTACATGCACTATTGTAGTCACTGCTATAAATCAAACAATGAAGATGTATTCATTGATTGGAGAATGTTGTGGTATATGAATATAGCAGAATATTATTCTTCCATAAGAGAGCACGGATATGAGGAATTCAAAGAAATGTAGGACTCATTCTGCAAATAACCTATTATGTGCCAGCCACTGTTCTAGGTGCTGGGGATTTAGTATTCCCAATGAGTTTTACATTCTAATGGAAGATATATGATATGACTCAAAGCAAAGAAAATAGAAATGAGAGAATGATATACAAGATGATCTCAATAAGGTAAATGAAAAAAACACTAAAGGATTTCAGAATTTAGGAAACCAACAGTCATCAAGCATTAATCAAGCTATTATGTTTGAAGTACTTTGCAAGGTGCTAGTGATGCAAAGACAAAAATTGAAATAATTCTTATTCTCAGGGAGTTTATATTTTATTAGGGGAAAATATATGCATATGTGTGTACACATGTATAGATGCATACATATGCAGAACAAATACAACATATATACATGCTAGTTAGATTCAAAGTAGTAAAGGAGGCACCAGAAATTGAGGGAAATTAGAAAGATGATGATAAATACCTTTGTCCTCTCAGTAGAGAGAAGGTAGACTACAGATTGTAAATGTTCTATATGATGTCAGATTAATTCTTTGTAAAGAATCTCAAAGGGGTTATAGCTAGCATGGTACTGGGAAATAATGATGTCCTTATTTTAAACCAATAAGACTCTTAGTTGTGTGCTAGAGAATCCAGGTTACACTCTCAGCTCTGCCACTTAATAGCTATGTTATCTCAGACAGACTATTTAATCTGTCTGGTCCCAGTTTCCACAGCTATAAAAAAAGGGGCTGGATAAGATGACTATGACTGTGTTATATGCTCGGGAAGTATAACTTCCCTCTACCCCAAAGTAATGACTTCCATCTGTGCCAGCACAAGGCAGCTTCCACACCTACTCCCAGTACAATCACCCAAATGGAAAGTGGAAATACTCATTTGTAAAGAACAGTCTTCCCTTTGACCTCAGGACTTCCACCTCCTACTGTGCCTATCCCTTGAGGAAAGAGGAAGATGAAAGTTGGTAAGGAACTAGACTTCTTTCTCCTTATGTGCCCTATTCCTGCATAGTCCTCATCCTTTGGAAGAAGGAAAAGTAGTGAAGCCAGGGTTCCCATTTGACCAGGTAACCATGTATCTCAGGTCTAACATTGAACTAGCCTCCATCCCGATCTCCAACCTTTCTTGGGAAGAAGACTAGCACCCTCCACTCAGAAATGAACAGTCTTATACTGGGTCATAACTTTTATTCACATCCTTTTATTTTTTTCCTTAAATTCACTAATTTAACTTTTTGCATTCATTTCAACAAAATTTGGGGTTCCAAATTTTCTCCCCACTTGTCCCTTCCTCCCACCCCAATACACCGAGCATTTAATTTCCCCTATCACCAATCTGCCTTCTCTTCTATCATCCCTCCCTTCCCTTGTCCCCATCTTCTCTTTTGCCCTGTAGGGCCAGATAACTTTCTATTCCTCATTACCTGTATTACTTATTTCCTAGTAGCAAGAACAATAATCAACAGTTGTTCCTAAAATTTTGAGTTCAAGTTTCTCCCCATCCCTCCCTCCCCACCCATTCCCTTTGGGAAGGCAAGCAATACTATATAGGCCCTATCTGTGTAGTTTTGCAAATGACTTCGATAATAGTCATGTTGTGTAAGACTGGCTATATTTCCCTCCATCCTATCCTGCCCCCCATTGCTTCTATTCTCTCCTTTGATTCTGTCCCTCCCTGAGTGTTGACTTCAAATTGCTCCCTCCTCCCATTGCCCTCCCTTCCATCATCCCCCCCACCCTGCTTATCCCCTTCTCCCCCACTTTCCTGTATTGTAAGATAGGTTTTCATACCAAAATAGTGTGCATTTTATTCCTTCGTTTAGTCAAATGTGATGAGAGTACATTTCATGTTCTTCTCTCAGCACCCCTCTTTTTCCTCCACTAAAAAGTCTCCTGCCTGCCTCTTCTATGAGAGATAATTTGCCCCATTCCATTTCACCATCTCTCCTCCCAATACATTTCTCTCTCACCTCTTAACTTCATTTTTTAAAGATATGATCCCATCCTATTCAATTCACTCTGTGCTCTCTGTCTCTGTGTGTGCATGCATGTGTGTGTGTGTGTGTGTGTGTGTGTGTGTGTGTAATCCCACCAACTACCCAGATACTGAAAAGTTTCAAGAGTTACAAATATTGTCTTTCCATGTAGGAATGTAAACAGTTCAAATTTAGCAAGTCCCTTATGACTTCTCTTTGCTATTTACCTTTTCATGCTTCTTTTCATTCTTGTGTTTGAAAGTCAAATTTTCTTTTCAGCTCTGGTCTTTTCAAGAATGCTTGAAAGTCCTCTATTTCATTGAAAGAAGAGTTTTTCCCCTGAAGAATTATACTCAGTTTAGCTGGGTAGGTGATTCTTGGTTTGAGTCCTAGTTCCTTTGACTTCTGGAATATCCTATTCCATGCCCTTCGATCCCTTAATGTAGAAGCTGCTAGATCTTGTGTTATCCTGATTGTGTTTCCACAATACTGGAATTGTGTTTTTCTAGCTGCTTGCAATATTTTCTCCTTGACCTGGGAATTCTGGAATTTGGCCACAATGTTCGTAGGAGTTTCTCTTTTTGGATCTCTTTCAGGTGGTGATCGATGGATTCCTTCAATACTTATTTTGCCCTCTGGTTCTAGAATCTCAGGGCAATTTTCCTTGATAATTTCATGAAAGCTGATGTCTAGGCTCTTTTTTGATAATGGCTTTCAGGTAGTCCCAAAATTTTTAAGTTGTCTCTCCTGGATCTATTTTGCAGGTCAGTTGTTTTTCCAATGAGATATTTCACATTCTCTTCCATTTTTTCATTCTTTTGGTTTTGTTTTGTGATTTCTTGGTTTCTCATAAAGTCATTAGCCTCAATCTGTTCCATTCTACTTTTGAAAGAACTATTTTTTTTAGTGAGCTTTTGAGCCTCCTTTTCCATTTGGCTAATTCTGCTTTTGAAAGCATTCTTCTCCTCATTGGCTTTTTCAACCTCTTTTGCCAATTGAGTTAGCCTATTTTTCAAGGTGTTATATTCTTCAGTATTTTTTGGGGGGTCTCCTTTACCAAGGTGTTGACCTGCTTTTCATGCTTTTCTTGCATCTCTCTTATTTCTCTTCCAAGTTTTTCCTACACCTCTCTAACTTGATTGTCTTTTTTTAAATTTTTTAATTTTTTAAAATTTATTTAACTTTTTACATTCATTTTCACAAAATTTTGGGTTGCAAATTTTCTCCCCATTTATCCCCTCCCCCACCCCAATACACCGAGCATTCTAATTTTCCCTATCACCAATCTGCCCTCTCCTCTATCATCCCTCCCTTCTCTTGTCCCCATCTTCTCTTTTGTCCTGTAGGGCCAGATGACTTTCTATTCCTCATTAACTATATTTCTTATTTCCTAGTAGCAACAACAATATTGAACAGTTGTTCCTAAACCTTTGAGTTCCAAATTCTCCCCATCCCTCCCTCTGCACCCATTCCCTTTGGGAAGGAAGGCAATTCAATACAGGCCATATCTTTGTAGTTTTGCAAATGACTTCGATAACAGTCGTGTTGTATAAGACTAACTGTATTTCCCTCCATCCTGATCTGCCCCCCGTTGTTTCTATTCTGTCTTTTGATCCTGTCCCTCCCCAAGAATGTCGACTTCAAATTGCTCCCTTCTTCCATTGCCCTCCCTTCCATCATCCCTCCCTCTCTGCTTATCTCCATCTCCCCCACTTTCCTGTATTGTAAGATAGGTTTTCATACCAAAATGAGTGTGCATTTTACTCCTTCCTTTAGTTGAATGTGATGAGGGTAAACTTCATGTTTTTTTCTCAGCTCTCCTCTTTTTTCCTCCACTAAAAAGTCTCCTGCTTCCCTCTTGAATGAGATATAATTTGCTCCATTCCATTTCACCCTCTCTCCTCCCACTACATTTCTCTCTCACCATTTACCTTATTTTCTTTTAAGATATGGTCCCATCTTATTCAATTCACTCTGTGCTCTCTGTGTGTGCGTGCTTGTGTGTATGTGTGTGTGCACACATGTACATATGTGTGTGTGTGTATGTCTGTGTGTGGTCCCACCAACTACCCAGATGCTAAAATGTTTTAAGAGTTACAAATATTGTCTTTCCATGTAGGAATGTAAACAGTTCACCTTTGGTAAGTCCCTTATGACTTCCCTTTGCTGTTTCCTTTTTCATGCTTCTTCTCATTTTTGTGTTTGAA
Source organism: Bettongia penicillata ogilbyi (assembly GCA_023548195.1). Lineage (NCBI taxonomy): Eukaryota > Metazoa > Chordata > Mammalia > Diprotodontia > Potoroidae > Bettongia > Bettongia penicillata. The sequence goes on along the minus strand of JAJHZJ010000322.1, from coordinate 3,216,070 downwards.
AGTCAAATTTTCTGTTCAGCTCTGGTCTTTTCATCAAGAATGCTTGAAAGTCCTCTATTTCATTGAAAGACCATATTTTCCCCTGAAGTATTATACTCAGTTTTGCTGGGTAGGTGATACTTGGTTTGAGTCCTAGTTCCTTTGACTTCTGGAATATCCTATTCCACGCCCTTTGATCCTTTAATGTAGAAGCTGCTAGATCTTGTGTTATCCTGATTGTATTTCCACAATACTGGAATTGTGTTTTTCTAGCTGCTTGCAATATTTTCTCCTTGACCTGGGAATTCTGGAATTTGGCCACAATGTTCGTAGGAGTTTCTCTTTTTGGATCTCTTTCAGGTGGTGATCGATGGATTCCTTCAATACTTATTTTGCCCTCTGGTTCTAGAATCTCAGGGCAGTTTTCCTTGATAATTTCATGAAAGATAATGTCTAGGCTCTTTTTTGATCATGGCTTTCAGATAGTCCCATAGTTTTTAAATTGTCTCTCCTGGATCTAATTTCCAGGTCAGTTGTTTTTCAATGAGATATTTCACATTCTCTTCCATTTTCTCATTCTTTTGGTTTTGTTTTGTGATTTCTTGGTTTCTCAGAAAGTCATTAGACTAATCTGTTCCATTCTAATCTTGAGAGAACTATTTTCTTCAGTGAGCTTTTGAACCTCTTTTTCCATTTGGCTAATTTTGCTTTTGAAAGCATTCTTCTCCTCATTGGCTTTTTGAACCTCTTTTGCCAGTTGAGTGAGCCTATTTTTCAAGGTGTTATTTTCTTCAGCATTTGTTTGGGTCTCCTTTACCATGGTATTGACCCACTTTTCATGCTTTTCTTGCATCTCTCTCATTTCTCTTCCCAGTTTTTCCTCTACCTGTCTAACTTCATTTTCAAAATCCTTTTTGAGCTGTTCCATGGCCTGAGCCCACCGGACATCCACCTGGGATGTCTGGGATAGAGAGGCCCTGACCTCCACGTCTTTTCCTGATGGCAAGCATTGTACTTCATCTTCAAAAATGAAAGGAGGAAGGAACATCTCTTCCCCAAGAAAGTATCTCTCTATGGTCTTATTTTGCTTCCCTTTTCTGGGCATTTTCCCAGCCAGTTACTTGACTTTTGAGATTCTTCTCCACCCCTGCCTAGATCTGCCCAGCTAGTGCTTGGGGTCTGAGATTCAAATGCTGCTCCCCAGCCTCAGGGCTTTCCGTGGGGGGAGTAGCTGCTATTCAATGTGAGCTTAAGTTCTGGTGCTGTGGTGGGGACACGGCCACCTCCCAGGCTCAGTTCCCTCAGGGGCTTTATAGAGAGACCTTCAGTAATGGAGCGGGTGGGGGGAAGGGCCATCTCCTAGGATCAGCTCCCTCAGGGGATTTATGCAGAGAACTTCGGTAATGGAGCTCCTGCCTGCTCAGGGAGTCCCAGCAACTGCTGCCTCTGCCACTGCCTCTGCTGCTCCCTCTGCCACTGCTTCCCAATGGGGCCCAAGTCACAGAGACACCCTGCTCCCCTCTCGGCCAGCCCAGACATCTCTGTCACTGACCTGTAGCGCCTGTGGGTGGAGGGACCTTCCCGCCACTGTAGATTCCATCCCTGAAGCCTGCTTGGATATGCTCCTCTGGAGCCACGTGGCCAGGGCAGCACATGGGTGGGTTCTGCTTTCCAGGGCATGACGGACCCCTGGGGACAGCTCTCCAGGGCTCTCTGGAATGGAAATCTCTTCCACTGTGTTTCTGTGCACCTTGCAGTGATCTAGAATTTGTGGGGAGTTCTTCTTGCAGGAAATTTATGGGCTGTGGATTTGGAGCTAGCATATGTGAGTCTTTCTACTCCGCCATCTTGGCCTCTCATTCTAACTTGATTTTCAAAATCCTTTTTTGAGCTCTTCCCTGGCCTGAGCCCATTGAATATTTATTTTTGATTTTTGGGATACAGAAACCTTGACTTCTATGCCCTTTCCTGATGGAAAGCATTTTTCTTCCTCATCTGAAAGGATGGGAGGAGAGATCTGTTCACCAAGAAAGTGACCTTCTGTGGTCTTTTTTTTCCCCTTTTCTGGGCATTTTCCCAGCCAGTTACTTGACTTCTGAGATTCCTCTCCACACCCACTTGGTCTCCAGATCTGCCCAGCTAGTGCTTGGGGTCTGATATTCAAATGCTGCTTCCTAGCCTCAGGGCTTTCAGCGGGGGCAGGGCTGCTATTCAGTGTGAGGTTAAATTCAGGTGCTCAGGTGGGGGCAGGGCTGCCACATGGGGCTCAGTTCCCTCAGGGGGTTTATGCAGAGAACTTCCATAATGGATCTGAGTTCCTGCCTGCTTTGGGAGCTCCTGTCAGCTGCTGCCTCTGCTGCTGCCTCCCGAGGGAGCCTGAGTTGTGGGAACACCCCACTCCCCACTCAGCCAACCAAAAAGACTCTCTCACTGACCTTTGGTGTCCATGGGTAGAGGGACCTGTGTGGCTGCTGGAGATTCTGTCCCTGAAGCCACCTCGGATCTGCTCCCCTCAGTGCCATGGGGCCAAGGCATGGCTGGGCTCTGCTCCGGGTCCGATGCACAACGGACCTTTGGTGTCAGTTTTTTGGGTCTCTCTGGATCAGAAATCTCCTCCACTTTGTTGCTGTGTGGCTTCTGCTACTCCAGAATTTGTTGGGAGTTCTTCTTTACAGGTATTTTATGGGATGGTGGTTAGGATCTAGAATATGTATATCTTTCTACTCTGCCATCTTGACTCCTCTAAGCCCATTCACATCCTTATGATTCTGAATCCCTATAGTTTATTATCATCCTTTTCTGTGTCCTAATACCCAATTCTTTATTCCCATCCCCCTCAACCCTCCTACCCCAAAATTTCAATCAAGCACCATCAAGCTCTTCTACCCTGTCCTTTAGAATGCCTGTTTCATGGACAATAAACTTGACTTCATCCTAAATCTTTTCCTCTCCCACTTCTTCCATCCACCAGCTATTACTGAAACCTGTTTGCTGCAAATTATCCAACCTCTTGCCAACTTTCTAATAAAGGCTGCACCTTCACTCATTCCCTTTGGCCTGCCAATCTAGGTGGGGGAGTAGAAAGACCTCTTGCTTTCCATGGCCAATTCTAGACTTTCCCCTCCTCCCATTACTCAGAAACTTCTCTCTGGTTCATTATGTTGATATCTACCCTCCAACCAAAATCCCCATGCCTAGAATGCTCTTCTTCCTCCACTTTGCCATTTGACCTCCCTGACTTCCTTCAAGTCTCAACTGAAACTTCATCTTTTTATTGGAAGCTGTTTCCTAACCCTTCTTTTCTAATGCTTTTCTTCTGTTGATTATTTCCTATGTATCCTATACATAACTTGTTTATTTATATTTAGTTGCATGGTGTTTCCCCCTTTATATTATAAAATTTTTGGGAGCAGAGACTTTTTTTAATAAAAATTTATTTATTTAACTTTTTACATTCATTTTCACAAAATTTTGGGTTCCAAATTTTCACCCCTTTTATCCCCTCCCCTCACCCCAATACACCAAGCATTCTAATTTTCCCTATCACCAATCTGCCCTCTCTTCTATCATCCCTCCCTTCTCTTGTCCCCATCTTCTCTTTTGTCCTGTAGGGCCAGATGACTTTCTATTCCTCATTAACTGTATTTCTTATTTCCTAGTAGCAACAACAATACTAAATAGTTGTTCCTAAAACTTTGAGTTCCAAATTATCCCCATCCCTCCCTCTCCACCCATTCCCTTTGGGAAGGCAGGCAATTCAGTATAGGCCCTATCTATGTAGTTTTGCAAATGACTTTGATAATAGTTGTGTTGTGTAAGTCTAACTGTATTTCCCTCCATCCTATCCTGCCCCCCATTGTTTCTATTCTCTCTTTTGATCCTGTCCCTCCCCAAGTGTTCACTTCAAATTGCTCACTCCTCCCACTGCCCTCCCTTCCATCATCCACCCCTTTGCTTATCTCCTTCTCCCCCACTTTCCTGTATTGTAAGATAGGTTTTCCAAAATGAGTGTGCATTTTATTCCTTCTTTTAGTCGAATGTGATGAGGGTAAACTTCTTGTTCTTTTTCTCAGCTCTCCCCTTTTTCCCTCCACTAAAAAGTCTCCTGCTTGCCTCTTGAATGATATATAATTTACCTCATTCCATTTCACCTACTTTCCTCCCCCTACATTTCTCCCTCACCATTTACCTTAATTTCTTTTAAGATATGGTCCCATCCTATTCAATTCACTTTGTGCTCTCTGTCTCTGTATGTGCATGCATGTGTGTATGTGTGTGTGCATGCACACGTGTGCATGTGTGTGTGTGTGTGTATGTGTGTGTGTGTGGTCCCACCAACTACTTAGATACTGAAAAGTTTTAAGAGTTACAAATATTGTCTTTCCATGCAGGAATGTAAACAGTTCACTTTTGGTAAGTCCCTTATGACTTCTCTTTGCTGTTTACTTCTTCATGCTTCTTCTCATTCTTGTGTTGGAAAGTCAAATTTTCTTTTCAGCTCTGGTCTTTTCATCAAGAATGCTTGAAAATCTTCTGTTTCATTGAAAGACCATATTTTCCCCTGAAGTATTATACTCAGTTTTGCTTGGTAGGTGATTCTTGGTTTGAGTCCTAGTTCCTTTGACTTCTGGAATATCCTATTCCATGCCCTTCGATCCGTTAATGTAGAAGCTGCTAGATCTTGAGTTATCCTGATTGTATTTCCACAATACTGCAATTGTTTCTTTCTAGCTGCTTGCAATATTTTCTCCTTGACCTGGGAATTCTGGAATTTGGCCACAGTGTTCCTAGGAGTTTCTCTTTTTGGATCTCTTTCAGGTGGTGATCGATGGATTCTTTCAATACTTATTTTGCCCTCTGCTTCTAGAATATCAGGGCAGTTTTCCTCGATAATTTCATAGAAGATGATGTCTAGGCTCTTTTTTTGATCATGACTTTCAGGTAGTCCCATAATTTTCAAATTGTCTCTCCTGGATCTATTTTCCAGGTCACTTGTTTTTCCAATGAGATATTTCACATTCTCTTCCATTTTTTCATTCTTTTGGTTTTGTTTGGTGATTTCTTGGTTTCTCATAAAGTCATTAGACTCCATCTGTTCCATTCTAATTTTGAGAGAACTATTATCTTCAGTGAGCTTTTGAACCTCCTTTTCCATTTGGCTAATTCTGCTTTTGAAAGCATTCTTCTCCTCATTGGCTTTTTTTTTTTTTTTAATTTATTTATTTAGCTTTTTACTTTCATTTTCACAAATTTTTGGGTTCCAAATTTTTCTCCCCTTTTCTCCCCTCCCCCCACCCCAATATCCCAAGCAATCTAATTTTCCCTATCTTCAATCTGTCCTCTCTTCTGTCATCCCTCCCTTCCCTTGTCTCTATCTTCTCTTTTCTCTTGTAGGGCCAGATGACTTTCTATTCCTCATTAACTGTATGTCTTCTTTCCTAGTTGCAACAACAATACTAAACAATTGTTCCTGAAACTTTGAGTTCCAAATTCTCCCCATCCCTCCCTCCCCATCCATTCCCTTTGGTACAGCAGGCAATTCATTATAGGCCATATCTTTGTAGCTTTGCAAGTGACCTTCCTGATAGTCGTGTTGTGTAAGACTAACTGAATTGCCATCCCTCTTAACCTGCCCCTCATTGTTTCTCTTCTGTCCTTTGATCCTGTCCCTCCCCAAGTGTTGACTTTCAATTACTCCCTCCTCCCTTTGCCCTCCCTTCCATCATCCCCCCCCCCAATATCTCCTTCTCCCCCGCTTTCTTATACTGTAAGATAGGTTTTCATACCAAAATGAGTGTGCATTTCACTCTTTCGTTTAGTCAAATGTGATGAGGGTAAACTTTTGTTTGTTTGTTTGTTTGTTTGTTTGTTTTTCCCTCAGCTCTCCTCTTTTTCCCTCCACTAAAAACATCTCCTACTTGCCTCTTAAATGACATATAGTTACCCCCCTTCCATTTCCCCCTCTTTCCTCTCACTACATTTCTCTCTCACCATTTACCTTAATTTCTTTTAAGGTATGGTCCCATCCTATTCAGTTCAATCTGTGCTCTCTGTCTCTGCATGTGTGTATGTGTGTGCATGCGTGTACATGTGTATGTGTGATCCCACCAACCACCCAGATACTGAAAAGTTTTAAGAGTTAGAAATATTGTCCTTCCCTGTATGAATGCAAACAGTTCATTTCTGGTAAGTCCCTTAATACTTCTCCTTGCTGTTTACTTTTGCATGCTTCCTCTCATTCTTGTGTTTGAAAGTCAAATTTTCTTTTCAGCTCTGGTCTTTTCATTAAGAATGATTGAAAGTCCTCTGTTTCATTGAAAGACCATATTTTCCCTTGCAGTATTATACTCAGTTTAGCTGGGTAGGTGATTCTTGGTTTGAGTCCTAGTTCCTTTGCCTTCTGGAATATCCTATTCCACGCCCTTCGATCCCTTAATGTAGAAGCTGCTAGATCTTGGGTTATCCTGATTGTATTTCCACAGTACTGGAATTGTTTGTTTCTGGCTGCTTGCAAGATTTTTTCCTTGAGCTGGGAGTTCTGGAATTTGGCCACAATGTTCCTAGGAGTTTCTCTTTTTGGATCTCTTTCAGGTGGTGATCGATGGATTCTTTCAATACTTATTTTGCCCTCTGGTTGTAGAATATCAGGGCAGTTTTCCTTAATAATTTCATGGAAGATGATGTCTAGGCTCTTTTTTTGATCATGGCTTTCAGGTAGTCCCATAATTTTTAAATTGTCTCTCCTGGATCTATTTTCCAGGTCAGTTGTTTTTCCCATGAGATATTTCACATTCTCTTCCATTTTTTCATTCTTTTGGTTTTGTTTGGTGATTTCTTGGTTTCTCATAAAGTCATTAGACTCCATTTGTTCCATTCTAATTTTGAAAGAACTATTTTCTTTAGTGAGCTTTTGAGCCTCCTTTTCCATTTGGCTAATTCTGCTTTTGAAAGCATTCTTCTCCTCATTGGCTTTTTAAACCTCTTTTGCCAGTTGAGTGAGCCTATTTTTCAAGGTGTTATTTTCTTCAGCATTTTTTTGGATCTCCTTTTACCAAGGTATTGACCCATTTTTCATGCTTTTCTTGCATCTCTGTAATTTCTCTTCCCAGTTTTTCCTCCACCTGTCTAACTTGATTTTCAAAATTCTTTTTGAGCTCTTCAAATGCCTGAGCCCACCGGACATCCCCCTGGGATGTCTAGGATACAGAGGCCCCGACTTCCATGTCTTTCCCTGATGGTAAGAATATTTCCTCATCATCAGAATTGAAAGTCAGGAACATTTGCACCCGCTCAAAGTAGCTTTCTATGGTCTTATTTTTCTTCCCTTTTCTGGGCATTTTCCCAGCTAGTTACTTGACTTCTGAGATTCCTCTCCAACCCTGCCTAGATCTGCCCAGCTAGTGCTTTGGGTCTGAGATTCAAATGGGCTTTCCATGGCAGGCACAGCTTCTATTCAATGTGAACTTAAGTTCTGGTGCTCCGAGGGGGCAGGGCTGCCTCCCAGGCTCAGTTCCCTCAGGGCCTTTATGCAGAGACTTTCAGTAATGGAGTAGATGGAGGCAGGGATGTCTCCTAGGCTCAGTTCCCTCAGGGGCTTTATGGAGAGACCTTCAATATTGGGGCGGGTGGGGGCAGGGCCACCTCCCAGGCTCAGTTCCCTCAGGGGGTTTATGCGGAGACCTTAGGTCGGTAATGGAGCTCCTGCGGCTGCTTGGGGAGTCCCGGGCAACCGCTGCTGCCTCTGCCGCTGCCCCCACACCTGCCTCTGCCGCTGCCCCTGCGGCTGCCTCTGCCGCTGCCTCCCAAGAGGGCCTGAATCACAGAGACACCCCCGCTCCCCTCTCAGCCAGCTCAGACGTCTCTCTCACTGACCTGTACTGTCTGTGGGTGGAGGGACCTTCCCGGCAGCTGGAGGTTCTGTCCCTGAAGCCTGCTTGGATCTGCTCCTCTGGGGCTGTGTGGCCAGGGCAGCACAGGGGTGGACTCCACTGTCCAGGGCGTGACGGACCCCTGGGGACCACTCTCCAGGGCTCTCTGGAATGGAAATCTTTTCCACTGTGTTTCTGCATGCCTTGCAGTGATCCAGAATTTGTGGGGAGTTCTTCTTGCAGGAAATATATGGGCTGTGGCTTCAGAGCAAGCATACGTGAGTCTTTCTACTCTGCCATCTTGGCTCCATCCCCCAGCAGAGACTATTTTTGCCTCTGTTTGTATCCCTATTGCTCAGCATCCTCTCTGTCATAGAGTAGATTCTTAATAAATGTTTACTGATTGATTGGCTGGACTAGCTTTCAAATGTTCATCACCTGTTTTGCATGACTGTACATCTGTAAACTTTACCAATCTGCTTGCCTTCTCAGTGGAGAAGGGGAGGGAGAGGGAGAAGGGAATTTGGAATCCAGAATTATAAAAAAAGGTTAAAACTTGTTTTTACATGTAATTGATAAAAAATAAGATGTTAAAACTTTAAAATAAATAAAAGTTTATCACCATCAGCCAATCTACTAATGCACTACCCCAAACTTACTTGCCCCTGTTCTCAGAATAGATATGCCTTCCATGTCTGAGTCCTAACTTGAGATTTTTGCAGTTCAATACCTTCTGTACTTTGCAAAGCTTATAATCAGCTCATATGGCCTTCAAGAACTCAGGGTCCCCTCTAATGTACAATGCATCATTAAAGAAGAATTTTACTGTAACATAGTCTTACAAAAAGCACAATGATTTATCTCTCTAAGTATATGATCTGCTTTACAAATTACATTTTAAAACTTGAGCTTGAGTTTAAAAGTAAAAAGTTTTTACTCTTCACTACATTTATTGACTATGCTTAATGCTTTCATGGATCCCAACCTGAATTACCTCTATTGTCTACTTTATTCATTTCAGCTGAAAGGTCTCGGTGGTGCAACTGGGAGAGCCACAAAACTATGTAAGTCTAGCCTACTATAAACTTACAATTTCTAACTTCAAGTGTAGCCTCCTTGAGGAAGAAAAAATATCTTTTTTTTTTAAACTTCTCCGTGTTGTGGCTTTTCCAAATGTTCTCTATGCTTTTCTGAACACCTAATATCTCTGCATCCTTCTCTATGCATCTTTTCCCCTTTCCCTCCCATCTCTAGATTATCCTCCTTGGGTATCATTACCTTCCTTCCTCACAACCTCAATTAATCTTTGTTGTCTCTATTTATTTTTCCTCCAGTGTCAGAAAAGATTCCGTTACTTTCTAAAGTTATCTGTGTTGGCAGTCTCATCTCTTTTTTGTCTACTCTGAGATTCCACCCTTTCAAGGACCCTTTTTTTCCCTTGTATTTTCAATATTTCTCTAAGAAATAGTCCAGGTGGGAGGTAAAACAACTGGAAAATAGGGGACAGATCTGAGAGATATTTTAGAAAATGAATTAATGGGTCTTGCCAGTTGGAGATATGAAAAGGGTGAGAACAGAGAGAAGAAAGGAGAGAATCAAAGTTGCTATGGAAGTTTAAGAAACAAAGGTGACAAGTAGAATGGTGATGCCATTAACCAAAAATGGAAATCAGAAGGAGGAGCTTATTATGGTAGGAGTGGAGATTATGACAAACTTTAGAAGAAATTCAGCTTGACATATATGGGACTGAATTAAGTTAAAAATTTTTATTTGGTTCATTTTATAGAGAAGATGGGAACAATGAACATTTATATTATTTACAATTATGTTTAATTTTTATGTTAATTTTTTTTAAATAAAGCTAGAGAAGTAAATCAGACTCAGTTTTTCATCAATTCTACTCATTTAAGAGGGATCCAAGACTTTGCCAGCAGGGCTACCAGGCTATATCCCTTCTATTTAACTTTTCTAGGGCTGTCTTGAGGCTTATCAAAGCTTCAAGACAACTTTCATAATCATGAAGGAAATTGAAAAAACAAATGAAAAGATGTATGAGCATTTATGCTCAGCTTGAGAAAGACTCAGTGGGAGGTACTGTGCAATAATAATTTAAATGGAAAGATCCTTCTCACTAATTAATAGGCCCATATGATCTGCTTAAAGCACCTGGAAGCCCAAGTCATATGTGGTAGAAGAACCTTGCTGAACAGGAGGAATAGGTAGGATAGAGAGGAACTGGGAGGAAGTGAGTGAGCTGGGTCAGGTCAGAAGGAACAGAATGGTCAACTGACACAGCAAGGCTCAGGCTCCTGACAGTTGACAGTGAGTAGGCCCTGGCTGAGGGAGGAGATGTTTAAGACTGACACATTGTTACAGTTGATAGTGAGTAGGCCCTGGCTGAGGGAGGGGAGGTTTGAGACTGACACATTGTTACAGTTGAGAGTGAGAAGGCCCTAGCTCAGGGAGGGGAGGTTTGAGAATGACACATTGTTACAATTGATAGTGAGAAGGCCCTGGCTGAGGGAGAAGTTTGAGACTGACACATTGTTACAATTGATAGTGAGAAGGCCCTGGCTGAGGGAGGAGAGGTTTGAGAAAATCTTTGCCCCCTGCTATGATCATGTTTATTAACTTCTTGGTCACCATGACAGATTTGACTTTCTGATTCTGGGATTTGGCTTTCTGGTGTTTAAATAAATGTTTTTCTTCTGCCTTCTATTTGGAGACTCTTTTATACTTGGGGATTGAAAACTATATGGATGCATTCATAGTCACCACCAGTGCTGTGATGATGGTATGGTAGGCTTTGAAGTCAGGAAGAAGGGAAAGGAGATCATTGACTTTAATTAAACAAAGAGTTATGGTCAGAAAGTCTTGACTACTCTCTGTTTAATTACATAATGTTATGCTATGCCCCAAATATGTTTCATGGGGATTTGCCAGAGAAGTCTCTGAGAACTACTCATTACTCTATTTTATGAACCCCAATGGACATGAATCTTCCATACAAATGATATTGAATAAGCGTCAAAACTAATCACAGATAGCAAGGTTCACTGCCTACCTACAGCCTTTAAAATGTATTTTTTTTCTAGGAGTAATCTACTCTTGATAGCACTCCATTTTTTCAGATTTGGGCTACATACACTTCCAGATTATTTAATTTATTATTATTATTATTATAGGCAATTAGGTAATTCAGTACAAGATAAAGTAGTAGGTCAGGAGTCAGGAAGACCTAAGTTCAAATTTGTCCTCCAATGCTTGCAAGCTCTGTGACTCTGGGCAAGCCACTTAACCCGTGTTTGCTTCAATTTCCTCAATTGTAAAATTGAATTATAATGGCACCTACTGCCCAGGTTGTGAAGATCAAGTAAGTGTTTACTTAGCATGGTACCTGGAACAGAGTAGATGGTTAATAAATGCTTAATCCCTTCCTTTCTCTTGTATAAAATATGATCTGTTGCCCCCACGCCCTACCCAAGACCTATTAGGCAGTGGAGACTTTCTTTCTAGCAAAGCAAATACACTATTCCATTCAGCTTTCTGCATCTCAGGTTAGGATGACAAGCAATAATTATTTAAGAATGGAAACTTTTTTTGGTTCTTGTTTTCCAATTTAGAGTGATAATTAATATGTGAAAGAGGAAAAAAGGACATCTTCATTTTCATATGTTAGCTAGAAATCGCAATATTGACAAGATCAAGTAACTGTTTTGATCATTAAATAATTACAGATGCTATAGGATTTTGCAATGGAATAAAATACATGCAAATGCCAAAATACTGTATGTTAGTAAGTCACTGCTTTAAAGCATATGGAACTTTAATTTAAGACAAATGCCATAAATGCATCTAATCATAGAACAATACGAGTATCTATTGCACAAACAGTAGTATTTAGGGATAGAACAAAAATATATACAACCCCAAAATGTGTACTACATGAACAAAAATAGATATTTTAAAGACTTAAAATTATTTTTATGTTGTCAAAGAAGCCTTCATGAGTGCCAACAGCTAGTTCAATGAAAGAAACAGTGATTTGCAGTCTTGTGAATAAACTAAAATCAGGAGTACTTAACCAGTTTAATTTTATGAGTTTGTAAAATAAGAAATTGCATATAGGAAAGATACAAGCTTTTTTTTCCAGGATGAAGGGAAAAATCCTGTATTTCTAAGATGAAACTCTTACTGCCTGTCAATGCTTTGGGCCCAGTTATAGTATAGGGAACAAGGCCAAACCTCAGAAAGAATAGTGACGGTACTTGTTCTGTCTCTTAAGAGTGACCAGACCAAGTCCCACGCATATACTACCATGTACTATGTGGAATTTGAATCTGGAAATGATAACAATAACAACAAAGTTGGATAAGTGGGGCAGTAACTCTCGTCCAGCCCAATTCAGAACACAACTATAGCACCCAAACAACTAAGACACCATAATTATATGTCCTTTTGGTAGAGGCATTAAAAGAAGGGGAAAGAAACTTCTTTCTTATTCTCTGAAGGGGTTTAGTTTATCTCACAGTAAAGCCAGAGGTTTCCTTATTCCCTCATCTCTTCCAACCAAATATTTCTAAATCCTGACTTTTTAAAAATCCACAACTATTATTTAAAAAAAAATCATGCTCTAGTCACACAAAATGTGAAAAACATCAACATGCTAGTTGTAAAAGAATCGATATTGTGACTACCCTTTTAGGATTCAAAGCTGTGCAGAAGAGAAGTTGAAGAAGGGAGAAATTGCAAGCCATATTCCAGGGAACTTAACTCTGGAACATCTCTCTGTCCACGGGGCCTTCATGCACTGAAAGATCACTCTGTCCCTCTAATCTCTGCCTCTGATTGGGTGATTCCTCACAGAACTTCCATTTTAGGGAAAATGAGCAACACAATGATGTTCACACCTTCATTCCTCTCCAAACTTCTTCTTGCACCATCCCCAACCACTGGTACTTTCACATACATACCTCCACCCATGTTTAGCTTCATTTCATGTGTTGTCTTCCCCCTTAGAATGTAAGCTCCTTAACAACAAAGGCTATCTTCCTTTTAGCTTTAATTTGTATTCCCACTGTTTAGCACAGTGCACATAGTAAATGTTTAATAAATGTTTATTAACTCATTTAAAAAACCTTTGCAAAATCCTGACTCTACCTTTCCCCTCTAAAAATGTACTTAGAGTTTTTTTTTCCTTGCTTACATAAGTCATTGATGATAGAGGACAGGCATGGGTATGTGACAGAACACATAGCAGTATGAATGAAAAGATATAGGAACTTGACTCTAGGAGTAGTAGCCCATTCATGGTGGAAACATCATCATATAAAATAAGAATCTCTTTCATTCTACTTATTTCAACTTAACTCTCTACTCCAATCATTTGTTCTTTCCTTTCCCAACTTATCTTCCTTCATTCTGTAGAGTTTGAGATTAATTGCAGTTTTTTATTCTTTCCTATAGTGGAAATGACCCATCATTGACATTTGGGGCTTTCTCAATGGCCAACTCCTCTTTACCTTTCCCTAGCCAAGAGATTGACAACAAAATATGTTCCTATTCTGATAGGTTGCTGTAAGCAATTCTGAGGAAAACCATATGGGGCAGTACAGAAGTGTGCCATATGTAACTTAAATAAGGTACAAAAGAGTGGGCAGCTTACCTGTATAACTTTTGCCTGAGAAATGAAGGAAAATAAGGATACTACGTATATGCTTTGAGCAGACATAGAAGGTGAACATGCTAAAAATATAAAATTCACATTAACCCAGCCATGAAAATAAAAGCCTAAAAAGAAATAGACAGTCTACTTTATAAGTTAATTCATTCTCTATTAAATATTTCCTTTTATTTAGAACCATGTGGATACTAGGATTGAGGAAAGGACCTTTAAATGTGTTTGTGTCAAGCAATAAAGTGTGAACTCAGCAACAAACAATTATTAAGCACCAAGATTTGATAGACCTAATACCTATTTATCAAGTCCCATATGTTTATGATGATTATTTTACATTATAGATGATATATTTGATTTTTATGTCACTTCATTTCCAAATAAATATTTCCTTCTTCCTTATCCAGAGATTCATCTCTATGCAAAGAATAACAAATGAAAAACAAATGATTCAGCAAAATCAATGAATGTATCGACCAAATCTATCAGTGTATATAATGTTACACATCCATAGTACTCTTCTCCCTGCCGCCCCCCAACCATAGTACTCTTCTCCCTGCCGCCCCACAATACACACCCCTCCAAAGAATGACAAATAAGGTACATTTGTTTATATCTTCAAAGTTGGCCATTATAATTACATGGAATCCAGTTTTTTTGTTATTCTGTCCATTAAGATTTCTGTAGTTGTATATATATTTTTCCTAGTTCTGCTTGCTTGCTTCTCAGTTGTCCCTTTAAGTTTTCTAATATTTCTCTGTTGTCTTCATGGTCATAGTTTCTTATGGCAGGGTAATATTCGTTACATTAATGGACTGCACATATCCCTCTGATAGCTATATGTGTAATTTTGGGTAAGTCACTTAACCTTTCCAGACCTCAAATTACTCATTTATAAAGTAAGAATAAAACAAGATAGCTTCAAGGATCCCTTGCAGTTCTATTTCTTTGATCCTTTGAGCCTAAAGAGAATTATAGAAGATATAAAAGATATAGTATTTATTGAATACTCATTATATTGAAGGCAGTTCAGTAAGAAGCTATAACATAGGAAAGTACAATCTCCCCCAAAAGAAGCTTGTACAAATACAAATAAACACATATATAAATACTGATAAAATAGTGAAAAGCATGCTACAATTTTTTTTACGTTGTCTATAGTGAAGAACAACCACAAATCAATGAATTATGGTTATGTTGTAAAAACAATTTTTTTGGTAGTTTAGATAAACCTATGGATAGATTAAAAATATACTCTATGTAAGTGCTGGCTGAACATAATTTCTTAATGGGAAGTATAAGACTTGGAAACTCCAAATAAACATGAAATTTGAATATAATTTCAAATATTTATGTTTGTTTATAATGTACTCAAACAAGATTCTATGGATTGGTGTGGCTGAAAGGTTACTGGTTTTAGATTAAGAAGAGCTGGGTTCAGATTCTGGCTTTGCCTCCTATTACTTAGGTGACCTTAGTCAAATCACTTAACCTTTGTGGGCCTCAGTTTCCTTATCTGTAAAATGAGAGGATTAGATTATATAACCTCTAAAATCCGTTCTAGCTCTGTCTATAAAGAAAAGATAAAATCTCTGCTTAAAATGAATATTTAATTTTGACAATAGAGCTATAAATAAAACCAAAATTTACATGCTTGGTAATGGTTAGACAATTAGATAATAATGAGTTTTAGATCTTTTGTTCCTTCTTTACATGACTCAGATACTCTTGACCATTTATTTAAGTCATTAAACCTCGACAATCTGGTTGAGACTTAAGGCCATCAAGCATAGAGAATCCTGTTTTGTCGTCCCCCTCCCCAGTAGAATTGCAATTCAAAATGAAATCTTTCTTCTTGCATCATGTTCACTTTGAATTTTCTTTTTTTAAGGCCAGAATATGTTTCATTCTAATTGTAGCTATTTTCTCCACTGCTTCCCCATATAATTTAAGGTCCTATTTAAAACAAAAATTCAGGAAACTGTAGAGGTCAAATAATTGTGAATGTGATGACTTTGTCTTTCATGAGATGGTTTTCATGTCAAAATATGAAGCAAAAAAAAATATTATGTATTTGATATGCACTGGGTGTAATGTCAGCAAAGCACTGGAGCTAGAAAGGAAGTGTGGTAAAAGACAGAAGGGGAAAAATTAAAAGTCTCTGTAGGACAATGATTGTTTACTTTAAATGCAAGGGATAGTCTTTTGAAGTGAATATTGCACTAAGTGTTAAGCCCAAACCAAAATTATATGAATGGAAAGAAAGTAAAGGCTTTGAATCCCCAGTGGATTTTTGGAATTCTTGTGGAAAGTTTGATGGGCTGTCTTTCTTCTTATAAATAAACTATTGTGGTTTTAAGACATGTGTTTTGTCTTGGTTTATTTAATTCAGAATAGCAGAAGAAAAGATCCTCTTGGTGAATACTATACAATATATTGGCATTCAAAGAAAATACAACAGATCATGCTTAAATTAAAAATGGTCTGCCTTAGAATTAAAGCCAACAGGCAACACGAAAAAAACATGATTGTGATGAGAATCCAGGCCCTATTAAAAAAATACTAAGCTAAATTTTGGGAAGAGAAATTGTAGGCATTGACAACTTAGATAGGCTCAACCTATTTAGCTGGTTTCTGATATCATCAGCCCTCACACCTTAACCAAAAGGGCAGAATGCAGAGCTTACTTTAACAGAGAGAGAGAGGAAGGTGGATGAGTGGATGTTATCCTGATCTCTTATGATGCTTACTTGATTTCCAAACCTTTTCCCTGGGAACATCAGTGATATAAATGGTGAATAATAAGTAAATGAATCAATTAATCAGTCGACTTCTAGGGTAGGGATGGGGAAATTAGAATATTCTAGAGTAAAGAGAAAACCATTTGAATTAATTGAATAGAAGAGTGACATGGTAAGATCTACAGTTAAGGAAAATAACTTTGGCAGATATGCGGAGGTTGGAATACAGTGTTGAGAGAAGAAGCCAAAAAACCAAATAGGAAGCTGCAGTAATAAACTAGACAAAAATTAATAAGCGCCTGAGCTAAGATAAAACAGTGTAAGAAGAGGTCATTTGTGAGAAATTTTGTTAACAGATTTTGCAGGTGATTAGATATATGAGGCAAGGGAGAGTGAGAAGTTGAAGAAAATACCTAGTTTATGAACCTAGGAGACTCAAAGAATGGTGGCATGGCTTTGAAATCTGGAAAAGGGGTAAATCTTCTTTTGGGGGGGTAGTAAATTGAAGATGATGGATTCTTTTTTGAACATTTTGAGTTCAAGACATCTCCAGAACATTCAGTTTATGATGTTTAATAGGTGATGTGGGATTGAAGCTTAAGGGAGAAAGTAGAACTTGTTTAGATTTGAGAAGCATCACCAAAGAGATAGTGATTCAATCTATGGTGCCAATAAGTCCATAAAGAGAATGTTCCATGTGCTATATTTCTAAATTATCGATGCAATTTTAGAAACAGAAAGACAGTGACAATAGGAAAAGAGGGAATTGCAGGGAAGGGAAAGCTAGATGGATGACTGAAGGATAATAAGAAAAATAGCACCAGACATTGGAAATATCAGAGAATACATGAATTACAAATAAGATGATATAACTTAAATTCCTTGTAAATAGTATTTTATTTTTCTAATTACATGTAAATATGGTTTTCCAGATTCATTTTTATAAAGATTATATAAAATATAAAAATATTCATTTTATAAAGATTAAATTTCTGGAAAAACAATAAAGAAAAGAAAACAGGGTTCCAGATTGTTATGGACATTTAAAAAAATGAATACGTTTGCCTTTCCTATCAGTGGGGGTCTATGGGATTACTATAAGCAAGGAACTGTTAAATTTGGTGGGATAGGAAGAATTTTCTCTTTGTCACTCACCTACCTACCTGTATTGCTGCAGTCAGCACATGTTAGAAACCAGAACTTACATCTTGTATAATTGACTTGTATTTTACACAACATTCTGTTTTGGTTCAATTCAATTCAAGAAACATTTCTTAAACACCTACTGTGTACTCATTCAGAAGTCATCCAGATTTCATTTCTTTAAATGACTTGCTGTCTTCAGTGCCTAAAATCCATCCCTGGGAAGAATGCCTTAAAAGAAACAGGTGCAAGGGGTCAAATGCATCCTTCAACATCATTTGTCAGTTTCTGTCAAAGCCATCTCAGTCCAGAGGGCAGGTCCTCGGTATTCTTAGTGCAGGCCTTTGGAGTGGGCTGATTTACTGAGACCTAGCTTTTTATAGCAAACTTATTTAGACTGCATCACTTGTCTTACACCATCCATTCACACTGTCTTTCCACTTAATGCCGACATCTCCAAATGAGAGAGACTTTCTGAATCGTGGTCTCTAAATAATTTTGGTACTTCCTCTCCTATTTTGTGAATTGAAGTATAAGAAATGATGTCATTGATGGTTGCTATTGAAACTAGGAGAAGATGTAATCTGAGTTGAATTAAGCACTATTTTCAAGACCTTTTCAGAGACCAGGTTGAATTACAGTGGCAGACAACTGGTATGAAGTTAGAAATATGCCTCTGCTGTTTGTGTGTGGGGGCGGAAGTCTCTAAGATCAAAAGTTTAGACACTTCCTTCAACCAGTTAAGTGAATTTCTACCATTCCTTACTGAGTTTCAGTTACTGGGTGCGGGAGTTAAAATTGTAGTAAGGTCCAAGGTCAGCTATGGTTGGGGGAGGGAGAATCTGTCTGAATTACAGTTAAAAGGGCTTCCCCTTCTATAAAGGGGATATCTTGAACTAGACAAAAGTCCCCAAGTATATGGACCACTCACTCCACCTAGAAAGGACCCATCAGCTAATGTTTCCTTTTCCTGGGGACACATTTGATGCTGTCTTAGTCTGTGGGCTTGGGAAAGGATTGGAAAAACGTACAATATCTATACAACATCACATTACTGTCTTTATTTCCAAGGCACACATTTGGAGCCAGAAGCTATTTTCAGTTATCACCATCACCATTCAAGCAAATCACCAGGTTCAATCTTTTTTTCAAATCACATGAAAAGCTCACCCAATAAAAACCTAAGTTATTTTTGGCCTACTTAACACTAACTAATAGACCTTGGCTTCCCCTTTAACTCTGCTTAAGTCTGAATTTAGAAAAGTTATAACCTTTCTCTGTATAACTCACAGCCTTGAACTCAAAGCTCTATGCTTGCCTGGTCAGGGCTCAGTTCAATTTTCCATCTACATCTATATCTTCTATTTATTTCCATCTCTATGTAACTCTTTGTATATTTTTGTCTACCTCTACATGTATGTATAAATACATACATGTTTATATGCCATACATACATATAAATATATGTGTCTATATATACAAGACTGACATTTATAGCTATTCACAACCTAGCCCTTCTTACCTTTCCAGCTATTAACATATTACTCTCCTCCATACTACAATCCAGCTATATTGGCTTAATTATTGCTCTTTACGTATGATGTTCCATTTCCCATAAATCTTTGCCCTGGCTTCCCCTGGAAGCTGATATGCCATCCATGTCTGGAATACTCGCCCATCTTCATATTTTAGAATTGCTGGATTTATTTAAGACTCAAATGGCACCTACTATAGAAGACCATTCCCAGTCATCCTAGCTACTCACCCTCCATGGCTACCTTTGATTTACTCTGTATTCATCTTGTATGTACTGATTTATATGTATATGATCTCTCCCATTAGAATACAAGCTTCTTGAAGGCAGGGATTTTATTTTGATTTTTTCGTATGCCCAGACTTAGCATAGTACTTGCAAAATAGCAAAGTGCTTAATAAAAAGCTCCAGATTTATTTGTATACTGATCTCAAAACATAAATATCATTACTATATTGTGAAAATATTGTTTCAAATGATACCTTTTGCATTAAATTACATTAATTTCCAAATACATATTTCTGTTCCACTTCTCTACCCAGGAAGCCATCCTTTGAAAGTTATCACAGTGCATGGCCCATGTCTGATGGTGTGAAATATTACATTTCTCTAATCCTTCATCTCTGCAAGGATGATAGATAGGTTAAATTTTTTTCAACTCTTCTCCAGGTTCAAGCTATACAATTATTTAGTATTCGGTTACATGATTTCTTTGGTGTCTCTTTTTTCCCCACTTACATTGTTAGAGTTACTACATAGACTATTTCCTTGCCTCTTTTTACTTCATTCTGCATCAGTTCATAGAAGTCTTCACCACCTCATTTTTAAAGGCTGAACTGTGGCTTTTTCGTTACCATCCTGTAAAAATCAGAACTCAAACTCTAGTAGCTACAATGATTTTTTTTAGCATGGCATCATCCTCAGTTATCAAGAGGATATTTTTCAAGGAAATTGATTAAGACTAATAAAGGATTCAAACCAACTGAATTTTTATTATTCCTAAGCCTGGTCTTTTTTGTATGCCCTTTAGACCACATTTGATTGGTACCTACTCAATACTCGAGAAAATGATTTCAAGTTCTATCACGAAATCGTGTTGCTGCACTGACAATGGCAGTAGAAGGCAGGTTTAAACTGTAGCATTAAGGATTTCAGTTTGATACAAAGATGACTTTGCCAGCAATGAATATTATTAATAACTTATTTTTGTCACATAGTAGATTGTGAATTTTCTAGAGAGGTCTTTAAAAACCAAATACATTCTTAATCTGTCTCGATTTCTACGGGGTGGGTGGTCTGTCCTTAATAAAGGAAAGGAAAAGATGACCTCTCAAAGCAACTTAACACACTGGTTCTATAATTATCTCAAATCTAGTTATCAAAAAGGAACTCCCCCCTCCTTTTCATGTATAAAAAATAGAATTGGCAGGGAAGTTCTCACTCCAGAATCCTTATGACTGATGTCATGTACTAAACAGAAAGAATACAGTTTGATTTTTCAAAAACAAAGTTGAGTGTTCCACACTGGAAATAAGGAGACAACATATTTAATATTTTTGTTCAGTTGTTTTTTCAGTCATGTCTATTTGTGACTCTAGTTGGAGTTTTCTTGGCAAAGATACTAGAAAGGTTTGTCATTTCATTCTCCAGTTTATTTTATACATGAGGAAACTAAGGCAAAGAGTGTTGAGTGATTTGTCCAGGGTCTCACAGCTGGTAAGTGTCTGAGGTCAAATCTGGATTCAGGAAGATGATTCTTTTTACTTCAGGTCTCTTAACTACAGCACCAACTGACTGTATTTATTATGTTAGTCTCTAAAGTTTCCTATGAAAATTATAAACTAAAGGCAACATGCTACCTTTTTCAAAATGTTAGTTTGCATTTTAACTAAGTAATTTAGCAGGAATCACAGGTCTAAATATTAATGCTTCAGTACCAGCTGCAAGAAATCCAAAAATTTGTGTTACATAGAGGGTGGGGTGTAGCTTATAAGTGGGGGATTTTGTAATTTGACCTATTTTCCTTTATCAGAATTCTCTTTTACAAGTGATTCTTTTCATTCAAGTACTATATGTTCATAAAGCAGCTGGCCCTGGATCAGCATAGCATGGCAGGATATTGACATAGGAAATGACCTAACAGTCTTATCACAAAGACTACCATTAACAATGGATACAGACTGTTATAAATGACCATAGACTTACAGGATAAGGCCATAAAGATCATCTAGCCTAATCTCCTCATTTTAGAGATGGGAAAATTAGTAACAGGAAGGTTGGACAGGTCACAGAACTAGTGGGTATCAGAGGCCTGGATTAAACCCGTATCATTTAACTAGATCCAATGTTCCTTCTACTTTACTACACTCCCTCATTATTTTTTCTCAATGATGGAAAGATTCTATGCCATTATCCTTCACTAGATGCTTCTAGCATTTGGTTAGTAAACTAACACGGCACAATTTAATTTCAAATGTTATCATTTGGGAGATGGTTGAACAATTTGTGATATATGATTGTGATGTGTGACTGTGCTGCAAGAAATGATGAACTCAATGATCTTAGAAAAACATGGAAAGACTTGCATGAAAAATGAAGAGAGAAATGTGCAGAACCAAAGAACATTATGTACAATAATAGCAATATTGTTTTAAGAATGACTTTGAATAAGTAAGTCATTTTGACTATTATAAATATCCAAATTAATTATAAAAGATGTATGAAGAAAGATACTATCTGCATCCAGAGAAAGAACTGATAAACAGAAGCATGTATAGAACAATCGTGTGTGTATGTGAAATGGTAGCCATTTCTGGGGTGAGGAAATAGGAGGGAAGAAAGAAGGAGAAAATTTACATAGTAACTTTATCATATATTTGAAAGGATTAGCAAATTGAACATAGTGGAATTGCAATTTCAAGGCCAATCATCTTTTTTTGTTAAGTTATGGAATTTTTTTATTCTATGAATTAAAAAAAATAAACAAAACAAATCAAAATAAAATATCATCATCATTCCACTAGGATCAAATCATGCCCTTCTGTGGTATGTAGTATGCTTTATTCATTATAAAATAATAGGACCAAAAGATGAGCGGTATCATTACCTCCTAATAACTTTGATAATAAAGTAGTTTTTCAGCATCATACACATGTATATATGTATATATACACACATATATGATATACATGGAGATATATATGGAGATTTTGTACAGAATAAGCATAATATTCTTATTGCTTAGTTCTTAATGAAGCCATATTTAGCCATTTTGCATTCTAGGAATTGTAGTCATTTCTTTTTTAATTCAAGAAAAACATCTTCATTTGCCAACAGCTGACTGTCTGCCTTGGATTATATTTGAGCCACACCCATACATGTCAAATACAAAAAAAAAAATAAAACTTATAAGTATTTTTATCTGCAAAGGGAACATGCAATGTGCCATAACCACGAACCATTTTAGTGTTTTCACTGGATGATGTTCCTTCTAATGGAAAATGAAACCAAAAAGAAACAAAGAGGTAAAAGGAAAAAGAATTATCGACCAAGCTTGATATGACCATAGAGTATATAACACTATAGATTAGAAAGTACCAGCTATTGTTTATCCTAAGGATAGTAGTAAAAAAATCCAACTCTTGAAGAAAGACAAAGAAACAAAGCAACAATGATTATTCATGGCCTCAGATTATGCTTATATGTAAATACTTAAATTATGACTATTAAGCAAGGCAAACTAGAGATCCAAATGCAGGGAGGCACATTTGACTTCATAGCTATCACTGAGATTTGGCAGGATGGGACACATGAGTGGAATATGGCTCTGAAAATATAAAATCACATAACTTGGATAAGGGCATAAATGCAAAGTTTTTCAAATATGCTAATAACACAAAGCTGGAAAGGATAAGTAACTCATCATTGGATAAAAGAGTCAGGATGCCAAAAGATCTCAGGCAGCTAGAATGTTGAGCCAAATCATATGAGATGAAATTTAATAGAGATAAAAGTAAGACTTGGCACTTGAGTTGAAAAATTCAATTTTATGAGTACAAGATGAGGTAAGTACATCTTGATAGCACTTCAAATGAAAAAGATCTAGGGGTCTTAGTAGATTATAAGCTACATGTGTCAATAATGGTCATGAGACTCAGAAATGGTTACATTCTCTTAGGCTGTGTTGACTGCCACAGTGTCTAGAATAGCAGGGGAAGTGGAAGGCAGAAATAGAGGGAAAAGTGTTAGATTTGAAATCAATGGCTTTGCATTAAATTCTTGACTTGGATAAAACACTAGACCTCTCTTTGCTACCAGGCAGCTGGAGACACAGGAGTTAGAGAGCTGAGCCTGAAATCAGGAAGACCTGAATTCAAATCCAGCCTCAGACACTTTCTAGATGTGTGACCCTCAGCCAGCCTTTTGACCTCTGTTTGCCTCAGTGTCCTCAACTGTTAAATAGGGATAATAGTAGCACCTACTTCCCAGGGTTGTTGTGAGGACTAAATGAGATAATATTTGGAGAAAGCACCTATTCTGTCCTTCTATCCTTCCTTTTTATGTTGTTTTCAGACAAGAAATTTTAAAATAGATTGCCAATCATAATTTCCCTACATAGATGAAGTCAAAAGCCTAGACCAAAACACTCCCCATTATGTCCCCTTCTTCTCCCCAAGATGACAAGGTAGAGAGCTTCCAGAGGAGGTGTTCAGGATGGTGAGAACATTGGAGATCATTCCATGAGAAGGTCAGTTGAAGAAACTAAGGATTTTTTAGCCCGAAGGAGAGTTGTGAAGTGTCGGTAGTTTTCTCCAAATATTTGAAAGAACAGCATTGTGGAAAAGGAATTTGATTTATTCTGCTTGTCCCCAAAGGGAAGAATAAGAAGAATCGGGCACAAATCCTGGGACCCTCCGTGGCACAGCTGGGGAGATGTTTGCAGAGTCAGGAAGACTGGAATTCAAATCCTGCCTCAAATATTTAATAGTTATGTGACCCTAGGCGAGATACTGAACCTTTCTCAGCCTCAATTTCCTTAATTAGAAAATGCGGATTATAGCACCTACTTCACAAAGTTGTTGTGAAGGTCATATGAGGCAAAATGTAAACTGCTTTACAAACCTTAATGTGTTACACAAATGTTAGCTACAGTTGTTGTTGCTGTGGATGCTAGGTTAGAATTTTTGGCTCAATGTAAGAAAAAACAAATTAATATTTTGAGCTTTCCAAGGGTAGATTGAAACACTTCAGGAGGTGATGGGTTCCAATTCACAATTGACCATCAAGGAAATTCAAGGGAAGGCCATGTTTTATATGTGATGAAGGGGCTGTTTGTTTTCTGTTTTCTCTTTTTTTCAGATATTGGTAGGACAAGGCTGCTTAGGTCCCTTTCAGCTCTGAAATTCCATACTTCTAGGATATCTTGAAGGACAGAATTGCGAGTAACAAACATGCCACGAGAAAGTGATAAAAACAAATGATGATAGCTTGTGATATAAATGGGAATAAAGACACACCCTGTGATATGCTCTGATAGGCAGTCTTCTCTTAAGGAATTAAGAATCATATTGTAAATGAGATTGTGTCATTGTCTCTGGTTGTTCAATAACAAGACACACTAGAAATGAACCAGACAGACTCCCCATGGGCTCTAATCCCTGAAAATCTCATACTTACAGTGAAGGTCACGTAATTATATGTACACTATTTCTGTCATATTACTGTTAGGGTTGGGCAATCTGATTAAGATAAAATAAGATTTAATGTGCCCTGCTACTCAAAATACAAATCATCTCTAAGCCAAATTTCTTTAGGGCATCAAAAAGGCACAAAGATATGTTTTACACTCTGACCTTCTGAGCCTGGATTAAAAAGAAGAATTTTCAAATACAGTAAAATTCAAATTAACAAACTCTTATTAAGTTCCTACAATGTACATAGCATTGTTGTAAGCGCTGGAGTTATAAACATGAACTTCATTGTAACAATCTTCATTATTGCATAGTTTAGTAAGCTTATTGATTGAGGCAGACAGATGAACATAGTAAAAGAAGGAAAGAAAGAAGGAAGGAGGGAAATAAGCATGTATTAAGCACCTACTATTTAGCAGGCATTGTGCTAAGTGCTTGACATAGGTTATCTCATTTAATCTGCATGGCAACCCCATGATATAGATGCTATTATTATCTCCATTTCACAGATGAGGCAGACAGAAGTTATGACTTACCCAAGGTCACGCAGCTAATAAGTGTCAGAGGCCAGATTTGTATTCAAGTGTGAGCTCAGATCTTCCTGGCTTCAGGCCCACAGCTCTATCCATTGTGACACCTAGCTACCTTGGGGAGAGAGTGCTGGACTTGAAATCAGGAAGACCTGGGTTAAAACCTTCCTTCAGACACTAATCTTAGGAATGACATACAACCTTGCTCGGTCTTAATTTCATCACTTGAAAAGTGAGGATAATAATGGAACCTATCTCACAGGGCTGTGGTAAGGTTTAGATGAGGTAACATACGTAAAGTGCCCTGTAAAGCTAAAAGCACTGTATCAATGTTGGTCTTGTTACTATTACCACACCTTTAAATATAACTGCAGACACACTTTTGGTTTGCAAGCCATGAGATAGTGCTATTGCCCTTCAGTTGTTCAGCCATGTCTGACTCTTTGCAAAACCCATGGGGCTTTCTTGGCAAAGATACTGGAATGTTTTACCATTTCCTTTTGCAGGGGATTAAAGCAAACAAAAGTTAAGTGACTTTCCCAGGGTCACACAGCTAACAAGTATTTGAGGCAGGATTCAAACTCAAGCCTTCCTGATTCCAGCCCCAGCACTGTATTTACTGTGCCATCTAGCTGACTCCTGAGATAGTGGTAATCTTTAATTTCAGGTTTCTATTTATTTTTCACTGATAAATTTTGCTTCCATACATCATATAACAACTCCAGGATATTTAAGTCAGTGCCACATAGTGTCTAGTTCCCTCAAACCTTTAAACAAAAGAGTCCTTCATAGCAGAATCTTTTAAAAAGCTTTCCTATGTGAGGTCATTCCAAATCTACAAATCACTCAACTACCAAGAGTACCTTGATCTAAACAATGGCTGCCCCTGACCTGTCCCACTTTATATTGACTTTCCTGATGATCTATAGAATCTGGGAGGGAGTGGGGGTCAGAAATTGTGGGGTTGGGGAGAGAAGGGCAATGTTGCTTTGGAGAATGTTTGGTGTCAGAAATGACAAAAGAAAATTTAAGTTCACTTCACCTGGAGGAAACTCATACCGCTATATAGATCACCTTCCCTATAAATACCACCAGACATACCATAAACTAATTTTTTTTCAGTTAACTGAACTCTCTGACATTTAAAGAAGCTGAGATTTATTTATGTTTGCCACATACTCATAATAATATAGGTACTTTGGGGAGGGGTATGAGATTGTGTAATGGTAATTTAAATGGGAAGATCTTTCCCATTCATTAATAGGCCCATGTGACCTCTGGGTCACATGGAAGTCTGAGGCACATGGAGCCTGTGGTGGGAGGAGTTTGCTGAATGGGTGGAACAGGAAGGGTGGAAGGAAAAGAATTTAGTTTGAGATCAATCAGAGCTGGGAAAGGCAGCTGGCTAGCGTGAGTAAGAGAGCTTGTCTGCAATTTGTTTAAGAGAACTAGTTTGTGGGAAGCCATTAACAGAAAGAAGGTTTTGGGATGATGGTGCCCTCTGCATTGTTACTTTGTACAGATTTCTTTGTTACTATGATGGATTTGGCTTTCTGGTGTCTGAATAAATGTTTTGGTTCTTTCTTCCATGTGGAGAGTCTGTTGTATTTCACGATTCAGAATTGCATCATGTTGCACCATGAACAGAGTATCACATTGGTGCTACAGACTGTCAGTCATTTATGCATAAGTGGGAAATAGTTTAATCCAATTGGTTTCTTCTTGTCCATGTATCCTAGCTGCTATGATGACATTACAATTAGAAAAAGAAAAGGACATGATGATGCATGGAGGATAGTGGAGGTTAGCATAACCTTTCTTGAATATGGATCTTAAAGTTAGCATAGTCTTTCTCTTCTTTAATTAATTAATTTATCTTTAGTTTTCAACATTCACTTCCACAAGTTTTAAACTTTCTCCACCTCCCTCCCAAAGACAGTGTGCAATCTAACATATGCTCAAGATATGCATTCTAATTAAAGATATTTTCACATTAATCACGTGGTATAGAAGAATTGGGACAAATGGGAGTAATCATGAGACAGAAAAAAACAAAAAAAAGAGAGCAAATAGTATGCTTTGATTTGCAGTCAGACTCCATAGTTCTTTCTCTGGATGTGGATGGCATTTTCTATCATTAGTCCTTTGGGGTTGTTTTAGGTCTTTGCATTGCTGAGAAGGACCAAGTCTATCAAAATCAGTCACTGAATACTGTGACTTTTACTGTGTACAATGTTCTCCTGGTACTATTCACTCCACTCAGTGTCAGTTCATATAAATTTTTCCAGGTTTTTCTAAAGTCTACCAGTTCATCATTTCTCATAGCACAATAGTATTCCATTCCATTCATATGGAAAGGAATGGAATAACAAGTTTCACAGCTTGTTTGGCCATTCTCCAATTGATGGGTATCCTCTCAATTTCCAGTTCTTGACTAGCACAGAAAGAGCTTCTATAAATATTTTCATACATTTGAGTGCTTTTCCCATTTTTATCATCTCTTTGGGATATGATTGTAAAAGTGGTACTGCTGGGTCAAAAGGTATGTACATTTTTATAGCCCTTTGAGCATAGTTCCAAATTACTCTCAAGAATGGTTGGATCAGTTTACAACTCCACCAATAATGAATTAGTGTTCCAATTTTCCCTCATCGTCTCCACAAGTTATAATTTTACTGATTTATCATGTTAGGCAATTTGATTGGTGTTATGTTTAGCATAGTCTTTCTTGAGCATGGATGACACAATAGGAAGCTATGGGTTGCACAACGGCACTGGGCCCTTGGGTTCCAGCAGACAGGACCATCAGGAAATGAGAAAGTAGTACAGAAGGGAAAAGAGAAGCATGCTAAAAACAAATATTGCCTATTTTGAAATTTTGACTAGGAAATAAGGAAGGAAACATACTTCCTCCTCTTTTCTGCAGAACATGGCTTCCTACATCCATCCCTGGAAGCATTTGTAATGTCTTTAGTGTCTTTGGTTACCTGTGCATTAAATAGTTTTTCAAATATGTTGAACTTGAGGTCTTTGGATCACAGAGTTAGAGCTAAAGGGAACCTTAGGAGATCATGTAGTTCACACTCCTCAATTTACAGATGAGGAAAATGACACCCACAGAGATGAAGAGTCACTTGCCTGTGCTGATATGGGTAGCAAACAGGAGAGCTGGGATTGAAAACTGTACCCTCTGACTCTGACTTCAGTCCTCTTTGTCCCATACCACATCACTCTTTTGTGGGCTTTTATTAACAATCCAACCATCATTTATAACATGATTTCTATAGGAGAACTTGTTCAGAGTTCCATATAATTAAGGCATAAATTAGCCTTTAGAACAGGTTAAATTAGCCTTTACAATACAACCTGTTCATAATTCAGGGGATTAGCTGTGTGTATCTTTTTTCATAACATTCAATTATCTTGAAGAAACAAAAACTGAATGGAAGAAACATTAATCACATCAGAAAGTACATAGGAAAATATCTGTGAAATTTGAGATATATGTAAAATTTTTATCCCTGTTCAGTCACCTCTCATGCTTACTTGTATTGTTTCATGGGCCTGAATTTTCTCATTGAACTAGATGTCCTTTGATATCTTTTTCCAATTCTATATCTATCATTCTCTATGTAGATCAGGCAAGCTAGCTAGCACAATGGATAGAGTCTCAGGTCTGGGGTCAGGAAGACTCATCTTCATGAGTTCAAATCTGGTCTCAGACACTTACTAGCTGTGTGACTGGGGCAAGTCACTTCACCCTGTTTGCCTCCATTCCTCTTCTGTAAAATGACCTGGAAAAGGAAATGACAAAACATTCCAGCCTCTTTGCTAAGAAAACCCTAGATGGGGTCACAAAGGGTTGGACAGGACTGATACAATGAAGCAAAAACAGAATATAGTTGATTCATATTATTTGGAGAGGTTAATCAGACAGTCAATATTGATAGTAGACAAATAGCCTACCTTTGGAAATGTTCTTGGTGGAATCAACTGGCTTTTATCTATTCTCCATATTAAAGATTCTACTACATTCCAAAAAAATATTATAAATGAAATCTTGTAAGGCATGACAATAATAAGCTTCCTTCAAAGAATTTTTTGACTGCTTGTTGTTTGCGGGTACTTGAACATTTTATGAAGTAAAGAATTAAATAATTAGGTTAAAAAAAATCTCCCTTCCTTCCCCACGTCACTTCAAACCACACCCTCCCCCAACATACACACACACACACACACACACTTTCCAAGTATCACCAAAACTCTGGGCTGAACATCCTGAATAGATTAGTAACAACCTTTCAGCCACAAGGCAGCTGATCCCCTAAAAGGGAAAGACTTCTAAGTCAGAAGGAGCAGAAAGGCTGAGCTGCGATGGCTCCTGCAAGAGAGAGATGAGCAAGGAATTTTCCACTACTCTCCAGTGACTGACTGGCTAAAACACGCTTTACTTGGGCAATTTCCTGAAGCCACCCATTTTTCTATTGGACTCTTGGTTGATGAATGTTTATTGTTTTCTTATGTGTAGCCCTAAAAAGACAGAATGTTTATTATCTGCTTCCCCAACAAAGAGTCTGTCTACCCATCTTGAATATGTGGGAGTTCCAAAATGGAGTTTGGCAACCTTCAGCCTCCAGGACAAGCCCAGTGGGGGCAGTACCAGGGAATGTCAGCTCTGGCTACTTATGGCTCCAGAATCTCCTGAGCCAAACCTCAAGAACTTCCATGGTTTAATTGAAAGTTGAGAGCTGAGGCCAGGGGCACAGCGCTTCTCTGGCCCGGAGCAGAAATAGATTCTTCTGTGCCAGTTCACACTATTCCTGATGGCCTTGACTTCCAACCCTGCAGCCAAACTTCCAATCATGCAGAGAGGAACCACATCACAAAGTTACATTCTCAGGACAAGAATGAACTCAATTGTCTCTCTGTCTCTGTCTCTGCTTCTGTGTGTGTGTGTGTGTGTGTGTGTGCGCATAATTTACCCCAAAGTACCTGAGTCCATAAAATTAGTGTTCAACATACACTGACTGGACTTCAGACAAGAGTTGGATTTACTTGGTCAGGCATACATGCAATAGTCATCCCTGGCTCGAGTCCTTACTATCCTCATAGACTGAGTTAAATGTAATGATGAGGAACAACGTCCTTTTACCTGCTTTCATTTTCTGAATATATATATATATATATGTGTGTGTGTATATATATACACACATTTACATATTATATACACATATAAACATGTACACATATATGTGTATCGATTTATATTTAGATAGCCTGGGTTGCTCTTGGGTCACAATCTAGAGTCTGATACACACCAGCTCAAATTTTCTGCAGGGACTTAATTACCAAAACTGAGGGTTAAAATATAGATCTGAATTCACATATTCCTCCAACCTTTCTTTTCATTTTAATTGATACATTTGTTCCTTCTTATCAAATAAAACTTGATATATTCCCTATAAAATGGAAAAATGAAAAATGTCATAGGAAACAGGAAATTTTCAGAATGATGACCTTATAATATCCTATTATATAGACCTCCTTCTATTGGCCCCCCTGGAAAGTTTGGAGATTGAATCTTCCTACATTTGAAATTGTGCTCCCTGCGTGTGACCTGTGCGTGAGGAACTTTGAGCCTCCTCCGTAACACATGAAAATTGAATTATCTCACAAAATATATTTGTAACTCTCAGGAGAAGAACGTTCAGTGTTAAAAGGGATATATGTTTGTGTGTGTTTAAATATTCCAAAGAATCCTTCCTTATATCTCTGTGTTACCGTCCTGATGGCTTCTTATGTTGCCACCTCTTATTCTCAGCCACAGTACAAAGGTCAGGTCACCTCTGCTTAGAGCTTTCTTTGTCCCTTTCTTAGGTTTCCCATCCCTATCTATCTTCTATCAACTCCCCCCTTCCCCCCCCCCCGCAATCCCCCACCCAGTTCAAACAGCTTTATTGGGAATTAGGAGCTCTTCTCTTATGCTTAACTCAGGCTACCCCCAAGACAGCAGTCATACAGCTGACAAGCTGTGGAATGATACACTGTCTGTTATACTGTTACTTGAGTCTGGCTCTAGGGCCCTAAATACCCTCACCAGTGGTAAGCTAAGCAATTGTAGCTTTCAGACCTTCTCATAAAGACATGCATGCACACACACATACACACACATATTATATTTCCTTATCCCATGATGTAAGGATGCTTTTTTTTGCTATGAGTTACTAGTAATAGCCTAAATGACAACAGACTGTCGTGCCAATGAGTTCATGGTCATATCCAGAAACCTTTTCTTAAGATTAGCATAGATACCAGGATTAACAATCCTAGCATTTTAAAATAGACTTGCCTATTAAAAATGCCTACCTGTGATGATATGAGATACAACTAACAGAAAAGCATTGTATCCAGGAGCAAAGCATTCTTAAGTCTTACTTGAATGTCATTTTTTTAATGTGCTGGATACATGTAGTTCTTTATCCTCTATGAAAATGTTTCTTTTCATCTGCTAAAGATTTTGAAGTGAATTGAAAGATCTGGGAGAATGCAACCTCTGTGTGATTGACAGTGACAAGCACTCATACCTTGAAAGCTCTACTGTAATGTTTATGCTTCAACAACAACAAATACTGTGGCGTCTGAGAGTAGCCTAGTCAGCCATGCCTCTCTCTACCTGGCATCTTGTAAATTAATCTGGGTGTTTATGCTGGAGATCATTCATGATGAACATATTGCTATAGCAACATGCATTTCTTCCATTTTTTTCTGCTAATTACACTAACATCACCATCAGCTACTAAATCTTTGAATTACTAATGAATGTAGGTGAAGAACTGTGTCTTGATATGAGTCTTTTAGTATGTGCTTATCTGCAAAATAAAGTAATGAGACATACATGCAAATTGATTATCTGTAATCTATTGGGAGCTAGTCAACTTTTAAATG
Source organism: Bettongia penicillata ogilbyi (assembly GCA_023548195.1). Lineage (NCBI taxonomy): Eukaryota > Metazoa > Chordata > Mammalia > Diprotodontia > Potoroidae > Bettongia > Bettongia penicillata. The sequence goes on along the minus strand of JAJHZJ010000322.1, from coordinate 3,183,963 downwards.
TAATATGAATTCCACTTAGAGCTGTGGAGTTGCAGACTTCCCTTACACACATTTGGGCAGAATCTATAAAATCTTTAAAAAAAAATCATAGAATGCTAGAGCAAAGTACAATAGAAAGATGGGTGGATCTAGAACCAGATGCCCTGGGTTCAAATCCTGGCTCTACCAGCTATAACTTGGGTGACTTTAAAGAAGTTGATTAACCTCTCTGCGTCTTCATTTCTTCACATGTAAAATGAGGGGGTTGGAATAGATCAATGGTGTCAAACTCAAATATAAAAAGCAGTCATCAATCCATAGATAAAGATCCCTGTGAACTGCATATTGACTTAGCTTCAACATGCAATGTTATCTCTATTTTATTGTGTTTTTATTTATTTTCTTAAATATGTGCCAATTAGATTTTAATCTGATTCAGGACACACTCAATACATACTGAGTGTTTGACACCTCTAGATGAAAAGACCTCTAAGATCCTATTTCTCTCCTACTACCTGCACAGACATCAAGCCTCGAAAAAGGAAAGTTTACACCCTAAAGACTAACATGTGACTGAGTTGTCCAACAGATTCCTGTGGAACTCAATTCAACAACTTTTATCAAGTATCCATTTCATACAAAGCAGAATACTCAATGATGGAGAAAGAAAAACAACAGAGTCCTGACTCATAAGTTTACAATCTAACAGAAAAATCTCAAATTTAGACAAATAAGTAGGGGTCAAGGAATGATGTAATAATTTTTTGGGGGGAAATATATGCATATATACAGAGAGAAACAGACACAGAGAGAGAATGTGCCTTTCACAAAAGACCAGAATGATATTGGGAAATAAATTGGTGCACAAAAGACTAGGAAATGAATGAATGGAAAAGTATTTATTAAGCACTATGTGATACAGATAGAAAAACCACATAATCATGCCATCAGGTTGGTTGGTTGTTGTTCTTGGTTTTTGAAGAGGTCCAAAATGACATCACCATGATAAAGTGAAGTTTCAATGTGTCCGACTGTGGCTGATTAGACTAATGTGAACTCAGAATGCTATAACACAGGTTGGGCACAGTTACTCTGTGTAAATATTTGAGGTGAATACTCCAAATTTGTGCATCCTACATTTCCTTAGTCCTGTCTAAATTCTGCTTTGCTCATGCAAAAGCTGACTGAAATTTTCCACGTTATATGGCAAGAGGAAGTTATCCCCCAGGAGTTCAAGGATGCCTCACAGCATCCTTTCTGATGTGGGCATGCCATGCTGAGCAGTCCTGTGCCAGTGCCTCCATGTTGCACAGTCAAATCTAAAGTTCTTGAGAGAGAACTTGAGAGTATCCTTGTATTGCTTCTTCTGAGCACCATGTGATCACCTGCACTCTGTGAGTTCACCATAAAATAGTCTTTTTGGCAAGCATACATTTTGTATTTGAACAACGTTGCCAGGCCATCAGAGTTGCACTCTCTGAAGCCTAGTTTGAATGCTTGGCAGTTCAGCTGGAGCAAGGACTTCAGTGTCTAGTACCTTATCCTGCCAGGTGATTCTCAGAATCTTCCTAAGACAATTCAAATAGAAGCGATTCAGTTTCCTGGCATGGTACTGGAACACTGTCCATGTTTCACAGGCACACAACAATGAAGTCAGCACAACAGCTCTGTAGACCTTCAGTTTGGTAGTCAGACTAATACCTCTTCTCTCCCAAACTTTTCTTTGGAGCCTCCCAAACACTGAGCTAGCTCTGGCAATGGGTGCATCAACCTCTTTCTCAATTATATCCCTGGAAAGTACACTACCAAGGTAAGTGAACATATCCACAGCATTCAAAACTTCTCCATTTGTTGTAACTGATGGTTCCACATATGGATGGTGTAGTGGTGGCTGATGGAGCACCTGGGTTTTCTTGGTGTTAAGTATTAGACCAAAATTAGCACAAGCAGCAGAGAATTGATCCATACTTTGTTGCCTCTCAGCTTCAGAGGCTGCACTGAGTGAACAATCACCTGCAAACAGAAAATCATGCACCAACACTCCTCCACTTTGGTCTTGACTTGTAGCGTTTTCAAATTGAAGAGCTTATCAACAGTAGGGTAGTTGACCTTGATGCCATGTTCATCCTCATTGAAAACATTTGACAACATGGTGGAAAACATCACCCTAAAAAGCATGGGAGCAAGCACACAGCCCTGTTTCACTCCATTGGTGACTAGGAAGGCACGAGAGCTTTGTCCACTATCCAGAACCCAAGCAAACATGCCAACATGAAATTGACATAGAATATTGATGAATTTCACTGGGCAACGAAATTTTGACATAATTTTCCATAAGCCCTTATGATTAACAGTGTCAAAGACCTTGGTCAGATCTACAAACATTGCGTACAGACCTCTGTTCTGCTCCTGGCATTTCTCTTGGAGTTTTTGGGCAGCAAACACCATATCAACTGTTTCTTGGCCCTTTCTGAAGCCACGTTGGCTCTCAGGTATATGACCATCTTCCAGGTGAAGGATAGGTCTATTAAGGAGGACTCTAGCAAGAATTTTGCCAGCAATGACTAAAAGAGAGATCCCCCTGTGATTGTCACAGGGCAATGTATTCCCTTTACCTTTATAGAGATGGATAATGGAGGCATCCTTGAACTCCTGGGGGATAACTTCCTCTTGCCATATAACGTGGAAAATTTCAGTCAGCTTTTGCATGAGCAGTGGTCTCCTACCTTGTAAATCTCAGCTGGAATAGAGTCAGCATCAGGTGCTTTTCCACATGAGAGGAGCCTAATGGCCCTCAAAACCTCTTCTTCAGTTGGAAGTTCAGTTAAGGAGGGATTGACTTCAACCTGAGATAAACCGTCAACAACCTCAGCATTGATTGATGATAGTCTGTTGAGAACATTATGGAAGTGATGGTGGCATGGCATTTTCCTGCGACTGGCAATCGCATTGTCATGAGCCTGTCAGTCACTCTTTTGGGCTGGCATACCAGTTTACTGACTAGATTAGTTTTGATCGCAAAACCCACACCAGTTTCACAGCACCATAGGACTTTTAGGCATAATAGTGAAATGTTATGGGATTTCTTTTGATTCATGCATAAGCTGGATTTAAGTGAGGCAGAGTTACACAAAGTCATCAGCCTCACTCTCTCCTTCAGAGTCATCAGAGTCCAGTGGCAGGACAGAGTCAAGATGGCTGGCAATGGCTTACGATGCATTGGATGACCTTGGCATCTTCGGTGTCTAACCAAGCTCTAAGCACTCCACATTGCCTGCTTTAGCTGCCTTCATGGCCGTTGGAACAAATTGTTCTCATCCACCCATTGCACCAGAGTAAGTTTTCATGTGCTTGATGTAGACACCCCCCTAACTCAACAATGGGTTTGAGACCCCTTGGTTACTCTCAACTTGGTTTGACTCATCTGTCAAAACAGTTTACCAGGGTGTGGCCACTGCTCATGCTGCAGCTTGTTGGAGCCACAGTTGAGAGTTAGGTGGAACAGGTGAACACCAAAGGCGGAAAGGGATCCAGAAAGGGCTCGGCAGCCATCATACCAAAGGTATTGATCCTCTGTGAACACACCCTACACCCCATGCTATCAAGTAGCTCCCATTCTAGTACTATGAGATCATATGTATAGGAGGATTGCTGGACAGATGCAAAAGTCCAGTAATTCTTAGAGAGTAATGGCTCTCTACGTAGATGGTCATGTGACTTCCATAGTATTATTTCCATTGAAAAAGTCACCATCATTTTTAATGTCAAACCAGTGCATGGGCTTTTGATGGCAAGCACGTTCTTTTCTGTGTCTTCAAAAACTGTGACTACTAAAGAGGTTGGTGCTGCAGCAATTGCAAAGTCATTTGGTGGGTGACTTTGTCCCATCAAAAAAATAAAAATAAAAACCCAAACATTAAATATGTTAAACCAGATTTTCAAGTTGTAGTATATGAATATAATGGAATACTATTGTGCTATAAGAAATGAGGAGGCAGATTTCAGAAAAACCTGGAAAAACTTACATGAACTGATGCTGAGTACAGTGAGCAGAAAGAGGAGAATGTTGTACACAGTAACAGCCACAATGTGCAATGCTCAACTATGATAGACTTAGCCCTTTTCAGCAATACAATGATTTAAGACAATTCCAAATGACTCATGATCTTAAATGCTATCCACATCCAGAGTCTGAATGCAGAACAGATTCTCTCTCTCTCTCTCTCTCTCTCTCTCTCTCTCTCTCTCTCTCTCTCTCTCTCTCTCTCTCTCTCTCTCTCTTCCTTTCTCATGTTTTTCCCCCTTTCATTCTGATTCTTCTTGACTAGTGTGGAAATATGTTTAATATGATTGTACATATAGAGCCTGTATCACATTGCTTGCCATTTTGGGGATGAGGAGAGGAGGGATGGAGGGAGAAAAACAAATTAGCAACTCAAAATTTTCTAAAAGTGAATGTTGAAAACTATCTTTACATGTAACTGGAAAAAATAAAATAGTATTAAGTGGGAGAGGGGAACAAGAATATTAAAATCATAAATGTCTGACAAAAAGTTTTGTTTTGCTTTGCTGTTTTTTCCCAACAACTAATGAAAAGCAACTGGCTTTTTGTTTGTTTTTCATAGTGGTGCTACATGGTCAAGTCTGTATTTGTGGAGGTTACTTTGGTAGTTGAATGAATGATAGATTGGAGATTGGAAAGACTGGATGCAAGGACACAAGTTGAAAGGTTATAATAATCTAGGTGATAAGCGATAAACTATGGTGATATAATTAATGATTGTTACTGTTAATGATAATGTAACTAGCATGAATTTAGCATTTTAAAGTTTGCAAAGTGCTTTACAAATAGTTTCTTATTTTATCTCCACAACAATCCATGTGAAGTAGGTGCTATTATTCTCAATTAACAGATAAATAAATTAAATGAAATTAAAAGAAAAAATTTAAATTAAAAGAAAAATATTCCACTAAAGTTTGCACGTGTGTGTGTGTCTGTCTGTGTTTGTGAAAGAGACAGACTTACATAGAGAGAGAGAGATAAAAGAGGGTAAATAGGACAAGTATTTGAGACAAAGAATTGATGAGACTTGGAAAATAATTTGATAGAAAGGAGGAAATGGGAATGGGAAAAACCAAACCCAAATTTAACTTTGCAAAGCTGGATGACTATAAGAATGATCATTCCATCACTAGGAAGAAAAAGAGATTGGAAAGAGAAGCAGGTTTTAAAGGAAGGAAGAGTGATGATTAGGGATGATGTATCAGGAAGATAGTCAGGTGAAAATAGCCAGTAAAAAAAAAAAATATGTATCTATAAGTTCAGAGGACCAGGGAAAGATGAGTGTAGAAAAGATCTGGCAGATATTTGCAAACTGATATTGTTTGAAAGAATGATAGTGAATGACATTTCTCAGGGAGAACTTACAAAGAAAAAAGAGCACCACAGAACTTTGCAAAATACACATAGCTAGGAAGAAGAAAGAACAGGTAAAGGATACAGAGAAGGAATGATCTGATGGGGAGGAAGGCGAATCGAAAGAGTATAGTTACTGATAACAAGGGAGGAAAGAGAAGCAAGTGGAAGGTGACCAATAGTCTCAAATACCATTGACAGGTCAAGAGAAGTGAGGGCTAGGAAAAAGCCACTGGATTGGACAATGAGGTGGCTATTAGTGAACTTGAAAAGAGATTTTGTGGTAAAGAGAGAAGCCAGGTACAGGAGAAGAATAGTGAAATCAGAGAGTACAGTCTGATCTTTGCCAAAGTTTGCTAGAGAAGAGGAGATGAGATAGGAGAGTTATTTGCTAGAATTTCAAAGTCAAAAGCCAGGCAAGGATATCAAGGTCATTAACAAATGCTTTTGTGTTTTTGTTTTTGTTGCTGTTCACCCTTTGTGAAGGAAACATAAAACTTTATATTATTTTGATGTGTAAGATCGGTTCAAAAGCTATACAAAAGAAGACTTTCTCCAAAAAATTTGTAAAAGAAAATTGCTTCCTGGCTGGGACCATGAATGGCAAGTTGCAGCTGAGAATGAATTTTTAATACTTGCTTATAAGCCCTTGAAAATAGGGGTTTATTATGCAAGTGTTAACAAATCTTTCATTAGAGCAGGGTTTGCAACAAGTACAACTACAGTATCCCAGTAGTCCAGCACTTTACGTATATATTATGTCTGTCTAATGCAATTAGACTTTCCACCATAATCAATACAGAAAGGAATAAAACAATTAGCCTCCATTTCACACTCTGGAAGCAGGGGTGATATAGCTCAGAAATCTTTATTCCTCGTAATTTGGATTACATGAGCTGCCAACATTCAGAATGATTTCTGCCATGTTCCATAGTAATCATCATCCCATGATATAAGTTCACACACATTCTGGTGTTAAATGTTGTAGGGGGTAAAACTAAGGCAAAAACTGTTCTTTTAAATGTAATAGGGAATTGATATCACATTGTTCGTCTTCTCAGTGGATGAGGAAGGGGGTGGAAAGGAAGGAGAGAATTTGGAAATCAAAATTTAAAAAGAAAAGAACGTTAAAATAATAAATGATAACTTGAGTATAGTAGGAAAACAAAAGATACACACAGAGACTCCCACCCACCCACCCCCATACTATAGTGGCCTTTTTGTCCAAAGAAGCAAAAGCCAGATGCTGGTAAGTACTTTTTTTCCTTTATGGAACCAAGTTATGGTTTGCTCCAATCCACTTCAATTACTGTCAAAGCAATGGAGTCACACCAGAACTTTTACTGCTTTACCTTTAGTCAAATGCCACCTATATCAAATTCTCATACACATAGTCTGAGCCTGTCAAAGTGAAGCTGGGGTACACTTGAACATAAATTTAACAGTTCTGTGTTAATGGGAGTGACAAAAATCATGTTCTTCTAGATGCCTCATCTGTAGATTGATAGCCTGAGATCATGCCTTTGAATAATGTAATCCTATTGCTCAGCTGGGTGACCTTAGACAAGTCTTTTTGCCCCTGTAATAATTGTGAAAAGAAATATATAAATATATGTGAAGTCACAAAAGACCAGAATAAGATTGGGAAACAAACTGATGCACAAAGCACTGAAAAAAAAAAGAATGAATGAACTATGGGCTCCAATTTCCTCACCCATAAAATGCAGCTAAAACCTGTTGTACCTACCGCTGAGGTGTGTTGAGAATAAAATGAAGTACTGGATGCCAGGAGGTCTTTGAAAAACACAAAACTCTAGTCTACACCATATAAAGGATCAAGTACTTTATTGAATGCAGGTTAGCAACAGAAGGCAATCAGGAAATGAAATACCTTTATGAACTGTTCTTTGCATTATGAGGAGAGTTGTGCTTCAGATTGGCTATAAGCTTTTTGAAGTTTCAACTGTTATACATATACAGTTCAGCTACATATGGTTTTCAGCATAAGCTCCCCAAAACACTGTATTCCTGGTCATGCCACTGTTCAAGAACCTCAGGAATCTATGGCTCTCTCTCATCTGATAGAATACAAATTTCTCAGCTTAACATTCAAGGAGCTCTGTCAATCCACTTCCCTTAGCATGACATAGCGGCTAAAGCACTGGCCAAACATCTGGGTTCAAGTTCTACCTTTGATACTTACTAACTGCATAACTATGAATAAATCGTATAAGCTCTCTGAGCATGTTTCCTTCTCTATAAAATGGACATAATAGCAACATGCACGTCACAGGATTATGGGAAGACCAAATAAGGATAATACACATAAATATTTTTTAAACTTTATATTGCTATGTGAATATATAGAATTCAAGTATATTTTATTACTATTTAAATTCATTGTATATATTTACAACCACTATTATCATCACTCTCACTTTCCTCATTTCTTTCAATTGAATTCAGATATAAGGGCATGAGGCAAAATTTATCTTGCTATTTATCTAATGTTCTACAGACTATTGCACAAGGGGTTAAAGTGTTTTTTTGAAGCTGAATAATGCAATGAAAATGCATTTATTAAGTGCTTATGATATGCTAAGCACTAGGGATATAAAGAAAAAAGAAGAATATTCCCTACTTTCAAGGAGCTCACATTCTGTTTGAAGGGGGGAAAATCATAAAAGAGGTTTCATACTAACTTTATTGCATATTTAAATGGAGTAGCAAATTGTACATAATAGAATTGCAGTTTCATGTACAATCATCTTTTTATTATACTATCTTATAGAAATACTTGTTTTATTCCATAGATGAAAAACAAAATTAAAAAGAGTTTTCATATTTTTTCAGCTTATTACAGCTGGAAAGACCAGGTAGTACATAGGTAGGGAAAGCAGCAAGACAAGGGGCACAGTCCAGAGGATATTTCATGGTGATGGCGGGGCACATAGAACCCTACCGAGATACTGGAATAAAAGTTTTAGAATGCAAATTCACTGAAAGCATCCCCTGGACAACTCTTGTAGTAGATTGGGATGACAGAGATGAAAAGTACTACATCTGTTTCCACATGGTTTTCATTTGTTATAATAGATCACAGCATTTTGAAAGCTTTTCATTCCATGTGGTTTGGACATTGTAAATATTCCATGTGGAGACATCTATTAAAAGCATTGTTCTTAAAATCTTATGGATCAGTGTTATAATGCAAAATGTTATATCCAGGTAATCATTGGCAATATTGTGGTAATTCTCTGATTTCTGTAAAATTTGTTGAGTTCTCAAAAATATTTGGAATTCTGCATTTCCACTGTAGAGATTTGTCATTTGTTAGCTTATCAATCAATATTCAACAAACACTTATTAAGAGCCTACTATGTGCTGGCAGTAGCTATGGCATTGAGAATATAAAGACAGAAATGAGCACTTCCTACCATCACGGAACTTACATACAACTGGGAGGGCAGGGGAGAATATATATATATATATATATATATAAAATGTGTGTGTGTGTATGTGTGTGTGTGTGTGTGTGTAAGCGGGTAGAAGGAATTAGTCTCTGAACTAAATTGATGTCTTCCCCTCTGATATTTAGTCAAAGAAAATTATCACAAATATTGAGGTCCTAAATTAAGTATGAGATGGCGGACAGTAAAGGACACATGATGAACTGTTAAGCTAGAACTCAACCAATAAATTTAAAAAGCCAGCTTGCTAAGCTTTGCAGGCACTTGGGTCAAGAAACAGCTTAAAGATCTAGAACTCTAGCTGCAAAGAAGAAAGTCAGTTATGGAGTCATGTGAAAAGTAACTGACAATCAAAGTGGGGAACAGTCAATTGGGCTAGAGCCTGGAAGCCCAGCTGAGACTCTGAAGAGAGTGTAATTAGAGAAAGACATTTAGACCCTGAAGTACCAGAGACACAATTCATCTTGTACCTACCATAATAAAAAATTTTGTTCACACTTCCCATTGGATTTATGGGAGATTTCCCATAGATTTGTGTGAGAGTGTATCCTAGGCTTATAGGGGAATTTTTTTGTAGCCATGCTTATTGTACTGTTTTAGTCAATTCCATTGCAAATGAACTAATTTTGTCTACAAACTCATGGATGAAACTATAGTTTTAGGAGTATGGATGTCTAGAATACCCTGCAACTTAAGAGCAGCAGTCATCATTTAGAAATCTAAAATTTGTGAGTGTAAGTGTATATTGGGAGAGTATCCTAAAAGACATGCTATGTAAGTACATGCAAAATATGCTTGAAATAAATTCAAGGCAATTTGGGGGCAAAGCAGATGAGGGTGAATGAAGGATATAGAGCTTTTGGTATATTATTCTAGCTACTTGACAATGTCTTTCTGGGAAGTCAGCAGGTACTAAATATTTGCAATGTGAGGTAAAAGCTTAAAATTATTTAATTCAATATTTGACAAATCTTTTTTAATGAATAGGGTCAGACTTCTTAATCATAATCTTTTTGTGACTTCTGGTGATACTCCCCTATATCACAATGACAAACTTACTTTTCTATAAACAAATCCATGTGATTAAGTTACTTGTTCAATAATTTTTTTGGCAATATATTACTGATTGCTTTCATGCAGATATTGCCCATGGAGGACCTTTAAATTCCATTCTATCTCCTATTCCATGGACATATTAGGTGTATGTGTGTGTATGTAGGAAAAAATCATTTTTATTTACATTTGACAGATCAAATGGCATATATCTATATCTATATACATATATATGTTATCAGCTTTTCCTATTGCTTAGTAAATTCCTATTGCCTGCTTGTTGTGAAAAAAAATATTTCTCTAGGTTTTTAATCTATTTATTTTGTGGTCTAAGCTTATTTATCAATTCTCTTCCTCCTTTTTGGGCAAGGAACTATCCATCTTTCTTTACGATAGTTCAAATAGGGTGACAGGCTCTCTTTTGTTAATATAATGTGGGTTTCAGGTAAGGATACTTTCCAAATCTCTTACCATTCATTATAACGTTCCAAAAGTACACACTAAGACTAGCCGTGTTAATACCTGGTCCTATTGTTTTTCAGTTTTGCATAGAAGTTAGTTTCAGTTACGTCCCTTTACAACATAAATGTTTGCAATTTTCTACTTTTCATTTAATAATATATATTTTTGTCTTCTTTGATACCATGTAGATGACCAGAATTTTTTTTTCTTTTATTTCTTCCTTCAGGCTTTCTCAAACTCTGATTTTTTTTTTTACTTTTAAGACTATCATAAAGTTATTTTAATTATGTTGAATTGTATATTGTATTCTTTGGGCTTATTTTGCTTCTTATATTACCCTAACATTTTGCCTTATGCTTGTTTTTTTAATTACTTTACTACTTATATAAATTTTTTACTACATTGATTGTGTAGTAGTTGTCACTATTCAATTTTGAGACAGGAATATTTTTTTTGTATTTCCAGGATCTAACACACAATAGGCCCTTAAAACATGATTACTAGATTGGAATGTGTTAGTTTGGGTTAGACATGAAGGGAGGAAGGCTGGGTTTAAAATCCTGCTGGGCAAGTCACTTAACTGATCTTAGTCTCAGGCAACTTTCTGAGAATTTAATCCATTTTTAAATTCTGATCTGAAATCAGGGGAAGGAATTCTAAACATACTTCTAAAAGAAGTATGCATACATGAATAATACGTATAAAATGTTTTTATACATGTATATATTATAGAGATCATTAATCCTCATATATGTATTATATATACATGTAGGCATATATTTCTATGTGTGTATGCATATATATATATATAGACAGGGCATTGATCCTTTTATATATATATTGTTTCTATAATGTATGCATGTGTGCATATATGCACATATAGACAACTTAAAGTCATATGAACATATATGTATATAATGCACATATTTAGTACCTACTGAATTCCTAAAAAGACATGATCAGATGACTAGAAACTCATATATAAATAGATATATATATAAACATATTATATACATATATATGTATAAAAACTTGAAGGTCCTTCATAATATCTTTTTAAAACTCATTCCCCTTTCGCATGACTACATTTCATCCCAACTGCTCCACTTGTTGTTACCAAAACTCAGAAATCTCTGAGTCTTCTGCCTCAGTGACCTGGCACATACTCTCACTTGCCCCTATACATGAGTGAATAAATGAATGAATGAAAAAATGAATGATTTTTTTTATTAAGCACTTGCTCTGTACCAGGCACTGTGTGAAGCACAATATCTACTTTCAAGGAGATAATTTAATGAGGAAGACAACATATCTAGGGGACTGGTGATAAGGGAGATGTGTTCTATTTTGGGGAGACAGGTGGTTTGAGGTATAGCTATCATAGGCTAAAAGACTTATTTGGTTAACAATCAACTGAGTTGAGACCTGATGTGGGAGCACAAAGATAAGTAGATTAATATTGCTAGGGCCTCAAGCCTGCATTTTGGAAAATCAAATGTGGACCTCCAATTCTTTAGTTCAGTGTGGAATGTGCCTGTCCAGGAGGGGAGGAGCAAGTTAAAGAACCTGGCAGGTGATAAGATGCCCTGGGTGATTGACTGGGAGGAATGTCAAGTTGAATTCCTACCTGCCTTTGAGGTTCACCTTCAACGTCAGTTTATAAAAGAATTCCTTCCTGATCTTCACAGATATTAGTGCTCATTCTCCCTCCTCAAGTCATTTTGTATTTATTTAGTTATTTATTTACATGCTATAGTATTATGAAGTGTTCTTGACTCCCCACCATGCATAATAATATCAGGTTTAATAAATGTTACCATGTAGCTGTGCACTAAGCTCCACTATCACTTTCAAGGTCGTAGTTAACAACTAAGTTCTGACTGTCTGAATCAGGATGCAGGCAATATCAGAACCTGCTATTCCCCCATATCATTCTTGCTACTATAGAAATGTCCCCCATTAGGTCACAGCTTGATGGGTCACCTTTCTATCATGGATTAGAGAATCAAACTTTTGCTCTAAATGGAAATCAGACTCCCTTCCATCACTTCTATGGAGATGGAGATCAGAGAGGGCGTATGAAGGAGCACGTGTGCTTCCTCTAACCCTCTCCCTAATTCTCCTCCTGGCTCATCCCTTCACCCTCTTTCTCTTCTAGAAGCCCCAGGAGTGTTTTACTTCATTCATCACTCAACTCTCCACATTTTCCCTCCTCCTCATCAGCCACCTTCCCATTTTCCGTAACTACTTCACCACCACCCCCATTCTTCCCATTAACATATACATATAACTTTTATATATAACTTCTTTTATTAGAATATAGGTTCCTCACTGGCAGGGACTGCCTTGCTTGTTTGTATTTGCTTGTATCATCAAAGTTTAGCTTAGTGCCTGGTACGTAAAAAACACTTAAATGCTCACTCACTCACTCATTGTATCTATCTGTCTATCTCTCTATCTAATACTAACTATCTATCTATCTATCTATCTATCTATCTATCTATCCCTTAACCTCTACACTCCCTCTCCTACTTGGGCTTTTTTTTACCTCCCTCTCCATCCCTTCTTTCTGTGACAGGACATGACTGTCAAAATCACAGTGTTTTTGAGTTGGAAGGAAATTCAGGAAGCATCTTATCAAAGCTAAAACACTTTAACATACTAATCTGTTTAAAGATCTCTAAGGAGAGTCTATCTACTACCTTCAAGACAGTCCATCAACCCTCCCTGCCTTTAGATAGTTATAATTTGTTTTATGACATCATTAAGTCTAAATTTTCTTTTGAATTTCTACTCATCACTCCTAGTTCTGTAGTGTGGGATCTCTCCTCCAAATGACAGGGACTTCAAATGCTTGGAGACAACTATTAAATTTCCTCCTGAGCCCAATCTACTTCAGGTTAAATCTGCCCAGTTTCTTCAACCAGTCCTTAGATCACATGAACTCAAGAGTCTACACTATCCTAGTTGCCCCTCTCTGGAAACTCTAGCATATTAATATGTTATTAAACTCTGATACCCAGAAGAGAACACAATACTCCAGGAGCTAATTTCTGATCATCCTAATATAGCCCCAGATTACATTAGCTGTTTTGGCTGCCACATCATACTGGTGACTCATAGTGAGCCTGAGTCCACCAAAACCCCCAGATCCTTTTCAAGACAACTGCTGTCTATCTATGCCAAAATTTGAGAAAAATATCAGATCTGCTTAAGTACAGGCAAATCTTGTTGGGCTTAGGACAGGTATTGATCAAACAATCCAAATGCATTTATTAAATGGTTATTATATGCCAAATAGCATATATATATAATTAATCAGATAATCCTTTTGGGGAATGATTATATGATTTCTATACTTAGGATTATTTTAAAGGAGTGAATTTTTCACATATAGAAGTCACTGTTGACAGATATTTATAGTGGAGATAATGATTCCTCTGATGGTACATGTGTTTGGGAGTTCACCTTGGTGCTGGGTTGGTATGGTTGTTACTGAGATAAAAATTTCTCTAGTGGGCTGACACATATGAAAGATTTGCTTTCAATACCTCTCTCTGTAGCTAGCAAAACTGAGGAGCAATCAGATGGATAGGTGGAGAATGGGAGAGAACAATGATCAAGGAAATTTAGAGAGAAGAGAGTATCAAGTCCAATCAGGTGGAACACATTGTGAAATGCTGCAAGAAGGTCAAGAAGTTGGAAAACTCAGAAAAGACTATTCCATTTGGTAATGAAGAGATGAACAGTAACTTTGGAGAGAGCAGTTTCAGTTGAATGATAAGGTAAACAGAGTAAAAGAAAAAAGAAGTGGAGTCACCCAATGCAGACAGCTTTCTCAAAGAGTTTAGCTATAAAATGGAGATGATGGCTAGTGAGGGTGGATGAATCAAATGAAGGCTTTTTGAGTTCAGGGGGCACATGGGCATGTTTGTAGGAAGTAGCTAAGTGGTCAGTGGACAGGGAGAGATAGAAGAGAAGTGACAGCATAGGGGTGGTAGATGGGGCAATCTGCTGGAGGAGAAGGGATGGAAGGGGATCACTAGAGCAGACAGAGAAGTTTGCCTTGTGAGAGAGAAGACCCACCTCTTCCCGTGAGACAGTGGTGAAGGAGGTAGTGACAGAAAGCATCCATCAGGAAGAATTGTATCAGATTGCTTTTACCATCGTATGACTGACTCAGAAAGTATACGAGTTCCTGAGGTCATGACCAAGGCAGAGAGAGGAAACTCATAGTTCATAAAAGAACCAAATACTGTCCAGGCACAATGGGTCAGGTAGCCTCATGTCCTAAATCTGTAACACCTTTATGGTCTGACCTTCCACTGGCTCACTCCACCCTTTCAGCTTTCATTTTAGCTCCTTAGATTTCCATACTCTGAAAAAATTCTGATACTCACCTAACCTAGGCAGGCCTTTCTGTTTAGACTTGCCTGGTTCTTGATTTGAACTCCACCCAGCTCCCCAGAAGGTTATCCTTCTCTCCCCAGGCTTGTTCTTGGCTAACCACCAGCCTCTATATCTCTACGCCTTGCCCCCAAGCAGGACTCCCTTTGCCTCTACCAGCACAGTCTTTTACACACAGTGAATATTCAATAAATCATTACTGGAACCTTGATATGGTTTCTAAAGTATGGTAGGTAATCAACCAACTAAGCCACAAGCACTTTTTTTAAACTAGTGATATGCCAGGCACTGTAATAGATTCTGGAAAAAAGATGATAGATAGATAGATAGATAGATAGATAGATAGATAGATAGATAGATAGACAGACAGACAGACAGACAGACAGACAGATAGATAGATAGATAGATAGATAGATAGATAGATAGATAGATAGATAGACAGATAGACAGACAGACAGACAGACAGACAGACAGACAGACAGACAGATAGATAGATAGATAGATAGATAGATAGATAGATAGATAGATAGATAGATAGATAGATAGATAGACAGATAGGTAGACAGAGAGATAGATAGACAGACAGACAGACAGATAGATAGATAGACAGACAGACAGACAGACAGATAGATAGGTAGACAGATAGATAGACAGACAGATAAATAGATAGCTAGACAGACAGACAGACAGACAGACAGACAGACAGACAGACAGATAGATAGATAGATAGATAGATAGATAGATAGATAGATAGATAGATAGATAGATAGACAGATAAATGGATACATAAATGGATGGATGTGTGTACGTACATATATACATGTGTGTGCATGAGAGAGAGAGAGAGAGAGAGAGAGAGAGAGAGAGAGAGAGAGAGAGAGAGAGACCATTCCTACCTCAAGGAATTTACATTGTTGGTGTCTGTGGGTTAGGAAGACAATTACCTCCTGTCCAAGCCTACTCCTCCCAAAGTGATACTACTTGTGTCATTTATCAACCCCAACTCTTTTGGTATAGCTAGGCCTCTTAATGAAATACACTGTTTTCTTTAACACTGTATGAACAGCTAGTAATTTCATTCAATTCAACTGCACAAATTTATATTAAGTACCTATTCTCTGTTCTGTTTGCTTTTAGGCAGCAGGGATACAAAGATTCAAATGACTAGAGAGCCTGCCCTCAGAAACTTTGTATTCTACAATACAGGAGGAGGGCGAAATGGAAGAGGGAACAATATATTTATACATGGAAGATAACCTTAGGAGCTAGGAGGCAATAAATACCAAAGAAGGGGCTTGTGGGGAAAGATGGTGCAGGAAATCATGCAGTGGATATGGTAAGGCGCTAAGCCTTGAAGGAAACTATGAGGATTCCATGAGGCAGAGGTGAGAAGGGAGTGTAGGCAAGGCATATATAGAGAACAATTCAAAAGCAGAGAGACCAGAGGTGGAAAGCTGAGTTTGGAAAGATGTAGCGGGTAAGATGAATTGGAATACAGAACAGGTGGAAAGGAGTAATATTAAATAATTGCAGGAAGGCCAATCGAACCCAAGTTGTGAAGAGTTTTAAAGTCATTCTGAGGAATTTGTATTTTGTCCTAGGAGCAAGAAGACTTGGGCAGCTACATGGCTCGTTGGATAGAGCACCAGGCCTTGAGTCAGACTAGCCTTCCTGAGTTCAAATTCAGCCTCAGACATTTACCAATGATATGTTCTTGGGCAAGTCACTTAACCCTGTTTGCCTCAGTTTCCTCATCTGTAAAATGAGCTGGAGAGAGAAATGGTAAACTACTCTAGTATCTTTACCAAGAAAATCCCAAATGGGATTATAAAGAATTGGATATGTCTAAAAGAAAAAGAAAAAAATCTCAACCACAACCACAGAAACTCACAACAGTCTTTTTCAAGTATGGTTATGGCATGACCAGGCCAGCATCTTAGGTTAGGATGATGATTTTGGCTATAATGTTGAAGATACATTGAAACAGCGCAAGAATGGAAGCTGGTGGACCAAACAGGAGAATGCTGAAACAATGCAGATGATCTGGGATATGGGTCTAATCAAGTCAAATATTTGACTGTGCAGAATAGGGAAAGGGGTTCTATGAATTCAATAATACCTGGCAATGGATTGGATTTGGTAAAGGTGAGAAGAAAAAACAAAGGCAAATATAATAACTAGCATTTACATAGTGCTGTGAAGTCTGCAAAGCACTTTACAGGAATTCTATCATTTGATTATTTCAACAATCCTGTGAAATCAATGCTATTATTATCCTAATTTTTCAGATGAGGAATTTGAGGCTGATGGAGTAACTTGACCAAAGTTACACACAGGGTTTGAGGCAGAATTTAAATCAGGATCTACCTGAATGTAAGTCTGATGCTCCAAATACCATGACATCTAGCATAACTGAGTAAATGAAAGAATAGAGGTGCCTTCAACAGAAATAGAGAAGTTTGGGGAAATGGAAGTTGGAGTGAGGAGGGGTGATTTCAGACATATTAAGCTTGAGATATTGATGGAATTTTGAGGTAAAGATGTCCAGCAGATAGATGATGATGTGGGACTGAAATGCAGGAGAGGGAATGGGTTGGCATTGTAAAACAGAAAATTTATTTTAATTCTATTTTAAGGCTTAGTCAAGCTAGATTTAACATTCGCCTCCACTGTAATTTTACTTAAGCAACCTCAGGTCACTTGGATTACAAATCTTATATTGTAACATAACTCCATCCTTGCAGGTTCATCTACCACCTGCATTCTGGGGAAAGATCCATCCTAATCCAAACTTTGTAGACTATTCCAATCTCTTGGGACTGCTTAGGTAGTCTCTCATTTCTTTCAGAGGACTCCCATCTCCCAAGGTGGGATTGTCTAACTTTTCCCTGGTGATCTGAATCACCTGTCTTGTTTGTGCCTATGGGGATTTTTAGAAGGGGAGGGTCCGAAGATTACTAAGACAAAACTTGAGGGTTTTTATTTTCTGGCCATTCAGAATAAGACACATCTATGTAGATCAAAATTTTGTTCTGCTGTTTTGTTAATTGCTATAAAATACCCCATCATCCCTCACTTGGGGTCATTGGCATTTTTAAGGTATACACTGACCCACTTTGTTAGTAGATTTATGCTGTACTAATAAACTTACCCTGTTCAGACCTCTATACTTCAGCCTACCTTTGTTTACAACCATAATAGAATACAGATTCGGGAGTTAACTGCCTAAAATAACCATTGAATCCATGGAAGCCAATGAGGTCAATGAGAGTAAAGAAGAAAGAGAAGACTCGAGATACTGACATGTAAAAAGGCAGTAAATAGAGCACCAGGCCTACAGACAGGAAGACCTGAGTTCAAATGTAGCCTCAGGCACTTACTGGCTATATGAAACTGGGCAAGTCACTTAACCCTTTTTGCCTCAGTTTCCTTATCTGTAAAATTAGCTAGAGAAGGAAAAGACAAACCATTCTAGTATCTTTGCCAAGTAAACCCCAAATGGGGTCACAACAGTTGGACACAACTGAGGTAACCGAACAATTCAGCAAAAAATTAGATTAAAATATTGTCAAGGAAACCAAGAAAGGAGACAGTTTTCAGGAACAAAAGACAATCTGTAGCAAGCTGCAGAGAGGTCACAAAGGATGCAGTCCGAGAAATAAAAGTCACTGGATTTAGCAGTTAAAAGATCTTTTATAACCTTGGAGAAAGCAGTTTCTGTAAAGTAATGGGATTGTAAGTCAGATTCCAAGAGATATAAGAAAATGAGGTGAAGGTAAAAATGTTCGTTAGCAAGCCAGTGTAATTCAGTGTGTGAATATGTGTGTATAACTAGTCAAAATACACATCTGAATTCTTTTTTTTTTTTTTCTGAAAAGAGAAGTTCCAACCTTCTCTGGAAGGGTATCTATTTTTCATTCCCCATAAAGTTTCAAAATTCCCTAGGGAAGAGGTGAAAGAAGGGAAGGGGGAAGAAATGGGCACATTGCTGAAAAGGAATTTAAGGAACATTAGCACTATAGTTATGATGGAGAATGGAGGACAGTTGAGTAGCTAACCCAGTGGCATGGTAATTGTAGAAATGAACCTGGAGCTAAGAAGACTTGAGTTCAAATCCTACCTCAGATAGTTACTAATTGTGTAACCATAAACATGCAACTCAACTTGTCTCAGCTTCAGTTATCTCATTGGTAAAATGAGGATGATAATAGTACCAATTTCACAGGCTTGTAATTGTTTCTGTTTTTGTCTTCCATTCTCGAGGAGGACCATGACATCAGGGAAATGTGACATGACTTGAAGTTGACTGATTTGAGTGAGGGAAGGCTGTGCAAGGCTGCCAGCCTCGCTTTCTCCTCCAGAGTCATCTGGATGCAGTGGCCAGATATTCATCAGGATGACTGGAGATGACTCAGGATGCAACAATGTTATTATAAAAAACTAAATGAGATACATACACAGTGTTATTCCAAAATGTTATGTGAACAATGTTATTATAAAAAACTAAAAGAGATACATACACAGTGTTATTCCAAAATGTTATGTGAATGTTAGATTATTAGTGTTAGTATTATTAACCAGAACCTTGGAGAAAGGACTATACCATTAACCATCAACGCTCAAACTTATGCTTTGGTTCCAATATTTATTACACATGTACAGAGAACTATAGAAATTACTTCAGAAAATAAAATGTTTAGTTAAATAAGCTTCTAGCTCATGAGAATTACCAGCTAGTAAAAGGATAAGACTCATTTCTAGATAACTGTATTTTCCTGGTTTCTTGATATCTGATGTGTGTACTTTCCAAAGACAATCACAACCTCTTCAGTCCTCATTCTGGCCACATTCTTAGAGGAGACCCAATGCATGTCAGACCTTCCTCTAGAGATTTTAATATTTCATGAATAGCAGGTCAACATTTGAGGATTCAATATGTTATTTTTCTTGACTCACCTCCGATTCCAGTGCCACCCATTATTCTTGATAACCTATGAAATATAAAAGAAAAACAGAACCACACTGCGAAATGAAACACAAGTTCTCGAGTAAAGCACAAGGCAAAGTGTTTTCTGAGGTCTTCTAGCAAAGTCTCTAAGGTATGATGATTGTAACAGGACAATACTTACCCAGCTCTACAATCCACCAACTGGAGATCTGTAGGGCCCTTCATGAAGCAAGCAAACATGTTTGGAGGAAGGAAAAACTAAAAGAACATCAGATGCTGCATATTTATAGGCAAAAACAAAAGACAGTCATATTTATGGGTTTTGTCTTTGTACTGACTTTAATTGAAGAAACATTTTAAACATTTTTCCAGATTTGAAAATCATGTATTAGTCATTATATAATATATTCTCATACATGTGCTCAATATTTACTATTTTTATTTTAATTAAAACATGTCTTTTCACTTTGTAGCCAGGAAAGTTGTATATACTGTCAACAGTGATATGTTTTGCATTTCGTGTTCACTCATTGACCGGGAGGATCCCTACCATAAAAGTCATTCTGTGGTGAGCACGTTTGAAAGCATAAATATGGATGGTGCACCATTTAAAGTTTGGTGTATATTTAACACATAGACATCATGATCATAGACAGGAAATGGTCTGAGGTGAGGAGCTGTAAGTCTGTCTAGTGTCCACTTAAGTCTTTAATTATGTTTTGGGACAAGGTCAGGTTGACTGAAATGAGAGATGTGCTAAACTACCTTCCTTTGTCTTTGGTGAACATGGTGTTGATTCTTTTTTGTAGACTGTACTCTTGCTTTGGGGAAGGCACTATATAGGGTGAGAGAGAACCTAATGGGTCTATGGTCTCTGTAGCTCCATCTCAGCCCTACTTTTCCTCTGTTTGGGCAAATCCATGACCCTTTGAGTGCCTTGTACTCTTCATGTATAAAATAGTCCTCTAGTCCTCTTTTGTGCTTGTTATCCATTTAATTTTTCATCGAGTAAAACCTAATGTGTGATTGCAAAGGACTTAGTCAATATCAATGCAGGAATAATAATCAACTTCTAGGGGAAATTAGCATATTCATTTTTATAGCACACTCATTCCTAATTTATAGTAATATGAACCACAGTGATCATTTGCCTGCCAAATTAATGTTTTTGTGGGCACACAACTTACCACAAGTCACTTCAGAATGTCTGAAATAAGAGTAATATTTTTTCCTAGCCCTATAAAATACCATTTCTAATGGTGCCTTTGAATGGTAAGGAGGTTCAGTAGATTTCCTAAAGCTTATCTCTCCTATTCAAGTTTTGTGATCCTGGACATTTAACACAATGTTTTAAGAGTTAACTTATAATTTAAGAAAAATTTTTGTGTCCATTTTTTATATCCATTTTTTTTACTCTTCATGGTTTTTGGAAGATATCCTTTATCAAGAAAAAAAAAAGGTAGAGAACCTGGTTGTTCCCCCAAAGCTCAAATGAAACAAGGTATTAGAAATACCAAACTGAGACAAAGCTCAATTCCATTATTTTATTAAAACTTTAGGGCAAAGCAACCTGGGTCCTGTCCTAAGGTTAGAGATTTTCTTAAAGATGGGGAGCTTAATTCATGACAGGTTCTTGCCTCAAAAACCCAGCTGTTTGTATTCCTTTAAGGAAGAAGGGGTGTTGGTCTGAGATTGATGACAAGGGTAGTGTATAGGTGACAGGGTGGTGAGAATTGGAGAGGTAATGGTGGTCCTACTGGGGAGAACAACTCAGTTCTCTTGAGAGGGAGAAAGGTAAAAGGCAGTGGTTGATAGGACTTGCGTTTAATCATGGCTTAGAAAAAGAGAGGAAGGCTAAGAAGTGACCTCAAAAACATATCTGTCTTTTAGGGGTACCTTGCAGCACATTTCATCACTGAAGGAGAGAAAGGAACACAGTTGCTGAGCACATAAGAACCAATGTTGTGCTGAGAAGAAACTGTCCATCAATGATCATTTCATATACAGGGGATCCTAAATCGAGGTAAGGGAAGAAAAAGTCCCTGTTGAAGGAAATTGTCATTCTGTACCCACTTCTTTCTCCCAAAGCTGCGGAAACTTATTAGGGCCTTGAACCCATTGGTGAATTATGAGATATCTATCCCAAGCATGTGAAGACTTCCCTGGGCAGAATGGGTAGATAAGAGGAATTTCTTCCAATGGTCATGAAGGCATCTGGAGCAGGTATTGTGGAGCTATTAGAGCTTGGTTAGACATTGAAGATGTCAAGTTCATCTGCTTCATCTTAGGCCATTTCCAATTTTCTTGATTTTTATCTTGCCACTTAACTTTGATGACTCTGAAAGGGAGAGTGAGATTGATGATTTTGTGCAATTCTGCCTCACTTAAAACCAATTCAGGAAAAGGAGAGAGGGTAGAACCAAGATGGTGAAGTAAAAGCAGGGACCTGCTATAGCTCTCCCCCCAAACTCCTCAAAAACCCTGTAAAAATGACTAAACAAATTCTACAGCAGCAGAAGTCACAAACCGAAGCAAATTTTCAGTCCAATTGTCCAAGACAATTTGGTAGGTCAATGGGAAGGGTCTATTGCACCAGACTGGGAGCAGAGCACAGTTTGGCAGGGGTCACGCCAGCAGGGACTGAAGAGGAGCAGACATTAGGGGACTGGATCACTGATGGCTGCTGTGGATTCCAATCTTCTCAACCCACAAATTCTAAAGACAGGTTCATAGGTCAGTGAGAAAGGTCTCTCACCTGTCTGAGAGAGGAGCATGGTCTGTCTCCAGCCCTTGCCTCAGTCTCAGCCCAGCCATAGTCCTAGGGTAGCTGTAGCCACTACTGAGGCTGAGGCTGCTCCTGGAGTCCACCACTTAACAAAGCCCAAAAGTCAAGTAAGTGGTTGGGAAAATGAACACATAGGGGAAAAGAAACACACTATATATTCTTACTTTCTCTTATGTTGTTGGTTATGAGGAAGATCAAAACTTACAGCCAGAAGAAGACAACAACGTCAAAGCTCCTGCATCCAAAGCCTATAAGAGAAATATTGATTGGTCTCAGGCCATGGAAGAGCTGAACAAGAATTCTGAATGTTAAGTAAGAGAAGCAGAGGAACAATTGGGAAGAGAAATGAGAGTGATGCAAGAAAATCATGAAAAATGAGTCAACAGCTTGCTAAAGGAAACCCCAAAAAATACTAATGAAAATAACAGCTTTAAAATTAGACTAAACCAAATGGCAAAAAGAGGTCCAAAAAGTCAATGAGGAGAACAGTGTCTTAAAATGTAGGATAAGATAAATGGAAAATGAAGTCCAAAAGCTCACTGAAGCAAATAATTCTTTAAAAATTAGAATGGAGCAAATGGAAGCTAATGACTTTATAAGAAATCTAGAAATTATAAAACAAAACTAAATGAATGAAAAAAATAGAAGACAATATGAAGTATCTCAGTGGAAAAATAACTGATCTGGAAAATGGATCCAGGAGAGATAATTTAAAAATCACTGGACTACCTGAAAGCTGTGATCAAAAAAAAAAAAGAGCCTAGACATCATCTTTCAAGGAATTATCAAGGGCAACTGCCCTAATCTTGTAGAACCAGAGGGTAACAAAGAAATGAAAAGAATCCACTGGTCACCTTCATATCTCCAAAGGAAAACTCCTAGGAATATTGTAGCCAAATTCCAGAGTTCCTAGGTCAAGGAGAAAATGTTACAAACAGCCAGAAAAAAACAATTTGAATATTGTGGAAACACAATAAGGATAACACAGGACTTAACATCTCCTACACTAAGGGACTGGAGGGCTTGGAGGTCAAAGGAGCTAGAATTAAAACTAAGAATCTCCTACCCAGCAAAACTGAGTATACTACTTCAAGGGAAAAAATGGAACTTCAGTGAAATAGAGGACTTCCAAGTATTCTTATTGAAAAGACCAGAACTGAATAGAAAATTTGACTTTCAAATACGAGAATCAAGAGAAGCATGAAAAGTTAAACAGGAAAGAGAAACCATAAGAGACTTATTAAAATTGAACTCTTTACATTCCTACATGAAAAGTCGATATTTGTATTCTTGAGAACTTTCTTAGTATTAGGATAGTTGGAGGGACTACGTGTGTGTGTGTGTGTGTGTCTGTGTATGTGTATGTGTATGTGTAGAGAGAGAGAGAGAGAGAGAGAGAGAGAGATGGGGGGAGCTGAATATGAAGGGATGATATCTAAAAAAGAAAAGGGTTGAGAAGAATGTACTAGGAGAAAGAGAAAGGGAGAGGTGGAATGTAGTAAATTACCTCACGAAAAAAGGCAAGAAAAAGCTTTTACAATGGAGTGGAAGACGGGGAGTTAAGAAAGAATAAGTGAACTTTACTTTCATTGGATTTGGCTTCAGGAGGGAATAATACACATTCAGTTGGGTATGAAAGTGAATCTTACCCTACAGGAAATCAGGGAGGGAAGGGGATAAGAGAGGGGAGATAATAGAAGGGCAGCAGATTGGGAGAACGGGTAATTGGAAGCAAATACTTTTGTGGAGGGACAGGTCAAAAGAGAAAATTGAATAAATGGAAGTTGAGACAGGATAGAGGGAAATATAGTTAGTCTTTCACAACATCACTATTATGAAGGTGTTTTGCATGACCACACATGTATAACCTATATTGAATTGCTTGCCTTTTCAATGATGGGGTGGAGGTGAAGGGGAGAGGTAAGGGGAGGGAGGGAAAGAATATGGAACTCAAAGCTTTAAAAAATGAAGGTTAAAGGTTGTTTTCACTTGCAACTAGGAAATAAGATCTATAAGGATTGGGATATAGAAATCTGTCCGACCCTATAGGAAAATAGAAGAGAAGGGGATAAGGGACTAGGGATTATAGAAGAGAGGGAAGATTGGAGGAAAGAGCATTCAGAATACATGCTGTCCTGGGGTGTGGGTAGTAGAGAGATGGGGAGAAAATTTGAAATTCAAAATTTTGTGGGAATGAATGTTTAAAACTGAAAATAAATTTATATGGAAAAATATTGAAGGGGAAAGGATTGAATCCAAGATATCTCCAAAGATTCAGCCTGGATGACTATAGAGGATGGTGGTTCAGTAGCTATTGAATGAAGTCAGTGATTCATTTATGATGACTACCAATATCACTTGATTTTTTACAACTTCATGTGGCAGGGGCATTTAATTGATTCCTATCAGGAAGACTGGGAAATGCATAAAAGAAAAGTTTTCTCTTGTGTTATATCATACAATAAATTTGATAAAGAAGAAAAAAAACAATTCATGAGCAAGTCATTACCCCATTATGTCACTGGTCTTCTTTAAAAACAAAGGATGAACAAGTATAACTCAAATATTTCTGCAGAGCTTAGGGAATGGTGGAGGTGAACTTGTGACCAAGATAAAACCTGAAATAACCTGAAAGATCAAGCTCCCTCTTCCCTGCTCTCAGCTACTGTTCTGAGTCATGAGACCTACTATGGAAAGAATGACAACCTTGTTCTGAGGGAAAAACCATTTTCTTTCACCTGGCTCTGCCTAGCAGTTAGAAGACAAAAGTTCTAGTCTAGTTCTTGATCAGTCACTAACTATGAGCCTTCATTGACTCCTCTGTTAAGTGCGTAAGTTGGATGAGGGAATGTGTAAGGTCCTCTTCAGCTATAGTCTTCTATAACCCTATGACATGTAAGCCTATGAGACTTTGGTTCCATCAACTGCTATATGCGTGTGTGTATGTATATGTATGTATATACATATATATGTCTGTATGTGAGAGTATATATACTTATGTATGTATTATATATATATATATATATATATATATATATATGTTTTGGAATATTCCTTTAGAATTGACTACTTGAGACAAATCTTCAATTCCCTGGTGCGTAAAAAATTCTGCCTTAGACTCTTCATAGCTGTGTGATCCTGGACATGTTATTTAACCTCTCTGAGCCTCAGTTTCCTCCACTGCAAGATGAGGATAATAATGTCACCAACTTCATAAGGTTTTTGTGAGGATCAAATGAGATATTATGCAAAAAAGCTTTAGAAACCTTAAGGCGTGCTATACATGCTGGTAATAGTAGAAATTGTTATTATTATTCTGAATGGATATAGGCAGCACCAGAGTAGAGGTAGTTTGGACAATGATCCAATGGACTCTCTAAGGACAACTTGGGACAGGCTTTCTAAAGCCTGAAACATTTTCATTAAGGAACTGGAGAACTTAGGAAAGAGGTTCCCTCTAATTTTTATTTTTTTCTAAAACCTCTTTTTCAGGTTGGTCTCTTTACCGGATTAGTCTCAGGGTCCTTAATTTTAATTAGATAAATATAGAAACTTTGGAAAACTACCTACTAAGCCCCTAACCTACTAAGAGGTTATGGTTTCCATCAGTGCTTGGGACCCATACAGAACTATAATGTGCTTAGAGTCTTGAAGTATTGAAATGGCTCTGACCTGAAGAATCAAGGAGTTGTTCAAGGCTGGCTGTCATTAGTGTTGTCTTTTCCACTCTAAGTCTCACAAGTATCACCCATGCCGATATTTCCCATTGCTCTCTATATTTCCCACCTGAGTGCCCTGGGAGAAGAAAAAGTATCTGCCATGGTGGAGAGCAAAGCTGGGAACCGGGAAAGGCTGGACAAAGAAAGGAAACAAACGAACCAACAGCATAAGGGAATACTTTGACCTTCATCTTGCCTCAAGATAAATTGACTACAAGATTAAAACACCTTGATTCTGTGTGGAATAAAAGCTTGGAGGTAAAATAAAGAATAGCAGGAAGCTTCAGGTAGAATCTAAGCTCCTTGAAGGCAAGGATTGTTTCATTTTTGTCTTTGTATAACCAATGCCTAGCACAGCTTCTGGCATATAATTGATGAATGCTTAATAAAGGATTGTCGATACATTCAAGAGGGAGAAACAAACCATTCTTATCCATCTTCACTTGGTAGAAAGCAATAAGCAAAGGTTAGATATCAGAGGTGTATTTCTGTCAGAGGAGCCCTTTCATTTAAGTCTGCAGGTGACAGGATTTACATAATTTTGGGGGACTCTCACTTTCTCATTCAAGGGTATTTCTCCTTTGTTCTGCCCATTTTAATAAAGCATATTCCTGTAAGATTGTAATTTTGTGCTTGAAACACACCTAGATTTAGAGATAGAAGGAGCCGTAGAGGTCACTGAGTTCAGTCCCCTTGTTTTATAAATGAGAAAACTGAGGCATCAAGATTTTAAGTGACATGAGAATCAGAGAGCTAGTAGGTTTCTGAGGCTGGATTAGAGGTCTTCCCAATTTCTGATGCAGGTGCTATCTACCACACCTCACCAGCTCATTTTTCTGTGAGGGACCATACATAGAGTTTTCCAGGATTCCTCAGTGAGCAGAATGGTTTGTACACTGGACCTAGAATCTGGAAGCCCCTGAATTCAAATCCAGGCACAAGTTCTCTTAATATCTATTTGACCATGAGTTACACACTAAACCTGTATGCCTTAGTTTTCTCATCTAGAAAATTAGGATAATAATAACACCTGCCTTCAAGGGTGGTTCTGAGAAACAATGAAATAATATGTGTAAAGTACTTTGCAAATCTTCAAAGTGCTATATAAATACTGGCCCTCATGATCATAATGACTACAAATGAGATGTAAGTATCCTCAATACTTAGAGACAGTCTCTAATAAGAGAGTTTGACAAGTAAGGATACAAAAAGAATTTCAATAGGGGCTGGTAAGACTCTTTTACATAGGAACTTAATAATCTTTGCATTATTCCATGATATTCCTGACTAGTTAACAGGACTTTGAGTGTCTTGTCTCTTTTCCCCCCGTAGTTGTGATATATTTCATGATCCCGAGATCATGAAATGTCTTCTTTGTTGCTACTAGAACTTAACTCAGACTCAGCTAGTCTAGGTACCATGCATACAGGAACATAACACAATTTTAGATTTATTTTCCATTAATTCTTCTTCCTTCCATTTTCTGTATGTCTTTTAAAATATTTAAATTGACCTAGGAATTCCCTATGCAGTGATATGTCTTTTTAGATAGGTTTTAATTTCTATTTGGACCTTTAATATTTCATTCTTAAGAATGCCCCATCTCTTTTGGATTGACTTTCTTTGTAAAATATTAGACCTCAGGATCCTACCTATACTTTCCTTAATCACCTTGAAATTCACTTTCCAAATATACAAAGTGTCAACTATGCAGAGATTTCCTCTTCTTTTCTATAAAGAAATCAAAAAGAATCTGAATGTTCCTCTTATTTTCTATCATTTTTTTTCTTCAGTAATCAGTCCTTGTTATTTGGTCAGTCAGGTCTAGAAGTGTTTTTTTCTTTATTACTTCGTGTATATTTTGAAGAATTTAGCTATAATGAATATCTAACATTTATGTATAATTGCAATAATATCTAATATTCATGTAGCCCTTATTATGTGCCAACCATTAACTAAATTCTTTACAGTTATTATCTCATTTGATATAATAACTACCAATAATGCAAGTCAGTAATATATTAGCTTCTCAGCTTTTGGCAGAGAATTCCCCTATCAATGGTATATCACAGACCCATTCGAAATTTCTGTTATGTTCCCTGAATTCCTTGCCTATTACCTTCCTCTGTCTGAGTGGTCTGAAGTTGCAACCATCCAATAATATTGTTTCATTAAGCTGTCCAACATTCTCTCCTCCATCACCCTTTATGATCAATGACACGTTTTGTTTTGTTTAGTTTTGTTTTTGCCAGATGGATTACCAGAATTACAGGTTGACTCTAAATCTAGAGAAGCAAGAGTTTCCTCAAAAATGATTTTGTCCATTTAGGGGTTGAAATCACACACAGATCCCATCAGTGACATATTTTAATGACTGAACCAAGCCAAATTCTTTTTTTTAAAGATTTATTCATTTTTTTGGGTTTTTGCATTACAAACAACAGATTTCTCCCACTTCCTAAGAGATCTCTTGCAACAAAGTTAAGCAATTAAGTAAAACTAATAACATAGCAGCCTCCTAAATAACATTCACATCCTTCCACATTTTAATTATTTTAAAAAATTAACGAAAATATTTTTTTCTTTCCCTTCAGCACCCTACCACTTGGGGGGAAAAAGAGAAGGGAAAAACAAATTTCTTGTAATAAATATGCATAATCAACCAAGAACTCCCTCACTGGCTATATACATGCATGCATATATTGTGTTTATGTCTCATTCTGCACACTAAGTCTATTAACTTTCTGGAATGTCATCAGCTGTCTAGAATAACAAATATTCATGGTGCTGATCAGAGCTCTTACAACTTTGAAAGTTGTATGTTTTTGTTGTTGTCGAGTTGTTTCAGTCATGTCTGACTCTTTATGCCCCAATATTATGGTTTTCTTGGCCAAGACACCAGGTGGCTTGCCATTTCCTTTTTCAGCTTATTTTTTAGATAAGGAACTGAGGCAAACAGGGTTGTGACTTGCCCAGGGTCATGTAGCTAGAAAGTGTTTGAAGCCAGATTTGAACTCATGAAAATAAGTCTTCCTGAGTCCAAGCCAATCCATTGCACCACCTAGCTTCCCTATTTGTCTTGTCTTGTGTTTATACAAATTATTTTTCTAGTTACGCTTATTTCATTCTTCATCAGTCTATTAAAAAGTTTTAAATGTATCAATTTTTGTAATATTGATGCTGTGGTATAAATCATTTTTTTCTAGTTCTGCCTACTTCACTCTATACCAGTTCATATAAGAGTTTCCATGTCTCTTTGAAATTACCTATTTCCTCATTTCTTACAAAACAATAGCAGTTCATTACATTCCTACACCTCAGTTTATTCAGCCATTTTTTAACTGATGAACATCCCCTTAGTTTCCAGTTCTTTGTTACCTCAAGAAGAGTTGCTAAAAGTATTTTTATATGTGTAGGACAATAAATGTTTTTCTCTTTCTTTGATTTCTTTTAAGTATAGGCCTAACAGTGCAGTAGCGATATAAAAAAAAATGTTGCAACTTGCTACTAATTAGAGAAATGTAAATTAAAGTTATTCTGAGATTTCACTTCACACCCATCAGAAGGGGCAAAGATGACAAAAAAGGAAAATTATAAATGTTGGAGGGGCTGGAGGAAAACAGGCACATTTATGCACTGTTAGTAGACCTGTGAATGGGTACGACCATTCTGGAAAGCAATTTGGAATTACACACAAAAATGTTCCTTTATTCTAATAATTTTTCTTTGAATTTTAAATAGAAAACAGTACTTGTAAGGTGAATTCTTGACTCTGTTTTCCTCAGGTGAATTTGTGAATTCTCTTGTAATGATCAACATGAGAAATAACAGGAGGTCAAACTAACCAGTTGACCAGCTTTGGAAAAGGTAGGTTCTGATAAAGAAATTTTCGTGAAACCAATAGAATCTTTTCAGCTTTAGAAAAGCTAACAATATCCCAAATTTTATAAGGTGCTTTTTATGGACCATCACATTTAATTTTTACAAACCTATCATCTAGGAGTACAAATATTATTTTCTCTTCAGATAAGGAATCTAGGGCTCAGAAAGCTGAAGTGACTTACTCCTAGTTACACAGTAAAGTAATATCAGAGCCAGGATTAGACTTCCTTAAATCCAATGTTCTTTTGATCATACCACAACACTTCCTCCAAAACCCTATTTGAATTTAGTTAGACCTCATCTATAATCCATTCTCTAAAACAAAATCCCTTTGGAAGAATGGTACATAAATAGATAGATAAAAAGATGAGTAGACAGACAGATGAAAGAGAAGTTCATTGAAAATAATATTGATCATAGCATTAAGATTTTATACAAGTCAAATTATTGGAGGAAAAGGGGAGGAAATTATGAAGATATATTCTTGTTGCTCATGTTTCAGTCATGTCTGACTCATCATGAACCCATTTTGGGGTTTTCTTGGCAAAGATACTGAAGTGATTCTCCATTTCCTTCTCCACCTCGTTTTACAGATGAGGAAACTGTGGCAAACAGAGTTAAATGACTCGCCTAGGATTACATAGCCAGTAACTCACAAAGATCAATCTTCCTGGCTCCAGACCTTGCACTGTATCCACTGTGTTACCTAGCTGCCACGGTGAAGATATATAGCCTAAATGTAATACAATGTGGGAACCAAACTATTACTCAGCAAAAATGTATTAAGCACCAAATATTTGCCAAGCACATGCTACATGCTAGACATATGAAGACAAAAATGAAATAGTACCTGCTCTCAAGGCACTTACACTGAATCAGGGGATTTACAGATCTGATATATAAATTTCTTTATCTGAAATTCATTGGGCATAATTGAAGGAATTTAAATTTTTGTTTTTGCTTTAAATTTTGAGTATCAGTCTCCAGAAAATCTGACATTTCATATTTTAAGAATACTTCAAGGCATTTGCAGTTCCCCAGGAATGGGGAGCCTGCAGCCTTGAGTTCACATGTAGCCTTCTAGGTCCTGGGGTGTGGCCTTTTGACTGAACCCATGTTTTAAAGAAAAAATCCTTTTATTAAGAGGACTTGTTCTGTGAAATTTGAATTCAATCAAAGGGTCATACTTGAGGACCTAGAGAGCCACATGTGGCCGTGAGGCTGCAACTTCCCCAACCCTAGTAGGCCATGCTATGTTATACCTAGATTATGGATTAGATTATAAACCTCTTTGAAAGCAGATACTATTTATTCATATTATGCCACATCATCTCATATTGTTTTATAATATTATGTTATGTTTTGTTATGCTATATTAATTCACACATACGATACTTATGCTATATTATGCAAGTATGCGTATTGTCCTTTACACTAAATTCAGGGTTTCATAAATCTTTTATCAGTCTTTTATATCTGCCCTTTCCCCTATTTGAATAGTTAGCCATCCTGTCTTATTGCCTCCTCCTATCAATAGAAACTAGTCACAGATTTATTTCTTGCTATATTTCTAACAGTTATTTGTTTTTCTCCTTCTTAAAAAAATTTAGAAAGGAATTGAGATTCAGCAAACTGTGGAGTTGGGAAAGCAGCCTTCAAATTACAAGGGCAGAAGTTGAACCACACTGTATGTTGTTTTTATGAAAATACAAATTGTTAAGGACAATTTGCAAAATACAGATATATTTTAAATAGACATGTCCTAACATTGTAATCTTGAATTCTAGCAGTTACCCGTAGTTCAGTACTACTTTAACATTCAATTATATTAATGGTAAGTGATTTTCATAGTCAATAGTTTCCATATGCAATTCAATTCAAGGCAGCAAATATTTATTGAGTGTCTACAAGGTGCAAGACCCTGTGTTGGATATGGAAAATGGAATCCTCTGAGCTGGTGGCAGGAAAAGTTGTGTTTTTTTTCAATATTAAAAATGAATTCACACATAAAATTGATGTATAGCTAATTTCAAGAGACCCACACTAAAATGCTTCCTCAGTAATTTTTAATTTGTCTATACATAATGTTATAAGCTTATATTATCCAAGTTAGTCATTCTTAAAAAAAGATAGTCAAATAGAAGGTGCAGTTAGGGAGTGTCAGAGTTTAGCAGAAGGAGAACTGGCCTTATTGTCAGGAAGATTGGGTTTCATGTCCAGCCACTACCATATACTGACTTTGTGATTCTGACACGAGTTATTTAAACTTAAGACCATCAAGCTGCTGAGCCATTGCTTTGGCAGGAAGAGTTTTCTCATAAGGAGCAATCTATACCAAAAAAATTATAAGTCTGATTCAAAAAATAAAAATCAAATGGATTAACTGGGCTGAATGAGAGAGGTAAACTTTATATTTTTTTTAATAGGAGCCATTACATTTATTTCTGCTGAGGACAAAAATTCTTTTCTCCTTAATTTGAAGAGTCAGACACTCAATCAATTCACTCAAAGGTACTTCAAACTGTTATCTGTCCTGTCTCTTCTCCCTATCTGCTCTAGATCAGCTGTCCTAGGCTGGTGATCAGAGGATCCTAGGCTTGAGAGCTGAAATGAATTCCTTTGCTGGACATTAAGGATAAAGAAAGTCAAATTGTGGGATATTAGGACCTTAAAGATCATCTCATTCAAATCCCTCATTTTATAGATAATTAAAGCTTACAACCCAGACAGATGAAGTGCCTTTCTTGTTTTTTGTTTCTTTTTTTATTATGAACTTAGCAACTATTCACAAACATAAACATTTTAATATATGAAAAAAATCCAACCTGTGACTTTGCTCAAGTGTTGGACTGACTAATGGATACCAAAGAGGGAAAGAAAGGAAGGGGGAAGTCTTGATAAAGGGAGAAAGATTTGTTGGAAAAGTCAGAGAAAGTCTTCTCCTCTGTTGGATAATGAAGGCTAAAGGAGAGCTGTAGTGTTCATTAAATGCTTATTGGTTGATCACATGTATAAGGCAATAGTACCAGCCATCCCTGGCTCCTCCTCTAAAGAATCTAAATGCAATGGAGCTAATGCCAGTTGTGAATGGACATTTAGATACTTTTAAGCATCTTAAAGAAATTGAGGAATTGAAATATCCTTTCAAAGAATTTTGTATACAGTTATCTGATCCCACATGTATAACAGAAGGAAAAAGCCAAACCAGGGAATCTCATCTTCCAAAGGATAATGTAGAGGAATGAAGGAAAGAAGTGTTCAAGATCAATTTAATTCACTGAACAATCAACCCTGGAGATTAACAGGGGTTATTCTTACATGATCGTCTTGAATAACTCTCCGCTGATATTTGACAAGAATATAAGCCAGAGTGAAAGGGAAAATGTTCTTCAGAAATTGGGTTCCAAGACATTTTATGGAATTTGTTAATATTAGCTAATTTTGCCCAGGAATGGGATCCTTTTCAGTCACATAAAAAAGTATTTATTTTTCCTAGACAAAGAATTTCAAAATCTCTGAACTTCTCCAACAGTGTACCCTACCTATCGTTTTCATATGCTTCCTTAACCAGCAAATGATGTGGTAAAATTGTGGGTAGTGGCAGCATGAAGAACAGAACCGTTTTAATTTGTCCCATCTGGCATATTAGCATTAATAAAAGATGTTTAAAAAGAGATGCCTTGAAAGGCTTTCACCTACTGATTTAACAAGATAATAAGGAAAGCTTGCAATCTGCCACTAAATATAACTGATAAGAATAAGAGTGTGTAAGATGATGATCACAGAGATTAACCTTTGAGACACAGTTTTTAAAACCCCACTGATTACAACACATTAGTGCTAACACAAAAACAAGTTGTTCTTGGGTTTTAGCACAAATATAGTAGGCAAAATTCCATTTTCTGTCACTACCAGCTCTACGGAGTCCAGGTAACAGGACCAAAATTGAGACAACTCCCAGGGCAACCCTATCCATCTCACTGACCATAATGATTGCCACCCTCTATGGAATTAATTAACCTAGCCAAGATCTGCTGTATGGATTGAATTATTCTCCTTTCACTTTAGGTTCAGTACAATAGACTCTCAATAGCATGTGTATTCAGTACTTGGTATCAAATTTCCCTTGTATGCTATTTTCTTTGTGCCCACCTCTGTGGTACTACTTCATTAGTATTTTTTCCCATATACACTGGGTTTTTGGTGGGGCATAGGGAAGGTTTGACATAGACTAGCAGTCTCTCAATTAAAATGGGATTTGGGGATCATTTTCTTCTTAATTAGAAAATTTCCTGAGTGGTTTGTCTACATTTTTCCACAGTTCCACTGACTGATCATTTTGACCACAGTCACAATTCTGAGGACTGGCACTGCTAACTAGCCTGAGTAGAAAAATGAATGGCATAGAAAAGAGGTAGGCACAGACACAGAAAGAACCTATTTCTTGAGGTTACTCAGAACTGAGACATTGATTGGGAGAATTCACAGATTGTAAATTAGGAAGTTAAGGAACTCCACTGTGTGGGTATAGCTGTTTGCTCACCAAAAGCCCTGCTCCCACAGCCATGAATTTATAATCAGAGGAAACCCGTTCATCAGTAGATTATGCTGTAAACAAACACCTGGAAATATATGGAGAAAAGTGGTTGCACAAGATAACCACAGCTATTCTAAGTCTTAAGTAAAAGGGGGAAGGGGATTTTTTTAATTAATGCAAAATTTGACAGCATGTAAAAATCAGAGCAGAAGAAATACCATGATGCAAATTTAAGGTATCTCCAGGGCAACAAATTCGTTTGGTATCATGCATCAACAAGCACATAGGGAGTGTCCAGTGACTTAACAGTTTAACTTTTGCACATGTGGTATCCATTCCTCAAGGCAAACTTTGTGCTGCAAAGGTATAGCATCAACCTATATCAATCACAATGAATGTTTATATACATTGTGTGTAATCATCTCTACTATACATTGCAACTAATTTTTCGATTGAAAGCAACTGTGTATATTTTAAAAGTCAAATATAAAAAGTAGTGCAGATTGAAAATAATAAGGAGAATTCTGTGTGCAGAATGAGGATTGCATGTGGCCCATAGGAGGGAATGATAAACCCATGGTAACCATGGCATATTTTTATTTTTAGACAGCCCCAATTAATCAAAATCAGTTTTTGCAAAATTCATTTTTGTTTAGATTGAGGAATTCAGCTGCAAAATAACCCAGCATTAGATCCAGGACTAGGAGAATGGCTAATACTGTATTTAAATCACTGGCAATTCAGAGAAAATAAAAGGGCTCAGTCCCCATTTGGCCTCCATTTAAGTGAGTTGGGGGGCAGAGAAATAAAGGGTGGAGCAGGGGATTGAAATTTTTATTGTTGCTGTGAATAATCCAGACTTCTCATTTATGAAATTCATAATTGTTTTTCAGTACATTGGAAAATAACAACACTTTTTTTTCTTAGTTTCTCCTAAGAATCTTGGAACATGAACTGTTTTTAGTTCATTTGATACCGCATGTTGCAAAAACACAGGACAGACATATTGACTCAAGATCACCTCTCTTAGCCTGAATGATTCATTTTCATCTCACAAGTTCTTATTTTCTTCCCCACCCCTTCCCCCCAGATATCACTAATTCTTTCAAATAGTATGTTTAGATCACCTTCATTAAAAAGATGTATCTCTGCTTATTTTATAGACATATAATGTTTACTTAAGGATAATCGATTCCTTTTAGCAAAGGGAGATATCCCAGCAAATGTATACCTTTTTGTACATTGTGACATTAGTACCAAACATGAGATACTGCTGGAGGGAAAGAGGGCTAATCATCTGGAAAGGAAAGGACAGGAAAAGAATCTACCAACTGGAAGGTGAAAGAATACTCCAGGTTGCTTTGTATATCTGTCCTCACTAGCAAACTCTGTAGGCAACTGTGAATTCCCTTGTTGGGCATCTGGGATAAAAACACTTCTCCAGAGAATGGTGTACATCTTCTAGGTGATTTCTATATTGTAAATGAAGCTAAAAGGCAACATCATTATTTAATAAGTTAATTGTGTATATTTATCATGCTTACCGACAAAGATTAGTTAAGTAGGGGTAGATTTTAGTGCTAATGAAAACCAAAGGTTACATGGAATACTTAGCTTTATTTTGACCTCAGATCATCTTTCTGACCCAGACTGACTTTCGCAAGAAAACATATCACTGGTATTAAAGGGTCAAGGTTAAACACTGAATAAATATTGTGCCACTTCGTTGGCAGTACTTAAAATAGCCCAATCTTGTATCAGTAGTTTCACCTTTGCAAACAGAGGATGCTAATAATAAATGAAATGTATATAAAATTTTGAGGTTTGCAAAGCATTTTATATGCATTATCTAACTTGATACTTATAATAACTTTTTAAGCATTACATATCTATCTTATGTGTTTGTGTGTTCATCCTTCGTTGCCAAAGAAGACCATGTCATCAATGACATGACTTGTACTTGACTTTATTTTGAGTGAGGGCTATGTAGGTCACCAGACTCACTTCTTTTCCAGGGCCAACTGAATCCAGTGACCAGATGTTCATCAGAATGACTGGAGATGACCCAGGATGAGGCAATTGGGGTTAAGTGACTTGCCCAAGGTCACACAGCTAGTAAGTGTGAAGTGTCTGAGGTGCGATTTGAACTCAGGTCCTCCTGACTTCTGCACTTGTGCTCTATCCACTGTACCACCTACCTGCCCCTCTCCAAGTTTTTTCATCTCACTAAAGGACTATTGTAATAGTGTCTCTGTTTCTACTTTCTCTTTCTCCTTCTTGCCCCACTCCCCAAAAATCCAAATTATATGCATTTGATGGATAAGGAAACTTGAACTCATTGATATTAAGAGATTTAAACACCATCACAATCTGGTAATTGCCAAAGGTGAGATTAAAACTCCAATTTGGCCCCAGCAATCCTCACAGAATTTGGCACATAACAGGCACTTCATAAATGCTTCTTGATTAAATGATTGACTAGTTCTGGGTTCAATGTTCATTCTACTCTATTATATTGTCCTTTACAGATATTAGAGTGACATCTTCTTAACAATTGTTTAAAAATATGATTTATAAGAGAAAAATTAAGCTAAGGTAGCTCTCTAAACAGAAAGGCTGTAAGAAACACATTCAGAAAAGCCTTTTGCTAATATCTTATGACATTGGCTCTTGAGGGTGATGCAAGTGGGATATAATATCTGACAAGTTTTAATAAACTGAAAGGCTTCAAGTACTAGCCCAACAATCCATCTGAAGATCTACCTAAATTCAGAAAGCATTGGCCATCAGATGGTAGTTTGGGAGGAGTACAGTGATTCAGGGGAAAAGCAAAATTAAAAAAAAAAATCTAGAATTCTCATTGGGATAGGGAAGGTTGATGGAAATGAATCAGAATATCCCCTATTCTTATATTGTCTATAAATATGAATTTAAGTTCTAGTAGCTTTAGCATGCTTGTCATCTAATGACCAATTATCTGACATACTGTTGAAGGAATTAAACCATATCAATATGAATTATCTCCATATAAATTAACCAAAAGAAACAGACATAGAACTATAACACATATGTAATGCATAACTATAAAAGTAAATGAGTATAGCACTTATCCCTGTTCATATGCAATCATTCTTTAATACTTTTTAATTGTTAGTATACATGTATGTCTATATATTTGTTTCCTTGAATCCAGGAATGGATACCTAAACATGAAAGTTTGCTGAATTGGGAATTAAATATGCAAGAAGAGGAAATATCAGAAGGACAAAGGTACCTAAAACAGAACAGGTAAAGATAAATTATGTCCTCATATTTAATAAAATTATTTTTTAAAAATGAGAAGCTTGGGTGAAGCACTTTAATGAGCTTTTTCAATTTATGAAAAATCTCCAAAGGCTGCAAAATGGCTAATACATCACTAATTATTTTTTAAGAACTCTAGGATATCAGAGATTGGCTTTAAAAAAAAAGACATCATTCTTGATCAAAAAAATAAAATCATTTCTTTAAGGATTTTCAGCATAAAGGCAATAAAAAGGCTTCATATCATGCAATGAAAATTCCCTTACTCAAATGTTTTGAACTGTCTTAAGATATTGTTTACATTATTTTTATTATTATTACTATAAGTGTTAGTGATAAACTGCTTTGAAGAAAACATTGGATGAACTCCCACCATTGGTAATGTTCCTTTCAATTCAGTTAAATTCAGCCAATATACAGTCATTGTCTCATTCCTCATTTTCCTTCAAATATTTCTTTTTTTCTGATTATGGAAACCAATACAATTGACTTAAACAGGACTGAAACATTCAGTTTGGCCAATTATTACAGCTTGTTTAGAGATTATGTGGGGAAGGACCTTATATACAATGGAATAGCTAAAAACAGGTAACTGCATAAAGTCATGCCCCAGTCTACCTTTCCCTAAATCAGCTCTACCCCTTTCTCTTCTTTGAATCACAGAGCCCATGTTTTGGACCTAATTAAGCCTCCTGATGTTATCAAGTCCCTATCCTGAAACTTCTATTTGTCTGTATGTTGTATTGTCATTTAACCAAGGAAAGAGACATGGGTCTTAATATGGTCTCCCATTAGTTGTGTGATATTAGTTGTGTTTCTGTTTCTGGACAAAAGCCAAACCCTCTCTCTGCTTACTATATGCAATGTGTTTTTCAATGAATTGATATCCATAATTTCACTGTAAACCAAATTCGTACTAATATTAAAAAACAATCTACTCAAGCATGTTCCTTGGTACCATTAAACTTTAAATGGCTTTGAAATACACATACACACACACACACACACACACACACTCTCTCTCTTTCCCAAAATATGAAGCAATTATTGTGCTCTAATCACCCTGGGCTGTGTGTGATTACTGAGATATCGATAAATGTTAAACACATCAAACATTCAGTAACAATGTTTAAATTCCACTGATGCCTAGCTAAAGGAAAATAAGATGTACACATCTGGTTAGTTCCTTGAGTTATAAATCTACAATTAAAATTTAGCCAAGCTTTAGATACTTAACTGCTTAATTGACCATATAATTCCTGAACATTCTACAAGTATCGTGTTATGCAAAACACATGGATGTAGGTACACGGCTCAAGGATGACAAATCTTGGCTATAAAATTCTCCTGTACTTTTTAATCTGTCTTTTTTATTTAAATGCCTTGAAAGAAAGAAAGAAAAAACCTTATGAGGTACCCTTTGAACAGATACATATTCACTTAAAACCTTCCACATGGCTTTTTCTTTTGTAGCAGAGTATCTGAAAGCTGCCCTGATTAGAGTAAATGCATTGTATGGAATTCTCTTCAGGCTCAAATGAGATAACATGTGTAAACTGCTTTAAAAACTTCAAAGGACTCTATAGATGTCCATCATCATCACCGTCATCATCATCCTCATAAGTGTGGTGTAATAAACAGAGGGATTGACTTGAATGAGGACAATCTAAGTTCGAAATACTGCCTCTGGCACTTGCCAGATGTGTAAACATGGAAGCGAGGCTTAACCTGTCTGAGACATCCTTTTCTCATCTATAAAATGTGTTGTTATGAGGCTCAAAGGAGAGAAAATAATGTACAGGAAACCCTTCACAAAATTTAAAACAATTTTATGTGCGTTTATTATTCATAGCCACTTCCGTGTCTGACATCACAGGAAAGTAAGACATGTTCCATTTTGAAGGCAGAGAAAAGTGAGCAGGAAGATGCTTCTTGGGGTCTCGGAGGATCTGAATGTCTACAAAAGTACATCAGCTAGGTTCTACGTGCCTGAAAAGTCCTTGCTCGTATCATGAATAGAACTCTCAAGGACTTCATTTTTCTGAAAGGTAACATCAAGGGCCCTTCCTTATGTTCCGACCTTCCACCAAATGTTTCTGAGCTATAATTGCTATTTCAGTTAAAGAAAGCAGAAATTTTGCTGAAGTATGAGGCGAAGTGATACTTTAAAATGACAAACATCCTAGTCCTGTACTGGTTGACTGTAATAAGGGCTCAAGAAAAAAAAAATGCATTCCCACTGAGCAAGGGTTTTGACAGATCTAGGCCCTGTACCTTCCTTGGTGCCACCAAACCAAGTTCAGCTGAGCTTTGGAGAGTAGGGTGAATTTGCCCAGTCTTCAAACATCTTCTGTATTATCATGTCATGAACATCCTGAAACTTTTTTTTTTCTGGTAATTCACCATTACTCTTTGCTGCCTCTTTGATTCCCCTACCCCTCAGACTTATTCCTTCTTGTTTTATGCAGAACAGATTGCTTATCCAAAAACTCCCCCCAAACCTATTTCCAGTTAAAAGGATTTCATATTTAACATTTATTCCACGTTGAAAAAAAAACATTTATTAATGGCCTATTCAACTCAGACCGATTATCAACTGTCATCATCTGTCAAAAAACATCAAAAATGAAATGATCTTAATATAAACATTATCATATAAATAAAGATCAGTGATCTCCTCTAAATCTTTCATTCAACATTAGTTTGTTGCTTATCTATTATCAAAGCAAATTATCACAGAATTTTAGAGTTGAAAATTAGATACCTACCTTTCCAGCCGCAGTAGTGAGGGAACTTCTACAAATGAGCAGGAGATTTGGAATCCAAGCACGTGGATTCAACCCCAGCTCTCTTAGGCTTGGCTGAGTAACTTAACCTCTCTGGGCTTCATTTCTTCATCTGTAAGATAAATTGACCAGGAGAACTCTAATGTGCCTTACAGCTCTAAATCCTGTGATCACATGAGTGCTATCCACACCTAGGAAATGTTGGTTAAGTCACCTCCCTTCTTATCTATTGACTCTTTGAATGACTGGCAAGGATGGAGTGTAGTGGAATTAGAATTTCCTTATCCCTAGAATCAACACCTTTGTTAATGAAGTCTTAGATTGCATTAACTGTTTTTGCATGTCATATCAAACTGTGGATTCAAATAGAATTGCAGTTCACTAAAACCACACAATCTTTTTCAGACAAATTGCTATCTAACATGAATTCCCCATAATATGATTACACCTTAATTGGGAGACTGAAGATTTAAGTTTTAGTTGCAGCTCTGTCACTAATGATGTAGAGCTGGGTGACCTTTAAGTGAATCGTCTTGTACTTCTGGACTTCAATTTTCCCTTGCATAAAATGAAAAAAATAAGAAGAGGTACCAAATTGACAGCCTGTCAGCCAAAATGCCAGAGTATGGCCCAAATCATATTGAAATATAATTGGGAAATGTTCAACAAAATAAGTGAGCACCTACGTGGTGCAATGGATAGAACTCCAGGTCTGGAATAAGGAGGACTCATCTTCAAATATGGCATTAGATACTTACTACCTGTGGGACCTTGGGCAAGTCACTTACCCCTGTTTCTCCATCTATAAAGTGAGTTGAGGAAGAGAATGGAAAACCACTCCACTATCTTTACCAAGAAAACTCCAAATGGGATCACAAAGCGTCTGACAGAACACAAAAGAACCTAGCCAAAATAAATAAAAATACAATGTTACATGGTTTTGTGGTTTTCTAAAATCAATATGTAACCTGCAAGGACAGATTTGTTTCTATTTCAGTTTTCCACCATGGTAGGTAAGAATACTTATTGTGATTTTATATACCTGGTACTATATTGTGGGAGATCCAAAGAACATAGCCCTTGCCCTCAATACCTTCAATCACCTTTTAATTGAGTATTATATTAATAAATATAGAAATTATAAAAGGAAATAATTATATCTTCAAAGGATGGCAAAAATTTGAACTAAAAAGAGATAGTCTAAAAATAAATTTTATGTCTGTTTCCAGTGCCCTAAAATCCCTAACTAACCCCACCTAACATAGCATTCATGCACACTTAAGGACTATCTCATTCACTGTATTGCATCTCTATGAAACACATAGAAAAGCCATATTTTAATGTTCAATTTTCCTTTGCTATACAGAGCTTGAAAAGAGGTCATCCTTGAGTCAAGAGCAGACCCAAGGGCAGCGCAATGCCTTCTGACTTCCAGACAATGCATTTTTCCCTACCAGCTCCTCCTCTGATGACACTTTTTTTCATTTAGGCCTAACCTGCCATCTTTCTCTAATAACCTTTCATTTGAACAGTCAATCATTGCAAACTCAGCATCCTTTAAAAATTCTCCTTAACAACCTCATTCCCTCCTACTGAACAATACAATTACGAGAGGCAGGTGAAGACAATGGGATAAAATCATTGCATAAGAACCAGCAGTAACAGTTTTCAATGCACTTATCAGCTCACCCAACACAGCAAACTCTCAAATGTGGGATAGAAAAATGTTCCAAAGAAGGAACCTTCATTCCCCAAGATTGTGCAAGCATTTAATTTTTTAATGCTACAAAATAGTCTTGATGATCTGTGTTTTTTTTTCTTTTTCTCCCATAAGGTTCTACTTTAAGACCTCCATATGCTCAGTTTTAATAATTTGCTTCCCTGAACCAGGAACCATTCCAAATATGAGTTATGGAAATATTGAGCTTCTTATAAAAAAATAAAAAGAAATTGCTGAAACCCAGGTACAAATCTGTAAGACACATAGTAACATAGCTTTGGGGAAGATTGTGCATGAAAAATTGCACTTAAAATCACTTCTTCTGAGGCAATTTAACTCATTTCACCACAAGTGAAAATTGCTGTGACAAATGTGTCACTATGGAGGTCAAATGGTAATTTGCACGTGCGAAGCTCTCAGTGGGAATTGTCATGTGATCCCAGCAATCACCAGCATTCGCACTAGAAGTCTTTCTAGAAGAGATGAGGGTCACATGCACTATTTGAAGGATCAAGCAGCTTGAGTCATATGCTTTCCTGGGAGCAGAGATTGAAAGGTGTAAGGAAGAGATACGATCAAGATGTTTGGAGTGAGAAAAATACAGTAATTGTAAGTACTTATACGAAGGATATCTGGAGAGAAGTGTCATCAGATAGCAGCACAGAAAACGAAAATAAAACTAACTTACAAGAATTTGTTGACAGAATGCATTTCACCTATGATAGATATTGGAGAATTTTTGCACCACCTTCTGATTAACTGAAAAGGAAAGAAGAGATCAGCAAGGACAGTTGTGAGGGTGTTGTTTATTTGTACAAATCCATGGAGTAGATCTGAATTGCCTGCTCACAACAGATTTTATGGACACATGAATTAAGGAATGATCATAGTTTTCTGAAATGTCTAGGAGTTACAAATAGATCTCTCCTCCTTAAAGCAGATTTTTCATGTTATGCATAGTTGAATACAGTTTGTAGAGTCACTAAAAAAAATCACTTCTGATTTTAAAGTATTGTTGCTGGTCTCACCCCAGAGTCATTTGTCAACATATGTAGGAGAATAAACGGGTACCTTCCCATTTGGGGGAAGTGGGAGAGTGTATAATTTGGTACCAGGACAGTTAGATGGTGCAGTGGATAGTGCCCTGGGACTGAAGTAGGAAGACGTGAGTTCAAATCTGGCCTCAGATATTTGTGACTTTGGTCAAATAACTTAGCCTTGTTTGCCTCAGTTGCTTCATGTATATAATGAAGGAGAGAAGGACACAGCAAACCTTTTACTCCAGTATCTCTGCCAAAAAAACAAAACAAAACAAAACCCAGATGGGATCATGAAGAGTCAGTTACACCTGAGAATACTGAAAAACAACAAATAATTTGGCATCAAACTTGAGAACTTTATCCTATTTGAAACATTTTAGAAAATCCAAGATTTCTCTACTTCACAACAGTATATCTGCTTGTCACGTCCCTCACAATACCCTCTTCTTGCCTTCAGGCTTTCGTCAAGCTTCGATTCATCCATTCATCCATTTATATATTCTAGGCACTGTACTAAGCTTCTGTTCACACTTTATCTTCTAAGAGGACCGGTGACCTCATGGGGTGATGCCTTGACTTGTGCATGAGTTGGATTTGAGGAAGGTGGAGCACTACAAGGTCATCGGACTCTGTCTCCCAGAGTCATCCAAGTCCAGCAGCAAGACAAAAGTCTAGATGACTGACAATGACGCAGGATGCCGTAAATGACTTCGGTGTCTTCGATGTCTGACCAAGCTCTGAGTTCTCCACAGCACCTGCTTCTGCCTCCTTCATGGCTGTTAGGATAAATTGTTCTCATCTGTCCATTCTCTTGGGGGAAATCTTCACATGCTTGAAGTAGACACTACCCAACACACTGAAAGGTTTGAGGCCTGCAGGTTACCTTCAACGTGGTTTAAACTGCATTGGATAGTCAAAGAATGGTAAAAAAGAAATGAATGAATGGATAGATAGATAGATAGATAGATAGATAGATAGATAGATAGATAGATAGATAGGCACAGAAAAAAATCCCTGCCCTTAAGGAGTTCACAGGCTAATAGAGTAGAGACCATGCTAACATCTCTGTACCTGTGAATTACATAGAGTAAATTGAAGGTAATCATTTATAGAAAAGGCATTATCTTTAATGGAGACTTATCAGTGAAAAGTGGCAC
The DNA here is from genome assembly GCA_023548195.1 of Bettongia penicillata ogilbyi. Lineage (NCBI taxonomy): Eukaryota > Metazoa > Chordata > Mammalia > Diprotodontia > Potoroidae > Bettongia > Bettongia penicillata. The sequence goes on along the minus strand of JAJHZJ010000322.1, from coordinate 3,139,299 downwards.
CTGACCTTCCTGTTCTCCACCATGTTCCAAATACATGAGGTGGCATGATAGTATATCAGAAAGTTTGGCACTGGCATTTGTGTAGAAAACAGTCATGGATTTTTAATTAAATGTTTCAATTTTCATCCCAAGTATTCAGCATGGTATTGCTACAACCTAAGTTATATTCTAGATACAAAAAGAATCATATTTGCTTCAGGTGGCATTTAACCTAGAGTTATTTAAAAGAGGGAAGATTTGTCTAACCCATGAATATTTACTCTATATAGAGGGAAGTAAATGGATAAATCTAGTTACCCAATTAATACAAACTGACCTATATAGTTATCTGAAAAAAGATAAGAGAGAAGCCATTATTTAAGATAAATCTGGCAAGGATATTCCATTCTCACATCAGGGCCATGCTTATATGATGAAAATGGCGACACCACCTAAATTGATTTGCATATTGGATGTTATTCTAATGAAATTATAAAGAAGAATCTTGACAGTACTCTAGCAAACATTAATAAAATACATTTACAGGGACAAAAGATCTAGAATATCAAGGGAAACATGAAAACAGTAAGGAAGAAGTTGAAATTCATCAATAGTTTAAATTACATTTGTAAATAATAATTATCAAAACTACATGGTACTGCTTTTAAAATAGAGAAGTACTTTTGTGGAAATGACAATACTAGAATAAGAAGTAATTATATTCAATAATTTTAATAATTAATAATTTAATAATAAGCCTCCCCCAAAATTACCAGAAATAAACTCTCTTCTTGATAAGAATTGTTTGAAAAATGGAAAACTGTCTGGCAGGAGTTTGCTCTATGCCAATGTCCTATTCCATATACCACAATGAACTTAGAATGGATACATGACCTCAATATTAAAAATCATACCACAAAATATAATTAGGAGAGAAACAGATCAGGTACCTCTCAGAGCTATAGAAAATGGGCAAATTATTTAGTCCATGAGGGATAGACAGAGCAGATCACAAACGATCAAATAGATCATTTTAATTATATAAAATTGTGTTTGCCATTTTGTTTTTGCACGAATGGTATTAATATAATTAGAACAAAAAAGTAGGCAGTTGACTGGGGAAAAAAATCTTTGTATCAGGTACCTCTGACCAGGGACTGATAGTCAAGATATTGTCAACAGAAATATCTAAGATCTAAACACCAATAATAGTTAAAATAATTGAAAATTATTTTTAAAACCACATAAAAGAATGTCCAATATCACTACTAATATGAGAAATATAAATCAAAATAATTCTGAGTTTTCACTTTATACCCATAAAACTGTCAAATATGACAAAAGATGGAAATAACAAATGTTGGAGGTGTTGTGAAAAAAGGGAACACTATGCATTGTTAGTGAGATTAGGAAATGAACCAAACATTCTGGGGAGCAATCTGGAATTTTGCTAGGAAAGTAACTGAAATGTCCATACCTTTTGACCCAGATATCTCACTGCTAGGCATATACTCTGAGGAGGTTCATGATTAAAAAAAAGAAGAAGAATATTTATAGCAGCATTTTCTGTGACAGGCAGGAATTGAAAGTGAACAAAGGATAATCATTGATTGGGGGATGACTGAACAAGTTACAGTATACAAATATAATTTAATATTACTAGGATGTAAAAAAGAATGAATATGTTTAAAACAGATTTATATAAACTGATGCAAAGGGAAGTAATCAGAAAGAAGAAAACAATGTGTACAATGACAACAATGATGTAAATGGAGACAAGAAAATCATTAAAAATTAAATGCTATAGCCAAGGCTAGCTCCAAAGAAGAGGCAAAAGAAGATGCTTTCTTTTCTTTGTGTAGGAGGGAGACTATAGGTATATAACACTTTATATGAAGAAAACTTTTTGAAAGTTTTGGTTTGTTTTGCTCAAATACTCCTTTTTTTCTTCTTTTATTCTTCATTATGGTGATGATTCTCTGAGAAATGGAAGAGGTAGAATATATTAGAAAATGTAGGTAATATAAAAAAGAAGTTATCAATAAAAAGTGTATTTAGAAAAGAATACATTTGGATGATCTGGTGAAGATGAGATGAAAACATTAACATTGAACCTAATAGATGTGGGCATTTCTTGTTTGCAAAGACCAGGGCAAAATTGCTTAGATGTTAGTATTAGTTACATATACATATAAATATATATATATATATATATACATACATACATATATATGTTGTATGGTTGGTGAGCAATTGAAAGTTAACTTAAGCTACAGAAACTAAAAGCAGAAAAACAGTACGACTTTAAACTTTGATGAGAAAGAGATTATAAGTTCCCTAAAGACAGAGATTTCAACCTTCTTTTTTTTTTTTACTTACAGAGAGATAGGCCTCAGAGATGGAAGACCTGGGTTCACATCTTGACTTTTACATATACTAGCTATATGACCGTGGAAAAGTCACTTAAACTTAAATTGTTGCAAATGACTCTCTAAGAATATGAATTACAGAGGAGTAACTGATTTACACTGAAGGGCAGGAACACCTCTCTAGTATTTCCCTAAACCAACAAAAGTTCAGGTTCAATAAATTTTTAAAAAAGTTCTCGATGGTACACAGAGTAGATGATAAGTAAGTGGTCAATAATGAATTAAGTAACAATAATGATTAAATATTAATCAATGATAATAACTAACTAAATGATAAATAACTGCTGAATGGTAGTCCAATGACAATAAAAGTAGAGGAGAATTTCTAGTATGTTGGGTGGATGATTTGTATAAAATAGACAAGAATCCAAAACAAGAAGGTGTGAAAATTTTCCAGTCTAAACTAGTAGAAGTAGTCCTCTCATTAGAGAGTATGCAAATTTTACAAAATAACTTCAACAGTTCTCTTTGAAAAAATTCTAAAACCTAGTCCAAAATCAATTTCAAATATAAAAAATAAGTGAATTAGGTAATAAATATTTTAAGCCGAGGGTTTGCTGTTGATGTTGTTTTTAAGCTTGTGTTTGTTGCACGCTCCTGAGAAAGAACGGGAAGGTCTCTGGTGAACTGGGCACAACACTGTTGAAAAATTTATGGAATAGCACTGACAGGAATTGGGCATGTACGTAGGACAGTGGATAGAGTGCTGGATCTGAAGTCAAAAAGACTCATCTTCCTGAGTTCAAATCTAGCCCTTACTAGCTGTGTGATACTGGACAAACCACATAATATTGTTTGCTTCCGTTCCCTCATCCATAAATTGTACTGGAGAAAGAAATGGCAAACCACTCCAGTATATTTGCCAAGAAAACCCCAAATGGGGTCATGAAAAGTTGGACGTGACTGAACAGCGATGAAAACATGAAGAGCAAGGAGATAGTATGATATAAAGGAAAAAGCAATTCTAGAGTGAGAGGTTGTATGAGAAGGTCAAATCCCTCTCTGATGTTTATCATCTGTTTAGATTATGTAACTTCTCAGGATGCTGTGGTCTATAAAATGGGGGAGGAGAGAAGGATTGAGTTAGGCTAGATGGACTCAGAGTCTGCTCAAGGTCGACATCTTAGATTTTCACTGAAGAGTTCTGACTCAGTGGTCAATATGGACATAGATCTCTTGGTTTCATCTTTAAAGATGATCCGAGTTATTTTTTTCTGGTCAAAAGATTTGACACCAGCTCAATCAGCAAGCATTTACTGAGTGCCTACTATGTACCAGATACTATCCTAAGTACTAGAGATACAGAGATATAAATGAAATGGACTCTGCCCTAAAAGAACTTAGGCTCTTTAATAGAAGACCACATGAACACATTTAAGTATATACAAATAAGATGTAGCCAGTATTGGAGAGCAATTGAAGACTCAAAGTGGTTGGCTTTGCTATCACGTTGGGGCTTACCCTCTTTCAAGTTGTTTTTGTTAGCATTAGGGGACACTGCAACCTGCCTCCCTCTTCCTTGCTGTGCTATTGAAACACTGCAAGAAGACCCTTTGAGACAACCATCTGCTCTCCAATTAAACTAGCAAGAATTTTCCTTTCAATAATTTATTGTGGGCGTCTTTTTGTTTCCAAGTTACTGTTGGGAGAATTTCATGAATTAATTGGAAAAATGAACTAAACAAAGACTTAGTTTCACTTGAAAGATGGAAAACTTCAAGAAGTAAGGTAGAACCACATGGCACACCATGCTTTACCCTAAGAATAAATCTTTGTTTTGCTGAACCTGAGAATCTATCCATGTTCCAACCAAAATTTATGAACTGCAGTGGTTATAACAACACATAATCTTGATACAAGGTTTACTAATAAATTGGGCTGCTTTATAATCGTCCGTGAAATTGCAAGCACTTGACCCTGATTTATTTTGTGGGCTGGCCTTTTCTCCCTATACATGCTAAAGTGGATTCCCCCCACCAAATCCAGATGTTTTAACATTTCAAAGAAGATGGAATGCAAACTTGAGACTGAGACTGCTTTTATTTTATTTTATTTATTTATTTTGAAATAAGAACAAAGAAAAGCTTTGCTCAAACTAGAGAAAAAATATAAAACTCTTTGACTAGAAGCAGCCATTTTGAAAAAAAATAGAGAGGGTGGGTGGAAGAGAAAGCTTTGGTTTCAATTTTCTGGAAGTAGGGGAAAAAGATCATGTAAAAAAACATAAAATAGATTATCTGAAATCAAAAAGAATTGGAGTCTAGATTTTGAAAAAGTACTCAATGATTCTGAGTCTTACATAAATTCCTTCTTTTCTAGACTATCTGGGAAGTGTACCATTTTCCTGAATAAGAATGGTTTAAGTTTGCTTAGATTTTAAGTTAAGACAAGTTCTCTCTCTCCCTCTCTCTCTCCCTCTCTCTCTCTTTCTCTCTCTCCCCCTCTTTCTCTCATTTCTCCTTCTCTCTCTCTTTCTCTCTCTCTCTCCCCTTTCTCTCTCCTCTCTCTTTCTCTCTCTCCCCCTCTTTCTCTCGTTTCTCCTTCTCTCTCTCTTTCTCTCTCCTCTCTCTCTTTGTTTCTTTCTCCTTCTCTCTCTGTCTCTCTCTTTCTCTCTCCTCTCTCTCTCTCTCTCTCTCTCTCTCTCTCTCTCTCCCCCCTTTCTCTCTCCTCTCTCTTTCTCTCTCTTTCCCCCTCTTTCTCTCATTTCTCCTTCTCTCTCTCTTTCTCTCTCCTCTCTCTCTTTGTTTCTCTCTCCTTCTCTCTCTGTCTCTCTATTTCTCTCTCCTCTCTTTCTCTCTCTCCTCTCTCCCTTTCTCTCTCTCTCTCTTTCTCTCTCTCTCTCTCTCTCTCTCTCTCTCTCTCTCTCTCTCTCTCTCTCTCTCTCTCTCTCTCCCTCCCTCCCTCTCTCTCTCTCTCTCTCTCTGACACACACACACACACACACACAACATCTCTCTTGGAACAAGTGTTCTTCGGTATGTTTCTTTGATTGGCACTTTTGATAGCACCAGGAATTTACAATAACCTGGGAATTGGGAATTGAGTGGCTCCCAAGAGTCAGCTCCGAGGTGAGATAGTCAAGAGGAAGGCTATTCTGTTGTGATCTTATCCAGTCAGCTGGAGGAAAGCAACCACTTATTCCTCACCAGGAGCAGACTACTAGGTAACTGTTCCAAATGGATGAGGAGCGGGGGAAGGGGAGGGAACAGAGAGATAAGATAGAAATGTATGGACCATGCTGATAAGGCTAGTGACAATAATAAGAAAGGCTGACAGCCTGATGTGGAAACACAAGGCAGCCTTAAGCCTGAGTGATTGTGATCCTTTCCTTTAATAATGGCCCAGTGTAATCTATAACGTTACTTGACTAAACCATTGCATTAGAAACTTCATGTTTCACATTACATACTTGCCTCTCCCCCACCTTTTCTCTCCCCAAAAAGTCAAGCTTTGGTAACTAATTCAGATAAACACTTAGATAGGAAAAGGGATTGGCCGTGCTTTTCTGATAGCACTTGTATAGCATCAGTTTATAATCACTCCTTTCTACTGACACCGTGCTTCCTGGGGGCCTCAAGAGTTTCACATAATAAGCCACCAGAACTCTTAAGAAATGAAGTCAGGGTTTGGGGGGAAAAGACTTTCTCATTGCTATAGAATCACTATTTATTCAATTACCTTGAGAAGCAATCGCCTTCAGAGGGGGTAGTTTATGATGGTTTCATGTAAAATGCAATGTTGAAATAGAAGAGGAAAGATTTGCTTTTATATAGTGCCTTTCATATTCAAACTATGATACAGTATATTAGGAAGGTCTAATGTATTATTCCTGCATTAAGTGAGTAGACAAACACAAGAGCTATTACATGCTCAGCAATAATTCATAGGCTTTAGACCGTAGGATCTATATTATTAAGAGGGAGAAGCTCAGTAAATCCACCTTTCTTTCTGAACCTACCAAGGGAATGTGAAGTAGAGGGTGGACCCACTACAAAATCTTTAGCTTGGAGTTTGGACATCTCAGGACAAAATTGGACTGACTGACAATCTCCATCTTTTTGGAAAACTCTTGCAAGGTTCTTTCCAAGGACTGTACCTATTCATTATACTGACATCTGAAATTTGCTTTGCTTTTATTTCAAGAATTGACCAAACAAATCCAAAGCAGGGGAATTACTCCCTTACTCAGCCTGGCACTGAGCTCTTTCTTTTCTGAAATCAAGTATCTGAACCAAGGGTTCAGCATGAGTTTCCTTTAGAGACAAAATGCACTTGTAGTCACTGATATTTGTCATGACAATAGCAAATAAGGTAAAAAGGGATCAGTTTTTAGGGGGAAGAGATGTTAGATGAAGAATAAATACTCCCAGACATGATTTTTTGTATCATCTGTGAAGCCATTTCCAAACTATGGAAAGAGAATATGTTCTCCTCTTTTACGCTGATAGTAAAAGCAAATATTTATCAGACAAGGCTGTCCAGGAATGAAAGAGTATCCACATATAATCTGTTTTTGCTGCACTGTCTGCTGCTCAGTTTTATAAACAGCTGCTAGCCAAATGTAATTCGAACCCAAACCCAATCACTCTATGCCTGTTTGATGGAGGAAAGGGAATATTTTGTTTAAATATGTCAAATAAAATGTTAAAAGTCACTTCGATTTTTTGGGTTGGTTTTCTTTTTAGTTGCTTTCCTTTTTTTCTTGGCAATATGGAACATCTTTTTGAAAAAAGCCCTATGGAAACATGTAGCAAGATGAGGGTTGTATTGTTATAAAAGACTAGCACAAAGCTTTGTCACAGAGACATTCGAGTGTTTCCAATCGTGAGTAGGTGGCACAAACATGAATCCTACTGAGAAATAATGAGATGTGTGTACATATGAACCTCCTGTGTATCTTTTGGAAAACATATCCCCAAGAGAAAATGACATAAAACAACTTGCAATTAAACTTCATTTGATGCCAGATGAGAAACAAATGTTTTGGAAAACGTAATTTTTAATACAATAATAATTTGCTTTCCATGTGCAGACCAGAAGCTCTGACACAGTACCATGTCCTTAGCCAGCATATATTTCCAAAGGAAGTTCAGCTGAAGCTGAGAATTTAATTGTGGCATATACATGTATAGGAATATATATGTATATATATATGCATATATATTTACTTACTAAGATATTCAAGTAATAAACATTGATTATTCTAGCTTTGTATGCACTGTAATGTTTAGGGGACAGAAAGGCAATTATGGTATTATAAATGCTTTTTTAAGAAAAGGATATCATATAATCATAAAAAAATACTGCTTCCTATACAAAATCTGCTTTTTAAAACAGATACACATATGTTTTTTTCAATCTAAAATGTTTAAGTATCCCATAAACCATTTCACATCTCCAGAAATGTTCTTTTGGGTTTATGATCATTTTAGAATGTATATACGCACACACATTCATATGTACATGTATACACAAAATTTCTTATATAATGTATTTTCAGGGAACACATGACACAGTACTGCATAAAAGCTTCATTCTATATATTAGAGGGAAAAAGCAATTATTTTCTCCTTGTTGACAAAGGGAATTTGTACCATGGAAGAGCAAATTATAAAGGATTAAACTTGAGACTAATACATATGCATACATATATACATTATGCAATACATTGCATACTTACATTACACATATATGCTGCACATACATAAGAATTACATGTGTGTATGCATGCAAGTTTTTGTGTAGACCTATGATTTCTTCCATGCAGGGAACATTCAGTGCACAAACTCCCTCCAGTGATATGGCTATTCTAGTCTTTTCCAATTCATAATTACAGAAAGGGCTTCTGGCCCTGAGAGGTTAAATACTTTGCTCCAGGACCCACAGCTAGTGGGACATGTTTGAGATATGTCAAACCCAGTTCTTCTAATTCTAAGGTTCCACAGAATACATCACAGCACCCTGCTATCTATCAACATACATTGGTTTACAACATATTTGTGAATCTCAGAGAATGAAAAATACTCCCTTAGGTCTGCTCACCTTCAGGCAATTCCAGTAAACATGTTTCAAATCCATTCTACTTGCCAAGCTGTCCATAAAAGTATATCCATACATGGGGGTTATTAGGTCTGCAAGTCTTTTCTAGTGGAAAATAAGCTTTGGGAACGTGTTGAACGTAGACCTAATAACAGTCGCTGTCCAAGGCTCAGCATGGAGATCAGAGATGAAACTACAGGTTCATCACCAGAATTGGTCACTAAGGAATGACTTTTTCTTCCAACTAGAGAAATTCCTCAACATCACCTTCTAAGGTATGAGGATCACTCTCTGTGTCATTAGAGACCATTCAAACTAGAGGCAATCATTAATTTGCTTTAGTATAAAAAGGAGGGAAGAAAGTGACAGGTATTTATTAAATAGCAACGTCAGGCAGTTTGCTAAGATTGTTTATAAATGTCATCTCATTTAGTAGTGTATACATAAAGAAGTATGTATAAAATCAGCCTTTAGCAGGTAGGACAGTCTTAGGGTTGAGGAAACTTGAGTTTAAGTCCCACTTCTGACACATACTGTCTGTGTGACTGTGGGCAAGTCAATTTCTCAGCTCCCCAGCAGCCTTCTAAGACTGGAAATTACCAAGTCATTATGCTGCATTGGCAGAGAGAGTTTTAGGTATTTAGTAAAACAGTTAAATCAAAAGTCTGCTCAATTGCATCCACACACATCCACACATGCACATCCCCACACACACCTTTTAACAGGTAATCAATCAATAAAATTAGCAAGTATTTCTTAAATATCTATTATCTGCCAGGTACAAGTACAAAGAGTAAAACAATTTTTACGCACAATGAGCTCCCAGCACAGCTCCCTCACAATAGAGAACTGGGTTCTGAGTTAACCAAGATTAGACGTAGGATCCCTTCCCTGATTCTTACTGACTGTGTGATTCAGCCAGCTAGCTAACCTCTTAGTTCTCTAGGTAACTAATTGAAGAGAAGGTGAGAAACTGCATTGGTAGATGGATTTTCCTCCGAAAGAGTTCTCCAAAACAGTAAATCCATATACGCAATCCAGAATACTAAATTAGAAAGTGACAGAGAGACAGACAGACAGACACACACACACACACACACACACACACATACACACACACAGTGGCAGAGAGACAGAGACAGAAAGAGAAAAGACAGAGATAAACACCAAAACAGAGAGATGGAAGGAGAGGGAGAGGGGGAAGAGAAGATAGAGAGGCATGGTTTTCCCTTGGGGGATCACAGTGGGCCCAGAGGCAGGATTCCATTGATGGAGTATCCTACCAGCAAAGAAAAAAAATGTACTCTTCTAATGCAGGTCATCAAATTCTTTGCAATTTATAATCTTAGAGATCATCTAGGTCACTAATAGATAAAAGGATTTGTCCAGGGTCATGAAGCGAGGATATGTCCTGTTGGGGAAGGACTCAACCGGGTCATATTAACAGCAATTTAATCTCTCTATCCATTTCATTACATTGCCTCTCACTGAAGGAATCGATTACGAGAATAAGGAGGTGATCGATTAACCCCATTCTGCTATGTTCAGAGTATCTCTGGAATATTTTATTCCATCCTGGGTTATCATCAGTTAAGAAGGATATTGATAAGCTGGAAAGCATCAAGATGAGGGTGAACAGGGTGGTGCAGGGCCCCTAATTCATGCCATATGAGGATGTGTTGAAGGACCATGATTGCCCTAGAGATGAAATGGGGGAGTGGTGGAAAGGAGGCATGTTCAAGCTGCCTTTTAAGTGCTTATGCTGAAAACAGTGCCTGGCACATAAAAAGCGCTTAATAAATGTTTCTTAATTGACTGACTGAAATCTGGTCATGTGGAATCCAGATTACATTTATTCTGCTTGGCCTCAGAGGACAGAGCTATGAACAATGAATGAAGTTGTGGGAGGTAGTGGCATCCCTTCCTCAGAGGTTTTTAAGACTCAAAGCCCACTTGTTGGAGTGAGGATGCTTTCTAGAGTCTCAAATGGCTGCTGAGGTCCTTTCCTATGCTTAATTTCTGTCACTTCCTGATTCCCTTAATATATTAGTTTAAAAATACATTATTTTGTGAACTAATTATTCTCAACTTAGATTAAGAATAACTTGAGGGTATGATGAAGCTTTGTGCGGTACTGCTGTGGTTGATTGATCTATTTCAGTAGTCTGAATGGTAAAATTTTGAACAATGCCTGGTTTGAATCTAAGCTGATGGACTGCTTTTGTCTGAATGAACTACTATGGACATGTAAATTGATCGAAATAACCAGCTAGTTACTTAAGAAGATTTTCAATTTTTACTGTATAGATACAAATGTATCTAAAAATCAACTTTCATTCATTTAACATCTATAGAATACCAATTATTTTGCTAGGTGTTGTGGGTAATAAAAAAGAGTTATATAATATGGTCTTTAACTTTACAAAGAGTACAGGTGAAGTGGACCTTTAAAGATGCACAGTCCTTAGTAAGGTAGAAATGAGGTAAGAGCATTTCAGGTGGAGATAGAAGCCAACACAAAGTCACAAGGAACAGTTGAGAACCATAAGTAATCCTTTTTGGCAGAAAAGTAAGGAACTTGAGTAGACACAGCAAAAGCTAAGACGAGAAAGTACTTTGATGTTAGAGCACTGAGGTATTCAGAGATTGTACTAAAGATCAAGACATCACTGAAGATTTCTGAACAAGTGAATGAGCTTATCCAAGCCTTTAGGAGAGGAATATAAAAATAATAACTATAATAAGGAAAGTTAAATGGGTAGAGGGGGAGACTGAAGGTAGGGAAATTAATTACCAAACTATTAGAATAATCCTGATGAAGGATAGTAGAGGCCTGTTGGTACTACAGTAGGAATGGACAGAAAGGAAATTGCATGAGAGATATTGTGGAATTTGATTTGACAGAATTTGAAGATGATATGGATTATCAAAGGAGTGATTGAATGAATAAAGTATTTTTAAGGGCTGATTATGGCAAACTATTGTGGCAAGTTCTAGGCATGCACATAGAAAAATATAGTCTCATTGAACCCACCTTCTAGGAGAACATAGACATGGAAGATTTCAGCTATAGGTTAGATGGAAAAGTCCCACAGTCTCTACAGTGCAGGGGTAAAGCAGATGCTAATAACTCTTATTTCATGTCATTTTCACTGATTTAATCATATCAGTTTCTGATTTGAATCTTTTGTCAGTGCCTTCTGTTCTGGGTCTTCAATAGCTGTAGCTGTAGCACCTTCAGGAGCAGGTTCTAGATTACATCTGGGTTGCCTCCCAGAATGATGGCTATGGAAAATGAGCACTGCTATTCCAAAGGTTTTTGGGTCCAGGTTCTGGGCGACTTCAATCAAAGTTGAGGGGAGATGGGGATCAAACTGGGATTGAGGTGCTGATTAGGTCTGCCTGGCCCATGCCGCCTCTTCTCTTCCTCAAGGTGCCTTGCTGCTTTGGCTCACTTGCCAGCCCTATGAGTGGCAGTTAGTATATATGGGTCCACAGGATCCTCATCCTCAGATGGATATGAGGACTAGGCTGGAAGTAGGCCTGGGTTTCTGGGAAATGTTCCATGTCACTTTCACCCAAATCCCTGTTGGAGGCATCTGGTCAGAAGTTCTTGCTGATGGTGATAAGAAAAGTTCTTTCTCCTCAGTTATTGTTCTCTCCAATGATAGCTGTGAGGTTTGCATAGGAAGTTAAGTCTGATGGTTTGTAGGACATGGCTGTTCCCAAGGTTCTTGGCTTCAGTTTACTGACTTGTCTCCATCAAGGGCTAAAGACACATGATGATTATGGTTTTACTTAGCTGGCACGTGCTGCCCCCTGTCTCACCCTATCCTGCTGCTTCAGCTAGGCTGGCAGCAAGAGTAGCAACTGTTTGGCATTTGGTGGGGATGGCCAGGAGAAATTTTAGTGCTGTAGGCAAGTACATTTTCCTCGGCAGTATACTTCCCAGGGATGTACACATAGATAAAGAGGTTGACTCACGCAAGTTAGCTGACTGCGTTTGGGAGACTTTAAAGTAGAGTGTGAGAGAGAGGGGGTATCAAGACTGCCTGCCACACTGAAAGTCTACAGAGCCGTTGTGTTGATTTTATTGTTACCTATCTATGAAACCTCGACGAAATATCGACCAACCAACGGAGGCTTCCCAGATGATAGATGATGACTGTAACTGCAAAGGCAGGGCCAGAAGAATGGCGGTATTTGGGGGGCAGAGGTGCTGTTCCAGATCTCCTGCACTTATTGATCTATGATGGCAGTTGGCCAAAAACTGTAGTGGATATTAACAAAGAAGGTGGGCCTTCTTCTCCAAAATAATACAACTAAATCTTTAAAGGAATAAGACACCTAGAGGTCCCAACAGTTTTGAGAATGGTAAATCAGAGAATAGAGGTGGCATTCACAGAAATCGAAAAGGCAAGTAGAAAAGGGAGTTTTAGGAGAAAGAAATGGTTTTGGATTTGTAGACATATGAACTACCATTAAAAAAAAAGTGAAGTTAAGATGCCCAGCAGCCAATTGTCAGTGAGGGAAATGGAGACAGATGCAAGTCATCCATATATATATATATATAGTAGCTGAAGACATAAGAGTAGACTAGATAGCCCAAAGAGAAAGGATAATTTTAGGTCATAAGAAAAATTCTTTCATTTAACAATGTCCTCCATAGGTGTCTGAATTACCTATATCCTACAAAAAAGAATATATTTTATGCTCTGTTTTAAGAGATGATTGAACGGCTAATTGACTTAAATGGATTTTTCTTTCATTCTTCACAGATTCTCATTTAATGCGGGAAAATATAAAACAAAAACATCTAAGAACTAGGGTTGTGATTCCAAAGGTTATAATATGCAACATATGTAAGCACAAACTACTTTTAAACTCTGACATTAAAGAATTTAGAGTATTTTTAAATAGTCAACTTTAAAGCACCATGGATGCTATATGGAAATTTTTGTACGGAAAGAGATGAGATGGTGGAAGTCGTTTCTGCAATGCATCATTTGACAGGAAGTTAAGCTATCAGAATTAAGCCTCATAGGTATCAATCTTACATCCATACATGGTGTATGTCCTAGTTACTGCACAGATATGAAAGGCCCATTAGGGTGTCTTATCAGCTGTATATTGGTGTAATTAAAGAGTCTGATAGCATTAACCTGAGCTGTGAAAGTCTCCAGACAATGCCTTGTTATCAGTCATCTAACCCTTGAGTTTAAACAGTGACAATCAGAAGACTTTCTCCTCTACTTACCGGAGGACAGGGGATCTTATTTTTATTGCAACTAGTGGGTTTCTTAAGGCATGTGATTTAAGCTATTCATTTCACTTTTCTCTTTAAAAAAAATTTTCCCTGGAACTCCAATTCTCATGAAATGTTTCCCTAGGTTTCTTTTGGTCAAAATGTGAGAATGTTATCCCATGCAATTAAGCACAGACTCTGTCTGACTTGCTTCAGTTCAGAGCAAATACTGTTGTGTGGATAATTGTGTATTTGTCAAAAGTTGATCCCCTTGATTTCCTAATTCATAAACCTCATCCCATAGGAGTTTTCACTCCTATTTATTTCTACGTGTAGCACTTTTTCAAACAACAGGTTTTGAGAGGGATGATTGAGACGCATTTTGTAAATGGCATCCCTCATTAGATTGTGAATCCTTTTTTTCTTCCCCATTAGTACTCAAATGACAGTTTCTAGACCAACCCAGTGGCTACTCCTACCTTTATGATGATTGACTGATTCAAATTTCAAATTCTCACTCCAGGAATAATGTATGAAGACTTGCCTAGATCAGGATTTACTCCAATAATACAATGACCCATCCATTAATCAAACCACTGTCCACACTTCATAAAGTGAATACCTAATGTCTCATTCATTTTGAACTGATAACATGGACTAAAAAACTGTCAACTTTAATGTGAAAAGGCAAAGGAAATTCCCACACTCCACCATGAAACCCTGACCTGAGGGGATCTGTTCTAATGTTCACAGGAAGCTATAAATTGCAGAACACATTTTGCCCTGTTGACTCATAATTTGTGAAAGGATAATATCAATCCCTCTCTGCCCTGTTCCCCTTCTCAAAGATCTTAAATCTGCATAAGGCATCTAAAAGTCCTTAAATGGAAAGGGTTTTTTTCTTGCCATGACACAAAGGCACAATGCATGATGGGCTACTGAAAAGGGACATACTGGTACCATGGATTGGAGAAGTTAAATTCATAACAAGAAAGCTATAATGACTACCTAAAAGGAAGTTTGGTATAGTAATACTTTTAGAAAAATCCTAGTCCTGATTTCTTACCTGCCAGGTCCAGTAGGTTTTCTATAGTACTCATTGTACTTGACCTCAGTAGATTGTGATGCTGTCATTTATCACCTCTTCCCTGATGACTCTTTCTTTCTTTTAGCTTTTGTGACATATAATTCTCTTGATTTCCCTCCTGCCTTCTTGAGTACAGCTCAGTCTCCTTTGCTGAGTCATCGCCTTCCTCCTGTCCACTAAGTCTGGGCATTCCCCAAGGCAATATAGTAGCTGTCTTGGTGATCTCATCTGTTCTCATGGGCTCAATGCCCATTTCTCTGAAGATGACTCCAAAATCTGTAGCCCCAATATCTCTTCTAACTCCACTCTGACAATAACTATTATAATCTGCGTATCTCCACTTACACAACTCTTGTAGACATCTCAAAGTTAATCAAAAATGGAATTCATCCATCTCTCCTCCAAATTTCCTTGTTTCTTTTAAGTTTAGCATCATCCTTTCAGTCACCCAGAATTGCCACCATGGAGTTACCACTCATTCAACAAGCATTTCAGTATCTATTATGTGTGAGTCACTACATGAGGCACTAGAGATACAAAGACAAAAAATAAAACAGTCCTTTCTCTAGAGAAAGTCAGATTCTTTCAGAAAAAAAAAATGTTACATATCTATGTATGTGTATGTATCTTACAATAGAGATGGACATATATTACATATGTACACACTTGCATTTATGCATGTATATATAATATATATGTTCATGTGTATACATACACGTCTGTATATATACATACATGTATTGTGTGTGGAGAGGGAGAGAAAGAGATTGAGAGATGGAGATTTTTTTCTTCCTGTCAAGGAACATGTTCAGTCCTTTCAGTCATGTTCAACTCTTCATTACCTCATTTGGGGTTTTCTTGGCAGAGATACAGGAGTGGTTTGTCATTTCCTTCTTCAGCTCATTTTGCAGATGAGAAATTGAGGCAAACAGGGTTAAACTCCTTGCTCAGGGTCACAGAGCTACTAAGTGTATGCATAGGTACAAATATGGCACATATTATATTTACATGACTATAAAATCTAAACAAAGGAAACTCAGTAATTTGCAGGTCAACAGTAATGAGGGGAATTAGGGAAGATCCTATATAGAAGATCCAATATAGAAGGTGGTATTTGAGTTTAGTCTTAAAGGAGGCTTTGAATTTCAAGAGAAGTGAAGAGGCATGGCATTTTAGGCATGGAGGCTGCCTATGGGAGGGTTGAAAGGCAGAAGTTGGTGCCCCAAGTTTGGAAACAGCACTTTATGGGAGGGGAACATTATTTTAGCTAGTTTGGCCAAAACACAGAGTATACGAGGTATGATGTGAAATAAGTCTGGAAAGGTTGGAGCAAGATGGTGAAGGGCTTTATATGATAAATAATAATAGTAATAAGAACAATAGCCAACCTCTGCCAAGAAACCCCCATACAAGGTCACAAAGAGTCAGGTACAACTGGGCACAATTGTTTTTATAGGGGCAGCTATGTGGCAAAATGCATAGAGTGCCAGGCCTGGAGTTAGGAAGACCCAAGTTCAAATCTGACCTCAGACACTTACTAGCTGGGTAACCCTAGATAATTCCTTTAACCCCATTTGCCTCATTTTCCTCATCTGTAAAATGAACTAGAGAAAGAAATGGCAAAGCATTCCAGTATTTTGGGAAACAAAACCCCAAATGGTGTCACAAAGAGTCAGCCAACTGAAAAGGGATAAACAAGACTCTAGGTCCAGCACTCTATCTCCTACACCACCTAGTTACCATGATGAGTGGAGAGAAGGAATCAATTATGAGATATGCTGCAGAGAAAAATTCAGTAAGACTCGAGAACTTAGTGGATAGGGGCAGGGGTATGACTCAAGATTCGGAACCTGAGTTGCTGCAAGGAGGAAGAAGGAAAGGGGAAAGCCTTAATTAAGCTTAGGTAGTATTGTGTAGTAGGCACTTTGCTAACTACTTTTATATTATATATAAAATAATAAATAATAATAAAATAAAATAATATTATATTTTATAACTATATTTATAAATATCTCATTTGATTCTCACAATAACCCTGGGAGGCAGGTGCTATTATCATCCCTATTTTATAGGTAAGGAAACTGAGGTAGCAGAGGTTAAAGAAATAGGAATGTTAGGAAGAGGGATATATGGTTTTGGTGGGAGGATATAATGAATTCCATTTCAGATATGTTGACTTTAAAAGGCCTATAACATAGCCATGTGGAGAAATTCAGAAGGTATTATGGGACCATAATTCAGGAGAAAAACTAGAGAAGGGAAGGGAAGGCAAGGCAAGGGAAAGGAAGAACGTTGACTGCCCAACTGGCAGTCCATAGTATTCACATGTTGTCATTTGTCTTTTGTTCTTAAAGAGGACCATGACACCAGGAAGGTGATGCCATGATTTGCAAGTGAATTGGATTTAAGTAAGAGAGGGCTGTTCAAAGTCACCAATCTCACTTTCTCCTTCTGACTCATCTGGCTTCAGTGGCCAGATATAAATTAGGACTACTAGGTGACCCTGAGAGTAGTCAGACAGGTAGGAGGAGAACAAAGGGAAAGCATTATGATGAAATTTTTAGAAATAATTTCAAAGATAACTGGATTTAGCCATTTCAAGGTCATTGGTAACCTTGGAGAGAGCACTTTGAGTTCAGTAATGAGGTCAAGTCATATTGGAATAGTAAGTGAGAGAAGTAGAGTCAATGAGAGAGTCAGACGGTTAACTAGAGAAGGAAGAAAAATGATCCTAGCATAGAAACATAGAAACAAACCCCATCCCAACAAATTATGTTTTAATGGGTGGCAGGGTGGGAGGAGAAGGGGAGAGATTTGGTCCAGAACAGAACTATGAGTGGGGGTATAGGGGAGTAGATCAGCATACCTTATACAGGAACAATGACAGTTCATTTGATTAGGTTGTTGTGTTCATCCTTTGTTGCCAAAGAAAACCATGCCAATGATGACATGACTTACACTTGACTTTGTTTTGAGTGAGAGAGGGCTGTGCAAGGTCACCAACATCACTTCTCCTCCCCAGGCATCTGAATCCACTGACCAGATATTCTTCAGGATGACTGGCGATGACCCAGGATGCCCTGGGAGACTTTGGCCCCTTTAGGGGATTAGTTTAGTGGTTCTAAAAAGGGAGCAGGCAACTTGCAAGTGAGAAGTTACTAGAGGTCAAGGTACAGTTCTGAGGTATTAAACTTACTCTCTCTGTCTCCAGAAGACCACATTTCTGGAATCACTAAAAGGTATGTATGCGACACCTAGGTCTTAAGAGCATTCATTGATTCAATTTCCTTAAATAAAGTTTGGAGTGGGGTGGGGTTGGGTAAGGGAAAGGTAGGAAGATAGCCAAACCATTTCCTATAGAAATATATCTATTTTACCTACTTTGTCCTAATAGTAAAGGTAATGGTTTAAAATCATCCTTAAAATTGGCTACACTTGGACAGCACAGGCATAACCAACCAATCTGCGAATATGTAGTTTCCACACATGAGCTATAACCTACCTGAAGGTCAAGTGAGTGCCATTCATTCTGTCTGAGATACAGACTTCATTATACATTTTCCATTTTTTTGCAGAAGGTCCATATTCAGTAGTAATGTTATAATGCACGACCATGATCCTCTTTCGCTATTTCATCTTATTTGGTGCAGACATGGAAACGAGAGGGAGAGGAATTTCCGACCCTTATTATTGCAATCACCAAGATCATTTAGTACTCTGAATTTACCACACAAGTAAGAGTTTTGTCAGGCAGTCTATAATCCAGTTTACTGAGAAATGATCTGTAAATTAATTTCACTTCTTATAGGATAATTTTTTAGTCAATCTGGTCAGGGTCAGAGGCTAAATTCCTTCACTTCTCTTCTTGGTCGTACTAAACTATGCATAGTGTGGTGTTTATACTGTGTATTTCTGTTTTGCTAGACACTGAGCCATTTTTTTTTCACTCTGGAAAAAAAATGCACAACTTTCATAGCCAAGGTTTGAATGGCCATTAAAATATTCACGTGAAGTGCTGATTCCAAAAGTTTTGAAAATTTCAGTTTGAAGGATCCATATTCTCTAAAGCTTAAGGCACTTTGTACCTCACACATTCTGAGACTCAGTCATTCAAGCTAATTACTGGCTGCTGCTGGCTGGCTGCCATACTCTGTGTACTGTCTCACCCCCAGCTGGGTATGGTCAAAGGAACCACAATATGTCCTCTACCCCCAGGCCCCACACCCGTCTACCACTCTCCAGTAAAACTATGAACAGCAGCACGAACTGCCTGAACTTCTTAAAATCATCCAAAGTAAGGCTCTGGATTCTATTGGGGTTTGCCCTGTTTTTTTTTTTTTTCAATTTAGCTGTGGAGGAAAATACTTTGTTGTAAAGGTTTGCAAACTCTGCTGTCTTCTCTGGGACAGGATAGTGTTAAATGATTCCGTTTTCTTCGCTGCTTTCTTCTCTTTCTTCCAGCAGATGTGGCAAATAATTGTGATCTGAAGAAACAGAAATAATGACAGGAATGGCATTTTAAAGATCTATGGAAAAATTTCAGCAGCCCTCAACTTCTATACCTAAAAATCTGTTTTGATTTAACTCAGTTATAAAGGAGATGATAGCAAAGCAGAAACGAAAATCTCAGGCATAAACTGCAACAGCCATGTGCAATGTGGTTTTCTTTCCTTACATTATAGAGCAAGTTTTATTTCACTGTGAATCAAAAGAAAGGTCATATTTAAGTTGTCTCACCAAAAGAAATTATCCAATGAACATGTAATTGTAACTCAAATAATATAAACTATATAAATGATAAGCTAAAAAGCAAGATGGAAGAATGGGTCCATTGGCCCTGTGATGTCTATATTAGGCAACATGAATATTTCAGGAAGAGGTGATAAATGAGGCTTATTACTAAAAAATAATATAATGTCTGTTCAATAAACATTTTGTTATATCATTGTAAACATGAAGATTTTCAGCTTATGAAAGTCAGTATTAATGATGCCATCTATGTAGGAATCCTGAGGTATTTGAGATGGATATGTGTTTTACACAAGTTGTGTCGATACAAGACCAAGCAAATATTTGGGGAAGGAATAGGATGAGCCAGTGTATATGGACATGGAAAAAAACAACTTACTGAGATGTATATCATTATCCTGCTTTACCCTGTCCCCACCAGTGTTTGTCCCTTTTATTTAAAGAATGAATGTCTAGAAAACATAAGTAATCATTGAAAAACAATACAACGGAAGAAAAACAGTATTGCCAAAGCAATACAATAGATGCATGCCATTTCATTTCATTTTGGAACTAATGTGTTTGTTATTTTTACATAGGTCCTGTTTTTCTTAAAAATCATGGGAATGTAATGCCATTCCCCAGAGGCAAAAGTGGCATCTCTTCTCAGAAGGGAAAGAAGACAGTTCTTTTTTCTGAATAATATGCCAATCTTGTGCCAAATGGAAACTATGATTCATGCTTGATGAGGAGTGGTATTTTTTTTTAAATCTTGGTTGTTGTGTTCTGCACTCTAGCTCTTCAGTCAGAGAAGCAGAAGCAACTAAGGATACTGTCATGAGGATTAAAGATGAAGGAATGTCCATGAGCAAGGGGCAAGGACTGTGAAGATGATAATGGCTGGACTTTTGAACCCTGTATAAGGACTTTTGTGCCTTCTCCTACAGGAGGAGTTAGTTCTAGGATGCTACACAATCTTGTGCCATAATTTATTTTACTTATTTTATTTCTTCCCCAATCTATAAGTCCTTTCTTATTTATTTTCTAACATACACAAAAATTATTTTTTTGGTGTATATGGGCCTTTGTCTTTATCACTGACCTCCATGGGATGTATGCTTAGAAGTAGAATATCGGTTAGAAAGAATATGAGCACTTTAGTTAATTTCTTTGTATAATTTCATATGGTCAGGTGATCATAACAATTCAGAGCTCCACCAAGAATGCATTAGTGCATGCATCTTTCCACAATCCCTCCAAAATTGACTATTCCTATATTTTGTCATCTTTGCTAATGTATTGGTTCTGAGGAAATAGTCTCAAAATAGTTTTGATTTGGATTTCTCTTATTATCAATGATAGGAACATTTTCTCATATGCTCGGTAATTGTGATTCTTCTTGTGAAATATTCATTCTTTGTATCCTTCAACCACTTATCTATTGTACAATGTATTTCAGTTTTCCATATATGTCAATTGTGTATAAATCTTGGAAATCAGTGCTTTGTTGAAAATATTGAATACCAAAGTGTTTTCCAGTTGACTCCTCCTCTTCTCATGCTAGTTCCGTTGTTTTTGTGCATAAGCTTTTCAATATCAGATAATCAAAAATTATTGTTTACTTAAGAACATATCTCCTTGAGCAATTTTGAACCATGCCTAAAGGGCTGTAAAACTGTCTGTATACTTTGATTCAGCAATACCATTTCTAGCTCAGTATCCCAAAGAGATCACAAAAAAGGGAAAAGATCCACATGTACAAAAGTATATGTATCGGCTCTTCTTGTGATGGCAAAGAATTGGAAATTGAGGGAATGCCCATCAACTGGGGAATGGCTAAACAAGCTGTGGTATGGGAATACAATGGAATGCTGTTGTGCTATGAGAAATGATGAGCATGCAGATTTCACAAAAACCTGGAAAGACTTATATGAACTAATGCTCAGTGAAGTGAACAGAACCAGGAGAACGTTGTACATAGTAACAGAAACATTCTGCAGTGACTAACTTTGATAGATTTAGCTTTTCACATCAATACAATGATCTGAGACAATTCCAAAAGACACATGATGTAAAATGCCATTCACATTCAGAGAAAGAACACTGGAGTCTGACGCAGATCAAAGCAATAGCATTTTCTCTCTTTTTATTGTCTTTTTTTGTCATTGCTTTTTTTCATTTTTGTTCTGATTCTTCTTTCGCAACATGACTAATGTAGAAATATGTTTATATGATTTTACATGTATAACCTATATCAAATTATTTTCCATCTTGGAGAGATGGAAGGGAAAAAGAGAAGGAGAAATAATTGCAACTCAAAATCTTATAAAAGTGAATGTTGAAAATTATCTTTATGTGTAATTGGAAAAACTAAAACACTATTAAGATGAGGGAGGAGAATATATCTCCTACCGATAGCTATAAAAGATATATAGTATATTTCTCTTCAATTACTTATAATATGATTCTTAATATTCGGATCATATATCTGTTTGGGATTTATTATTGAATGTCATATGAAGTGTTGTACTAGAATAATTTCTTCCATACCGTCTTCCAGGTTTCCTAGAAGTTATTATCAAACAGGGAGTTCTTTCATAAGCAATTTATGTTTTCAGGTTTATCAAAAACTAGGGTATTGAATGCAGTTTGTTTTTTATTCATCCTTGTCTATTCTGTTCAATTTATCTTATTTGGCTAGCACCAAATTGTTCGTGACAGCTGCTTTAAAATGTAGCTTGAAGCCTAGAAGTGCTATTCCCCTTCTACTTTTTTCTCATTATTTTGCTTAATATTCTAGATCTTATGTTCATTTTGTCTATTTGGATAAAATATAACTTTGGCAGTTTGCTATAGCACTACCCATAGATTAACCTTAATAGTACTGAAATTTTTATTTCAATTACATGATCCAGTTATGAGTATTGAGCATTTTTCCAGCTATTCAAGTTAGTATGTTTTTAATGTACTAAGGGAAATTTTTCAATTGTATTTATAGAGCTATTGAATGTGCTTTGGTGGATTGACTCCCAGATTTCTTTTGCATTGCTTAGTTATTTAGAATTAACTCATTCTTAACAACAATTTGAACATGAACTGGCAGTCAGATTCAAAGCAAACTAAGAGATCTCTTTTCAGAATCTTATATTCCTTATTTACTAATGAGTATGTTACATAGGAATTCAAGTAAAAAGTCCATGTCCAAAGACAAAATATGAAAGTTGTTAAAGCAAAATATGTATCATCCTAAAGTCTAATTATGTAGTACTGGGACTATTTCTATTTCATTAATTTCTATTCAAGTGCAATGTTTTGCCAACTCATCTCTGAGTGATTCTCATCTAAAATGTCTCTCCATTAATTCATCAAAGCAGACCATTGTCACAGGACTGTGTACATACATCGGCACACCAGAGTAGAGCCCCTAAGGATCACTAACATGTAATTGTGTAACATCCTGTCAACATGAATCCTTTTGTCTCATGCCCAATTTGCCATATTTTAAACATTTCAACTCTGAAGCAAGTTTATGGAAGCAAAAATAGCTCTCACTGGCCTTGAAATAAGAGCTTGTCAACATTTTGTTTGCAAATGTCGCTTAAAAAGATCAGTTCAACACTCTTTTATTTTCTTAAATCACTCACATGAACACATCTATACTGATGAATTGATTGAATACCTACTGTAAATCTGTGAAAGTCAGAGTAATAAGGTCTTTTTAGACCTTGTTGTCTAAAGATGTTATACATCTCTAGTCTCTTGCACAATACATTGGGGATAGTGGGCACTTAAATGATCACTGAATGAAACTGAATTATCTGTGTGTATATATATGTTATATATAATTTATTCATTACTAATATCTTACATATGAATTTGTGTGTGACTATGTATAAATGTTCACATATATTTCTAAATATTTTCAATTAAACTAGAGAAATCTGAATTTTTCTTACATATAGTATAAGCCAAGAAATAACCAGTTAGGAAGCCCTAGGGTCAAATCCAGCCTCTGTCCCATACTGACTCTGCGACCTTAGGCAAATCAACTAAATTAGTACCCCATGCAATTCTCTAAGATTCTAAATTACATCAGTAAATTAAACTTCACCATCAAGAGTTCTGTACACCAATACACTCTCAGATGTGAGCCACACAAAGATTTTCATTCTAAAGCCAAACAAGAGTAAATTTTCTAAGTCACTTTTCAACCCTTTATTATTTACTATGATGCATAACTATACTTTTATTTCAATATTGAATATTAAAATAGAAACTTTGGGAACTTTCTCTCTTGAGGATTATTCTATGTATTTTGATACTAGCTCTAATTTATAATATATATAATTTATTTGCCCCTTGATCAACAATTTTTTTTTAAATACAGTTATTTTCAACTAAAAATATTTTCTCTCCCTCAAGCCATACTTTCCTTCCTACCAGGGAGAAAAAGAAAAAAAGAGAGAGAAAACTTTGTAACAAATATATGCAGTCAAGCTAAACCTTTCCTGAACTTTGGGTCAAGGATTTCTGGATATGACTCTTCTTCTTCACTTAGTTATCCTACGCCTTGGAGAGCATAAATCCTGTCTAGCAAGGACCCTGCTTTTTAAAATTTTCCAGATAAATAACACATGCTGAAGCATCTTTGTTGCCCCATCCCTTGAAGGAGTCATGGCCACTTCCAAATTATGATGAGGCTCCAGAGGAGAAATGAAGGGGAAAGGAATAGGCATTTATTAAACACCTAGTCTATGTCAGGTGCTGTGCTAAGTGCTTTATAAACATTATCTCATTTGATCCTTATAATAACCCTGTAAGGTAGATTAGAGCACTTCCCACACTTCCTTAAAATACAGGGAGTAATCCACTGGAGATGAAGAGTACATGAACAAATTGATTAAAAAAAAAAAAGATGTTCTAATGTTCCTTCAGAACATGTCACAAATCCCAACTTCTTCTTAGTGGCCACAATCCTCAAGTGGAAATGATTGCTTTAGACCAACCATATCAACATAGTTTTTTTTTTTTCCATGACATGTAAATCATAAGTTTTTTTTTTATTGAAAAATGACTAATACACAAGGAAAAGTTATAGAATCCACTGGAAGTTGAAAACTGTATACATTTTCCCTTTAGAGTATTAAACATCATTCCATCAGTAGCCGAAATGGTTAAGAACCTTTCAAAAAATTTTAATGTAAAATATTTTGGTGCCTTAGTAATATCTTATGCCGTTTATCCTTCTTGTATCAAGGAGACAGCACATGACTAATTTAAGGTAAAATATGAGCAAAAATGCTACATATACATTTGCTCATTGTATTAGGCACTACTTTCACTTGTGAGCATTTGTAGACATTGTTTCACGATGCATATATTACTAAGAGAATTATTTGTGGCATTAAAGAAAAGTACCATTTACCAACAGAATCGTTTTCCTCACTTGCATATTTTTCTCTAGACTATAGACAGATCTCTGTGAAAACTGTATGGTTCCTTTGGCAGCTACCAACCATTAAACATTACTGTTGGTTCCTGTTGCCTTCCTTTTTGGAAGGGAAACATGAAATCATTGTAATCAAAAAGTGGTGTCTACTCTATTTTGGATCTTTTTTACAGTGTTAAATTTAGCAAGCAACATTTTTTTAAATTGAATTTTGCTCCCCTTTGTCATAGAATAACCATATATTTTAAATAAAAAGTATATAAATTTAGGAATATCTTGAATTATCCCCAATCGAAAACTCTCATACATTACTGCTATGAGGAACTTCCAAAGCCAAGCATCCTAGGAACAGACACATCTGTTTCTCCCTTACTGTGAGCACACAAGTACCATTAACACTGATAGAAGTCATACACTCATACATTGAATGGGGAAGTTCAATGCCTTTCCTCAATAAATGATTTACTTAGTCATTCATATCCTGAAATGACCAACTTCCTCTGGTACAAGGGTGCATTTGTTTTACAGATTGGTGTGATATGAAATTGCTCAAAACAGCATATCTTTACATTTCTGGAGTATATTTTAACAGGGTGTTTGTGGTTATGACTGAAGAAACACAGCAAGAACTGGAATTCATAGAACAGAAGACTTAAGAGTCCTGGGTGATACTACTCTTAAATTCCATAGATCAAAATGTCCAAGTGGATGCCTAAACTGAAAATAAATAACAGATTCGAAGCCTTCGTTATTTAACACATTTCCAATCAATGACTGAAAAAAATGGTAACAACAAGTTGGTGACATAAGGATGATATTAATGTGCCACAAATAAGATTTTAACTCAATAGTTCCTATCTTTGTAGTGTTTGCAATAATAATTCTTTCAATTAACTATGAAAAAATAATATATGTTTTTATATTTGTGTTTTTACAAGACTGTATAACTTGAATGCTGACCAGCTGGTTGGAATCTGGCAGAAAAAAAAATATCATAGGCAGGACAGACAGCTTCTTGAGTCTATTTGGAATAAAGTCTCAATTTCTAAGACAAAATTTCCAATAAGTACAAGACACGAGGACATCAATGATGGAGTAAGAAGTATATTTACAGAAAATAAAAATTGTTATTTGGGGTCAGTCAGAAATATTTCCAAATGTTACTTTGTACCAAATTTCTATATCCCCTGGTTACATGCTGACTGCATCATTGAAACGACTCCTATCCAATCTCTCTGTATCAAGTCCCTCCCCATTTCAATCACTCCTCCCCAAAGCTACCAAAATGGTTTTCCTTAAGCCCAAATCCAATCATATCACCAGTCAATAAATTCAAATGGTTCCCTATGTCTCTAGGATAAAATAAAAATCTTTTCATCAGGCATTTAGAGACTTTCAGCCCCAGTCTATGTCCAGTATCCCCTTCTTGAATTCTGTAGACCAGCCAAACTAACCTTCTTTTCATTCCTCAAATGTAGCATTCATTTCCTCCACATCCCTGCAATGGCTACCCCTTATGCCTGCCATGTACTTCCCCTAACTTCCACCTCATAGAGTTCCTCCCTTTAAAACATAGTTCAATCAATCACTTTCTACATGAAGTTTTAATTGATACATTGTAGCCCAACTGGAGTAACCTCCTTCATGAACTACTTTACAGTTATCTTGTATTTATTCTCTAGATCTTTATCCTACATAGATTTATGCAATATGTCTGCCAATAGAATGTAACATCTTTGAGACTGGTGATAATTTCCATTTTCGTATGTATGTGTCTAACATCTAGTACAGTGCCTGGAACATGGTAGATGCTTAAAACATGCTTTTGGAATGTGCTGTTCTTCTCTGGACAGAAAGATAATGGATGTAGGGTATAGAATGATATGGATATTTTTTGGTCATGGCCAAACCAGTGAATTTATTTTACTTATCTAAATGTGCTTAATACAAGTATATTTTTTCAGTGGGGGAAGTAGGGAGGAGACAAGATAGATCTTTGTGAATTGAAAATAATAAAATTAAGCCAAAATAAATTTATGTTGACTGAATAATTTAAGGTTTTACTTGTTCAGGACTACTCCTACTCCTACTCCTACTACTTGGATTCCTTTAATTTCTCCCTAAGTAAAGTGTTTCATATAAACATTAGTAATGTTGAAGTCCATGGTAGATGTCCCAGAAGTGCATACTCTATTGCATTTGTGGAAATTGACCAGCATCCTTAATCTCCACAATTCCCAGGAATATTCAGACATATGTGCACTTACATTCTGGAAAAAAAAAAAAAGATTTACTAAACCAGAAGTGCTCATTGGCACAACCATACAACTGTTTACATGGCCAATGCCCCCAAAGACATCAAAGAGGAAAAAGATCTAGATGAATAAAGGTATTTATAGCAGCTCTCTGTATAATGTAAAGAATAGAAACTGAAGGGATTCACATCAATTGTGAAATGGCCAGAAAAGTTATGGTACATGAATATGATGGAATATTGTTGCATCATAGGAAAAAATGCTAAGTGCTGAGAATTCTGGGTAGTTTGAACAGACAAAGTAAAAGGAGCAGAACCAGAGGAATATTTTATGCAAGCAACAGTTTAAAGAAAAGTAACTGAAAAACTTTATGACTCTTGCAACCCAACTCCTCAGAGAGTGAATGACCTCATGATAAAACCAGACACACACAACTAATGTGGGAATTTGTTTTCCTTGACTATGCTTATTTTTCTGTTACAGGGGTTTTATTTTTCTATTAGAATGATGATGGTCACCATCATCATCATTATTAAATGAGAGAATGGGAAACGAGTGCATTTTAATTGAAAATAAGTATGTCTGCATTAGGAAAAGAATGATACCATCTGCATAAACTTGCCCGTTGTCACTCATAAATGTTGTAAAGCGTAACTTCCCTCTGCTTTGATCTAAAGTAGAAAATAAAGTCAGATGACAATATGGCAATTCAAAAAAATCCTTTACTATTTCACTGGATTCCTAATCTCATGGTTATTAATACTAATTTCAGTGCAACCCTTTCATCTTCTCATCTTGCATACAACTCCTGTCCATTACTATTTATCAGTTCTCCACTGACTATTCTCCCAATATACTGGTGAGGTCCTCTAGGCCTTTGACATTGTTTGGGTCCAGAGTAACTAAACCTATTCATGTGTTATCTCTCACTCCTGCTAAAGGAGTTGTCCCAAAAGTCTTAGTGAAATTTTAAGTTTCCTTAATGTTAGAAGTATAAATGCTACAGACATAAAAAAATTGGAAAGTTTAATAGTTTAATTTTCTTTTATATTTGTTTAGTTTTATGAATTTTGAAATTTTTCAATTTTAATTATAACAAGATGAAGTACTTTGTCAAGTACACAAGTACCTTGTATGAAAGGGCAGCTGGGTGGTACAGTGGATAAGAGCACCAGTGCAGGAGTCAGGAGGACCTGAGTTCAAATCTCACCTCAGACACTTGACACTCACTAACTGTGTGACCTTGGGCAAGTCATGTAACCCCAATTGCCTCATCCTGGGTCATCTCCAGTCATCCTGATGAACATCTGGTCACTGGATTCAGATGGCTCTGGAGGAGAAGTGAGGCTGGTGACCCACACAGGCCTCCTTCAGTCAAAACAAAGTCAAATGCAAGTTATGTCATTACTTCTCTGATGGCATGGTCTTCTTTGGCAACAAAGGAGAAACACACACAGACGCACACACACACTTTGTATGAACATTTCTGAATGATACTTTCTCAGACCAGTGGATAGGTAGAGTATCCCTTCTGCTTGGCCCTCTCACTAATCCCTCTCCATTAGAAATTATCTCATGGGTCATGTTAAGACTCTAGTGTTTGCACCCAAATCTCCTTCTTTAGATGATCTTAAAGTGAAGATTATGAAAGCAATCTTTAAGTCATTGAGAAGCAGCTAATGAAAAATTTTACGAAGTTTGAAAATTGGTCAGCTGAGTGATAGCACAGGATACCACAAGATGGTGTTTATTTTGAATTTTAATAAGACTCCTATCAACACTTAAACGTTTAAATAGTCAGTGTTTCAAATCTTTAATATGTTTGTAAGCCTTTATGTTTCTGAAGTCACTAAAACTTAAAAGTACCCTAAGACTTTGGGGATATGTTGTATTACCAATACATTTCCTCTTCTAAACATATTATTTTTCCAAGATGCTAGCTTTTATACCACTTCTTGCATGTCAATCACTGAAGCAGTCATTTTCAAATTCTATAATAAAAAACAGCCTACTTATGCATCCCCAAGTTTTTCTCTATTGCCTTTGAATCATCTATAATTTAGATTCTTTGGCAATCATGGTATTCAATGACTTGTACTGATAAAGTATAACTAAGAAAATATTGGTGCTAAATATATGTGGTATGTGTGTGTGTGTATGTGTGTGCTGTATCAGGGAGCAGTTTGAGATTTTGAAAGTATAATAATTTTCTTAATGCAGTCTCCTCTGTTCCTCCTATGCTGTTCTAATTGTCCATCTCTGGTGCCTATCCAAGAAGTGTGCTTATATCCAAGAAGTAAGTACTGATAGATTATTCATCCAATTGTCTGTTACAATCTATTTTTTTCTCTGTGTGGATTTTTAGGACAATATCTCTAAAGTAATCAAAGCCTAAAGCCATAAGGATCCATAGTACTCTGGACTTACCACCCTGAGGGAACTCTTCTTCCCTTTGGACTCTTTACAGGTATTCCTTTATTATAAATATTATACTTTGGCAAGTATGCATATTCCCATTTTATATCTCCCATGATTTGGGCAGAGAATCGTTGGGCAAAGTTATCTCTGTACCTGCACCAGTCACAAAATAGTTTATGTATTGATATGGGAGACATCTGATTGAATTTTTTCCTACCATCAACCACCAAAAATCAGTTCACCAGTTTATGAAGTCTTCATTATAACTAAAATTTAGAGGTATTATGCAGGTAAAATGAAATCATCAATAGGGACATGGTTAATTCATTTAATATTAATGCTTTGTATATATATGATTTATAATGTATAAACATGCATAGATAGCACTATATATGTATATATATATATATTTATAATATGTATATACTTGCATTTCTATGTGTGTGGTAGGGTATTTGTACAGGATGTCCAAAAGTCCTTGTGCACAATTAAGTTGTAGTAGCTTAAAATTACACTAAAACTTTTGGATATTATATATGTGTGTGTGTGTGTGTGCACATATACCAATGAAGTCTTATTTCTAGACATCCCCTTCCCTAAATCCTGTGATTATGGTGAGAGAATACGGTCATATTTTATTTTTGGTGATTCTACAGCTAGGTCTTCATCAGTGCAAATAATTAATCCTATGAAGTAGTTGTATTATTTGAAATGGTACAGCATATACTTCAGTGGTCTGAAACCCACGACATTTTACATAATTATAACTTTGAATGGTACAAACTAAGATGTATGTGACCACTAATCTTAACTGAAACTTTGCTATATTTAAGAAAATTTTATGACTCATTTACACACTGAAAACTCTAGACAAACATGAAAACATATACAATTTAAGTTTTTCACATTTTTTATGTATTATAGAATATATAATAATACAGAATGATATGTTGAAAAAATGTTCCTGGAACTTCAAGTCACACTGCTCTGTGGTTTTTCGTATAACTGGCACCACTTCCTCCTGGAAGAAATTGATTAACATTGCCTGTGGTTGCAAAGAAAGTTTTCAGTCACCATTTTAGGTCAAAGAAGAAAAGAGAGGGGAAAAAAATTTCCAGCCCCTAGTTGTCACTTTAGAAAAACTAAACAAAGAGACCAAGTAGAAATACCTGAGTAACCAATTGTGAGAATAAGTGTCCAACCACAAATTCTACGTTAGTTAAGCTTAAAGTTGAGGCAGGGATTTCAACCTAGTTTTGACATTGATTAAAATTATCAGCTCTTAAGTAAGCATTGGGAGTTTGTTTAAAGATGTGCCACTCTAAAAAGAAGCTTCCTTCAAGACAAGAGATCAAGACCAGCTGGTACAGTAATGGAGCAGTACATGTTATCTTTCTTAGAGGCACAAAGTAAGAGATGTCCCCAACAGTTCTGTGATAACTCTATAAGCCCTCCTCCCTATCCCCAGAGATTGCTTTGACACCTTGCTTGTGTGAGAACCGTTTCAAAATTTCTGATGTTCTATTTTATACAAATGCCAGTCAGTTGCAGCACTTTCCCTTTCTACTTCAAATGAGTCATAAAAACTGAAAGGACATGAGGACAGGAAATGAGGAAATGGATATGTGTCTTTGGTTCAGAAAAAATTCCAGATTATTCATATCAGTGGAAGTGTGGGGATAGTGTAATAATGACGAAAGAAGTATAAAACATATTATATGTTTGTGTACTTAGAATTCTTTCGTCTTCACTATTTCATTTATTTTACCTTTCAATAAAAAAACAGGTCTTCTATACACCAAAAACATAGATATCAGTGACATAATCCCAATATTATGTAGAAGAAATGTTTGTAGTCTGCCATCTTAGACTGGAAAAGCAAGCATTAGAAATTGTGACCCTTCTCTACTTTGATCACCCACAAACCATACAACCTGTCCTTTACCCAGGGAACAACCAGCAGAGCAGAGAAAAATATAATCTTCTCATTCCTAAACTTTCAGTATAGAAAACAGAAAAATAAAATTCTATTCCATCCATCAAATTCTATGCATGCTATCTTTGTACCATCACTTTCACCACAAAGTCAATCAAATATGTATCAAAAATACCAGTAGAATCAAATTTTGCCCACAAATATACTGCATTTCCCCTCTAGCTCTTTCCCTGGAGGATAGAAATTCTTTTCATTTACTTATTTAATTTATTTTAAATTAATAAATAAATATAATATAGTAAATATTACTAAGACCAGAGATACATAAAATACTAATATTAATTGATAGTGTTATAGTTTATAGCATACTAATACTACAGTATTATTAGTAATATTTTATTATATATCAATATATTATAAATACTAGTATGAATGCTATAGTACTGCTAATGCTAGTTATTAATTAATTACTAATAGCTAATTATTATTACTAAATCTTATTGATATTAGTACCTAACATTACTAATTACTAATATACCATATACTATAATATATGCTATATCATATGAAGTAATATAGTATAATATGTTATATAAAATATACTATAACATACTAAATATACTTTATATGTATAATATAAACATACATGCTATATATATGCATTTTCTCTTTATTTATTATTACTATTAAGATTATTATTTTATTTGTTTGCAGCATCTTAGATTTATTTCCCCTCCCTCCCCCGCTTCCCCACTACCTCCCCTCTCCCTCCCTGA
This sequence comes from Bettongia penicillata ogilbyi, assembly GCA_023548195.1. Lineage (NCBI taxonomy): Eukaryota > Metazoa > Chordata > Mammalia > Diprotodontia > Potoroidae > Bettongia > Bettongia penicillata. The sequence continues at coordinate 3,106,958 of JAJHZJ010000322.1, read as the reverse complement.
GATGGCATGTAGGTTCTACACATACATTCCTTCCTATTAAATACATTTTTACCTTAGTCATGTTGCATAGAAGAATTAAAATGAATGGGAGAAATCACAAAACAAACCAAAACATAATACAAAAGAAAATGATCTGCTTCATTCTGCGATCAAATTCCATAGTTCCTTCTCTAGATGTGGATAGTATTTTGCCTTAAGAGACCATTGGGAATTATTTAAGTCCTTGCATTGCAATGAAGTACTAAGTATACCAGAAAAATTTCTCACACACTGGGGTTGTTGCTGTGTACAAAGTTCTCCTGGTTTTGCTCCTTTCACTCAGCATCAGCTCATGTAAGTTTTTCCAGGCTCCTATGAATTCTTCCTGCTCATCATTTCTTATAGCACAATAGTATTCCACTACATTCATATCCCAGAATTTATTCAGCCATTCCCCAGTTGATGGGCATCTCCTTGATTTCCAGTTTTTGGCCACCACAAAGAGACCAGGCATAGAATTGTTTCTAATTATTTTATTGGTTTTCAGTTTTCTCCAATCACTTCCAAATATATTAGATTCCCCCCCTTCTTCTCTCTCCTTCTCCCTCTCACTCCCTCTCTGAGACCACATTCAATCTTAGGTAGGTTCTACACATGCACTCTTATTAAATACAGAGCATAGAATGTTTAACAGTACTCTCTAGTTCTCTCAGTATGTGCTACTTCCTTGTAGGAAATTCTGACTTTCACAAAATATGTTCAAGATTTCAGGTCCACAGAGGCATCATCAGATATTGTATGAAATATCAAATAAAACCTCTTGATTTTCTTGCAGAAATTCCATTTTCCAGTGCAAGCCTGTGTAACTTAGCCTGGGAGATCAGTTTCTGCTGGCCCTAGAAACAGTGAGGCTTTGACTGCCCTGGGAAAGGCAGTCTGCTTTTTCTTCATGTTCAACAAGGAAGAGAGTAGAAATCTCAGAGGATCAAGAAAGGAGAGAGGACAGGGGTCTAAATGAATCTTCTCAGATCTATGAGAATAGGGAGAAATTGAATGGAGAATGGAGCAGGAGACTAGAGGGTTCTAGGAGCCAGTAGACAGTTTGCCTGGAGAAGTCACTGGAGCTGAAACTACATGAGATATCACCTCTGATAATGAGCAATGTGAAGTTCTAAGAGACATCTGGGACAGGCTGATCACTGCAGAATCTTTCACTCTCAGAGAACTGTTGCAGATGGTAATATTTTTCTGCCCCTTCTCCTTTCATTCCTCCAAGAGAAAACGGAAAATCCAAATCTTGCCTGTTTTTTAAAAGTTTATTTATATTTCCATTAATTAGTTTAATATGAATGATGACTTGAGATAACATATGAGAGGTCATAATTTCTGATTGGTATGCATTTCATTACCGTGAATGAGGAGTCAGAAACAAAGAAGGTAGGCAGACATGGCATGGGAAGAGAGAGAGAGAGAGAGACAGAGACAAACAGACAGAGACTGAGACAGAGACAGACAGAGAGAGACAGAGAGAGAGACAGAGAGAAAGACAGAGAGAAAGACAGGGACATACAGACAGATAGAGACAGAGAGAGAAGAAGAGAAAGGGAGAAAGAGAGAGAGGAAGAGAGAGAGAGAGAGAGAGAGAGAGAGAGAGAGATATGACAGACAGAAGAGAGACAGAGAGACAGAGTCAGAGATAGAACAAAGAGATAGAGATACTGAAAACTAGGATTTTCCCCACATAAATGTAAAGTCACAGGCATGAAGTTTTAAATGGTGCAAGGCTTGGTAAACAAAAAAGGAGCCATTTCCCTCCAAAACAGTCTCAGACTATTTAAATTTCTGAGGAAAAGGTAAAATGAAAACATTAACAAAAGGAAAGTCATGCCTTTAGAATGACTGAAGGGTGAAACTGAGAAAAGTGATGACCACCCCCATCCACGTAACTGAAGTGGTCACACAGGAAGGAATAACTAGTTTTCATGATAACGCAAATACCTTCAAACCCACATCACTTTGAGGAGGGGGGCAGGGGGTGGTAGATGGAGAGTGTTAAATATTCCACAGACTTCAGTTAGTGAATGATCTTACCCAAAAGCCTAATTTTCTACCGGAGAAGAGTCTACAGCATTAGAAAAATCTACTTCAATACTAAGTTAAATATGTACAGATTGATTGATTAATTTTATTTTTAGGGATACCTTTTTGTTTTTCATATCAGTTTCATTTCTGATTGTAACTTTCCCTAATCCCTTAATCAGTAAGTTGTCTCTTGTAATAGAGATAAAAAAAGTAGGAGGAAAAAAATAGTTCAGTAAAATGAAGTAATACAAATAGTATTTGTAACATAGGGCTTTAAGATTTATAAAGTGCTTTATATCCATTATCTCTTTTGAGACTCACAACATTCCTATAAATAGATATAGATAGCACGATTGTCTGTTCTTCAACTGAAAGACACCTATTTTCTTTCTAGTTTCTTTCTGTTGTTTGTTTTTTACTATAGTACTATCTAAAATGCTACCATCTCATTTGGCATACGTTGCTAGGAATATGACATAGGGATGATTTTATTTAATTTTTAACAGAATGTAAATATTTATTGTAAAATAATGTCTATTCCAAGACATAGTTGAGAAAAACAACACTTATCTACTGAATGTTTATGCTTGGCCCATTCTTACTTAACCTTCTTTCCTTTGAACAATGGTGTAAGGTCCTGCCTTGGGGTTACCTGAGGACAACCTTATAGTGAAGCAAAGCAGACAATACACACACACACACACACACACACACACACACACACACACACACGCAGAGGATATCTGCCCTAACTCATGCTAGGAATCTAAAAAGTCTGGATAATCCAAACCAGTGCAGTAGCTTCAAAGAACAGAAAGAAAAATATGAGGCCAACAGGAGATCCAAGGGAGAAATAACAACTGTAAGACCAGGAAAGGGCTACTTTTGCAACTTTCTATCCTGAAGCAGGTGTGGAATGAATCCTCTTTCGTTAGGATTCAGCCAGGCCTGAGGCAATAGGGCAACACTTTATCAGGGCAACCTCCCCAAGCATCTCTCTGGTGAGGCTCATCTATAAGGTGGATTTGAGGAAGGAGTCCCATCAAAAAAAGACATTTTCCCCACATGAAAGCCTGCCCATGATGAAGAAGGCAATGAGAAATTTGCACCTCATTCAGCAACTCCAAGACATAGAAAAGGAGCAGAATGGACTATGGAACAGCTTCAAGGAGTAAGATATAGGTCTGGAGTAGAAGGTAATATGAAGTCACCAAGGAATACAGGGAGATCAAAATCATGCTGATGCAGCAAGCTAGCATCCTTTAAGATAGATCCATTTTGCATCAAAAAATACCCAGATATCTTCATTTCAAACAGACAGGAAGAACATTACCACACCAAGAATTGTTAGATCGTGATCTCTTTGAGGGCACTCATCTGTTTTGTGTTGTTGTTTCATTTTTTGCATTTACGGTTTTTTTGTATCTTCATTGTTCAGCATAGTTGCATGACACAGAGTGATTGCTTAATAAATGCTTGTTGAATACTCAGTTAAGTACAGAAATCTAACTTGACGTACAGGCAGGAGGAGGGGAAAGGGGAAAGAAAATGAAGGTGGGTAGTTAGAAGGGAGGACAAAAGTAGTAAGGGAAAAGGGAGGAAGGTTGATAGGAGAAAGGGAAGAATGAAGGAGGGGATGGTAGAAGTAAAAATCTTGAGGAGGGGAAGGGAAAAATAAAAGCATAAATGGGGGAGGGGATAAGACGGAGAGAAAGACATAGATAGTAATCATAGCTCTGAATGTGGATGGGATGAACTCTCCCATAAAACAGAAGAGAGAAAAATGGATTTAAAGCTATAATCCTAAAATACTTTGTTTACAAAAAACACATCTGAAACAGGGTGAACACACAGCATAAAGGAAAAAGGTTGGAGTAGAATATATTATGATTCAACTTATGTAAAAAAAAAAAAAAGCAGGAGTAACAAACCTGATCTTAGACAAAGCAAAAGCAAAAACAGATTTAATCAAAAGAGTTAAGGAAGGAAACTATATCCTGCTAAAAGCCAACATCGAAAATGAAATAATATCAGTACTAAACATATATGCAGCCTAATTCTTAGAGGAAAAGTTAAGAGAGTTGCAAGAAAAAATGGCAAAATAATATAACCTTCCCCTCTGTGAATTTGATAAATCTAACCTCCAAATAAACAAGAAGGAATTTAAGGAGGTGAAGAGAATTCTGGAAAAGGTAGATATAATAGATCTCTGGAGAAAACTGAATGAGGATAGAAAGGAAAATGCCTTTTTCTCACAGAACATGGCACATACACAAAAGTTGTCCATGTACTAAGGCATAAAAGACTCACAACCCATTGCAGAAAGGCAGAGATAGTCAATGCATCCTTTTCAGATCATGAGGCAATAAAAATTAAATATAATAAAGAGCCAAGGGAAGATAGACCAAAAATTAATTGGAAACTAAATAATCTAATCCTAAAGAATGAGTGGGTCAAACAACAAACCACAGAAATCATCAATAATTTTATTCAAGAGAATGGCGATAATGAGACAACCTACCAAAATTTATGGGATGGAGTGAAAGCAGTTCTTAGGGAAAGTTTTATATCTCTGAATGCTTACATGAATAAAATAGAGAAAGAGGAGATCAATGAATTCATTATGCAAATGAAAAAGCTGGAATAAGAACAAACTGAAAATCCCTAAGTAAATACCAAATTCGAAATACTGAAAACCAGAGGGGAGATTAATAAAATTGAAATTAAGAAAACTATTGAACTAAGAAAACCTGGAAAGACTTTTATGAACTGATGCTGAGTGAAGAGAACATTATACATTGTAACAGCCACAGTGTACAAGGACTGTTTTTGATAGACTTAGTCCTTCACAGCAATGCAAGGAGGAACTATGGAGTCAGAACACAGAATGAAGCAGATTATTTTCTCTTTGTTATTATTTTGTTTTGGTTTTTCTCATGGTTTCTCCCATTTGTTTTAATTCTTCTATGCAACATGACTAACATGAAAATGTGTTTAATAAGAATGGATCTGTAGAACTCATATAAGATTTCATTCCATCATGAGGAGGGAGTAGGGAAAGAGGGGGGAAACTTTTAAACTTGTGGAAGTGATTGTTGAAAACTACAAACAAATAAATTAATTATAAAAAAATGCTTTTTGAGTTAACTTGTTGATCACATTGGTTGTGGGATATGACAACAGGAGGACTTTGGCACATGAAGAATTCTAATAATTTATAGGTGACTTAGTACTAGTTCTTGAGTAAATACAGGATGAGGGGAGTGGACAAGTTCTGGCCTGAAGGGGAAAAAGCAGAGGGCAGTCTTGGAGGAAAGAGGGATCTGAATCCCTGCTTTTCACATAAATAATCTTTTATCAATCTCATCTTCCCCATATTGTTCAGAAGGGGAAACTGATGTTGAGGGTGGAATGAATCTGAAGAGAGTTAAGAGTCAAAGATATAGGGTGGACCAGGGCATGGATGAGGGTGAGGGGGGGTGTCTTTTCAGGTCTGGAGGTCATGTTGAGGCACAGAGATTCGAAGGCCTTAGGTATACAAATTATTTTAAATATAGTATATGCAGTATATTTCAAAAGTCCTAACCTAAGGCCCCAATGTATTAGGATGGAGGGGAGGTGATCTAGGGTTACTTAAGACTATACCAAGTGCAAAAACTAGCATATATTATTGAGCTAGAAGGTCCTGTGGTAGAAGTCCCTAGATTCATGATATGTCTTTGCTCCAACTACTAGTCTAGTTAAATTCAAAGAGGCTTAATACAAAGCTGGTTGGACAGTGATAAATATTTGGCCACAACAACTCCTGAAGATTATCTTACAGTCTTGGAAGAGGTGGCAATCTGTGTTGATGGAGAAAGTATTCACATGGAGGAAATAACAGAACCAGGAGACACAGAAAGAGAAAACCAATTGTTGAGTAATTCTTGACCACTTACCAAAGGAAAATACCCAAAATTGTATATCATACGTAAAGTAAATAGAATTTCTAATTTGAATTTTTGTAATTGTTTGTTTTTAATATTTCATTTGTTTATTTTCAGTTTTCAACATTCACTTCCATAAGTTTTAAATTTTTCTCCCCCTGTTTTCCCACCCTCCTCAAGGTGGCATGCAATTCAATAAGGGCTCTACACATACATTTCAACTGAACACATTTTCACATTAGTCATGTTGAATAGAAGAATTATAATGAAGGGAGAATCCATGAGAAAGAAAAGAAAAAAAAGACAAGAGTCTATTTCACTTTGCAATCCAACCACAACATAATTCTTTCTCTACATGTGGATGACATTTTCCTTCATAAGTCCTTTGGAAAGTTTTAGGTCTTTGTATTGCTGAAAAGGGCTATCAACGTCAGTCCTCACACACTGTGGATGTTACTATGTATAATGTTCTCCTGGCTCTGCTCACTTTACTCAGCATCAGTTCATATAAGTCTTTTCAGGTTTTCCTGAAGGCTGCCTGCTCATCATTTCTTATGGCACAGCAATATTCCATTACAATCATATAACACAACTTGCTCAACCATTCCCCAGTTGATAGCTGTCCCCTCAATTTCCAGTTCTTGACCACCACAAAAAGAGCTGCTATAAATAAAAGAACATGTGCCTTCTTTTCCCCTTTTAATGATCTCTTTGGTATATAGCCCTAGAAAGGATATTGCTGGGTCAAAGGGTATGGACATTTTCATGGCCCTTTGGGAATAGTTCCAATTTGCTCTCCAGAATGGTCAGATTGTAATTGTTCTTTACCTGGAAATAAATACTTCAGCAAGAGTAAATCATAGCACATTAAAATGACTTACTTCCCTATAGAGATTCTTGTCCAAAGATTACAATCATTCTATCATCCAACAGAGAGGCAATTCTAATAAAGACCACATATATACCTTCTACTCTAGACCAATTAATCAATAAACCTTTATTAAGTGTCTACCATGCGCTAAGTTCTGGGGATACAGATATAAAAAAATAGAACAGTCATTCTCTTCAAGGAGTGTATATTCTAACTGGAAAGACAACATGTGCATAGATAAGTAGATACAAAATAAATACAGAAAATAAATATATATGGTGGGAGCTTACTCCACTGCAAATAAACATAGAAGGCCCAAACTTCTATCAATCAAAAGAATGTTAGGGGTGATGTATGGAATCAATATATATGCTAATTTTTTAGAAGTGGTTGAAGAGTCGGTTCTGTTCTATAGGACTTTGATTAAAAACAATACTTTAGGTAAGAACATGGTATTGGATGAAGAGGAGGGAGCTTGGTGGTAGAGAAACTTCAACCAAGCCTGTGGGATGAAATCTCTGACAGGGGAAGGAGAAAAGGGTCTCTGTCAGATCCCTTTTCCCAAAGAAAGACCTTGTGAATTTCAAAAGGTTGAAAGACTTGGGTCTTCCCTACTACCATGGTAAGAGTCTCCTTAGAACAGTAGTGGTTGACAGGAGCTTCCATATCAGAATGTGAGAGCCATATTGAAGACAAATAAGGGTCCTGAGGAAAGGTAGCTCCCAAACTCCACAAGGAGCCCACCATAAAGGTGTACCATACCTAAGGTGAATTCATGAGCACTCTATGGAGGGGCAAGATTTCCAGCACTCAGGAGCTGTGCATTGTCTCTATGAGAAATATACCCTCTAAGCTTGTGCCAACTTTCCTGTAGACTCTCTCTGGACATGTAGAGCAATGTGCCTCCAATATAGGGCAATGTTTTATGCTAATACTCTCCCACTTTAATAAACAACTCTTTTTAAAGGCACTTAAGCCTGGCTGGCTAATTGATATCAAATAATAATCAATGAAAAGTATACCAATAATAACAATATTAGAAATCCCCAAGCACAAGCCTTCAGGGATACCTCCACAAGTCTGAGGAGAGGCAGAATAACGATCCTCTGGGGACCTGGCCCACTCATCAAAAAGGAGTTTGGAGAGTGAGCCCAGAGCCTGTGCTATTCAAATAAATAACTGACACTTATATAGCCTTCGAAAGTTCGTGAAGCACTTTATACACATTGCCTCATTGGATCCTCACAACAGCTCTTCGAGGCTATTATCCCTATTCTACAGAGGAGAAAACTGAGGTTGAGGAAGGTTGAGTGACTTCAACCAGGGTCACCAGACTGGTAAGTGATGGAGGGAGAATTTGTACTCAGGTCTTCCAGATCCTTCAGCCTACTGATTACATTTAAATACAAGGAAGTTAGAAAGGGAGGGGATCAGTTAGGAAAGGCTTCATAGAAGGCAATGTTTGGGTAGGGTCGTGAAGGAAAAGAGGGATCCTATGCTGTGGAGGTAAGGAGAGAGTCCATTTCAAGCACAGGGGGAGGCTAACTAAGACCAAATTGCTCTCATGTTTCTCCTACCCTTTAGAGATTTTAGGCGGAGTATAGAATACTTGACTTCAAGATACAGGGCACCCAATTTCCCAACTTTGGTCAATAGGGTCAACAGTTTACACGTCAAATGTGAATGGAATAAGGCAGCCAGATCGTGCAGAGCATAGAGCTCTGGGCCTGGAGTCAAGAAGAGTCATCTTTCTGAGTTCAAATCTGACCTCACACACTTCATAGCTGTATGATCCTGGGCAAGTCACTTAACCCTATTTGCCTCAGTTTCCTCCAAAATAAGCTGGAGAAGGAAATAACAAATCATTGCAGTATATTTGCCAAGAAAACCCCCAATGGGGTCATAGAGAGTCAGACAGAACTGAAAGGCCTGCACAACAACAAATGAATGGAAGAAGGAAGCAATGAACGACCACCCATCTCTTCAACCTTTTTTTTTTAAATGCTTTTATAAAATCTGTCTCCTTCCAGCCCAGCTCTAAAGCCATTATCTAAGGCACATTGTACATTAGGACATAGAAAATGACGTATTTTGAGAATGGTGGCTTTGTAGTAGCCTCCAGGGAACTTTTATGAGAAAGAAAGGGGAATGTATGTGAAGACTGGCATCCTACCTGCCCTTAGTGCACATGCCCTGCTGTGGGTTGCTCTTTGAACAGAATTGCTGTTTAGGCTTCAAACCTAGTGTGACCTGGAGAGGTGAGGAGAACAAGCAACATTCTCTGGTTCAGAAACCATAATGTGCAAATAATGCCATTTAAAGGCAGAAAATTTAGAAGAGGTTGTAACTTTTCTTAGGGGACAGGGGAAATAGTTAATAGGTCCATTTGAAGAAAAAACTGGAATATTTAGATATGATCAAAGACTTTATATTCCTAAATTCATTTGGATTGTCTCTGCAGAAATAAAATATATATTTATACAAAATCTCAGAGATTTTTCACAATTAGAAAACATGTTCGTTTTATCCCATCCATTTATGATTACGTATCCCTGGGAGTTAGTGGTCTTTTTAGGGTGAAATGACAGGTTTTTCCTGAGTGTCTAGAATAGACAAAGGGGAGGGGAATACATCAGCTACATGAAATGTACTGAGCCTTGTGAACAATGAATAACTGATGTGAGAAAAGTCAAATGGACTCAAGAGAGAAAAGCCAAGCCCCATTGCAATGAACATAAACTGCATACCTAGAAGTTCAGTCACCTGGTGGACAACAGGGAGAGGAGACCTGTTAAAATAAAAACACAAAACGAGGGAAGAAAGTGGTTCCCAGAACTTATGACTGAATTGGACAAAAAATACCCCTCAGGTTTTAATTCTAGAAATGTAAAATGTTTAAAATGAATTTCCATATTCACATTTTAAGGAAATACTTTTCATAGTATAATGTGCTACAATTCAGGAATATTTGGGGGGCATCTAAATGATTTTTTCCCCTTTATGTCCTAAAGTTGAAAAAAACATCAGAATTTACAAGAATTGGAACACAGACAACTAAAACCCCTCATTTTAACTTTTCAGCCTTTGTCATCTGGTGAGAGTTGAATGTAGCATAGAAATGTCATTGTTTGACTCTAAGGGAAGCAGAATAGACATCTCTAGCCTCTTCCTTCTCTTCCCACCCTTCTCCAATGGAGATGTTAATTCCTACAAGGACAGGAAAGAGGAAGAGCTACTCTAACCCCTTAAGAGAGGAGTATTGACCAGAATTATATCTATCTGCTCCCTTAAACATTATTAGTGTAGGGAATGTAATCAGATTCAAGCTAACTTCTGATTGCTGTTTCATTATTGGAGATAGGGTGGCAAAGAGGGTCCCAAGCTCTATAATGCAGGTCCTGACCCCTTTGCCACCAAATATCAATTCTACAATAAACACACACTGCGCTTAGTAAAAAAAAAATCAATTTATCTAATTTGATAGCAAAACAGAAATTGGAGAAGGTGTGTGTGACTGTGTGTGTGTGTATAGGAATATGTGTATGTGTGTGTGTGTGTTTGTGTGACAATACAGAGTGAAGGATCTCTACCATTAGGAGTGAGGTAACTCTGCTCAGCCAAGAAAAGAGAATCCTAGATCTCATCCAAAGGTTCAAAGGGTTTAATACAGGAAGCAGAGAATAGGGACATTACAGAAATTGTCAACCCTTGTCATTCCAGAGACTTTTCTTTCAGCAGCCTGAAGTAGGGTTGGCCTTATCCATCTTCCCTCTTGAATCTGGAAGCTACAAGTGCCCAAAATGACTCAAGGTTAAAAAGCACTCAAAATGATTTAATGAGAGCTGAAGAGCTCTACTCACTCCCACTCTGCTAATTCCACCCAACCCTTGACACAGGCAGAAGACATTGATCACCATCAACAGAGAAGGTCCCATACCAATGGGCTTTGAGACTGGGGTTACCCTACTTAAAAATCAAAAGAAAAGAATGGATCTGCTGTACTGAAATCCACTGTAATAACTAATTATTATCTACCTACTATTCTGTTCTAACTACTGTATTTTATATAACTATCCAACAAAAACCCACTGATTAAGACACATATCAATCAATGAATAACTGTTAAAGATAATGGTAATGAAATCCTATGCCAAATTTCATGAAATATAGCTAAGGCGTCTTTTTTAGAGAAAAGGTTACATCTCTACAGAGTAATAAACAAATAAACAAACTAATAACAAAATAGGAAAAAAGACCAATGGATCGAGCTTGCAATTTAAAAGGCTAGAAAAAAATCTTAAATAAGCACAAAAGAAATCTCGAGATTTTGAGAAAGAGGATCTTGAAATTAATGAGTAAAAATGAAAATGTTTAATATTAAAAATTCATAATTCAAATTATTAATTCAAAAATTCAGATTCAAAATTGAATCAAAATGCAAAAATTCTCATTCCAAAAAAAACATAAAACCATCACTATCCTGATAAACAGAGGATGGGAAGATAAAATAACAAAGAAAAAGTGAATAAAATAAAGTCATAACAGAAGATATAAAGAGAATTACTACAAGCTATTATAGATAATCACACTGCAGTAAAACTGAGAATTCAGTAGTAATTGATGAATATAAAATATTAAATAAATAATAAAACAAGAAATGAATATCTTAAACAACATAATCACAGAAAAAATTAAGTTGAGCAATTCCTAAATGAGTTGCCAAAAAGTGGAGAAACTCTAGGCTATATTTATTTCAAAGAAATTATTTCAGACATTTAAGAAGCAATTAATATCTACACTACAAAAGTCGTTCTCAAAAACAGAATGAAAGCACTCTACCAAACTCTTTCTTTGAAACAAATATGGTCCTGATAACCAAATCATAGAGATATTTTAAAGAGAAAAAGGGAATCATAGATAAATTTTGATTCACAATTTTAAAAATAAAGTCCTTGTAAGGGAATTGTAGCAATGTATACAGAATATAATCACTGGGCCAAGCTGGATTCATATCAATGGACCAAAATTAAGAAATAAGTAAGTATAATTAATGATATAAACAAAAAGATAAATGAAAAATCTACATGATTATTTCAGTAGATGAAGAAATAGCCTTTGATAAAATAGAATAGGGACTGAACCTAAGATTATATATGTGTGCGTGTGTGTATACATGCATGCATGTATACACACATGCACATATATTTAACTTTTAATTCTTTAATTTATGTAATAAAACAAGCATTTTCATAACAACATAATATAATAAAAAAGGTGATTGCATGTAAAACTGCAAATCCATTAGGTACGATTTGCCATTCCTTTTAACTATATAATGAAGTTACCATGGAAAACTCTTTTTTTCCCTTTCCCCCTCCCAATTCAAGAGATGGTTACCATTAGCTACAAATATGCATATATGTGTAAAATTATCTATACCTATTTCTATTTATTGGTTCTTTCTCTGAATGCAGATAACCTCTTCCTTCATAAGTCCTTTGTAGTTACTTGCGTATTAATAATATTCAAAATTACTTTTTGTTCAGAGTTGTCTTAAAACAAGATTGCCATTACTGTATACAACATTTTCTTGGTTCTATTTATTTAACTCTTCATTATTCTGTGCAAATCTTTCCAAGTTTTTCTAAAATCATCAAGCTCATCATTTCTTACAGCACATGAGAATTCCATCATACTCATATACCACAACTTGTTCAGCCATTCCCCAACTGACTGATAAGTAATTAATTGGGTATGCAATTAAAAAAACTAGATAGAGAACAAAGTAAAAAACCCTAATTAAAGACTGAACAGAAACTAAGATTTCACTGGTGCAGGGAACTCTCAGTGAAAAACTTCTGCTACTACAGGTTAACACATCCTCTCCAACTTGTAGTCTATGAAAGTTGCCCAGATGACCGAGAGGTCAAGGAGGGCACGAGGATCACACAACCAGTATGTATCAAATGTAGGACCTGATTCAAAGATCAACTCTCTGTCCACTAAGGTTCACTGAGCCTCATTGGCCCTGTCATGGTATCTCCATATGCAAAATATCTGACCTTTGGAGATACCGTAAGTACTCCTAAGCTTTGCCTTCTACCCTACAGCCAAACCTTCCTAGATATATTTTCTTCCATAGTGGCTTTTAAGAACAGGAACTGTCTTTGTTTTTACATTTGCATCTCTAGTACTAAGCATACTGCTTGGCATACGCTTAAATGTTTAATAACTGCTTTTTTATTCATTGATTTAAATAACTGGATAGACAGTCACTGATTATGGTTGGTTCTCACCAGTATAATAACAATATTATCTGAATTAATTTACAGATTCAGTCCCATACCAATCAAACTACTGAGCAGATAATTTTTAGAATCATGATTCACTTAAAAGAATAAAAAGTCTAGAATCTCAAAGGAAATAGAGAAAAAATATATATAAATGAAGGACACATAATGTTACCAGACTTCAAATTACATTATAAGAAAGCAATCAACACAATCATTGATATTGAATGAAAAAAGATAAAAAGATTAGTGAAACAGATTAGATAAGCAAAAGATAGACACAATAGAAAACAGTAGTCTGATGTTTGATAAACATAAGAACTTTTAAATAATAATTATTGGGAAAACTGAAAGACACAATCTTGTGGAATTAGATTGAGCACAACTTTCTATACCAAAAATAATAATAAGCTCAAAATAGAAAAGCAATATGAACATAAAAGGACACACACACATACCAGAAGAAAACAAGTCATGCAACTTTCATACTATGACGAAAGGAAGAATTCTTGTCTAAATAACGAATCATCAAAGATCAATTATTTTGACTAGAGAAAATTTTAAATCTTTTGCACATGTAAAATCAATGAAGACAGTAAGTAGAATGACATTGGGTGAGAAAATGTTTGCATCAAATAAAAATTTGATATCGAAAATACACTAGGAATCATCAAAAACTATTTCCCTAATGGATAAGTATTGAAAAGTAAGAACCAAAATTCCCAAAGGACGATTACATATCCTCGATGTCCATCAAAAAAAAAAAAACAAAATGAATTTCACCCACGAATCAATCATTCAACAAATATTTATTGCCTACTGTGTACCAGGAAAACCGACAGTAAGAGAAATGTACATTGAAACAACTCAGATTTTACCTCACACTGTGGAGATTGACAAAGACAGAAAAAGATGGGAATCCTCAATGGTGTAGAGGCTTCAGGAAGCCAGGCACACTATTGCCTTATCGCTACATACAATTGTTCAGCTTTTCCATAGAGAAATTTGGAAATACGCAATAAAAATAACTAATCTCCTCTGTTTATCACAGCAGTTTCATTATTGGATTACATCCTAAGAAAATCTAAGGTACAACAATGTTCTTATATAGACCACAACATTTATGGCAGCATTCTTTGAGACTATAAAGAACTTCAAGAAAAGATGGGGTCCAGCAACTGGAGAATGATTTTAAAAAATGACATGGAAATGTAATGGAATATTTACTCTGTACCAAGAAACGCAGAATATGAGGAATCCAGAGAAACATGAGAAGATTTAAATTAAGTGGTGCATAAGAAAATAAGCCAGACCAAAAGAATAGTATCTACTTGAATGAATAGTATATATAAAATGATCATTAAGTGAAAGTAGAACTCCCGATAATTGAAAAACTAATAAAGAGCCCAGAGAACACAGGCATTACAGGGTTAGAATATATCAGTAATCAGATACAACCATTACATTAGATCATTTTGCCATAAGGGAAGACTCAATCTGAATGAAGGAGAAAAGTTGAAATTGTTTGTAACAGGAAGACAGAAGTCATCATTAAAGCAGGAGTGTGTATACACACATTCTATTGATTTATTGATTTTGTATATTGTATATATATATATATATATATATATGTGGACAGAGAAAGGGAGAGAGAGGGAGAGAGAGGGAGAGAGAGGGAGAGAGAGAGAGAGAGAGAGAGAGAGAGAGAGAGAGAGAGAGAGAGAGAGAGAGAGAGAGGGAGAGAGAGAGAGAAAGTTTTTCTGCTAGGAGTTCTTATCTCGGTGTCCATGAACTTGTAGTTTCTTTGTTTTTTAATATTTTAAAGATTGCTTTTCCACTGCAATTGTTTTCCTTTAGAATCCTCTGTATCTTATTTTGTGATTTTAAAAGTATTATTCTGAAAAGGGGTCTAACATAGATTTCAACAGATTGTCAGTGGGGTCTGTGCCACACACACACACACACACACACACACACAGAGTTTAAGATTCCCTATGCTAAAGAGACCAAAAGTAAGGAATTTTGTTTCTTTTACCTTGATTGTACCCCTGATTTGCTATAGAATATTGAATAAATCCTTCACAGATTAAAATAGTATTTCTATTAATAAGGAAGTTGGCACATAATAGTTAATTCTTCAAAACTTTGATAATTATTCAATTCAGCAAATATTCTAAAATATCAGACCACATAGCTGATTTTACATTAAGAATTAGAAAAGCCAAATAGAGTATTGATGGTTTAAAAAAAAAGTATTGTGAGATTTACATGGTGTTCTTCACAGTCTTGAAGGAACAATTTTTATCATACAAAGTTGTTTATAGCAATCAGTCTCATAAAACAATAATGACCTCTACTTTCTCGCTCTGAATTTATTGTGAAGCCTCCTAGCTCATTTACAAACAGGCAGAATTAATTTTGAGATATCTACATTATTCAATATGTCCTGATATGGACATAGGACTGTTTCTGTTCCCAATCCCAAATGTGCCCAAATCAGTTGCACACTTACATTGTAAAATGCATGAAATGTAGACAAGAGTAGCCAAATTTCACAGATTGAGTGAGAACTAAATGCTGAGTACATTTCATTTAAAGTAAATTGAACCCCCCCAAAAAAGCTGAAGCACCTTACACATACCACAAAACACCAAATTTAATAAATATTTCATACTGTATAGGCGATACTAAATATGTTTATTTTTATCCTACATACTGGGGAAATTATTGTATAATTTACCAGCAATGAAGCCAATAGTATGTAACAATATGTTATGTATGTATGTAACAATAACAGATTATCTAAAACAAGCAGAGTAAACCAATATATTCCCTATGCACAGGTGGATAGTTGTGTTAATGCCAATAATATAGTATTTTCTCCCCCATTTGGTATTTTAAACTTGCATTTTGTTGTCAGACTCCTTGCCAATAGGCTTTGCAGGTTACACTGGAGTCTTGATAGTATTTCCAAAGGTGAGTTAATTAAGGGCTGCCGTCTGGAATATTATCAAGCTGCTAGTTAGGCATCTATCTACTTTCCTTACAGGTGTGAAATATTGACAGCAAGTTTTACAAGTGTGATGACATTTTTTAATTCACTTCATTGAATATGTTTTGGTGTGACTCACACTTTAAGGGAAATCCAAACTATATCTTTGCTGAAGATGTTATTCACCCACAGAAATGAATTGTGGGTTCTTCAAAAGCATGGTAATAAGAAACCAAGATCTTATAATTGTTACAAATATAGTTTCACAAGGCCCGCTTGTGACTTTCAAATAAGTCTTCCTTGTACACAACATAGGAGGTATTTAAATGTGAATGACAAATCATTAGTTCAAGTTAGGCATTTATATGATAACACCTTTCATCCCAGGATATTGAAACTGATAGCTGGAGAGCTTGAGTAAATTCACATAATGAAAAACATGACAGAATCTCAGAGTTAGAATGGACCTAGGAGTTTCATCCCCTCTATGGCACAACTAACATATGGTCATTTGACTTCTAAGGAAGACCTCAAGTGAGGGACGATGAATTAGCTCCCAAGGCAGCCCATTCAACATTAATATAGTTGCTAATATCTGTTCGTTATTAAGCTTTTCCTTATCAAACCCAAATTCACCTTTTTGAAGTTTTTACCCATTTCTCCTAGATTAGCCTTCTGGGACTATGCAAAACAAACGTAATTCCTCATCTACTTGACAGTCTTTTAAATACTTGAAAACAGCTATCACATTTCCACTAAATGTTCTTAGTTTATACAGACTGGTTTCCTTCAACAAATACTCATGCAATATCAACACTAAGTCCTCAGCCCTGTTGTCCGCCCTCGGTTGCTCTTCAGTTCATTTATTTCCTTCTTAAAATGTAGCGCCCAGAACTGAACACAATCCTCCAGATATGGAGGTCTCTTTTAACTGTTGTTCAAGACCCCTCTAAGTTTCCTAGTATGTGTAGCAAGTTTTTGGAAGGATGAGCGTTTCGCCTGTTGGGGATACTTATGGCTTCATAATATCTAATTAGCCAAGAGGTTTCAAAGGGGTTGCAAATTTCTTCATGCATCATATATAGGAATTGTTTTCATTTTATAGAGGGAAGAAGTTGATTCTTACTCATTTATTGTGTGATCCTAGTCAACCCATTTAA
This sequence comes from Bettongia penicillata ogilbyi, assembly GCA_023548195.1. NCBI lineage: Eukaryota > Metazoa > Chordata > Mammalia > Diprotodontia > Potoroidae > Bettongia > Bettongia penicillata. The sequence goes on along the minus strand of JAJHZJ010000322.1, from coordinate 3,089,658 downwards.
CCACTCAATGTCAATTTCCTTAACTTCCAAATTAAAGGATTGGCCTCTTCAAAATTATTTTATTCTCCAGACTTCATATTAGCTAATGTTTTCAACTTCTCTCCCAAGTGAATATTTTACTGGAACATAACTGAGTTGAATTTCAATTCCTTTGCTTTTCCCCAAACCAGAAAATACTTTAGTCAGAATTTACCCAAGGATTACCCAGGGACAAAAATAAGATGAACTTTGTGTGCTCCTATAGGAAAGTGTCAGGTATAATGACACATGCCTGTGATTTCTGCCCCTAGGGAGGTCAAGGCAGATGGATCATGAGAGTTCTTATGTTCTTAGCAACAGAAGGGCTAAAACTAATTGGGTCTATACACTAGGTCTGATACCCATGTGGTGAACCTCTTCAGAGCAGAGGGACAGCAAGTTACCTAAAGAGCACCCAAATGGCTCAGGTTAGAAATAATACAGTTCAAAGCTTTCCTGCCAACCAGCAATAGGGTTGAGCCTCTTAGCGGTCTCTGTAATTCTAACTCTAGGCAAGATCTATCTCAAAAAGTGAGAGTGGGGGGTGGGGAGGAGAGGGAAGAATCCTGGAAGTTTACCTAGTTTGCTTTGTGGAAATAGACAGATTCTGGCTTCATTGAAAGTACAAATAACAGTAAAAAGCCCATGGATAGAAAAGATGAGGAAAGTTGAGAAGAAACCAAAGCACATATAATTTACCAGTTGGATCATTAGGCTATAAATAATTTAATTTACTATTAATTTAACTACAGAGTAATTGGGGTAGCTTTAGATTTACAAATATGTTTATGGATATATTTATCCTTAAATCTAAAATAATTAAATTAAATATATAGCACAATAACTTTAATAACAAAATCAACTGGCCAGACCAAATTTTAGTAAAATCTTAACAGTATTTTTTTGTTAAGATCCTGGTGAAGAACTTCATTTTGTTTACTTCAACAGGTCATCAGATGACAGAACACAACTCTTCATTAGTTCCATCTCTATGAGAAACCTTTGTCTCTATGGCTTCCTGGCATAGATTTCAAGAACAAAGGACTGACTGTGCATTATGATAAAGCATCAGAGTAGTAATGTAGTATGTTAGTGGAGAATAAAATTCTTTCATGATAGTTTCTATACCCCAGTGCATAGTTACAACATTCCACCACCATGTTCATCATCAATTATATGATATATTATATATGTAACTGGTACATATTTCTATGATATAATAGCATGATTTTGTATTGCTCTAGGATTTGAAAATCACATTACATATATTATCTCATTTGATTCTCACAAGAACCCTGCAAAGTAGAAATATTGACTCTATTTTGCAGATGAGGAAACCGAGGCTGCAAGAAATATTAATTAAATTTCCCAGACTCATACAGCTAGCGTCTGAGGCAGGATTTGAACTTAGGTCTTTTCTGAGTCAAAATCCAGTGCTCTCTCTGCTATGTCACCTAGGTATCTCACAATTGATTGCTAAAAAAGAAAACAAAACTTAGAACATGCCCAAAATTTAAAGTGTATATTTTTACAAACAGAATTTGGTCTTGTATCTCAAGTGCCCAATGAACCAATTTTATAAGACTCAAACTCTGTTGACTCTCTTTGTATGTCTAAATTCCTTATTAAAGTGAACCTGTACTAGAAGTGTTTGACATAAAATCAAAAGACAGTGGGATTTCAAGATTGTAAATTTTCCTCTTATGGATCTGGACGGACATTTTACCTTTTTTTATTAGCTCAGCCAAGCCCTTTCATGAATCTGGTTGGACTAAATTTTTGGTCATAGGGGCACCTGTTTTCATGTTTATTTTCTTTTGTGAGCTCACATGATTGATTGGTATAGGTTTGGCCTTCCCAGAGGGTTTTGTTTAATGCTTTTGCCATAAATTGCTGGTGTTCATTTAAACCAAATCTACAAATTAAGTGTAATTCTTGTCAGAATTTTGAAACAAGAGAAAACCATACTGCAATGTTCCATGAGTAAGAACTATTTCTTTTTCATCATGTTTAAGCAAGCTACGAATTTTCACTTACCATTGAAATATTTCTGTAAACCATGCAACCTTTTGCACAAAAGATAATTATGAAATAGCTAACATTCATTTGACCACAACCAATAAATAATTTATGAACTGGGTGTTTGAAATTATGCAAATGTTCTAAATACTTTTTGTTGCCTGTACATCTGAGTAAGTATGATTCAGAAGAAAGTGTGCTATGGATTAATAGATTCAACATTTAAGTGATTTGCATTTCTACAGCGTTCTTTTCTTTGCTGGCTCCTACTATCTTTAGTATCATAGCTCAGAAAACAAGCCTTGACAATACTGTCTCTAAATGTATTTGAATATCCTGGCATCCCTATTCATCAGTCTCTTTGATGCTTAAAATGTCTTTTGCTTTCTTTCCAGAACTCTTTATGAAGGCAGAGATATGCTTTTAGTAGAGTACCCACCAATCTCATAATACACACTAAATGGAGAAAAAAAAGGACATCTTTAAATATTTTATGGATGTGAGATAGCCCATAGCAGAGTTCAAGCTGTAGTAAGTTCTAGAATAAGCATACTAGATACCAAGTACTTCAGGCAATCTACTAGCAGTACTACTAGCTAGTGCTGGATTTAAAAGTATACTAACCTCACCATACACTATTATTGATTTATTATTGATATTGAAGAGAAGAATATTTTTTGTCACAATTAGAGGTACACATTACACTTATGAAATGGGAATGTACCATATTTTGGATTACCATAATATATAATAGCAGATTATTTAGAAGCCTTGGTGTAAATATTGCTGCATCTTTTCTTTAACTATTGAGAGGTCTAGATATAATTTATTTTCATTTCTGCTCCCTCAAAGAGAAAAAGGAGGACTTAGAGATATTTTCCCTCAGTAAAGATGTTCAGAAACCATAGGATCATAGATTTAGGACTAGAAGGGACCTCAGAAGTCAATGAGTCCAACGACTTCATTTTATAGATTAAAGAATTGAGAAGAAGAACATTGGAGTGATTTGCCCAAGGTCACAGAAGTAGAACAAGTCTGGTGCAAGATGTGAAATCAAGTTTTCCTCAGTTTCAGTCTAGTGTCCTATATACTATACCATGCTGCCTCTCAATTAAATTTTCCATTTCATAATAAAATTATTGCATTATGTAAATGGTTGATTTTCCTACCCTAGTAGAAACATTCTTTAAGTCATTGGCCCCCTAATTCCTTTTCTACCCAGATGCCCCTTTAGGTTCCGGAAAGAACACTGGACAAGGGAAATATTTGGAACTATGATCAGTTATCCTTTAAACACTGCTGCTACTCCATCTATGACCTCAGTGCTTACCCAGCCTTTATCTACTGAATGAGTGTTGCCTCAGAAAAACTGAGACCTGAGAAAGACAGCTTAAAAAGGCTAAGGTCTCCCACTGCATCCTGGGCCATTGCCAGACTTCCTGACCTATGTCTTGCCACTGGACTCTTATGACTCTGAAGGAGAGAGTGAGACTGACTTCACACAGCTGCCTCACTTAAATGCAATTTATTTGCAAGTTCAAGACATTACCCTCCCAATATCATCTGTCCTCTTTGAGAATGAAGGACAAACCACAGTTCCTGTACATGCTGGGTTAAGTGCATTACTTCAGTCAAGAAGACGAAAAAGTGCTGGACTAAATGAAAAACCATAAACACTCTATCATTAATTAATGTTATGATCTCATTATTATGAATATTGTAATTGTTTGCAGTGAGAAAGAAAAAAATCATGTTTTGTATAATGTTTATTATCTTTGTTAAGTATAATGCCCAGTATCTGAATGAAAGCCTATTTTATTTCCCATTCAAAGAGTTCCTCAGTCAACAATTATTGTTTAAGTTTTTCACCAAGGTGCACACAACTGACTTTTTCTAAGATTCTTCATTTAGTAATTCCTTGTACTATCTTCTCTATTTATTATCAACATGTGTCATCTGTTCTATTCAGCCAATATTTCTCTTTATTTTAAGATCTTTTTCTATGTTTTCATAAATTTGGAAGAATAAACCCACAAAGTTTTCTGACTGAAGCAAAAATTTCACGGGCATAATTGAGTACAGTCTTCTCATTTCTTTCTCTCATAAAGAGCTTTCATTTTTCTCCCACAGTAGGTAAGAAGCCTTTTGAAAAAGACAATCAGAAATAAAAATTAGTAATCTTCCTTTTTGAGTTACATTACAAGACTAATTCAACAAATAATCTTTTATTTATTTATTTGGACTAGAGAGTTCATAGGTTGACACCCTGTTTTTTTTTGTAGAATCAATACAAGGAGATTTAGAATGTAATTCCAATGTTGTTGCTTTGTTTTTCTGAGTTTAGACTGGCTTATTTTAATAGCATTTTATTTTTCCTAATTACATGTTGAGGTAATTTTCACCACTCATTTTTACAAAATTTTGAGTTCAAAATTTTTCTCCATCCTTCCCTACATTTCCCTCTTCCTAAACTGGTAGGCAATTTGATATAGGTTATAGATGTGCTATTGTGTAAGCTATGTTTCCATATTTATCACAGTTGTGAAAGAAGAAACAGATCAAAAGGAAAAAAAACCCAAGAAAGAATAAAGGAAGTGAAAAAAGTACTCCTTGATTTGCACTGAGTCCATCAGTCCTTATCTAAAAGTGGATAGCATTGTTCTTTGTGATCCTTTACACTTGTCTTGTATCATTGTGTTGCTAAGAAGAGCTAAGTCATTCATAGCTGATCATTACACAATGTTGCTCATACTGTGTACAGTGGTTCTACTCATTTCACTTTGTGTCAGTTCATACAAGTCTTTGCAGGTTTTTCTGAAGTCCACCTGCTCATCATTTCTTATTGCACAACAGTATTCCATTACATTTATGCACCACAGCTTGTTCAACCATTCCCCAAATGATGGGCATCCCCTCAATTTCCAATATTTTGCCACCACAAAAAGGGCAGCTATAGGTCCTTTCCCCCTTTTTTATGATCTTTTGGGGATATAGACCTGGTAATGGTATTGCTGGATCAAAGAGTATTCAGTTTGGTTGCCCTTTGGCCATAATTCCAAATTGCTCTCCAGAATGGTTGGATCGATTTACAACTCCACCAACAGTTCATTAGTGTTCCAATTTTCCCACATCCTCTCCAATATTTATTACTTTCCAGTTTTGGCATATTGGTCAATCTGATAGTTGTGAGGTGGTACCTCAGATTTGTTTTAATTTGCATTTCTCTAATTGATAGTGATTTAGAGCACTTCTTCATATGCCTATAAATAGCTTTGATTTCTTCAACTGAAACCTGATGGCTCATATCTTATGACCATTTATCAGGTGGGGAATGCCTTGAATTCTTATAATTTTGATTGATTTCTCTAAATCTTCGAGAAACAAGGTCTTTATCAGAGACACTTGCTGTAAAGATTGTTTCCTAGCTTTCTGCTTTCCTTGCGATCTTGGTTGCATTGATTTTGTTTGTGCAAAAGCTTTTTAATTTAATATAATCAGAATTTTCTATTTCACATTTTGCAATGCTCTCATCTCTAGTCTGGTCCTGAACATATAACTCCCTTAACTTCTCCTTTAAGAATTTGGATACTATGCCATTTAGTACATTCCAGTTAGTTTTAATGTATGTATCTAATTCACATTAAGGAAGATCAAATCCCATGAACCCTCCTATCATTTGTTAGAGACTTTATCTGAAAAGCTATCCATCCCAGATTGATTTTCTTCAGAAATGTTAATGATTTCAAGTCACACCTCCTAAAAGGATGAGCTTCTAACTTTACATAAGGAGATCTAAGTTCTGATTTTATTTGCTCCTTTTATTCTCAGATCTCACAAACAAGTACCACAGCCCTCAAAAGACCCTTGCCATTTAAACAGAACTTAGTCAAAGGTTGTCTACTTTAGGATTTTAAATATAGTTAAATATAGTTCAAACAAAATCAACTATCTTGAAACTTTAAATAAGTCTGAAGCAAAGAAACCTAACACCACGGTACTTAATTAAGAATTATTCCATCTTCAAAACTTCTGAAACATGGTAAGGGGTTGGGAGGGGGAGCAGTAATAGTCTTCTTCCATTTTTTTTCTGTGACATATTCAGTGTTGCTAATGGTACCCAGCTGCTAACAATTCTTAATCTAGATAGTGCTTTTTAATTTCGGGAGGAGATTTAATCTGAATCACATATTCCAGTTTTCCTAAAAGTAGAAGACAATAAATGGAAGTAAGGTGAAATAAGAATGGAAAGAAAAATTATACCACATTCTGGAGAGCCTTGAATGCTAAACTAGGAATTTGTATTTTATTCAAAAGAAAATAGAGAACCACTGATGGTTTTGAGCAAGAGACTAATGTGATTAGGAGGAGCACTACATTCGTATTATGTCCTTGGGTGGAATCCTAGCTCTCACATTTATTGTGTTGTGACTTTGGGCAAGTTACTTGACTTCCCTGAGATTCTGTTCCTTCATCTTCAAAAGGAAAAGTTAAATTAAATGATCTCTAAGCTCCCCTTCAGACTTCGATCTGTGGTCTACTGATCCAAAGTCCCCATTCTTTTAGGGGAGAGCATTAGACTAAGAATATTTAGGTCCCATGATGATGTTCAAGCTTTTATCTCCCTTATGTCAGTGACAGAGGAAGTTGGCCAAGGCCCACCTTACAGAATAGTAACATTTTTGTATGGGTCAACATACCACATGGGCAAGACAACAGAAGGCTGAAATAGGAAAAGCTGGTATAAATAGATTTGAATAGAGGTTGTACAAGGATTTGGCAGGCCAAAAATAGTTATGTGTTGATGGGGTGGAGAAGCAGAACTGCCAATTCAAAGACCTAGTGGATGAGCTCTCTGACCTCTTTCCACCCTAGAAGTTATTGTGCTCATCACTGGAATGGAAGTCTGTTGCTCTCATTAGGGAGGTTACTGCTTTCTCTGGCTTTTTCCTTCTGCATTTTAGTTGTGTTTGGCATAGAGCAGTGGCGTTTGAAGAGGGCTTGGCCCCCACTAGTTTTAAGCGGAGCCAGTCAGTGGAAAAAATGACAATGGCATCTGGCATGGAATTCAGGTGCTAAAATACCTTATTTGAAATAAAGGAAATAACACCTATTAGGAAGTGACCCTGAACGAACAAATTTTGCTGGCCTGGGAGAAGGCATTTTTCCCTTTCAGTATACTGTAAATGCTCTTGTGTCTTTTAAGATATTTCACTGCAGAAATGGGTGCATTCAAGAATTTTAGATTCTGGTGCTATTTTTATTGCAAACCATTTTGTGTAGAATCAGGGAGCACTGAGCTGTGACTTGGTGGGTTTCAATAAAAGTTTTTGTACACATTTAGCCAAAAAGGAAAAAAAAAGTAAGGGGGGAAGGGGAGGAAGCTCAAAACTCTTGGCAAGTTCCCATCAGCAGCGCAGGAGGTTGTTCATGTAAAAGTCAAAAATAAAGCTTGTGGGATAAGTCTGAACATGGCATCCAAGCCCAAGAGAAATGACATTTTTTTTTCATCCTGAGGAGGGAAGAAGGAATCTGACAGAAGTGAGTAAAACCTCCCTCCCTAGTCTTCCTCTGAAGCCAGTTCTGATATTGACTGTGTGCATGTTAAGCTGAGAATGCAGTGGGGCATATCCGCTATCCACAACTGTACAAAACCGCTTTAAAGGGAGCACATGGTGCCGACGAGCCCAGCTCTCAATGGAAAGCATACTTCTTGATTAAAAATGCATGTTTCCACTTCATGCCAAAACAAGAGAGTATTATTTTCAGTCTGATCATAAACCCGAGTTAAATGTGTTCCTTATTTCAAAGGGTAAAAAAGCATCTCGAGTCCGTGAGGAAACGTTTAAATGCTGAACGCTGATTTAATGGAGCAGTACTATGCACGTAATTTATTTTGAAGCCCAGTGATATATTAAAATCTTCAGCCTTTGTGACAGCCTGAGATTACACTCCCTTCCTCCCTACCACTTGACTAAAAAAAAAGAACCCTGACATACCCTGCCCCTGCTGTAGATAATATCCATCCTTGCCCACATTGCAATACCAATACCACCGCTATTATCTCTACTTCCAGAAGCAGTAATTTCTGGGGTAATAAGTTTCAAATCCTTCCCTTAGGAGTTCACAAAGGAATACTAAAATGATCAGTGTTAATATATATAGCTATATGGCACAACTTCTCAGCTCCAATCTTTTCCTTTTGGTCCAAACTTTTCAGGTGCTCATAATGGTAACTGTGAACTCCAAGGCTGCCTTTCCTCCCTCCTTCCCTTCCTCCTTCCTTTCCCTCTTTCCTCATTTCCATCCTTATTTCCTTCCTTCCTTCAGTTATTAATTGAAGAACTAGAATTTGAGACTAACTTCAAGGAACAAGGTATACCAACTGATATAGTGTGAAAATAGAGATAATAAGATGAAAAGTTTTTATTTCAAACTTACAATTAAAAATTTATCTCTATTTGTATTAAAAGTATATTTGCACAGGTATAAATCTTAGAAAATTGAAGTAAAATTATTTTAAAATTGTCTCATCTTGTCCTTCTTGTGTTTTGTGCCCATATACAAAAGCTTGGCATTGAAATACTAAGACTAGCTTAACCTAACACTGAACTATTTTGGAGCAAAAATGCATTAACCCCATGGCATAAGCCACACCTTTCTGAACTTTTATAGAAAGTAAAAGGAGAAAGGAAGGATCTCTTAGCCCTGTAAATTGGGCTTTATGGGGCTAATTTGACCTTTTCATTCCCTTAGAAGGGAAGAGAGTAAATCTTAAGGAAGTGAATGTCAAAAAAATAAAAATAAATAAACAATTTTTCAATAAAGAAGGGAAGAGAGCAAGTTGGCCGAAAGGTGGCATTACAATTTGAGATATGAGTGGAAATCTTGAACCTGCAGTTCTGTCAGTATGATACTCAAGATGGAGAATTATTATATTGCTCTCTACCTTTTAAATTGTTCCTAGGCTATATATCTTCAAATACTCCATTGGATCATAGATCTCGTTGACTTACTTGTCCAATGATGCAGATAACATGCTAGTCTGTCTTCTGTATCTCTGGTCCATGTCCCCCGCCACATTCACTAAAAGGGGATGTACCCCATGTGCTGGAGTTCTTCCTCATTTTCTCCTGGCATTGTGAGAATTTCATTGGAGCACTCAGGCTAGTTACTTGCTGGCCTTTCATTTTATCAAGTCATTTTGGTCCTCCATTTCCTTGACATCACCCACATGCTTGTTACATCTCTCAGGTTCGTTAATTGTTATAAGCAGCACTCTGCTCATGTCAAACATGGGCTCAGTCCATCCACTGCCTTCTACATGATGCTTATTTTCAATTCTTTGGAAAGTTGTCTCACAGTCAATAGATAGACTTTTGTGTCTGGGAGAAATTTTGATTCATCCTAATACTTTTTTTTTTCCTTAACACAATCTAGCTTATTCTCCTGTTTAATTCCAGGCACAATTTGCCAACCATTTGTACTGTCTGTCCCATATCTATCTATCTATCTATCTATCTATCTATCTATCTATCTATCTATCTATCTATCTATCTATCTGTCTGTCTGTCTGTCTGTCTGTCTGTCTGTCTGTCTGTCTGTCTATCTGTCTGTCTGTCTGTCTGTCTATCTAATCTGTCTGTCTGTCTGTCTATCTACTGTTCTGTCAATCTACTGATGGAAAGGCTCAGCTCTATTCATTTGCAACCTAACTTCACATCACAATCTAGGCAACACATTTTCTTCATCCATTTGATTTTTCCTATATGATTAGCCAAACTTTTAAAAAAGCTTCCAGGAGATACTGCAATATTCTTATGTCTGATACAACTAAATACAATATCATCCAAAACCAGAATTTTCTAAAGACCCCCTATCCACAGGGAATTTCTCAGCAATCTGGCCTCTGTACTAACTAGATCTCTTTTATATCATGGTGGCAGACACCACTGGTAAGCGCACTAAATATTTCCCTATTTTATGCTTTACTTGGTGTTTGTGATCAAAGAGTCATGGAACAAAGGTATTTTTGCCAGTTTATATTTCAAGAAATATCTAATACTGTTAGTTTATGGAGCTGCTAGTGTCTACTAGAAAGAAGCATCCTTAAAGTCAAGAAAGTCTAACTCTGGGTGTGCCATGACTCTGATACATATTGGCTTTATGACCTTAAGCAAGTTATTTAACCTCTGAGTGTTCCAAGCAACTAGGCTATAAAATGTTGAAAAGGTGATGAGCTGTTGCATTGGCAGAAGTAGTTTTCTTACACAGGGATTCCCCAATAAGCTCCCAAGTGGAGTATAAATAACAATTGTTTCTGTTCTGACCAGAAAATCTGAGGGTCTTCCCTTCCCAGAGTGATGCTTCTGGCAAACTAGACCATCTTTTACCTCTATTCATACCTAGCCTTTAACTTCTGAATGGTGTTTCCTCAGAGGAACTGGGACCTAGGAAAGACCTCAACTTACAAAGGCCAAGGTTTTCCTCTGCATCTGTGGATATCTTCAGTCTCCAGTCCTGACTTATACCTTGCCACAGGGCCCTGATGACTCTGATGATTGCACAGCTGTAATGGTAACTTAAATGGGAAGACCTTTCCCATCCACTAAGGCCCATGTGACATACCTGAGTCATATGGAAGTCTGAGTCACATGGAGCCTGTCATGGGAGGAGGTTGCTGAATGGGTAAAACAGGAAGTGAGTGAGACTAGCCAGATCTGGGAGAGAGAGAGAAAGCAGGCAGTTGGTTGTGCGTGACAGAAGGGCATTTTGCTTGAGAGAGTTCGTTTGTGGGAAGGCCTGATAATATGTGTAGACTTCTTGGTTCCTATGATGGATTTCTTTGTTACTATGATGGATTTGGCTTTCTGATGTTGGGTTTTGGCTTTGTGGTTGCTGAATAAGTGTTTTTCTTCTGCCTTCTATATGGAGAGCCTGTTATACTTTGCAATTCAAAACTACACCAGTATATTCATAGGACCATTGATGCTGTGTATATTGCCTTGGTTATAAGTGGATCTGCCTCATTTATATCTAATTCACTTTCAGTTCAAGACATCACCCTCCTGACATCATTGATCCTCTTCAAGAACGAAAGATGAACAACAAACAAGATCCCAAGTCCAATTCCTATACTTTTCCCTTTGATGAAAGGAAGATATATGGATAAGATACATCTTTTATGGAGGAGTGTTTTAAGGCAAGGCTTCACTCTAGCAAAATAATTTTTAACACCAATAAGTAATAAGCAAATTGGTATCCTTGATTCTCTACAAATTTCATTCAATTATGTGATGATAAAGATCATATGATGATAGATCTAAAGCTGGAAGGGACCTCAGAGGTCATCAGGTCCAACCTCCTCATTTTACAGAGAAGAAAACTGAGATCCATGAAGGCCAAATGATTTACCCAAAAATTACTGTCTCCAGAGTTGGATTTCTTTTTTTTTTCTATTTCTCTGTATTGCCTATTAGTATTGTCCACTATGGACTGTTGCTTACTCAGAATTCCTGGCCAGCTCTTCTTTCCCAGCAGTTGCTCTGCTTGGTTTCAAGTAAAAATCATGCCCTTACCCTTGGGGCTTTCTGGGACCTTCCCTTCCCACCTTTCAGATTCATTTATGTATTGTCTTCCCACATTAAATTGTATGCTCCTTGAAGGTAGAAACTATATTTTTCTTATTTGTATCTCCAACACTTAGCGCAGTGCCTGGCACGTAGTGCTTAATAAATGTTTATTGATAATTAACATGGGAAAGCTTGCTTATTTCTTATTAATATCTTTATTAAAGCCACCTCAATTTGTATGCAGATGATGCTTACAAAATTTTTGAGGTAATGGAAAAGTAAGAATATAGGTTGATTGCTGTTCATTTTCTCTTGGTCACTTTTTCTAAACGCATATTGCTAAGGTTTGAGATTTTAGCACAATTTTGATATCTTCCTCTTCTAGTTAAATTATCCTTCAGTGCCCTGACAATGATGTCCCCTCTAGGATGGTTATCCTCTGTTTACACTTGGTTTAGTTTGGGTGCTTTTCTCATCTTTATTTCCTTTATGACATTTCTGTCTCTATAATAAGCACATCCAGAAATATGGCATCAGAGCTCCAGATTGGTGGCTCTCCTGTCTTTAATACTTAAAATGGTTACAATAATCCATACTTCTGTTTATTGTCCTTTCATTTTTACACTTAAATGCCCACATTCCAAAGGTGGGTCCTGCAGAAGAGAATGATTACCCCTATTTTTATTTTCAAGCCTTAATCTCAAATCTCAAAAAGTACAAAGGTTATAGTAAAATTTTACAAATGAGTTCATATTTTAAACAATGGTGCCTTTGGCTGCCATCCCTCTATGCTTAGCAAGTAAGTCAAATATTTGCCAACTAAAGCACATTTTAGGTTATTTTGGTCTCCTTTTATGCCAATTGATTTACATTAGTCAAAGTTCCATATAAAATTATCATAACAGCTTCAAAGTCCTTTCTACTGATCATTACCACTTTTTCAATGGTTTGTTTAAATAGGTCAGAATTGAGTTGTTTCATCAATTGCCATGCCATATCTTTTTCTCATTATTATTCTTTCTTCCTGCCATATACTCATTTTGATCTTTGTTCTAACAAGTCAGTGTTTTGACTGTTTACAAACAGTTGATTCAGGAATGACCTACACATCAGTAACAAGGTTTTTCCTATCCATTAAAATATAATCTATTTCATTGTTTGTGATGTTATTTAGTGTTTTCTGGTGCCTTTTGATTTTCTTTTTAAAGAAAATATTCATTATATAGGAGAAATATTTTGGTCTCCCACTCTAAAATATACATCTTGTCCATATGAAAATATACACATATAAAGGTAAACATGTGCGTGTGTATGTGTGGGATGAGACAGAGAGAGAGAGAGACAGACAGACAGACAGAGAGACAGAGAGAGAGACAGAGACACAGAAAGACAGAGAGATATAGACAGAAAGAGACAGAGAGCTGTAGCCATATAGCTATGTGGATTGAGTGTGTATAACCCATGACTCAAAACTCATTTGGATAAATCTCTCCTCAGTGGTGAAAAAAAATCCTGGCTTTTCTGGCTTCCAGAATCTCTTCAAATCCCTGAAGGAAGAGACACATTCCAGCAAGAAGCCCACACCCTGACCCAGACACACAGATTCAAACATATTCAACATGCAATTTGTTATAAATTACTGTTTGAATCTAGGTCGTGTGATTCCAGGCTACCAGATCCAGAGCTGACTCCAAACCTGCACCTTCAGATATCCACCCAAATGTTGGTGTACATGTCTAGGCTTGACAAACATTTGTAGTAGAAAAAGAATAACTGCTATGTCAAGGTTGAAAATGTTCCAGAAATTAAATATGGAAGACTGAAGGTTTATAGTATAAAAGATAGAGGTCTTTGAACCTTCCTATCTTGCTTCCTATTTCATCACTCCATGTTAAAATGTTTTAATCTCCCTTTCTTAATAGAATTGCCAACCTTTTTCTTAGATGCAATGTCCTGGGCATGGAAAATTGTTAGCTCTAAGTTTGGAGTATTCCAAGGACTGACCCTGGGCTGCCACCACTGCTACTCAGGCATAATAAGGACTAGTGGGTCTTCAGTTATCGTTACAACTGGAAAGCTTCTTTTAATAGGTTATTTGGGGGTGGGGGAAGGAAAGAGGACAATTGACCCTAGGTGGTGTTCCAATAGTCCTGCTATATATATATATATGTGTGTGTGTGTGTGTGTGTGTATGTATGTATGTATGTATGTATGTATATATATATATATATATATATATATTATTTTTTGGCAGATTGGCAGTAGTCAACAACAGTCACTATGCCAGAAATAAAATGACATTAGTATTAATAGTGCCAAATTAGGGTTATTTTGTAGCCAGTTTTCATAGTGAGAATAGTAGGGCCTTTAATTCAGTTGAAATCCTTCCTCAGAGCATATCTAGCCTTTTAATTTTTATGACTAAATGATCCCTAAATGCTCTATAGATTTACTGATAAGGATGAGCCATTTGATAGGATCTTAGCATGATTTCTTTGGTGAAAGACAACCCTAGAGCCAAGTCCTTTGCCATAGAGCACATTGTGAAATGTACAAGTGCTAAAGTAGGGAAAAGAAAAAAAATGGGAATAGAAGCATCGTGGGGAGAAAGGGGAAGGAAAGAAGAAAGGAAACTTTTCAGAAGCTGGATTGCCCCAGGTTCCCGCATAATAAAATGATCTCCTGAAAAGTTGACTAGCATATTTTGGCTGTGAGCACCAGAAAAATACCACAAACAAAATATTTGTATAGCTTATAAAACACTCAAACTGAATATTAAAAGCATCTGTTTTCAAGGAATATAATTATAAAGTACTTGAAGTGAATCAGGAGGCAGGATTCACAAAACATTACACATGTCATAAACAAACCATTTGACTCTTCCAAACACCAAGGGTAAGAGATGGACTGCTGCATTGCAAAGAAATATCTTCATCCAGGGGTTGTGACACCATTAAACATGACAGGGAAGGTCAAGTCATCCTTGATGTCACTCTGGGACAAATAAAGTCTAGACCATTGATAGAAGCATTGTTTGATTTCTTCCTCCCTTAACACAAATTCACTATTCCCTTAAAATTCTACTTTTCTTTCGTTCAGCTCTTGCAGCCAGTAAGGAGATAAAAACGCCAGCCTCTCTGTAGTCTCCATTTGGAGGCATTTGCTGTCCACCTGTTTTTAGGGCCAGGCCTTTGTCTAGTGAAAGCTCTAAACTGAGATGTCAAAAGTAGAAGTTTCTACTCTATGACATACTTTCCTTTTGTCTTCATTTTGATTTATCAAACAGAGGAAACATCTCTTCATTCATCAGGAAGTCTAATGCAATTTCTAGCAGTACTGCAATTTCCCATCCATGCAAATCGAGCAAGCAAAATTTACTTTCTAACATTAAGTTGAAACTTTCTCCTCCAAATGCCAAATGAAAATTATGGGCAAAATTCTCTTCTCACATTTGCATCATGGGACTAAAGTCTGTTATCCTTTCCTCCTAAAAGGCAGGCTCCTGGGACTCCTACATGTAGATAGGGAGCACAGTTATGGATTTGACATCTGAAGGGTATGTCTTAGGGGAATTTTGTCCCAGATCATGAGAGAAGTCTGTTTATAAGGGACTCCTGGAGTCTGAGAATCAATTCTGTGCTTTTAGAGCCATCCTAAATGATTTTACTTCTCTGGAAGATTGCCTCTTAAAAACGTTGAATTTGGGATGATAATATGTCCCTGGAGATCTCTTTACCACATGAACATACCAAACATTTTGTAGCATAAAAAAAAGAAATCTAAAGGGAGGTCATCAGGACGTTCTGTAAAGGGAAGAGAATTCTTAGGTTCACCTATCATGATAGACTTATCATGGTTCTCATGGGAAGTTCCTGAGATTGAACCACACAGGAACAAGCTTTATGTTTTCTTTTAAAGCCTTCTTTGCTCCTATTTTGCTCATTTAGTATGTTTATTTCACTGTTGATTGGAGTCTTTGACCTGGAGTCCCCTCATCCAGGACCAAATGATGAGCCTGAAATCTTTAGGAGGCCACACAAGGCAAACCCTGGGAATCAATGACATATCTAAACTCTTATTCTCTCCTTGAACTTGTTTGGAGACTTTTACCAGACTGCTAAAGGAAATGGATCCTTTCACGAGAAGTGGTGGTTTCTGCAGGAGCCATTGATAAAAGGAAGAAACTGCACAGATTAGAAGCCAGCCTGGCTGAAAAGCTATGGACCCAGATGTTATTTTAAAGACTGGCAAGATTATAAATTGCCAAATAATCAGGCATATGGTGCATAAAATATTAACAACACAAGAATAACACATATGGAAAACAATTTCAATATATATTGATAATATGATTGTAAAAGGCCAGCATAAACATTTACTGCCTCATACTTTGTTTTGCTTCTGGAGTGTGAATCAATGAAAACACTGCCCCTAGAGAAGAGAGAAGGGAAAATAAATCTACCATATATCATGTTATCTTCGGATTTTCTTACTGAAGGAATACCTTAAGGGGTGGGGGATGGGGATGTGCCAAGCTTCTGGGAAATGCATATGTTTCTAGGGAATATGTTGCTCTTACTGTTTCCCTGATTTGTACTAAAGAATGAGAGTTTGTGATGGACTTTAAAAAGGAAAAATGAAAACTTTGCGTTTTACCTAATCCTCCTTCCCTGAGTTCCAGAAGTTGTGTCACTAAATGTAGATGCAGAGCCATAAGTAGGAATTGTTACACCGGGGAAAGGGTGTTGCATTTTGGGTGGGAGGACCTCATTCTACTTTAATTACTTCAGTTAGAGTTCTGCCTGAATATATCTCCTTTACATCCTTCTTTCTCAACAAAGAGAAACTACACAACTTAAAATTTAAGTTAGATTTAGTAACCAGCAAAACTTATGTTAATATTGTGAATATGCCTTATGACAAGAAGAAAGAGGAAGTTTGCATTTATACAATACTCTTGTTTTTCATTCATTTCAGTCCTGTCTAAGTCTTCATGACTTCATTTGAGGCTTTCTTGGCAAAGATACTGGAGTGGTTTGCCATTTCCTTCTTCTGCTCATTTTATGAATGAGGAAACTGAGGTAAACAGAGATCAGAGATCTTGTGACTTAAGTGACTTGTAAATGACACAATAGCCAATAAGTGTCTAAGGGACTAGATGTGAAATAAGGTCTTCTTATCTACATTAATGGGGCAGCTAGGTGGTGCAGTGGATAGAGTACCAGGTCTGGAGTCAGGAAAACTCACCTTTCTGAGTTCAGATCTCACCTCACACACTTACTAGTTTTGTGACCCTGGGTAAGTCATTTAACCCTGCTTGCCTCAATTTTCCCACTTGCAAAATGACCTAGAAAAGGGCATGGCAATCACTACAGTATCTTTGCCAAGAAAACCCTAAATGAGATCACAAAGAGTCAGACATGACTAAAAAAAAAGACAATGTACTTCTTTCATTTAAATGCAGGGCACTCTCCACTGTACCATACTGTCTCTTGTTCAGCCTCATAATTTCCAAAGAGAATTATAGAACTGCTCCACAGTAAAAAATATTACTGTGCTCTAAAATTCCAAAATTATGGTATTTTTTTTAAAAGGACAAAACAGTAACATGAACAGAGAACATATCTTTTAAAACTTTCTTCATGCATGATGAAGTTTTGGACTTGGAGTCAAGATGACTTGTATTCAAATCGTACCTCAATCAGTAGTTGTATGAACCTGAGCAAGTTCACTTAACTTCTCTTGTTCTCAGAACAATATATAATATCATACACACAATATGGGCTATTTTGTATACAAAACAAAAGCAATATCCCCAAATATATTATCCAATGGTATCAAGCTCCTACCCTACATAAATATTCATAACTTTAATACCCTGATGTGACAGTACATGGTCATGGCCTAAATCAGATTGCACCCTGTCTTGGAGAGAAGGCAGGGGAAGGAGGGGGAAAATTTTAAAATAAAAATCTTGTAAAAGTGAATGTTGAAAACTAAAAATAAATATCTTGTGGTGTTTTTTTTTAAAGAAGACTGTGATTTTAACAACAGTGACTTCTATACAAGGAATCACTTAGAGGATATTAATAGTTGAGGACCTATAATATTGGAAAAGATGGACCGATCTTGGAGTAAGAGTAAAAGATAGACAATCCTGAGTTCTAGAAATGTGCCCATGCAATGTTCAAAGCTCTAAAGACCTTTAGCATGTTCTGTATTTCCTTCATGGAGAATTTATGAGAAGATGTATACAAGAATCACTCCTATGATGTAAAAGTGAGATATAATCTTACCAGTCAAGAGGGCTCCCACACAGATAAAATGATGAATTTAAGTATCACAGATGAGGAAATGAGACTCAAAAAGTTAAGGAACTTACCCAACTTTCACTGAGTATTAAGCATCATAGCAAGAACTTGACCCACATATTCTCATGTTAAAAGCAGTGTTCTTTCTCTTATACCATACCCCACTTACATTATTGACAGTGTTTTTTCTCATATTTTTTCTTATATTCTAATCATTTTTTGTAATAGGTAAGAGAGTTTTTTCTACCTTTTTTGCCTAGCCTTCATTCTTTATGCTTTCTAAAATACTAACAAGTTCTAGCAATACATGCCATATAATGTTCTCAATTTAAAACTTCAAGAGAACTATGATCTCATTAGCATAGGTAACTCCTCCATCAATACAGATGACAACACCCTCCATATATTAGAAAACGATTTGGTGATTTTCTGTAAACAAAAATATTGTCACCAGCTGGTCAGCTTCCATCTATGCTGATGCTCAAATGATAGACACTCAGTACACAGCTAGGTCCACATCAACTCCAAAGTTGTAGAACTTTCCAGAGTTTATCCTTTGTTGATATTGTCTTTGAAAACCCGTGATCCTGCAGCATGACATTAAAGCATCAGACTAGGACCTTGATACTAAATACTAGGTTCAATAATACAAAACAAGTATTTTGTTTTCTTAAGAATCTAATTTAATCACACACATAAAGTACCTTCTCTGTGCTCATCCTTGTGCTAGGCATTAGGGATATAAAGAAAAATATGAGTTCCTGTCCTAAAGGAGTTTCCACTGCACTAAGAATGAAAGAAGATGTTTTTCAGATGCCTTCATTTTTTGAATAGCCACTTTCAATTTCAGGCAAATATGAGTATCTTCAATATCATTCCATTGCCAATGAGATCAACAAATTTAGATTCTGGAATTTAAAAGAAATGGCAAAGTAGTTCTACAAGAGACTATCAACTGAATAAGAATCTTTATTACAATCCTACTTAGTTCTACCTTGGCTTAAGCACAATGAATTCATTTTAAATAAATACCTGTGGCATTGTGCCAGTGGATATAGAGAACATAAATGCAATAGAAAATATCTCCCTATCACACACACACACATGCACTCTCACACACACACATGCCAACATAGAACAGTGATGAAGTAGAAGTTTAACTTAATTTCCAAAATGAGTAGTTTAGAAAAACAATCAATCAAAAAGAAGTTATGTTAAGTGCATAGGATATAAATATAATGAATTCAAGAATTCCCACTTACATAACTGACATTCTAATGGTCAAAACAGCAATTCCATACATAAGGATATTTAAGATAAAGAAAAAGAGAAAAAATGTAAATTAAGACAAAGTACTTCAATACATTAGAAGGGACTGGCTTCATGGAGAAGATGGTGCCTCAGCTTTTCCAGGAACAAAGACAGGGATTATAAGGGGCAGAGGAGGAGAGGGGGTGCATTCCAGCCTAGGTTACTGGAAAAGCATGCAGTTAAGAGAATTACCTGTGTGAGCAGCACAGTTCAGGTCAGTTTAACTGGATTACAGAATGTGGGAGGAATGATCATGGAAGATTCATTACAGCCAGGCTGCAAAAGTCTTCCATAACTGGAAAACCAAGTACTAGAAGAGCGAAGAATCAAACTGGAGAATTATATCTGGGAAGATGACATGTAGGAGACGAGAATTCAGTTGAGTCTTGGAGTATAAAAAGTAACTAAACACATGTAGAGCAAAACAAGTAGGAGGATCAAACGCCCAGAGGTAGGATTGTTGTCAAGGATCAATGTAGATTGATTGCCTTGGCTAAAGCTAAGGGAGTCATAAGAGAAAAGGCTTTGCATATGGGGTACAATGAGGAATTTGCAGGAGCTTTATAGGAGAATTAGTGAGATAGGATTTTATGAAGGTTAAGTAGCAAAAGGGAAAATCCCCCCCCAATGTATAACCATTACTACTGGTGCTGTTGCTGCTGATACTACTACTACTACTACTACTGCTACTACTACTACTACTGCTACTACTACTACTACTACTACTACTACTACTACTACTGCTACTACTACTACTACTACTACTACTACTACTACTACTACTACTACTACTACTATTCCTTCTGTCATAACTACCTCTGCTGCTGCTGCTGCTGTTGATACTACAACTATGGTGACTACTATTAATATTACAACTAGTGCTGTCCTTTATTGTTTACAAAACCCCTTTTACATATTATATTACTTGAGCTTCACAGCAATCTTATTAAGTAGGTAATATAAGCATTATGAATAGAATTTTACATATGAGTAAATTGAAGCTCACTGAGGTGAGGGCACTCATCCATCAGCACACAGATAGTAAGTAGGCAGGATCTGAACTCTGACTTTCCAGCCTCCAAATTGAGTACTCTAAGCAGTAGGCAACATTTCCTTTTTTTTTGGTTTTTGTTTCTCTCCTTGTCATTAAAAGAAAAAGTTAACAGGTGTAATGGTAAATGGGAAGATACTTGATTGGCACAAATGAGCAACAACATCCCACCAACAAAGAATTATACAATATAAGTAATATACGAGGGAGTGAAGAAACAGATGATGGGAAAAGGAGATGGGCATTCTGAGGACTTTACCCTCACACCTCACCTGAAGAAAATCTGCTACCTGTGATTGTTTTTCAGTTGTATCTGACTCTTCTTGACCCCATTTAGGGTTTTCTTGGTAAAGATACTGGAGTGGTTTGTCATTTCCTTCTCCAGATCATTTTACAAATGAGGAAACTGAAACAAACAGGGTTAAGTGACTTGCCTAGGGTCATACAGCTAGTAAGTGCTTGGATGTCAGATTTGACCTCAGATAGATGAGTCTTCCTGACTCCAGTGCTTGCATTCTATCCACCGGGCCACCTGGCTACTCAATTCCATGATATTTTGCTCCATTTATATCCTGAACCTAACTATAGGATAAGACCTGATCCTCATATTTTGCATGGCAGTTTCAGTGATGAAATATAACTCTCCCATATGAATTATCTAAGAAATTATCAGTATGGCATAATAGCTAATAATAATAGATAACATTTATATAGCACCTAATACCAGGCACTATGAAATCTGCTTTATAAATATTGTTTCAATTGATCCTTTTAAACAGCTCTGGGAGGTACATGCTATTATTATCTTAATTTAGGGATAAGTAAATTGAGGCAGACATAGGTACCAGTAGCCCCAGGTCAGATAGCCAATAAGTGTCTGAGACCAGATCTGAACTCAGGCCTTCTTATCTTGAGACCCCAAATTCTATCTACTTAGCCCCTCTAATTGGAAGGGTTCTTGGCCAAGACTCCTCGCTTTTCCACTGTGCAAACTAGGTGTGCCCTGTCCTACCCTTTTTTCATCCCTTCAACAACATGAGGGAGTTGGCCTAGATAATCTCTAATCATAAATCACCCAATTTCTATATTTCTATGTCAAACATGCTCAGACAAAACAATTTGTTGTCCCCATGTATTTCTAACAATTGGAGGGAGTTGGGCTATAGCATGATAAATGCTTCAAGTACAGGTCGATGGATCTACAAATGGAAAAGACCTCCAAAGCCAGCTGGTACAACCCCTTTATTTTACAGATGAAGAAACCTGGGTTTGGAGGCTGAAGGAGATGCCTGAGATCACAGAGGTAGAAAACACCCATTGTAAAAATGGAACTGTAGCCCCTGCCTCCACAGTCAACATTTCCCTCTCTACCATGTTGCCTCTGACAAAGCCTTCAAGTCAACAACATGTTATTTTACTAAAATAGAAGAGAGATAGTTAAGGGTTAAGCTATGTTGCCATGTAAATTTACCAGCATATGCTTTTTATTATCACTGACGCCACCTTTGGTTAAACAAAAAAGGGGGGAAAAGTGGGGTCAGAGGGAGCTGACTTCATTGAGATATTTTATGTAATTCTAGTTAAGGATGGTCAGGGCAGGGGAAGGACAAGAAGAAAATGCTGGAACAGGACCAGAATGCTACCCACTATGTAGGCCCTGCACCTGCCAGATCAGGCCACAAACAGATGGGGTCTCTTTTGTTTTCTATTTGTTGTTATTATTGTTTAGGTTATATGTATTAATATATATTGTTAGCTAAACCACATAGAGCAGATCAAGAGAGCTGTTATTAAGAGGAACTATTACTGTCTATACAGCAACCTAGGCAGGGAGACAAAAAGATCCTCCTCATAATAATAATATTTAGTAAAATGCCCACCCACTCTCACCCTGGGAGACAAGTATTGCTTATAGAACACCAAGATTTAGAGGCAGTAATGTTCCCTCGTACAACCATATCTCTGGCAAAATTAAGTGGTGCTAGGAGACTTTCAGTGTTTCATTTTGTGATTTCTTAAGTCAGTTAGACTTGGGAAAGTGGTTTTAAATGAATAAGCCCATATAGATGGTAAGTGGAAAAGGTGGGTTCTCCTCATTCAGGTTGTTTTGAATGTTTAGGAATAGGAAAAAAGTTCTCATCTAAAGACTATAATGTGTTCTTCAGACCATGAACGAAAGAAGGCCTTGGTTTCCTCTGGACACAGTTCCCCAAGGTCATTGCCTTGCCAATCAGCCATATCCCTTTGACCACACCTCTGAGATTCTTGCCATGTTCTGTCTCTAAGTCAGTGAATCATTGTTCTTCATTCTCAAACAGGACCATGGCATTAGGGAGATGATGACATGACTTGCGATTGACTTTGATTTGAGTGAAGGAGAGCTGTGCAAGGTCTGCCTCACTTTCTCTTCCAGAGCCATCTGGGTTCAGTGGCTGGTTATTTATCAGGACAACTGGAGATGGCCCAGGATGCAATGGCAGACCCTGGCCCTTTGAAGCTAAAGACCTTATAACCCAGTGAATAGCATCCCATTTAGCTCTTCATGGCCATCCAAGGAAATAATTCCACTAAGGGGAGGAACATTTGTCAAGGATAACTTTAAAAAGGCATAGTCATTAGCTAGAAACATCACTTCTCCCCCAGGATTCAAGAAAGAACATGTCCCTTGTGTACCTTATGAATGAGGAAAGTGTCCTGATAAATAGACCATCTCTTTCTGAACTCAGCATCACACCACCAGGTAGTTAGGATGTTCCTTCCACATATGTCCACCTTGAGTCAAATATCAATTTTAGGGATGAATGAATAAAATAGCACACTGCAGAATATCAGTCACATGCAGCCAGCCAGATATTGTCAAATACCAAGTGCGCAACATTTAGATTCCAAATGTTCAGACTGTCAGAAATGTGACCTTTGAGAAACTCTGAGAACCAGTTTTCTACATCATTCTATTTCTTTTTTTATTTTATTTAGGAAGGGGAATTAATCTGAAGAATCTAAATTCCTCTTTCGAACTTCTCAAGAATATTGGGTCACTATAATGTAAAATCAAGAACATTTTCATGTTCATGGCTCCTTCTGACCAGTTTGATAACCTAGAGATGTGATTTGAAAATCACATCTGGGAGCTGATGGAAGGAGTTTTGATGCTATAATAATTATAAGAGTAATGGTAACTCCTTGTGATGTATAGCCAAGAGCCCCATCCTGCCCCTCAGCCCAGATAACAGCTACCTCTTCTTTTCCATGCCTGTGCTTGTAGATGTATCATGTTTCTAGAGGACTTCCTGTTGTGTCAGAGGTTCATGTTTTGTGGTGTAGCACTGGGCAACTGTCTACCTTATTAGTATGGTCAAATCCTAACTGTTTGGTAACATGTATTATTAAATGTGCTTTGCTCTTAGTGTACCCTCTGCTTGTTTTGTGGTCTTTGCTATTTTCGTTATAATCCTGAATCTCCTAAATTATATAGTCATGTAATCTATATGTTATAGAGAATATAAACTGTAATTCAATTTTCCACTTTGTCTTGTGTCTTGCCTAACTCAGTTCAATTCAATCAAAAATTATTAAATATTGGGTAACAGTGCCAATATCAGGATATAAACATGAAAACCCAGTACTTACCCTCAAGGAGCTTAAGTATATTGTAAACCAATTGATTCAATTCATAGTAGTGTATGATTGCGAAATTCATTTCAAAAATGATTATTATATTCTCAAATAATGGGAGTTGCCTCAGAGAACATAAACTATAATAGGATATAGGCCCTACTTCCAAGAGGTTGAGAGGCTTACAGAAAAGGTGATGAAAAAGAATATGATCATACAAGGCAAGATGGGATTAAGGGCTAAGAAAATTATATTGATAGTTACTTCTATAGTGATATAAAGACAGGAGGGATCACTCCAAGCTGGGGAATCAGGCAAGGCTTCATGGCAGAGGTAGGCCAGATGAATTTTAATCACTCCAGCACATAATTCTGAAACAGGCACAGAGGAAGAGGAGGTGGTCTGGGCAGTCAGTCAGTAAATATCTATCAGTGTGCCCCACTAAGTGCAAGCGATTGAAAAAAAGGAAAAACAGCTCTTCCATCAAGGAGCTTATATTCAAATATAGGACACAACACTCCCCATTCAAATAGCAACTTACAAAAAAGTTATATAAGTTGATGGAAGGTAATCTTTGAGAAAAGACACTAGGACTGAGGAACTAGGAAAGGTCTTCCGTAAAAATGAGGATCTGACTTGAGTGTTGAAAGAATCCAAGGAAGTAAAGAGCCCGGGTGAATGTCTAATTTTGGGGAGAAAGTCAGTGCAAATATCCAGAGTTTTGAAATGGAGGGTCATGTGGGAAAAATATAAAATAGGCTAGTATCCTTGTATCATAAAATGTGTGAAACTGAAAAATAAGAGGACTGAAAAAGGTAGTCACATTGTCAAGAGCTTATTTAACTTTGGATTAATAAGAAGCCAGTGGAGTTTGTTGAGTGTGTGGGGCGAGGGGGTGGGGTGTGTTAAGGGAATTGTATGAGTGGAAGGAAAAAGGTCCCAAGAGAAGAGTACTACCTTTATGGGGTACCACAACATAACACGTGGGCAGTGGAAGAACATGAGACAATTAGATGGTGGACCAGAATTTCACTGGTGAAAGGAAATGCCCTCTCTGCATGAATGGTGGTACCTAGTTCCAAATCCTTAGTCAACTCAGATATGAAACATGTTTTGATTCATGTTCATCGGTTCAATTTTATTCCTGTTTAATTTTTAATTCCAGTCATCTATGATAGGTGCACATAACATCTTCTATTTCTTTCCTAGTCTCCCTCTCAGTCTGTGGGAAGGGCTATTGTAGTCTAAGATGCATTTTCAGATACTCCTCATTTGTAGAGTTAAAATACCCTGAAAGAACAATGTGCTTCTATGACCTTTGTTTAAATGTAACATCCTGTAGAACAATACTCACAACAAATAAAAAATTAAATTAAAAAAAAAACCCTAACAGTTCTTTCTCCCTATTTTCACTTTCTTGTCTCTAAAAGTAATAATTTATAATTTCATCTTTCCCTGCTGCTTCACCAGAATCCCAGCCTTAAACCAAGTCAAAAGATGCCAACATATTCCAAAGTGAGAGAATGTTTTGGATGCTGTTCCCCTCCTGTCTTCCACATCTTTAAAGGATTTCTAAAGTCTTTTCTCTCCCAAGCTGCCAGTTACACTGAATTGTTCTGAAATGTGAATGATTTCTGTGTAAATATGAGCTACCATCGACTGGAGTAACAATGAGAACTTCACACTTGTCATTTACTCAGAGCTGCCTTCTGAGCCCTGTCAGTCATGCGCCTCTCCATGTGCATTTCTCCATGGCTGGAGCAGTGTGGGTTTATGGCAGCTTCTGTTTAGGAATTCATGTCGCTATTTGGCATTTATGCAGTTCAGCTGTTAGAGAGTCAGGGTAAGAGGGAAGAAAACGCACAGGAGCCAAGGTTTAAGAGGGATGGAGCAAAGAACCAGGGGCTTAAGGTTACAGAATCACAATGCCAGCCATGTGGCAGCAGGAAACTACACAAACAACCCCTCTGCTGAGGAAGGACACTCTGTGACACGAGAACAGATGTAGCTCATACACATCCTGCTGATCTGGGTGGCCGAATGCTATCACAAAGGGCCAGTGTTGCCTGAAATATTAGCAGTTATGTTCACTTTTCGATGTTTTTCATTCCAGAGCACATCACCCCTGATTACGATGCTTGCCACTGGGGATATATATATATATATATACATGTATATATGTGTATATATACATATATACACATATATACATATATATGCCTAAAGCAAATAGCATAGGGCACGGCATCAGTCACAAAGATGAGAAAACAACACAATTTGGTTCAAACCACTACTGGTTGAAGCCCTCCTGGTTCATGGTGTGGGTGTGGAGAAGTATCCATAAGTTTAGCCAATGTTTATCTGAGTAAGCCATGTTTCTTGGGACTGTGACATTTGAGTGGGAAATTAATAAAAGCAGTCTATCTCTGAAGTTTTCAGGCACTTTCAGCTTCCTATAGATTGCCAAACACCCTGAAAGCTAGAGTTGGGGAATTTCTGGTTCATGTCCCAAGCTTTATTTGGGATACACAGAGACATACTTATGCAAATTAAATTTCCTCCCGATTCCAAATGGCTCTGAGAAAAGGTGAAAGTGCGGCAGGTTCTCAGCATTTTCAAACTGAAAGATTCTGTTCGCACTTGCCACAGGAAGAAACTCGAGTTGGGGGCTATTTTTGAGCCAACTGCTCGAGTGTCTCTACAACAATAGAGAACACTTTCCTTAGAGCAGCCCTGGGAGATAGAGAGTGTTAGGATAATTTGACAAATGAGGAAACTGGGTCTTCTGGACCTGGTAGAACTGGCAAGCATGCCCTGGCTTCAGACTCCAAGGGCAGCCAGAGCTTTCCACCGTGCCAGCTACCTCACACACACACACAGGTATCTCTTGAAGTGATGACATTTCTACAGGGAAACCTCAGAGACTTAATTTTCTCCAAAAATGTTTCTCCACACTCTGTAAAGTGTTCCAACTATGGTTAACAAAATAGCACAAAGACTGCAAAAGGAATACATTCTGGTGCTTGCCATGAAATTTATCAAATAACAATTGCTTCTGTATTTTTGTGATATGAGAGCTTTGAAAATCAAGAGGATATATCATTTTCCTATTACATTCACCTGAAAATATCTTTAAAATAATCAACTACAAATGAATATAAATAACCAAATAGGATAAATAAGACTTTCAAGGAAGAACTATGTAATATTTATGGGAAATTTCCATTCAGTTTGAAACCTCCATTGATATATACATATCTACATGTACATATATAGTCTCTGTTTTAATGATTCAAATGATAAAGTAACTAAAATACTACATGCAATACCAAATGAGCTAGCATATGTAAAGTGTTTTGCAAAACTTAAAATGCCATATAAATGCTAGTTATCGTCGTCATCATCATCATCATCCCTAGAATGGTAAATGCAGAGTATCAGTAACGTCCCACAATAACAATACTTGACAATAAGCTCAACATTGTTTTTCAATTGAATTGCATAATAATGTTTTGTATTTATGCAAATTATCAATTCTCATATTCTTCACTTTTTTTATATTTTCCCCCGATACATTGGGAAACATTCCAGCCAAAGGGATACACACCAATTTCTCATGCAATTTTATTATTAGACCAGAGTAGGTTTCATTCAAAGAGTCAATTTCATTGTCATACTTCTCTGCTCAACTGAATATTTTCACATGCATATGCCCTTTTTCATAGAGGCACAAGTAGTCATGTATAACTAAAAAGCTTCAATGTTAGAAATTAAATCAACCCATCAACTAGCATTTATTAAATATCTACTGTATGCTAAATGCTGGGGGTATAAGCACAAAGAATGAAACAGCCCCTGCCCTCATCAAATTGACAGTCTCACACGAATCAGAGACTTAGAGCTAAAAGCTCACAGACTAGAGACATTTAGTGAAAGGCTTCATTTAGCAGATGAGCATAAGAAAGTTAAGTGACTTGCCCAGGTCACACACACACTAAATGAAAAAGGTAAGATTATTACTCTGGTCCTCTGATTCAACACAAATTTGTTATATACAAAATATATGCAAAGTAATTTCTCAGGAGATAGACAGGAGCAGCAGCAACTTGAGGGTTTGACACAGACTACCTCTTTCCTGGGCTGTTACAACAGTGTCTAACCTCAAGTATCTCCCCTCTCCAATTCATCCTCAGCACATCTTCAAGGTGATTTTCTTGGAGGACAGATCTGATCATGTAGGATCTCCTATTCAATAAATCTCAATGGCTCTCTATTACCTGGTGAATCAAATGTTAACTTTTCTGTTTACCATTTAAAAGCCTTTACAACTTGGCCCCAAATCTTCCTTCCCAGTCATTTATACATCACTCCTCTTCCCAAATTCTGCTCTCCAGTCAAACTGACTTCTTGACGTTCCTCATACACAACACCTCATCCCTCACTGCCATGCTATTGTCCTGGCTGTGACCCATGCCTAGAATGCACTAACTCCTTCAACTTGTAGAATCTCTTACTTCCTTCAGAACTAATCTCATCCAGAACATTTTACACCAAACATTTCTTGATCCTTTCAACTGCCAGTGCCCTCCTTCCCCAAACCATCTTGTATGTGTTGTCGCCCCAAACACACTAAGCTCCTTGGAAGAAAGAGTGACTTTAGCTTTATCTTTGTATCCTTACTACCTAGCATAATTCCTAGAACACAGTAAGTGTTTAATAAATATCTGTTGATTGTCATTGCTATAGGAGTCACTTGATTTGGGTTTTGAAGGAAGCTAGGAATTCTATGAGGAAAAAGTGAGGAGGGAATTTATTATAGGCATAGGGGCAACTCTCGTAGAAGCATGGAGATGGACAATGAAATGACATGTAGGAATAAACAGATTAATTTGGCTACAACTGACACCGAATACATTTAAGAAAGTAAGCACAATATTCCTGGAAAGGTCGGATGGAACCAGATTCTTCCATTTTAAAAGACAGAGAAATGTTTCTTTTCTTCTAGAAGGAATAAAATGCCACTGGAGCTTCTTAAACCAGAGGGTAGCCTGGCATACCACAGTAGCAGCTATTAGAAAAGTATAGATTGCAGTGGGGAAAATCCAGAGGGAGGGAGGGCAATTAAGAAGCTACTGCAATAGTTCAGGTAAGAGGTGACGAGAATGTAAAATAGGATCATTTATGTGGAGCAAGTGATTTTTTATAGTCAGATTATGGAGTCAACTAGAATGGTGGCCATGAGTGGAAAGAAGGGAAGGGTTCTGAGAAATCTTTCAGAGCTAAAATCGACAAGATTGGGCAATTCACTAGATTTGTGGAGTGATAGAGATGGAAACAACAAGGGTGACTCCGAAGAAAACTTTGATCCTGCCTCAGTCATGCTATAGTTTTGTGACCTGGACAAGTCATTTAATCTCCCATTAGCCCCAGACAACTCCCTGTGACTCCAAATTACAATTGAAATTTTCACATTGGGAGTTTTCTACAATGAAATCATAGGTTACAACATATGCACTCATCCACGCACTCAAATCTTATTTCAATATTGGTATTAGTAAAACAATCATTTAATTTTTTTTAAATATTAAGAAATAAGGGACAAGGTAATTCACTGACCCTTTAGCAATTACAGTTTAGGGCAAAATTAAAATACCCTCCTTATTAAAATACCTCCTTTGCTACTCATTGTTATTAATATTATTAAAATACCTCCCTAAAATTGTTTTCAGTTAATACAATAATAATTTTATATCATATAGTTTTTCATCTCTATCCTAAAGATAGTCAATAAAGAAAATATTATTAAGATGATATAACAAGTAATGACTCTACATGTTGTTGGGGGGGTCTTGTTTGTTTTTAAAACAAACAAACAAAATACAACAAAAAATGCCCTATACATGTTAAGAAGTTTTAAATTTAACAAATTTTTACATAGAAAATACTCTCTTAGATGACTTCAGATGACAAAAGTTATAGCTTAATTCTTCCTGAAAAAATGTGTCCAACTAAAATATTCTGCTGCATATTCTGTATATTTATTCAGAACTCACACATACATTATACAAAGATACACACACACACACACACACACACACACACACACACTGGTTCTGCAGAGTGAGGGTTCCTGTGTGAGACAAGAATGTGGAGAAGGTAAAACACTGCCTCTTATCTTCTTAAACCTTTCCCTGCAGTGCCAATCTGATGAGGAAAAAAGAAAACCTGAACCTTGCACAGAAAGCTGAATGGAAGCTAGAGACAACAGAGAAGATTGATTAACCCCATGCTGTTATCAAGTAAATGTCAATAACGAGAGGCTACTGGGATCCTATCTTGTTTTCCTCTCAACTTCTAGTCTCACACTCCTGGAGTCTCGAGATCTCTATCCAGCATGGAGTCAAACTGGCGAACAACTGTGTGGTCCTTGGATAAGGAACAGGGTCGCAATTTGTCTCCTTCTCCTCCTGTCGATTGCTGCTAATGGACCAGAGGCAGACAAGGACAGAAAGCTGAGATGTGAATGACAGTCAGATCTGCCTAGAAAGTAAGCCCTGGGATAAAAGGACAAAAACACTTTGGTACCCAAGAGATTCTGAGGTCATGCCATAGGACTAGAGGTCTAAATTTGGAAGGAAGCTCAGAGGGCACCTCAACTATGATGAAGTTGATTCCAATAATCTAGCCAAGGTGGAGAAATTGAGGCACATGGAGATCACATGGATAGGAGGCATCAGAAGTTGAATTTGAACCCTGATCCACTGATTGCAGTTATTTCTCCTTCCCCTATTGCATATGTATACCCCAAAAAAAGCCATATCAACTCTCGAAACAGTTCCTAAAATTCAGGGTTTTATTGTTGAGTCACTTGTGTTCAAATACTTGTTCTCTCCTAGCACGGCAATAGCCAATCAGTCTTTGAAACATTGTTAGATCACTGTTGTGTAATAAGAAAAATGATGCTGGAATGTCAGGGTTCTTACAAATCCACCTCCAGCCTGCCTTTCCAGCAGGATTTCTTCTATACACTCTAGTGTAGCCAAACTGTACCATCACTAACTCTGGTTCCTGTCTTGTCCCAGTCAGCCCTTCTCCTGCCTCTCTGCATTTGCTCAGTTATGGAATTTTTTTTCTCTTGGGGAAATCCCCCCCTTACTTCAAACTCCAATGCAAATAACTCCTCTTTGAAGGATTCCCCTAGTTGAAAGGATGCCTCCTTCTTTAGTTTCTTGTAGCCCTTCGTGCATCTCTGTATAATGACTACAAATTGCATTGTACTATAACTGGATCCCAACTCCAAAAGGCTCATGATGAAAAATTCTATCCACATCCAGAGAAAGAATTATGGAGTCTGAATGCAGATCAAAGCAGAATATTTGCTCTCTCTTTTGTTTTGTTTTGTTTCTTCTTTCTTGTGGTTCATTCCATTGGTTGTAATTCTTCTTTACAACGTGACTAATGTTAAAGTATGTTTAATATGCATTTATATGTAGAGCCTATTTCAGATTGCATGCTGTCTTGGGGAGGGAGGGGGAGAAAATTTAAAACTCAAAAGCTCATGGGACTGAATGTTGTAAACGAAAAATAAATAAATAAACTTTATATATGTGTGTGTATATATATATATATATATTTAAAATTTTAAAAAGAAAATGTAGAAAAAAAATAACTTGGTCTCCTTATCAGACTATAAGCTCCTCAGGAACAAGGACTGTGTATAATTTAATTGCTGTCTCCCCAGAGCTTGGCACCTCACCTTGAACAGAGCTGCTGTCCAATAAGTAACCAGTAAATTGAAGGTATGGTTGAACTATATTGTTACATTTCTACTTCTGAGTGAAATACGGAAGTGACCTATAGAAAGTGATTGAAGTGGCTAAGGAAGGTTTGTGCAGGTCTGTCCCTCCTCAAACCAACACTGGAAGGACCACAGATAATCAAAGGCTGAAAGATTACATTTCATACTAACATGAAAATACCAGAATTCTAAATTCCACCATTAACTTTGGGATGAATTAAGTCTCCTAGCCCTTTATCCTTTTAATGCTTCAAGTAGAACACAGCACAGGGCAGCTAGGTGATCTAGTCTACAGAGTACTGGCTTGAAGTTAAAAGACCTAAGTTCAAGTCTGGCCTCAGATATTTACTAGCTGTATGACCCTGGCCAAGTCACTTAATCCTGATTGCCTCAGTTGCCCCATTTGCAAAATGAACTGGAGAAGTAAATGGCAAACCACACTAGCATCTCTACCGAGAAAGCTCCAGTTTGGGTCATGAAGAGTCAGACACAAATGAAGTGACTGAACAACAGAGTGTACCATGAAATGCTGTCAACAGGTTTCTCTATATCCTTGTACTCTACAGCCTTGATTTACTAGGAACCTGCTGATTTCCTAAGGATGCAAATACTCTTGCAACCTTCTCCAATGAAGGCAATTTCTCCCCTAGAGACAGAGAGGCAGAGCAGAGAATAGGACACTGGGCCTGGAGTCAGGAAGACCTCTGCCTTAGTTTACTCAACTGTAAAATAGAGATTATCATAGCATTTACCTTCCAGAATTGTTGGGAGAGTCAAATAAGATAATATTTGTCAAGCATTTAGCACATTGCCTAGCACATAGTAGGCATCTATTTTCTCCCTTCCTTCCCACTCACAAGGCTAGATGGAAAAGCATAGCTCTCATAGCTTGGAGAATATGATACTATCATCACCTAAGATGATACCTCTTCTTTCTAAATCCATGAGTGGCTCTTTCCTGTAGCTGTCACCTACACACCTTAGGGTGCATCAGATCTCATCTCCAAATATGGGACCTTTGAAACTTCACTCTTTCACACTATTCTTCCACCTCAAGTGCAGTAACCATACTTTCCTTTTGCTACACATGAACTCTTCTTCTTCAGCCCACCCCTGTTCTTTCAGTACATCTTCCCAGTTGGACTTCACATGATTCAGTAGCTGTTCATTAATTCATAATGTTTTTGTTAATTCTATGCAATTTTTAATTCTCTAAAAACAATGTGGGGAAGATATTTTAATTTTTGTCTTGTCCTATGATTACAAAAAGGCAAGTGGATTATCTCATGCCTCAGTTTCTTCACACTTAGATTTAAATTATAACTAGCTACTTTCACTATTAACTAGTGACTACTTCTAGACTCACTTGCCCACACTCTAAGTTTGTGCTGTTCCCAAATCCTCGTGCCTAAGGAAACAATGTCATCCAATTTCCTTGCTCTTCTCCAAGGCTACCAAATATCACTGGAAAAAGTCTAGCTGAATTTAAAAACTACCGTTCATACGAAAAAACTTTAAGTCCATTTTTGCCTGACTATCCTTTCATTCTTCCCTTATTGACAAACTACATTATTCCATCCAGTCTGTTCCAAACTTTGTCATCATTCCTCTCCCTTCTTTCCCCAAACCCACTTGTACATCCTTAGCACAGATACCCTAGACTATGACTTATCAGAGAACATAAAGGCCATCTAACTGGGACTCCTATATCCTTCTTCCCTCTTTCAAAACTTCTCCACATCATTCCACACGTCTTCTACTCTCTGGTCATAAATAAATACCCCTACGGCTCCCAGGGACTCATCTCTCCAACTCCTTTCTCCTAGGACCTAACCCAAGCTGTCATGCCCTCTTTCACACATAACTTTCACCTCTTCTTTCTCAATAACTCCTTCCCACCTATATAGAAAATATTTTGATGTCTCTATTTATATTATAAAGTCTTCCTTTGACCCCAGCATCCCATCCATCCACTATCCAATCTTTCCCCTCCTCTTTACTGCTAAATGTATCTTTATAAAATCTTTCATAACTCAAAGCCTCAAGTTCTTATTCGTCATGCTTTCCTTAATCCCCTCCAGTCAGGTTTCTATTGTCACCTTTCTTTTCTGAAAGGTTACCCATTTCTAGTCACCAAGGCTTTGATTCACTTCTCATCTTCCATAGACTCTCTGCAGCATTAGATACTGCTGACCACCCACTTTTATGTAATAAACTCTCTTGCGTTGACTTCATAGACACCACACTCTTCTGAATTTCCTCCTATCTCCCTAACAACTCTTTCTGTCTTCTTCATTCATTCCTCCTCTTGATACCCTTACCGTGAGTGTTCCTCACTCAAAGACTACTCCTCACTCTCTTCTGTTCTCTTTACACTCAACTTTAACAATCTGATTCACTCTCATGATTAAAACTACTACCTCTAGGCAAATAAAACAAAATCTATATTGCTAGCCCTGGCACCTTCTGAACTGCATAGAGTCTAAGTGTCTCTATAATATCCCACTCCAGATGTCCCACTGGAAAGTCAAATTCAACATGATTAAAATCAAGTTCAAAATTTTTTTCCAAAACATTTTCTTCTTTGAGACTTGGCTATTTCTATTTGCTGCAAGCACCATCATTCACTCTGTCTGCCATGTTTATAACTCTGGCTCTTTCCCTCATCTTTTATCCCTATCTAATCAGTGACCAAGTCATTTTGTTATCACTTCAGCAATATCTTGCACATCCTGTGCTATCGCAACCACTTCCTCAGAGGTCGCCTTATCTCCACTATTCCCTGCTATCTGTTCATATCACTGCCAGAACACTTCTTCTTAAGCATTGATCTGGTCATGTTTCTGCTCTGCTCAAAAATATTCATGGGCCATCCTGTCCTACTGTGGATAAGCAAACCTCTTGGCCAGTCATTGAAGACTCTCCATACTCCAGTAGCAGCTTTAGTCATCTTATACGTTCCATTTTCCAAGCAGCCCTTTCTTCATGCTGATGCCTCTTTCTGGAGTTCCCTTCCTCCCATTCTTTACCCGACGATTTCCTATCCAACCTTCAAAGCTCATTCCAAATATTTCCTCCCAAATGGCACTTTCCTGATCAATAGATCAGTAAGTATCTTGCCCACAGAACCTCACACAGGAGTGTGTTGGAGTCAGCTTGTCAAGTTTCAGGAGAGAAGATTATTAAATGTTCAGTGTGAGCATTTACACCTCAGAAATCAGCAGATCAGACTTTATTATTCTGTTAATTGTCAAGACTTAAGGAAGTGATAGAGAAAATATTAATAACATGGATTAAACTTAAGAGAGTGTTGTATACTATATATACACATATATGCACATGTATGTACATTATATACATGTGTGTGTATTTTCCCAGACGGTTGTTAAATATTTACTAGCATACAACTGTCAATCACAATTTGTTTTCTACTTCTTCAAAGCACTTATCATAGAATATTGTATAATAAATTAGTCATGTTTTTGCCTTACTTCTCTGATAAATTCTAAGTTACATAAGGGCAGACGTTACATTGTATAGTATAATCACAAGAACTAGCACAGAACTCTGTATATTTCTGTTTGGGGATAGCAAAAAGTCTGGAGCCATGCTTTAACTGTTACATGAATACTTCCTCCCCCATTAAAATTATCTGTAACTGTAGTCTCAAGGGTCCTCTGGTCCAATGACACAGCCAGAATGTGTCAGAAGCAGGACTGGAATCCAGGTCTTCTGTGATTTCAAAGCTAACTCTAACCAACATGGAACCCTACCGTAGACCCCCTTTCTGAATGGTAGGTACTTGATTTCTCCAATTTGAATTCAGTTAATTAGGTGGCAATGCTAAATTAAAGTACAATGCATTCAGGTCAGACAAAAGTGAAAAAAGAAAAATATTCCCCTCAGAAAATCTTAGCCTAAGTTAACAATGTGCAACTGGGTTTTCCTATGGATCTAACCAACTGAACTCATCTTTTCAAAGCAATTCCTATGTAGTTCATCTATGGCTTCCT
The DNA here is from genome assembly GCA_023548195.1 of Bettongia penicillata ogilbyi. Lineage (NCBI taxonomy): Eukaryota > Metazoa > Chordata > Mammalia > Diprotodontia > Potoroidae > Bettongia > Bettongia penicillata. The sequence continues at coordinate 3,053,953 of JAJHZJ010000322.1, read as the reverse complement.
TTTTTGAGGGAGAGTTCTCAAAAAGGATGGTATTATGAAAAGAAGCAGAAATGATCTGTCACAGAACAAGCACTATAATTATTTAGGCCAGTCTCCTGAGTAGGAAGCTGTCTCCAATGTATAAATACCAAGGAAAACTGTTCCTACCCAATGTTTTGGGGGGGTCCTTCCTGTCTTACTGGGATTCTATTGCTAGGTGGTGTCCCTGAGAGGTAACCCACAAAAGTGGAGCAAAAGGGGAGAAGATTAAGCAACAGGTAGAGAAGGAAATGGCTTTACAAACCTATCCTAGAAAAAGGGTAAAAAAAGACCTGAAGATGCTATAAGCTGTTCCTGGTCGTGTATGTGTATTTAAACATTTATATTTCTATATATTTTATACACTCACAAAAGAGGTTATATATAATACCTTTATGCATATATGCATATTCTAGTTAGTCAAATACGTATGTATATGTGACTATGCAAATATGTATGTAGATATGTGTGTATTAATATATATCTACATGTGTGGAAATATACACACATCTATATATTGTGTATGCATCCACGCATACATATAAAGTCCTTTGAGGGCAAAAACTTTCTTTTGCCTCTTTTTGTACTCCCAATGCTTAGCATAGTGCCTGACTCATAGTAAACACTTAATAAATGCTTGTTGAATTGAATTGAAAATGATTGATTGTCTATTCCTTCCCATCATAGATTACCACCATGCTGTGTGCTTTCTGAACATTTTTTTCACCTTCAAAAGTCTCCTTAATATTTATTTCAAGCTCATTAAAACCCGGGTGAGAAAATCCAAGTATAAAGTCCCTAAGCATTGCATCCCATCCTCATACCAAATTTTGTCTGTGTTGCCCACCATGCTGGCAATTCATTTCTTTAGCTTCTGCAAAATCTCCATTTCAAATGCAAATACTTGTTGGGGTAGTGACCTTATATCCTTCTCAACTAATACCCCAGTGTGCATTAGTTAAAAAGCCAAAAGAAAGTCCATGTGGAAATTAGAATGGTTCCTTCAGTGACTCCCAAATGACCATGAATTAAATTTCTTACTCCTTTTTCTAGCATTCAAGGCCATCTACAATCTGGTGCTGCCCTCCTTTGCCAGCCTTATATGACATATTCCCTTTCATCTACTCCACATTCTAGCGAAACAATGACTTGCCTCCTACCCATCCCACACCCCAAAATCCCAATGTATTTCTACTTCCCTCTCTTTCCTTCTTCTGTTCTTTATGCCTGAAATGTCCACTCTCCCTCTACTCTTCCTGTTTTATCCTTATCCATCTTTAAAGTCCAAATTAAATTCTATCTCCTATGTAGAAGTTTTTCTGATGATCTTTTGCCTTTCAGATTACACAACACATTTGGTTCCTATTTCTCAGGTATATTGTGTATTTTGTACCATTGTGTTAGTAGAGTTATCATTTTAGATCCCTGAAGTAGATTTTGAACTACATAAGGTTAGGGACCTTGACTTGGCTTAGACACTGTCTTCCCCAGTGTATCCCAATGCTACTCTGCATCAAATCTGTTTTTAATAAATATTTGTCGAATTGCATTGTACTGAATTACATATAGGATAGGTACAGTGGTAGGACAGGAGAAAAGAGGAGGTCAAAGTTGGCTAGGACCAACTCTTGTCACCCTCTATGAGTCCTATAACACCTTAGGGGCTTATTTCTGCATTTAAGAATTTGGAGAAAGAATAGTTACTGCCCAAACCATCTTAGTAACAAATGTTAAAAGCCTATAGAGAAAGGTTATTATCAGAGCTAGCCTATGATTATTAGTACCATAACTTCAAAAGATATTCTGCCTTCTGGGTACTCTCCTTTTCCTCCTTTGGGAAGCACAATATATAGGAAAGTGAGGCTCTAGCTCTTCTTTTCTCTTTCCAGCTTTTCAGCAAAGAGGTTTGGAACTCTGAATGTGGAATTTGGGCTCAGCCTGTTCTGTCAGTGTCTATGTCTATTAAAGGTTGTAATGAGTTCCCCAGAGCTAGGTTTTATTCAAATGGAGCCCCATGCAAAGATGAGCAATGGCTAACTCATTATGGACCCCACCCCCCACCCCCTAGAAGAGACTTTACAAGGTTGAGAGGTTACTATAAAAGAGTAATGCAGGTGTTCTAGGGGGCATCTTGGAGTTCAGTTATATAACTGAAAAAATTAGGGAACGAGAGAGATTGTATATGTAAAGTATTGCCCTAAATTCTGTTTCAAAATGTTCTATCCCATGTCCCAAATGTGGGTCGCCCAGGCCAATGTGGAGGATGAAGAAAGAGGGGCCAGGTAAAGATGACCAAGCATTCTAGGAGTCTGGTTTCAATGGCACCAATTTCCCCATCCTGCTAAAAGAAGCCTTGACTCTTAAATCAGGAACAAATAACCTTTAAAGACTGACTGAGAAAGATGTTCTAATTGTAGCGCCTTCACTTTGTCACATCCAAATTGTTTGTAAGCCCCAAACTCCAAAGCATTGTGGGGGGAGAAAGCTTCCCAGAATGTGTGGCAAGACATAATTAGAGTACAGGCAAGTCTTTTTTCATTTTTTTTTAGCTCTATAGGTTAGAACAAAAATAGCCCTAAACAACAGCCTGTGGCATACTAATTGCTCTGTACCTGATCCTCTCATTGAAGTCAGTGGGAGTTTGCCTGCTGAAGAACTGCCAGGAAGGGCCTTTGCAAAAACCAAAGAAAAATGTTTCCAGTTATTCCCATTTGATGAAGAGTCAAAGTCCAGACAGTGTGGAATGACAGGATGTAAGTTTGCTACATCACTGATCTTCTTTTCAAACAATGCTCGTGCTGGAATTTTGAAATAAAATAAAGCCAATGGTACCATACTATGTTATCTTTGTATGTGGATGAGTATATAGAGAGACAGAGGCAGAGATATGAAGATAGACATATCTATGTGTGCATATATATACACATGTATGCATGTATGTACATGTATATATGTACATCCACATATATGCTCATGTACAAATACCCACATATCTATATATACATAGACATCCACATATGTTTATATGCAGATCCATATGTATATATATGTGTACCTATGTTTAATATATGTCTGCTTGTATGTTGTAGTTGTACTAGAACAGGGATGGGGAACCTGAAGCCTTGAGTCCATGTGTAATCCTCTAGGTCCTCAAGTGCGGCCCTTTGACTGAATCCAAATTTCATGAAACTTTTTATTTTTTCTATTTTTTTTTAATTAAGGGGATTTGTTCTGTGAAGTTTAGATTTAGTCAAAGGACCCAGAGGGCCACATGGGGCCTTGAGGCTGCAGGTTCACCATCCCTGAACTTGAGTTTCAAATCAAAACAAAGCAAACCCAAGTTCTTAGTATCAAAATGAGTGTTCCCTTGTGTTTTTTTTTTGCTTCAAATTGTAACACCTGACTATGTAAAAATTCTTCTCACTGATGCTTTCATATGCTTTAAGCATCATTGACTTCAAATTCCTCCTGATTCTCTATATTCCCGAGGGATGTGGACATCTGGACTCAAGGAATGTACATACTGTAATGCAGGAATATCTACAGAGCTTTCGCACATATGTTGTAAGCATGCAATACACAAGAACATAGCACTGATATACACAAAAATGGGGGTGTAAAAAAACCATACATGCCTTGCATTCAGGAGTATGTTTAGGGTAGAACACGTTGAGAAGGCTGTGTTACTGAATCTGATTCTATTTTTAGGCTATATTTTTCTAGACAGATGTTGAAAACCCATAAAGAGGTTTTTAAAAGTGTTATTACTGGTAAGTTATTGCACCGTTAATGTGGTCCGTACTGTAGCAATAGAAGCTCCAGGAAAGCATCTTTTCTTTCTCTCTCTTTCTCTCTTTAAACTTTATTTATAGCCTTGCAAAAGACTCGCATTCACATAACCCGCCTTTGCAGACTTGCCAGAAGATTAATGATATCACAGTGTTCTTGAGAACAAAAATGTGTCTACCACTGTGTTGAATAATCTCTCCTTTCACACATTAAAAGTGAGATGAGGCCTACTTTAGAAAGCAAGGACAATGTGTCACAAAGAGTTACTTGGCTAAAAGACATACCGGCCTTGCTGTCCTCAATCACAAATTGTTTTCATGAATGTTATGCTGTGAATATAAAAGCATTTATCACCACCACTGATTTGGAAGAACTTTCATGGAATTTCAAATTCCGACTTAATGCAGAAATTCTCAAATTATTTATTAGCAAAATAAAGAATTAAAAAGTAAAAGTAGTTCATAGTGAACACCTTTAAATTCTGTTCTTCAACATGACTTACCGGAATGAATGCATAGTCTTAAAATTTTCATAATGTCCTGATTAGGATTTACATTACTGTGGGGTTTTAGTCCTGTGAACTGAAGATATCCATCAATAGTTCACATTTATTTAATATAGCCATTTTTCTGATTAATTCAAGTTCATGAATCAAATTTGATATCCTTCCAAACTGATTTGTTCAGCAAATCACATTAGGTGAAACAACGTTATAGGGGGTAGTTTACTAGGAACAATGTTTACAGTGAGCAATACAAGGATGAAAAATTGGTGATCAGGGGAAGTCATGTTGTCTGGACTTAAGGAAGGATGCCTAGATAACCATTTTTCAGATCTTAAATTTTCTATTATCATACTACTTGTTCTTTCAAACTCAACATACTGTTTTTGTGCATATATCATGTTGTTATTCCTAATAATTTAAGGAAAATGGGAACAAAATTATATGATGGGCTGGTATAGTAGAAAAAGCACTAGATTTTCAGTCAGAAAGGAATGGGTTCAAATCTTGTTCCTGCCTCTCACTGACAATATGACATTGAGCAACTCCTTACTTTCTCCATCTGCAAAATAAGAACACTGAAGTAGATGACCTCTATGGTCCCTTCTATTTGTCAATACGTGTGTTCATCCTTCGTTGACAAAGAAGACGATGCCATCAGAGAAATGACATGACTTTCACTTGACTTTGTTTTGAGTGAGGGGAGGCTGTACAGGTCACCAGCCTCACTTCTCCTCCAGAGCCATCTGAATCCAGTGACCAGATATTCATCAGGATGACTGGAGATGACCCAGGATGAGGCAATTGGGGTTAAGGGACTTGCCCAAGGTCACACAGCTAGTGAGTGTCAAATGTCTGAGGTGAGATTTGAACTCAGGTCCTCCTGACTTCTGCTGGTGCTCTACTCACTGCACCACTTAGCTGCCCTCTATTTGTCAATATATGACTCTTTCTTTGTATGACTATGGGCTATAATATGTTGTTAAATATTTGATTTATGCTGAAATTTATATTCAATATTTGTTTCTCAAAAAAAAAAATGTGGGTCCCAGCTCCTCATCTGTAAAATAAGGAAGTTGGACTAGTCCCTTCTGGCTCTAAATCTATGATCCTGTGATCTTGATACAGGATATATCATTAGGGATGGGGAGAATTTGGAACTCAAAGTTTTAGGAACAACTGTTTAATATTGTTGTTGTAACTAGGAAAGAAGACATACAGTTAATGAGGAATAGAAAGTCATCTGGCCCTACAGGAGAAAAGAGAAGATGGAGACAAGAGAAGGGAGGGATGACAGAAGAGAGGGCAGATTGGAGATAGGGAAAATTAGATTGCTTGGGGTATTGGGCGGGGGGAAGGGATAAAAGGGGAGAAAATTTGGAACCCAAAAATTTGTGAAAATGAATGTAAAAAGTTAATTAAATAATAAAAAAAAAAAATTAATGTCCGAACATAACCCAGAATGAGCATGGACTTGTTTAATATTTTTCCATCTATTGAGTTCAGCTGTCAATTAGGTGCTATGAAGAATCCAAGAAAAATATGTGTAACCTGTGGTCTCCTTCATGGAAGAATGCAAGGAGGTTAAGAGACTATGATTTCTGAATTTCTATTAAAATTGTGGAAAGTGAAACTCTAGTACTTTAAAAAATGTTAACCATCTATAAAGTAGTTTTTAAAAACTGGAGGGTAGGGAGAATGCAAGATTGTAGGAATTGATCCATCTACAGAATTATTAGTTAGAAAAGTAGTGTACAAATGTTTAATCCCATCTGTTTTTTGTGTTCAAAGATACATTTTAAATGTTCAAATGAGCTCTAACTAATTTACAAAATGTAGGCTGATAAAGAAAAAGGAGAGGTGAGAGCCAGTTAGGTAGCAGGACAATCTTTAGTAGGGAATAGCTTCATAATTCTGGAAGTGTCAACTTTAGGCAAGAAAATAATTAAAACCAATTCACTATTGGTTAGGACAGAGACAAAAGAGCTCTAAGGAGGGTGTGGGCATCTTAGGTTAAAAACTAAGTAATTCAGAAAGCTACCTACAGGTCTGTGGTCCTGCAAACATGAGACCCTGGGAGCCTTAAGCAGACTCAAATTTAAGAATCATATCATGTCGAATGTTGTTAAGTGACTCTGCAAAAATCTGATAGTTGAAGCAATAGGACAGAAAGTGGTTAGGGCTGTAAATGAAGGGTCAGACATCTGGGAGATCATAATATTGTGGCTATGTTTTTGAGCCCCAGATCAGAGTAAATTTATTTTACAAAGGCTCATTACGTCTTGAAATTGAAAAAAGTTGAAATGCATGCCAACTGTATCTAACAGACATCAAGCTTCCTTCAAGTCTCAGGTAATATCCTACTTTCTACAGGAAGCCTTGCTAATACTTTTTTTTTTTTGCTGGGGCTAAACAAGGTCCCTAATCAAAGTAATCATAGCAGGTCTTGTGATCTATCTATCTGTATATTACTGTTCTTTCAGCAATATGTCTTTTCAAAATTAATCAGACTTATCTGTGACTCTACTTCACAATGAATCATTCAGGAATCATAGGTAGGTAAGTAGATGATAAATGGAGATAGATAGATAGATAGACAGACAGACAGACACAGACAGACAGACAGACAGACAGATAGATAGATAGATAGATAGATAGATAGATAGATAGATAGATAGATAGACAGACAGACAGTCAGACAGACATTGGATAAGACAGAAAAAGATGATTTATTGTGCTAAATGCTAGGAATAAAAAAAAAAACAATCCTTGTCCTAAAGGAGCTTACATTGTAATGGAGGAACTGGAAAGGGGATAGGGAATTATTATAAGCACATTGGTTTGTCTGCAGATATCTAAGAAGTACTGCATAAGTCTGGAATTGAGAAATATAAGACCAAATTTGGTCTACTAAGACCCAGGATGTTTCCAGGAGCACAGTCATTTCCCATGGGGAGGGAGCAGAGATGATGACCCAGCAGAGATAGTATAGTCATAGATGTCAGTGAAGTCTAAGTGAAATAGAAATAGTAAATCTAGTTTCAATGTTATAAAATGATTGAATTCTTCTAGTTTGTGTGTGGAAAAATGAGAAAAATCTTGGCATTGATCAAGGTTGAAATTTAATATTCTAACCATTTTACTAACTACCAAATCATTAGTTCCACCATGTTAGTTTTTTTTTTCTCCACAACCATATATTTTTGGAATATTGTGTAGACATATCCACAATCTGTACTGACTGCAAATCATTTTTGGATCTAATTAAGAAATCACATTAATGAGATCTTAAATATAAAAGTTTGCAATTCACATGATCTGCTCCTCCAGCATGTATGAGTTTTTAACATTTTATGTGTATCAGAATAGCTATATTTAGAAAATCTATTTTATAGGCCAGAATTAGAAACTTGGAGTGATATCTAGAGTTAAAAGAAAGGGAGGAAAACTGAAATGAAATAGTTAAGATATGAATATTGCCCCCTTCAGGTATAAGCTAAAACCTATTCTCTTACTGAGAAACTTCCTTCATCTTAGCCTTTTACCTCTCATTCTCCTTCCATCATCCTATATTCATGAATACATGAGTCTTCCTTGGAAAATGCCATGCTCCAGTCCTGAATACAACATGTCTTACGCCACCTCCCATCCACTTAACACACTGGGCAGAAGTGGGGAGAAGTATACTCTATGCACCTCACTGTCACAGTAAGGTATTTCTTCTGTTATCATCACTCCTTTGAAATAGGCTTCAGTTGTCTATGTCACCCTACCTTGGTTGCCATCAGCTACTAGCTGAGTTACCCTCTCGGGAACTCGGTAGACTCAGTAACTAGTCTACAAAGACTCTCCCTCTTCAGCTCCCATAAAAACTTTTACTTCACCCTGATTCTTCTTCAATGTATCATCCTATTTCTCCTGTGTTTCAAAGGCAAACTCCTAGGAAAAAGTCAACTCAATTATCAACTCTGTTTCATGTGGATTTAACATCTCTATATCCAGCACTGATCGCTGTTCTGACTTCTACCTCTATCAACAACTGCACGCTGGAGACCTCCAATTGAATGTTTCATAGTCATCTCAAAGAAAACATATTCATAACAAAACTAATTTTCTCCTTAAACCTGTCCCTCCTTCTAGTTTCTTTATTTTAATTTATCGTATCACTTTTTTTCCCAATCACCCAGCTCCAGAACATTGGCATCATCCTTGACTCCTCCCTCTGCTCGTGTTCTCATATCTAATCTGTTGCCAAGTATTATCGATTATACCTACACAACAGGTCTCACATTGTCTACCTAGTTCTGGCCCTCATCATCTCTTACTTGAATAATTAAAACAGCATCCTAATTTGTTTCCCTGCTTTTAGATCTCTTCCTTATTCTACTATGCAAATCATCTTCTTAAAACAGAAGTCTGACCACATCATTTAATACTCCTCAACTTGCCATTTAAAGTCCTACAGTCTCTAGCTCTAGCTTACTTTTCTGGATTGATTACAAATGATCTCCTACTTCATTACCTTCACATTCCAACCAATGGTCCACCTCACTATTTGCTGAAATTGACTTTCTTATATCTTCCTCCATACTTTTGAAAAGGCTGTGCCCCATGCCTGGAATGCAGTCCCTTGGGCTCCTCCATTTTTAGAATCATTAGCTCGCTTTAAGTTTCAACTCAAGTGCTACCTCCTGTGTAAACCCTGCTTTACTTCTCATAGCTTTTACTACTCCATTTCTCTCCTAGTTATTCTATATTCACTTAAAAACATAAATTTCTATTCCCACAGAATATAAACTTTTTGAAGGCAGGGATTTTTAATCCTTTTGCCTTTGTATCCCCTATAGCTCTGAACATTGCAGATACCAAATAAGAATGTTTAGTTAATTACAGTTATTTTATTACAGTTAGTCTATTCAAATAACATTGTTCATTTGGGTCCTCAGTTTACTTGCTTTCCGTAGAGAAGAACCTCATCCCTCAAAATGAAAACCGAAGGAAGTTTTCACAGTTTTAAGACTTTTTGTCCCCTATTTTCTACTTATCCTGCTTGAATTCCCTTAATTCAATTATCATGAGCTTCCTTCTTAGACTAATGATTTGAATATGTAATTTTCTATCTATGGGAAAGAATGGAAAGGCAACATCACTCATTTTGAGATCAGTTTCACAAACCTAGAACTGGGAAAGTCAATGAATGCCCTACCATAGAAAACATAATAGTTGCTACTCATGACAAAATGTGAAGAAAACTAAGGATTCTGATTCCAGTATTCTGATATACTACAGCGATCATGTCAAAATAAGGGTACTTATCTTGAGGACACCCCCACAAAAGCTGCTAGTTTCTCCTTTTATATATAGCCTCACCACAGTGGGCTAGTTTTTTGTCTCCTTTCCCTTTGAAGAGTCATCCTTTATCTCTGCTACAGCTGTGGGAATAATTGGAATCCCAATGAAATCAGTTCTAGAAAAAGCTGAGGTTTCCCCATTATCCTCTCAGCATTCAAAGAAGTTTACAGACTTTTATTTAAAAAGTACCTTCAGTGTCTCATGATACATGACCTCATTTTGATAGCTCTTAGGCAACTTCTGAATAACTTTATTTTGGGAGGCAGGGATGCCGCTAGGTCTCCCTTCCTTTTGCCACCAGTCAGCACATGCATCCTGATTAGGTTTATGAGTGCTCATAAGTGACTTGGGAGTGTCTTCAGAGATTCAAAGAGGCAGACTGTGTAGCGATTTCTCCACCCATCACTAGAGAATGCAATCCAAACACATTCCTTTCTCTGTAGGGTGAAGAAGGGAAAAGACAACGATATTGACTGCCTAGATTGGTTTTGTGACAGATTAGAAATTAGAAATTCCAAGTTATCTCACTCTCTGTCTAATTTAATATGAGAATATCCCCCATGTCTTTCTTCCTTTATGATAGATTGGGGAATAACTCTATGGTATGTGAAGAATAGTTCATTTAAAATCTCTGGTTTTGTTTTGCAGATGGGATAGGAGAAGCCCTAGGCTCTATACAAGACTAAAGGATCAATTGTCACCTTGGCTACTCACTCCCAAAGCTACAGAATCACAGAAGGAATGAAATAATAGTGAGCACATCCCAGTAATGATTTTGTAGCATCATTAAAAATCTCTGAAAAAGTCATCATTAACTTAAAAAATGAATGTCTGGAGTGTCTCTAAGCAGCCAAAAAGGGAGTATATAACTCTGCATTAACAGTTCTTGACCTAGAGCTCATGAACTTTAAAAAAATCTGATACTTCCTTTAATAAAATTATTTTCCTTTGTAATCTTGTATACCTTGTATTATGGATTTAAAGCCATTATTTTAAGAAGGGGTTTGGAGATCTCACCGTACTGCCCAAGGTGTCCATGTCCCACAAATGGTTGAGAATTTTTGCTCTAGGTGTTTTTTCAGTGTTCAGATGCAACAGACCACAATGAAGCAAAGACTCTCCTTTTCTCTTTTACCAGGAGAATGTAAAACAGACACTATCCCAGGCTCAAAGGGGAGAACTAAGCCACAAAATGCTTAAGTCAAAGTCAACAAGAATTTAATAAGACCTTACTGAGTGAGAGGTTTAGCTAACAGCTAACTGCTAGGGACACAAAGAAAGGCAAAAATCATAGTCCTTGATTTCAAGGAGCTCACAGACATTAACATAATAATAAGGGAGAATTTTATGATTTCTACCTTTTGTATCATCTTCTAGTAACACAGAATATTTTCCTAATTTTTCTATTTTTGTTAGCCACCTTGTCCCTCCTTCCTTGTTTGTCTTATGCACCTCCTATCAAATATGAAATACCTATTATTATAAATTTTACTATTACTATGTGATTAAGTGATATATGTACAGAAATCTTTCATTTTAAGCAATTAATATTGTATTCAAGAATAATGGCTCAGTGGAAGTTTTCATTATTTTGGAGTATCAACACTTTTAGACCACACATATGATTCTTGTGGACTACCCATTGACAACAGATCATTATTTGATCAAGATAAAGCTGTCATTTTCCATAGTTTTCACTGTGGAGTTGCTACTCATTTACCTCCTCCTTTTATTGAATTGACTGAGAGAAATATATCAAGTTTCACGCTAAGGTAAAATTCTTCCAAGGATTCCTAAGATCACAACAAACATGAATGGGAATTCAAAAGAAAGAAAATAGTGCTTATAAGATCAGATCTTTTGTCTGTGAGTGATCGATATTTACTTTTCCGGAACTCTAGTCTTCATTAGCTATCTCAAGTCACTGGAGACAAGGTTTGTTTGTTTTCTTTTACTTCCATACTAATAATATCAATAATCTTTCTTCAGAACCCCAAATTGTTTTTGTCTCTCCAGGCAACATTAGCATAAAGAATAGATTTCAGTAACAATGAATACAATCCTAAAGTTCACAGTGCTTTTGCTCCTTAAAGAGATCTAATAATACTTGTTTGATTAACATGAAATATCTCCACATGAATCTTCTTTCTCATTTTTCCCAAGTAGAACTCTCAAAAATACTTAGTGAGCATATTGACCAAGTGTCTAGTGTGACTTCATTATAATTCTCTATCTTTGTAGATCCATCACCTCCTTTTCCTCTCTGGGCTTTGACTTCATTCTTCTCTTTGGTCCCACTCAACAGAATGATAAATGGTCTGCTTTTATTCCAGTCCTATGTAAGTTCTATTCTTTATCAATAGGTCTCTGTAACTTTGGTGACATAATCAAACATCTGGGCAGATGTGTAGAGCAAGGTAGATTCAGTCTTAGGTTACAGTGTAACTTTTTTATCTTCCTTATCTTCAGCATTAATATCCTTAGCTGGCATAAATCAATCGCATCCTACATCTTGGAGCTAGAAGGGATCTCGTGAGGCCATCTGGCCTAGGCCTTTCCCTTTAGATAGGTATTGTTAATTCTTATTTCAGAGGTTAAGCAGCTGAAGGCCAGTCCAAGGACACATCTTAGAAAGGACTGAAGGGCAGAAGGATTCAGGTTCTCTGCTTCCCAATACAGTGTTCGATTTGTTTACTACAAAGAACCAAATGTAAAAAAGAGCTAGGGAGCTCTCCAGGAGCTTATGAACTAAAGCAATCATAGATTAACCAATCAGCACTAAAGCAATCATAGATTAACCAATCAGCAGCATTTATCAAGTGCCTACTATGTTCCAGGCCCTGTACTAACACTGGGGACACATAGAAAGGCAAAAGATAAAAGTCTCTGATCTCCAGAAGGTAACAGTGCAATGAGGGAGACAGTATGCAAACAGCTCTGTAAAAATAAGATATATACAGAATAAACTAGAGGTAATCTAAGAAGACATTAGCATTAAGTGGAACCAGAAAAGCTTCTTTCAGGAGGAAGAATTTTAACTGAGATTTGAAGTAAGGCAGGAATATCACAAGATGGAGATAAGGAGGGAGAGGATACCAGGTATAGGAGACAGCAGTGAAAATGCATGGAGTAGTAAGATGGAGTTTCTTATGTGAGAAGTAGTGAGGAGTCCAGTGTCACTGGACTGCAGATTATATGGTGCTGATTAAAATAAAAGAAAACTGGAAAAGAAGGAGGGGGCCATGTCGTGAAAGGCTTTAAGGGCCAAAAAGAGGATACAGAAAGACCCAATGTGATCTACCAACTCCCTGCAAAAGTTTCCAATAGTATCAGTGGTAAGAATATTAATGGATTGTTTACTTGATAGATGTAGAAGTCTTAACATCCCACCAACATATTTTATGTTTTTTCAAAATCTTTTCTTATTTACCCCATGTCAACTGATAATATAACCATGAACTCCCAATAACAAAGGGCATCAGAAACTTACAGTTTACATCATAGGCCTTTGGATCAGCTTTTCAGTCTCTTCTGAAGGACATGGGTGAAGTGTCTCTGAACTAGATCAATCAACCCATCAATCAATAGGCATGTATTAAACATTGAGTTTATATCTCAGGGCAGTTAGGTGGTGCAGTCTTGGGCCTGGAGTCAGGAAGACTCATCTTCCTGAGTTCAAATCTGGCCTTAAAATTAGATACTAACTAGCTGTGGGACTCTTGGCAAGTCATTTAAATGGGGTCATGAAGAGTCAGACATTACTGAAACAACTCAGCAATGACAACAAAGTATGTCTCAGGCATAATCTGATGTGCCAATCTCTGTCCTAGAAGTCCATCCATGAGTCTATAGTTATGAGAATAGAGGGTTAAACATTGAGACAGAAGTCTCCAGGGAATGCTGGGGAATGAGATTCTGGCTGGTGAAGGAAGACCCTGAGACAAGGAGAAATTGAAGAAAACAAGGATCTGTGCCTAATTTCTGACAGAGATGGCAGCATGACTCATTCCTCCCCAGCTGTGCCTAGACTGCTTTCCCAGAAGCAAGCAGCAGGCCTTGTTAGCTGATCTACTCAGGTGATGTCAATACTCATGAGAGAAGCAGTACCCAGAGATGTTTCCCTGCTTGAGGTCAAGAGGGAAAGCATCTTTGCTCTCTTTGATTCTTTGGCAATGATATGATCATAGTTTTAGAATGAGAAGCATCTGTAAAACCATCAGATATTTTGCAGATGAGAAAACTGATGCTGAGAAGGGAGTAAATTACTTCCTCAGGGTCACACAGTTAATGAATGTCTATGGTAAGATTGGAACTCAGGAATTCTTGACTCCAAGACCAGAAATCTATCCTCCATCACATCTAGCTGCCTCCGGTTGCCTGGTGAGACCTAACTCTCAGTCATGGAGTCTTCTAAATTCCATTCATAGCTCTGTCCTAAAATGCTTCATGATTCTAAAAAGCACCTCTGATGTGACCTGGAAGACTCCAGGTCATGGAAGTCTTGGAGAGAAATGAATTGTGTTAAACAGGCACCTGTTGCTTGATTTTCCTTTTTACATAGTCATTTAGTTCAGCTAAATGTCTTTGCTTTGATTCAATGTGCCCTTTGCATGTCTGATAAGAAAAAAAAAAGATACTGGGGGATCCCTAAGCTTTAGTTTTGAATAGATACTGGCCTAAAGCTTATCATATATCAAGAAGTCCTTGTATGGGGGGTAAGGGTGGGGAGAACAACGCTAAAGTAAAAATTGGCCCAATTTTTTCTGGCTCCTGGATTTACAGACAGTGTTTGTTTCATGCTTGCTCTTTCTTTGAACCACTCACTAATTTCTTTATTATAAACATCAAGTAAAGGAACAATAGGGGGGAAACAGTACTGAATTTGGAGTTTGAAGTTTGAGTCTTGGCTCTTCCATTTTTTCTTTGCATGACCTTGGGCCTATCTCTAAACCTCATGTTCCTCAGCTACAGAATGGGACCGATAAATTCAATACTATTCACCTCACAGAGGCATCATGATGGTCAAAAGAGATAATCTTTATTGGCTGCTTTGTAAACCACAAAAGACATAGCAATGTAAATTATAACATTATTTATTTGTCCAAGCATTATTCTGTCTTTGCAGAAGATTTTTAAATGTCTGATTTCCCATTATTTAGGTAACTCCAAACTAGGTTTATTGAGACAGGAAGTACCTATTGAAGCTCACTTGATATGATAATTCATTGGAGATATTTTTTTTTAGTTTTATATAAACCAGACTGAGGAAAGCTATGTCGTCTGCTTATGAGAAAGCATTATGTTCCTACCCTTTGTCAACTCTTTGGAGAGACAGGTTTTAAATGGAAGTTGGTACATGATGAGTATAGACAGAATGGGAAGATAATCCAAAAAAATGGAAACTGTAGAAAATGACAAAATAGGGAGAGTCTGAGTGAAGATTTATTTATCAAAAAAGATAGGAACTGAAGAAGGAAAATATAAAGGAGGTAATATAGCTAGATGTAGCCTTGACATAAGGCTCTAGGAATACTGGTTAATATTGAAAAATACTGACTTAAATTGGGTCCCTGCAACTAATAGAAGATGTGTCCAATCTGCATGTAGCTGTGAGATTCCAACATATTTATATATAAAAATTCAACAAACAGGTACCAGGTACTAGGTATGTAATAACAACAAAACAAAACATGTGCTTGCCCTCAAGACACTCACATTTGAATCCAGGGAAGCAATATATGCACGTTAAGTATGTTCAAAATATAGGAATCAGATCTATGATTTCACTGGCATAGGGAATTCCCAGATAAGGAAATTTCCTTTACGAACATAGGCAGCACTTTCTATGTGTCTTAGAGATTTGCCTGGTACCCCAATAGGTCAAGTGGTTTTCTGAGGGTCACATGGATAATATGTATCCACAGCTGGACTTCAACTCAAGTTTTCTTTGATTCCAAAGTTTTCACTATACTATGCTACCTCTCAGACAAAACCTATGTAGATTGATAGAAATTATTTTCATTGTGGTGGGAATAGTAACAAATGGAGAAATCAAAAATGTTCTCTTTGAGGAGATAACACCCAAGCTATGCTTTGCAGAAAGTGGGGGATTCTAAAGGTGAGGATGAAATGTCTTGCAAGGATAGGAGAGAGTCACTGAAAAGATCCAGTGTCAAGAGATAAGGAATGTCCTATGTGAGGAAAAGTAAGCAAGTCAGTTTATCTAAATCATAGAAAATATGAAGGGTAGGATTGTGGAATAAAGGTGGAAAAGTAGATGAGATTATGATGGGTTTGAAATGGCATACAAAGAAATTTCTATTTTGGCCTACCGGCATTAGGAAACTTCTTGAGCAAATAAGTAGCGTGGTCAGAACTGTGTCTTGACATCACTTTGATAACAGCATGAAGGATGAATTGAAGAGGAGAGAGTCCAGAAGAAGGGAGGTCCTAATTCAATTAGGACAGCATTGTAAATAATCTAAGAGAAAAGCATTGTTTTCAGTTGTTTTCTTTGTCATAGATGACCCTTCATGGTCCCATTTGGAGTTTTCTTGGCAGACATATTGGAATGCTTTGCATTTCCTTCTCCAACTCATTTTACAGATGAGAAAATTGAAGCTAACAGGTTTAAGTGACTTACCCAGGCTCACACAGCTAATAAGTGTCTGAGACCACTGACTCCTGGCTTAGTGCCCTATCCACTGTGTCACCTAGCTGCCCTAAGAAAGGTAGTGTCAAAACTAGAGAGGCTGTAGTGTGAGTGGAGAGAAAGGAATACATATGAGAGAAGTGGAAGTAGAATCAAAAAGACTTGGCAAAAGATTGGTTATGGGGAATCAAGCAGGGTGAAGAGTCCAGGACGATTATGAGGTAGCAAATCTGAATAACTAGAAGGGAGTGGTGCCCTCACCAAAATCAGGGCAGTTAAAGAAATGTGTGTGTGTGTGTGTGTGCGTGTGTGTGTGCGCGCGTGTGTGTGTCTGAGAGAGAGAGAGAGAGACAGAGAGACAGAGACAGAGAGAGAAAGAGAGAGAGACAGAGACAGAGACACAGAGAGAGAGAGAGACAGAGAGAGAGAGACAGAGAGTTTTAAGATTAAGTAATGAGTTGTCTTTTGGACATATGGAGATTGAGATTCCCCACTAAGGGGAAATACCCAGAAGGAAAGTATAGAACTAGAACTCAGGAGACAGAGGTATATGTTTGGGAATCATCTGCATAGAGATGATAAATGAATCAATGGAAGTTGAGATCTAAAGATAAGAGAGAAGATAAAGGAAAGGGAACAGGAAGAAGAAAGGGAAGGAAGGGGGAGAGAGGAGAAACAAAGCATTAGGATGCACTGAAATAAAAATACCAGGACTCGGATAACGTGCAAGCAAGGGAGACATGAGGAGAATGACCAGAGCTATGTCACAACAACTTAGGAGGAGAGAGTATCTAGGAGGATGAGCTCGGAAACAAGTTTAAAAGATGCAGAGTGGTCAAAGATGAGAAAATACAATTCGATTTGGCAGCTAGGAGATTGCTGGTTAACTTGGAGAGAGCAGTTTTGGTTAAATGGTAAGGTCAGAAGTCAAATGGCAAAAGATTGAGAAGAGAGCGGTAAAGGAAGGAAAATTATATTCTGCATTTTGTACGTAATCCTATGAGAATCAATTTGTATTCATTTAAATCATTCTAATCTAAGCAGTTCTGCTCAGAGAAACATCCAAACACGGACAGAATGACCCCATGCCTCTGAGGATCTGACATCTAACCCAAGTAATTCTGAAATTAGAATGTATGTATTTCTAAACAATAGCAAACATTATAATTTAGTGTTTACTATGTATAAAGGACCAGTGATGATACTAAAAGTATGAGAAAAGTCCCTTTCCTCCATGAGCTTACGGTGAGGTAGAACACATTCATATGAAAAGATATTTAAAAATAATGTAGAAAATAAGAACCAGAGGAACTAGGATTTTGTCAAAGGGATGGTTACTGAGAGTAATGATGGTTATTCCATAAAATCATTCAGAACCAAGGCAACAATACTTAGAGCTACTGAACAATGAAGATCGAAGTTACACAACAGAACTGAGTCCGTTTCAGGTGGACATTCCTGAATCTCGTGTCCCTCAAAGAAGCAAACCAATATGTGACTGACTCCGTACTCATACTCTGATGGATTCCACAGCTACTCTTTCCTCTCTTTAAGCCACTTAAACTATCCCTTTGCCTTTTCTTCCCAGCAGATTTCATCTCACGCTTTATCAAGAAAATGGAGACCTTCTATAAATAGCTAGTGTTTTTCTTCCCTTCTGCACCTCAGAACCCTTCAACACCCCTACCTGTTCTTCTCCTCCTTTGATCCAGTCACAGAGAAAAAGGCAGACTTTTTTCCCTTAACAAGATCAACTCTTGTTCCCTTTATCCCACCATTCCCCTATTCCCTATGAGTTGCCCCTTGGCTCCTTTCTCTTTAAATTTTCAAACTTTCTGTACCCAGTGGAGACTTCCTCAGATGCAAAGATGTCTTCATCTTTTATAAAACAAAAAACCCAAACACCTTCACTTGCCCCTATTAGATTATCAGGTTATCTTGTTTCTTGTTTTCATTTTACAAGTCAGCTCCTTAGAGACAGGAAGTCTTGAGTTCAAATACTGCTTTAGACACTAGGTATGTAGTGATGGACATCACTTAATCTCTCTCAGGATCAGTTTCCTGAACTGTAAAATGAGGATAATTACAAATTATAGCATTGTGAGGATTAAATGAGAAAATATCTGTAAAGCACTTTGTGAATATCTAAATGAAACAGTCATCTACATTTTCTTGCCTTCACTTCCACACCTTTCTGAAGCTGGCTAACCTCCTTCCTCAACCATATTTTAAAAAGAAATATTAAGAAAGTATTTAAAAATTATCTTAGTCTAAAGTCTCACTGATTTCTTTTAGGAAAATTTTCCCAAGGTTACAAATGAAAGCTGAGATCCAAGAAAATGGATTAAAGATGGGAACTATATTTAGAACCAAAATAGCGAATACCTCAGTCCATCTAGCCTTCAGTGGATTTAGGGAAATGATCAGACTAAGAAAAGGAAGTCTTTATTTACATCACTTAATCTAAGTGTCTCAAATTCAACTTTGACCAGCTTGAAAGGAAAATCCTTAAAAGGAATGATAAGCTATGATTAGTTAGGCAAAGTACACTCAATATGGGGTGAAATATGTAAGTAAAATTTGAAAATCTTACCGAAATATTTCACCCAACAATAAATTAGAAGACAGTTAATAGCAATTCATAATGTGGACTGAATCTGAAGTCATCACTGAAAATGCTAAGACAAATGATTAGCCTTGACTATAGAAATGTAAATGTATGCTGCGAATTGTATTTCCATGCTCTAACTAGTATGAAGCAGTACCTAATATTCAGTGTTTAACCTTTTCATAAATAAGGAGAGTGATTAGAATTAACTCATCATTTTCATTTCTCAGATGTATTTGAAGGAGGTGAAAAGTAGGCTAACTGCTATAAGCACTCCCAGAAATGACAATAATGTTAATGAACAGATAATGACCAAATGAGATCACATATTTGGTGCTTTTAGCTCTATAAAAACGGTTAGCTATTGGCTCTAATAGCTGATCCAGAGAAAGATTAAGGGACTTGTCCAGCATTACATAGGTAGTACCTGAGGCAGCATTTGAATTTAGGACTTCCTGTTTCTAAGTCCAACATTTTACCAATCCCAAATTACCTCCCCAGAAAGCAGTTAGAACTGTTGCCAAGAAAACTTTGGATAGAAATTCAGAAGAAAAAAAAAATAACCTCTTTTTTTAAAATCTGGCTTTCTTTCATGTGGAACACATATAAATATAGCATGGTCATCCCAAGTTTGTACAAGTTTTCCCAAACCTCTTTCCTCTCAAACTGTAAAAGAGCAGTCTTTCTCAATGGCACCCCTATGGATGCAATTCTTAGGAACACAAAACACTGTGGATAAAGTCCTCTATTTTTTAGGGATTTCCAAATTTTCACTTTCATCTGGAAAAGGGAAGGAAAAGTCCCAATGCAAGAACGGAAAGGCAATAATTGACTGGGAAGCTTACCTGACCACATCTTTCCAAAACCTCATTTCCCATGACTACTCAATTCATCATTCCAACCATGAGGGAAGATTCAGATTGGTTTTTAGTTTTCCTGAACTCGTTCACCCATCTGCTAGCAAAGACTACTGGACAGATGGTGGTGAACTTGTGAGCTCAGAAGACTTCCCTTGCCAAGAGGATTAACAGCTCTAGCGAACATTTCTGCCACAGCCCTTCATATCCAGAAGAACAATTCAGACTCTCTAGCTAACACTGGAGAAGGAGAAGGAATTGCACTTATCGCTTTCCAATAAAGCAATAATGCCCCATAAGCTCTTTGGCTGTTACACGTTTTACCACAGACTACTTCTTGAGGCTGCTTTTCCATATGTCCCACTTTGATAAATTTTATCGGTACTCAGAGGGACAGGGTAACACTAGGCAAAAGGACAGTGGCTTTTTATCTTACTCTACTTCCCCTGCTTTGCCCCTCCTCTCCTTCCTCTAACAAAAAACAAATAAGCAAAATGACAACAAACGGATTTTTTTTGAAAATTTCTGCTTTGCTCTTTCTCTCCCTAAATTCATTCCATGTCAGCAGTTTGTGTTCTCAGAGGAAGCTCATGCAGAAACGAGACAGCCACACAATAAAAATTAAGGATGGGAAGAAGCCAAGAATTTTTCTAACTTTAAAGTATATATGACTACTCCTAAAAAGGTATAGAAAGTGTGATTTTTTCTTTTTTTCTTTTTTCTTTGCCATCTTGTTTTTCTAGCCTCACTGATACATGAAGTGTCGATCTATTGTCATTATTGCCATGCCTACAGTTAAAGATATTAGTTCTTGCAGAAAAAGCTCCCTTATTTGCAAGAAGCACAAAGATGAAACATTTGATGTTGAAATTTCTATTCAAAGAGCTAGTACCCATAAATGTATTCACTTGTATTACTATACGTAAATGCATCTGTGTTGATCTTGGTGTGTATTTGTGTGAACGTTTGTATATGAGATTCAATCCCCAACCACTTTCTAAACACCTACTATGCTCGTTACTCCTCAATAATACAGCACAATGTAATTTTCTCCTAGAAGAGTCATGTCACTGAATCCCTTCTCTCTGTCTCAATAGAACCATAATAAGATTTTCAATTTTTCCCATTATGATGTATTGAAATCATTTAGATTTACTGCATTTGAAGCGAAATAGGAATGTTGTTTACAATATGGAGCTAGAGACATCAGAGATAAATCCCAGCTTTGAAGTTACGTAAATTTTCGACTTTCCCACCTAAAAATGAAATGTGTTCACGGCAATTCAAGCTTAAAACCTTCTGATTCATATTTGTCTCTTCATTCTCTCTTACTCCCTTGCATCCCCTACACTATTTCTTCAACCATCCCCTCCTTTTCCATTCCCAATGCCACCATCGTAGCCCAGGCCCTCAATCCCTCTCACTTCACTTCCTAATTTTCAGTCTCCAATCTCTCCTTCCCATCTACCTTATGCAAACATGACAAACACTGCCTTCTAATGCATATAATGATCTTGTTCACTACCTTGTTCAAGAGTTGTCAATGACTCCTCATTATCTAACAAATAAAGTACAAAGTATTGATTGGAACAGAAGGATAATTTTATTCCAGGCATATAGCACTAGGGAAGCAGTTTCCTCCAAAGAAGTCAAAGACAGAGGAGCAGGAAGGCATGGTGTTTGCCTCAGTACTGATGCCAGGTGAAGGTAGCTTGGATGGTGTGGCCGCATTGTCATGTAGTGCTCAGCTAAGGGGGCATGCCTCCAGCTCCAGGTTCAGGTAAAGAAGCAGGAACAGCTATGATCTCCTAGGGACACAGTAGGCTAGGCTACAGGAGGCCAGGGAGCCAAGAAGCAAGTAAGCTGGTATACGAGCACAGCAGCTGCTCAGCCATTTGCTGAGGCTCAGTTATTTCCAATTCCTCCTGGTGCCAGGGGGGTGAAGGCAGCCAGAGAAGGCAGCATCAGAGCTCTGCTGAGGCAATGATCTTAAAAAGCAAATCAATAGAAACTTAACACTGTGAAGTGATAATGACCAAGCATGACCCCAAAGGAGAGATGCAAGATCTCTCCCTACGTCTTCACCCAAGTGAGGGACTAGTGTTGTGAAATATGTGTGTGTATTACATCTATCTACTCACACACATACATGTGTAGGTATGTATGCATATGTATGTATATGTGTGTATGTATATATTACATCTATATACTCACACACTTATATGTGTAGGTATGTATATATTACATCTATATACTCACACACATATATGTGTAGGTATGTATGCATATGTATGTATATGTGTGTATGTATGTATATAAAATCAGAATTTTCCAGAACTTAGTACAGTGCCTGAAACTTAGTAGATGTTTTATGAATGTGCATTAATTGGTTATTGATTGATAGGTTGGTTAGTTTTGTTGAACATTTTTTCTTCCTTTTTTATTATTTATGGAAAGAGATAGTTCTCTTGGAAAGGAAGAAAAGGGATACAGGAATAAATAAAAGTGAAATAAAAAAACGAAAGACATCAACAGAGTTTATTTTTAAAGGTTTTATGTATAAAAAAGCACTAAACAGAGTAAAGAAGCCAAATCAGGTTGCCAAAACTCAAGCCAAAAGAGATGGTCTGTTGTATTGATTTTAAGGCTATTTATGGAGGTATGTGTGTGTGCACATGCGTATGTATCTATACATACACATATATATTAATATTTGGCATGTGTAGCGATTTAAAGCTTGTAAAGCACTTTGCATATAGAATCTCATTTAAATCTCACAACAATCCTATGGGGTACGTACCATAGATATTATTCCCATTTTACAGATGAGAAAACTATGACTCTGGAAAATTAAGAGATGAGATGGAACTTGCACCCAGGTCTAATTGACTTTCAGGATCAGCACTCTTTCCACTACAATGTGAGTCAATTCCAACAAGTATTTATTAAGAACCTACTATGTTAGGCATTAGGAATAAAAAGAAAGCTGCCTTCCAAGAGCTTGAACTATTATATCACAACCTGTAACCAACCACTGCCTTCTCATTCCAGACAACCAATCGTACCCCTGTGTCCCCAAGTATTCTAGACATTTGCTTAATTTTTATTACCCACTAACTATATCTAAATATGTGTTATTGCTAATCACTTAGATACAAAATATTTTTATCTCTAAGATAGATAAATTCCTGTAGTGATGAAGACTTACCCAGTGGATCAGGGCAAAGACAGGATGCCTGAAATTTCCAAGACAGATTCTGACATGAAAATATGTGGCCCTGGGCAATTTAGTTAATCTGAGTCAAGCTTTGTAATTTGTAAAATGGGCTATGACCTACTGCACAACTAATGAATGGTGATGGGTCAGTGCTTGAAAATTATAAATGGATAAGTACCAGGTAGTAATGAAGCTATCAAAAACTGAGAAAATTACATGACTTTCTATTATTTAAATGAACAAGTTACAGATCAAAGCGATACATACCATCTATTCACATCTATCATATACATATATATGCTGTATATATATGTGTGTGTGTGTGTATAAATATGTGTGTATGTATATAGAGTTAAGGGTGATTAAAGAGGTGTTTTAATCATATGGAGCTTTTCTCACTCATTGCCTCCCTCTCTTCATAGAATTATAGGACTCCCAGAATGTTAGAAAGGGCCTTGGAGATCATCTCACATTTATTGAGTGTCCTCTGGCTTCCACAAGCCCCTCTGGGGCTACAGAATGACTGTGACTTAATTTGGAACCCTTTAAAATCTAAGATCTGCCTAAAGGGATTACTGCTAATTAGCTCGCTCCCATCTATAGAATAAATGGGCATGGTCCCCTGCAGCTTCCATTTAGGAAGTGTTGAATATTTGCTTGCTGTCAGTGGTCACAGAGAGCAACAAAAAAAGAAGGGGCTATGGACATGAATTCTGAAGGTACTTCACAAATTACAGCTTTGCATTTAAATACACCTTCTAGTCTTCCTTTCTTCCATGACTCTCAAGGTCTTGTTCAAAACGTTGCCGCTGATGGACACTTGTGCACAGAATATATAGATTTGACTAATGGCGCAATACAGGCATTTGGGACAAATCTAGTTATAGCAATTTGCAGAATTATAGATCTAGAGCTAAAAGGGGCTTAGAGGCTCAATCCAACTCCTATATTTTACATAAGAAGAAACTGAGACCCAGAGAACTTAAGTAACATATTCAGGATGATATATATATATAGCTAGTAAGTTTCTAAAGTGAGATCAGAACCCAGATTTCCTTTTTTAATTTCTAGTTTCCAATCCTCTGTCTACAATACCAGTCTGTCTATCAAATTCTGTAGACATTTTTGTTCATTTGGAGAAACTAGATTTTTTTTTAAAGTAGTGGCTATGCTTGTACATGCACATGCACAAAAATACATAGAAATTCTTCAACAAAAATTTTGTGGTTTTTGCACATAAATTTTATAAAAACAATTTTTCTAGTTCAAATGAAGAGACCTTAAATATTAACTCAAGTTTTATATTCTACTTACACTCAAAATGTGAAATGCTCTATTTTGGGGATTACGTTTTCAACTAGACTTCAAATGGATCTTAACTGATATATGGGATTGCCACCCACTCCCTTGCCCCACCCACCTCCATATTTGTTGAATTAAATTGAATTCAGCTGAACAAGGGAAAGAATAGACTTGGGAAAATGGGTCAAACTTTCAATAACCCCAAGCTGCTCTCTGACACAAAAATCTTTCTTTTCAACACCAATATTCTTCCCATGATGCTATGTGGTCTTAAATAATAGAATTCCACAATCTCTGAATAATTAAAATTGTGGATTGGATGACCAAAAAGGTAATAGAGAAATGCATAGTGGGAGGCTGCAGTCTATTATCATTCAAGTAGTAACATAAAAGATATTATCCAGAAAAACTTATCATCAGAAAAGGACTTGCACTTGTCATGAATATGATAGGATACAATAGAAAGAGCATTGGGTCTGGATGTAGAGGACCTGGGTTGAAATCCCACCCTGACACTTACTACCTCTGTGATGTTGGGAGGAAAACATTTAACCTTTTTGGCCCTCAGTTTCCTCAGTGATAAAGAGGGAGGAGGGTTGACCTAGATGACATCTGAGATCCTTCTCTGCTTTAGATCTGTGATCCTATGACAGGATAATGAGCTTAAAGAAGGGCAAAGCCTGAGTTTGTACTAATAGTGACAGAGTGTTCAAAGGTGTAGGAAAAGGTTTCCAGCCCTCTTAAATATATCCTACATGGAAAAATTGTGAAATGATATGGACAAGAATTTCAAAGGATGAGAAGGTATCAATGATCCATGATCAGCAACTTTGGAAGGAATATCTACTCAGACAAGACCACAGATCCATTAAACTGAGTTTTTAAATATTTGTTGAAAAGTTCAGTGCATATATTTACTGAATCTTTGATGTAAATTCTTTCCTGGATGGAGGTTGCTAATTCCTATTTAATTTAGACCAAGGGTAGGCAATCTGAAGCCTCAAGGCCACATGTGGTCCTTAGGTGCAGTCTTTTGACAGTCCAAGTTTTACAGAACAAAACCTTTTATTAAGGGGATTTGTTCTGTGAAGTTTGGATTCAATGTAAAGGCCATACTTGAGGACCTAGAGGGGCCATATGTGACCTCGAGGCCCAAGTTCCCCACCCCTGATTCTAGATTATTGAATGGCCTGCCCAATGACCAAAATATCTGCCACAAATAAATTATTTCAAATATTCCTGAATAAATTATAGGTTCATTGTGCTCATTTTTAAAAATCCAGTAAATATTTAATAAAAGCCAACTATGTACAAGGCATTTTGCTGGATGCTGGAAGAGATGGTACTAAATAAGAGACAGATCCTGCCTTTTTAGAGTTTACAACCTAATCTAAATTAGGTCTTTCTCAGTTCCCTCAATTCAAGTGCCTTCCCTCTCTTGATTACCTCCAGTTTCTCCTGTATGTATTTTGTTTGAACCTAGTTTGTCTGTTGTTTCCCTTGTTAGACTTTGAGCTCCTTGGGAGAAGAAGTTGTCTTGTCCTTCCTGGTATCCTCAACGTTTAGCATAGGGCCTGGCATACAGTAAGCAGCTAATAAATGGTTATTGACTGACTAACATAGGCAAAGCCAAGATTGAATGGAAGTAGTCTGTAATCTTATCATTCAATAAACATTTATTAACCACTAACTATGTCCCAGTCCCTGTGCTAAGTGACGGGCCTCAAAGAACTCACAATATTACATGCACGGAAGAAATGGTAACCTAACAAAGAAAAACATGACTAGAAAACAGGTTGAGTAGGCTGTGTGTCAATCATGAAGGATAACAGATGGATGGTCCGAGTGTTACACTGGTACTCCCAAAACATTAAAAGCAAATACTTTTTTTGCATTCAGTGGCTCCTCCATGGATGATTTATGGAAATCCAAGGGCAAAAGCACTCTGGATGAGAAGACACAGAGGGTTGTGAGCTCTGCTGGAGTAAGAAGCAGCAAAGTTGATGAGATCAAAGAGCCACTGGTTTACCCACAACCCTGAAGGATGTGTGTGCTATCATATTCATCTCCTTTTTCTTATCCAGGATGCCTCTGATGTTGATTTTAGGTTGGTTTTGCCTACATAAAATATTTGTGCGGGATGGTAGAAGACTGATGCCAGCAGTTTTATTTACTTTCATCCTGATTCTCCTTGATCTTGTTAAATATATAAAATAAAATTATTCTCGATGTCTTGGCAACTATCCCTTATGTGCACAAGTCACTGTGGGTGGCTCCAGCCTACCAAGCAGTTCTTGAGTCATCTGTGAGGCACATAACCCTATCCTGAGATAGTGAAAGGTAGAAGAAAAATAAATATACCCCTTGGCTTCAATGTCAGCTATACACGTTAATTATCTGGTAACTGTGTTTATACAAGAGAAACATTTCCAACAGTTCAATGTTGCTTGACCCACTCACCCCCACTAATTTTTTTTCTTCTTCAATACTACATGTCAAAATAGACCTAAGATAAAGATAAAATTATGCCAGTTATTCATGTGCTCACCTTCATAAATGTCTGTGAAGCATATACTGTAGGAAAACAGCTTTATGAAAAAAAAAACTGGAAAACATCAAAAGCTTAAGTCCAAAAATCATGAAATCAATAATAACTGACATTGAAAAGAGACTTCAAGCTCTGCAAAGCACTCTCCAGTGTGTCTCCTGTATCCTCACAATAGCCTTATGAGGTAGATAGTATAAGTATGGATACCCCCATTTTTGTTAAACGATATAACATTCCCAGAGAAGTTAACTGAAAGCAACAGGTTCATAATTACACGACTCTAAAGACTGGAATGAAAACCAGGTCCAGCATGTTTTCCATGACAATGCACTGTCTTAGTAATGAGTTAATAAAAATGAACCAGGAATTAGTGATATGGTTATATATTTTAAAATGAAAAGTAACCTATATGTTGAGGAACAAATTATAAGACAAAACTGACTTTCACCAGAGTATTTTTGCCATAATATAGCCAACTGACTGCATTCATGGAGTTTCATTATTTCCCCAGGTTCAAGTATCCCTAGCAAGGCCTTGTGTTCCCTTCCTGTCCTTTCCTCACAGGATTAGTTTACATCTGCCTAGAGCAGGAACTAACTTCTTGACATAAGAAAACACAACTGTATGTAATGAACAGAAAGTTGTTACCCTAAGGGAATGTGCAAGGGACAGATTCATCTTGTCCTCTAGGACAATCTAACCTTTTACCCCTCCAGGTCACAGCCTATTTGACTGCAACACTTCATCAATGATTAGATGACCCTATCATGATACACTCATTGAATCCTTAGAGAATTGAGCTTGTTTATGTGAATTGATCTTTGTTTCAAAAAGATTTTTAAAGATCCTCATAGGCTCAAGCAGCCATCCACCCTGTCATCAAGCTTATATTTGTGGCAGGCCTAGATGGTGCATATTGAAGTCAGTTTTGACAATTTCCAAATCTATTTAGGTGGATGTCTCATTGAGTGCCCATTCTCACTGCCTGGACATCTCTGTGGAGGGTACTTTTCTGAAGCTTTCTGATCTCTGGATTGCTTTACAGTGGACTCAGGAGTTTAGCAGTAACATTATCCCAGCTGTGCAGAATGAACCCTCCATCATCAGGCTTTTAGTGTAGGATAAATCTCAGATATATTATCAAGAGAAGAGAGATAGATATATGGGACCATAATCACATGCAGCTGAGTATGAAACCCTTATGACTGCTTTATGAAGGCTATAAAGTGACTATCCTTGACTCCTGGAATATCACAATGCTACCTTGAATTAAAATATGCAAGCTCCTTGGGTGTTCGAAAAAGTAAAGAAGAACCAAGGAAATATTGGAAATAGAATGACTGCTACAACATATTTGAACAGTTCCAAGTAGTGTATCCAGCTATTACAGGCTGTGGGTAGTGTGTGAATGAGAGAGAGAGAGAGACAGAGAGAAAGAGGGAGAGAGACAGAAAGAGAGACAGAGAGACAGAGAGACAGAGACAGAGAAAGAGAGAGTGTGTGTGATTTGTATGATTTCCTTCCCGCTTCCTTTGTTACTTGTTCAGGGTTCTCTTTTCCATCTAGTTCCTTAGAACTCCTGAATTTCTTCTGCAGCCTTTGAAAGATAAACAGGTTGCTTCCAGATTATCTGCTAGTCATGACACGTCCTGTGTTTAAATTGATGATAGATAGATAGGAAGCAATGCAGGTATAACTCAAGACATCTGGACAACATACTCTGCATTAAGGGAAGGGATCCCCAGTCAAAGTCATTCAAACATGTTTGTTCTTATGGTCTCTGACTTGAAATACTTGCCTTTCCTGTATTTGAGAAGTGCCTCTTTAACTATGACAAGTTAGGCTGGTTTTGTTTTTATCTTTTTTTCAGTATCTTTTCATACTTAATACTTTTCCAGTACTTTCATATTTAATAAAAGTATTTCTTCAGTGCTCTCATAGCTAATAAAATATTGCTATACAATGAGCTTCTTTTAAAATTTAAGCTCAATGAACAGTAGAGACTGCTTTGCCTTTCTTTGTAACCCCAGTGCTTACCCTGGCCCATATAAGCACTTAAAAATACTTATTGATTTGACTTAAGCAGCAGAGAATAAGCTACATCAGAGATGATATCAGTGGCTAGGTCTACTCCAATTAATGGGAAAATGCAAACATTTCAAGTTGACATCATAAAGCACTGGAAGACTCCTTTTGTAATTTTTGTTTCTTATCTTTTAATGCTAACTCTATTATCTAGGAACAATATTGTGTCCAAATATTCCATGGCTATGTACAGAATTTATTTCAAGAGACTCATGATTTCTTATTATGATTGATCTACCCCCATGCCCTAGAAGATCATGCAATCATAGCTGCTCTTTATGAAAAAAAAAATAAGCATTGTATGGTGGGCAACTTACCTGTGATGAACCATACTTAGATCGATCCTCCTATGGAAAGCACACCTAACCCTAAATGGAAGCAGGCCTGAATTAGAATATAGACTCCCCAGCTTAGAATCACTTGCCCTCAATCGCATTCTGCAGATGTAGTCTCTTTTTTACTACAACATCATTGGAAAACTAATGGTGTAGCAAGGAGACCCTGTTCTACTAGGTGGAGATACCTCTGGAGCTGATGCTTCTCCTAGCCAGGAAGCCTTGGGTTCAGTTTCTGCCTCTGTCGTATGTTGGCTGTGTGACCCCACATCAATCGCTAAACCTCTCAGGGCTCCAGGCCAGAGCCTCTTGAACTTTTCTCACTGGCGACCAAGCTTAAGAAGCAATTCCTAGGTAACTAAATTTCAAAGAAACTGCCCACCTGTCTTGGAAGAGGCAGCTTTCTCAACCAAAATTCCTTATTCCAATGAAATCATAGAGATTAGCCCTACCCCCATAGGGAGATGCATTTTTTCCATTTTTAACTTCTTTTTCTTCCACCAGTGGTACAACAATTAGCAAACACTCAAATATGTTTGGGATTAGTCTTCCTGTCTTCCTTACTGCTCCATATCCTCCTTATTCTCTTCCCCCACCAAAACTATGCTCACCTTTCTAGGCTTGGTGTTCAATTCAGCTCCTTTGGGAAGTCTTTCTAAACAGTTCTTCATCCCCTCCCTCACTCCCACGTCCTCAGTCACACATTTTCACATACACTTGCAAAACTGGGGGTGGAGGTAAAGTCACTCGTGAACCCTGATCTAGTAGGACCCAAAGTCGGTGGGGGCTCGGCAAGGCTACGACAGTGACGAACAGTGCCAGGGAATGAATTGGTGTCATAACCTCACACAGAGTATTTGTTCATCTGCAGCCTTTCCAGTCGCCTTGATGCACAAGCAGAAATCATCAGGCCACCACCTGTGGTCATGCTTGCAGCTGTGCAGTGGCTGGGAGAGGGGCCTAGCTCTACACACCTTAATCATGCACAGCTGTCCAGCCCAGCAGGCGAGAGCAGAGCAAGCCACAGCATGTGCTCTAGAGAGAGAGAGACAGAGAGAGAGACAGAGAGAGACAGAGACAGAGAGAGACAGAGACAGAGAGAGAGACAGAGACAGAGACAGAGAGAGAGAGAGAGAGAGAGAGAGAGGGAGAGAGAGAGGGAGGGAGGGAGGGAGAGAGAGAGAGAGAGAGAGAGAGACAGAGACAGAGACAGAGAGACAGAGAGACAGAGAGACAGAGAGAGAGAGAGAGAGAGAGAGAGAGAGAGAGAGACAGGACTGGATTCACTGGCCTAACCCCTGTACAATGCAGTAATTTGGCCCTACAAAGGCTAACCAGAGTTACAGTATCCAAGGTGAGGGTGGGGAAGAATTCTCCACTTCCCTAAGGGCAGTATCCTGGACTAGGAATCCAAATCTTTGACTACCTATCTGAGTCACTTAATCTCTTTGGATGTCACTTTCCTCTCCTAAAAAAATTAAGAGGTTGAAGGAAATCATCACATCTCTAAGATTCTTAAACACCAGCTATGTGGTACAGTAGACATAACTCTGGACATGGAGTCAGGACTCCTGCCTCATAGACCTCCTAGCTCCAAGATACTTGACGAGCCCCTTACCCTCTTTCTTGCCTCAGTTTCCTCATCTCTAATAAGGGTGATAATAGCATCTACCTTAGAACTGTGAGAATTAAATGAGATATTGATAAAGCACTTAGCTCAGTGCCTGACACATAGTTGGCAATATGTAAATTAGGGGTGGGGAACCTGGACCTCTAGGCCACATGTGGCACTCTAGAACCTCAAGTGAGGCCCTTTGACTGAATCCAGACTTCACAGAACAAATCCCCTTAATACAAGGATTTGTTCTGTAAAACTTGGACTCGGTCCCACTCAAGGACCTAGAAGGACACATGTGACCTTGATGCCAAAGGTTCTCCAGACTGAATCCAGACTTCACAGAACAAATCCCCTTAATACAAGGATTTGTTCTGTAAAACTTGGACTCGGTCCCACTCAAGGACCTAGAAGGACACATGTGACCTTGATGCCAAAGGTTCTCCACCCCCAATACTGTAAATGCTAGTGCTTGGAAAACATTAAAAATCCGTATAAATACTAGACATTATCATCTTATGATTTTTCCTCATCCTTTTCAAAGAAAAAGGTGTAATTAGTTCTATCAACCCTGTCCCACTTGTACAAGTGGGAGTATTCCTCTATGGGAAGAACTTCCTACTCATATAGTACTTTGCATTTTTCAAAGTACATTGAAGCATATTGTTTGATCATCTCAAGAATCCTGTAATATATAGTATACATAACGCACTCTGCTAGCCGCAGTCAGAAATACCTGGTTTCAGCATGTTCACGTCCTGAGCACTGACAATGTGACTGGGCAAGTTTCTTAGGCTCTCAGCATTCTCAATACAGGCAACTCTATAAATTGCAGAAAAGACTGATAGGAAATCTTCAGACAGAGTTTCCCCATCTAGGAGCTTTGTCCCATCCCAATGAAATCATAGATTCATCCCTGACCCTATTTCTAACAACCGTAAGAGACAGACAGGGTGAATACTGCATCCGGGAAATGGACAGAGTGGACAATGTTTTAGGGTTATTTAATGAAACTAGGACCAGAGGATTATTGACCTTATCAGGGACCTTAAATGAAGACAATGGAATCCACAGAAGTTTAGTAAATTGCCCAAGACTACACAGAAAATAAGGAATAAAATCAGGATTTTGAACGCAGATATTATATATTATATATTGTTATATATTATATATTATAAATCTAAGATTTTTTAATACATGTATCCATTGTGTAGTTTTTGAAAAATTCATCTCTGATGGTTAATTGTCCATTATACTTTGGGCTGATTAGGTAATCAACAGTTTCCCTTCCATTTGTGCATCTTGACATAAAAGTGAACTCATTCCTCTTAAAATTCAAAGGGTCAAATACAAGCCATGCTTTCTACAATGCTTGTGATCTTATTTCCAGAATTATCAAAATATTGTTTTGAGTGAAGATACAATAGTCATGGCACCCTTAACTTTCATATTTCCAGGATATGAAGTTCTATTGGTATGAGTACTCCTTTCATTGACATGGATTCTTCGGAGATAGTCAAGAAGAGTTGCAGCGGCCTTTCCCTTTAATCTGAAAATTAGCCATTCTCAACTTTACCAGAGTACTCCCAAGAGAAGAGACAAACAGTCCATTGTTAGGATATGTTGTCACAGCTTTTCTAATTTGATAGAACTGGTTGATAACATTGATAAAATGTGTTTTCTATCAGTTTGACCTCTAAGAATCCAGTCACTTCAACTCCACCATGAGGCATCTCAGTAGAACTTTATTAGAAGAAATAACAATTACAACATAATCCAGAAATTAAGCTCTGATACATTTGCAGAAGACTCCTCTCATTGGTGGAGGGAATGCTCATTAAAAGTATCTGGCCTATGTGAGAGCAGAGCTGTAGAAAGCCTGAGAAAGGAGACTTGTCTTGTTTCCAATTTTAGGAGAAGACACATGAGGTTGTTCTAGAGTCTCTTCAAGGAGAGACCTCTAAACCAAGAGAAAAGACTTTGGTAAGTAACAGATGTGTAAAGGAGTTTGTGGCTCTACACAGCTGTTATTTCCAGCTTGTCTCCCTAGAGACTGAGTAGTTTCCCCTTTAGGTACACTGGGGATTCTCTGTCTCTACCTTTCTTCCTCTTTGTTTCCTTCTCTGTCTCTGTATCTCCGTGTGTTTCTGTCTCCATCTCTCTCTTTCTGTCTCCCTCTCTCATCTGATATATGCTAATCTGTATAACTGAACTTACTTGCTAAGGATTGTGATGTTCTTTTATACAATTAACTTTTGGTGACAGGAGTCAAGCTTTCAGACATAAGTTTGGCTTTTCCTTCCCCTACAGGTAATAGCCACCAGGAAAGCTGCTATAAGCAGAACCAGAATTTATAATTCTAGTCTGATACCCTCTCAATGAGGAAAGTAAAATGCTAATCTCCTGGCTTCAATCTCCTACTCCCCACCATTCAGGAATTGGTCTCCCTTGGAGAAGAAAAGATTCCAGAGTTATCTATTCATGCTTTCCTGTGAGCCACTTTTAGACAAACCTATGTGGACATACAATAACCTACATGAGTAACATATATGCATATGTATACTTTACAATTGTACTGCCATCTGCCTTACATGTTCAAATAGTTTGGGGGTGGGGGAAAAGTAGCATGAGCTGGAGGATATATTCCATGAAATTCAGGAAACTCAGTGTATGAGGAGAAAGCAGCTGGAAGTGCTAATCACATTATAAGTATCATCGACAAGCAGAAGTGATGGCTGGAGAATCTGAAATATTGTCTAAGTTGAAACAATATACCCGTTCTGAAAAGGCCAATCTCTTTCATCAGCTAAATTCCAGCAGCAAAGAGTGACAAAATGTCTTCCGTAACATGGTCACCTACTGAAGAAGATAGGCATGAGCTCCAGGAAAGTGGAAAGGGTCTGGCCATGCCAATACTGGTGTGTCTCTGAGTTCCTGGCTACTCCCACAGCTGTGAACAGCCCTATTGATGTAGGAGTAGTTATCAATTAATAGTCCTCAGCACCCCAGCACAGTGGAGGCTTAACACATGCTTATTGATGAATAACTGATATACGGAGAGAGGGCCTCCAGGTTTGCAAAGTGTTTTACATATGCTATTTCATGTGATCGTATAGCTGTTACATTATGTACATGTATTTATTATGTAATTTCTATTTATTTGTCTTCATAAAACTTAACCTTCAGTCCTCCCGTACTTTAATGGATCTCTGGTTTCATTGGTGTGGTTTCTTCTTCCACCAGCATTGGTTGTGAACAACTGGCATCTTCCTAAATTCTCCAAACACAGCCAACATACTAAGTCCCTTTCTCTAGGCATTCTTTTAATTCTTTTAATATGGTGTGGATGTTGGTCAAGCATTAGGGTTCTTCATTTCTTATCCCTCCCTCACTCAAGCTATACAACTAGTCAATCATCTTCTTTATGATATATTTTATGCCCATCTTCAAGCCAACTTCTCCCCACAAATAGCATGCTCCAATTTTGTCTCTTCTGAAGTCATCATGTTGGATGATTCACAGCTATCTATTACCACCAGGAAACTATTGGGGCTGAAAATGATAGATTTTTTTTAGCAGCAGAGAGAAGTTTGGGATCATTGAGAAGTGCTGCATAATTACCCAAGTCAGATTCAAGCCAGTCTTCCTCCTAAAAGTTAATTCTGGGTCCAGCTCTTTCGACCTCCAGCACTTGTATAATATATACCTATGAATGAATTAAATTTATGGGTTGCCCATCTGATTGTATATCATAATCTGGAGAACACTGTGTTCCTGATCCAATTCATCTCCTTCTGAGGACAGATAAACTGATCTCTTTTGAACGATGGGTCTCATTTAAGAGACCCAATGAAATGCTTCAAGACTCAATGTAATCAGCACAATGTCATCTACAAACAAGAGCATCTGGAGATCATCTCTTCATTTACAAGAATCTCTGATCTATTTGAACTTTGTACAGGGCATTCTCTATAGACCGATGAACACCTTCCCTGTTCATATGGGTCCTTGTTTGATGCCTCAGCAGATGTTGACGCTCAGCAGAGTTAAATTATTTCCATGATAGCATCTGTCATTAAATTTTATGTGGTGTTAATATGTGTTTGAGGAAACTAGTAAGGCTGAGTTTTGCTCTATGGAATCAAATGTGATTTATTTGTTTGTAACAAACAAGCAGCAGACAGATTTCCCAACAGATAAGAGGTCAGAGGATGTGAACTGTTTTCAAAAGAAGTACAAACTGTTATGAATGGGTGCTGCAAAATTACACAGAACAAGCTTTGCCCCAAGGAAAAAGAATCAGACACCTCCCGTCACTCCTCTGCAGAAGCAGAGGGTGCATGGATTTCAAACATTGCATATATTGTCATATTTTTTCTATTCATTTGTCAGTTTTGATGATTTTTCTCTTCTGCTTTTTCTTTTTTTTTATTTAGGAAGGGGGCAGATAATGGGAAATTAAAGTGGTATGAAAACAAGATATAACTAAGTTTATTTTTAAAAAACAACCATATGGAAGTATTCTCCTAATCACTAATAATAAGAAGAATACAAATCAAAATGATATGGAGATTTTACCTCATGTCCAGTAAATTAGCAAAAATAAAAAAAGACAGAAATAATCAATACGGGAAAGATAGGAACATTAATACAGGTTTGGTGGAGCTATGAAATGCTGCACCCAGTCAAGAAAGCAACTTGGAATGAGGCAAAGTAAGTGGATAAAATGTAGATATCTTTCAGTGGGGAATGACAACACTGTAACACACGTTGTAATGGAATATGAGTGTGCTATTAGAAATCACATATATCATGAGTACAATGATGCACAGAAAGACTTATATGAACAGATGCAAGGCAGAGTAAGCAGAGCCAGTAAAACAATATACACAATGACTTCAATAATGTAAATGAAACAACCCACAAAACAATAAAAAAGCTGTAAAATTACAAAAAATAAACAGCACCAAAGGAATGGCTTGAGAAAATTCCTCCTCCCCTACCTTTGCCGAAATATGAAGGGTGGGGATGAGGTTCTCAGCTGCAGAAAATTGTATTTATTGTCAAGGCTTTCTTAGTGTATTAATCAATTTTCTGATATTGTTAATTTCTTTCCTCTTTTCTCCTTTTTTCTTAAAAATTTTTATTGGTATAGTATTTTTTCCAGAAGTAGAAGGAGGAATATATAGGATGTGAGGAGAGATTTAGGTGAAATAAATAGAAAAGATAACAAAAATTATTTTTAAAACCAATAATAGTTAAGGATTCTTATTGTTCAGACCTCTCAGATAGTCAGAAATCTACAAAAGCCTACCTGCTTTCTCCTTATATTTTCATAAAAAATAGCCAAGATATATGTACATGGTCCAGTCATCTATTTTTTTTTTTACTTAAGAATTACTTAATTATTTAAGAAGGTAAAGATGTAGTTTAGAAGCAATTGAAGTCTTCTTGGTTTCCCTTATTTGACAATGATGTCATCAAGGAACTTTTCTACTTTTTTTAAGTCTTCTCTTTGAGAAATCTCAAAAATTCACCTCTGAGTTCAATAACATAACTAGGACAGGATGATCAGTGCTTTGCTGCACAGTGACAGCACTAGGAGCTCCTCAGTGACCCCCAAGGGACGTGCTGGAGTCCTGCTACTATTGGAGAAAGTTGATTGTTAAATCAGCACGTGCTACAAATTCAGGCTTGATTTATTGTTTTCTTGATTGCCGATAGTCAAATGGGAGGCCCACAGGACACTAGAGGCCTACAACACTCCTGTGTGCAGTCCACACCAGATTAAAATGTATTTGGGAACTATTCAAGAAAATAAATAAAAATACAAAATTCATAGGTCATATTGTATTTTAAAGCGAAGTCAACATGCAGCCTGCACACATTGGTAGCCCCGTCTCCATTTGACATCACTGGCCAAGACTTTAAAAACCAAGGGAGAAAATGTTAGTAATGTAGATTTATCGTGATTAATCTGCAATTAAGAGAAATTGAAGCACACAAGTCCAAAAATAATCTATTTATTTGTAAGACTAGCAATCACCAGTAATAGAAGTCGTTGACCACTCAGTGACCGAAGACATATCTTACAATCAGAGCAGCCTTTTATGTAGTTTGGTTACATATATTCATCACTGGTGCCAACTTAATTTAGACTGTGGTTGGTCCATAGTTACTCTGACTTGCAAAAGAGGGGTCTCCAGAATCCATAGTAACAAGGAAAACACAGAGTTGAACATCCTTTGGAAAGTCTTCAACCAGATACATCCCCACTACCCACCCCTTCACCAGAAAGAACCACAGTCAAAAATAAAATCTCCTGACTAGACTGATTCATCCTCCATTCAACTTCTTTATCTCCCTCAAGAGGCAGGACCAGTCCCAGCTGTCTGCACAGTCTCCTCCAAAGTCTCTTCCAAAATTTTCTAGCAAGGCCTATACCAAGCAAATCCAAATCTAAGCCCTAGAAATTGGTTATGGTGATTCCTAAAACTCGTAACTATTGATCACTAATCAATCAATAAGCGAAATTTCACAGATTGAACTTAAAAGTGTGTCCTGAATTTTCAGAAAGCCAGTTCCTAGACATTTCCAAGGCTGACAGCACTCAGTACAACTATCTCAGCTGCCACCTGTGAGATCCCTTCACTATGAAACTTCTCTCCTGCAGTTTAGGTCTCCCCTCCTGGGGAGAAGGTTCTTCTCCACTTTGTCGTCCTTTCTGCCCCTGAATTGGATTTGTCTTTGGAAAAATTGTGGATACTTATGACAATATCTGAGACTTTTTAAAGTTGTGATTCCACAAGCATAGATTTCTCCTGTGTTTCTTTGACCAGGTTTAGTGGTTTTTCCCAACAATATTTGAAGGTTATAGGATTGTAAATTTAGAACGTGAATTCAACTTCATTCAACAACTATGTATAACATGCCTTCCATATTCAAGGCACTAGTCTAATCTCTAGGAAATAAAAATGAAAATGAGGCTGGCCCTACACTCAAGACATTTACATTATATGAAGAAAATACAACATATTCTTCCTGTAAGTTAGTCGTTTTTCAGGTGTGGCCAACTCTTCATGACCCCATTTGGGGTTTTCTTGGCAAAGATATTGGAGTGGGTTGTCATTTCCTTCTGCCATTCATTTTACAGAAGAGGAAATTGAGACAAACAGGGTTGAGTGACTTGCCCAGGGTCACATCCCTAGTAAGTATCTGAGGTCAGATTTGAAGTTAGACTTCCCTGACTCTAAGCCCAACACTCCCACCACAACACCTAGATGCCCACAAAAAAAGAATCTGAACTGTACCTCCTCATGGGGAAATCGAACCCAGCCTCTCACACAACAGGCAGCGATAGTTACCACTATACTAATACTGCATTGATCACTTCTCCATCATATTGTCAAGCAACGCATTTATTTCATCATCTTCCATCATCTGCTCTGTCTTGTTTGGCAAATTACCTTGTTCTGAACTTACCTTGGCCTTGGCTGTCTTTGGACTCTGCTTGGCAAGGATATAAAGAATTTATTTTGCAAGGTTAGTTTTGGTCTCCTTTAACCCGTTTTTTATACAATAACCACTTTACATCAGTTAAATATCCAATCCATTCTAATCCAGTAAATATTTACTAAGTGCCTACTATGTGCCAGGCACTTGTGCTAAGCACTGAGAATATAAGAAAAAAGATAGCCCCTGAACAGAAGGAGATTACAATCTATTGAGGGAAGACCATGCACAGAAGGAAGCAGGAAAAAATGGGGAATGGGACACTAGGAGCTATCTTGTTCCCCACCATTGAAATCAGGCAGATAAGTAGATGTGGAATAGAATGAGCCTTAAAGTCCAGTTTTTGCCCCTCTGTAAAGAAAGGAAATGGGAGGAGTTTGGCATTTTACCGTTGGCCCTCCAATCAGAAGAGAGAGGAGGCTGAAGGAGGTGGTGTTAATCAAGGCTTGAATTAGCTACAAGGTGGTGAGATTAGAGGTGACGAACTTAATTTGGGAGGGGCGTCTTGTTCTGTAGAGTTGAAATCAAACAAAGCAGCAGATGCAGATTGAAGAGGACATCTCTAAACATCTCTAAGAAAGGATCCCAAAGTCAATATCTGTAATTTTGTCCATTTCCTACCGTTTTTTATGTAGACAGTTTATTTAATTAGGTCAGATTAGGTCTTTTGTAATCACATGTAACATCATCTCAATTTTAATTTGAGATCTAATGACCAAATTGCCTTTAGAAAACTCTTTGTATTTCTTTCATTTTTAATGACCTTTACCCTCCTCAAATGACTTTGCATTTACTTGTTTGTGAATTCTTCCTTTTAATCAGGTATTGATATTTATCTTTGCTCTGACCAGACCTTGACTAGACTGCTCACAGGCAGATAATTTTGAAATGATGCCTGTTTCAACATCCATTAAGATATAGCCAATTTCATTTTTTGCGTCATTGTTTGTTTCTCATTATCTATAGTGTCTTCCAACTTTCCTCTTGACAAAACTATTCATGAGTAGTCTACACTTTGGCCTTTAATTTCTTTATTCTGAACTATAATTTCCATCATATTTTACTTTCCTTCCCTATGCCTACCTTCACGTTGACTTTCCTGAAATTTATCTTGTATGTTGTCTTTGGAGAAATTGCCAGTTTTCTTCTAGAGTTTCTCTGTTCATCATCTGTGAAAAATATTGGTGTGAACAAGGCAATCCTTTGTAAAGATGATCTCTTTGATGTTGCTCAATTTTGAAAACTTAAGAAGAAATGACCAAATGTCCCATTAAATGGCATTCCTTGTTACCTTTAGCACATGTGGAAGCCAAGGTCACAAATACCTTTATTCCCTTCACCGAGGGGACCCTGTGACTATCCTTCCATTTATATGCAACTTCTTTTTGTCTTCTCATATCATTCATAGTTCCAATGACAACAAGGTATCACCTCATTGGTCACTGAACAAAGATAACAAACATATTAACACCACCAATTGGGGCAGTTAGGTGGCACAGCAAGTACAGCACCAGCCCTGGAGTCAGGAGGACCTGAGTTCAAATCAAGGCTAAGACACTTGACACTTACTGTGTGACCTTGGGCATGTCACTTAATCCCAATTGCCTTCCCTCTAAAAAAAAAAAAAAAAAAAAAAGAATATCAGCAGTCTGCTATCACCCCTGAGAAAGCACAATTGGAAAGTGAGGAATTGGAGACAATTTTGAGTTTTATATCTGCTGCACGGATTATAATAGCCAATATATTTTATCCCCTAGCGTCCAATCTTTCAATAAGGGCCTCCTTAGCATTTAGTTAGAGAAAGAGAATGTGTCTGACATTAAACTTGAAACTCCTTCAGCTCTGTGGAATCTATCATATATCAGGGGGTTTTTGGCAGAGCCTTCAGGAACCTAGGATCCCCTCTCTCCACATCAAGATGTGAGAGCAAAGTGGACATTTTTGTAGAATGGCTTACCATGGTAATGTTCAAATACAGTAACCCCAAACATGATTGAGGCAGTACAGCCCAGTGCAAAGTCATAGGGTTGAACCTAGGAGAACTTTATTCCCCTTAAGACAATAGAGTCAGAGGACCTTAGTTCAAATCCTATTTCCAAAGCTTACTTACTACCTGTATGTCCTTGGGTAAGTCATTTAACTTCACTGTACCTCAGTCTCTTCATCCATCACCAGACTTGGAGTCAAGAAGACCTGAGCTTCAAATCTAGCCTCAGATATTACTAGTTGTATGATCCTTAGCAAGGCATTTAACCACCCAGGGTTATTATGAGAATAAAATGAGATCATTTTATAAATCGCTTTGTATACATTAAAGTGCTATATAAGTGCTGGGTATTATTACTATTCTTTAAAATGAGATTAGATTAAATGGTTTCTGCTGTCCCTTCCACTGATTCTACAACCCAATACTCATATTTGGGGGGAAGAATGATTGTGAACGTCAGTAGCTAATTCTGGATTAGAGAGAAAGTCTGTTTTTCTATTCAAAGAAAGGTCATTGGTAAAGGACAGAGGAAATGGGACATTTTTTTAAAAGTGACATTTGTGCTGTCGAGAAATATGAGCCATGGCTTCTTCAGGAGGTAGACATTTTTTCATCAGAAAGGAAATAATCAACTTTCATCAGCATTAATTTTAAAATATGAGACTTTAATGACTAGTTTGGGATTTAGAACTGATTTGGAAGTAGAGCTCCTGAATAACATAGAGTTGTGTTTATTTTGGCTGAATTTTTGTGGCAATTTCTATGAGGTTGTCTGTGCTGCTATCCGCCTATGTGGCTCTACCTTCTGATGGCTTGCACCCTACAGAGGACCCCTTAGCACTTAGAAGTCATTTGCAGAGTTATCAGCCTGAAAAATCACATGGAATTCAATATTGCCATTTCTTAGGTGAGGAGGACAGGGTCCAGAACCCATTTGTGCTAAGGTACAGAATCTGGGCCAACAAGTATTCTGCATGAGTGGGAAATTCAAATTGTTATAAGACTTTATGTGGCCTAGAACTGAGTTGGCTTGAAGATATTCTATATGCCCACGCAACTTCAGAAGAATTCAGATTATGGAGTAGATAGATATTTTCGAAATATACCCCTACAGAAAATGCAGGCAAGTGGCATTGGGAAGGCTTGCTTTTTTAGTGGATTATTTCATTTCTCAAGAGAGGCCATGGCCCAGGGATTTGTTTGTACTGGTGGGTAGAATTGCTCCTCCTCCCCATACAGAAGCACAAAGACTGTATGCAGGGGCCCCTCTGCAAGACAGTCCAAGCCCACTGCCCAAGGGGACTGTGGTCAGAGGGACTGCTGCAGGCCAGTAGCTACTTGAGGCTTAAGATTCTCTTGGCTAGGCTGTATTTGTGAGGTGATTCTTTTCCTGGTTCTAGTTTTGAAGTTATTGAAGTTTTTCAAGAGGCCATAAAAATTCCTCTCATTCCCTGGGAGGAGGAAAGTAGGCACAGGGGGTTAGGGAGGCAACACTGTCATGAAATGGTAACAGTTCTTCTATCGGTAGAGACACTACAGCTCTGTCTGTCTGTCTGTCTCTCTCTCTCGCACACACAGACACAGACACACACACACACAGACACACACACACACACAGACACACACACACACACACACACTTCTTCCTCGCTCCTGATCCACCAGAGACTGAAGTTAATTTTTTTATGTTTCTATTTTTCGGTTGATTTCTTTGTTTTCATTTGTTTGCTGTTTGTTTTTCAAGGTCAGATAGGAAGATCTCATTTCTAGTTCATCGATCTCATTAAGGAAGCAAGAAAAGACTATTGAATCACTTAAGTACTTATATCTCTTCTTTAAAGCATTTTCATATTCAGCTCAACTTTCCCATCCCTTCTCTGCAGAATGAACTCTCCTTAAAACGTGGGCATTTGTAATTGGAAAATCAAGTCCTTCGCCTTCAAGAAAACCTTCAGAGGATTTCCCCAGGAAGACTTTTGACATCCTGGCCACTCTCTTCAAGACACTGGATCAGGATTATTACAGTTTACTGCACTCAACCTTGACAGGAGCCAAGCAAAGAAACAATTCTGAAAGCTAAAAGCAAAAATAAACTAGATGTTTTAAATAGGCACAGTATTTGGACTTGGATCCAGGAAGATTTGAGTTTGGATTCTGCCAGAAATTTTCTATGTGACTGGGCATGTAACAACCTCTCTCAGACTCAGTTTCTTGTGTTGTGCAGAGGGCACACACACATACGCACACACACGCGCGCACACACACACATTTTCCAAACTTCAAAGTGCTATGTAAATGCTAGTAACTATTATTATAACAGAAATTACTTACTATAGTAATGAATAATAATTAAGCGGCATTATTTCACAGAGTAATACTGTTACAGTAGTAATGCAGAACAGACTTTCACTGAGCTTAACCTTCATGTGTGTTATGCAACCCTTTGGGAGTCTGGTGCAGTGCATGAATCCCTTCTCAGGATGTTTTGAACTAATGGAAAGAAATGCTAAATATCGTGAGTAGTTAGTGAAAATGGATAAGTATTTTCCCCCATCTGAGCCTATAGACCGTTGGGGATTCTGTGTATCCTGAGATAACAAACCTTATTCTAGGGGCCCATCCAGACACCCATCTCTGGCACATAACACTGTTCAGCAGGGGTGATTTTCTCTCACATACCAGTGCCTTCCTCGATGATGCTGACCCATAAGACATTTTGACCTTGCCTTCCCTCTTTATCCTTTCTCTTTACTGGGAGTGCCCAAGTTCTGCTTTTGTCAGAAAGGAAGCTTGTCAGTATATTTCTACTGGCTTCCTTTCCCTCCTCCCCTTCCTTTTCCATTCAGTCTTATTCTTCAGCACTATTTTATCTGGATATGGAGAGACACTCTGGTGTCAAGATCAATATCTGCAAAAGCTTTTAAGCCACTGTAGCTGTGATCTTCAGGGCTCAATATATTCAGACAGGGCCTTCTCTGCATAAAGCTAAGTGGGGAAACTATTAGGTGGATGTTTTTAGACCTAGTTTCCTCTCATGAACTGTTTTGGGTAGCAAATCATTAAGTCACACACTGGAGACCAAGCATTCCCAATGATTATTTTTTAAATGCGCCCTGTAAGACCACCAGACCCAAATGTGATCAGTGCATGTAATAGTACTGCCTAATGAGTTGACTTTTGGCAGTCCCTTAATCTTAATTTTGTAAACATTGATTTTATTTTCCCTGGGTTTTGAATTGAGTTAAAATTAACATGTTGGAGGTTTTTTTTTTTGTTTTGTTTTGTTTTTTCATGTTGTTGTTCAGTTTAACGTCTACTTCAACTTCCTGCTATAGGGCACTTTGTTCTAACAAATAACTCTACCCTTTGCCAGGATTTCTGAAGAAATCAGCTCAGCTCTGGGAATAACAGACCCACCTCTTGTCGCGTTCTATAGATTTTCCTCTTCCCTTCCAGGAAATGGGGTCACCATGGACCTCCAAAGAAACTTGCTCAGTTAAGATTAAAAAGTACCAAAGAGGAGGAGGTCTTCTATTTCCTGAACCCATTCTCAGCCCCTGGGACTCTTCTTTCTATACACTGAGGCTTGGTTCAAGAGACAGTCATATTCACTGGTAGACAAGAGCATGATATGAAATATAGTTCAACTATGCCAGCAGCCTTGTTGATTATTATCTTAGCCACTACTAGAATAATTTTCAATCTTAGATCCTACTGACCAGAGTATAATTGTATCCCTGGATCCCCAGCCTTTCCCCCATTCTCCATGGCTTCTCTAGAAGCCACAGGCAGCTTAAGGATCAAGTAAATTTCATTTCCATGTAAATGATTTGGGAGGAGGATGGTACAAACATGGTATCGTTGAAGTGTC
Source organism: Bettongia penicillata ogilbyi (assembly GCA_023548195.1). Lineage (NCBI taxonomy): Eukaryota > Metazoa > Chordata > Mammalia > Diprotodontia > Potoroidae > Bettongia > Bettongia penicillata. The sequence goes on along the minus strand of JAJHZJ010000322.1, from coordinate 3,009,703 downwards.
TCACAAGGTGGATTTCGATTTCAGTCAGCTTAGCTCAGCACTCTGTCACAGCTGCCTCTGTATGCTGGGGATGGTTCAGGTTTAACATCACTTTTTTCAGGTGCCTTCACTTCTCTTCTATTCATCAGACCTTTCAGTGGTCCTTTGTATTAATTCATCCTTATTACTACAAACCCTACCCATTCAACCATTCCCCAGCAATGAATCGAGTTGCCATCTTTAGCCCCACCTCTTCTTGTTTCAGGAAAGTAAGATTCTTTCCATTGTTCATCCTTTTGGCTTCTGGTTTGCAGTGAGATCATCTTCTTCACCAGGATATCTAACATCCCTGGTTCTGACTATAAGAATTCTTGCTTTCTCACTATTTCCACCATATGGACTATAACATAGACCCTGTCTTCTCTGTTAATAAACCTTGGTGTTTTTCTGTGTATTCATCCTCCTGTCTTTTTTTATATGTCTTAGATCACTATAATTTAGCCATGACTAAATTCTTCTTTTGGATCCACCATTTTGAATCCTCCATGATGCTCTTTCTAGTCTTTTTCTTGCCTCCTCCTTTTGAAGGCTTTTGCCCTACCTTGATATTTTTTTTTGGTCTTATGTCTCCTTTCCTTGCAATATCTATAGAGTAAATACTACAGAGGTTCCTAATAATCTATTTTTAAAATGTTTTGATAACTGTCTTTCAGTATAATTGATTTCCTTTACAACCTTATGTATTTAATTTTATGCATATAAAAACTTAATTCTGAGATGGAGTTCTTCATCAGACCACCAAAGGGATCCTTGGCAAGAGGAAAGGTTAAGAATCTCTGAATTAGGTTCTATGGGGGATACAAAAATGCACAAGGCACACTACATTCAAGGATTTTAGAACTTAAGATGGGAAGATATGAAAGACAACTCTCTTGGGCAGTCACTGAATCCATCTGGACATCAGTTTCATCTTCTATAAAATAAAGAGTTTGGACTAGATAAGCTCTGAGGTTGCTTCCAGCTCCAAATCTATGATTCCATAATCTCTAGAATGTGAATGTGCAATAAGAAACATATGCAGCTAGTGCTAATGGAGTTCAGAGGAATGAGATTGCTTCCAGATCAAAATATCAAGGAATGTTTCTTGGAATTCAAAAGCAAGCATCAATTAAGCATCTACTATGTACAAGGCACCATACTTCACAGTAGAGATACAAAGACAAAAATGAACCAGTCCCTGCCCTCAGTGAAGGAAACAACACGTATGTATACAGCCAAAGGGATACAGAAGATATTTACAAAGCCATGGACTTTGAAACATGAGAAGAAATTAGACAAGTGGAGCTTAGGGGGAAGGGCATTGCATGTAAAGGAAATACTATAACCAAAGGTTGGCAAGTGTAAGACATGTTCAGAGGCTGGCAAGTAGTCTCACTGGGTAGGAGCACAGTTGTCAGGACCTGGAGTTGCTATGGGGCTGGAAGGGAAGGAAACTGGCATTTATAGAACATCTACTATGCGCCAGGCATTGGGCTAAACATTTTTACACATATATCTTATTTGATTTTCACAACAACCCTGTGAGGTAAGTACTATTATCCTCATTTCACAGTGGAGGAATCGAGGCAAATGGGGGTTAAATGTCTTGCCCAGGAACAAATAGCTAGTGTCTGATGCTGGATTTGAACTCTACTTTTTCAGATCCTAGGTCCAATGTTCTCCCCTTCTCCAGCAGCTGCCTCAAAGGGAAAAAGGTGAAGTCTCCTCTGAAGATCTCCTCCCGTTTGTAGTTTTAGGGGGCAGATGTTAAGTGAAGCACTTATTTCTGGATCGAGAACTCACCTCAGAGTGAGGTTGGTGATTTGATGGATGATTCCAGAGAGCAGCCTGGGAGCTGTGGGGCAACATGTCCTTGTAGTCTCCAAGAAGTTTCCAGTGAGAGAAGGCTGGAAGGTCACCTTCTCTTCAACACAAAGTATTTGAATCACCTGCTTTCTTGCACAGAATAACAGTGTTTTTGTTGAGTTGGGTATGGAGCGCCTGGGTTGGAAGGGTTGCTTAGGAAGGAAAAGTAGACATCCTAAAGCTCTCAGCATCATGACAGCAGAATGTGGACCTCTCTGATCTCTCATTCTGAGTCTCCTTTGCACCTTCCCTAACTATGAGCACACTTCCAGGAGCTGTCTTGGGGCCTCTTTTCTCTGTAGATGAGGGGTTAACTTTCATGTCTCAATATCATGGACTGGTTTTGTCCATCAGGTGAAGCTTATGGACCACTTCTAAGAATAACTTCTTTAATAATTGAAGAAAATGCTAAATTTCAGTTAGAAGTTAGAAAAGAAAAATGTAATATTTTCCAACCCAAATTCAAAGGCCCCTTGAAATCTAGGACCCCATATCAAGAACTCTTGTACAATACCCTCTCTTAACGACTTTATCATTTCCCTGGGTATGATAGTCATCTGTAGGCTAATGACTCCCAGGTGTTTATTTTCAGTCCTAGTTTATCTCCTGAGCTCTAGAGTCCCACATCTCCAATTGCTTCTTGGGCAGGATTGTCCTAAAGAAAACTCAAATTCAATATGTCCAATTTTCCTTCCTCCCAAGCTGATCATTGTGTAACTCCCCTATTTCTATAACAAGCATCATCTTTCTTCCAGTTACCCACATTCATTGCCTTAGTCTCATTTTTGACTTTTTTATTTATTGTCACCCCATATCTCTCCACGAATTTTCCTGAAATACAAATCTGATTTTGCCATTCCATTACTCAGTACATTCTAGTGCTTCTGCCTTACCTCTAGGATCAAATATAAAAGTCATCTGTTTAGTATTGAAATCCCTTCATCACCTGCCTCATACCTATCTTTCCAATGTCCTTACACATTACTCCTTTCTACACATACAATGATCCAGCCAGGCTACCCTTATAGAACTTCAGTCCATGCCTTCATGTCCCAAGATGTATTCCCTCTCTACTCCCTTGTCTCAGAATTACTAGTTTTGTTTCCCAATTTAACTTAAGCTCTATCTTTTCCATAAGATCTTTTCTGATTCATGTTTCCTTATCCCCTGGCTAGCTGCAAGTATCTCTCCAAATCTCTTTGTGCCTCTGTGTGTGTGTGTGTGTGTACACGCATGTTATCTTGCCTAGGACAAGTAGGGAAATAAGATGATGCATGCATCAAGGTAATACAAGTTAGAAAAGGTAAATATGGAGGAGAGATCAGAGAGGCATGAAATATTTGTGAAAGTAGAGAGTGCTTCTAGTTAAAGGAAGAAGGATCCTTCACATAAGAGTTAAACTGAGCTTTGCAGGATTTCAACCAATAGGGATGGGGAAATCCATTCTAAAAAAGGTTACAATATGGAAAAAAAAAGGGTATGGAGAAGAGATAAGGTGGGACAAAACTGGGGAATGGCTGTTATTCTTATTTGGCTACAATGTAGAGTATGAAGGAAAGTAGTGTGAAATAAATTGGAAATTTATATTGGAGCCATATTGTGGAAAATCTAGGATGCTCATCTAAGGGACTTGAAATTGTCCTATAAACAATCCTATATACCACTCGTTATTTTTAATGGCCAAAGCAGAAAAGGTAAAAGAGAAGAAGGTGAAGGAAGGGAATGGAATAGAAGGGAAAGGGAATAAGCATTTAAACAATACCTTTATGTGCCAGACACTATACTACATGCCTTCCAAATATCTCATATTTATTGTTCATTCAGTCATTTCATGACCTCATGAAAGCCAGGTCCTTCTGTCCTCCACTATCTCTCAAACTCTGCCCAAGTTCATGTTCATTGTTTCCATAATACAGTCTATCTATCTCAGCCTCTGCCATCTTCTTTTCCTTTTTGCCTTCAATCTTTCCCAAAATCAGAGTCTTTTCCAATGAGTCCTGTCTTCTCACTATGTGGCCAAAGCATTTAGACTTCAGCTGCAGTATTTGAAATCCCAGTGAGTAGTATGAATTAATTTCTTTAGGTATTAACTGACTTGATCTCCTTGTTGTCCAAAGGACTCTCAAAAGTCTTCTCTAGCACCACAATTTGAACATATTGATTCTGTGGCACTTGATTTCCTCGTAGTCCAACTCTCATTGCCATCATCGCTACTGGAAAAACCATAGTTTTGACTGTATGAATCTTTGTCAGCAAGGTGATATCTCTGTTTAGTATGCTGTCCAGGTTTGTCATAGCTTTCCTTCCACAGAGCCTGCATCTTTTAATTTCATGGCTTCAAGTGATGGTCTACAGTGATCTTTGAGCCCAAGACCATAAAATCTGAGGGTTTTTCTACGTCTTCTTCCTCTATTTGTCAGGAAATGATGGGACCAGTTACCAAGATTTTAATTTTTTTTATGTTAAATTTCAAGTCAACTTTTATACTCTCCTCTTTCACTCTCCTCAAGAGATTTCTTAATTCTACTTCACTTTCTGCTATCAGAAGCAACCTGGGAAGCAGGTATTATTAAACCCATTTTACAGCTGAGGAAACTAAGGCAAACAGAAGTGAAGTGATTTTACCTGGGTCACACACCTAGAAACTATCTGAGGTTTAATTTAAATTCAGTTCTGTAATGTTAATTAGATTTATGTTAATGAAGTATCCATCCCCCCATTAAGAGGCCTCAGGTGGAACCCATTAAGAGAAGCTTGCTTACAGGAGGCGTGTTTTGTAGGAAGGCCTACACCTTTTGTTAATTGTTAATGAGACACTGGTTCATGAGGGTTGTGATGACCTCTGGGTCTCAAAAGCGTGTATGTGTGTATATATAATATATATACATACATACTCTGAAATGAGGTTTTGCTTTGGGGGCTTACTCTTTGGAAGAAGATTCATGTGCCAGATGAGACTCTGAGCAGCCACTAAGTAGCTCCCTGGATTTGAAAAGTCAGATGCTGGTGATTCTCTCTCTGGTAACTACATATGTACGTAATGGTCAGACAACTGGGTCTGTCTGTTGATCTGTGATGTATGTATTGCCTATGATCAGACAGTTAGAAGCCCTGTCTATTGGTATTTATTTCTCTGCTTGTATTTTCTCTGTTGGTATATGTGATTAAAGAAAGCTGTTGACCCCCTTTTAAGTTGCCGTCCTTAGAAAAGCAGACCTAAGAACCTATGCCAGCAGATCATCCTGGATGTGTCAGGGTGCTTGCTACTACATGGTCTTCCCAACTTCAGGTCTTGCACTCAATCCACTGTGTCACTAACTGCATAGAGATGACTTTGGTATTTGAGTAAAAATAAGTATGGAGCCAGAAATACCAGAAAGGACAGTGCAGTAAGATAGATAGATGAGTTAACTCACAGTGAGATGCTGAGGGAAATATAGTCATGCAGATAAATTATGCTTCCAGATCGATATTCCAAAAATCATAGGAAGAAGGAGAGGTTGAAGACATTTCTTGCCTAGGACTTTAATCGGTCTAACATGACCCCAGTGAGGATTTCCTTCTTTGAGGCAGACATGCGGTAGGAGCAAGAAATCCCTAACCTACATTTCAATAGTACCTGTTTTCTGCCACTTACCACATGGAGAATTCTGTCAATTACCACCTACTGAGAATTCCAACTGGTTCACAATTTTTTTTTTAATTTCAAAAATTGTCATTTCAAAATCAAGCATACTGGACTTGCTCTCCTGCTAGAATAATCTACTTCTGCTTCAAAGTTCAGATCAAAATTAAAAACAAATATTTAAATGCCTAAATGTCATTTCAGATATAATGTACCCAGTCTTACTTTTCCACTTACCTCATAATGACTCTGAGATAGTTGACAATGTTTCCCTAGATTTTGTTGAATCTAAAAACTTAATCACCTAATAGACTGACATTTCTTTCTCCCAAAAGAACAACATTTTCAACTTAACCCTGACCTGAATACAATCAAATCTGTAGAATTAAAGAGAAAAATAAAGCCCTTGGTGTTTTTGTTCTGACTTTTCCCCTGAACAAAATCCAAGTTTAGAATTATGTTGCCTATGATCACAAATGAATACAATGAGGAAAGTGTGTGGCATCCTAGATGGAGTTTTGGGAACAATCCATATAAGGGAAAAATGAAACATTTGATGCTGAATTCTTTGCTAATTTAAGACATTTTGAGTTCAGCTCTTAGTTTAAAAAAAATTCCAGAGTAAAGTACTCCTGGGATTTCTTGTATGAGCTGAGCTGAGCTGAGTTGAATACAGAGCAAGGATCCCATAGTTCCTCAGCCTCTGAACCAATCATTATTTCCTTTTTTAAATTTCCCCTCCTTGTGCTTAGTCAACAAGCTTCTGGGGATTTAAAAATAAAGAGAAGTTACTGTACCAGAGTGAGAGCTGACCTCAGAGACCAGATAACCTGGGCTAAAGTTCCACTTCTGACATATTCTGAGCATATAGCCCAAAGCTGGTCCTTTACCCTCTCTGTGCTCTAGGCACTTCTGTGAGACTAAGTAACAAAGAAGGTGCTGATCCATGGACAAGTGAGTTTTCATACCCAAAAGTTTCCTAGCCAGAGAAATCACAGAGACCAAAATATCAACAAGAAAACTTTTGTTTTCCAGTTTTGTTGTACAGTTACACATATTATCATATTACACTACTTACCTATATACTGATTTGTAACTACTTTCATATTAATTCATGGAGAGGTTGCATAATTTTGGGAGTACAAGCTAGGAGACCTGGGTTCTGGGGTTATGATCATTAACTCTGTGTTATAGAGCCAGTCATTTAAGCCCTCTTTCCCTCAGTTTCTCTTTCTATAAAATGACAAATATTTACTCTTTCTTAGAGTTGTGTTGAGAAGAAAATGAGATAATGTAATTTTCAGCACTTTGAAATAAGACATATTTAATAAGATTATCATTCCTCAGTATATATTTTTCTCTAATTATACTTTAAAAAGAAAATTCTGTAAGTAGACTTGGACTCTTTGACCTCACTCCCACTCCCACTCCCCACCAAGAGATTATGTTCAAAGGAAGCACTCGATAAACATTTGTTAACTAGCAAGATCCTATTATCTACACTACTACAGGGCTTCGTTAGAATTTAAGGTTCATTTTAGAGTGTACCCAATATGAAGACACGACCTCTTTTAATAGAGGCATAATTTCTACTAAAGATATCATGTTTTCTCAGGATGTTCTGGAATTGGGGTACAGGCAATTATAAGACACTGAATAAATATTTGCTCAGTTTGATTTGAATTAAATAGATTCTATATAAAAATAAGTTCCCATGTTAGAAAGTATAATCTTATCCCAAAAGTCATTAGTATGGTATAATGGTAAGTTAAATGGGAAGATCTTTCCTATTCATTAAGAGGCCCATGGGACCTGATTAAATCACATGGAAGCCTAAGTCACCTGCTGTGGGAGGAGATTGCTGAATGGATGGAACAGAAAGGGTGGAACAGAGCTGAGAGGAAGTTGGTGAGTGGAGGGATGGAGGGAGGACACAGGCAAGCAGACAGCTAGGTTCATGAGTGTTTGTTTGTGGGAAGGCCGAGGGAGGGGAGGCTTGGGAACGGCTTTGTTCCCTGCAGTGCTAATGTGTTTTGACCTCTTCGCTACTATGATGAATTTGGCTTTCTGGCACCTAAATAAATGTTTTTCTTCTGCCTTCTATATGGAGAGAGTCTGTTGTACTTTTCAATTGAGAACTACGACAGCATACTTATAATGACCACCAGTGCTGTGAATATTGCCATGGTGATACATATGGGACTTCCTCCTTTTTGGTAGAGTTGAATGCTTGCCCTGCATGATGGGTGGAACAAAGGTGACAGAGCTCCAGCTTTTACCTGTACCTTTCAAGAGACTCTAAGTTCCCTGGGAGACCCCTTTTTAAGACTCTTCAAGGTCAATCCCCCTTCAGGACTCGTCAGAGCCTTCAAATATCAAATAGTATATGTGTGTTCATCCTTCATTGACAAATAAGACTATGCCATCAGAAAAATAATGACATGACTTGTTTTGAGTGAGGGCTGTGCAAGTCACCAGCCTCACTTTTCCTCCGGAGCCATCTGAATCCAGTGACCAGATATTCATCAGGATGACTGGAGATGACCCAGAATGAGGCAATTGGGGTTAAGTGACTTGACCAAGGTCACACAGCTAGTGAGTGTCAAGTGTCTGAGGTGAGATTTGAACTCAGGTCCTCCTGACTCCTGCACTGGTGCTCTAGCCACTGCACCACCACTGCCCATCAAATAGCATATATTCAAAGATAGAAGAGGCCAACTTCACTCCAAGTTGTTAAAGGAAGAGATTATGCTTCCCCTCTTGGCAAGAATTAAAGTTTCCCTTGAAGAAGGGTAGAGGGAAAAGAGACTAGAGGATGTCTCTTCTGTCTCTCTTATGTCATACACAAGGTCAACCCTCTCCCTTATCATGGTATGAAATACTCTTTGTAAAACCTTCCTGACTGTCTGTCAATAGACCACAGCCGATGAGTTTTCAGTTTCCCATCCTACCTTATCTCTAGCAACTTCTTCAGCTTCATTTAGGTGAATAGTAGAAAGAATGAAAACTATGTTTTAAAACATCTAATCTATTACAATTTAGCTAGAAAGTACTTTGTCTAGAATAGGAATATTTATTTAATGTCTAATTATTAAATATTCCTCATTTGGGTAATGAATAGAGGGGAGAAAAATATCCCTTACCTATACAATACTCACTATATGACTGAGTCTACCCAAAGCCAAAACATCTAGTCAATGCCTTCAATATCATTAAAAATTCAAGCAAAAAAATTCAGGTAATATGGAAATTTGTATCATGTAGATTGCATATTTGGGTAATTGCCTGAAATTTTTTGTTGGATTAATTGAATGTGTATAGGCAATATGAAAAAAAAAATAATACATGTCTTTAAATTTACCAAATTAAATCATTGCTTTGGAAAAGTGAACTCATCACAAAAATCTCCCTTGATGTTGCTTCAGAAGCATATTTAACTCTCCCTAGCTTATGTAGTCTAATAAAAAAGTCAATGATCTTTTTGCCCAGACAAAACCAAGGACAGATTTAGCAACCAAAGCATGTATATTTAAAACTTGCCCCTTACTTAGCATGTGTTAATATGATGATGCATACCAATGGAAGAAAATAAAACCATCACAAGTAATAACTGCTAAACACACTCACTATGGATTTTTCAACACAGGATATTTAGATGATTCAAACTTTTTCATTACCAGAGTGAAATACTAAAGGAATATCTGTTTAAAAATATTGTTTTTTAACATATCCATGTTTTGATTTGTGCATAGGAAAAGACAAAAGCACAAACACAAAAGGAAAACAGCATATTTTTATTGCATTCATTTGTTTTTTTTTAATGGGTTTGCCAATTAAAATTGGATCTAAAAAAAAACAACAACCCCGACTCCTACACACACATACGCTCCCACATATCTGTGTAGGGCATTCATTTTCTAAAACTTAGCAAAATGTGGATTAAATTATTGGTTTTGAAACAATCCCTAAAAAAATGGCATTGCATGGGGATGGAAAAATCAGTAGATTCTAAATAGAGCCACACCACCATTGGTATAACTAGAGCTTGAACTAAAATGCTAATATGAACTAGTTGAGTCCCCCAAGGTTAATGAGAAACTTCTAAATACTATTATTCACTAAATTTATGTTTCCAAACATTTCATTTTACTAGTGCCAAAAATGGAGCCTGCAAAGACTGACTTGTAGCCTTCCCACAGTCTGGTTTCGGCTAGAACCTTCCACATGGAAGTGAATATCAGCTCTCTTTGGTCGTGATTCCTTTGGCCCCAAGGTTGTCCTGTTCCATGCCTCTGCCCAGAATGGAAAGAAAAACCTGGAGAGGAGATGGATCCACCTGGGTTTTGTTAGCTGGCAAAAACGTTGGCATGTGCTAAAAGAATCAAGTGTGAAAAAACTTAATGTTAGGAATGGGAGAGAGAGAGAGAGAGAGAGAGAGAGAGAGAGAGAGAGAGAGAGAGAGAGAGAGAGAGAGAGAGAGAGAGAGAGAGAATATCTCATTGATTTTTTTTTTTTTTTTGCCTGTAAAGGAGAAGATCTCAAAGAAGCTAAAGTCCTTGACACATTAATATTGCTTGGCATCATTAGGCAGCTGTATTTAATTTAACATTCAAAAGAGAAGGCCTGTGTCCAAAATGAGCCAGTAGAAACTTATTTTTGGAAGGAAGACTTAAATAGCCCAACTTGAACTGAACATTTCCCCCTGTTACCCTCAAAGAAGATCTTGCATTGCTTTTGAAAGGGTTTTGTCCTTCAGCACTAATATGTACAGCAGAGTAGGCAGCTGCCTATATACTAGGCTATGCAACAGTGGACTGAAAGAGCTCAAACACTCGCAAAGCTCTGCCCATTTAGCAAATGATCCATAAGAAGAGTTTTATTTCTTGGCTTAAACTGGAGGTTCTTAACCTGGGGTCTGCCGTTTTATTTTTAATAATTTTATTTCCATATAATTGGTTTCCGTGATATACCTGTGTATTTTATTTTAAGCATTTAAAAAATTATTTTGAGAAGAGATCCATAGGTTTTATCGGACTGCCAAAGGGGTCTTGATCCCACCCAAAAAATTAGGAATCCCTCTTTTAAAACAGTGAGGCACTGCCTCTATGGGGTAACACATTGAGCTTTATCCAGTTTACTTACAACTCGGTTTGATTGAGTTTTGCAGATCTTTCACTGGGAGCAAGTTTAGATTGAAAAACTAATGGAGAAAGAAAGAACCTTAGGGAAGGTGTAGTAATGAGCTGGAAAAGAGGCACAGAAAGAAAAGGTGAAAACCAACTCTGTCTATATTGCTAGGTATAGACTAGCTCAACGTACATCAACTTGACAAGATTTGAAACTTTCCTACTTGTATCCAAATAAACAGCAAATTAATATGTCTGCAGACATTGACATCTTTCTCTACAATGCTCCTGCCATCTACATAGGACTCAGTCCTAATTTATAACTCACTTCCTTGATTTAAAATTGATAACGGAGACAAAGGACTCAGGCCCTTAGCAAAGGCATTTACTCACATGACATCTACAAGAACAGCAATTACAGATAACTCCCCATTCCCAAAACAAGGGGCCTGCTTCTTTCAGGATGTTGCTAACCTTTCTTTCTCTGTAGGATTCAGCTGAGCTAGTTCTTCATTGGAAGGTAGCAATCTTTTCCATCTTCAGCCTCTGGCAGGGCTGAAGGATTCTGGTTCTGAGATCTCTTCAAGTGCAGAATTATCATTCTGCTTTCAGATGGAGTACTACAAAGTTCTTTATGCTATAGTAGCAATTCCTCATTTACAATTGGCAGAAGATTCTTTCTTTGACCCTCTCAGAGCCTCAGAGCTGGGGCCATCATCCCTCACCTCTTGTCAAGAGATGGGAAAAGACTGGCCTCTTCTTTTCCACAAATTCTTCCTTCTCAAAAATTCCTTTCTTCTATGAACAAACTCATGAAGATAAAACTTGCTTACTACAGGACCAATACTCTCTCCATCCTGCCGTCTACCTGCCTGCTTCTAGAATGGGAATGTCTATTTGCATTTCCCTCTTTACCTTTCAATATCTCTGTCTTTTACTCTCTGAAAACCTTCAGCTTCTAATGAAGTTTCACCTGGGGACCTCTTTTACACTAATATTTGTTAAACCATTTTATATCTTCCTTTACAAGATATTTTCCTTTCTTCTCCCCAGGGGACAATATATTCACATTACGGTGAAATTAGTTTATCTGGCATTCTATCAACCAAGAATTTATATTAACTGCAACGTCCATACTTCATTAGTATAGGGATTATTGATGTTCATAATGAGGTCACTATTGTACTTCAAGTTTATGAAGTCCCTTCTGAATCTGCAAAGAAATATTATGATAGTATTTTCAGTGTCAAGTTTTATTGTACTTCAATTTTCTGAAAATTGTTGGGCCCCAGAGATGATCGCTCATTTTTAACCAGAATATTTGAGATTTGATTAAACAGAAAATCCAGTTCCACAACCATGCCAGACAAGAAAGAATTTAAATCTGTGTAATACCTCCTAACGTCCTTTTCATTGGGAAGGGCAACACAGATAATCAGTGGAGGACTGTATTCATCAAAATGACACCTGAAATAACAATGAAGACAGATTATGAAAGTTCGAATTTTGTAAAAATTAAAATTGCAATTTTATTTCATTCTTTAAATTGAGTCATCTACTGAAGGAGTAGCCAAGGTCACAGTGGTTATGTCTAAATTGCATCTCTAGAGCCCATGTTTTGACTGTATCAATCGGTCCTGTGAGTCACACAACTTTATATCTGAGTCAATCAGACAGTTCAATTCAGCAAACAACTCAATTGATTCCCTAGTCTTCCCCACTCTCCACTCTTCCCCCGCACTGAATTGGTCATTTGTTTTCTGAATTGACCAGCTAGAACAGTGGTTTGATCATTGTGTAGACAGCTTAAAGATCCAGCCCTTGCTGACCAGCCAACATAAATCCTCTAATTGCAGCTCTGGTGAAACCCACACAAAGACATGTATTGTGCAAGTTGGCTCAGTCCGGGTGATGATAGTCTGATCTTCTAACATTCTGAATAGAGCAAATGAAGAAGCCGCTGTCTAGTTAAGCAAGACTCAACTTTCCTCCACTAAAGAAGTCATTTCTTCCTTTAATTAGTTCTCTAATGGCAATAAACTGAATGTCAGGCATTTAAAAGACTCAGACCCATTCTCCTCATTCAGGCAAAACTTGCACTGCAATTTCCACTGAGCAAGGAAATGAGATTGGGTCCATGGTACACACTTTGCACTCGAACATTTTTTCTTCTCCAAAACTTTTTTTGGGTGTTGTTTTGACCTGGAATACAAAAAGCCAAAAGAATTCTCAAAGAATTTGCAAGTGTTGTTTTGAAACATGTAACTAGTACTATCAGTTGGTGGTTCCTTCCATTTTGTGCATTACCATTTTCTGACTACAATTTAAGAGCATTTCGCTGCATGTTACCATCAATCATCCTTAACCCAGAAGTGTGCTGTACATTAGTAACAGTTAATTGGTGTATTTTAAAGTAAATAGCTACTTAGTTGTATTGTAAATCTTCTGCATACAAATCTAGGATGCCACATGGTTTGTTTGTTTCAATAACAAACATTCCTGTCCTTAGTACTGTACCTCTGACAGGAGTCAATTAGAGATGAGATGGTATTAAAATAGCCTCCACACTAGGGTATTGCCAAAATAACTGGAAAAATAAGATCCAGCTATTCTTTGCTTCCAAAATGATCACCAATATAAGAAGAAAGAAATCAAGCCTTTCAGAACTGTACACGAGGGAAAAACTACTATCGCAACAGCATGAAAAAGAAAACAGACAATTCAATTTATTTCAATTCTGCCAAACAAATCTTCATTCAGCACCTCCTATGGACGAAGGACAGTTGCTAGGCAAGGACGATGGAAAGACAAGAAGGAAATTATCTCTGCTTTCACGAAGCTTACTTTTTACTGGAAACAGTGGTAAATATACGTTCAAAAAAATTAAATGGAAAAAGGAAAACAAATAAGGACAATATTAACTATTTTTTTTCTAATTTGTTTCATTATCAAGGAGGAAGACTCTCCATTTGCATGGGACCAGACAACTAGCCAACAAATGTGTGCCAAGCATTATCCTAGTTTCTGGGGATACAGACCTAAAAGAAACCATTCCTGCCATCAAGAGGATTAAGTTCTACCTGGAGAGATTTCTTGTGTCCATTTCAAGTAAATTCAAAACAGTTTTTTGGAGGGCAGGTCCGAGCAGATGGGGGAAGATAAGGAAAGATCCCATCTTTAAGATACTGTTTTAAATGTGTAAAAATCCATATTTAAAAATACAGCGAAGGTCAGGAAGTTTGACAAAGTAAAAGTATACGTTAAATATGAGAATCAAACTGTAGCAAATTAGCTTATCCCAGTTTTCAATGCTAGTTATTTATTACAAGAACTTTCCCAGTTACAAGAGAGAACACCACTTATGAATTTACTGTGGTTTTTTTTTCCAACCAGGCCTTTGATTTCATTGGCGTAGCAAACTGCACTCCCTCTACAATCAATCTATAATTAATCTGTCAATGAAGTATTTATTAGATGCCTACGACATGAAATAGTAACTGTGCTAGGTGTCCGGGATAGAGGTACAAACAAGCAATCAATCCCTACTCACAAGGAGTCAACTTTATGAGGGTTCAGACAAAAAGCATATATTTGAAAAATCGACAAAGCATAAATATAAAGCTAATAACTTACATATACATATATATATATATATATGCAAAGTACTTAAATATGCAAATCAGCTCTTGATCTCCATCTTAGAGTCTTGGAGAGTTCCTAAGGTTTAGTTGACTGAATAGGCCAGACTTACATAGCCAGCAGGCATCTAAATTGGAGTTTGAACTCAAGTCTTCCTAGCTCCCAAGTCAACTATTTACTAATCTATGCTACTTTTCTGACTTATAAATATCCTATAGGAATGAGTATCTGTTTCCTGCTCTACTTACCACAGTGGTCAGATTTATTGGAACCATAAAGAACCTTTGCTCCTTGAAGTCTCCCAATCTTTTTTCAACATGACCTGAATATACTCACTATGTGAACACAACGGTTATAGCCAACAGTGGGAGGAGGAGTATAGATAGAGTGAAACCGGACATGTTTATCCCATATTTGCCTTATGAAACAATATTTCCTATAGGAATAATATTATAAAAAGTTGATTTAATCTGAAGCTGAAATCATATTAATCATATAGTATTGCTCTTAGTATCATTAGTGATAAAAGTACTAATAAGTTTAATAACCTTTCTATGAGTTGACCAGGGAACCTAAATATAATTTTTAAAAATGTTTTAATAGAACAATATTTTCTGAATTTCAAACAGGTCACTTAGATCAGCTTTTGAAATACAGACAGTTCTGGTTTTACTTAAAATTCATGTTACACAAATTTAACTATGGGCAAAGATTTCTGAAAGAAATCTGTATTTCAAAAATCTACCTATGTTAACTTTACTGTATAGGACTGTACTGTCTGGCTCTGCCCCTGACCCTTTACTAGGAGCTCCAGGGTCTCCCACCCCCAACAAAAAACAAAATAAAAACAAACAAAACAAAACAAAACCAAACCCTGCAAGTAAAAGCAGAAAAATCAAGATGAGAAGAGCATGCCATAGCCTCCACTGATGCAGGATCAGGGGCTTAGCTGGAGACCTCTGGAGCCAAGAGAGACGACCTTTGTCCTATTCAGCCCACCCACCAGTGTCTGGCCCAGGTATCTGCTCTCCATATATGTGCTTATGTACTGCCTGCCCATCTGTGACCCAGTGTTTTACCAGTCCTCTACTATCCATGTCTGTATTGGGCTCTCCTATGTCTGTCCCCACCACGTTCCTCCTCTGGATTCCAGCCAGGCCACCACATAGCTGACCTCATCCCCAGTGTTCTTTCTATTTATTTTCCTTCTCTTGTCCTTGAACTATGTGCCAGCTCTCTCTTTCCACATGGGACAGCCTCCTTCTTGACTATCTCCCTCCAGTCCCTGCTTCTGCAGGGAAATTCGAATTATGTAAAAATCACCCACTTACTCAAAGAAATCTCCATAGGCTTTGTAATATTAGAAGCTGCCTGTTTTGTTGATTGCTAAAACTAAATAGACTGTTGTTTTTATTTGTTGTTTCACAGGGTTATCTAAATTGGCACCTAGACAGAGGAGCTGGCAGACAGGGATGTTCAAGAAAGAGGGAATTCACTCTCATTCTCACATAGACATGGCATTTAGTTGATGATAAAATTCCAGCCCAGAAGGTAAAGGGATTAAGTAAGGTATCTTAGCAGAATATGGGAAAAAAAGCAGGAAGAAAAATCAGTTGACTACTATATTTTAATGTCCCCCCAAATCTCTCTACACTAATCAATGCCCACATAGTTTAATGTCTCCTGGACATTTTCAAATGAGTATCCTGCAATTGTTTCACAGAGCACGGTGAAGATAAAACTTCTAGTCTTCCACCTAAATTACCTTTTATTATAAGGAACTTTTCTAAGTGATTTTAGCACTGCTTCCAACCTTTCTGTGCCCCAGGTCCACTATCTTGAACTTTCATTAAAGAGCTTTTTTACCACTGATTCATACATGTAAACATACTTCCATTGCCAAGTCTTATTATTTCTTTATATGTACAACCTCATTTCGTGTATTTTCCTTCTTAGATGCGAATTGAAAACCCTTGCCCAAGTTACAGTTAGCTCATGAAAGTTAATTAACAGAAGGAAGGCACTAGAATGAAGAAAAGTTGGGGAAGGATTCCTGTAGAAGGTAAGATTTAATTGGGATTTAATGAAAAACAGCAATGTCAACAGTCAGACTGGAGGAGGGAAAGTGAGGCATCTGGGTCAATCAGAGAGAATGCATAGAGCTAAGCAGACACTACCAAAGAGAGATCTCTGATGATACTTCATTAAATGTCCATTTTTTCCCTTGAAGGATTATAGTCAGTTTTGCTTTGTAGGTTATTCTTGGTTATAACCTTAGTTTCTCTGACTTCTGGAACATCACATTCTAAGCCCTCCACTCCTTTAATGTGGAAAGTGGTAACTCTTATAATCCTGACAGTAGCTCCATCATAGCCGAATGTTTTGTTTGTTTGTTTTTCTGTGTGCTTGCAATATTTTCTTCTTGACCTGGGAGCTCTAAAATTTCACTATAATATTCCCAGGAGTTTTCATTTCGGTATCTCTCTGATGCGAGGATCAGGGGATTCTTTCTATCTCTGTCTTACCTTCTGATTCTAAAATATCAAGGTCATTTTTCTTTATAATTTCTTTATATATTATTTCTATTATTTTAAATCTTGGCTTTCTGGTAGTTCAATAATTATTAAATTCTCTTTTCAGTCTATTTTTCAGGTCAATTCTTTTTTCAATGAGATATTTCACATTTTCTTCTTTTTTTCATTCTTTTGACTATTGTTTCTTGATGTCTCATGGAATCATTAGCTTCTACTTGCTTAAATCTAATTTTTAAGGAGTTACTTTCTTCTGTGAGTTTTCATACCTCTTTTACCATTTGGCCAATTCTGGTTTGTTTGGGTTTTTCTGAGTGTTATTTTATTTAGTACTTTTGGGCCTGTTTTACCAAGTTGTTGATTCTCTTTTTATTATTTTCTTGTGTCACTCTCATTTTCCCCAATTTTTCTTCTACCTCTTTTATTTAATTTTTGAAATAATTTGTTAGCTCTTCCAAAAATTCTCATTGGTTGGTGTCCAATTCACTTTTGTTTTCCTTTGAGGCTTTGCAAGAATATGGTTTGACAATGCTGTCTTCTTCTGAGTTTGTGTCTTCATTTTCCCTGTCACCATGACAGCATTTTATGGTGAAGTTGTTTTGGTATTGTTTTTCTCATTTTTCCAGACTATTTCTTGACTTTTAATTTTCCATTAAAGTTAGGCTCTGTTTCTGGGGTGGAGGGAGCACTATCCCAAGCTTTAGGCTATTCTGGGACTCTATAAGTTTTTGATATTTCCAAGGTGGTGTGATCTGAAGAGAGGTGTGGTCACCAGTCTCCTGTTCTGTCCTCCTATTTTGATTCAGGAAGGGCCCCTGCTCTCCTGAAACATCAAGTGCTAGCACTCTCTTGTGCTCTGAAACTGAGATGCCAAACTACATATAGGCAATGCAATAGTGTCCTGAACCCAGTGCTTGCAAAGGGTCCCCAGTAATCTCTTTCTCACCAGTTGTCTGACCCCTTTACCCTCCGTGGGCTAAGGGATCCCAAAGCTGCTGCAGCTGCTATCACAGCCATCTTGAAGGCATGTTTCTGCTATATATACTCTGAGCCAACCCCTATTCCAGTGTGACAGATATCTCCTGCTGACCTTCCTGGGCTGGAAAAATGTCTCACCTTGACCTTTTGTTGGCTCTGCTACTCCAGGATTTGAAGTCTTATTTGAAAGTTGTTTTGAGGGGAATGTTGAGACAGAACTTATTCTCTGCCCCCTCTCCCAACTTACCCCTCTTCCAAACTTTTTGTCAAGGGCTCCCAATCATCTAGGCTCAAAGCTTCAGATGATACTGTCCTCCTCACTTCCCCTCACCCCACTTGCCCATCAATTTCTACCTCCGCAATATTTTTTACATCCCTCTCCTCTCTTAATTCATACAACCACCATGCTGGTTCAGACCCTCAACAACTCATCCCTGTACTATTGAAGTAACCTCCTAATTGATCTGCCTGTCCTTTCTCCTCTGCTTATCAGAATTCAGAGTTTTCTTTAAAACTTGTCTCTAATGTCACCCACTACATGAGACTCTTCCTAATTTTCCCACCTGATAGTCCATCCCAACCAACTTAACTCTCATTTATTTTGCACATATTGCTTTTGTGTGTATATACATATACATACACATATATACTTTTGTTTATATTGTCTTGTCATATAAAACGTAAGTTCTTGGAGGTTAAAGATTCTGACTTTTTTTTTATGTTCCCATTGTCCAGCACAGAACCTTATACATAGAAAACCCATAACCAACGATTGTTAATTGGTTGAGGGATTGCTCTTGGGAGTTTCATTTGTATTAGAGCACTGGTGATTGCCAACACTTTTTAGTAAAGATTCTGAAATAGCAATGCTCAGATCCACTGGCACAAATAATTCAACTCCATAAAGACTTCCAGTACTTGAGGGAGGTGTGCTTTTTGTACTGTGTCTTCGTTGACTTAGTGATATGATCAATTTGGATTTTTCTTCAAAACTCTGGCAGACTGTTTGGGCTGGAGCTAGGTGGAGAGGAATGGCACCATCTGGTACAAGAGCTTTATTCCTTGTTAGCACTGCAATATTCTGGTATTTTCCACAGTTCAGTCAGTAGCAAAGGTAAAAAAAAAATAAGCAGCCCAAATTGGGAAGTTGTGAGATGGTAAAATGGCTCTTGATGCTGTCTGATCCCATCATTGGTTTCATTAGTATAGGGATTCTTTTCAGCTCAGACAGTTGGTGGCATATGGTTTCACTCTCCGCAAAGATGGTTCTTGACTATAGATTTGTCAATCTCAACAGAGCTTCCAGGCTTGCCAGACCCGATTTATATCAGAGACACCAAATAGCTCATGATATATCTCCTCTGATGAGTAAGCGCCACAATCCTGGTTAACATTTACGATCTGGAACTGAAAGGTAAGGGAGATAGCTCCCCCCTACACACACACACACACACACACACACACGCACACGCACACACACACAATTCCCCACAATCCCCACCCAATCTTCATGCTTTTTCTTCCCCAGAAAATTATTTTCACTTCAACATCAGTGACATGTGGCCTCAGGGAACATGAGAACAAATCATGCCCAGACCAGTTATGGTTTTATTTGTTTGTATTTTGTGTTCAAACTGAACAAGACTTTTTTTCTTTACTTGTAAATCAAATCTTCCGCTGCTTCACAATTGCAGGTGTAACAATCTAATTGAGTGTTTAATGGAAAAAAGTGATCATCCTTAACACATCATTGAAGTTGGTGTAACCCAAAGAAATGACCTACGATCTGTGAGCCAAGAGAATTGAGTGATGATAGATCACAGTTACATTGTTAGGACAAATGAAATGTTAGATGTGAAAGTAATTCATAGATTTTTTAAAAGTATTCCACAAATGCACAGTTAAGCTTAATCAGAATTCAACATTTTCTGAGGGAAAGGAAGACAAAGGAAGGGACACACCCACAATTTCTGGATAATGGTATTCATTCATTTTTTGCAGATGACAGACAAAGCAGAAATATGTAATTCCTGCTTTGCTTCTACCCTCTCTATCAAGAAGAATGATCTTCAAACCACAAAAGGTAAGACAAATGTAGTTAACAGGGAATTGAAGGCCCAAATAAGTAAGTAGATAGAAAAAAGAGTATTTAATTGGTTAAGATGAGTTCAGGTCCCCAGGTCCAGATGAGTAATGTCTCAATGTGCTCAAAGAACTTACAAGTATGATTGCAAAGCCATTGTCATTTATCTCTGAACAATGATGAATCAACAGACATCATTCTGCCATGGTATCATGATGTGGCATTGCACCTTCCCAACACAACTTTGAGGTCTTGCCCTGGGGTCATGCTACCCTAAGTGATGAAAGTTCATTATGTCTACACCAACCAGCCACGTATGCTCCACATATTTTTATTCCATGGTATCTTTCCTTTTTTTCTGCCTCTTGCTCTGGGAACTATTATTAAGTCAATACTACCATTGTTTATGGAAAGGGTATGTTAATTTGGTTCTTCTGTGTCCCCCTTCACCATTGTGTGATTTTCCAGTCTCTAACACCCTTCCTTTGTGCAAAACTCTCCTATATGTTTTGTCTCTCACTATCAGAATACAAACTCTTTGAAGGCAAAAACTACCTTTATTTTGTATTTGAATTATCCTTATTTAATAGTACCTGGTACAAAGTAAATACTAACTATATTTTCATAAATTCATTTGTGATAGACAGTAAAAGATATTTCAAAGGACTGGAGACAGGAAAACATCCAGAATTTCAAAAATTTGCAAACGGTGATTGTCAATTTATTGCCCTGGGATCTTGATTTTGATTATCAATTAAATTTTCTATTGTGTTATTAAATGGTTGTAAACAGTTGGAAGGGGAAGTAGTGATCATTGGCATCCAGCAAGGGTTCCCAACTACCTAGCCCAGAGTTCTTAACCCCTGGAAGGGTTCATGGATAGTTTGCAAGGGGTCTGTAACTTTAGATGGGGAAAAATTACTTCTTTATTAAAAATAATTGATTTCCTTTGTGGTTCTGTGCATTTTATTTTATATATTTAGAAACAGTCTTCTGAGATAGGGTCTATACTATAGATTATATAAGCCTACAAACTCTATAGGCTTTACTAGATCATAAAAGGGAACTATGATACCAAATATAAATCAATAAATAAAACGATCTAGACAGAAGAAACTTAGTGAGTGTCTACTCTAAACTCCCAGTTTTACAGATGAAAAAATTTAAACTCAGAGAAGATATAACTTGCTTAGGGTCACTCTAGAAGTAAGTAGAAAAACTAAAATTTGAAACATATGATTTCAAATCTATTCTTTTCACTGTAGTACATTAGCTCTCATGAGAAAATATTCCATGTGGTTAGACCAAGTCCAACCCACTAAATTTTAAAATATCTTGATTACAAGTCTCTCCCCATTCCACTGCACCTACCACTCAGCTGCCAAGGTGATTTTCCTAAACTGCAGGTTTGACAACATCACCCACTTCCTTCTCAATAGATTCAAGTGGCTTCCTATTAGCTCTAGGATCAAATATAAAATACTCTGCTTAGCATTTAAGGCTCTTCACAGTCTGGCTCCTTGCTTTCTTAGTACTCTTACACTTTCTTTACTTTCCTCCATGTGCTCTATGATCCAATCATACTGGCTTACTTCTTCTTCACACAATATTCCATCTCCCATCTCTGTGCCTCTGCATTGGCTCTGCATTGGCTCTGCATTGGCTCCCATGATTAGAATGCTTGCTCTACTAACTTCCACATCCTGGCTTCCTTCGAGATGCAGTCTTCTACAAAAAGTCTTTTCCAGTACCCTTTCTCCTCCCATTCTTGACTGCTAGGGTCTTCCCTCTAAAATTAGCTTCCATTTACACTTGACCTATCTTGTATATACATAGTTATTTGTACATTTTCTCCCCCATTAAAGTGTAAAGTCCTTGAGGGCAGAGACCATTTTTTTGTTTGTTTTTTTGTCTTTCTTTGTATCCCCAGCACTTAGCACAGTGCCTGGCACATAGCAAATGCTTAATAAACGCTCATTCACTGATCTATTACCGCCATGTTTTAAAGAGTTTTCACTAATGTGTAACAACAATGAAGGGGCTAAAAGAACTCAAAAAGCATTAGGGAGTAAATGCATGTTTACTCCATTTTTTAAATTCCATTTTTACCCTATGTTTACTCCATTTTGCCAAATGGAGATATGTGGAAGCCAAGGGCAAAACTTGTGTAGAAAACAAGCTTGTTTAAAATCTATATGAAAGAAAAGAATAGACATTTTTGAGTATTGGCTAACAAAATAGCAAAAAGAAGTTAAGGGGAAAACAAGCCTGCAGAGATCTGGATGTGAGACACACAGCTAAAACAGATAATCTCAACGGTATTTGTAGATAAAACTGGAAAAAATAGATTCAAGCAAATAGGTTTGAAATCTACCAGATATTTCTGTGGTGTCTATGATGATGTTTTTTCATCAGTTATGATCGTGAAACTACTGAATTTGGACTCAGTCACTGATCTTTCCAGCAGTACAGCCTTAAGTAGAAGAAAAGAGCACACCATAACAGGGCATGAATGGAATAAAAAAAAAAGAATACTGATGGAATTTTAGAAAACTGCAAAGTTGTTTTTTTAAAAATATTTTACATTGAAATCTATTTATGTAAATGATTACAAATACAATTTACTTTGTTGGATTGCTGTGAGATATTATGTTTATTATTTATGTTCATATGTGTGGGTTTTAACAAAGAGGGGGCTTGCTATCTGTACAAAACACACTAAGTAGATATGAAATGGCATGATAAAATAGAAAGAGTGCTCAACTTGGAATCATAAGCCCTGGGTGTGAATCATGGTAGTATCACCTGCGAACTGAGATACCTTGAGCAAGTCACAACTTCTCTAAGCTTCAATTTCCTCAAATGAAAAATTAGAAAAATTGGACTAGATGACCTCTAAGTTCTGTTTTGGCTCTAAATGTGTTATCTATAAAAATTATCTTCATTAATATGAAAAAAATTCATTATTAAAGATCTTCAGTGTGGTATGACCAGTGAGGTAGGCCCAAAATTAAATAAGAGATGCCAGTTCCCTTTTGAGAAAGTGCACATCATTCTCATGGCCCAAACTGCATACTGCTATAAAAGCCCATATTTTTTAACACTGTATTTTCCAAATGATGCTATATTGGCTGTGAATCATGGAAAGCCATGATCTCCAAAAAAAAATCACAATTGTGACCCAAAGTGCAATGCGAAGATGTATGGTGGGTGGAAACAGGTTTCAGCATATTTCCAACAATAACTTGCACACAAGGAGTGGCATGAAAGACATTGTCAAGGACACGCACAAGCAGAAGAGGAGGTGGACCAGTCATGTCTTAGGAATGAGAGCTAACAGATGGACAGACCAAATGTTGTACTGATAAAAGGAGTAACCACATCAAGGATACCATGACGTAGGACGTGCATATTGAAAATGTAGCCCCTAGAGACAGACGAAGAACATAGAAAAGAAAGCAAAGAGATAAAGGCCATTTTTCCCCTTTTGGAAGTCACAGTAACTCTCTCTGTTAGATACCTATTCAATAGAATTAATACTTCTTGTAACGATCAAGTATCACAGGACATTTTTAAAGTTTGTTAGGTATGGATTACTAGGTACTGACTAGAAGAAATAAGAAACAACAGGCAGCTGAAAAGATAATCAAACAAAATTTATTTCATTATTTTTCAGTTGACCACATTTTTTTAAGGAACTAAGGCAGGTCCATACCTGTCTTATTCTTTAAAATTCTTTAAATTATTTTTTTAAAAATAGATTAGGTCTAAATTTCTGTGAAATTATATGTATATATATATATATATATACATACATACATACATATATATATTTATAAAATCCCAAGTATTCATTATTTTAGAATCCAAAGTTTGTGTGTGCCAGTGTGTGTGTGTGTGTGTGTGTGTGTGTGTGTGTGTGTGTGTGTGTGTGTGTGTGTGTGTGTGTGTGTGTGTGTGTGTGTAGGTCTAGATAGACTCATGATTGCGTTGGTATAGGGAACTCCCAGTGAGGAAATTTTCTTCACAAGACAGAGTGGTTGACTTACAATATCTTTCAGAGTTAACATTTGATCTTTTCCTGACAACAAGCCTAGTCCTCTATTTTAATCTTTCATCACAATATTCCATTCTCTACTCATTTTTCCACACTACCTACCTAGGAGGTTTTATAGTGAAACAACAGTTATTAAAACATGAAAGGATTCACTAACAAACTGACCATCAATAAAACTAGTTTCCACTCAAATATTCCTCTGCACTTCACAGTAGGCAATGTCACCACCCATTCCTACCCAACAAATCATTTTTGGAGTGGGGGAAGGGGCAGAGTCCTATAGTTCTTTGGATGTTTCTCCCAAAAGAAAATTATTATAGTCCTCCCAAGGTAAAATCATGATCTCTAATGTTATCACCTTGCTGCTAATTCAAGCCTTGACTGACACCACCTCTCTCTAGGGGGTAGAGTACAAGATGCCTCCCAGTGCCTTCCTTTACAGAAGAAAGAAACTGGACTTTCAAGCTCACTCCACCCTAGGTCTGCAGGCTCCCTGCTTTTTTTTTTCAAATCCAGATAACAAGATGCCTGATGTACCAGGTCTACCCTGGTTCCCCCGACTTCCCTGCCTCCTTTTCTTTGCTTTCTCCCTTAATTAGGTTGTAAACTCCCATTTTTCTTTTTTTTAAATTAATTTTAAACCCAGCACTTAGCACAGTGCCTGGCACATAGTACTATTCATTGGACGGGGTTGGATTTTAATATCAAAGGATTGAAAGAATCCCTTAGAACTGGTGAGTTTTATCAGGTGGAAAAAGTCTAGTCTATTTGAAAATATTTCTGCCAGGATTGTTCCCACAGTTATTTATGGGTGTTTGTATTTGTTTGCTTTGCACCACCTCTATTATAGTCACTTGTTAGGCTCTCTGTGAGTAGCTTCTGTAATTTTAATATCACACTATCACAGAACATACAAGATGTATATCTCTAATTTTAGATATTAGCAGAGATGATAATAATTGTATATAGCATAGATTTGTAAGATGCTTTGTGCTTTTCAAGCCCCTTTTCATCTATTATCTAATTTTATCCCTAAGGTCAGTTGAAATTCTGTGTTGCGTTTTTAATGTTAAAACAGCTAACGTCTTACTCTGTCTCTCCAGCTCTCTCAGTTGCTTTGTCTCCATCTCTCTGATTGTCTTTGTCTTTGTCTCTATCTGTGTGTGTGTGTTTCTCTTTCCTCTTATATAGTGAAAAGACCTAAGTCATTTTTGTCATCGGATACTCTCAATCACTGGTCTTCCACATATCTCTCTTCCATATCAGCGCATTATCAAAGATTTGTACTAGGTAGTTGAAGTTAGAACACAGACCTAATCATAGTTTCTTTCCACCTGGTAATTTCCCACATTCTACCTTTTTCTTTAAAACTTAATTGGGACCAGGGTCCATCTATATCTACATTATCTTTATCCATTGGTTGCCATTAGGTGGTTGATGATGGTAACGTAGATGGTTAAAGGTGAATGTGTAGAGGTGAACTTTTTTTTTCAAGATCACATAAAATATACAACATATTTACAAGTTCTTATTATTTTTTCTTTGGGGGATAATTAGATTTTGGCTAACAATTAGAACTAGATATGTACAACTTAAATGATGCTGCTATTAGCTACATACAAAGAATTCTGGGAACCTATCCGGATTATCTAATATACAATAACATAAACATATTGCAATTGATGCTTTCTATGCCTAAGGCACTTCAGGAGACAAAATGTTCCCTCTTCAGTCCTGTGGGCATTACTTCTGCTCATCATCCAAGAGAATGTATTTAAAGGCACTTGTCAGAAGTCATTAAATTGAACGTCCTGGAGTGTACTAAATATTACCCTATTTGTAAGAAGGAGTACATTGACTCCTTAACTTAAAATAGATATAACTATACTCCTGACCCATTCATTCTGTGCAGGAAGTGTGACTTAGACACAAGCAAGGACATTCTAAATTCATCTACATTGGAAAATATGGAAAAAGAAACAGAGGTAAAGTTTGGGTCATGAGTGCAATAGAGAGAAGCAAACCCCATATGTTGAAGAGAGCTTTGAAATGAAACATTTTATTAAACTGTGAGCAACTATTAAAAGTTAGAAAAACAGAATAATATGTTGCCATAGGTTCAACATTAAAAATAGATAGGGTCTTTTCAATAGCAATGACATTAGTATCTACTTTGCAGCTGCACCCCAACGACAATGAGACCTTTCCATCTGATTTGTAGCTGAAACTTCCCGTACGTGTTTTCTGTCTCATTACCTAAAAGGTGAGCTTCTTAAGAGGAAGAACTATCTCTGTTTTTCTATTTATATCCATATCACAGTGTTTTGTACACAGTAATCACTTAATAAATGGTTTTTCATTCATTCCTCAGAAGCATATAGCGACAATTAACTGGAGGAAATGGCCTCTTAATTATTCTCCGAGTGTAATATCTTTCCTCTCCAATCCACCCTTCCCACAGTTCTGACTTTGTCTACCTTCAAGGCTTCGTGGTGCCCTCTCCACTACAGGAAAAAGTGCAAACTCTTCTAGTTTGCCTGTCGAATAAGTACCTCCACAGTTGGACTTCATCCTACTTCTGTTGTCTTATATGCTCCCATTAATATATATTATTTCCCTCATTAGAAAATAACGTCTTGAAGACAGGAACTGTTTTTTTTTCCTTTTATTTTTCTTCCCACCCTGTCTGGAGCATAGTAAGCTCTTCATAAATGATGTTTGATTGACTCTCCAATTGCATTTTCTATTACACACCTTTATATTCTAGACAAGTTAGACTACTTTCCCCCTCTCCTAGGCTTCCTGTCCTGCCTCTTTCTCCATGAAATTTATTTCACTTGACTTTAGTGAACTCCTTGCTCTCTCCCCACTTTGCAAATTCTTCTCTTCCTGCAAGATCAAGCTCCAACACCCTCTCCATGTGACCCTCATGATCCCCTCAGTTGAAAGTGACTCTTCACATTCTCCATGTTGTGCTTTTTTGTGTGCTTTTAGTGCTTCTGCAGGACACTGAAAAGTTCTTGAAGTTAGGGACTGTAGATCCCCAGTGCCTAGCACTATCTGGCATACCAGAGGTTCTTTACCAATATTGGTTGAACTTAACTAGATATTTCCATGGAACAATACCACGCGATTGTTTTCACTATATTAAGACACTTTTCTTCAAGTGGAATTACTTTTCCCCCTTTTTTTCTACTTCAGCTTCTGTTATTTGAGGTTTCCAAATAGAATGTTACTGACCATTCTTAATTCCCCATTAAATGGGCTTAAAATGTAAAGTGTGAGTGTGTGTGTGTGTGTGTGTATGTGTGTGTGTGAAAACATTTGGGTTCTGAAGTCTTTGACTTTTTCTTGCCTCTGGCCTCTGTCAGAGAGGCTTGCTAACTACATCTCATGGGAACAATCACAAGCCTTGACTCAGCCCGTGGCACTGACTATTGGGATTTCCTGTAGTCACAAATGCTTTGGAGTCCAGAACTGGGGCACAGTATGTCTTCTCTTCAGAAAATTCACAGAAGGCAAGAGAAGTATGAAACCTGATATCTAATTACGGATTCACCGTAAATGGTATCAAGGGAGCCAGTTAGTAATGCAAAATATCAGAAAATGTAAACACAAAATTCACTGCCAGATGATCAGTTCATGAGAGCCACTGGAAGCAGAAGACTACCTTTTAAGGGTCAGAAATGAATGCCAGGTACCTTCAAATACCATCTATATTTGAAGGTACAATTTCATAAAGCATGAACAAAAAAAATGTAGTCAAGTTCAATGTCAGAGGGGAAAAGTCATGTTATCTATCTTGAACTGGTTTAGATGTAATTGTTTTTAATGGATATTTTTTCATTCACATGTGTGTGCGTGTGCATATGCCCTTTTATTGAGTGATTCTTTTAAACTGAGAGACATTAAAGTGGGAAGATACAATTGGTTTGACTGTATTTAGCCTTCTTCTCTATCTTCAATTGAACGTTTATATTTTCCCAGTCCTAAGAACCCAAATCATGCAAGTCTGTAAAAAACAAGGTGACTAACAGCTGTTACAGAAGCAGGAGTGGCAATGGTTCCTTTTTTCCTGGGTATTCTAGTGTAACTGTTCTCCCGACAGACTTGGCTCTTACAGAAAAAAAGAAAAAAAATCTGTATAAAAGCCCTGGCCTAATTAACAAGAATGAACTAGATTTTATGATGAACAATTTATAGGCAGTTAATAGAGCTCAGACATGGTAGCCAGGAGCTAGATAATTTATCATGAAAGGAATCTGTTATACTCTTAAACCTCATCCTCTTGGTTTCACAACTAACCACTTCATGATTACCATTTTTATAAGCTTGATTTACTAACAGATGGGATTGTATTTTACAGTCACAGTGAAACTTATAGATGCTGTAAATACTTAAATCTGTACATCAATGATTCCAATTCTTTATCGGTTTCTTCCCTGTTTTACATGACAATTTCTATGGATCATGATCTGAATTTCATTTATTAAATGGGAGTAACTTTCAGGAACTTTTTTAGAATTGCACTAAAATCTACATTTATGAAAGTTTCATGAGATTAGTGCAGATCAATAAAAAAAACCAAATAATTTGTCAAACATCAATATAATTTTCTTCAAGAAAAAATTCAAGTTTCATAGATATTTAAGTATAGAAGTGATTATGAGGTTCAAAAAATATCAGTGTTGTTTCGATTGTTACAAAAAATTTCCCACTCTCAAAACTTTTGCAGTCTTGGATGAATGAATGAATAATTTCACTGATGATTCTTTCATCAATTACCATGCCTTTTAATCCACCATGCCAGCTTACTTTTAATTGTAACTTGGTTCTCTCTCCTGGGCTGCAAATATGCTCTCTCATATTGAGAGGGGGGGGGGAAGGGAGAGAGAGAGAGAGAGATGAGCTACGTCCATTTAGAGCAATTAAACAAATCCAAGAGAGGCAAATCAGCACACCTTTTTTTACACTAAACATGAATTTATTTTTATTCATGTTTGATGAAATTGCCTTTTAAAATTTAATCACTTTTGAAGGTACCCAATATTGCTGACCACTAAAAAGTGCTTTATGCCTGGTGTCGATATCATAGTATAGTGTTTGAGGAATGATGCTGAACGTCACATGCATTCCCCTTTTAACCAGAATTTATTAAATTTCTACTATAAGCCAGACATTGTGGGATGCCCTTGGTATACAAAGATACAAACAAAACAGTCACTACCCTGAATGAGCTAGATACTATGTATTCACACAGTAGAAAATTCTACATGTGAGATCCAGAAACATCCAGGTGTTTGCTTATTGCAAGTATAAACCACAGGCATAGGCGCAGCTGGCTGGCTAAGTGCCTGCCCTTATGTCAGCTAAATCTGCCCCTAGGGGTCAAATTGATCACAACCTTAAGATTTTGAGCTTTTAGATGCTAGCTTTAGATACATGATAATGTGAATAAATAATAAATTCAGACGAGTTGTCTTCTTGTGCAGCCACTCCATTTGCAGTATACAATACTCTTGCCTGGAGTCCAGAAGACCTGAATTCAAATTTAGCTTCATATATTTATTACCTGTGTGACTCTGAGCAATCACTTAACCTCTGTCTGCCTTAGTTTCCTCAACTGTAAAATGGGGTGATAATAATAACACCTATCTCCCAGGGTTATTATAAGATCCAAACAAGACATTTACAAAGCACTTATCACAGTATTCTACACATAGTAGATGCTATAAATGTTTGTTTCATTCTTTCCATCCTATGGACTGTGAGAATTCTAGTTTTGTTCCACCCAACTTTCGGAACACCCACCCAGGACTGAATTGTCCTGATTGGTGAATGAATGAGCATACATTTATATAGTTAATAGCTAGCTTGCCCCAGACTATGCCAACACATTCTTCACATCTCATTCAGTGGGGCTCTTATCCTGGCTATCTTCTTGCCATCTGCCCTGCAGTTGGCATACCCAATGCTTTCTACTACTTGTTTTGGGAGTGATACTACTTGTTTTGAGAAAAGGCTATCGATCAACTTCCTAGTGCCTCCATTTAACATGCTTGTGAATTCTCAACCCAAAACATCTTTTCTTTTAAAAAAAATTAATTTATTTCATTCCAAACTTAAGAAATAAAATAAGCATCTCTGTAATAGTAGAATAGGAAAGAAAAAATGATCATATATGAAACTGCAAATCTTTTACGTACAACCTGTTATTCCTTTTAAATATATAATAAAGTTGTATAATTTTCTTTTTATTTTCCTTTTTTTCTTTCCTTCCCACTTGAACCCTAGAGATGGCTACCATTAGATACAAATATGTATGTGTGTATATATATATATACACATATATATATGTAAAATCATTCTCTACATACTTCTATTTAGCAGTTCTTTGGATGCAGATAGCATCTTCCTTCCTATGTCCTTTAGAGTTAATTTGGGTATTTATAATAATAAAAATCACTTAGTCACTCAAAGGTGTTTTAAAACGTACTATATCTATATACAGTATTCTCTTAATTCTGCTCGTTTCACTCAGTTACTTGTGCAAGTCTGTCCATGTTTTCGGTATATGATTGTGACTGTGACTGTGCTATAAGAAATGATGAACTTGATAAGCTTACAAACCACCTTTTCTTGACTGTCATTCCACTATATGTTCTCTCCACATGTTAGAATGTTAATTCCTTGAAAGTAGGTACTATCTCACTTTTGCATTTGCATT
Source organism: Bettongia penicillata ogilbyi (assembly GCA_023548195.1). NCBI lineage: Eukaryota > Metazoa > Chordata > Mammalia > Diprotodontia > Potoroidae > Bettongia > Bettongia penicillata. Next base: position 2,979,053 of record JAJHZJ010000322.1, on the reverse strand, counting down.
CAAACAGTACAATATTCTGTAATAAGTGGTAAATAAATGCTTTCCATTAATTTATTCATTCATTCAAACTCATCTAGGGAATCACAGTAGAGCACGGTAGAAAGAGGACCAGCTAGGGAATTAGAGCCTTGGAATTCAAATGTTTCTTTTGAGGTCTATTATTTGTGGATCCTTGAACTTCACCTCCATGGCCCTCAGTTTCTTTATTTGTAAAATGAAGAGTTGAAGTAGATAACCTCTAAGTTCTTTTCTGTCTTCAGGCCTATATGAACAATGAGTCTATGTGTGGGACTTTTCGCAATTTCATTTAATGTCTTTAAGCCTGATTTTCTTCATCCATAAAAGGAGGGAGTTGGACCAGATATTGTTTGAAGTCTCTTCTAGCCCTAGATCTATGATCACTTTCCCCAAATCCCTGATACTCATCTGTATTAAAGCATAGTTTCTTTTCTTCCTTCCTACTTTCCTTCCTTCCACTTTCCTCTTTTCTTTCTTGGACATGGTTAATGTTGGAATTTGCTTTTTATGACTATACATATTAGTAATATATTTTGTTTTTCCTGCCTTGTAAAAGGGCAGAGGAAGGGGAACAGAGAGAAAGAGAATTCAGAATGAAAAATAAAATAAAATTCAACTAAAAAAATCAAAGTGTTCAAGTACCAAGAAAATAATTATCCTCCTTCATTGTTGGCTATTACCAAATCCACTCAAGGACATTGTCCTCTTTGTGTGTTCACATTTTAAAAGCTTACTGGTGAAATAAGGAAGACTTCAAAATGGATAAATTGTTACAAGGGGAAGATTAAAATATGGAATCCTGGAGGAAGAGGATTCAGAAATTAGAACAATTTTACCTACAATGGAGAAAACCGAGGAGTTAATTATCCAGGGTCTTTTAAAGTTGCAAAAGGGGGACTATTTTCTACTTTTGAAAATGAAATCAATCATAAATACAACAAATCAATGTAGGAAACTGTAAGACACTGCATATACGTTTATGTGTTTACTTGATAGAAATTCACTATTTTTATTTTTTCTCTTTGTTCCTTCCGTTTCAAGGATGATCTTTGTGATTTTGGTCAAGTTTTCCCACACTTTCAAAGTGAATCAAGCAATATCTATGACCATGAGAAAGACCACTTTGCCAACCTGATGTTTCCCATCTTATACTCCCGCAACATTTCTAGATTGTGAGCTCCATGAAGGCAAGAACTTCATCTAATTTAATTTTATATCACCTAGCACAGGGCTCTGCACACAGAGGGCAATTAATAAATGTTTGCTGAATGAATGAATTCAGCCTAGAATTGCCTTCAGTGTTGACCAGATAAAGATACAATGTCTGTTAAATTTTCAAGTTCCTTTTAAGTCTTTCATATGGTCAGTCAATAGACCTGATTCCTCTATTTAAGAAGTTACATCTTTAAAGTTTCTACAACTTTTCATGAGAATCCTTTGAGGCTAGTTATGCCATCATTATTATCCCCATTTTATAGATGAGGAAATTGAGACTGAGAGAAGTTAGATATCTTTTCTGTGTTCATAGCTACCTAGTGGGAACCTGTCATTATTAGGACTTTGCTTACCTAATGTGTTTGGCGGCAGGAAAATGCCACCTAAAGAACCTGAGATTAGTGTACTCTTTGGACCTAGTAACAATTTTTATCCACATGTGTTCTTTTCCCATTCTCCACACAATGCCCCATTTCTGATGGACATACAATAAAGGATTGTTAGTGGGAGTCTATACTGCATTTGTGTACATTTATGTCACTTATGTCTAGGTAGGGTCAGCAATTCTCCTACCACCCACCTAAACAGGTGCCAGAAATGTAATCATTTACGAAAACTAAATGTTGCCTAGAAATAGCAATGGCAATTTAGTTCAGGTCAGATTTCCACCCTGAAGAGTCTTTCAAAATTCTCTAAGAATGAGAAACTGACCTCCTTAGTCCCAGAATCTTTAAGTGAACTGTGTGTGCATATTTTTTTTTACCACTTGTTGAAAAATAAAACTGACATCCCATAAAATCATCATGTAAAAGTTAAATTTTCCAATTTGCCTATCTCAGTGACGTTACATCTTTGTGGGGTCAAAGAGTGGTATCTCTATTAAGCAGAAGTTTAAGATGTCATTAACAATCTTGATATTTTTTCCTATACATACATTATATAAATATATATTTATAAATTTCTTGATATTTATTCTTGCTCCTTCAGATTATCTTTTAATAAGGGATTTCTTTTTCCATCTCTCTAAATTGGGACTGTGTATTGGGATTCAGGTACAGCAAGCTTGACATGTTCAAAAAATATAACCAAATTCTCTCCCTAAGAAGGGCTGGACAAGATGGGAAAGCAGACGAATTCTGTGTTCAGAGGCCTTTTTTGGCACCCATTCTACATCCCTAATCCCCACCCACCCTACTCTTCTTGAGAGATTATCTACCTCTCCCTACAAACATTGCTCTCCTCAACAGTGAATGACCTCCTGGTAGGCATTTATGCACCAAGATGTCACATAGGCCAAGATGTTACTTCCTTCAAGGGTATTTGCCGCCTTGCTTTTTGTGGAAAGAAAGGCCATGACCCTATGAATGAAACTGAGACATCATCGAAGCTGTGAAAGAAGCGAGTGTTAAAAAACCACCTTCTCCCTGGCCATCCTGCCCAGCAAATGGAACTAATGGTGTCACCTAGACATGACCTTGAGATGATCCTCTGTAAAGATATAGTGATGAAACCTGCAAAAGAATTTTGTTGCCCCCCTCATCAAGCCTACAAGCAGAAAAGCAAGGTTGAGACTCCCAAACTAAACTATGTCACAGTCAGACAATGGAAAGGAGGCAAATGCCACAGGCTCTTCATTCCAAATATAGCCATTAAGGACCAAGGCGATGATCATCTCCAGAAACAAATATGCTGAGAAATGGCATTCCTCAACACAATGGGATGCAGGAAACTGCTTTGGGTAAGTTTTGCCAATATGTTTTCAATGAGCTTCTATTAATATTCTACATTTTTTCTAATATTCTTTGTCTCTATCCTAAAATGAATTTTAGGTCTTTAACAATGGTTATGTTACAAGTGTCTGAGAATGTGCTAGACAGGAGGTCCATCCTATCCAGTTACTGGGGCATTATTAAGGTTAATTTGGGATGCTGATGTGTGCCTTTGCACACATCCTTTGCCCAGTGCCAAGTTAAACAAAGCTTAAACATCAAAGCTAACATTCCAAGACAGGCCCCAAGTACAGCCACAAAGTCAAATTCATACTTTCATTTCTGAAGACCCAGGTAGCCATAGGGAGAACCAAGTCACTAGCCTCTACCCCTTACCATAAGGTGCCTAGTACTGCACAAAGAAAAATCATTGACCTCAGGCAACAGAGTGCCCGTACCATGGGGGGCCAGAAAGGCCAAGTTGACCTCTCACAAAGCAGCTATTGGTTTCCTGTTTAAGTTGGAGCTGCTGCATACTATTAAAAAAGTTTCCTACTCCAGTCTTAATAGATACCTTAGCTTGGCAAGGTGTTTCTAGATCTGCAAATCCTCCACTGATTGTACATACGATCACCTGTGTTTACAAGCTGCTTTAGTTTCTGGCAATGAAACTAGGCACTGTGGGGGTGTTTGTTTTTCTTCCTCCTATCATAGCTCCCTCATCTAAGTATGTGCTTCTTTATTTATCCCGATAGCATCATTAAAACTTACTTGTTATCCTTGGAAGTACGAAGACTTTAAGTGCTGAATCAAAGACTGTACATCAAAAAGTAACAAATCACAGGTGAGATCAGTAGGCAGCAAAGGGGCAAAAAGGCCCCTCAGGAGTCTTGGAACCATTGTTTCCATATGTTCCATTTATCTACACCAACTACCCCAGGTAAGAAGGAAGGCAGTGTTGAAAGCAATTCAACTCATGATGTGTTCCCAGAGAATTTGCCTCAAGATTGTTGTCGCTGCTTGTTTCATTCGTTTGTTTGCTGGTGTGTTTGCTTGTTTGCTTGCCAGAGCTGCTTTTGTACTAGAGGGAGAAATGAATAAAATGATACCAAGCCAGGCTTTCATCATAGGTGATGGAGATAGGCTTCTGAGCACACTACATTTAAAAAAAAAAACATGCAAAAGGAACCAAAGTTTTTGGTTTTTTTTTTTTTTTTTTTTTTTTTTGAGGTTAAAATCTGCCCTGCTCTCTTCAAAAGATTTTTAATCTCACACTTCCACCCACAATGTCTATACCAGATGGTGTTTGGCAATTTCATGGGTACAACCACTTTCTTACTCAAGGTCTTCTATACACTTCTGAAACAGAGTCTAAGTTTCTTTCTAGAATGGTAGTTGTTTTCTGATTTAGCCCATCAGAATGCGTTAAAACTATTTTCGCCAAACATGACAGTATCCCAAGAAGTGACTACATCAGGAAGATGATCTGCATTTACCGAGACTATTACCAAGGATGTGCTGAAGAGAGCTGATGGTCCAATTTTCAATGTGAACATTGAAACCCCAGAAATCAGCAAGCCTACAAATTAGGGGCTGATTTATTGTTTTGTTGATTATCCAGGCTTTAGAGAGAGATGGAGAAATATTAATAGTGCAGGTTAAATTTAAAAGTGTGTCTGTGTTCTTTTGGAGATCCAATTGTTCAATTAGTATGGGCATACCCCTGGCTAGCAAGGGTAAGCTATCCTGTGCCCAAAGGGGAACCAACAATTTATAATGAACATTCTAACCTTTTTATCAATGTCTCCAAAAGCAATCCTTTAAGTGTTCTTCTCACATCTTCCATGGAACTTTCCCAGACACCTCTAAAACAAATATTGATTTCTCCCTTTCCGGACTTCCTACAACACTTCTCATCTGATTGCTTCACATGCGTAGTATATTCTCACTAGATAGATTTTTTTTAGGTTCCTAGAGAGAACATTCCTTGTACTACATTTATAATCCCACAATTCTTAGCACAGATCCGGGCACAGCATAGATCCTTGCTAAACACTCATTTTAAAAGTAAATAGGAATAGTGAGTTGGCATTTCTGGCTAGTTAAGGCTATGTAGCCATATACATCAAGGCATTAGATCACTTTCTGAATCAAATTTTCCAGGTAATTGCGACTCTCCATTTCACTTTGTGTGACAGAGGCAAAGCCCGAGTTATTCTATCATCCTTTCTTGAGAGGATGGTGCAGATGAGATCCTCCTGGGTCCCGGAATTCTTAGCAATCTGGGCACAGCATAGAAGCTTGATAAATACTCATTGAATTGAAATTAAATAGAAATGGTGAGTTATTTTCATGCTTTCTTTCAAAACTCTACTCAAATTTCACCTTCTGTAAGATACCCATATTCCAACTTTTACTAGTGCCTTCCTACAGCATAGATGTCTTGCATGTATGTACATGGTTGTTCATCTGTTGTCTCCCATATTAGAAGGTAAGCTCCTTGGGGCAAGGACAGGGTTTTGGACTGTAATGGTAAAATAAATGTGAAGATCTTTCCCATTCATTAATAGGCCCATGAGACCTGCCCGGGTCACATGGAATCCTGAGTCACAGGAGTCTAAGTCACATGGAGCAGGAAGGGTGAAGTAGCCAGAGCAGAGCTGAGAGGAAATTGGTCAGAGAACAGTCAGAGCTAGGAAGGATGCAGGCAGCTGGCTAGGGTGAGTGAGAGAGCTTGTTTGTGGCTTTGTTTAAGGGAGCTGGTTTGTGGGAAGCTTGGGGATGATGTTGCCCTCCGCATTGTTATTGTGTATAGATTTTTGTTACTAGAATGGATTTGACTTTCTGGTGTCTGAATGAATGTTTTCATTCTGTCTTCCATGTAAAGAGTCTGTTGAATTTTAAGATTCAGAATTTTGCTGAGCCACAGAAATTTGCCTGGAGGCCATATGTGACCTTCTAGGTCCTCGGGTGTGGCCTTTTCACTGAGTCCAAGTTTTATGGAACAAGTCCTTTTATTAAGAGGATTTGTTCTGTGACCTTTGGATTCAGTCAAAGGCCCACATTTGAGGACCTGGAGAGCCGCATGTGGCCTAGAGTCCACAGGTTCCTCACCCCATCTCTGAAACCTAGAACAGCCTTTAGAGACAATGTACTCAATTGGGGCAGAAAGAGTACCCAGTGGTCACACAACTCAAAAGAGCCAAGAACTAAGTCCAAGGGTCCTAACTCTAAACTTAATGTTTTTTCCACTTCAGCATGACAAAGAAATAAAGGGATTTCAGGCTAGTTTCCCTCCCTAAAGGATACCATTCTGATGCTCAGCAAAAGGGCATCTTAACATGGCCAAAGTCTTGGTTCCAACATTTCCTTTCAGAATCATTAATAGTTTCATGAATGAATGATAGAGAAGAAAATCCAAATAGCCCTTGGAAAGACTGAAGGTCAAGTGTTACAACATCTACTTTGGGTCTTGATGGTGAAATTTGGCCTCATCAAAGTGGAAACTTATTTTGCTGAACTGTAAGTGGCTGCAGAGAAAAGGCAAAGAATACTTTGGATTAGCTGGCCTTGTGTCTCTGTCTTGCTCTCCTTCTGTTCCGCATGAATCTTGGTGAGGGTGTTGGGATTTTTAAAAAATATAAGGGAAGATTTCAATTTTTGCCTCATTATTCAGGTAAAATGTCTTGTGCCAATGTAGTTAAACTCGTATTGTTCACTTCCACTCAACAATCAACAACATGCAATTAAAATTGATCAAGTGCTAACTGCAGGCAGAGTACTTGGAAGGATGTAAAAGGAATAGATAAAATGATTCCTGACCTGAGAAAATATGCAACACAGATTCACAAAATGATGGAAGTAATATTCATGATAATAATATTGATAATAATATCTTTTAGAGAATGTTCCATTTCACAAAGCTCTTTCTGTGCACCATCTCATTTAAATCTCACAACATTCCTTTGAGTTAGAGACCACATTTTCTTCATCCTTGTTTTCCTTATAATGTACTTTTTTTTGTTTTATTATTACCAATTTATACATGAGAAAACTGGGGCTCAAAGATTCTAAATAACTAACTAATGCACAAACAGTTAATGTGTCTACAACTGGATTTGAACCCGGATCTTCTTGACTCTAAGTACAGCACGGTATTTACTTTGCCATGCAACCTAACAAAAAAAATCTTATAAAATAGCTGTGAATACAACACAAACAAGAAACGTGAGTTATAATAATGCCTCACAAAATATCTCGCACTTTTCAAAATGCTTTCCCCACAGTATAACTTTGAGGGAGGAAAACATTAACATTTGCCTTTAATAGATGAGGAAAGTAGATCTAAAGGAGTTTAAATGAACTGCATTCACACAGCTAATCAGCATTAGGGTCAGGATACCAAAGCAGATCATTCCATTTACAAGTTTAGGGTCCCCACCACCACCACTGCCATATAATATTGCCCAAGTAGTTTTGTTTGATTAAGAGGTTGGTGATAGTAGTTTAAATAGGCAAATCATGGGTTTCCTCTAAGCCAGCTTACAAGTGAACCTGAAGTCAGGAAGAGTTGGGAACATGAGGTTGAATTCAGTCTCAGACAACTTCTATTTTTGTGAGCAAATCACTTAACCTGTCTTTGCCTCAGTTTCCTCAACTGCTAAATGGGGATAATAATACCTATATTGCAGAGTTATTGTGAGGATCAACTGAGATAATAATTGGAAAAAATGTTAAGGCACTTAACACAGTGCCTGGCACATGGAATATGCTGTATCAATGCTTATTCTCTCTCTCTCTCTTCTCTCTCTTTGTGTCTCTCTGTCTCTCTCTGTCTGTCTCTGTTTCTCTCTATATATCTCTCTTTCTCTCCCCTTCCATTTCTGAAGAGATTACACGTTCTCTGTATTAGCCCCAGGCACATTTAATAAGATGAATCCTTGAGTGTTACCCACAGGTCAAAAGACAGACCCTGGCAAAACACCTTCATATCACTGGGTCAGAAGGGAGCAGTCAAATCTTGTCTTGGAGATTATTTGAGAAGAAAGTAGAGTAAGTGTCTCTCCTATTTGAGCATGGATAGGTTGATAAATGATTTTATAACCTAGGGAAAAGGCTTTGCATACATTTAATTTGTTATTTTTTTTTTTGCTTAGCAATTCCGAAAAATTTATACCACAACAAAGTATTTAAAACAGCATTGCAAAATTTTAAAATATAGCAATTATATTATTTTAAATGATTACAAACCAGATTAGTACAAAATGTTCTTTATATGTTTTCTTATCTATTTCTTCTTTTGGATTATAGATTAAGAGAAGGGACTTTTATGCTGTAGTTAGTGACAAAATATATTTCTTATTAATGTATAATATTTGCTACGTTAATAATTTTGTCTTTAATTATTGATGCAAATTTAATTGTGCCCTGTGTCCCTTTTTCTTGCAGCTCAATAAAAACTATATATTTCTTTAATTAGGCTTGGCTTGAAGACTGGAAGACAAAGCAAGGATGGCAACTTGCTAATTCGCTGATCTATGACTGGGGAAAAGATGGAAGTAAGTGCCTTGAATCCAACTTAGAAAGATCCATCTAAACATTCTGAAGTAAAAGCATGACTTTTTTTCACTTAACTTCACACTCAACCCCAAAAGATGTGAAGCACTGAGGAAGAGGGATCATTTTAGAGTGATCACAGTTGAAGGGAGAGAGATTGTTGCTCCCTATCAAGAAGAAAAGCTTGGAGAATTAGAAAGAATTTTAGGTACACATTACGGCGTAATCTCCTATGTGGTATCGTTTTCTATAAATACTATTCAATTAAAGGAATATTTATTGAGATTCTACTATATACCTAGTAGTAAGAAGAGCTTATACTAGGGTGTGAGTTTTCTACTAGACAATAAATCATGAAGAGAAAAAAAAGATATGTGACCTTTGACCTCTAGGAGCTAAGTATGGAACACAGCCAGAGAAGGAAAACCAGGATGGTGAAAGACCTTGAGGTCATGCTTTACGAAGTGCACTTGAAGACATCTGGGATGTTTAACCTGGGAAAACAAATGTTTAGGGAAGATAAGGTAGCTATCTTCAAGTATTTGAGGTTTGCCACATGAAAGAAGGGAATAGTTCACTTTGCTTGGACCCAGACGGTAGAACAGGAAGGAAGAAATGGGTAGAGGATGAAGAGAGGGGAATTTAGATCTTAAGGGAAAATTTCTTAACAATCAATGAGAGCGGAAGCCTCAGGAAGCAACCACTCACTGACAATCTGCAAGGCAAAACTGGATGATGACTGTTCAAATATGTTGTAAGCAGATTTTTATTCAAATATGAATCAGACTAGATCTCTCTCTCTCTCTCTCTCTCTCTCTCTCTCTCTCTCTCTCTCTCTCTCTCACACACACACACACACACATTGAAGTCTTATCTCTGACACAAACAAGGACATCAAACAATTCTTAAAGATGATGTGTTGTTTCTCTGAATCAATGAAAGGAATTTCCATGGTGCAAGTGCTTCATATTCAATGAAAACAAAATATAAGCGTATGTGTGTATACACACATACTCTAAAATTCACCCAGCTTATTGAGGTATTGTATGAAGTATGACTCAAATCTCTAGTGCCGACTTTACTAACACACCAGGGAAGAACCCAAATCAAATATAAAGTATTTAAAAGAGGCAGAATGACAAATCAAAAGGCAAAAGTCAAGCAACATAATTGTTGCCAGTATCTGAGCAGATTCCAGAAAACTCAAACTTTAAGGTGAGAGAAGCTGTGGTCTTCAAAGAATCCATGCCATTAGACCTAAATGTCCTTCATGGGTCTTGCCAGCTCTCTCTCCCAGCAGTTGATTGATCTTTTAGCTTGGCCTCCCATACATAGCTTCTTGGCTTTACTAAATAACTTAGTTGCTACTGCTTTTCAGCCTGTATCATTTTCCCATTGAGGCTAGAAGTTGCTAGCTTTGTTTCCTGGTCAGTCCCTCATCCCCATAATTCCCCCCACATCTTTGTCATTACTATTCTCATAGCTTCTATCTACTAAAGCTTTGCTATCATGGCTACATTCCATCTTCATGGCTGTCATCTGCTGCAACTCTGTCCTTCCATGGACATGGATGTTGCTGATGTTTTTGGAAAGCATCATTCCACTTTTGGAGTGAAATGAATATACTTCATAGAAGCAGCAAAACACTTTCCCTTCTGTTGTTAGTCATTCTCAAGTCCCCATTGCTAGCCCCAAATGAAATCATCCATATGAAATTTTCCTGCTTGCCATTTTTTCCAGTATATGTATAATACTTAAAATTTTCTTTCTTTCCTCTTTTCTACATTTCACTTCCATTTCCTACAACTACTCTGAACTCTTAACATTCTCCAATCTCATTATCTGTTGTTCCTGACCTACTGAGCTTCAGCATGTATACTTCAGTGTTTAAAGGATACATGATGGCCCAAGTGTGGGTATTCCTTTCACGAAAGCAGATCACAATTCCTCTGTGCCTCATTAGGCTGTCTTCCTATACTACTGTGGCTGTAGCAGTTTATTACCGGTAGATCCCCCTTCTGGGTCTGATCCTCTCCAAGCTTAAACAAGTTTGTCCTCAAATAATAAGCATAAGGTCAGCTGGTGGCAGGATATAATCAAAAAAGCTTGTCACCTTGGTAAGACCCTGTTCAAGGTTATGTAACCTATATCAACTTGACATCCCAAAAGAGATTTCAAAGGAGGACTTTCATGGAAAGAGAAATTATAGTTGCTGTCCTTAATCCTTTGTTTTCTAAGAGGATGTGAAATGATGGAGTGAAATCTTGTCTTGGGCATAAATTGGACTTAAGTGAAGCAACTTTACACAAAGTCACTAGCCTAACTCTCTCTTCAAGAGTCATCAAAGTCAAGTAGCAGAACAAAAGTAAAGATGACTGGTGATGACCAGGGATGGAGTGAATGACCTCGGAACATCTTTGATGTCTGACCAAGCTTTAAGTGCTATTGCTTCAGCTGCCTTCATGGATATTGGAACAAATTGTTCTCATCTGACACTCATTAGCTATGTGACTCCAGGAAAGTAATTTAAATCCTTATTTGCCTTAGTTTCCTCATCTGTAAAATGGGGATAATAATAGCACCTACTTCCCAAAGGAAAACTATAAAAAATAAATCTATATCCATTTAAAAACTTCATTGCTTGAGCCTTTCTCCTGCATTTAATAAGGATAATACCTAGTTGTCAGGGAAGAAATTTGCAGAGAAGCTGATTGTGATGTCAATAACAGGTATAGGTTTTGTAGCATTAAAGAAGGTTGATTCTTGAAATATTAAATTTATCATTAATATACTCTATTCAGAGGTATTGAATCCCATGATATACACAGAAAAAAAATCAGTCTTCAGAGCTTTTTAGAAAATGACAGGCATGTGAAAGTCTCATTTTTATTCCAATGCAAATACCCTTTAGTTTGATGCTAAAATTTTCCATTAAATATAAAGCAACTTAAAGAAATTAAGGGAAAGAAAGAGTGCCATTATCCATAAGAGGAGTATTCTTAATGGCGTGTTGGTTTGGGAAAATCTTCAAGCATTTACCCTGGCAATTGTAAGGTAAATTCAGTTCCCACAATGAAATGAAAATGTTTTGAGATTTTTTTGTTACCTATAAAAATCTTTGCAATATCTTTTAAGAGCAAACTACAAAGGAATGTTTTTGCTTGGGGATTAAATTGAACTTATAGTAACATGGATTTCCCCTTCACCACCAGCATAAAAAAAACCCAAAAAACAACCCATTCCTTTAAGATATTTCAACAATGCTACCATCACTCACAGTTGAATTGTTACTTCTACCTCAATGATATCTCTTATATCTGTCTCTGACTTTGGACTAACATAGTGACCCTATTTCAAGCCTCCTCATTATGTCTCCCTGAATTAAATTTCTCCTCTCTCCCAAGTTTCTTCCTTACAATACTCAAGTCTGACCATGGCATTCCCATGTTCAAGAAGTTATGACTCAAAGGTGAGATAAGAAAAAAAAACTCCTCTTTTTAGCATTTAAAGCCCATAACAATCTGAATCCAATCAATCTTTCTAGTCTGATTTCACATTGTGCACTTTTATACATTCTATGTTCCAGATAAACTGGCTTATTTGCTGTTCTCCTATACAACAGTCTATCTCTCTCCTACCTCTATGCCATTGAAGAGACCATCCACCATGGGTCGAATGTCTCCTTCATCACTTGCTAGAGTGTATTCAACTGAATTGTTGGGTATTCTGTTTAAACATAAAAAGTCATCCTAAAACAAATCATCCCGAGTGGCCCACACCTAAACTTATGTCGTGTCTGATCCATCACTTTGTTGCTTAAAATTGTGGAGGTGTGGGGTGGATTTGAATAGATACTCATTTCAAAGTAAGGTTCAGATATAACATTTATCAAATTGATCTGGATTCTTCAAAATCATTGAAACTCAAGGTTTGGAAAAAGCCTATTTGGTTATCTAAATGTTCTTATCTAAAAGAAGCAATTGAAACAATTAGCTCCCTTCATGCATGGGAAAACAGCTCTTCAGATCCATTTCACTTAAATCACCTAGATTTGCCAGATCATTTCAACCAAATATCTTTGCTTCACCCCCACTGGACTTTCAAACATATCTGCAAATGTATGCATCATTTGCATACGGATACATCATTTGCGGATTTGTGGATTAATCAGATGACATAAATGTAGTATAACTTGCAAGTTTAATATTGTAAGCAATAATTTCAGTGATCCTTTTCCTAGTACAAAGGAATGGCATAGCAGGTAAGATGCTGGAAAGAGAGAAAATTGAGAGATCAACAATAAGTCACTTGGGATGCAAACACAAAAGTCAGACAGTCCATATCCTTGGGAGTATCCACTGTAATCATAGATAAGTAAATACAGGATAAATATAAAGTGCATGCAACGTGATTGAAAAGTGCTAAGGACCGAGGGAGACAGAAAACTCTTTATTGAAGCCAGTGACTCTAAAGCTGAACTTTGCAGGGAGTTTGAGGTTCTTAGAGGTGTCAGTAAAGAGAGAAGGCATTCCAGGCAGAGGTCATAGCCTGTACAAAAGGACAGAGGCAAGAGTTTTCATGTGGAGATACTTAATTGTGAAACTACAGGCAAGTCACAGTACCATTCTAGTCTCAGTTTGTTCACTGTAAAATGGGGATAATACCTGACAGGGATGCTATAAGGATTAGATTTCTTTTTAAATGTATGCAACATAGAAATACCATTTAAATATTAATCTATCCTAGCAATTAAGCAAACAATAGAATAATGCCTAGGTCTGTTGAGATACCAAGAGTAAAGAAACTGGTAAATAGTATAGAGTAAAATAAAAATCGATCCAATTTTTCCTTTTTCACTTATTTTAAACAAATTTGTTGTAGGTTACGCAACCCACCTATGAACAAAGCCAGCCCTAGAGAGTCCTCCACATATGTGGTTGGACAGATGCCCAAGGGCTCCCAAACTTTGCCCCCAACATATCTTCTCCGTTGACCCTGCCTTGATCTTGGGATTCATTGAATCATCAAATGTCAGAAGTTCAGCATCCATCGAGTCCAGTCTCTACCAGAGCAGTTCTCTCTACATCGCAACTGACAAAAGTATTGGTTCAACCTTTGTCTGATGTAGATATTCATCAGGACTGGCTCTGGAGGAAAAAGTGAGGCTGGTGACCTTGCACAGATCAAAGTCAAATGCAAGCCATGTCATCATCTCCCTGAAGTCATGGGCCACTATGAAAACAAAATCTGTGAGTAGTTCAAGCTGCCTGAATAGAAACCCAATCAGTTGGGTAACTCAGGGAGTCCTCTCCCTTGCTTCCTCCTCTCCAAATGAAGGTAAATTTGGATGGCAGGAAGCTGCCCAGTTAACTTAGGGTTTGCTGGCAAAATTCCTTCTATCCTTCCTTCCTGTCTCTTTTCTTTCTTTTTTCCCTTCCTTCCTTCCTTCCTTCCTTCCTTCCTTCCTTCCTTCCTTCCTTTCTTTCATTCTTTCTCTTTTCTCAAAGACCAAAGCTTAAACCCATTTCACTCTGGAGCTCATAGATTGAACCGCAATGGGTCCCCTGCCCGAGCTCCACTTAATGGCTATATTTTGGCCCCTCCAAGCTCAGAGTGAATGTCTGTTTCTCTTTTGACCAGCAATCCTAGGAGACTTCTCCTCCCAGTTTGATTTTTTTAAAAGGAGCCATCCCTTCACTCACTTCTTAAAAAGGTTTATTCACTGAATGGGTGTTACCTCACTCAGAGTGAGAACCTGAAAATGTCTTAGCCTAAAAGGGCCAGGGTCTCCCATTGCATCCTAGGCCATCTCCAGTCATCCTGATGGATATCTGACCACTGGACCCAGATGGCTCTGAAGGAGAAAGTGTGGTTGCTGACCTTGCACAGCCCTCCCTCACTCAAAATCAAAGTCAATTGCAAGTCGTGTCATCATCTCCCTGATGTCATCAAAGTCCTCTTAAAACTGAAGAACAAACACAACAACAATTACAGCATGAATTAAATCCTCCAGTGAGAGAGAGCCCCTCCCCCGCTCTTCCATAAGCAGTCCAGTCTACTTTTGGATAGCTCTAATTTCTTTTTTTTCCAGAAAACCCAAATTGTCCTCTTTGCAAATCCCACCAATTCCTCCTAATTCTGACCGCTGGATCCAAACACAGCAATTCTAATTCCTCTTCAAATACATGAAGACAAAGAGCTGCTATGTATGTCATCCCTTCCTCCTACTCCTGTCTTTTCTTTTCTGGGTTAAATGTCTCCAGTTCCTTCCACCAAGCTTCAGGTGGCATGACTTCAAAGCCCTCTACAGTGGTAGTTGCACATCTCAGGAAGACCTCAACTTTAAGAATTTTATTAAAATGCAAATGATATTGGTAAAATGACACATAAAGTCATTATCAGTTCTTTATACATTAGCTCAAAATGGTTGAGTTGGTTTGAGATTTTGAAATCACCTATTTCAACACACTCATTTTACTGATTAAGAAATGAAAGTCCAGGCTTAAGAGCAGTATATCTGAAGTCAAAGGATACAGGTATGAACACAGATGAATTTCAAAGAATGAAATCAAGGAAACCCTGTAGAGCTCAGAACTGGGTTTGTTGGGTGATAATACAAATGGGACACTTACAGTGTGGGGCAGTGTACATCTACATGCAATTATGATGACATGTTCAACTGAGAGGAAGGAGAAGGATATATTGAAAGGTGGCCAAAGAAGAAGGGAAGGACACCTTAGACAAGTATCTGCTACTTTACAGTTTTGCTCGGGTTCAACCCCTATATTTAATGAAAATGCTACCTTTTCAAAACAGGAAAACTACAATGCCTTGACTTCTATGTCAGGTAGCATCACTCTCCCTTCCAATAAATCCCCCAACCCAACTATCACTTGCTCATTGTTTGGGTTTTGATGGTTCGGAGTGAGGGTAAATAGTAATTGCTTTTGTTCTGACCAAAGAAACTCTGCCAGTCTTCCCCTTCTGGAGTGATTCCTTTGTGTAGGCAAAGTAGGCCCCCTTTTACCTCATTTCTTACCTAGCCTTAACTACAGAATGGGTGTTGACTCAGACATAGAGAGACCTAGGAAAGACCCTAGCTTCAAAAGGCCAAGGTGTCTCACTGCATTCTGGACCATCACCAGTCATCTTAACCTATGTCTTGCCACTGGAATCCAATGACTATGGAAGAGAGCATGGGGCTAGTGACTTTGAACAGCTCTGCCTCACTTAAATCCCATTTATTTGCAAGTTAAAATGTCACCCTCCTGACGTTGTTGGTCCTCTTCAAGAATGAGACCATCAACAACAGTAACCACCAGCAAACACAGCCCTAGTCTGATTTCTTACCAGGAAAGTTCAAGTTAATTCTACTTACTTGATAAATAAAGACTGGTCAAACAATGTTCTGTAGTTTATTTGCAAAACTTAAGAGTAATTCCCATATGCATAGTTGATTCATTAGTGTAGTTTCCTATAGTTTCCATGAAACTGGATGAGACCTTTCTGTCAGAAAGAAAATAACCATTTATTAGCACAACTTTGTTCTTAGGGGAGTGATTGTGATGTTCTTAAAAGGCAGCCAATTACTTTTAGAAGAAAATCTTTTTTCCTAGTGTAGCAATAAAAACCCAATACAGGGTTGGAATGCTTCATGTTCCCCCTCTACACTAAGAAGCTGCACTCAGTTCTAGTCCAACACATAAGAGCTGTACCAGCTCTAATCCTAAGGAAAACTTACCCCCTAAATCAGATGTCAGCTTCCTTTTGCCCTATACTCACTATGTTTTTACACATGCACTCTGCAACCAAAGAAAAATTACTTACGACTTAAACAACAAAGATATTCATGGATTCATGTATAGAGCGAAGAAAGGACAGCTATTTATTTCTTATAAAATGTTTAAAATACACAAGACCACAAAAACATGTTGACAAAACAATGAAATAACATGATACTGTTAAAATTATTAAACCATGTAGTTTGTAGGCTTGCTAAATAGATACTTTAGATTTTACCTGCACTGTCCAAACAGTTCCCACTAGGGCCTTTGTCTTCTGGGAAGCCAGGCCAGGAGTGGAGCTCATTCTCAATCTGAAGTCTTCTCCAAGAAGAATTGTGGTGAATATAAAGGCTTCTCACACACTAGATGAGAACTGATCATCTTTGGATGTTCTGAACCCATGTAGTGACTTCCAAGATTGGAAATATTGATTTCAGGATCACCATTCATTCTCCTATGATCAAGAGAAGAAATTTAATGCAGAACAGGTTGCCAAAGGCCCACATTCAATTTCCCTTTGCTCTAGCTGCAGTGTTATGGCAGGAGAGTTACTGCAGTGCCACTGGGGTGAAGGAAGGGTACTAGGTACTGACCTTACCCCATCATGGAGAAGCTCATTTGATACTGATGCAGACTACTCTTAGGAAGAGAAAAGAGTCAGAGGACTCCTTTTGAAGGCCCACTGAGTCAGGGACTCTTCTAGTTCAGTGGCCAATAAGAGAATCATTTCACCATCCGAAAGTATCCAAATCCTTTAATGTTAAACTGTTGTTTCTCTGAAGCAGATATGAAGCAAGCTCAGTACCCCTTGGCCTGTACTACTTAGAATTCAACCTTCACTATGCTAATTGTATTCTGTTCCTGAGACTAAATTGCCAAGATGCACTTGATCAGAGGTTATCCATTTCCCCATTTATAGATTTAAAAAATTAGATTCACAAATAATGTTTTATGAAACTGTCAGTTTTGGGTCCAATAATCATGATCTTTTCCTTACTGTTTACATCTTAATTCTAGTAATTTAGCAATAGTAACGTGAAACAAAAGCTAGCGATTCACTACTTGATCAATTTACCAATAGACCAAAGACTATAGCACCAATCCTTCCAAAGTAGAATGACACCTCCAAGACTGACTAGTATTTGACTTAAAGTCTTAAATTATTTCCTCCAATCTCACATAACACTTTTTCTTACCCATCATCATCTCAATGACATTCTAACTTTATCATTTATTCATTCATAAAGCACCTATTATGTTCAATGCACTGTTATTTCCTATTTGAATATAAACTCCCAATGGGCAAAGATTAAGTCTCCTTCATCTTTGTATCCCTTTCAGTGCATAGGAAATAAGTTCCCAAATAAATGTTTGATAAATGAATGGATAGATATTAAAATAAGTTTCTCCTAGGTTGTTTTTCTAAACAACTTCCAAATTCTACCTGACATGGGATAGTTACCAAAATTTCATATTATACATGTATTAAATTACTCATTATTTTCTGAGATCAAATTTTTAAAATTAAGCAAACCCTAAAGGACATTACAAGTTGCCAAAACTCATTTGTTTTTACCTGTTGGTTTTTTGCCAACAGTGAAGAATTCTCTACACAACCTTAATGATCCACAGAAGGGCAAAATGTTAGACTTAGACCTACTTTCCATCCTGCTTATGACATGTCCAGTTTTGCAACTATGGGCAAGCCTCTTGAAGGTTCGGATTTTTTTCTTTCTATAAAACAAAGATAATACCTGTGCTCCCCATCCCACAAGGTAGTAGTGAGACTGAAACCTATAAAAGGCAGCTCTTGTCACCGCGAAAGAACACTTCCAATTCTTACTCTTAGTGATAAGAAAACAACAAAGCTTATTTTCATAGAACGATGGCAAAGTTCATGGATTGGAAAATGGAGAAACCTTTGGGCATGGTGCCACACACCCATAATCCCTGCTACCAGCAAAGCTGAATCTAGAGGGATTGCTTGAGCTCTGACTCTCTGAACTACATTCAGTGGGCTAAACCTATGTCCAAATTATGTCTGGCACCAAGATGGTAAACCCTGGAAGCAGAAGGCTGCCAGGCTACCTAAGAAGGAATGAACTAGCCCAGATCAGAAAGAGAAAAATGAAAACTTCAGGATATTTAAGCATTGGGTTCAGAAAGCAAATGGCTGTTCTGCTTCTAATTTGGGAAAGATAGGGGAACTTAGAAAAAAAAACAAACAACAGACAAAAACCCCACAAAACAAAATATGGGAACTCAATGGTTGTTTTAATATTTACATCAACAGTGCTAACATAAATGTCAACATCAATGAGCTATTAATGAAACTCAGAACATGGAAATTTAGATTTTACATATAAGAATATTATCCATTGGTGTCCCAAAAATCTAAGAGACTCATTGAAATTGTTGCATAGAGAATATTGAAAAAGACTAATCTCTCCTTGATTTTATGCTTGCTGGTGTCCTAAATTAACCACTACTGTTTAAAAGAGTGAATAAGTACAGTGAAAAACTGGGGGGGGGGGGCGGGCACGGTTGAAGAAGAACCATTTCTATCTCTGATATTAGCCAATTTACAAGAGAAAGAAGACAAAGAATTCCGCACTCTAGTTAAGAGGCAGTGAGACAATATAGCTGTACCTTTAAAAACATGTGGTATG
Organism: Bettongia penicillata ogilbyi; assembly: GCA_023548195.1. Classification (NCBI taxonomy): domain Eukaryota; kingdom Metazoa; phylum Chordata; class Mammalia; order Diprotodontia; family Potoroidae; genus Bettongia; species Bettongia penicillata. The sequence goes on along the minus strand of JAJHZJ010000322.1, from coordinate 2,960,102 downwards.
TTTCACCAAGTTAAATTTGGGATCATTGTGGGAGAGAGGATTCTATTTGCTATTTTTAAGACTACTATTTGTGTTTGTATACACATGTACAGTTCTTTCCTTTAAGTACAGTGCACATTACAAATATTAAGACCATATCCAGACTATGTAATTATAGTTTTGTATGTGATAACTCAACAATAGCCAGAGGAAATGTTTCATTGTAAAATGTTTGATTTAAGTGGTTCTGTGCTGCCATGTTGAAAAGAAGTATCAAGGCTAGTGCTATCTACTTATGATGTGGACCACCCGAACAGTTCTGACTGGGAATGTTATATAGTATTTTAGAGCTGAGAATAATCTTGGAGATCATCTAATGACCCACCCCCAATCCATCACTTTCCACCCCAGTAGCAGCCCCACCCACCTATCACCCCCAACCCATTTTACAGATGAAGAAGCCAAACCACAAAAAGATAAAGATTACTTGCCAATACCATCTATTTCAAAAAGCATTTGACAAATTCAGGATATTGTGCTAATGCTGGAGATGCCAAGACATGAATGAAATAGCTGCTGTCCTTAAGGAATAGGAAATTAGTAGAAATTCACTTTTATTCCAGAGAACACAGCTGCATAGAGGAAGATCCCTAAATCTTGACTGTCAACTGGATACCCTTTGCAAGAGGCGAGGAAATAATTATTTTCTTGTCATAATATGAATAATGTGCTTCTGTAAGGATTGGGCAAATGGAGTAACCCTGAAATTCAGCTTGAGCCACAGTGGGAGAAGGGAAGCACAAGGGAGCCGGGAACTGGAATTCTGTTATAGTATTATAGGGCAAGTCTCTCTATGCTCTCCCAGTAAAAAAGATAGCTTTACAGAAGTAGAATATGTATAACTAGGCATCTGTGAAAATCTGGGACCCCTTGTGTGACACATGGCCCGGAACTCCAATCCTTAGAGTCACTCTTTGATTTGTGCCCTTATATAGGTGCCCCTCTGGAAAATTTAAAATTTTGCTCATGTCTGTGTCTCTATAGATGTGAAAAAGGGTCCTTTGATTAAGGACAACCTTTATTTCACTCCATAGAAATATGCAAAACATAAAGAATTCACAGGTGCCCAAATATATAGTCAAAGCAACTCTCATTCCCTTTCTTGTAAGTTCCACTAGACTTATGGCATCACCCTTACACAGTGATTCCCCCAGAAAGTCTAGAAAATGATGATGCTTTATCCTTCAGCAAGCCTCTACTCTCTTCTAAAGACCTAAATGGTCCAGCAGACTTAGAGTATTACCTATGGTTGGGGGACTCCCTCCCCAAATTAAAATTTTGGCCTCAGAAAGTGTATTTATAGGAGTAGTGTAAAGGAGTAGTTGTAAAGGAGTAGTGTAAAGCAAAGGACAGATTTAATCCCTTGCCACTCTTCCAACTCTAAGGCTATATCCTTGATTATTTTCTCTCCATAATTCTGGGTACAAGAGCTCAACTGGAATTCCCTTTCTTTCCCAAAGTCTCGGTTCAAAACCTTATATTATTCAGGAAATCCCTTCTCTTTCTCCATAAGACTGAGTCAAGGAATTCACCATTGATCAAGTCCATGTTCTTCCAGAAATCTACTGCAGTCTTCTTCCTGAGAAACAAAGCTTAGAAACTTTGGGTACAGTTGTCTGTAAAAGTCACATGATATTAATGCAGATATTATATGATGCTAGTATCCAAGAGGACACAGTACCAGGAAAATCTGAAAAAATATTATTTGAAATCCCTAAGCCATCATTTTGTTCTCTCTATACTCCCCTTGGTGGCTAGTACCATAATCTTCAGTTAGGTGGACAGAGAGACAGAAAGATGAAGGTATATACATATACTTATATATGTATATATGTATACATATATTTATATATGTATATATAGATATGTATATTTGTGTATACACATATACATACACACATCTATGTGTGTATACATATGTATGTATATATGTACATTTTATATTTGTATATACACACATGCATATGTGTTTGCATATATGTATATATACATGTGTATATGTGTATAAAAGAGAGAGACAAGAGAAATATACATGATTAAAAGCTATTTCCCAATAGATAGCAGTCCCACTGTATGAACAAATTGTACTTAAAAGAGGAATTACAAACTGTTAGAAGTATGTTTGTCCTTCTTTGCCAAAGAAGACCTTGCCATCAGAGAAATAATAACATGACTTGCACTTGACTTTGTTTTGAGTGAGGGAGGGCCATGCAGGTCACCAGCCTCACTTCTCCTCCAGAGTCATCTGAAGCCAGTGATCAGATATTCATAAGGATGACTGGAGATGACCCAGGATGAGGCAATTGGAGTTAAGTGACTTGCCCAAGGTCACAGAGCTAGTGAGTGTCAAGTGTCTGAAGTGACATTTGAACTCAGGTCCTTCTGGCTCCTGCATTGGTGCTGTATCTACTGCGCCACCTCGCTGCCCCTAACCATTTGAAAGGATGCTCAAAATCATTAATAAGAGAAGTGAAAAATCAAAATAACCCTGAGATTTCGCTTCATAGCCAGCAGATAGTCAAAGTTGACAAGAGATAGGAAGATTCATTGTTGGAGGGATTGTAGGAAAATAGACATATGAACGCATTCTTTATGCAGCTATGAGTTAATACAACCATTATGGAAACCAGTTTGGCATTATGCAAATTAAGTGGATAAAATGTTCATACCCTTTTACTCCAGGATTCTACTGTTAGGCATATATGCCAAGGAACAAATTGAAAAAGGATAGGCTTTGTATATGCCAAAATACTTACAGCAGTACTTTTGTGGCAGTGGCAGCTAGTGGAGATGTGGAGAAATAGAGCACTGGACCGGTAGTCAGGAGGACCCTCAGACACTTACTAACTGTGTGACCCTGAACAAATCACTTAACTTATGCTTGCTTCAATTTCTTCAAGTATAAAAAATGAAGGTAATATTAGCACCTTTCTCGTAGGGTGTTTGTGAGGATCAAAGGAGCTAATATTTGTAAAATATGCTTTACACAGGCCCTGGCACATGGTAGGCGCTCTTCCCTCTCCCCTTCCCCTTGTGGTCACAAAGAACTGGAAATAAAGTGGATGCCTAAAGAATTGTCAAATAGTAATACATGATTATAATGAAATGTTATTTTCCTATGAGAAACAATGACTATGATTAATACGGAGCACAAAAAGATTTACATGAACTTATGCAAAGTAAACAGAACCATGTATACATTGACAGAAAATGAATATTGCAAAATGACAAAGAATAAGCTTGGCCCAAAGGAGAGATATGAGACACCTCCCCCAAATCCTATGCAGAAGTTGAGATGGGGTGATTCGAGAGGTATGGAAGGTTGAATATTAGATACGTCAGTCTTTTTGTATAGTTATAATTTTATCTCTTTCTTTTTCTTTCAAAAACTGATTTATTATGTGGGATAGTTCGCTGTAGAGTCAGGAACATAAGAAAACACAGTCCTTTGCCTGACTCTGGGAAGAGCTTTTGTTCTAATACTTATATATTTTTTTCAGTTTTCCAAATATTTCTGTTTTTTTTTTTCTTTTCCTACTTGGCTCTAACAATTACTTTATCAGATGAACAAAAAGGATCCCATTTTTATTTCTATTTTATAAATTGTGAAGCTGGTTCACTTTTACTTTGCTTCATATGAGTGCCCCAGGTAAACACTGATGACTTCTTTTTTTGGCAGGGGGCGTGTAACAGCAAGAACCCTGTCATACACAGGAAGGCTTACTGTACAAGTTCTTAGATCTGCTTTTCTAAAAGGAAAGCAACTTTGGAAGGGTCAACAAGGTACTTTCATCAAGCACATACATCATTCACCTAGTTCAGGGGAAAAGTCAGCATCCTGAACTTGAGATAAACAGAAATTACAAATAGAATGACCAACAGACAGGACTTCCAACTGCCTAACCATAAGCAATACATATATCACAGATCAGCAGACGGATCCAACTGTCTGACCATTAAATATATACATAGCTATCAGAGAGAGAAGCACAAACACTTGGGTTTTTGAAGCTAGGCACCTCCTTAGTGGCTACCCACAGTCTCCTCTGGCCAAACAAACACTTTCAATGAGTAAGCCCTAAAACAAAATCTCACCTCAGAATATATATATATATATACACTTTTCAGAGCCAAAGGGCATCACAACCCTTAAAAACCAGTGCCTCATTAGAAATTAACAAACGGTGTGGACCTTCCTGCAAAACAAATCTCCCATAATCAAGCTTCCCTTAATGGGCAGGCCCATTAAGGGTGAGGAAGATCTTTAACTCTCATTAACATAATTAACATTGGTGGGGGGGTGGCTATTATTTAATGGACTGTCCTCAGGCATGGATGAAAAACTCATAGCCCACCTGATATTGTATTTTCAACAATAATATAGCTATCCTACATATTTCTATTGATTTTTAATTTCTAATTCTAAACAATGTTTAGCATAATTTAAAATATTACAGAAACAAAGATATACTTGTCATTAATCTTCACAGTTAAAATTTCTCCCAGCAGAGGCCATATATAACCAAGTATTCTGAATTCCCAAGTTCTGAACTCATTTTAAAATATAAATAAGTTGGAGGTATATCACATCTTAGTTTTTGAAGAATTCTGGCATTGTGATAGTCTTTCTCTAAACATAGATCACATCTCCATTTTATAATTTAACTCTAGTTAATCCTCTATAATTTCAAACTTGACATGAGGAAAAAGGAGTTAATTCTCTTCCCTCTGAGCATTTTAAAACATAACCAGCCAAAACAGTGGTCCCATTCATGGGTTGTCATTGTTAAACTATCATTGAGTGAACAGCCTGTTGGTGAAGTTTCTCTCTATTTTCTTAATTAGACTGGTCCAAGGACAGAAGACATAGTCTATTGTTAGGAACATTCTCAAAGCCTTCACAAAGTGGAAAAATTTGCCAGTGTTTGGAGTTTCCTAGTTACAGTGTTAAAGAACCCAAGGTTATTTCATGCCATAACACAGAATAGGATGTCTGTGGAGGTGTATAATTTTAAGATCAGTGTATCATAGAGGGAGGTGAGAACATGTTGGCTTCCAAATCAAAAAAACTTGGATTTAAGACCTGTCTCAGGCACATAATATCTTTGTGACTCTCATCATATCACAACTTGTAAGTGCCCCAAGGCAACGTTTTAAGACAATACTTTTTTAAAAAGTAAAAATCTATATTGGTATAGAGTCTTTCCTCTATAATGACTCTTTTTACTTAAAAAACATAGGTCCAGACCAAATAACTAGAAAAAGAGGTGAATTAGTTAGTATAGTATGAGGAAGAGATAATAGATGAGCAGACTGCATGATTCAGTTGTGTCCACATAATGTTAAAAGATCTAGATGAAGACTCTCAGCATGTTGGAAAAACTTCTCCCAAGGACAATTTATGGGGAAAGATGGAGAAAATTACATGAGAATGCACGAGTTGGTTGTGATTAGCACCTTTGGAAAAAGTACCTATACCATGAGATCATAGACCCACAGACATTCTGAAATGAATTTATTTCTAAAATAAAATTTATGTATTTATTTTTGCAAAAGAGAAATTTAATTTAAAGTGACATTCATTCCTAATGTCTTGAAGCAAACCAGGAGCTAAAACTTGGAACGTAACTCAAATTTTTAACATTAGTCAGACCTGTAATGGTAAAAAAATAAATAAATAAAGCATTAAAGGCCATTATTCTCACATAAGTTGAAAGAGCTAAAGAGTTCTTCTTCTTTGCCTCTTTCACCATGTATTTATAGGACAGTGCTACCCCATAAATGATTTTGTTACCCATTTGGTTAACAAAATTGTAAAGTACAACAGTGGAACACACTAGATAAGGAATAATGAAAAGTAATCAATTTTACTAATGCAGGATTTGACAAATCTATGAACTTAAATACTTGGACAAGACTCCCTATTTTACAAGAATTGCCAGGATAACTTTTAAAAGTTTTGGTGAAAATTAGTTTTACACTTGCTTCTTACACTGCATACCACACTAATCTCAAAATGGACATTTGCCTTGAACATGAAATACACACACACACACACACACACATTAAAGAAGAGAATTTTCCTTTCATAACTGTTGCTAGGAGACCTCTTAACCAAATAAGTCATAGAGTAATTACAAAATATAAAGAAGATACTTTTTAATGAATGAAATTGACAAGCTTTTGCACAAACAAAATCAATGCAGCTTGGATTAGAAGGGAAACAGCCACTTAGGGAAAAAGGAACATCAAATATATCTAATTACAGTAATATATGGGAAACTTGTAAATAACAAGTGTCATTTCTCAGTGTGTAAGTGGTCAAAGTATAGGAATAATTCTCCATAGGAAAAAAGCAAACTTTAACAACCATATGGAAAGTGGCTGTGAATCACAAATAATAAAAGATATGTAAATCAAAATAATTCTCAACTTTCACTTCACTCAGAAAAAATTGCAAATATAAAAAAGATAGAAATAGTAAATATTGGCAGTGACCATCACACCAGCTACTAAATTGGTCTTGTCATTCTGGAAAGTTCTTCAAATTAATTCTAAGAAAGTGAATAAAATATTCATACTCTTTAATCCAGATGTCCCACTGCTAGGTAGATGAATGAAGGATATCAAAAATAGAAATGTTCCTTGTTCATCAAAATATTTCTAGCAACATTTTGTGTGATAGGAAATACTGGAAACAAAAAGGGTGATCATCAGTTGGGGAACAACTCAAGAAATCATGGCACATGAGTATAGTTGAACATTGCTACACCCAAAGAAAGGATCAATATGAAGAATTTAAAGAACCATATATGAATTGATACAGAGGCAAATAAGTAGAACCAAGGAAACCACATCTATAAGATTAACAACATAAATGGGGAAAAATGAAATGGAATGCTATGGAATTATAATTGACCAATTTTAACCCCAGGGAAGAACTGGTAAAATATACTTCCTTTCTCTAGATGCAAAGATTGCAGAGTGGTGTATGAGTGCAGAATATTACAAGTACTGTCAAATAGTTGGTATATTAATAGGTTTACCAAATTTTCTTTTCAAATATTTGTTATAAGACATGGCTAAGTAGGAAGAGGAAGAGAAATATGTTCAGAAATAAAAGTTATGAAAATACAAAAGATATGATAAAAATAAAATTTCAGAATTGTTTTTGTTATATGAAAAAATGACCCTGAATATGTTATTGGATGGAATCAAATATTATTTAAAACTTGTTTCCTTCTGCTTTTTATTGTCATGTCCAGAGAACATTATCCTTCTGACTATTGATTGTCAGGTATATCATATTCTATATAATCTGATAGGGCAGTTGGGTGGCTCAATGGATAGAGTACTGGGGCTGAAGTCAGGAACACATCTTTGTGAATCCAAATCAGTCTCAGACACTTAATAACTATGTAACCCTGCACAAACCATTTGATCCTGTTTGCCTCAGTTTCCTCATCTATAAAATGAGATGGAGAAGGAAATGGCAAGTCACTCTAGTATCTCTGCCAAGAAAACCCCAAAGCAGTTCATTAGTGAAATAACTGAAGAATAACGCCCATAAATATAGGCTGATACCCCTTCTCTGGGATGATCCATCTATATCATCAACTATGAATAGTAGAGGACTTTTTAGGTAGCAGGCACTTAAAATATGTTGTTTGAAACTAATGAGATAGACTCAAATTAGTTTTCAATGTTCTATTTCTCAAAAGACCACCATGCATATCATCCTGTAATACAAATCTGATTACTGTTTCTTGAGCATGTGATACTCTCTTAGAAAGACCAGGTTTCATCATATCTTTGAAATCTTTACCTAATCTGTCTCCTGACTCGATTTTCAGGGAAGTATGAATTCACAAAGAATTTCTGGAAAATGTTAGCATTTCTAGAATGCATCTTGATTTCTTGATCACAAATGAATTGTGAGAATTAATGAATTTCTCTATTTTAAAAGTACATTGTCTAATTCTGATGATGAACTTGACCATGAGATAGCATGGTGAAAAGCAAACACCTTGTTCAAATACCTAGGCTCAAGTCATATCTCTGCTAATCACTTTCAAATTACCTGAACTGCTCACCTGTAACATGAAGATACAGCAATACCTAGTTCTTGGGGTATGAATTAATTAATGTAGACAACTAGTTTTGTAACACTAAAAACTATATTAATTTAAATTATCTTCCTCAGTCACATTTTTTATTAGAGCAAATATTTTCCTTCTCATAAAATCAAGAAGGCTATTGTAATCAATGGTAAAAGTCTCCATATACAACTAGCTTGTCCAGCTATTAGCATAGTCATGGGAAAAACTAATGATTCTAAGATGGTGCTCTATAACTATTATATACGTGATTTTAACACTCGTAGAAAATACGAAGAGGGGATGGAAACAGTTCTCTACTATTTTGTACCAAATGAAACTACTTTCTAAAAAAATTGCAGTTGAGCTGGCTGTTGGTTGTTTTACTGGTTCAAATCATCCAGCCAAGTGTAGAAGGAAAGCTAACTCCTTCATTACAATCCACATCTGCTTATGCTAGAATGAAAACCCATCTGAGAATCAATGAAGCACATGTAGAGGGTCTAATTAAATCCCTATGCTATTTCCTTTAAAACTGTCAAATTGAAATTGTAATCTTGTATTCATTCACCCCCAGTGGTGTAGTGGTAATTTTAGAAGTGGGAATATTTAAGCAATAAGACACAACAGGGTGTGTGTTGTACTGGGATATCACCAAGCCTAGATAGTTGCTAGATAGACAGTTAATGTTCTGAAATCACAACTTTTCCTTTGTGATGACAGCATATCAGGACCCTCTGATTGGTAGGATACAACCACATTTTAATCCATTCTTATCTCAAGATTCAAAGTGAAAATATGCATATTAATTTATATAACACTGTCAGTATAAAATACTTGAGTAAATATAATTATTAATCATAATACATTACAATTGAAGGGATGTTTTATATTTTCAAAATAAGAAACAAGCATGTCATTTCTGTTCATCTTTATTTAAATATAGCTCTTGTATCAACCTTTTTGCCTCGAAGTTATCATGAAATTACAACTGGTAATTCTCTCTTCAATTATCTACCATCTTTAGCTATTAAGTTTGGGTTTAATCTCTCCATCATCTTAGAAAACCTCAATGCCCATACCTCTTTGCAGTAATAAGGCACAGACTCTTGAATAGCATGAATAGGGGACCATGTAAAGATTTGATTACCTACAATACCTGAGTCAAATGAAATGAAATGAGACCTTGAAAGATTATTGTTTTGTGCTAAGATCACATATACAATCAAAGATGTGAATAAAACAGTATTTATAATTAGATTTCTCTAAACCTACTATAAAATAATTTGTAGTCATGTAAAAATGCTCTATATCATTATTGATTAGAGAAATACAGATTAAAACAACCTTGAGATACCATTTTATGCCTACCAGATTGGGTAAAATTATTAAAAGAGAAAGCAAAAAAATGTTGGAGGGAATGTGGAAAAATTGGAACTCTAATTCATTGTTGGTGGAATTTTGAATTTATCCAACCATTTTGGAGAGTAATCTGGAATTACATCCAAAGAACTGTTAAACTACCTATACCCTTCAACCCAGCAATACAACTACTTAGTCTATTTCCAAAGATGATTAGGGGGAAATGTAAATAACCTATATGATCTAGATTGTTTATAGCAACTGTCTTTGCAATGACAAAGAACTGAAAATTGTAGGGATCCAAATCAATAAGGGATTGTTACTGTTTATCCTTCATTCTTGAAGAAGACCATGACATCAGGAAGATGATGCTATGGCGTGCACATGAATTGGAGTTAAGTGAAGGAGAGCTATGCAAAGTCACCTGCCTCATTTTCTTCTCTGGAGCCACTGGATCCAGTGGTAAGGTATAGATCAGTGGCAAGATATAGATCAGGACAACTGGAGATGGCCCAGAGTGCAATGGAAGATCTTGGCCTTTTTAAGCTAAGGGCTTTATCAGGAATTGTGGTATATGCTTGTGATAGAACAGTACTATGCTATAAGAAATGATGAACTCAATAATTTTAGAAAAACATTGAAAGATTTTCGTGAAATAATCAGGAGTGAAATGAGCAGAGCCAAAAGAGCGTTGTATACAACAATAGTAATACTATTTTAAGAGCTACTTAGAGAGAATGTTATTTTGTCTATTATGAATACCCAAATTAACTATAAATGATATCTGAAGAAAGATACTATCTGTATCCAGAGAAGGAACTGATAAATACAAGTATGTATAGAATCATTTTATATACATACATGTACACACACATACATAGACACACACACACCTATTTATGTCGAATGGTAGACATCGCTAGGGTTAGGAGGGGAGAGAAGAAAAAATAAAAAGAAAAGAAATTTACATCATAATCCTGTTGTATATTTGTAAATTGTGCCTAGTAGATTTGCAATTTCATACACAACAGTCCTTTTATTGTACTATGTTATAGAAATGCTTTTTTTATTCCATACATTTAAAAAGAAAAGAAAAAAATTCAAAGAGGAAAAAAGTCGACTATTCTTACTACATCAACATGAATCTTCATAAATATGGGCAGCTTTTTTGTTCTTGGGTTGACTGACATAATATTTTAATATTCCAAGTTAAGAAACCTGAAATCCACTTTTAGGGAAATTTCTAAATTAATTTTATATCCATTTTTCTAACTTTTCCATTTGGTTTTTCTCTCAGTGAAGGGGCAGAGAAACTGCAACATTGAATGGGTAAGCAGAGTTGTAGAGTCCCTCCTCGATCCAGAAGGTTAAACTGCATGAGCAGTTTTGAAATAATTTGTAACTCTAAGAGTTACTGAATCCAACTCTTCCTACTTTGAGGAAAAGGATAATATAAATGCATTCGGCACAAGCTATCCATTTGAGAGAACTGCTCCTTCTAAAATATCCTCTCTATTCTCCCACAAACACACATTTCCATCCCTCTGTATGAATGAATTTGAACCTAAATGTGATTGCTCTGTTAGAAATGCATACTCAAGTACAGACCTAGGTGTAAGGCAGCATGGGAGGAGCATTTAAAAAGAGATTGATTACTACAGATGACCAAATTGTTACAACAAAGATTTAAAGAATGAAAAAAGAGAAGACAGTGTGAAATATCTCATTGGAAAAACAACTAACCTGGAAAATATATCCAGGAGACATAATTTTAAAAATTATTAGGCTACTTAAAAGCCATGATCAAAACGAGCCTAGACATCATGTTTTCAGAAATTATCAAGGATAACTATCCTCATATTCTAGAACCATGAGGGTAAAATAGAAATGGAAAGAATCCACTGATCACCTAATGAAAGAGATTCCAAAAAGAAAATTCCTAAGAATATTATAGTTGAATTCCAGAGATCCCAGGCCACAGGGAAAATATTGCAAGAAGCCAGAAAGAAATAATTTAAGTATTGTGGAAACACAATAAGGATAACAGAAGATTTAGCAGCTTTTACATTAAAAACCAGAGGACTTGAAATATGATATTCTGGAGGTCAAAGGAGCTAGGATTAAAACCAAGACTCACCTACCCAGTAAAACAGAGTATAATCTTTCAGGGGAAAATGGCTATTCAATGTAATAAAGGACTTTCAAACTTTCTTGATGAAAAAACCAGGGTAGAACAGAAAATTTGACTTTCAATGCAAGACTCAAGAGAAGTATGAAAAGGTAAACAGAAAAAAGAAATCATAAGGGAATTATTAAAGTTGAACTATTTACATTTCTACATGAAAAAATAATAGTTGTAACTCATGAGATCTTTCTCAGTATTAGAGCAGTTGGAAGGAATATATATATAATATATATATATATGTTTGTATATAAGTATGTGTGGTTATGCATGTGTGTGTGTGTATATATATACATATATACATATCTCTGGAAAGAAAGAGAGAAGGGACACAGGATGAGTTAAATATGAAGGGATGTTATATAAAAAAAATTAAGGGGTGAGAGTGAAAAGTACTGGGAGGAGAAAGGGGGAGGTAGAATTGGGTAAATTATCTCACACAAAAGAGGCAAGAAAAAGCTTTTATAGTGGAGAGGAAGAGGGGGATGAATAAGTGAACCTTACTCTCATCAGATTTGACTTAAGGAGGGAATAACATACACACTCAATTGAGTATGGAAAGTTATCTTACCCTAAAGAAAAGTAGGGGGAAAAGGGATAAGAAAGGGAGATGGGTTGATAGAAGAGAGGACAGAATGGGGGGGGGGAGATCAGAAGCAAACATTTGTGAGGAGGCATAGGGTTAAAGAACAGAAGAGAAGAAACAAGGGACAGAATATGATGGAGAGAAATATAGTTAATCTTTCAAAACCTATTATGGAAGTGTTTTGCATGACTACACATGAATAACCTACATCGAATTGCTTGCCTTCTCAATGGCAGGGGGAGAGGAAAGGAGAGAATTTGAAACTCAAAATTTTAAAAACAAATGTTAAAAATTGTTTATTCATGAAACTGGGAAATAAGATATACAGGTGATGAAGTCTAGAAATCTATCATACCCTAAAGGAAATTAGAAAAGGAAGAGCATAAGAGAAGGGAGGAAGGTGATAGAAGGGGAAGAAAGATTGAGGGAAGGGGTAATCAGAATGCATGTAGTCTTGGAATGGTGGAGGGGAGATATGGGGAGAAAATCTGAAACTCAAAATCTTGTGAAAGTGAATGTTAAAAACTAAATATTAATTAATTAATAAAAAAGAAAATGGTTTGTTTATATGCTTTGATTATTTATCTATTGGGAAATGACTTTGGGTGTTATGTAAGTTGTTCACATATCTTGGATATCAGCTGACAGAGGTATTTCATGTGAAGATTTTCTCCTTATCTTACTTAAATTAATTTATTCATTAATAAGTTTTAAAACTCTATTTAATTGTACAAACCTTATGGGATGTGACAAAAGCAATAATCAGAGGAAAATTATATCTTTATCCATAAAATAGAGGAAAAAAAGGTCACTGAATTGAATATGGAATTTCAAAAAAAACTAGAAAAAGAAGAAATTAAAAATCATCAACTGAACATCAAATTGGAAATCCTGAAAATTAAAGATGAGATTAGTAAAATTGAATATAACAAAAACCATTAAATTAATAAATAAAGCTAGGAGCTGATTTTATGAAAAACAATAAAACAGAAAAATCATTGGTTACTGATTTTCAAAAAGAGAGAAGAAAGTCAAATCACTATTATCAAAAATGACAAAGGTAAATATACCACTAATTAAGATGAAATTAAAGCAATTATTAGGATGATTTTTTCCAATTATAAGCCAATAAATTTAACAATTTAAGTGAAATGGAAGAATATTTACAGAAATCTAAACGGGCCTACATTAACAGAAGAGGAAATACAGTATCTAACTAGATCGATTTTAGAAAAAGAAATTGAACAGGCCAGAAATGAGCTTCCTAACAAGAAAGCATCAGGACCAGACGATTTTACAAGCAAATTCTACCAAACATTTAAAGATCAATTAATTACAATATAAAATAAATTATTTTTAATAATAGGTAAAGAAAGACTCCTACCAAACTCTTTTTAGAAAACAAACATTGTTCTGATAGCTAAACCAGAAAGAGCAAAAACAGAAAGAAAACTATAAACCATCTCTCTAATGAATATTGATGCAAAATTCCTGAATAAAATTCTAGCTAGAATACTACAGCAATATATTACAAATATTATACATTATTACAAAGTGAGACTTATACCAAGAATGCAGAGTTGGTTCAATATAAAGAACACTATTAGCATAATTGATTATGTAAATAAAAATCAACAAAATCATATGATTATATCAATAGATGCATTAAAAGACTTTTGATAAAATACAACAATCATTCCTATTAAAAGTGCCTAAAAGCATAGGTATAAATGGATTTTTTTCTTAAAATAGTAAGATACATTCATCTAAGAACATCCAGCAAGCATTATCTGTAGTGGGAATAAGCTAGAAGCCTTCTCAATAAAATCAGAAGTGATACAACAATGCCCATTATCACAAATATTATTTAATATTGTACTAGAAATGCTAACAATAGCAATAAGAGGGGGAAAAAGGAATCGAAGGAATCAGAATGGTCAATGAGAAAAAATTTTTGCAGATGATATGATGGTACACTTGGGAAATCTAAGATTCAACTAAAATTAATTGAAGCAATAATTTTAGCAAAGTAGCAGGATAGAAGATAAACCCACATAAAGCATCAGTATTTCTATACATTGCTTAACCCAGCCCTGCAAGGAAAGAAAGAGATATTTCATTTAAAATAAACTTAGACAATATAAAATAGCTGGGAATATAACTGCTGAGACAAACCCAGGAAAGATATAATATAATTATAAACATTTTTATATAAAGTCAGGTTTAAATAATTGGAGAAATATTCATAATTCATGGATGGGTCAAGTCATATAATGACAATGCCAATTCTAACTAAAATAATTTACTTATTCAGTTCCATCCCAATTAAACAACAAAAAAGTTATTTTATTGAGCTAGAAAAAAGTAATATCAAAATTCATTTGGAAAAACAAAATATCAAGAATATCAAAGGAAATAAAGAAAAAATATAAAGGAAAGCAGTTTCACAGTACCAAATCTTAATAACAATAATTATCAAAACTCTCTAGGATTGGCTAAGAAATAGAATGATGGATCAATGGAATACAGCAGGTATACAATGTACAATAGTAAGTTATTATAGTAACCTTACATTTGGTAAAGATAAAGATCTAAGCTTTGGGGATTAAAAAAAAATTCACTATTTGGTTGTAAAAATTCCTGGGAAATTTTTAATTTTTGAACCTGAATTGAAATTTTATATTTTGTCTTTTGCATCTCTTCTGTATTTCATTTGTTTAATAATTTACCCACTAACCATACAAATGGATGGTGCTTACCCTGCCTCTCTTCTGATGTTTTTATTTATATTTACTATTCAGGTCACATATCCATTTTGAGTTTATTGTGTAAATGATGGTAAATGATGGTAAAATGATGGTAAAAATGATAAATGATGGTAAAATAATTTTTATTACCTTTCTTTGCAGTTATGCTAGTAATTAATACATAGTTCTTTTCTAGAAAATTATGTTGGCATATGTGAATGGTAAATTCCAGCAACTTTTTTTTATTTCCTTGCTGTTATGATTTTGGCTTGTTCATATTTATTTTCTCAATTTGATATTTCTCCTTTTTATTTTTAATCAAATTGTCTAAAAGTTTACAAATTTTGCTATTCTTTTCAGATAATCAGGTTTTTGAAATTTGTTTCCCAATTCTATAATATTTGGTTTCCAATTTGTTTCTCCTTTAGCTTTCAAGATATCCTCTGTCACACAATTTTTAATTTTGAATTGCATGTGCAATTAATCAGTCCTCTCTCTTTTCTATTTTAATAGGGACATAATGTTTAGGAACACAATTTTTCCTTTGATTTAGCTGCATTTCAGAAATTTGTGTTTTCTAATCATTGGCATTGTCTTTAATATATTTGTTGTTTCTATGGTTTATTACTTGGAATATTCATTGTTCAGTATTTCATTATTCAGTTTCCATTTAGTTCTGTGTCTTTTGCTTATATTACTGTACTGATTACCTTTTCATTGCTTTATAGTCTTCAAAGAATATGTTTCACAAGTATAATAAATTATATTTATTTGAAATTTCTATGTGCCATAGTATACCAGTTCTGTTTTACATAAAGATGTTGTGTCATCCTGAGTAAGAAGTGTATTTTTTATTATTCCATTTCAGAAAATGCAATAAATTTTTTAGCATTTAATTATCCTGCAATCTCTTCTGTTCTTTATTTTCCTTTTTGTTTATCTTTCTATTAGCTTTATTCAGCTCTGAAAGAGGGATATTAAAGGCTCCTACTCTATATGTTTTTCTCTAATTCAGATAACTTTTCTCTTATAATGTTATTCCACTTGGCATATATACATATGTGTGTATGTATGTATATATACCCATTATGTTTATATGTGTGTATGTATGTATATATGTGTGTGTGTATAGGTTTAATATTGGTGTTGGTTAAAATGTCAAATCATAAAAGTTAGAAGTGACATTCTAGAAAAGGATAATAGGACCTAGAAGAGAGATGATAACCATGAACAAGATAGTGAAGATGGTCACAAAGTTTGGAGAATTGCCTAAAGTTGACAGATGACAGCAAAAGGGATAGATATTGAATTGTAGTAGTACTGAAATTGCTCAGAATTAACAGAAGAAGAAAAAAGTTTACCACATTTCCTTCTAGCCCTCTTAAATGGAGAAATGGTAAAAGTGTTCTCTAGGGAAAGATTTTAAAGCAGTGTGTATCCCAAGGAGTAAGCAAGGTTTTCTTTAATAGGGAGAGATAAAAGAAGAATCCAAAGCTTAGAATTTAAGATAAAGCAAAAATAACAAAGACACACTGCAATAACATTGAAATTTGGAAAGTATCTGTGGGACTTTTACGGTTAATTAAAATAGAAATAAGGATTTGAAAGGTAATAATGTAGACATGCAGCTTTCATCTAAGGAAGTGAGACTAAATGATAGGGATTAGAGACCAGAATGATAGTAAGCAGAATTTTTCAGTCACTGAACATAAGGGCCAGTAAAATTAATCCTTCCCAAGTCCAAGATAAAATTCACCACATTTCCAAGATGAAATTTCTTACTATAGATGGCCTTCTCACTTTGAAAGCTTCCTGCCACCAGTTGTGGAGAAAGGGAATGGCTGCTAGTAAGGAGACCTGGAAATGGTTTGTTAGTATTTGATAGCACTACTGCAGCATATATGCTATGACTTGGGTTCTATTACCAGTTCTACTGCCAGCTGTTATAACTATGTGGTCTTTGCTGTTCAGTTGTTTTCAGTCATGTCCAACTCATTGTGACTCCGTTCAGGATTTGTTTTGGCAAAGATACTGGAGTGATTTGCCATTTCCTTCTCCAGTTCATTTTATAGATGAGGAACTGAGGCAAACAGGGTTAAACAAGTTGCCCAGGATCACATAGCTTGTAAGTGTCTGAAGTCAGATTTGAATTCAGGAAGATGAATCTTCCTGACTCTAAGTGTGACATTCTAACCACTGTGCCACCTAGCTGCCCATATGATCTTTACCACTTAACTAGTCTGAATCTTGATTGCTCATTGAAATAGATGGCGCCTTCCAGCTCTAATATTGCATGGAGACTTTTGAAAGAATTATCTATCTATCTATCTATCTATCTATCTATCTATCTATCTATCTATCTATCTGTCTGTCTGTCTGTCTGTCTGTCTATCTATCTAATCTATTCATGTATCTTTCTATGTATCTATTAAAAGACGGTGCTTGTTCATTTGTGTTGACTTTCATTTTCATATAAAATCTAAAACAATCAACTTTCTGCCATGAAAAGGAATTGTTTACTCATTAAATAAACGTGCTGATTACTGGCAACTTATATCACAAGGAAACAATTTCACAGCATTCTGTTGATTCATTCTTTCATATATTTCCCAAACAGAAAAGAATCATTTGTAAGTACTAATAGCACCTTAAAAATAAAAGTGATCCTGCTACAATGTAAGCATATTAATGATGAAATAATTAGTTATGCAATTAGTCTTTGGCCAGATGAGACACATGTAGAAGACATGCAGGTCTAGGCATTTTAGATTAGGTAGCACCTGACTTACCTAGAGAGAAAAAAAAGAAAAAAAAAAACTTGTTGAGAACTTTGCTGTTTTAATTAGAGATGTGCATCCTGAAGCACTTAGTATTTGCTTTTTTTCCTGCTTGTGAAAAACACCTGCTCCTCACTAGTTACCTGATCTAGTCAATGTCCCCAAATTAGGAGAGTGAACAGTTGATATCAAATCATTTTATATCTGAATCATAAGTCAATTCAAATAAATTCATGGAAAGGAAAGGCTAAAAGAAAGATGATGGGTCAGAGTCAACCACGACATAATTTTGTTCTGAGTATATCAATAACAAATGAAAAATAAATTCCTTTCCCTTTGACTATCAACAGAGGTCCTAAAAATGGCTTTCTCAAGTTCTTTCACTACCAGATGTAAAGGTCTCCATATAATTAAAAGGCAAAGCTATGATAATACAATATATGGGAATTTCAAATTTTAATTTGGAGATTTGAATTACATTTTCTAAAATCAAATGGATGGCCAGTTGCCAGAACTTTTCAAAGTATACCCTGTATATCCAAATAAGATTGACTCAGAAAAGGAAAAATCAGAGTTAAGACTGTACTCATTCCATGAATTATTCCCAGAACCCTGCATTTCTCCACTGATTTTCCATACTTCTGTGAAAAAGTCTACCAAACCATAAAAGTCTACCTAACAATATTCTTCTTTAAGCAAAATCTATAGCTTCATAGTCTTTTTAAAGAACATGACAATGGCAGATAAAATAACTCAGTGTGTCCAGCTGGATTTATTATTTCACAGAAAGTCAAAGATTTAATTCTCTCCCTTTTCTTGAGAGCTGCAAAGTATTGCACAATAGACACCTTTTAATATCTAAAGAGAATTTTCAAAAGACTCTAAAGACAGTTTTCCTCACACTTTCTTTGTCAGAAAAGGAAAGGCAATGTACTCGAATCAGGAAAGTAAGAGTTGTCATTCCATGTAGCAATTAGCGTGACAAAGTGAGGGAACTGTCCAAGACTCAAAAAAAGGGATATGATAGGTTCAGCATCATAACAGATGAATAGTAAAGCAATAGCAATTCCTCCCCAAAGCTCATCCCCTCCCAAAAAAAAACCTCTCCAAATTTTTCTTGAGCTTTTCTTGAATCTCACCAAATACTTCATTTTAAAAACACATTTTCTCATGATATCTCTGTTTGTATGGAGCATAAATTGCAGGAAAGTGCAAATAGCACAACTCCACATAGCTGGGAGTTTCAGTTGGGTTTACCAACAAATAAGAAAACTCATAGCAGTTTCACAAAGCAACATGTATCCCAGGAACCATGATAATATCTACAAAGCATATTCTTTAAATATGCTTTCTTCTAGGAAACATAAAACAAAACAAAAATCTTACAGCCATGCTTCATTTCAGACAACAAATACATCATTTTCCCCCTAGATAATAACTTTAACCTTTCTATCCAAAGGACTTTTAACTACAACAGTTGCTACTTGTTTACCTTATAAATTAAGTGTAAAATCTTATGTTGATAGGATAATAAATTTAAACCTAGGAGGGACTGTTGAGAACATCTAGTTAAACCTCAATTTATGGGTGCCCAATGTGTAACAGTCTAGTATTTCCCTCCATATACACTAAACTATTTTTCCCCTAAAAGGTATTGCGACCTTTCTTAATATTTGATTGACTCAGGGGACTAAGAATTCAGACTACTGATGTTCCTTCCTTGTTGCATCAGTACAAAGAAGCCAAGAGGAGACCTAACTATACTCTGATATTTGCTATCATCTTGGATTACTCAGGCGAAGATACTTCACTAAATTCAATCTCCTTGAAGTGTCCTCAGGTGCTATCCATGATCAATGACCTCTGCCTATAGCTAAATCAATCTCTTTCTGTTAATTTTTCAGTGACTTGTGAGTATTTCATTCCCTGCAAGTATCAAATCTATACTGCTGGGACCTAGTCTGAGTCATATTTAGCCTTGAGCAGCAAGTGAGGAAAATGAGGCCTAGAGAAGTTACATGACTTACCCAAGTGAACACAGACAGTAGGTGGTAGAACTGGGGCGCACCCACAATCAATGTTTCACCTTGGTTAAAAATAAACAATTTTTTATTTAGCTAACATAACCTATACCTATATAAAAAGATATGGGATAATGATTCATTTAGTCATTCAGCAATGCTTATTGAATAGATGCTGAATAGGAGATATCTGATGGTTATATTTCTGTTATTTCAATCACAATAGAATTTTTTTATTACAGACTTTCAGAGTTGGAAGGGATATTAGAGTCTGTCCAGCCCAACTTCCCACCTGACATAGGCACAGCATTCTAATCAGATCGCTATCCAGACTGTTCTTAAATACCGACAAGGGTAGTAAGCTTACTACCTCATGAGGCAAAACATTATGCTGTTGGATAACTCTAACAATTATCAAGTCATTTTTATATATTAGACCTAAGTATGCCTCCCAGTGATTGATTGATAAACAGATGGAGAGATGGATCAATAGATAGATGGATAGGTAGATAGAGATAAAAAGAGATATTGACTAGCTGGCTGGATGGCTGGTTGAATGGATGCATAGGTATATCGGTGAATGAAAGGGCAGCTAGGCCGTACAGTGGATAGACTACCAGGTCTAAAGTCAGGCAGACCTGAATTTAAGTCTAGCCTCACACATTTACTAGCTATGTGACTGAGCAAGTCATTTAACTCTGTTTGCCTCAATTTTCTCATCTGTAAAATGAGCTGGAAAAGAAAATAACAAATCACTTCAGAATCTTTGCCAAGAAAACCCCAAATGGGGTCACAAACAATCTGACATTACCGAAACAATAACAAAATTATGGGTGGACAGAGATGAGAAAGAGAGCGAGAGAAAGAGAGAGGGAGGGAGGGAGACAGAGAAACAGAAAAGGTAAGTAGAAATGATAGAAAGATGATAGATAAATGTACATAGGCAGATAGAACATTTATTAAATATTTACTATGCATCTTCAGTTATGCAAAGCTTTAGCAATACAAATACAAACAAAAAAGCCAGTCCCTGACTCAAGGAACTTATAACCCAATGGAAACACGTTGGAGAAATGTTCCTGAATTCATTGGCTGAGCCCTATTTGAAGTAAGGGTGACTGTCATAGATGCTTCCTCAAACAAAGGTTCCAAGGAAGAATAACTTGCTAAACCCACCTGAGGAGGAGATTATAGAGATGGAGGCATTTTCTATGTAAGAAAGCTGCTGGAAATTGAGATGGTAAAGTTCTCAGGGGATTTCTGGCCTGGACCATGTATGAAATGAAATCTATACATTCCTACTAGTTCCTCCCTCTTTTACAATGTAGACTGCTCCTAAAAACATCATGGAAATCATCCAAGTGGAGCAGTGGAAAGAGCACTGGATTTTGGAATCAAAGGGCTGGGGTTGGGTTCCCTTCTGCCACACATGCCAGCTGTCTGACCTCGGACCTGTTATCTCACCTCTTTAGGATGCCATTTCCTCTTTGTAAAATAAGAGGTTATGACTAGATAGCCTCCTATTCAGCCTTAAATCAATAATCTTTGATTTTTGCTTTTTACCTAGCATAGACCAAGAAATCACATTATCACTATGGATGGTATTAACTGTGAGTTTATGCAACTAACTCATAGAAAACTAAACAATATTTGAAAAAGTTTTATTGAGGGAGGAGCCAGGATGGCAGAGTAGAAAGATTCACATATGCTAGCTCCTAACCCACAGCCCATAAAATACCTGTAAAGAAGAACTCCCAACAAATTTTGTAGCAGCAGAAGCCACACAACAATGGAGTGGAGGAGATTTCTGTTCCAGAGAGCCCTAAAAAACCGACACCAAAAGTCCTTTGAGCTCCAGACCCAGAGCAGAGCCCAGCCCTGCCTTGGCTGCATGGCACCAAGAGGAGCAGATCCAAGCAGGCTTCAGGGACAAAATCTCCAGCAGCCACACAGGTCCCTCCACCCACAGATGCCAAAGATCAGTGAGAGAGCCTGTTTGGCTGGCCAAGAGGGGAGCAGGGTGTCTCCATAACTCAGGCCCCCTCGGGAGGCAGTAGCTCTCAAATCAGGCAGGAGTTTGGATCCATTGTTGAAGGTCTTCCCATAAACCCCCTGAGGGAACTGAGCCCCGTGTAATGGCCCTGCCCCCACCTGAGCACCTGAACTTAATCTTACACTGAATAGCAGCCCTGTTCCCACCTGAGCACCTCAATTTAATCTCACACTGAATAGCAGCCCCACCCCTGCCCAAAGCCCTGAGGCTGGGAAGCAGCATTTGAATCTCAGACCCCAAACACTAGCTGGATCTGGAGGCAAGGCAAGGGTTGAAGAGGTATCTCAGAAGTCAAGTAACTGGCTAAGAAAATGCCCAGAAAAGGGAAAAAAAAAATAAGACCATAGAAGGTTACTTTCTTGGTGAACAGATATCTCCTCCCATCCTTTCAGATGAGGAAGAACAATGCTTACCATCAGGGAAAGACATGGAAGACAAGGCTTCTGTATCCCAAACATTGAAAATAAATATTCAGTGGGCTCAGGCCATGGAAGAGCTCAAAAAGAATTTTGAAAATCAAGTGAGAGAGGTGGAGGAAAAAATGGGAAGAGAAATGAGAGAGATGCAAGAAAAACATGAAAAGCAGGTCAACACCCTGCTAAAGGAGACCCCCCAAAAAATGCTGAAGAAAATAACACCTTGAAAAATAGGTTCACTCAATTGGCAAAAGAGGTTCAAAAAACCAATGAGGAGAAGAATGCTTTCAAAAGCAGAATTAGCCAAATGGAAAAGGAGGTTCAAAAGCTCACTGAAGATAATAGTTCTCTCAAAATTAGAATGGAACAGATGGAGGCTAATGATGTTATGAGAAACCAAGAAATCACAAAACAAAACCAAAAGAATGAAAAAAAATGGAAGATAATGTGAAATATCTCATTGGAAAAACAACTGACCTGGAAAATAGATCCAGGAGAGACAGCTTAAAAATGATGGGACTACCTGAAAGCTATGATAAAAAAAAAAAGAGCCTAGACATCATTTTTCATGAAATTATCAAGGAAAACTGCCTGATATTCTAGAACCAGAGGGCAAAATAAGAATTCAAGGAATCCGCCAATCACCACCTGAAAGAGATCCAAAAAGAGAAACTCCTAGGAACATTGTGGCCAAATTCCAGAGTTCCCTGGTCAAGGAGAAAATACTGCAAACAGCTAGAAAGAAACAATTCAAGTATTGTGGAAATACAATCAGGATAACACAAGATCTAGCAGCTTCTATATTAAGGGATCGAAGGGAGTGGAATAGGATATTCCAGAAGTCCAAAGAACTAGGACTAAACACAAGAATCACCTAGCCAGAAAAACTGAGTCTACTACTTCAGGGGAAAAAAAATGGTCTTTCAATGAAATAGAGGACTTTCAAACATTCTTGATGAAAAGACCAGAGCTGAAAAGAAAATTTGACTTTCAAACACAAGAATGAAAAGACGTATGAAAAGGTAAACAGCAAAGAGAAGTCATAAGGGCCTTACTAAAGTTGAACTGTTTACACTCCTACATAGAAAGACAATATTTGTAACTCTTGAAACTTTTCAGTATCTGGGTAGTTGGTAGGATTACACACACACACACACACACACACATACACACATGCACACGTGCACACACAGAGAACGCAGAGTGAATTGAATAGGATGAGATCATATCTTAAAAAAATGAAGTTAAGCAGTGAGAGAGAAATGTATTGGGAGAAGAGAGGGAGAAATGGAATGGGGCAAATTATCTTTCATAGAAGAGGCAGGTAGGAGACTTTTTAGTAGAGGGAAAAGGAAGGGAGCTGAGAGAAAAACATGAAGTTTACTCTCATCACATTCGACTAAAGGAAGGAATAAAATGCACACTATTTTGGGATGAAAACCTATCTTACAATACAGGAAAGTGGGGAAGAAGGGGATAAGCAGGGTGGGGGGGATGATGGAAGGGAGGGCAATGGGAGGAGGGAGCAATTTGAAATCAACACTCTTGGGGAGGGACAGGATCAAAAGACAGAATAGAAACAATGGGGAGCAGGATAGGATGGAGGGAAGTACAATTAGTCTTACACAACACGACTATTATCGAAGTCATTTGCAAAACTACACAGATATGGCCTATATTGAATTGCCTGCTTTCCCAAAGGGAATGGGTGGGGAGGGAGGGATGGGGAGAATTTGGAACTCAAAGCTTTAGGAGCAACTGTTGAGTATTATTCTTGCTACTAGGAATAAGAAATGCAGGTAACAGGGAATAGAAAGTTATCTGGCCCTACAGGACGAAAGAGAAGATGGGGACAAGGGAAGGGAAGGATGATAGAAGAGAGGGCAGATTGGTGATTGGGGAAATTAGAATGCTCGGTGTATTGGGGTGGGGGGGGGACAAGTGGGGAGAAAATTTGGAACCCCAA
The DNA here is from genome assembly GCA_023548195.1 of Bettongia penicillata ogilbyi. NCBI lineage: Eukaryota > Metazoa > Chordata > Mammalia > Diprotodontia > Potoroidae > Bettongia > Bettongia penicillata. Next base: position 2,935,857 of record JAJHZJ010000322.1, on the reverse strand, counting down.
ATTTTGTGAAAATGAATGTAAAAAGTTAAATAAATAAATTTAACTAAAAAAAGAAAAAGAAAAGTTTGATTGAGATCATTTTTGACACTGTAGACTTATACATGTATTCAAATACGTACTTTAAAAAAAAAAATTTAGAACTCTCCAAATACAGATACTTTAAGAAAGAAAAAGTCTTTAAAATAGTAAACTTTAGACATTTTCTGATCCATGTGAAGAGATGAAACATGGGGTGGATAGGGAGGGGGGTTTCTCCTTATCCATAAGCTCCTGATTCATCAAATGGAAAGTCTGCATCCCTCCTGGTTGACATACTTCTTAAATTCTAATGCAGAAGGATTTATACACACTCCCCATTGTTTCACTCACTTAGAAAACAGATTGAGAGAACAAGGATGCTGGATTTCAGATGTCTGGAGGAAATATTGCATGCATGACATCTGTTTCCCCTGAGGATTTGACACACATTGGCTTTAATGTTACTGGTGTGTTCCTCATTACTTTAGAAGCTATATGCTGAAAATAAGAACTCGTTCTAGTTTTCAAGAAAGCATAAATTCCAAAGTCTTTTTGCTAGCAGAAGATAATCTGTTTCAAGGGTCAAATTTTAGAGAGGGAGAAACATGAAAATGACAATGTTTCCCAGTGGCCAACATTTTATGACCTCAGCAAATGTTGAGAACAAATCAGCTTTGCAGAGCTCACTTGCTTTTGGAGAGCTATCTGCAGCCAAAAAAGAAAACACCTCTGGAAAACAACATGTGAAAGAAATCAAAGCAATAAGTGGCTGTGAACGGCCCAAATACCCCCTTGAAAATGTCTGAGGTGTTTATCCTCTGGAAAATCATCTTTAGTCTGCAGGAGCAGTAACTCACTCTCCATCTTTGGTCAGAACCTTGGACCTCAGCCACAGTCTGACACATCTTGTTCCAGGCAGGAGACAAAAGGCCGGGCCGGGCTCTGCGCTGCACACAGCTGGGCCCCTGACATTAGCCCCGTGTCGTCCTCTCACTTCATTAAGAAACAGAAAATACTCAAGATATTTCCCTGCTTCACATTCAGGATCTGCTGGACGTATTAGGAAGTGAAATATTCTCTGTGGCTTTTCCGAATTAGATACTCAGTAGAAAGCATGCAGGAGTCATTTGCCGAATAGGATTGCAATGGTTTGGGTGGCAACTCAGTTAAAGCTTCCCATGTGGGCACATATGTAAAGAGCATCGCTTTTCCCTCTCTTTATTAGCTGTTTGCCTTAGATGACTCCATCTGAGGATAATACACTGCTCTAGGGGATGAACTCCAGAGTACTCCCAAGTCATAGAATAGTAGGTTTTGAGCTAGAAAGTTATCTAATATAACCCCTTCATTTTCAGATGAGGAAATTGAGGGCTAGAGAAGTAAAATGAATTGTCTTTGGTCACCAAGATATGACCTGGTCTAGTTAGGATTTAAGTCTATATTCTCCAAATCCATCATGCTTTCCACTGTACCCTGTTCCGTCCCCTCTCCAAATCACCTCCCACTGAGCAAGAGTATCTGTACCTGTTCCATTCACTGACATTAACCATCTCACACAAGTCAAAAGAAAATGAAGCAGCAATTGATAGCAATATTTTTCTTTTCTCTGATCTTTGTTGATCTAGGGCTAGGACTTGCGTCCCATTTATCCTGCCCCATTTAAACAAGACAAATGCAATTCTCCGTTGAATGAATTTAAGTGCATAAGTGAATTTATATACCAAATAACATTCAACCACTTATTAAAATATATTTCAGAACTTAATTTGGTGAACTGTAATTCCCTTTGCATTTATGAAAGTTGTCTTCCCTATCAAAATGAAGACCAAATCTGGGGATGGATGTAGAGAACTGAGAGACAGAGGGTGGAAGGTCCTGCTAAAATGATTAAATGAAATGAGACTTTAACATCGTTTATTACTGCCAAAGAGTATAAATGATGTTTCCAATCTGAATCCAAGACTCAGTCCTTATTTGTTGGTGTTGAGCTCTGCACATAAACCCTGGGCAATTTTTCTGAAGGAGTTGAGATGTGAGTACTTAACAGCTGAAATACTGACAGGCTTGGAAACTGAAATCCTCTGTTTATCCAAAGACTAGGTACAGTGCAGACAGCCACAATATGAGCTTAGAGTACCTACATCAGCTTGCCAATGACAATCTTTAGGGCTGCACAGTAATTCAATGCCCACATTAGCTAGACATGCAAACAGAGAGAGAGAGATTGCTGACAAAGTCAAATTGACTGAGAAGGCAGATTACTGGGAGTGAAACTTCTTTACAAAAAGCTAAATTTAGTGGAGTTCTTCATTGTTTCTGCCTGTTTATTTTGTATATTTTTAAAAGTTGAATTTATGGATATCACTAAAGCAATTTTTATCAGCTTATGGAGGATATGAATTATTACTTTATTGTAAAATGAAATGCCAAAGTGAGTCTCTAAATATAACCATTTCAACTTGGATACAGTACCCAACAGATTGAAGATACCTGAAGGGGTCAGTGGAAAACATTGCCACTCAAACAATAAGATACAACAGTGGCTCCTCTGTAAATAACAGGAATCCGCAAGGATGAGAAACCACACAACAGTTTGTCAGTTTCAAGTTTCTGAAGAAGAAAAAAGATGTCAAGATTCCAGGAAGTTAATTTATTACCTGGCAAACTCAAGCTCACAAGCTTTACACAGTAACTACATTTCAAACCAAGGTCTTGGCAGAAAAATAAATATTTTATTTGCACAATCATCTAATCAATGCAGGTCATAATTCATGATCGTCTTGATTCTTTAATGCCTAAGATAATCACCATGGCTGTAAATTTGTTACCATTAGACAAGAGCTTCTTAATCTGGGTCCTTGGTCCACTCCTTGGCTTTGTAAATAGATTTCAGGGGGTCCATGAACTTGAGTAGGGAAACACACACATGTGCGTATACACATGCACACATACATATATGTATATATACACATATACATGTGTACACATATATGCATGTATATATACACAAAGATACATATATACACACATATATGTATCTATTGGTTTATTTTTTATTAACTCCTAACTAAAATTTAGCATTTTCCCTTCCGTTATGAAAACAGACAATAAGCATTACTAGACTGACAAAGGAGTCCATTACAAGGAGTCCACAAAAAGGTTAATAACCCCTCAATTAGGCACTGCATTAACTCTTTCAGTTCACTAGGGTACAATTTCTACTGTGCCGCTGCTGAGCTAATGCAGCTTCTGAAGGTGGCCAACTTATACGTAGACTGTTGCTTAGGTACTAGCAATTAGAAGAATCTGTCTCACCTCATGTTTTGGCTGCTTTGAAATCATAGACCAAGCAAGCTTAAAGGAACCCTATGAAATCCCATTTCATGGACCCACTAATTCATTAATTCATTTGACAAATAACTGAATGTCTAGTGTGTGTACAGTGATGTGCTCCCACTGATAGAAGGTTCATGTGTAAGTCACATGGACAATTAGAAATGTGCAATTATGTCAGAAAGAGAGATACAATCTCCCTATGCAACCTAACATGCTACACGACTCCTTCTAATATGTTATGCCAATTGCAGTGCTTTGTAGACCAGTGGAAAATACTACTAAAAATAGCCACGCAGTTTCTGGGCAAAAGCAGAAGTAATTGACATTTCCTAGAAAATGATCCCACCTGGCTTTGCCGAAAGAGCAGCAGGAACATTTCAGTGACAGGAGTCTCTGGTACGGAGCTTTGTCTTCGATGCTATTCCACTTTTCTGAAACCCCAAAACAAGGTTCAGAGGGAATCTTTAAAAATACTCCACTTGAAAGCCATATTACACTATTTAATTCACCTCTCAAGCACTAAATGAACAGACTTTTTAGGGTTCTAGCCATTTTTCATTGTACGTAGTACAGTTATACCATCACGGCTGAGCGTTGATCATCTGGCTAATATGATACAAAGGGTTGTCAAAGGAGAATTTTCTAACTATATCAGTCAAAATAAACACTAATGTGGGAAAGAATTGCTTATTTCTTGAAAACATTTCATAGCTTATTAGAATAAAAAACACTACTTCTGTCTTTCAGGTTCATCTGTAACATTGTTGGTGAACATAAGAGCATTAGATGTGTTACACATGCAAATGACTTTGGCAGAATGCTAATTTGTAAATGCATATTTGCAAACTTTAAGTGCTCCACTCTGCCCTGACACACACCCTGCATAACTCACAGGGTTTTGCATAATTGAAAATGGGGGAAAAACTTGTTACTCAGCTTTTCCATTCAACTTATAGGGAACTGGTATTCAGCCACCTGAATGTTTGTCTTGCTTTCATTTACTTAAGTCTTGCAAAAAGTGTGAATGAAACAGAGCTTCTGGAGGGAAGTGAAGTGCTGGTCACAAGAGGCAGGTTGTGGATAAGAAGTTTTCATCAAAGTTGACATTAGAATGAGAAATATTTATAAGGCATGTTCAAGAATGTTTGACTTCAGTTGAGTCATATGTGGTTACTGTAGAGGCTAGCCAAATAGTAACAGCATCAGACCTGGCCACATGCAGTAAGTGCTTTATAGAGCCCTCACTTCCCAGTGTCCCACCTCAATAGACTTAAGGCTGAAACTGGTAATGCTTTGCATTAAGTGGTAAGCATATCTGTATACAATTTAAGAATTCCACCAACAAGTTTCTACTGAGTTTCTCCTCTTTGCCTAGTACACAGTGGAATATAGTGATGAAATCATTTGTTTGACATCAGGAAATGAATTGTTCCACTAAGTAAAACTTCCAGGTACCTAAGGAATCTTTAGTTAAAGTTGTATCTAAAATAATAATGTCAAGATTCTGCAAGAGGGCCAGAGTCAATCCTCCTATGTGGAATATGCATGCATTTCAGGGCATCCTGGTTTTTGCTTATTTCCTGGCCCTCAACTGTGTCCTAATTGAGGTAATCATATATGCTTTCTTACTTGGGTTTTACTACATACATAGATCATTCCCTACTTTCAAGGTATTTGTGAGTTCAGTGAGGAGGCAAGACTTAAACCATGAAAAATAAGATTGTATGCAGTAGCACAAAAATGTGTGCCGATATGTATGGCACAAGCAGCAAGTACTATGAGATCTGGCATGCTGCACACATTATAAAAGTTAATGAATATTTTTTAACTGTGGGTTGATTGATGAATAGATTGTTGGATTTTATTCTCCCTCTTAATGTCTGAATTTCATGTCTTCTATTCTAGGAGTGTATTAGCAATGGACTTTCCAGCATTTCCACATCACCTAATGCATACCTTCACACACATATATGCACATGCATACACACAACACACATATGTGTATGTATATGTGTGTGCATATATATGTATGTATAATTCTATATGATATTATAGTATCATCATGTATAGGCTTTATGAAGATAGGATGGATGCCACAATGAATCACTGATCAGGCTAAAAAAAAAAAAAGAACAAGCCTCTGAGATTTGGATTAAAAAGAATCCTCCACTGAATTCTACTACATCATTCATGAATTAATATTTCAGAGAAGGTGAAGAAAGACAAGAAAGAAAAAGAAAAGAAAGAAGAAGCAACAGAAACTGGTGGGATGCCTGTTAGCAGGACTGGAGAGAAGCATCCATTGGAAGCCCCAACCAAAATGAGAGCCTCAGAGAGAACAAAGAAATATGATGTAAATACAAAGATTGTGCTTTGTTTCTAGAGTATTCTTTATAGGGAAAACAGTAAGTGAGGGGATGGAATAAAAACATTTCTTTAAAATTTAGTTATCCTCCAAGTCACTCAATTACTCCAAGTTTTAAGGTAGTCTGTGAGTCTCCTCAAACTTATTTCACAAGTCCCCACCATTGTCTTTATCTTGTATCTCACCAGAGGACACAAGTAGCTCAAAGAAAAGACATGTGAAATGGAAAAGTAGTCAATAAACTTTACCTCCTCCCCTTAATTTGGGATGCATGCTCTCACAAATACACAATATTTCAGTGGGAAGTCTGTTTAGTATGGGAAAGAGGTGTTTAATATGGAAAAGAAAAGACTTGTGGAGACACGATAATTATCTGGAAGCATTACAAAAAAGTTTGTTATAACTCCTAATGAAACCTTAGGGATCTAGTATAGTGTCTAATACATAGAAAGTTTTCATTAAAAAGTGTTGGATTGAATTGGATTACGCCATGTCCTCTTCAGTTCTCTCTCAACTTTCCATTGAACTCCAGGGAACAAAATGCCCTGCCCAGGATAAGTTAATCACCTGAAATCTCATCACTAACTCAGCCTTCCATGTTCAATACCTTCCTACTATCCTCAACCTCCTCTCTCCTGTCATTGGAGAGTTGGAGGGTAGAGCACTAACCTCCTCCCAAAAGCTTTCCTTGATAGAGGAAAGGATGTGAAACCTCCAGCTCACTGCTTGTGATTGAACTCTATGGAAAAAGATGCCCCAAAGACCATGCTAGGAACTCCTCCTTGTTCCTCCCCAACCCAGCTTCCTTGTATGTGTTGTTTTCCTGAATTAGATCGTGAACTTCGAGGGCAGGAACTATCTTTCTTTTTTCTTATTTGTATACCTAAAACTCATTACAGTATGTGGCACATAGGAGAAGATAAATAAATATTTATTGAATTGAATCTTCGAACACAACCTGGAAAAAACTTATCATATCAATCTTTTTTTTCCCTAGTGAGTGACAGAAAATGAAAAACATTAGAGACTAACACATTGTAATAATTTTATAAATATTTTAAATGTTTTCATGTGGCTTAATTATGTCAGTGGTATATATGTGTGTGTCTATATGTGTGTGATATGTACATATGTGTGTCTATATGTACATAGACACATATATGCTAATGACTAAATAATTAAAATCACACCCTTTAATGCAAAGGCACAAATAACAACATAAGTAGACAAGAAGAATCATTGATAAAGCCAAACTATCAGATATGTATATCAATTCACTACTTTCTTAAAGTAAAATGATATAGAATTGAAAAGGTTCAGAGTATTGTTTACATTTCTCCAGACTGTAAGTATGTACATGTGGCCATACACATACACACACATGGAGGGAAAAACATCATTCACCTTTTTCATTCATCTTTTAGCATGAGTAAATAGCATTTTAAAATTCTCTCCTAAAAGTCTTTAACAAAGCGCAAATTTCATTTATACTAAAACCCCACAGAGCACTAGTATAGTCATTTTTAATGATAAAAAGGATATAAAATTGAAAACTATTGTTATATTTTCTGTATAATATATAATATATTATATCCATACATTATCATAATTATTGTTATTATGCCTCTAGATGCTTTCCCAATAAATATGGAAACAAAGCAAGGATTCCCCTTTATTTCACTGCTACTTGATTTAGTTCTGAAATTCTAGTAATAATAGTAACACAAGAAAAAGAAATTAAAGGCATAAGCAAAGAAGAAACAAGACTATCCTTATTGGCCAATGGTCTGGAAATTTACTTGAAAAGCCTGAAAGAATCATCAAAAATGAATTGAAATAACAGGTTCAACAGAGTAGAAGGGTACACAATAAGCCCATCAAATCAATACATTTTTATATAGCAATAATAAAACCTGATAGAAAACAATATAGAGGTAAGTCTAATTCAAAATAAGATTTACATATATACATACATACATATACATACACACACATATACATGTATGTGTGTGTATGTGTGTGTGTTAATCTACCAAGCATTCAAGATTTATAAGATAATTACAAAGCACTTTTTAAAGAAATAAGAATAATAAATAATAAGAGGGATATTCAGTGCTCATGGATGGCCTATGCTTAATAAAATTCAGGATACTACCTAAATTAATTAATAGATTTAGAATTTAACTAATCAAATCAGCAAAGGGATACTTTATAGCAGTAGATAACATTATAAAATTTATTTGGAAGAACAAAAGGTATAGAATCTCAAGGGAAATAATTTGTGAAACAATAATGAAGGGGGAATATCACTTTCAGATTTCAAATTATTCTGTAAAACAGACTAATGATAATTTAAATGGGAATATCTTTCCTATTCATTAATAGACCCATGTGACCTGCTTAAATCACACAGCATCCTAAGTCACGTGGTAGAAGGAGCTTGCTGAAGGGATGGAACAGGAAATGTAGAATAGAACTGAGAGGAAGTTGGTGAGAGTTGTTGAGGTAAAGGAGAGAAGACACAGGAGCAGCTAGTCTTTATGAGTATTTGTGGAAAGGTTGGGGGGTCGGAGGGAGAAGGCTTGGGAATGGCTTTTTCCCCTACAGTGCTTATGTGTATTGACTTCTTGGTTACTATGATAGATTTGGCTTTCTGGTGTTGGGATTGACTTTCTAGTATCTGAATAAATGTTTTTCTCTTGCCTTCTATATGGAGAATCTATTATATTTTGTGATTCAGAACTATGCTGGTATAGTCATAGTCATTTTCAGTGATGTGAATATTACCCTGGTGATACAAACAGCAATCATCACACCTATTTGGGACTACCTAAAAGAAATTGTTTGAAATAGATCAGTAGAACCAACTTGCTAAAGAAAAATTAAAAACAACTGGACTCAATGATCAAATGTTCAATAAACTTGAGAACAAAAATTGCCTTTTGAAATACAGCATTTGACAAAAAGTACTGGGAAAATTGGAAAATTGACTAGTAGAAATTATGTTTGGATGAACATCTTATGCCATAAAACATAATAAATTCCAAAAGGAAAAAACCTCAATATTAAAGTTCACAACATTAAAATAATAGTAATAGTAAAGAAGTGTATCATGTACCTTCAAAGGTATGGGGAGGTAGGGGACGTATTAATGAAACAAATAGATAGAGGCAATCATAAAAGATACAATAAATAACTCTGTATGAAAATTAAAAGGATTTACTAGGACCAAACCAAGCTGTAGATTGGGGTAAGGGGAGCTATGCACCACACATTTCTGATAAGCATGTGGTATATCAGATATTGAGACCTAACACAAATATATAAGGCAAAGAGTCATTCTCCAATAGATAATGGCAATTGAATATTTATTTATCATCTACTTTGTGCCAAACACTGTACTATCAGGGAATTAAGATATAGTTAAAAAAGAAAGAGGGTCCCTGCCTTCAGTGAGATTACACTCTTTCCCTAGGGAAAGAAAATGAATAAAAGAGAGTTAGAAAAGAGGAGAGAGGAAAAGCAGTCTGGAGAGTTGAAGGCTTACCTGGGAGAGAAATGGCCTTGGCAGCTGTTGAGGTTCTTGGGGAGAAACTCACTAATCAGAGAAGAAAGCTATAGGAAAAGGGATGCTTCCAGGGTCAGGTAGACTTAGAATAGAAAAAGAAATATTGTTTTAGGGAGTCAAGGGCTAAACCAGGTTAAGGGTGGTGTAGCTACTTCCTGAAATATAGGTTTCAGAGAGGAATCCAACAAGTCACAGGAATGGAAGTTTTTGACAGTATGAGAGGTCCCTTGAGTAGAGATGGAAAAGTTTACAGGCAATCAGGAGTTGAACTAGGTTAGAATATGAACAAATAGTTCCTAAAGGAAGCATTTTGCTCCAAATCATTAATAATAATAGAAAAGCAAATCAAAATACCCTGATACATTAACTCACACCCAGCAAGTTGAACGAAAAACATTGGGAATAGTCAATATTGGGGAGGCTGGGAAATATAGGCATACCAAGGCACTGTAAATGGAGCTGTAAACTGGTCCAACCATTGGAGTTATGCAAAAGAATGTCCTTTGACATAGAGATCCCATTGCTAAGCACATATGCCAAGACAGTCAAAGACAGAAAGAAAGGTACTAAATACAAGATAAATATTCATAGTGGCACTTTTAGTAGCAAAGACCTGGAAACACCATTGACTGGGAAATGACTAAGGAAATTGTGGTACATGAATATAATGGAATATTACACCATAAGAAAACATGAATAGGAAGAGAAACATACGAGACTGAACTCCTGGAGAGCTGGGTATGCTTTTTACTTTTCTTTGTACAGCCAGCACTGAAGTCAGACCTGGCATGTTAAATAGGTACTTAGTAAGTGCTTTTGACTTGATGACTTATATGTACTGATAGCAAATGAAGAATGAAAATCATAAAAGAGGTATACGCAATGGCCACAATGAAAATGAAAACAACAAAACGCTAAACTTTACTCTGTGTATGTGTAATATTCAAGCTTGACCTTGAAAAAGAAATAAGATAAAGTATCTTTCATTCTTCCCAGGAGGGAATGGGAACTCCTGTCAGTCAATAAGTATTGACTAAGTGCCTACTATGCACCAGGCACTTTGTTCAGCACTGTATGGGGGTAGATAGAACAATACACATAACTGTCAGGTTCAATTAATGCATTGTTGGACTCCTTTTCTCCTTTTTTATTCTTTGTTACGGGAAATGTTTCTCTGGGTAGAGGAGGACAAATATGCAGAAATTAAGATGAGGGGGAAAATAAAAGATGTCAATTTAAAAAATGCTCTCTTTTAAAAATTGCCTCTCGTGGATAAAGATGATTGATCCTTTACAGCACTATATTTGAATGGAAATGAAAGCAATATGGACAATGATTTCCATTGCACACCTTCAGTGGCGTTCACCTATGTTCTGTTGAGTAATTAGAAATTTTTGACTTAGGTGTGTATTTTTTTCTGGTAATGGTAATCAATTTAAATAGTGTACATACACCATTAAAGTATGCATTTACTTGATGTCTAGTGTTATCAAAGTATTACCTGCATAAGATGCTTATTGGTAGAAATTTCATTTGCAACCAAGAAATAAAAAATATCATAACACCTAAATTTGATCTCAGAATTATTAAACAAAGGAATATACAAGGTTTTGAAAAGATATATAATAGGACTGCAACTGCTATTAATGATCCTAATTCTATTACTTTTTTCTTTTAAAAAGAAGAAAGTAATATTCATTAATTATTATATCATCATATCTAGCTTTCAAGGGACAAAAATTCATTGAGGGGTACCCAATATAGGATTTCCTAATCATGATTTTCTCCCAGTGAACAAGGTGTTCTCTCTCTCTCTCAAACTCTCTGTCTCTCTCCTCCCCACATATGCATGTTTTCATGTATACATATGTAATTACACATGCGTATACAATATACACATGCATACCTATGTATATATGTGCATATATATGCACATATATAACAGTCCAAAAGTTTTACTATAGTTTTAAGCTTTTAAAGATACATATTTATATAGATAGATATACCCACATATAAATATATGTGTAAGTTAAATTTCCATTTTCCTTTATAACTTTCAACATATTTCAAGTAGTTAGCTAAAATATCACACAAGTACATTTAAATTTCCCAATAATATTAAAAAGCTAAAATGTGACTATGACTGCCTATTGTGAGATTTGTAACATACACCTTCTGAATTTCGATTTCCAAATGAATTTTGATACTTCTTTGAAATTACTATGAAGTACAGTTAACCTAAAATTTTGTGGATTATAAGGAAAAAAATGCTTCTTGAAAAAATTATTTAGCAGGCAACTTTTTAATGGTAAGACTTTGGATACCTATAATATCTATTGAGAACATGAGGAAGTAAGGTAATTAAACCACTATGAGCTAATTCATTAAAAATTTATGTGAATTTTTTGAACTTTTATTATTTAAAGTTAGGGATTATTTACACTCATTTCTATTGCTATCTCAGTAAAATGCCACCTTCTTTGGTTGTATTTTATATTAACAAAGTGCTCATAGGTGGATACATTTTATATTTTCATAACAGTTATTTTATAACAAGGAATGAAGGTAGGTGAAGTGACCCAAGAAAATCAACTCTTTTTTCCTACCTATTGATGGTAATAAATGGAAAGAAAATTCTTAAGGAAAGAGAAAATGCCTTCTTGGTTGGTTAGTAACTTTGGAGTTAGCTCTGGTCTGTTCTGTGGTTAAGCTGTTGATGGACTGTCTGGGCTTAGTCTGGCCACCCATCTAGTTTTCAATCCATGTACCCAGTTTTGTGGATGTCTTCCTGCTCTTATGTTTTTAAAATTATGTTTAATTTTCACTGATCTCCTGTTATGGTGACCTTTGAAGTCAAAACATTAATCCGCCTTCCATGGGCTGCATTTAATATTATACGAGTAAATTAAGTATTGGGCAAAAGGAGAAAGTTCAACACTTTGTAGGCAGCCCAGTAAGTTGGGGACAAGGAAGGATGGTAAGCATCTGAGACTTTTCTCTGGTTGCTATCTATAGTTTCATTATGATGTGGAAAATAAGATAGGGAGAAGCTCTCACTGGTCTCAAATATTTAGATACCCCACATGAAAATTATGTAGAATCATATTTCACAAAATGTAGAGCATGGTACTGATAAGAAAATAGAAAAAAAGTATAGAATCAAAAATTGATACATTTAGAAGAGTTCATTTTATCTATAACTATAAACCTTCCTGTCATTTTTGAAGCAATTATGTAATGGTAATAGTGGGTATTTTCAAGTGTCATGGAGACTTGCCCAATATGTTGGGCAACAATATATTGGTTGAAAAATTCCAATAGTGAATATAAAAGGCTGCTGATGACAGTGTCTGTAGGTGAGAAGGAACTCCCTTTTGTCTCCCTACTCAAATTCCTTGGAAGCTAGCAGCTCTAGCTGCTCATGTTGGACTAGAGCCAAGCTATGACCAATAGCCTTCTTACCTTAAGAAAAGGAAAGTGTGGAAACCATAGCTTGGTAAGGACACCTGGAGGACAGATAGGAAGAAGGGGTTGGAGGCTCTGGAGACCACAGTCAACAGCTCCATTGGCACCTGTTCCAAATATGAGAATGTACAGAGCCCCAGGATGAAAAGTGGTGCTGCCACAGTGAAGGACAAGAGCAAGAAATAGAAAAGATAGATGAAGAGCTGCCACCAATGCTGCAAACAGGGTAGCACAAAAGAAAGCAATGGCCTGGGAGTAAAAAGGAGCAAATACTAGGTCACCAAGACATGGACTAGGGACTAACTTAAGCAGAAAGAAGCCAAATGGAGTAGGGACTCAGAGGCTAGAACTATTCATGTGTCCCAGAACAGAATTAGTGATTTCTCACTTTTTCTTTCTTTGCTTCCTTTCCATTCTCATGCTTTCTGGAGAGAGATATGAGTCTGTTCTGCAGTCTTGGATTCTTAAAAGTTTCTTTTCATTCTGCCATATGAACTTTTTAAAAATGCTAGTTTCTCTAAGATAAATTTCATTGACCGTTACATTACTGATCTGTAGGTGTACAAGCAAATGAAGAAGAAGTAAATGCAGATGTGAAAATACCTAGGAGATGGAGGAAAGAAGGAAGGAAGAAAGAAAGGGAGGGAGAGAGTTTACAACTGTGGTAAAAAAAAAAAAAAAAAAAAAAAAACTGAAAATCACCAAGGAAATTCTCGTTAGGAATTAAAGCAGAACAAAAGATTGTTTTTGATTCATAATTTTATAACGTTCCAGATCAGGGATGAGCCACAGGTTTGGATCATTTCTAGATGAATGGATAAGCATTTTTGTAGGGAAAAGTTTACTAGCTGGAATTGATATGAGAGGGGGGACACTTCAGCTATTTCTTCTTCCCCTTGTCTTTCAGAGTGGATCCGAAAGAAAAACCATTCTTGTTGAGGGGAAGTGCCAAGCCAGTACCTTGAGAGAAAGGCACACCCAAAGTAGAGGACAGAAGGAGTGACTAGGCAGTAGTAACTCAACCTACTCAAAAGTAGGGGCTAGAAAGAAGGAATGACAAACCCACTACTCAGGTCAGATAAACCTAATGCCATGACACCTGTTAACTTGGATGAGTTGTATTTTGAAATTATCTAGTAGGTCTACAGAAAGGACTTGATATTTGGAACAGATTTATATGAAATAAAATTTTCCATAGCAAATTAGAAGAAAAAGCAATCATAGTTATTGAAATATGCAATTCAACAATCATTTATTATTTAACATACGTAAAGTGTTCAGAACACAGTGCTAGGCACTTGAAAAGTTACATGTTTAGCTCAAACATAGTCCCCATCTGTAATGCAATTATTCAACTGGCATCCATTTATAATAAATAGCATCTATTTGTACAGAAACAATGGATTAAGACCCTTAGAAACAATCTTTTTTTTTCTCGTATGAGTTAAATATATATGTAATATATCTTAGAGCTGCAAGGGATTTGAGATTATTAACCACAGATCATAAACCTAGGACATTGTCACAGCTTTTGAAATCATATTTACATTCTTAATTGGGTGAAAACTTTTCTTTGTGGAAATAAGAAGTTTTGTAATAATTTTAATTTGCAATAATTCATCAGTGGGCATTTATTACTATATTATTACTACTATCATTACATATATTATCACTACCTTGTACCAGGCACTATGCTAGGCACTGGGGACAGAAATACATAAGTAAGATAGTCCTTACTTTAAAGGAATTTACATTTCAGCAGCAATTAAAAGAAAGGAACTTCCTTTATGTTTTGCCCAGATTCTGAATTACCAGAGTCTACTGCATTCCCTTGATTTTTTTTTTAATTAAAGTGTCCCTATCCTTGGGAAAAAATGCATCTGAGATACAATAAAATGCCCTAGGAATGTGGAAAAACCTTATAATAATGTGTTTAAAGAAATATTGTTAGTGCACAATAAAATATTAAAAATAATCCTCAAAATAGGTCACAGAATATGAATGCACAGTCTATAGGATTAGCTTTGTTTAGCACAATAGCTCAAAGGCATAAACAGGAAACAATGAGGGTTAAACAAATAGAAGATACAGGACTGAAATGTCACCAAGGCAGCTCCTGGCTTGCTCAGACCTAGCATTCCGTGAAAGATACTGACTTTTAGAAATGAATAGGCTGATCTTGGCTTAAGGAAGACACAGAACGAAGGCGTCACCTCAGAATGCAGCAGGAAATTAACTAGCTGGTGAAACACAGAGATGAGGGGACTTCGCAATGTTCTAAAAGTAAATCTTCAGGTAACGTAAACAAAGACCTTTCCCCACTTTTGGAGTTGCCTGTAACACACTTCTTGATTTTTTTTCACACTTCAAGCGTTTCATATCAAAGCTTAGAGATAGTCTTTTCATGAAAATAAAAGCAACTTTTCTCTTTTTTAAGAGAGTTTAGTAGGGCAATCCCGGAATAATAAAATTCCCTCAACAGTGTGAGATATTGAGAAATAACTGTAACAAGCAATTGATAAAGTGATTTTCATCGTTGCACTGTCATCTGATCTTTTTTTTATAGTGACCTTTATACAGTCATATACTTGCAGTGACTATGGAAAATATATGTACTTTTTGGAAGACAAAGTGGAAACATTGTGATCTCTGCTTCATTTCTACTAGATTGACAGTGTTTCTTTTAAAAATGGAATAAGCATAGCTTGCATTCGTGATTACACAAGCAATTCAGGCTACCAAAACCCATTTTCAGCACTTTTCCAAACTGCACAACTCTATGTTAAATTGGATACAATAAAGAAGAAAAACCATTTCTCCAATAATCATCATTGACTGTAGACTGCAAAATAAAAGACAAAGGACAAAGGAATCCCATCATATATATCCTGAAAGAAACATATTGCCTAGTGTTTTTACATGTGGTTTTCTTTCTTCCTTTTAGAGTTGGCTAAGCTAGATTGTCACTTGGAACCCTGGTGCAAGCTCAATAGATCCTTATAACATCGATGTTTCTTTATCCTATGTAGTGAGATATCTTCATCAAGCTTCCAAACTGAGCAACTTTAGTAAAATAGTGACTGACCGATCACTCCAAAGCCAGAGAAAGATTTTTTCTAAAAGTTTATCACCAACTGACTAGTCTTTTAGTGATTAATTATTTGACCAAGCAAATGACAAAACAAAGATAAATGTAAGATGTCAAGGGAGAAAAAAGAGCGTGGACAAAACTTTTTTTGTTTAAATACGTAGGAGAGAGTCCAATGATGCCCAGAAGTGGATGAAGAAAAGCAGGGCAATTTTCTTATTATCATGTCAAATTTAACATGCATTTTTAAAATGGTAAATGACACAAGTTAACAGTTTCACATAAAATTCTCTTCCGTTCTTTGCATATTGATATGTTCATGTTTATTGATATTTAATTTCCTAATAAAATAGGAGGAAATTTATCTTCAGCAACCTTTTTACTTCTTCAACAGTGGTGGTAGGACAGTGGATAAGGAAGGAAAGACTATGAAGATCCACTTATAAACTTTGGCTTAATTGTTGACATTAATGTTATATCATTGCCTAGTGAAAAAAAAGTGGACACACTATGGGAAAAAATGAACCAAATCAACGTTGATATTGTCACTATACGTGAAAGCAGAAGACAAAAGGAAATTGCAGCTAAATGGAAGGGTGGCTTGTAGGTTCTCCTTAGAAAGGCAAATAAAGGAGCAACCAGTTTGGGTTTTGCTACCTTTCCAAAGCTAGCAAGAAGCATAATTCCTACCACAGTTACTCGGCTCATATTGCAGTGATTGTGATAAGTGTTTGGAAAGAGGAAATGTCTAAATAATACTAAAGTCTTGTACCTATATATTTTTCAAGAAAGGAAACAGAAAGTGTTGGACATGGTGAACAAGAGCCAAGTAACTTCACATAGAGACAAAACGATGAAATTTGTTCTGTTAAAAAAGAAAAAAAAACAAGAAACAGCTAGTTACTGAAGTAGAAATAACTTCTTAATCATTATGTAGTTAGGCAAACATTGTCTTGGGGCACAATTGAGAAGAAAGAATAAATATAGAAGGTATGTTTTACAATTGAAGGAAATAATTCATTACAGCAACAATGCAAAAAGAAGACATACATTCATTTTTAAGAGCTGAACTGTTTAAATAAACTTGATGGGAAAATATTTTATTCACTTAGGAAATGGATAAAAGAAGAGACATGAATACATATTTCCAACTCCTGACTGGTATAAATCAAACAAAAAAAAAAAACAAAACAAAAAACAAAAGAGCCTAGAACTATCTCAGTCAGCACATACACAACCTCTTTTCCATGTATAGAGAGAAATCAGCCAAGAGAAATACCAACTTAAAATATAAAATCATTTCTCAAAACTTGTAAGGGAAAATAGTAGATTATAAACAGTATTTCCTTATAAAGCAGTGGGAAGTAGTAGAGGAGAAAACCAAGTTTAAAGAAGGTATGACTACAGATATAGTTAAGCAAATTCTTCCTAAGATCTAGGCTATTATTGATATAACTAGAAGAAATATAATGAACAGATAAAAATATCAATCTGCAATTTTTGTAACAAACATTTTCATTACTAATGAAAGTGGAACCACCATATTTGTACTCCATTATGGTAGTCTATCTGCAATTTTATAAAGAAATGAAAATTGCACTAAATAAAGACGGAACGGCAGCTAGACTAGCCCAAGTATTTACAGAGAAAGTCCCTTCTGGAAGTGACACTTGAGGGCACTAAGTAATCAATGCTCAAAGTTGAAAAAGAACCTCTAATATCACATCTTTAGGGAATCTTTTATGATTTTGATGTATGCATAAAATATGTTAAGAACTATATTTCCCATCTCTACAAAGCTTTATGAGAATAATCTAGAAATGCATTCAACAATAAAAAAATCTGATGAAAGTATGAGAAGGGAATATGCAGACTTTTGCAAAAAAAATATATAGTCTATCCATATAATCATTGAGTAAAATGTATAAAAAGTGCAAAATTCCATTTTTCTTATGTGTTGTATGCTCTATAAAAATGTATTTGATTCAATTTAGCCCTAATGACTTTCATCCAAAAAAATGTCAACCGTGCTTACATCAAAATTATAACAGATTCCTTGAAAAATGTCCTACTAGGAGAAACTTTGTTCAACAATAATTACTACTCAGAAATAAAGCATTAGATGGCATAATGGATAGTATGCTGAGGCTGGAGTAAGGAAGACTCAAGTTCAAATCCAACCTCAGACATTTACTAGCCATGTGACCTTGAAGAAGTCACTTAATCCTGTTTGCCTCAGTTTCCCCATCTGTTAAATGAGCTGGAGAAAATGGCAAACCACTCTGGTATCTTTGCCAAGAAAATCCCAGATGGGGTCACAAAGAGTCAAACACAACTAAAAAATGACTACAAAGAAATACATACTTATCAAAGTTTTTTTCATTGGAGAATGTCCAGTAAAAAGTCGAAATGAGGCCTTGAGTCCAATATTTGTGAATAATACTGTGACATAAAGCCCTAAAACACTGAAAGTTCTCCTAATTCACATTCACGCCAAAGATTTCAATCTATTCATGTAGGAAAAGTCAAAGAAATGAAGAATGTCTATTGTTAAACCTTCAATAATTTGTTACACATATATAATAAAATATAATTAATATAATATAATGTATATTATCCAAACTATAACATGAAGTTTATAGAAAGTCCATAGATAAACTGAACCTAGAATTGACTAGGAAAAGGGTGGGCTTGATTGCGTTAGGGAATTTGTGCAGTGCATTCAATGACATCAACTCCAATGAAATATGACTCATCTTTTGAATATCAATATCTCTCCAAGGATGTTCTGTGCGTGAAGCCCTAAAACATGACAGTATCTAAAGAATCAAAGACATGGGTTACCTAAAGATCAATGAAGAGATGTATAATTGGTGTGAGTGGGCTATAGTATATTCCCTTGAATAATAATAGTACAGGAAAAGCAATATATAAAGTATTATTTCAGAAATTAATGACCAGAAAAAAGAAATGGGCCAGTCATATAGCAAACATGAGAAATAATCTATGGACAATCTATGTTTTTGCCTTGAGACTTATCAAAATCAAGTTATCTAGAAAAAATGTCCAGTGTATTGGTGCCATCCCTGTCCTCCTTCTTTGTCTTTATGAAGGACTTATTGCAGGACGTGGCAGAATTTCTACAGGATTATATAATATGAATGGGCTGCAATCTTTCCCATTGGAGGAAATACCCATGAGGGATACTATATAAATTCTTTGAAATACTGAAGTATCTTTTATGCAACTTATTATATATATATATATATACACATATGTGTGTGTGTATATATATATATATATCATTATTGGTAAAAGCCTACAAACTAATTATGTCTACTATATCTTTCTCCCTCCCTAGATTCTAATTATTATAATTAATGAATACCATGAAGTGTCCACACTATTTGAAGTCACACTGCATATTTACACTGAACTGGAACATGCAATCAGTTACTATATTTGGCATAAATATAACTTGAGTTATTTGAATACATGAAACCACAGCACAAAGTTCATTATTCACACTAATAGGAACCTAGCTGTACCAGTAGTATACGTGTGTATGTACATGTGTATAGCTAGTATCTCTTGAGAAACGGAAGATGGTAGAGAAAGAGATATAGAAATATACAAATGAACACAGCCAAAGTACTAACATTAGTGTTCAATATCTCAAATGGAAAATTCCTTCCATCATGGGGTGAAGGGTGGTAAAGAGCAGAACCGTTTTAAAAGAATGTCTGCATTACAGCCATTTCCCTCAGAAGTTGAAGTTTAAAATCATGGTATCATAATAACTCACATTTATACAACTATGTCTTGATTAGTACAAATAATGAATCTTCTGAAGTAGTCTCATGTATTTATATTTGCACTATTTGAAGTTATAATTATGAAAAATGTAATAATTGGTCCTAGCCCAAAGGAAATATGCAACATGAATTCCAATCAGGACCCAGCCATAGAGCACTTTAAAGTTTACACTTTCTTCTTCTGAAGGAAAAAAACCTCTCCAGGAAATGAGCCATTTTCTATGGAGGGTTTGTGGTCTGCTCAGAGTGCTAAAAAGAAGTCTAAAGAAACTCTTCCCTTGGTCCTTTGCAGCTGCCATGCGTGATTTACCTGGGCTGTCTGCTACAACGATCATTGCTTTGTCACCTGGTGCTCTTACTGACCTATTGCTGACAGTTAATCAAGAAAAAGGAGCTGAACTCTCATGATACAAGGAGTTGCTTGTTCCCAACTTTAAAAGTTCATAATTCAGTCTCACTGTCATTTCTTTCCCCTTTCTTGGGGAAAGGTAAAGCTTTTGGGGAAGGTAAAGCTGGAAAGAAAGAATACCAGAGTCATTAACTGTTTGAAAGTTTAATGTGCTACAAAACCAGAATTAGGAGTGATAATGAAATCTCCACGGCTGAAAGTAGCCACTGGAAACTGATGAATGTAGTGAGAAAGGTGGTCATATGACCAAGGAAAATAAAAACCAAGCTCATGTTTAATGCCACTCATTCATTTTGTGCTTAAACTGGCAACCTGTCAAATTGGGCTTCTGTAAAAGTAACCTTTCATTTATTTAATAACATTCCACTCAGTTCTTTCAGAATCTATGGATTTTGATCAAATAACCTCAAGTCCCCAGAGAAGCAACTAGGGATATAGATAAAGATTTATTTTTTAACACATTCAAGTTATCACTTATTCTTCCAACCCCTTTTTAACTATTTGACTTAGCCAGAATAGTTCTCCATGCAATGAAGAATTATTTAAAGGGGAGTAAAGCTTAGTTCTCTTGCTGCCGTGCCCTTAACCACCTTGTATGTCCTCACAGGCTCAAAGCTGAAGTCGTCTGAGTGAGTGGATCCCTAGAGTTGCTTAAGGTCATACCCTTGATTTTCAGAAGCAGCATTAGTTATGTAGGTAATTTTTGCCACAGAATAATCATTCTTTATGTCCATATGCTGAGGAAGGAGTCATTTTTTTCTCCTCCAGATTAAAATGTAAAAATAATGCCCTTACTGTTTGTACCTTGAAAAAAGTTCTCCTGACTCCTTTCAGGTATTGGAGTGTTTTTCATAAGGTTTTGACCTAAATTTCCTCTGACCTAATTTCTACATTGGAAAAGGTACTACTCTTCATATCCAGCCCCACAGTGGAATGGTGTTGCTCTATATCACTGTCATATTTCAGTGAAAAATGGAGTGATCTCTGTGAGTTCTATTGAGTTTCCAAAATAGGTTAGAATCTCCCCCTTAATTCCTTAGAGGGTGTTAGTGATACACTTCGCTAGTTAAAGAGAGTAGAAGAACCTCCTTTTGTCACTTTCCTATATTCCCCTCTGCAACCAAGCTTGTGTCCAGAGAATTTAAATCTTCATTTCCACTGCATAGATACTGGAGGAGAATCAATCTGGAACAGAATGAAAAAGGAAACCATTCTTCGGATGCCACAAAACAACACTCTCATACGAATTCACCAAAGTCAAATCAAGTCAACAACCTTTATTCAGTTTACCAGAGCTTATAATGTGCCAAACATTGTGCTAAGCTCTGAGTATGTAAAGAAAGAAAATAAAAACATGGTCCCTTCCCTCAAGGAACTCATATTCTAATGGGGCAATAACATGTAAACAACTAGGTACATACAAGGTATAACAAGATATAAATTGGAGAGAAACCAAGGTCACTGAGCCAGTTAGTAGCAAAACAAAAACTAGAATGCCAGTTTCCTTGCATGCAACCAAGAAATCTTTACACTAGATTTAATATGTCCCTATATACCCTGCTTACAAGCATGAGTACCTCTCCAGTGGACCCAGGTCTGGACCAGGACAAGCCCTTTGGGAAAGCCAAAGAGTAAACATAGGCATTGTTCTACATGTCATTTGATATAAAACAATTCTGTTTCACCAGTGGAAGAAAAACCTATAGAGATTAGTAGGTTTTAATCATGCTTGTTAAAAATTCTCTACCAAAATCTGTCCATTCAATCCAACTTTTGTCCTTATCCTTGATGACTTCAATAACCATGTTCATGACCCTTGAAACACCCTGACCACTAGTAAATCACATAACCACCCAATCAAAAAGAAGTCATTAAGCACCTCCACAAGAGATTTGGAGTCAAGGGAGGGGTTTGAATACCAGCAGTGATACTACCTCTGTGATGTTGAGCAAGTTATTTAACTTTTGGGGCCTCAGTTTCCTTATCAATGAAAGGAGGAGAATGGACAAGAAGCCCTCTAAGCTAATTTTCACTGATAATAAACTACAAGCCTATATAGCAAAAAAATACTAAAGGTGGTTTTAATCTATTTCTACTGGATGGTAGAGAACAATGAACTATAAATATAAAACCCCCAAATCTTCCCTGACTGTGAAAACTATGAGATAATGAATATTGGGGAAGCTCTGTCTCTAAAATTTTTTTAAGAAAAGATAAACATCTAAAGTCACTTTACCTCATAGAGCCTCAGTTTCCCCACATGGGAGACACTGGGGTTGGATTGGATCATCTCTAGATCCTTTGATTCCATTATCTGCCCAGAATAGTTTAGGTTCAGTTCTTTCTAGATATAGCTGAGTGTCCTCTCAAAAATTTTTTTTAATAAATTAAGAAAATTTAGAACTATGTAGGCACTAAAGATAGTTTTCTTCAATGTTCTCTGTCTGTAGAGAAAAAATCCTATGGCAAAGATGTGACTAGACTCCAGGTCTTGTGAGAACAATCTTTTTGTATGCAATTTTACTCATCATGTGATTGTAATTATTTGTCAGGATATATCCTGAGTCTCAGGACCAACCTAGTTAATTATGAAGTGACACATTACCAATAGGATGGTATAGTGCCAACATGATATTCACAGCACCTATGACAACCATGAATATGTTGGCACACTTCTGAATCACGAAATACAACAGACTCTCCACAAGGAAGACAGAACCAAAACATTTATTCAGACACCAGAAAGCCAAATTCCAACACCAGAAAGCCAAATCCATCATCATAACAAAATTCTGTACACAGTTACAAGGCAGAGGACATCACCAACCCCAAGCATTCCCCTGCTAGACTTCCCACAAACCAGTTCCCTTAAACAAATCACAAGCAGGCTCTCTTAAACAAAATCGCAAACAAGCTCTTTAACTCATGCTAGCCAGCTGCCTGCTGGTCTGCACCCTTCCTAGCTCTGACTGTTCTCAGGATCAAACTTCCTCTCAGCTCTGCTCTGACTACACTTCTTCCTATTCTATTCATTCAGCAAGTTTCTCCCACCACAGGCTCCATGTGACTCAGACTTCCATGTGACCCAGAAAAGTCACATGGGCTATTAATGAATGGGAAAGATCTTCCCGTTTAAATTACCATTACAGATGGCCACCCAGGATTTTTTTTTTTTTTGGCCATAGTAATCCATGAAAAAAGGGAAAAAATTTAAACGGTCTTCAGCCTTTTGTAGCCTCATTCTTCCTCTTCAGTGATGGTGACAGATTATTAGGAGATAAAAGAGTGCTAAGGGGCAAAGAATCACAGTTCTTAGAAAGCCAATAAACTATAATCTGACAATTTGTTCTCTGAATGTGAGATCCTTGTTTCCTGACCTACAAGTGGACATATGCTGGAGGAACTGTATCATATTTAATGTTTGTACCCTTGCTATAAGAGAAAATGGAAGAAATAAGGAAGTTGCAGTTAAATGGAAAGGTAACTAATAGGTAATCCTTGGAGAGGCAAAGAAAAGAACTGTCAGAGTGGATTTTATTATATGGCCCAAGGCAAGAACAAAAATTATTTCATAGGCCATTTGACCATTACATCTTGCAATACTAACAAGTTTTTTGAAAAGACAATCAAAAAATAATTATAGCTATTGCACCAACATTATTTAGCTTCTGAGGGCAAGATGGAAGGGAAAATATCTGAAGATTTTGATGAGACCCCAAAATTTGAATCAGCACACACTTGATACTTGCTGATTTCAATACAACGGTGGGAAAAGGTGAAGATGGGGAGAATTACATGGGAAATCAGCATTTGGAAATAAAGAGAGGCTAACAACTTCCAGGTTTTACGAATGATTCACAGTTCTATATCACGAATACTGTCATTAAGACAAGAACTTGTAGACACGGACATGGTCAATACCAAATGATATCATAAACAATGAAGTAGATTAAATTTTAACAGTTAAGAAAAGATCTGCTACTGATGTGCTATACTTGAGTCAGCTGTCAATGTATGGTAGAACCAGACTTGCAAATCGAAGACCAACATTAGTAAATAAATAAGTAATAAAATAAAAAGATGAAATAATAATGAGAAAAATATAGCAAACAAAACAATGTAACTCTGAATTATATAAACAAATAATTAAAAGTAAAAACTGGGCAAGACAAATGATACAAGGACAAATTATAATAATGTTATACATTTTAGCCACCAAAAATTAATTGCCAAAAAATGGAGACCAAAAGGATCCAGAAATCCTCTTAGTCAGCCAACATCTACCAGAGTGATCTAGCTGCCAAAGCCAGCACTATGTTTTAGTATAAATTCATTTGTAAAATCTTTCCAAGCTATACGATAGATGATTACAAGTAATATGATTTCATTAAACAGAGAGAAAGTAAAGGTAACATTTTAAAGTAAGTAAATTCATCCTAAGGGCATTCAAAATAGAAAGAATTGTATAAACTAAAGAAAAATGGAAAATATTTACAAAATTATAGAAAGGGATACATCCATCAGAGATAGTGGAATCATTACACTTGGACTTAACATCGTAGTCCTAGAGGATTTGATAGAGAAGGCAGAAATTAAACTGTAGAGAACAAAGATTAATTTTTTTAGAAAAGCTAGATTGGACCAAGTATAAATAGACAAATTCATACTAGTATTGTTCATTCTTCAGTTGTGTTCAACTCTTCATGACCCCGTAGACCATTATATACCAGGTCCTTCCATCTTCTACTATCTCCTTAAGTCTGACCAAGCTAATGTTCTTTGCTTCCATGTCACTATCTATCCATCTCATCCTCTGCTGTCCCCTTTTTCTTTTGCTTTCAGTCTTTCCCAACATCAGGGTCTTTTCCAATGAGTTCTGTCTTCTCATTATGTGGTCAAAGTATTTAAGCTTCTGCTTCAGTATTTCAACTTCCGATGAATAGAATGAAACAATTTCTTTAAGTATTGACTGATTGGATTTCCTTGCTGTCTAAAGGACTCAAAAATCTTCTCCAGTACCACAATTCAAAAGCGTGAATTCTGCAGTGCTCAGTTTTGTTTATAGTTCAACTCTCCCAGACATTCATGCTCCTGAAAAAACAATAGCTTTGAATATCCAGATCTTTGTTGATAAGGTGATCCCTTCTCTTTAGTATGCTTCCAGATTTGCTATAGCTTTCCTTTTAAGGAATAATTGTCTTTTAATTTCATGACTGCAGTCAATGTCTGCAATGGTCGTTGAGCCCAAGAACATAAAATCTGACACTGCTTCCATTTGTTCTACCTCTATTTGCCAGGAAATTATGAGACCAGTTGCCAAGATCTTAGTATTTTTTTAATGTTAAGCTTCAATTGAGCTTTTTCACTCTCATCTTTCACCCCCATCAAGAGGCTTCTTAATTTTTCTTCTCTTTCAGCCACCAGAGTGGTATTGTCTACATATCCCAAACTGTTTCTGTTTCTTGGAGCAATCTTAATTCCAGGTTTTGATTTGTCCAGTTTGGCATTTTGCATGATGTATTCTGTATGCTACTTAAATAAATAAGGTGAAAATACACAACTTTGTTATATTCCTTTTCCAATCTTAAACCTATCAGTTATTCCATGTTCAGTTATGGCACACATACAGGTTCCTCCAGAGACAAAGAAAATGATCTGGTACTCCTAACTCTTTGAGGACTTGCCACATGTTGTTGTGATCCAAAAACTTTAATGTAGTCATCTAAGCAGAAGTATGTTTTTTCCTGGAACATCCTTAAATTCTCCATAATCCAATGTTGGCAATTTGGTCTCTAGTTCTACTACTACCTCTTTGAAAACCACCCGGCTTTTCTGGTAATTCTTGGTTCACACATTGCTGAAATCATCTTGCAGAATCTTAAGCATAACCTTGCTGGCATGCAAAATGACAGCAATTGCTTGGTAATTTGAACATTCTTTGGTATTGCCCTTCTTTAGGACTGGGACAGAAACTGATCTTTTCCAATACACTGGCCACTGTTGAGTTTTCCAAATTTGACAGCATATTGAGTATAGCATTTTAACAGCATCATCTTTTAGGATTCTAAATAGCTCAGCTGGAATTCCATCACCTCCACTGCCCTTATTATTAGCAATGCTTCCTAAAGCCTGCTGGATTTCATTCTCCAACATGTCTGACTCTAAAAGAATAACCACACCATAGAAGTTATCGATGATATTAAGATCTTTCTTGTATATTTTTCTTTCAATTATATTAGTCTCACCTTTAGTTTTCAGTATTCTCAATGGGATGCTTAATTGGAGATTTTAATTTTTTTTCTTTTTTAGTTACATGTCCAATTTGCTGATCTGTTCTTTCTCCATTTTATTGATGTAAGTGTTTAGAGATATAAATTTCCCGCTAAGTATTGCTTTGGCTGCAGTCCATAAATTTTGATTTGTTGTCTCATTGTCATTCTCTTCAAGGAAACTATTGATTGTTTTTATGATGTGTTCTTTGACTCATTCATTTTTTAGGATTAGATTATTTAGTTTCCAATTTCAATCTATGCTTCCAAATTCCTTTATTGAATTTATTTTATTGAATTATTATCTGAAATGGATGCATTTTAACTTTTGTGTTTTTTTTCATTTTACTGTAAAGTTTTTATGCCCTAATTTATGGTTAGTTTTTGTGTAGGTGCCATATACTACTGAGAAAAAAGGTATATTCCTTTCAACTTCCATTCAATTTTCTCCTGACATCTGTCATATGTAACTTTTCTAACATTTCTTCATCTCCTTAACTTTTTTATTGACTTTTTTGTTAGATTTATCTAATTCACAGAGGGTAATGTTGAAGTCCCCACTAGTGTAGTTTTACTATTTATTTTCTCCTGTAACTCATTTAACATTTTCTTTAAAAATTTAAATGCTATGCCATTTAGTGTATGTATGTTTAGTATTGACATTACTTCAATGTCTATGGAATATTTTAGCAAAATGTAGTTTTCCTGCTTATCCCTTTTAATAACTCTAGTTTTGCTTTGTCTGAGATCATGATTGATATCTTTGTGGGTTTTTTTTTTTGTTTACTTCAGCTGAAGCATAATAGATTCTTCTCCAGCCTCTTACCTTCACTCTGTGTGTGTCTCTCTGCTTCAAGTGTGTTTCTTGTAAATAATGTACTGTCAGATTCTGCTTTTAATTTGCTCTGCTATCTACTTCTGTTTTATGGATGAGTTCATCCCATTCACAATTATGATTACTGTATATTTCCCCCCCACATCAGTTTTCCCATGTTTCCTTCTTTTTATCTCTTTTGCTCTATCACTCATCAAAAATGTTTTGCTTCTGTCCACCACATCTCCCAATCTGCCTTCCCATATCCCAGTACTCCCCTTCTGTAATAATCTATTTCCTATAGTGCAAGATATATTTCTATACTCAGCAGTGTGTGTATGTTATTCCTTCTTTGAGCCAATTCTGATGAAAGTAAAATTCAAATATTGCCTACCATTCAAACCCCCTATTTCCCCCCCATTATAAAAGTTCTTCTTTTCATGCCTTTTTTTACATGAGATAATCTGCCATTCTACCTCTCCCTTCCCCCTTTATCCAGTGTATCCCTCTTTCTCTTATCTTATTTTTTAATCATCCTATCATAGTCAATTTTCCTTTTCTAGGTATGCTCCTTCTAACTGTCCTAATAATAATAAAATTTTCAAGAGTTACAACTATCATATTCCCATGTAGGAATGTAAACAGTTTAACTTTTTTACATCTCATGATTTCTCATTAATGTTTACATTTTTGTGCTTGAGTCATACCTAAAAGGTTTTTTTTTTTAATTAAGCTTTGATCTTTTCATCAGAAATATTTGGAAGTCCTCTATTTCATTAAATATATATTTTCCCCTTAAGGATTATACTCAGTTTTCTAGGTAGGTGATTCTTGGTTTTAATATTAGCTTCTTTGCTTTCTGAAAGACTACATTTCAAGCCCTCTGATCCTTTAATATGTAAGCTGCTAGATCTTGTGTTATCTTGAATGTGGCTCCATGAATTTTAAATTGTTTCTTTCTGGTCACTTGCATATTTTCTCCGTGACAGGACAGCTCTGGAATTTGGCTATAATATTCCTGCAAGTTTTCATTTTGGGATCTCTTTCAGGAGGTGATTGGTAAAGTCTTTCAATTTCTATTTCACCCTCTGGTTCTAGGATATCAGGGAAGTTTTCCTTGATAATTTGGAGAAATGTCTAGGTCCTTTTTTTTATCATGGCTTTCAATAATTCTTAAATTATCTTTCCTTGATCTATTTTTCAGGTCAATTATTTTTCCAATGAGATATTTCACAATTCTATTTTTTTCACTCTTTTATTTTTTTCTCATTTTTTCTTGAAGTTTCATGCAACCATTCATTTCCACTTACCCAATTATAATTTCTAAGAAATTGTTGTCTTCAGTGAGGTTTTTGCACCTTTTTTTCCATTTGTTCAATTCTACTCTTTAAGTAGTTCTTTTCTTCATTGAATTTATGTACCTCTTTTTCCATTTGGCAATTCATCTTTTTAAGGACTTCTTTTTAGTGGATTTTTATGCCTTTTTTTTTTTTTTGCCAAGCTGTTGGCTCTCTTTTCATGATTTTCTTGCATCATTTTCATTTATATTCCTATTTTTTCCTCTTCCTCTCTTTTCTGATTTTAAAATCCTTTCTGAGCTCTTCAAATAATTCTTTTGGGGCCTGTGACCAAGTCACATGTTTCTTCAAAATTTTGCATAGGCTGCTTTGATTTTGTTGTCTTCTTCTGAGTTTGTGTCTCAATCTTCCCTGTCACCATCATAATTTTCCGTGGTCAGGTTATTTTTTTTTTTGTTGCTGTTGTTGTTTGTAGATTTTCCCAGCCTACTCCTTTACTTCTAACTGTATGTTAAAGTTAGGTCTTCTCCAGGGGTGGAGGGGCACTGTCCCAAGTTTCTGATTTATCATGCTAATATTTTCAGAGTTAGTTCTGGGGGACCATAAGTTTTTAGTTCTTCCAAGGTAGTATGATCTAAGGAGACATGAGGTCACTAATCTCCTGTCTCTGCTTTGGTCTATAAGTGACCACAACCACCCTTCTCTGACCTGGAACTGTGACCAAAGTCCCCAATCCCCTTCAGCCACAAGGGCTTGTATGCTAGTTATTGTCCTTACTCTGGAACTGGAAGCCAGAACCATATGTGGGCAGTGCAACAGAGCCCTGCACCCAGTGCCACCAAAGGATCTCCTGAACTCTCCTTCTGACTTCACCATCTATGCCTAAGTGCTCCAGATGACTAAATTCAATTGGGTCAGATGACATATTGATCAAGGGTACCTAGGTGCTCTATTGAAATCTCCTCATTCCTATTAGGTATCAATTCCTTAGTTGTCATTTTCATTTCATTTTTTTTCAGTCCAAAAGAATTAATTATCTCTGCATTCTTCCTATTGTCAGTTACTATCATCTCATCTACCCCGAGCAGTAGGTTCTATCCAACATGTGATTCTATTCCTTTCTCTAATATAACTAAAAATACAACTTTTGTCATTCAAACTTTTTTTTTGCTCATTCTGAGTTTTAGCTTTATAGTATAATGCTGCATTGGGAAATTAATTTTGGTGCCTATCTTTGCCTTTATCTTCTATGCATATCTTTAAAATCTCAAGGTGCTTCCACATTGAAAGCAGAGACCATAACATGATCAAGTAGGAAACCCTATTAAAAACAGTAGTGCAAAATACAGTGGGAAAAATAAAGATTATGAAGAAAGGGAAGAGATCATTCCAGAAAGAAAAGATAGGTTGCCAATGTGAGAAATGAGTGGCAGATATAATGAGCTTCAAAGTAAAGAAAACAATCATGAAAACTTGGAAAAAGAATACTAACTGACAAGGAAAGGGAAATGAACAGCTTAGAACTTAAGAAAAGACAGACATATAACCTCTCAAAGAGTCAAATTTTAAAAGCAGAGGGAAGGAGATGCACAGGCACACCTGGTTATAGGAGAAGAAAAGAAGCTAAGCTAGGGAGAATTACCAAGGGGTTCATCCTTCAAATATTTATCTAGCTAAGACTGTAGGGTTCTGTTATATTACCCACCAGCACAAAATAATGACATAAGATTTGAAGATACAGCCATTCTATTAGAGTCTGTTGTACAACATATCTAATGATATTCTTCATCATTAAAGCAAGAGCAGACAGGAAAAGAAAAGGGAGAGAGTTATGAACTACATTTATATATTGGGAATATTTGATCTGATGGCTACTGAGAGACAGCTAATTTATTTTTAGTATCTAACTAACCAGACTTTCCCTTGAGATCACTCTCCAGAGTCCCTAGATAGATTTCTTAACAAGAAGATGAGTGACACCCATGTGAAAAAAAAGAGTTTATTACATTGGACAATTGGTAGGGTTGGAGAAAGACTTTGTTGAAATCAGAAGACGAAGAAGAAATATTTTTGTTTCCTAGAAAAAACAACTTCCCCTTAAGGTTTAAATTATTCAGTAAGAAAAAGTTCTGTATTCTTGTGCAGAAAATATTGAGTGATCCCAGCCAAGTCACTTAACCTTGTTTGCTCAGTTTCCTCATCTGTAAAATGAGCTAGAGAAGGAAACGGCAAACCACTCCAGTATCTTTGCCAAGAAACTCCAAATGGGGTGTGGAAGAGTCGTATGACTGAAAAAGCAAAAACAAAAAGTTAAAACACCAGGGACACTAGCCATGCCTCTTATTCCTCTCTTAGGTATTAAAGAATTAGGAGTATTTTAAGTCTTTCAACCACACTTTGTATTTATTCTTGCTGTCCTTGTTCTTTGTCCTTTGCTCTTGAAAAGGACCGTGACATCAGGAAGGTAATGCCATAACTAGCAAGTGAATTGGATTTAAATGAAGGAGGGCTTGGCAAATTAACCAGCCTCACACTCTCCTCCAGAGCCATTGGAATCCAGTAGCCAGATATAGATCAGGATGGTTGGAGATGCCCCCTCAGAAATTGCAAGAGACTTTGAATCCCTTGAAACAAAGACTAACCTGTTTAACAGCAGTATTCGTTGACTCTGTAGCTGAGTCATGGAATCAAGAATTGCCAGTCACCCAAAGGAATTTTAATTATTAGTTCTTCCTTCTGGGGACAAACAGAACAAGACATTTTCCATATTACAGCTTCTGCAATATTTAAGGATAGATATGATGCTCCCCTCTAAGTCTTTTCTTCTCCACGCTGAAAATGCCCAATTGTGTCTACCAGTCTTTAGAAGGCATGATCTTATATACGTGCCATATCTCATTCATTTTTCTCTGGCTACTCTCCAGTTTCATCAATGTCTGGCATAAAAAGTTACGATCCAGAACAGAATGTAACTCTCCAGATAGGACCTGATCAGGACAGATGACAGTAGCATTAACAACTCCTTAGTCAGAGGATCATGGGATTAGATGAAGAGCTGATGAGCTATTGAGTTCAAATCCCTGGTTTTGCAAATAAGGAAACAGGAAATGAGAAGTCAAGTTCTTTGCTTAAGTTCATACAAGTAGTAAAGAATTGAGGCAGTATTTGAATGGAAGCCATTTGATTCCAAATCTGGGTTCTTACTGTTCCATTCTGCCTCACAATGGCAGAACCACTCTCAGGACTTTGGTACCTTTCCTGAAGACTCCAGTAATGAGCTTGCTAAAAATGCCCAGTGACAAGTTTGTCTGTATCTCCTATAGATTTTTTTTGAGTAGGTAGGCATTACTGTGTTGAGCCCTATGTATTAACTCCACTGGAAAAGTTTGTGTATATGGGTTTTTATTCAGTTATAAAAGGATTTCCTTCCTTATCCCTGAACTCTAAAGGGATGGTACAACACAAAAGACTAAACTTATATAAAATTATTTTTTTTAAAGCAACAGAATTTGTATCTATTTGAGGATAAGGTTTTTCAGATCTTAGGCCTTTCAGACAACACTCATTAAGGAAACATGAGGAAGGGGAGAATCTCCCTGATGCTATCACCACTCCACCACCTCTCTCCCCGCAAAAAAAAAATAATAAAATCTTCTTTTAATAAAATTGAATCATAGAAAGAGTCACTTTATTTGCCAGGGATACAGTTTCTTTGATTATAAAATTAGGGGGACCAAGGCAGATGTTCTCTGAGATCTCTCCCAGCTTTATATAATATATAAAATTCAAAAGTGACTTACAAGTAAACTCATACCTGAATAAATGCCCCCAAAATATGTATGATATGTATGCAGCACTGGACACTACTTCTCTCTTAATACAACCTAAGCTTTCATTACTCTTTTTTTTGTTGCCATATACCACATATTAAGCTTGTAATCCAATAAAATTCCTAAATCTTTTTTTAGACAAATTATTTCCTAGTTGTACCTCTCCCACCTTATACCTGATAAATTTCGTGTTTGTTATTTTCTAACTCAAGTGATAAAATTTATAGGAGGCTATCTCAATTAAAGTTCATCTTCTTAGCTCAATATTCTAGCCTATCAAAATCTTTAGAATCTTACAAACTCCATCAGCTAATTTGTTAGCAATCTCTCCCAGCTTTGTGTCATCTGAGAATTTTATAAGTATACTGTCTCAGCCTTTATGGAAGGTATTGCCCAAAATGTCAAACAGTATAGACACTCAATAAGAGACCTCCTTCGATGCTGGCATTGACCCACTCATAGCTACTTATTAGGTCTCATTCAACCAGTCCAAAATCAACCTAATTTTATCATCATCCAGAGTGCGTCTCTACAGCTTATCTTGAAGGACAGCAAGAGAGATTTTCTCAAATAATATGTTTACATCTAGGTAAACTATATCGTATTCCCTTTACGTCTTACTCCCCTCACCCCGAACCTTACCAATAACTGTCCTCCTTACTATTCCACCTCCTGATTCTAGGCATCTCCATCCCTGGAACTGCGCCTCTTTTCAGCTCAGTCTCTTATCTTCCTTACAGTACCAGGCAGAATCTCACCTTCCCAATAGCCTTCAATACTATTGGCTTCTCTCTGCT
This sequence comes from Bettongia penicillata ogilbyi, assembly GCA_023548195.1. Classification (NCBI taxonomy): domain Eukaryota; kingdom Metazoa; phylum Chordata; class Mammalia; order Diprotodontia; family Potoroidae; genus Bettongia; species Bettongia penicillata. Next base: position 2,902,785 of record JAJHZJ010000322.1, on the reverse strand, counting down.
GAATAGCTCCAATTTACTTAGTATGTATTTTGTTTGTATACTGAGGTTTACTTGTTGCAGTTCTCCAACAGACTGTTAGCACCTAGAGAGTAGGGTTTGGGTTATTTGTTTCTGTTTGTTGTAGTTTTGTTTTGTTTTTGCCTTTCTTTGTGTCTCCCCCACCCCTCACACCCTCCAGCACTTAATACTGCACCTGACAGGTAATAGGTGCTTAACAAATGCTGTTGACTGACGGACTAATCTAGTAGCCTAATTACCCTATTAAAAAAGGGAATGAAATCAGTCTGGCATGACTTGAATGAAGTGAGGCTGCCTCTTCAATGAGCATCAAGTATTTTTTTAAACTATGTATTCTAGAATGTTACCAGGAATCACCGTTAAAACCCACTGGCCTAGAGTTGGCAAACCAGATTCTCTCTTTTAGAGGGGAGAGGGTTGGGGAAGGGAGATGAAATCAGCATAATTGGGCTTCTCTGGTCCTGTACCCTTTACTACCTCTAACAGAGGATCAGTCATCATGTACCATCTGCCAGTTTATTTAGTGCCTGGGGATATAGTTCTTCTGGGTTGGTTGATTTGCAATCCTCAAGGGCACCTACGTGTCCTTATATGTCTTGTTACTTGTAATGTGTTTTAGGCATCTAAATCACTCTCCGTTTAACCAGTACAATGAATTTAGATAAGAACTTCACCTGTGCTTTATGCAAATCAAATCCACACATATGATTGGAGTGACTGTACTCCATGACTCCCTGCCTATCCACCTACCTGGTAAGGTATCAGACAAACTTCTGATCTTGATGTGTATTCTGGCATTATGCAATCTATTTTGTTACCATTTTGCTCAACCATTCTCACCTGTTGCTCTAGGTTCTTTTGTTTCTCAAAATGCAATCTCAGTAGATGGAAGAGATACAGGAATGAGAAATCCCTTGAAGTCAGGTTTTATATTATCAAAAAGGAAGATTGCATTATATATGCAGACTAGATATCAATTTAGCCCTAGATAAATGGTTGATTGTTAACTGGCCACAATTAAAGGGGAATTCTTCCCTAACAGGAGAAATGCAGTATTTACTGCATTGAATAGGCAAAAGTTGTGAGAAAAGTCATCAGCACCCATGGATTTATAAAGTTTGGAGCATTTGGCATGAGTATGTTCATGAGGAAAGTTTGCTTTTGCCAGTTTTTGTTTTGTTTTGTTTTGTTTGTTTGTTTAGATCAGAGATCTCTTATTAATCCAAATTGCCTGAATCAATAAAGATTGCTTTTCCCCTTCTTTTTTTTTTTTTTTTGAAACAGAGCACCTATAAAATGATATCATTTGAGGCATAGGAAAATCTTTGCCAAATGAGCAGAGTACTTAGCTGCCCACAGAATCTGTTTGGTAATCACTCCAGTATGAAAATCAAGATCATTATTTTGATAGGACAAATACACTACAAGATTATATCAGTAAAAATTTTTATTTGCATAAAATATGCTTTTAGCACAAAGCCACTCAGGTGTAGCACTGTTCCCTACCTGAAATGCAATTCAGTGTGAGCTGTTTCCTAAAGGAAAAGTACATGTGAGAATTTAGATTATTTTGTCTAGCACAGCTGCTGCTTGTACTGCAAAAAGAGAGCTGCAGCTGATGACAAGGTAGTATGGAACTTGACACCTCAGTTGGCACGCATCCAAGAATGCAGAATGTTTTAGCCAGTCTGTGGCATGTGATACATTTCTTAATTGTTGATAACATATAATTAGGACAATCTAAGCCTAGTTTAATGAATGCAATAAGTTAAACTGGAGTGCTTGACTATACTTGGATAGACTTTGTTAGTCTTGGAGCATGAAACTGCAGAATAACATTTTATAAACAGTACAAAATGGAATCTTCCCTTTACAAACTATCAGCCTAGAATTATGGCTGACACCCTAAGCCACAGTACAAATTCTGTGCACTGTATAAACGTCAACTGATATTCATGGCCAATGGGCCCAAAATAAATTTTCCCCTTGAAGATTTTAAAGGTAAATTTTACATGGAGAACTTGAGCACATAAAAAATGACTGTCTAATAGGGCTGTTAAATCACCTATCAACCTCATTTATTTTGACAAACTTCTTTCTAAAATGTTCACAGTTCAAGCTGCTACAGCACAGTTTATGTTGTTCTGTGTGTGTGTGTGTGTGTGTGTGTGTGTGTCTGTTGCTCTGTCTCTCTGCCTCTGTCTCTCTGTCTTTCCCCTTCATCCCTCTCTTTTAAGGAGAACAGTCCTTGAAAAATGAATTGATAAATATGAAGAAGAAAACATCTTTTGTAAACAGTTTAAATGAAAGTGACCTTTTCACACTCAGTGATCACTATCCTATAAGTTTTGTAAAAAAAAAAAAAAAGTCCCTGAAATGCTTGTAAAGTGTTCACTTTCCCAAGAAAGTATTCAGTTTGAGTGTCCATATCTTGTATACAAGGGTTTTTTTAATAATAAAAATTCTCTAGATATAAATAACAGAGGAAATAAAGACTTAACAAAGGTTTGCCAGTTTACCACATATATACATATGAATTACATGCATGTATGTAGATGAGTACATGTGTACACCTGTGTGTATATTAACATGCAGATATTTTAAAAGGAGAAAGCTCTCCCTGTTTATTCATCATGCTCTTTCTTAGGTTTTTTTTCTTCTTTAAATTTGTTCTAATGTTATCAGAATTGATTTTTAGTTCCAGTGATCCCTGAGGAACTGTCTTGAGTGAAGCTCTTATCAGGGAACTGTAATGAAGCATCAGCTTGCAAAGCTGTTACTATGGTGCTCACATATCTGAAGAAAAATTTTTAGTGGAAATAAAATTCCAAAGCACTAAATTTAGAGGTATTTCGTTTCCTAGTAAGAGGTATAAAAATAGTACTACTAGATACAGTTTAAATTCCAAAGGGGAGATATTTATTCTTGTACGATGCTCAACCAAGTACCGCTGGCAATGCCAGTTCCTTTCCATGGACTTTTAAACAAATTAAGAATCATGTTAACTAACTCCCTGGTTAGGTCCCAGGAGGACAATACTTAACAAGTGATAAAAATAAAAGACGAGTGCACTCATTTTTACATTAATGTCACTTTCACAGGAATAGATCTGACAAGAAGAATTGTTTGAAAGTTAACTATTTTCCTTTATTTAAGAAAGACCTTTGAACAAGGGGGATATAGTCCTCTTGGGCAAAAATTCCATAACTATTTTTAGATACCAAGTTGTGTACTATATCACAGAGGGCAACAGGAGCTAAAATGGCAAATTCTGCTTCCTATTATTTTTGAAAGTGAGCCAATGATGCTCCAGTTTGCTCAAGAGCCCAGGTTTAAGCCATCTATTCCAATAAAGAGAATATGTTTTACTGAAAACCAGAAGAAAATATGTTCCCTGCTTTAAAATAATTTTCCTTAAAGAAAAATGTAAAGTATAGAATTATCTTGCATATTTTTTTATATAAACAAATGTCTATCAGTCACCTTCTGGGCCATTAGAGAGGCCCCACTCAAAAATTTGTCCATTAAAATAAAAATTTCTTCTTATGTATGCTGCCTCTACAACCAATTGAACTATGACCAGATGACACAAAAAAAGCCTTTTTAAGAAATATATCCTTTTGACTATTAAACTCATGAAAAGATAACAGAACTGAAATTTTCTCAAATGGTAGCATCATATGTGATATTACTTTTAACCTTTTGGGTTCAAAAGTAAAAGAAGGAACTAGATATCTTTTAAGAAACTCATGAGTAAAGTAGTTATAGACCAGTACCTCGGTATGAGTAAAAGGGGCACATGTAATTCCTGAGTGATAGCAAAAAGAAATATCACTGCCCTAAATATTTCATTCAATATATGAGCTTTTTTATCTGGACCTTTGAAAAAGTAGAGTTAAACAGTATTAGATTTTGGCAAATATGCATTTAAGAATGAGACATTTCTGAAGTATTTAAAAGAAAGAGGTGTTAATAATGTGATAACTTGCACTGGTTTTATGCATTGTGTACAATCGTACATGATACGTAAAGTATGTATTTTTCAGCCCCTCAAGGGGCATTTTGAGAAAATTCCTCCATAAGCCCTTCTTTTTTATTAATACAAGCACAACTCATCTTTTAAAATAAATAAATGGCAACCATATTTTCAGTGGTCTTTTCAGGAAATGTGGCCTTCCCACACGTTTCTTTTCAGAATACGTCTCTAGGGAGGGTGTAGGTGCAATTATTAATCGCTAGGCTGTCAAGATTCAAGGCACGCAACACAGCACAATGTGAACACTTCTAGTTATATACTCTTTTGCACGTAAACGGAAGAGTAAATTCAAATGTATTCTAGTTGATAGTCCCCACCCACCATCCCCACCATCCAGGACTTATTTACTCCTTCTCGTAAAAGGGACGGCCTTCCCCAGAGAACTCATGATCATTTTCTAGGTACTCTATATCTATTAATGTTACCATGTTGTGCACATCTACTTGACAAAGGTCACAATATATAACAAAATAAGCAATGAGGGAAAAGAATAAAAGATGCAAATTTATTTTTGCTTTCACACAGAACACTAGTCTAAAAGGCGGTATTAATCAAATGTATTTTTAGGTGTGCTTTTTTTTCTAACAACACACTCAGAAAGCAACTTTCAAAAACACAAGTTTTTGGAGTCTTAGCAGCCTCCACAATCAAAATCGTCTTTGTTCTAATTCCTTATTTGCAGATTAAAAAAGAGAGGAAATATGTGCCTATTTTTATATCAATATAGCCAGTAACGATTTCTTTTTCTTAATTTCTTTTTTTAATATAGTAAAACCAAAAAAAATTTGGTTTACCTCCATGGATGTTCTTTGGCCAAACCCTTCCTCTTATGAAAAAAAAAAGGGAAAACAAAAACAAAGGGGAAAAAAACTACTTATAGGAAAGAAAAATAAAATCTCTTTAAAAAGAAGTAATAATATAGAAATCTCCTTATACTTTCTAGAGTGTATAAATGATACAGTGAGCTGCACAGATCTCTCTAACATTAATATTACTATGTAAGCAAAACGAGGTGGAAAACGAGATGAAAATTCAGGAAATGCCTGAATAACTTCTATCACTTAGCCACCCAAACATGCACATGCACACACACACACACACTCTACCAGCACCATGACAACTGCCACCACTACTGGGCACTTCTGGCTTTTTTGTCCTAGTTTTCCAGACTAGTTGTTTACATTAATCATATTCAACAATTGATTACTAATATCACCTTAGTTTCCCTGGACTACCTCATAAATGTGTACTTTTTTTCAATCTAATCTTTCTCTAGATTAAAGAATTATTAAATACTAAAGCTGAAAAAGACATATTACTTTGTCTTTGGGAAAATAAAACTATAATTATTTCGAGTTCAAGGATCTATGTCTTATTGGTTCTTATATTTATTACTTTCAATATTTTGCTCAGTTCCTTGCACATGAACCAAAGATCCAGTCTCTTGGAGAATTGCAGAAACTTAGAAGTCAGATTGGACTGTACCATGAAGCACCTCACAGTGAGATATGGAAGGAACAACCAGCCAAAAAGGATGCTTTCAGAACAAAAGTACTGAGGGCATGTTGAAACAAAAAAGAAAATTAAAATTTGGTTAAGAATGTGGTATAGGACTTTAAAATACTCCTTTTATGCCATGTATATTTTGTTCATGATTTTGGAAATAATGTTTAAAAGCATGGGATTTGGAGCTAGAAGGTATCATCCAACACAACCCCTTCATTTTACACGTAAGTGATCCTGCGAAGGTCACAAGCCCAGTGAATTGCAAAGACAAGATAGAACTCAGGTCATCTAATGGAAAACCAAGGGCTCATTCCACTATCTCCACATAACAGTTTCACATGTATTTGTTTAAATGGCATCCATAGTGTTAAATATGTTATTGTCTAAAATAAATGTTTCCTGGACACACAAGGAAAAGAAATGGCTTTTATTCCATTCCCAAGATGTCTCACCTCTGAGAAGAAGGAAAGGAGTTTGATAACTCCAAGAACTTCATTTCCCCTTAAACTGCTGTGGGTTCCAAGGACAAAATCACTACACACAGCCATAATATAGACTTGGGATTCAGGAAGACCTGAATTCAAATCCTATCTCAGACTCTTAACTGGATAGGGGTTATTTCATATTTATTATGTTAGGAAAAGTGTATATTATCAGACTTAATGTTTTGTTATAAAGAACTGCATGAGGAAAAGTATATTTTCAGCAATTTCTACCAAAAGATTACAAATTTTGGTGGTCGCAGGAACCTAACTCTCTATTTCCCATAGGTTTAATGTATCAACATTCATGTTTTTTATTTTTGCTTTGTTCTCTAGAAAGATCACCCAGGAAAAAGTTGGGTTGTACATAGCATTATAAATTCTTGGACCAAGAGTAAGTGACTTCAGTTTGACTTCTTCATTTTAGACGTGAGGTAGCTGAAATCCTGGAGGGCTAAGTAATTTGTCTGGCAAGTCCACAGACATAATTAATGGCAAAACCCAAATAAGAACCCAGTTCTCCTGATTGCCAGTGCCAGTGACCTTCCTTTATTGATTTGACATATTGATTTCATTCAGGAACTGTGTCCCAGAAGACATGGTTCTGTTGTGCTCTGCATTCCTATCCTTTCCCTGGTCTATATTGGTGTCATACTATATCCTACATCATTATTACCAAATATTGATAGGGTGGAGGGTGAACATTATGGTAGCCATATTAGAGAAGAAGGATAGCTGTGTTCAGCAATTTGTATATTTCATTTTTGTTTCATTTATAGAGCTAGAGATAAAGTCTAGACCTGTGATCTCACTGGCCCAGGGAATGACTGGTGAAGAAACCTTTTCAACTAATGAAAAGTTGGTACCTTCTGTTAAATTTAGAGTCTTAGAGAGTTTCCTAGAGAATAAAAAGGTAAGTGGATTGCTCAAGGTCACATTACGCATGCCTTTGTAGACCTTGGTCCCAGGTCTTCCTGGCTCTAAGGCCAGCTGTATCTGGCCATGTTGCCACTCTTCATTTATAATTAAAAAGTTTTCAAAATAGTATATACAACGGGCCTTCATAAACTCCTCATGCTGTTTTAAAATTATAACCTATTAAATTTATTAGTGACTTTTAAACTTTCATGAATTGGGTTATAGGTCTGATAGCTGTGAGCTATAAACATTTAAAAGTAAATTGAATTTTCTTACAACTGATAAGGACTTCAGTTCTATTACATAGGCTCCAAGTTTTCATTTCACAGGATCTATTAGAAAGAGGCAAGAACTAGATCTAGGATTTCAGTGGAATAGAGAACTCTCAAGGGAGGAGACTTTAGAGAAAGTTGGTAGAGACCAATGCAGGGCTGTAACTTATAATTATACAAAGTTGCTTAGAATACTGGTTCAAATGTCTTGCCTAAAGTCACACCTTAGAGAACTAGTATGGGTCAGAAGTAGGACAGGAACTCAGGTCTTCCTAGCCTCAAGGGTAGTTCTCTCTCTCTGACACCATATAGGCTGTCTCCTAGAAAGATCCTATATATAAATCATGTGTGTGTGTGTGCGTGTATACATATATATGTGTGGGTATATGTGTATATACATATATGCATATATACATATATGTGCACACACAAAAAGGTGTTTATGTATACATGCTTATATACATATATAGATACACACATATAAACACACACATATATAATATCCTATATATAAATCCTATATAGAAAATATAATATAAATCCTATAAAGAGGATCTCAATTGTAATCAATTATGTGATGAAGTTATTCTAACTTTTAATATATTTGCCACCAAATATCATTTACCAGTGTTTTTATCATTGAAAACTAAAAGTTAAACTATATGAAAATGTTTAAATTTACTAGAACTGAAAACACAGAGGAAATTTATGAAAGTTGTGTGACTAGTGTGGTTGGGATAAGGAGTGATTACTTAGGGGTACATGGAAGGAAATAACACCTGAGGTATGTTAGATTTTATTTAACAGTGATGAAATTGTCCTTGACCCTTCATCTGTTTGGCCCAGACATTTGAGTAGCTTCCTATTTACCTACATACATAAGGCAACTTAAGAGCCCACCGGTGCCCATGCTTGACACAACCCTTCTGACCAATGCCACTATGGCAAATTCAGAGGCAGGGGAGATCTGACCAAATGAATCAACACTCTACCCTCACTATATGACTAAACTACTCACCTGAAATTTCCCCTTTCCTAAAGTGGAAAAATAATAGCACCGACCTGCCTAGGTTTTGAGAATCAAATGAGACAGCATTTGTAGAGTGCTTTTCAAACTGTAAATCTAAGGCATCAAATCAGCCTAAGTCAGGCCTGGCCCCCAACAACGTGACTAGCTTTGATTAAAATTCTCTATTAATAATGGGAAATTTTTACCCAGATTTGGAGAAGAAAACACCCTCAGAGTATCCCTAATGGTTTATACATCTGAAAGGAACTTAAAACATTTCAGAAATACTGTAGTCATTAAGGCCATGAGGGGAAGAGTCCTGTGTAAATGTCTTTCTCTCATGGGGGTGGGTGGGGTGGGGGAAGATTTCTTGCTACCCACACTTGCCATTCAATATGAGTTTCAAAGCTTTGGCTTTCCCCTTCCTAGGGGGAGGGAGAAACAGGGGGAGCGGGCAATGGGAAACTGGCCTTATTGAATCATAACAGACTCACCCACAATGAGGCCCTGGAATGTAGCCATCGCATCAACATCAGGGTAATGGAACATAACTCCTTCGAGGTAGACATGGGATAGCTAAGCGGTTCCTGTAAGAGGAACCAAAGTGAAGTAAGCGACTGCAAGGAGGGTGGGCAGCAGAGATGCCTTTCAGAAAACCCTAAAAGCAAAACTTCTAGCAATGCAGTATTGTTTTGAAATGCCAGGAAACCACAGCAGCAAACAAACCAACTGGGCATGTAGCAGCCCAAAATAGGGTAGCTTCCATTCCCCATCCCCCAAGTCTACATAAACCTGTCACAGGGGGCCCATAAGAGGCTCCATGGGGGTGTGGAAAGTAACTGCTGTCACAGCACAAATAGTTTGACTCAGTCTTGGAGGCCACTTTGCTCAGGTTCTTTCAGGAACTGAACATGAGCTTGGCTGAGCCTGGGTACAAACATCCACAGGGCCTCGTACAAAGATCACTGGGGCATGTCCTCTAATTAAGTACACCCCTGCATGGACTTTCGCTATAGACAGGAAAAATGGGCATAGAAAGTCCTAAATCTGATCACGGTCACAGAGCTAGGAGCAAGGTGTTCCTTCGGGATTAAGGATTTACTCTTCTAGAAAATTAATTTTAAAAAGGAAAATTTGGTGATTTGAAATGAAGGGGATAAGATGAGGTCAACCAGAGAGATAAAAAAGTTCAGCTAGGAGCATAATGGATAGAGCACAGGGTCCAGAGTCAGGAAGATTCAGACACTTGCTACTTGTGTGACAGTGGGCAAGTCACTTCACTTAAACCCTTTTTGCCTCAGTTTCTTCATTTGTAAAATGAGCTGGAGAAGGAAATGGCAAATCAGTTCAGTATTTGTGCCAAGAAAACACCACGATTGTATAACAACGACAAAAGTTCATTGTCTTGCCCAAACAGGATAAGATTTCTGACTTATAATCTTGTAATTTGTTCACTATCATATTTTTAAATAAAAAAAAAGCTAAAAGTCCAGGAATGCTAGAGTACCATTTTAAGGCAATATATACCCACACAAAAAACTCTGAAAAATATAGTATTTGCTATATTTTCCTCAGGTTCTATGATGTGGCACTGTCTTCTAGTAAAATAATATTACATTTAGCCATATATAATGGTGGATAATGTGACATTAAGGTTCAAGCATAGGCTCTCAGAGCCTATATCTAAACATGAACATATTGGTAGTGGTTAAAATATATCACTTTAAAATATAAACACAGTTCCTTTTTGTTATCCATTAACAGTCAAGAAATAAAATGAGAGGAAACAAACAAGCCCATTTTCAAAATGAAAGAGGAAAAAATGTCTTTTTAGATTATCCTTCAAGTAAGTCACTGATAGTACTCTTATCCAAGTGTGATTGTTAAAAAGATGTAAAATTTTAAAAGAACTTTTTTTTTCAAATGAAAAAACCTAAGGACAAGACAAAATAAGTGACTGGATTAATTTTAGGAGATAACAAGAGCTTGATATCATTGACCAGTTTTCACCATGAGGAGGAAAGTTGGTCATTTCTGCAGCATTCTTGAATAAGACATGAGTTGAAACACTTAGTTACTGCATTCCCTTTACTTTAAAAAGAAACAACTGCATTACTTTAAAAAGAAAAATGGTTGAATGACCCCCCATTCCCACCATTGGTGCAAAATGAGATTACGAACTCAGATTTCCTTTCCCCTTTTATAGGAAATATCCTTTGGACTAGAAGATTTCCTAAAAGATTAGTGATTCTAAGAGTATGACATCTGGTCTGAAAGAAGACTTTAATCTAAATTTGCATCTCTAACAGTGTAAATAAGAATTTATTATATAAATAATTGTTATAGAATTAACAGCAGTTTTCCTAGAAACATTCCAAAGTAGTTTGATGACCCCTTATCTATGGAAAATTTGCTGATCACAAATGGAATTGATGTTGTGTCTTCTATAGGCACAGGTAACTGTACCAATGAGTATCATATCAAGGTGCTTGTGTTTGAGAAGGCTCTCCCAAGAGCAAGCGTCCTCTTTGGAACCTACGTTTTTGGTATCCGTGAATCAAATATGCTCAATGACTCTGACAGTGAGTGCTACTGAGGTCTCAACTCTAAATAAATAGTTTAAAATAAAAGTTGGATAAATATCCATCTGTGCCAATGATGTGGTTGGAGAGGGAGTGCTGTAAACACCAAGTAAATTAAATGGGATCTACTTTTGTGGGGTAAATAGCTACTTAGGCCAGTTATTATAGAGAAAATTTTGTTGTGTGGTGCGACAGCACGTACCCATGCGGCTAACCTACAACTGGTAGAAGAAACAAATCCCACCCATACCTAGGAGCAGTGCCATGGCCAGACCACAATTCCTAGGAGGGATGAACTTAATTTGCTGCAAATGAAGCCCAGGCACTGCTTCAGCTCATTAGCTGGTTACAGACATACGGCAAGAGAAGAAAGTGGAATTTAGTAGATGTTCCAACTTCTACATGTGCTGCGAATAAAACAGACTATTGTTTTTTGATAAAGAAGTATTGTTTTGAATGTGCAGAGTAACCAAGTAAAGCCAGTGGAATTTTTTGGCCAAATATAGTCTCTTGTTCACTCCTAAAAATCCTAGCTTTTAAATTAGGAGCTGAAGTCACTGAAGGAAAAAAAAAAGGCAAAGCGGACAGAAGAAGAAAGAGAGATGGAGGGGGGAGAGAGAAAGAGGGAGCGAGAGAGAGAGAGAGAGAGAGAGAGAGAGAGAGAGAGAGAGAGAGAGAGAGAGAGAGAAAGTTAGTTTACATTCCTGTAGCCTGCTGCAACAAAGCCAAACAAATGTTTGTCTTTAAATTCACTAACATGTAACTCTTTCACGAGCATCCCTTTCTCCATGATCGAAGTCAGAAAACACCATTTCCATTATCAAGTCTGTTAGCCAAAACATGTCTGTGTCTGTGTGTATGTGTGTGTGAGCGTGAGTGTATGTGCCTGCCTGCATGGATACTCAGAAACAGTACTGTAGGGGTACTGTAGTGGTTTTAGGTCACACAGGCCATTTTTAAATTTAAAGAAACCATGGTCTCACAGTTTTCTGGCATATGAAATTCCAAGTCACAGTCACAAACTGTGATTTTTTTTAAAGCATCGTCTAACCACTGAATGGACAAGGAGTATGTTATTTTCAAGCACAGTCTCCCTTGACAGCTCAGGTAATAAAAACCTAAAGGACAGGGGTCAAGCTAGGAAGGATCACTTTGGCATGGAACGGCCCACTGGCAGTACTTATTGCCATAAAAACAACAATGTGTCCCATTCTTAAGACCAGAGCACAGACTGGGCCCATACAATATTTGTGAATGGAATGTGACACAGCTGATTTGTCTTGCTTAGACATTAATGGCCAATTTTCACTCAGCCTATTGGCTCGACCTTGGGGCACCCGGAATTGACCATAGAGGCTCCTGAAACTATGAATGGATTATGTTTGGAATCTTTTTTTAAGTTTTATTTTTAAGGCAAAGTTACATTCTCATGAACTCCAATGCTTTCTGTTAACGGAATTTTGTTAGAATGAGTCCATTGCCAAAAATCCATGTTCCCAGACTGGGGAGCAGCCCAGGCTCTCAGTAGCCAATTAAGAAGTGAAAGAAAAGTGCCCTAAACCCAATACAGAAAATCAGAACATATGAGATATTCATATCCTCAACACTTTGCTCTTCCACTCTTTGGATCTTTAGGTATCATTTTTAAAATTTTCCTGTGTATTTGAGGATTTGGCATATGAACTTGAAAGTCATGATGTTTGAAATGAGGAGGGAGCAGGGGATCTGATGACAGTTGTTCATTAGTATCCAACACTTTGGGACCCCATTTGGAGTTTTCTTGACAAAGGTACCAGAGTGGTTTATTGTTTCCTTCTCCAGCTCATTTTACAGATGAGGAAACTGAGGCACTCAAGCTAAAGTGACTTGCCCAGGATCATACAGCTAGTAAGTGTCTGAGGCAAGATTTGAACTCAGGAAAATATGTCTTCTTGCCTCCAGGCTCGGCACTCATTCTATCCACTGAGCCACCTAGCTCCCCAAAGGCTATTAGTACCAGATGGCAAAATGTAACTTGAAATAGCTGAGTTACTATACAAAAACCAGTTCTCATTCCCTCACTCCTCCCCCATTCTGTAAAACACCCCAGAAATCAAGCACTTTCGTCATTAGACACTATTCTTAGGCAGACAGGGATCAGAGGAAGCATGGGCTTTAGGGACAGATAATCCTCTGTAGATCAATCATTCCAAACATATTAACAAAGCGATTTTTTAAACTGAGGGTCATATACATGGACATGAAAATAACTTGTTTCTTACAATCCTTGTTTCACAGAATCACTGGCTAGTTTAAGGCTAGCTGGGAACTTAGAAATAATCTAACTCAAAGCCCCTCATTTTATAAATGAAGAAACTGAGGACAAAAAGATTAATTTGCCCAAATTCATACAAGTTATACAGAGTACAAATAGGATTTGAATTGGGGTCAGGTAGATGGAGCAATGGATAGGCCTGGTGTCAGGAAGACCTGAGTTCAAATTCGGTCCAGATACTTACTAGGTGACCCTGGGCAAGTCACTTACCCCGATTTGCTGCAGTTTCTTTATCTGTAAAATGAACTAGAGAAGGAAATGACAAACTAGTCCAGGATCCTTGATATGAAAACCTCAAATGGGGTCAGAAAGAATCAGACACAACTGAAGTGACTGAACAACAAACAACTTTTGACTCTAGTTTTCCTACTGCATCTCCATTTTCTGTTATGAGATTTTTACCTCTTTAGATAGAACCACAGTTTTATTTCAGTGGTAATTTTTTTTTGAAATAGCCTTTCAAGCAAAGGCAGAAAAATTTCTATTTCCAATGAATTATTCTTCTTCTATCATTCTATATATGTACCTATGCATGCCCATGATAAAATAATACCACCCTCCTGAGAGAAGGTGAGAGAATATGTGTATATTGCTCTGTTATGTCCGCAGTTTGGTTTTTTTTTTTTTGTGAATTGTAAAAAAACAAAAACTTCAACAACATAAGTGTTTAGGATTGTCCCGGGGGAGAGGTACAGACTTGGCCTTTAACTCAGCCTGGTGTTCTAATTCCTTTGGCCTCTGGCCTCTTTCAGCTCAATTTTTCCAGTCAAAGGAAAACTAGGGACAGGTCCGTGAGGAGCACAATTTCAAACCTAGAAAGAGGTCTGGAATGAGATATTCATGTGAGGAAGAGAAAGGAATTCCAGGCTTGGAGAGGTCTATGGGCCTCAGGCCACAGGGCTCAAGGTCTAAGGGGTAGACATAATTTCACCGTAACCATTAAGGACTGAGCCAGACAGGAAGGATCTCCCTAATAGGATTTCTTTCCAGGTATGTCAGTCTCAATGGAAGGGCTAAGAATGTGGTTTACCACCCCTTGTGCCCCCTCAACCTGCAACCCCACCCCACTCCCATGCTGGCAAAGAAAATTATAGATAAGGGGGTAGGATCTATATCAAGAATTCAAACCTATGAGAGAAAACTATGGATCTCAGATAAAAGAGCAAGCCTTTCTTGCTGGGAATGAGAGGGAGGGCAGTCCCCAGATCATTGCCAATAGATCAGAACAAGACACCCCAAGAATCATGGAAGTGGAGAACAGTTGCAGGGGTGGGTAACCTTTGACCTCAAGGTCACATGTGGCCTTCTAGGTCCTTGGATGGAGCTTTTTGACTGGGTCCAAGTTTTACAGAACAGATGCTTTTATTAAGGGGATTTGTTCTATGAAGTTTGGAGGAGCAGAATTAGCTGCACCCTAGCTTCCCACATTTCTGATTGAGGACTTAAGGAGCTGATTTTTGGCTGTGGTCAGGCATTTCTGCATAAAAAGAACTAAACCCAAATTTATATCATGATCAATGCTAATTAGGAAGGAGGGAGCTTAGGAAAATGGGTTGAGTGTCCTATAGCTGCTGCCAAAGATCAAGGTCAAGCTAGAAGAATCATTGTGACCCAACAAATTGTTACCTTTTTATATCAGTCAACAAACATTTATTAAACACCTGTTATGTTCCAGGCACTGTGCTAAGTAGTGGAGATACAAAGAAAGGCAAAAGACAGTCTATGTTTTTAAGGTGCTCATTGTCTAATGGGGGAGATGACGTGTCAACGACTATCAACAAACAAGATATATACAAGATACATCGGAGATAATCTACAGAAGGAAGGAACTAGGATTAAAAAGAATCAGCAAAGGCTTCAGAAGGACTCACAGGGGTTGAGATTTTAGCCGGGACTTGGACAAAGTAGGGGGTAGAGATGAAGGTGAGAATTCCTGCGTTTGTCTCGTTTCATTGTTTGTCCTTCATTTTCAAAGAGGATCATGACCTCAAGGAGGTGGCGCCATGACATGCAAGTGAATTGGATTTAAGTCAGGGAGGACTGGGCAAAGTCACCAGCCTCACTGTCTCCTCCGGAGCCATCGGGGTCCCCCTGACCAGACTGGAGATGGCCCAGGATGCAGTTGGGGACCTTGACTTTTTCAAGCTAAGGTCTTTAACAGGCCTCAGTTTGACTGAGGCAAAGCCTATTCGTTGATTAAAGTTTAATAAGAAATAAGGCAGAGAATGGCAAAAAAGAAAAAAGGAAAAAAGAACTGAGAGGGAAGACCTCAGGATTTCTGGCCAACACAGAAACAACTGCTTTTTATATTCATTCTGTTTGCCTTGAAGAAAACCCCCTCTGAAGAATCTAAGTCAACTTAATGATAAAATGAAATGAACAATAAATAAAATGAAATGATAAAATAGAAAATATCTAAGTGAGGTATCAGTATGCTGAGACTACAGGAAGAACTGCCTCCCTCTACCACTGCATGGTTCTGGTCCTCGGAGACCCAGGAAAGCTCAAACAAGTGGTGGAAGCTACAAACGCAAGAAATGGTGCCAACTGGCTGGATTGAAATAAAAACAGAAAAATTGGCTGGCTCATAGAAACATACAGCAGTGTTAAGACACAGAGGGTGCTATGCGGGAGTAGACTGTGAACCACCATTCTCTGGACCTAGGGTGGTGGCACTTTGCATAGTGCTTTCAAAAGGTAATAGGACATAAGGGAAAGAGCTCAGTTGTAGGAGTCAAAAGACCTGAATTTCAGTCCCAAGGCTGCCACAGACTTGTGTCGTGACTTTGAGAAAGTCATTTCTCCTTTGTGAATTTCCATTGACTCCTGCATAAAATGAGAGTACTTAATTATGTCCCTACCACTTCCTGTAGCCCAAGTTTTAAGTGTCAGAGACAGAATTTAAACCCAAGTCCTATAACTCAAAGGCCATTTTTTTTCTCCTCACTTTATATTACCCTCTTTGTGGCCCTGTAGGACTTCTACATCATCTTCATTCATATTCTTTTGGCTTGTGTGTATTGTTACCAGTACTTCAAAAATGCTCCCCTTAAAAAGTGATAAAGGAAGGTAATAATGATTTCACACCCTGTTCACATATGAAGATGCTACTTCCCATTGATATTATCATGATTCTATAGTTTAAGAGACAATAATGAGAACTTCTTTTCTTTGCTTATTGGACGCATGTTCCTCCTGCTTGGACTGCTCTTCCTCTAAGCAGAAGAAAAAGAATGAATAAATAGTAATCCTGGGATTGAACATGTAAAATGATGTACTGAAAACAAAATGAATAAATAGTAATCTTGGGATTGAACATGTAAAATGATGCATTGAAAAACATGTATTAGAAACTTTACCATCTACCATCACATTCGTATAAGGCCTAGAACTGGAATAATCCACTTTGACCCTGAGGAAGAAAGACGAAGAGTAGATGTAGACATTCCATTCACCGGAATAGATGACAGCCTATCCATACACATTCTCATCTGTCAAGTGTTATCTTTGACTTTTTTCTAAACCTCAGGGAATTAACTCCAGTGGGATCATTACTGGAAGTAAAGCTTTTACATATTACACTCAGATCATCTCTTCTTATGCCTGGGACTCTTAGATATGTACTGAAATTATCAGGATAGAGTCTCAGACATAACAGAAATGTAGTTTATGCTGGCTCAGGAAAGCTTCATCATCACAGACTAATCCAATTAAGAAGGTTGATCTCTTGCCATGCAGGAGGTACCAAGCATAGACGCAGCATGCAAAGGACCCAAGGGAAAAAAGAAATATAGAAGCTACATGTTCCCTTGACAACATTCACAAGAGATGAGATGAGATATAGAAACAAAAAAATGGCACAGAGAAGGTTCCTGATGATCCAAACTAATCCAGCTGGCTGAAGCCATGTACCACAAAAATTGACTTAGGTCCTTGTTGCTCTTTTGCAAGCAAACCAGCCTGTACCCAAGACTCCACAAGAAGAACCAGTTGTTAGAATTTATTTTTCCTCCTCCTTAAATGCCCCTACTACATGCTACCTCCTATGTGATCAAAACACTTGTCCCCAATGAGTAAGTAGCCTAGCACTTTCTCTTGTACTATAGCTGACCTGATTCACTGCTCCTAAATTCAGTGATGGCATCAGTCTTATTCTTAATAAATGCCAATAAGCATTTGTTAAGCACCTTCTCTGGGACTGGCACTGTGCTAAGCTTGAGGATACCAAAAAAAACAAACAAACAAACAAAAAAACAAAAACAGTCCCTGCTTTCAAGGAGCTTATAATCTAATGATGCTGAAGTTGTACCCTTAGAGGGTAGAAAGGATATTAGAACAGAAATTGCCATAAGTTCTAAATGAGCAATACCTCAATGATCTGTCATTATCAAAGAAAGAGGTATGTATACTCCTCCATGGCACCTATTTCATTTTTATCTTTTTATTACTAGTATCTAGTTCAGTGGCTTGCTCATGGTGCTCATTTCATAAATTTGTGTTGAATTGAGTTGCTTTGAATTTCACATTAAAAACATTTTCCCAGATAAATCAAACACTTTCAAAATTGCCAAAACATTTTATCTTAACCAGTTTAATAGAAACTCTTCCTAAAATATTTTGTGTCCGTACATTAATAAACAGAAAAAAATTGAACACAACTTAATCCTTTCTTGATAACTCAGAGCAATCATTATTAATATCCACATTACACTGAATTGTAATAAAGAAGCTACATATCTGCTTTGAATGTTTGTCTCCTCCCCTAAAGCTTGCCAGTCTCTCTAATATCCCCCCTCCCTTCCTCTGATGTTGTTACCACTCTGGTGCAGGCCCTCGTCCCTTCAGGTGTGGATTATTGCAATAGCCTGCTGGTGGGTCTGCCTTTCTCAGATGTCTTCACACTCTAATTCATCCGTCATTTGTCCTCTAAAGTGGATTTTTTTCTAAAGCTCAGCTCCAATCACATCACCCTCCCCCTACTTAATAAACTAAAGTGGTTCCCTCTTGCCTCCTTGAGCAAATACAAAATGCTCCGTCTGGCATTCAAAGACCTTCATAACCTAGCCCCCTCCTCCCTTTCCAGTCTTCTTATGCCTTACACCCAAGAATACACTCTTTCATCCAGTAACACTGGTCTCCTGAGTATTCCAGGAGCAAGACTCTCCAACTCTTGGCCGCAGGCATTTTCTCTGACTGACCCCCATGGGTGGAACATTTTTCTTCTTCCACCCCATCTACTGACCTCTCTGGCTTTTTTTAAGTTCCAACTAAAATCCCACCTTCTACAGGAAACCTTAACTAACCCTTCTTAATTCCAATGTCTTCTCTCTTTTAATTATTTCCTATTTTCCTGTATGTGTTTGCATAGTCTCCCCATTAGACTAAGAATCTTGAGGGCAGAGACTATCTTTCCCCTCTTTTTGTACCCCAGCACTTGTGCCTAGTACATAGTAGGTGTTTAATAAATGTTTACTGATCAATTGTTGCTCTTCTTGCTATCATTTTAGCTGTATCCATCAGCCTTCTAATTTACGGTTTCTAATATGCTATGGATATGAAAAATGGTAACAAGGCTTATAAAATTTTGTTAAATCAGCATCAATTGAACTCTGGAGAAGAATCTAAGGCACAAAGTACATATAACTTTAGTAAAGAGGGGTTTTTTGGTAGTCATTTCCACTGCATTGTTATTTTTTAGAATATTATCCTCCAAATAATCAAATTACGCTGTAAAGGAGTTGACTACGAATAGGCTTGCTTTATAAAGCATAGGTTACACCCAGGAAAGGTGATGAATGGACAAAAACTCGAACATAAACTAGCTACGCATCAGTTTAAGTATTTGTTTAAAATTTATACAAACTCCCCAAAACATAACAAGCCATTAGATCTCCTGACTCCAACCCTTTAACCCTCAGTTCTCCCTAAATGTTGTGTTAGTCTTTAGGGAACTGCTCAACTGGTTGTAATGATAGGTCACTGTTGAGTCTGCCTCAAACCGTTTATCAATTAGAGGGACCAAGCTCTAGCTATTGAGAGGGGGCATAGTATTTCAGAATAGGTGATGGACTTTGCATCCGAAAGACCTGGGTTCAAATTCTACCTTTAATACTTATTAACAGTGTGAACTTGGGTAAGTCATTTAGCTGCCCATAGCCTCAATTTGTTTATCTTTAAAATGATACTTTTAATTACTACCTTAGAGAGTTCCCTGTGAGGTTCTACTTGGCAAGTTTTAAAGTGTTCCATAAGTGGTAGCTATTACTACTGCCTTCATCTCTCTCTGGATTGCATTCCAGACTTTTTGAACCATGCCCAACAGAATGGGTTTCCCCAACCCTTTTCAGCTTTTTTTTTTTTAAAATGTGTTATCTTCCCCATTAGAATATAAGCTTTTGGAAGCAGCCACTTTCTTTCTTAATCTGTTTGCATTTGTATTGTCCGTTCTTAGCCACAGTACCTGACACATAAAATAATTTATTAAATATTTGTTGACTTTCTTTTTGTTGACCAAGGCTAATTGTCTAACCCACCAGAGACTCAGTCTCCTCATCTGAACAACGGAGATAATCCTATTTGCCCCAGTTAATTCACAGGGTTGTGGTGAGGTTGTTGAAATTGAAATTCTATACATATGTGTGTGTTATAGCTGTGTACTATAGATGTACTATATATAGTAATTATACAAACACATGTGCATGCACACATATGTATGTATATATTACTGATTATGTATATGTATATATGTATAATATGTTATATATGTATATATATTACTGATTTGCAATAAACCCTTAAGTACTGTCTAGTACTTTGTCTCACCATTTATTTACACAAGAATTTTTAAATCCAAAAGTGGAAAAAAGCAGAATTAGCGTGGCAACTTTGTAATTTCCACTAAATATGGATATCAAACTAGTAGCAAAGGTGAACTTTATCTTATAGGAAGGTGTATTTATACTTTTCCATGGCCAACAAATCCAAAGCAAAACAAATTCTCTACATTCTAGAAGTGAAATAAATGTTCCACTCTGTTTGAAATAAAATGATGGAGTGTGTGAGTGGTGGGGCCACCACTAAATAAAAAATAAATGTATTGGGTTGTATAGACCCTGGCTGATTAAAGTACTTGCATTGAATGAGGGCCTTGTTTGGCTAATGAAGGCACTACCTTAGGAAACTGAAAATCAAGAATTAGTATAAGCTCCACTTTTTTTCTTGAATTTATATTAACCTCAACCATACTTTCAGTACATTTCCTTTATTGGTCTTTGGAGTCGTCAAATATACACTCCCACTGAAAACGCATGAGCAAAAAAAATAACAGTAAGCAAAAGTAAAAATTTTCCATTGACATTATGACATGGGTTAATATGAAACAGGAATTTAAAAAATCAAGGATCACTTACACCTACATGCACACACAAATTATTTTGATTTGGGCTATTGTGTATCACTTTACCTAAAGAAGGAAAAAAAAATCACACACACGCACAGAACATTCCAAGGGAAGCAGGAAACAAGCTGGCAAGCTCTCATAAGTTGATCAATCAAGTGGCAATAAGAGTATGGGATGAGCAGATTTATAGCCACTGTTTTGGCAGCCTGACTTTATCGATCATATGGCCTTCATGAAAGCACCCTCACAGTTTCTTAGGAAAGCGTCAGATCAAAAGGAAGTATGGTGGAAATTTCCAAAATAGCTTCTGTGGGTAGCCACAGTAAGGGCAGACTTCTATATTGGATCACTGAGCCCACGTTGCCAGTCTGCAGCGAGAACTGACTGCCTGAGATGTACTTTGGTGAGTTTATGATGCGCTCATCTTTCTGATGAATGGATCAATTCCTTCTCCTGTATCATTTATTCTTAGCTCATCCATATGAAGAAGGAAGAATATCGTTAGCAACCCTACGGGCTCACCCAGTATATTGCTCAGAGCATGTTGATGTGTGATCCAGAAATGTTCCACCACCTCCGACTAGGAAAAACAATAGGATGGCACTGTATGGGGAATAGTAGCAGATATGGGGCACATAGTAGGAATGACTGGAAGAGGAAGAAATGAACACAGATAAAATCACGCTATTCATTATAAGGGAGGTTTTTTATCATTTTTGTTGTTGTGGTTGATGGTGCTGCTGGTGTGTGTGTGTGTGTGTGTGTGTGTGTGTGTGTGTGTGTGTGTATCTATGTTTCCCCCTCATACATCATCAAGGCCACCTAGAACAATATGGATAAAAATACAGTTCATGTTTAGTTAATGGTCAGCTATAGGGACAATCTACAGGTGAGAACTAAAACGTTGTTCTAAGACTTAGGTTTGAATTCCCTCTCTGCCACCCAATGCCCTTATAGACCTTGAGTGGCACTGAACTGCTCTGGGTCTCATTTTCCTCATCTATAAAATGAAGGGCTTGGACTAGATGATTTCTAATTTGCCTTCCATCCCTAAATCTAGGATTCTATAAGACACAATGTCTTAGGAATAAGGTTAGAGTCCTAGCTCTATCAATTACTAGTTAGGTGACCATGGCCAATTGTCTAACCCACTGAGCCTCAGTTTCCCCATATGAGCAATGGAGATAATGCTATTTATCCTATCTACTTCATAGAGCTGTGGTGAAGAAAATTCTTTTGAAATTGAATTACTATATATACATGGATATGCTGCCATCATCAACATCCTCACCACTACCATCATCATCCTTACCATCATCATCATCGTCACCAAATAACGCCAGATACTATTTGCTAATGGTAACCTAGGTAGTATATTGCTGCTTGAGAAAACAGTATATGCAGATTCCAAGTGCATAAAAATATACTTGTGGTCTATTTGACTTTGTTTTAATGTATTTTAATTAATGTATTTATTTATAAAAAATGATAGGAAGCTGTTGTGGCTTAACTTTTACAATTATTAATCAAAATTGAAATTGTTGTCTGAACGTAAAATCTGAGAGTTTCACAATTCATTAAGTTTTTAAATAACATGTCTAACAAAAGACTGGGAAATGTATTCACTAAGTATTAGGATTATTTGGTTATCTAGATAGATATATAGATGATAAAGATAGATACATAGAGGAGATGGATAGGCAGAGATTGGCACATAGAGATGAGAGAGAGAGAGAGAGAAAGAGAGAGGGAGGGAGGAAGAGAGAGAGAGAGAGAGAGAGACAGACAGACAGACAGAGAGACAGACAGAGAGACAGAGAGAGAGAGAGACAGAGAGAGAGACAGAGAGACAGAGAGAGAGAGAGAGAGAGAGAGAGAGAGGAGAGAAAGATGGATAAATTTAATTAAGGCCCTGCCCTTTAAAAAAAGAAACCAACATAATGGTTCTGGAGCCTTCACTATCTGCGTTGCTACCATTCTGTAAATGACTGAAGAAGCTCTTGTTCACAATGTTTTCAAGTCATGATTTCTGGAATTCACCTCACTTATCACCATGTCAGAATATTTCTTCTCAGTCCGTTAGAAGTAGGTTTTGCCTTTCGACTCCTTTCAAGCATTCCAGAGGTTCACTCACGATGTCAGACTACAATAAAATTCAGTATGATGTGAGTCACTCTGTGATATTGCCTTTCAAGTTACATGGTCTAAATGGAACAAAAGGGAAGATATTCTGAATGGGACACACAGGAAAAAAATGACATGATATGAAAAAAGTCACATCCTGTGATATTGCTAAGGAGAGCTGCTTTTATTGGGGGGTAGTTATGCATGTTTGAGCAGCTGAATGATTGAAAAAAGCAAACAAGATTTCCTCTTTCAAATGATCACAGGAGCTATGATTGCTTTTATTTTATCTTGATAGCATACTTAGTACAATGGGTAATAAAGCAGAAGGCTGCTGAGTGCTAATGCTTCCTATCCATGAATTTTTCTAAAGAGCCAACCCAAGCAGAGTTGCGTCATGGGAGACTGGAACTAATGACCATTTGCTCTGGGGAGTAGCACACTGTGAGTCTGAAGCTGGTCTCGTTTACATAGTGACCTGACTCTTGGCAACAGGTCATGGCCAGTGAAACAAGGGCTGCCAGAAGTGTCATTTAGGGGGCCGCCAACCCAGAAATGCTCTCTGAGCTACCAGCCATGCCCCGAAATGATCTTAAATGGTCTGCTCACCTACCACCTTGGTAAATTATAGGCATTTCTGTCTAGATCGATTAGCCCACCGCAAGCTTCCCACAAGGGAGCTGGCACACAACAAATAGGACAAATCCTCTACTTCTTCCTTCAATTTCTAAAGTAAGACATGCCTTGAAACCAGAAGTATTGGTTATTTAGGGGCTCTGTTTGGAGTGTCCCAGTGTGAGCAAGTTTTTTTTTTTTAATTGAAGCAAAATAATGGACATTTTCTTTACAATTTTCTATATATTACTTCATAGAGAAAAAAATAATTTTAAAAAGGAAATAATATATGATCTTGCCTACAAATTCCCCTCCTGCCTAGTCATTATTTTAAGTGCTCCCCCTTAAATAAATATAAATATAAAAGACATAAAGTCACTATATTCATATTTTTAAGTAAATTGCCTTAAGAAAGGAAAGGATGCTGTTGCTAGGTCACATTTTAGGATCAATTTTCAATGTTGTACAGGGGGAAACTTATGCAGAATGACCACTAATGACCCCTTTTGCCTCATGCTTAAAATATACCCATCCATTCCTGCTCTCAGAAATAAATCAACAAAAAGCTCAATGGATACAATAAAATTATCCCCCGTGATAACAGTGAGTCATCTGTGCTACAGTGGGCTCCCTCAGCTCCCTGCTTTTCTGCTAAGGTCACCTGCATTGCCGGAATACCATTGGAAACCATAAGCCTAGGTCTACTGTTTGACTCTAGCCTGTGTTTTCGATGCAGGTGGCAAGTATATACATAATGCTCACATTTGGACATAAAATCTCTTAGATTACCGTTGCAGTTTTAGAAGCATAATGTCGCAGACAGAAGTTTGACCTAAAAGACAGTAAAATCACAGTCAAGATACGTATTATTTCTTTTGTGAAAAAGTCTTCATATTGTTATGTGCATTTATTTTCTATCTTATGGGTTTACACAAAAAAAGTCAGTTTTTGTGCAAAAAAAATTTGTTTTTGGTTTTTATTTTTATAGACCCAATAAAAGATATGTTGACATAGTGATCTGACTTAAAAACAAGGCAGATCTGGGTTCAAGTTCTGCTTCTAACACATACTAGCTGTGTGACCCTGGACAAGTCACAAAGCCTCTCAGCGTTCCTGGTCATGCTCTTAGATTATACATTACAGAGAAAGTACTGACCGCATCGACAGAGGGAATTCCCTTAACTGGAATTGTGCAATAACAACGAGATCTGTGTCCTGCCCCAGCTCCCACCACTAGCCTTATCCCTATCCAATTCCTGTCCTATCCTTATACCCATTACTATACCAGTCTCTATGCCTGTTCTTGTCCCTATCCACGAGAGGTGTATACAGGATGTCACATATTTTATTGCTTAGTGTAGGCTCAAAACTGAACTAAAACTTTAAGGACCCCCCACATATACCTACATATAAGACATATAACACACATATTTTATGTATCTGTGTGTGTATGTGTATAAATCTCAGTGTTGTATAGTAGATAAAGAGTTGATTTCTGAGTCAGGAAAGTCTAGGCTCTGGCTTTACCTCCTTCATATGCTGACTGAATGACCCTGGGCAAGTCACTTCTCAAAAGCACAAGGAACTCTCTAAGATTGCAAATTGAAGAATAGGGACCAACCTACATTTGGTAGGGTGAGTTTCTTCATCAATATGTCCCTCTGCCAATGAAATCACAGTTCTAGACCAAAGATAAACAGATATATGTGTATGTGTGCATGTATGTATATATATATATACTTGTGTATATGCATATATACATAAGTACTCATGTATATTTATATATGTACATGTATATATATATATGTATTGTGTGTATACCTATATATACAGATAGGGAGGGAGCGATGGAGAGAGAGACAGAAAGAAACAGAGACAGAGAGAGAGAGAGAGAGAGCTGCCTAGGGCTCTGAGAAGTTAAATGACTTGCCTAGGGTCATTAGCCAATGTGTATCAGAAGCAGAACTTGTGGGGAGGGCGGTATCTTTGTATACTATGATTTAAATCAAATTTATTACGCATTTTCACTTATGTATGAGATTTAAAAGTATAAGCCAATACACTGCCTATCCCATTTCTCCTGGTCTTCTCTTGAAATCCTTTGTTGGAAAATCACATGGAGGTCTTTTTGTGAGATTCTTTATAAAAACATTTATTCTCCTGCCATTATAGCACATTCATTTGGAAAATATTGAACATATTTAATAATTACATGCTAAATAATAACAAAGTTTAGAGCTGAGATACCCATGGATTCCACAGGATGGAATGAAAGGTAGCTATAACTGCTTCTTCTACACCTGTCTTTTCTGTTCCTTCTTATTAAAATAGATAATTTATGAGGAGTTTCAAACTTCACATGATTCAGTTCTGCAAAGTACCACAAAGATCACAAGCTCATTTCCTAAGATGTCTGATCTAGTGTTGAAGACATTTATTGAGGACCTACTGCTTCCAAAGAGCTGTTCTACTCCTTTAGAGCTGGAATCTAATGACTATTAGCTGATTTTTGAACTTATAAAGCTCATTTTTCTAACATTTCAGTTGAAGAAGTATTTCTTAAGCACTAGTTAGGTACAGGGCACTAAGAGAAGGTTGGGCTACAGAGACAAAACGGAAGCCAGTTCTTCCTTCAAGGAGCCTCCATTCCGTTGAGGAGTTCAACTTTAATGAAGATGAGCAAATACAGGATAACTTCTAAATGGAGAGAGCTTTAATAACTGACTGGATCATGAGTGACTTCCTGTAATGGGTGGAATCTCAACTGAACCTGGATCGAAATTAACGATTCTAATAGGCAAAAGTGAGGAGAGGGGGATTGTAGGTTTGGGAGAAGTAAAAAGGCAGATGATGGGACGCCGAGTCCAAGGAACAATTAATAGTTTGCAGAATGAAAGAAGGGGTGCAATGGGAAATAAGGTAAGAAAGGTGACCAAGAGCCAGACCAAGAAGGGCGCAATTTTATTGAACCCTTCATTGGGACTAGAGGACTACGTGAAAAGAAAAAAGAAGAAAATTTGGAGCTTTTTATGATAAAGAATATCAAGACTGCCTGAAAATAGCATATTCTCAGTCATCCAATCTTAAGAAATGCAAAGGTAACTATTAATTCTTAGAAGACAGAGTATTCTTAAAATATTTGTTGCTTTCTGATGGTGGATGTGGGGAAGGAAGGGAAGACTATTGCCAGCCACAAATATATAATAAAGGCAGAAGTTTGGGAGAAAGAATTAAGATGGAAATTGACTCTGCTGACAGACTTTTTTTTCCTTTTTCCTTACTCCCTTTTTGGGGCAGCTAGGTAGAATAGTGGATAGATTGCTAGAGTGGAATCAAAAAGATCTGGATTCAAATTCAGCCTCAGATACTACCATGTGACCATGGGCAACCTCTGTGGGTTGGTAAACCTCTGTTTCCTGAGTTTCCTCATCTTTAAAATGTGGATAATCATAGCACCTACCACCTAGGGTTGTTGTCAGGATCAAGCATAGTACCTACTATGTAAGCACTATGTAGTAAGCACCATATAAATATTAAGAGTTTTTTACATGAAAGATCAAAGGATTTGGGGAATAAGAAATACTGTGAGACTTGAAGCCCACCTAAGACCCCCCCCTCAAAAAAAAAGATCTGGAAGTACAGATTTACAAACTGTTAAGGATTGTTGGATAGCGTTTAGGACAAGGATGTGGATCCACAATAGCAGAGGAAGTTTAAAAAAATATTTAAAATTTAAACTTAAATATTAAATTTAAAAATATTTAAAATTTAAAATTAAATATTAAATATTTAAAAATTTAAATATTTAAAAATATTTTAAAAAATAGACAATCTCAATTTGAGGAGTACTTTGGCTTGCCTTTTGGCTTTAGTTATAAATGATGGCTATGGTTAAAAAGCTACGAGTCTACTCTTATCAGAGAGAGCCTTTCTAGACACTGTAATCTCACGGTAGTTAGCCAAGAGGCACCCAGAAGAGATGGCGCCCAGAAGGGTGGCTTACCCTTCAGTACACATGTGTTCCTGGGGATATGTGCCTCTCTTTATGTACTCTCATTGCATGTTCCCTATTCATGTTCACTCTTCCTATTTATGATACTTCTTTATAGGAGAGTGGCCTCTAGATAGCTACAGTCATGCCAAAATGAGTCTTCAGAGTAGGACTTCATCAAAGATCTTTATGTAGTTTGCTCAAAACAATCATTCTGATACCATGGTCATCATCATAAATTTTAATCGCTGCTCTGTGCAACACACCCAAAATATTGGTACACTCAGTGTCTAAGTGGTCCCAGACGCCCAAATCTTTTGAATTCTTGTATCTCGAATTCTTGCATTTGATAGTTCTATAGCTTTGTTCAGCCTCCTCCCTTGCTGTCTGTCAGATTGTCAGCTGTCAGTAGAGCTTCCTTCAGCAGTCTTCCCTCCTCCCCTCTCCCTTCTACTTTGCTGTTTTAAAAGCATAAAAATCAGCGATAGACTGGGAAACCAGATACCTACGCTTGTTCAAGTGTCTTAAGTAATTACTATTAGCAAAGTTCTGAAGGGCTTACCTATGATGACAGTAGGTGGCCTTTCCAACATTTATTTTGGATGCCCTAAAATCTTCCTTCTTTTTCTGTTTTTAGAAATTTAGATATCTGATGAGTTCTCTGAATTAGTGAGGAGCACCTACATATCAAATCTTCAGAGATCTTGTTGTCAATCAGATTTAGGTCTAGAATATAATGTTATTTTAAACACCAGAGATATGCGTGGAATTATTTTTTTTTCTTTTTTGTAGATGTAGCATGCCCAAATTTGGTTTATTATATGAAATATGACTCAAAAGAAATGAGAATGGCTTAATACAAAAACTCTAGCTACATGGCATTTTCCATCTTTTACCTAAATGAAATCATTAAGTGCTCCTGAATCTCTATGAAACATTGAAAGGATATTTCTAATGGAGATGGATTTTCTTATATACCTTGCTGTACCTAAGGAAAGGAATCTGCAGGTTTTGCTAACCTCCATGATTAGAGAAGCAGCATTATGTTTATGGATACCAGAGCTTGCTCTAAGACTATACACACATCTCTCTATTTTCACATGCCCTCCTTCAGTAAGAGTCAGTCTCAAACAATGGGACATATGGCCTCCAGGAATCATAATACAGTAAAACTTTAGGCCAATTGCTTTTACTAGTCTCGTGAAATACTTAAATCATAGTAAGGTTGTAAGGAACACTGATGATCTTTATCAATCTTCATCATCCCACAGGGTGGGAGTCAAACTTTCAGTGCTTATTGGGGGTTAGGGAGAAGGATATGGAGAGGGGACAGAAAGGAAGATAGCAATAAAATTTGTGCTCTGAGAGATATTAAAGAAATCTGTATAGATACACTATATACTTAGAGCTCTCTCCTCTCTCTCTCCCCCCTCACCGCCTTGTTATCTATAGTATATCATGTGGAAAAAATTACATAAAAGTCTTGTGTAGTTCTTGAGTCTAGGATACAGAAGTTAGAAAAGAACATTCATGGGGGAGGCGGGGGAAGGAGATGAAAATCAAAGCAAGAAGTCAGTACTAGGACTTGGTAATTCTCAAAATTGATGCAACATTTCCTTTTCCATGGTATATTATTTCAAAAAGAATACTACTGATAGAAGTATGAATGATTAGAAAAAGAAAATGTGTAAAAAAAAAGAGAGAACATTCCTTTATGTTAATAGTTCAATGAGTGCCCCAATTGCACAACTAGTCTTTGTTTTTTAAGTATTTTAATCAGAGAATCCAGACAATTGATAAGAAAAATTTCCTTCCCATCCATCCTCTTTCCCAATCCCTCAACTCTACAGAAATAAAGATGTTGACTCTTTGAAGCATTTTGTGCTGAATTTGGGTTCCCTAAAACACAAATACGTGTATGTGTGTATACATATATGTGTATACATATGTGTATATATGCATATATAGATATTTTACAATGTTAAAGAGATAGGCCTTAAAGGGTATTGCAATTACACTAACTTTTGGTTTATTTCCATTGGCAACATTTTGTTAACTTTTCAAATTATTCACTGTTGCTTTGACCCATTTTCTAGATGACTCAAAGGATCTGAAAAGCAGTAATTTTGGACTTAAAATCTGAACTTTGAATGCCTGTATTTTTAGTACAACCTAAAGATGCTTATAGAGAAAAATGTAGATCTAGGTTAGAAAATAAAAAGTGCTTTCAGGGAAAGCAGCCATCTCTTTCAGTTTGAGTCATTTTTCATCCTTAATTATTTCTAAGGGAGTTTTTTTTCTTTATAAGCTAAGTATGTAATAATGACTTATCACAGAGCCAAAGGATTCATCTTCTAGTATGAATGGGATTTTCAGATCATGTGCACATACTAGCTACCCCATTAAAAAAATAAAAAGATACCTAAAGTAAAAATAAAATATCATAACTTTTATGCCCATTTTCCTCTTTTAATTTACAGCAATAAACTTTCAAACTCTATCAGTATATGCCTTTTCTACTGTAGGAAATAGTTGGAATTCAGGAGCCATGCAACATGCTTAAGTTCTTGGAAACTA
The DNA here is from genome assembly GCA_023548195.1 of Bettongia penicillata ogilbyi. NCBI lineage: Eukaryota > Metazoa > Chordata > Mammalia > Diprotodontia > Potoroidae > Bettongia > Bettongia penicillata. Next base: position 2,872,942 of record JAJHZJ010000322.1, on the reverse strand, counting down.
TGTGTCTCCTCCAGTGGCTGTCGGCTCCGGTGAATGGAAAAAAGGGGCCACAGAGAATTTCAACCAACATGAAGCAACTGTTCTTAAGAATGTGGCTTAAGATTTTCAAAGTGAAGTCAGGGAGTTAATGCACACAGCTGTACTAAAAGATGACCGAAAGTAAGAATAGACAAAGCAAGCAACATATGCATCCTTAGGAGATAGGTTTGAAGTAATATCACTCTTTTTTTTCTTTTAATTGATCTTTAAAGCAAAACGTCATCAAGAGACTCACTAACTTAAAAATGTGAGCTCCTGAAAACAAAATAGAACTTGAATTTCTAAGAATGATATGAGAGGTCATTAAATGTTTGCGCATCACTTGCTTAAATGTTGAAAGTTCTGAGGCAGCAACAACTCATGGAAAAGATCCTGGAGAGAGAATTAGGAGACATGGCTTCATATCCTTGCTCTGCCATTCAATATCTCTAAATCTATGACCCAGTATCTAAGTAAAAGAAATTTATCATATTTCGGTAGATAATCTATTCGTATGAGCATGCAAATTTAACTGGATAATTTTTCAGAATTATTTTACTTCTATTATCTATCTATTCTAAAGTCTTCTGGAAAGCCCTTAAAAAATACAAGCTTTAAGAGAATGCCTTCTGTGGAATCATCAAAATCATCTAGTGTTTAAATCCTTTGTCCAGAAAATTGTCATGATGTGATACACACACACATTTATGATATATGTACACATATAAGTGTATATGCATACATATATGTATATATGTATATTTGTATGTATATATAATTTGGAAAAAACATAAATGATACATTCAACAAGTAGAATAAAAAAGCATGTAGACCTAGAGGTCTAATGACAGAGAATATAACATACAAGGGTGGCAAACTACCCTTCATTCTATCTTGGTGATGATAACTTCTTATTTCAAGACCACAATGATTTTGACCAATATTATTGTCAATTACTATACAAGAAATGACACCCCCCCCCAAAAAAAAGCCTCTTTTATCCAGAACTTTAGGTCAGCAGCAGATGTTGGCAAATTCCTACAGAATATATATCCCAAGATTTTTTTTTTAAATGACAGAAATCTGCTAGCTATTCTTGCCTTATCTGCAACAGCTGAGCAATCTTTCAGTGCCACACGGAGACTGAAAACTTGGCTCAGATCGCCCATGGACAAGCTTGCCTTAATCACACTGCTCTTTTACATGTGCACCAGGACATCAACATTGACAGTACGAGAGTAAAGCAGCCATTTGCTGAAAACAACTGTCAGCGTCGTCAAGTTTTTGGAACCTCTTCTAATGTGATTTGTATGACAAATCTCGTGGCATTTTGTTTGTCAGCAAAAGTAGTGCATTTCCATGTATCTTGTAAGGCTAGAAAACTATTTAGAAGAGTATGAGAATTCTTCTATGGGGAAGCAATATAGGAAGAAAAAAGACCATTTATTTTTACATGATAGATCTTTAATACTTTTCTGCATGCTTTAAAAATATTATTTCATTTTTAAATGTGATAGTCATGAACTCTTTCTGAAGGAAAACAAATCTTTGAAATTTGAAAAGTTGTCCTCTATTTTCCTTCAATGCACAGTAGGTTATGAAAGCTGTACCTATTTAAAAAAAAAGAAAGAAAGAAAGAGCATCTTCTAGGACTCAAATCTCTGTAGTGATAATTAGTGGTTGTGTTTCTAAGTGACAATGCTAAGGACTCAATCCCGCCCTCAAGTACATGGTGTACATTGCCATATATCTCAAAAAGTCAGTTATAGCAAGTCTACCAAAATAATAAGCATGTACCTTATCACTTTACATCTCTTTTGCTTCCTACTATAAATTATTCTCATTGTATCATCACTATAAAACCAGTTTTTCTGTATATCATTTAGACTGAGGATTCTTCACCTTTTTGGGATGTTATGGACTTTTTTTCTTTTCTTTTTTTCAATCTGGTGAAGCCTAAGGACCTCTATCTCATAATAATGCTTTTAAATGCATAAAATAAAATGCATGGGATTACAAAGGAAACCAATTATAATGAATGAAATTGATCACCATATGATAAAAACACCCTTGAGATACAGTAATGTGTCTGGCAGAAGCTTTGATCACAGAATAATTTCAATGTAATGATGAACTTAAATGATATTTCAAGATATCTGCAACAAGTGTAATGTGATATGAAATAACTGTGGTTTTGATTGATGACAAAGTTTTGGGTACTCCTAAAACCACTATAGTGTGTTGCCTATATTAATAATTAAAGAAAGTGCTAAATTTCAGTTCGATTTTAGCAAAAATAAAGATTTTCTTTCCTATGCCAGGTGATGGACCTTCCAAAATATGACCATGGAAGGGGTCCATGGATGACAGGTTAAGAGCTTCCAATTTTATACTCAGTCTGCTTCTACATGGAACAAAAATATCCCAACATATTAAGCTAAATACCCACATCAACATAGGGTTTTATCAATACTCTATTCAATACAAAATGAAATGGCATTCATAATTTGTAATGTCAACGATGGCACAAAATGTCATGATGGCAGAATCATGAATACTCATGGGTCATTGTCTCCATGAATGTCTGCTTCAGTACCGAAGTACATCTCTCTGACCCACAACAGCACAGTTGCTTGCTTTTGGAATCTCCTGATTTCTTTTTTACTTGGTGGCAAAGATGAATAAAAATCTGAACAAGAGGATTTGATACTATCACACCCCCTTCACATACCCAAATCTAGTACTATTATAGGCATTTTCATTTCATCTCTCCCCAGACATTAATTACTATGATAATAAACAAGATATATACATCAAGATATATTATTCACATAAATGAGAAAGCTCAGTGTTTTTCGCTGTCTTACTGACTTATTATCATACTTTTCATTGTCATTCCTTTTTTACCTCTTTCCTTCAAAGGGAAAAAAAAGCAATACTAATTCCCTTCAGTATTTGCTCGCTATGTGACCTTAAGGAAGTCACAACCTCAGAGGGCCCCCCCATTTCCTCATCTGTAAATTGGCAATAATTCCACTTGCCCTTCCTACTTCAAGTAATATTGAAAGGATCAAAGGAGACACTACATTTGAAAGTATTTTAAAATTATATCATAATATATTTAAAAGTGCCCCATATAAAAATGTGAAGTCATATAATTTCTTAATCTCCCCCAATTAGAATGTTAACTTTGTTAGAGCAAGAAATGTGCTTTTCGTCTTTCTTTGTAGCTCTATCACAAAGCACAGAGCCTGATATTTAACAAAAATTATAGATACGATCATAGGGTTTTGAGCTGTAAGGCATATTAGAGGTCATTACATCCAATCGTCTCAATTTACAGATGAGAGATACAAAGCAAAAACAGGTGGAGGGAAAACGATTTGCCTAGAATCGTACAGCTCTCAATGTCTGAGGCAGAATTTAAATCCATTTCTTTCTGACTCAAGTTCAGTGCTCTACCTACTATAGCACCCTGCTTCAAACAGATGGAGAGAGAGAGAGAGAGAGAGAGAGAGAGAGAGAGAGAGAGAGAGAGAGAGAGAGAGAGAGATATGGATGCATGTGCAGGCAGGTTTTAGCATACCTGCCACTACCACCATTATTACCAAAAAAGCTTTTATCCCACAGCTATCTACATACAGTGTATTGTTATTCCTAGCAAGCGCAAACAAATTAAAAATAAATAATTCCTGCCCTTTAGAAACCCATACAAACACAGAAAATAGGCAAACAACTGAATAAGCATTCAGGCCCACCAGTTTTCTGGCTGATCTCAGAGCAGAAGCTACTGAGACAGCAGATGAGGAGAACTCCTGCTTTCATTTTCCAACCCAGGCAAATGGAGCATGGGCCAGTCCTGCTGACCAGCATCCAGACTCGGTCAGACATCGAGGTAACCCTGATTTGTAATGACAGAGGGGTAACTATAGAAGGATTTAGTCATCTGCTCCTCAGGTGACTGACTACTGTAGCCCTTTGGCAATCAGAGCCTCAGCCCAGGCAGTGTTGGGGATTGCAGAACAGCCCAGAGCTGGGAGGAGAAGGTTCAGCTGCTGAGAGAGGGAAGTCAGCTGAGTATAATGGCAGGCTCAGCTGTTATTGGTGTAACTAGTAGCTGGTGGCCCAGAGGGAACCCTAGAAGAACAGTTGATATAATTTGTTTTGTTTTGTTTTGTTTTATCAAGCCTACCACATGACAGTGAACAACTGAAATTCACTCCCAACTACTTGATACTTAACTCGTTCCTCAATTCCTTGGGACATTCAGGAATATGTCTGCAGACTAGTCTCTTTACTCCACATTAGCCCAGGCAGAATCCACAGGGAAGCAGAAACAGTAGCTGCTGGAACATCCTGAAAGTTTTAGGAAGAATTCAGAAGTGACAGGCTTTGGATGTCATGTAGTGAGTGGCCTGGCCCCTATAGAACTCTATAATCCATTTTTGGTTGACAGGAGCAGTTATAAAAAATACATGTATCATACCATTATTATAATGTCACATATAATGTATGTGTTTTATGCATTAGATGTGACTGAAAGGGAAGGCTATGCATCAAGTCAATTTTCTGACTTCTCTCTACCCTAATAGTGAAATAGGGTAGCATCTGTTAGTCAAGAAAACATGACTATCTCATGTACCCATCCTCACCAACCTCACCTTCTTCTCCTCCTGAGCCATCTGGGTCCAGTGGCATGATATTCATCAGGATGACTGGAAATGGCCCAGGACACAATGTGAGACCCTGGACATTTCAGGCTTACTTTGAGTGAGATGCACCCATTCAATGAATAGACTTCTTTAAATGCCCCTTCAATCAAAAAAAAAAAAATCAAACTGGAAGGGGAAGACCGTCAAGGTTCCTGGGTGAAAGAGAAACAATTACTATTTAGTTATTACATCCATTCTGTGCTAGGTGGGTGGGGACTTGTCCAGTTGGTGATCTCCAGAGTGAATTGGGTTTAAGGCTTGATCTTTGAGCAAGAAATGTAGCCAGTATGTGTATCTCACTCAAAGTAAGATTGTGATAAGAACTAAGCCTGAAAGAGCCAGGGTCTCCCATTGAATCCTGGGCTATTCCCAGTCATCCCGATGAATATCAGGTCTTTGGACCCAGATATCTCAAGAGAAGAAGGTGAGGTTGGTGACCTTGCACAGCCCTCCCTCACTCAAATCAAAGTCAACTGCAAGTCATGTCATCGGCTTGATGTCATGGTCTTCTTTGAGAATGAAACCGTGAGTGAGTAGCAGCTCCTCTCCTCTCCTCTCCTCTCCTCTCCTTCCCTCCCCTCCCCTCCCCTCCTCTCCTCTCCTCTCCTCTCCCTTCCTTTCCCCTCCTCTCCTCTCCTCCTCTCTCCTCTTTTCTCCTCTCCTCTCCTCTGGTGTTCTGCCCAGGGGAAGGTAAACTCAATGGCCCAAAACTGCCTTTCTTCCTCTGTACCCATCGCAGAACTCGTATAAACCATCCCTTGACCAGAGCTGTGCTGATTAGACGTTAAGGAGCAGCCACCTTAGCTTGCAATCTCCTCTCAGTGTGTCAGAATCACCTCATTCAAACGGTATTTCCACGGATTTAAGTCGGACTTCACAGGGCCCGCCCAGTGAAGCTGCTGTTGCTCTTCCTAACGCCTCTATACACCCATTTTTCCCTTCCCTAAACAGTTGCTTGACCTCTTCTTAAGAAACCAAAGAGCAATATCTGTTTCCTTCCTGCCTCTCCTTCCTGAGCACCAGCCCTCAAAGACAACCACCCCAATTTTTTCTTGTCTTTTCCATGAATTTCTTTTATCTTCAGCACATGTTTAGGACTCTTCTGGAACTTAGCTGGGTGTCATAGATGTGCGGTGATAAAAATCGGGGCCTCTGTACCTAGATCTATTTTAATCATTCCGCTGATCTCCAGTTCTATATTTACTGTTTATGTGAACCAGCTGCTTGAAGCTGCCAGCTAGCTATCTATGGTATACGAGCCCCTGTCTCATACTTGCAAAGCAGTCTTCCTTTCACTTCTCAAAACATCCCTTGCAATGTGAATTTTTCCTCCCTACTTCTCTCTTCATTGTTGTTTCTGAATTACATCACTCGCTTCAGAATAAAACCATTTTCAGACTAAGGCTGAACTTTAACTACACCCCTTCCTTTTCCTATCCTTGCTCAAGAGCAGTCAAAGTTTAATACTGTGGCCACACTGCAAAATTGGTGTAGCCAGAGTGGGAGAACAGAAATACCGCTGTCTGGGGAGTCAGAGGGCTTCAGCCCAAAGCTCCACTCTGAACCTTATATTATGAACTATTTATATGATCCTACTTTTATGATCTTGTTATGAACTTATGAACTGCTTGTATGATCTTGGACACCAGTGATTTACTTGCTGAGGCCTCCGTTTCCCCATCTGTAAAATGAAGAGGTTGGACTATGTGACGTACAATCCCATGAAGAACAGCCACTGTGTTAAAATAAAGTATGAATGAATCTTCTAAGCCCTCAATAGGTCAATGGGCATCTAACCCATTTCCTTTTCTAGAGAATAGTAATTGACTTTAAACACAGTTCCAAGCTCTGTATTTAAGAAAATCCTTTCTCAAAATTATCTTCAGCTCAACTTCAAAAGATCTGTCTTCGTATCAGTTACAGCTCTGCTGACTAGCCTATCTATACTGATTGATTCTCTAACACATACTTTAATGACCGTGGTATCTCATCATGTGCTGTACAATTATTGGTATTTATCTAAAGCTTGGGGGAGACTTTGCGTACAGAACACATCTGGCCCAGAGAGTTCCATAATTCCCAGGAGAACATGAGACTCTGGTACTTGCTGTCAAACTGAATGGTATCTTACAGCTAATGTGTTTGGTGGCCAAGGGCTACAAATAATTCTCTTGTCCGAAGCCAGGGTTACTCAGCTGTATAATAACCTCTGAAGTCTCTGCTTCAGAAAGGACTCAGGATTCACGAGTTTAATTTTGCCACCGATAATACAAAAACTGTGCTCCATAACAAGCATCCACTCTCTGCTTCCAATGTAATGAAATTCTAATTGTTTCTAAAGTTTGGGGAGGATCAAATGGTTAATCTCCATGATGACAAAAGGAAGCAGGGAAAATAAAATGACACACTTGAATGAACTGTGAGGAAATAAAGTGCACAACATGTGATAATGCCATGACTCTGTGTTATTGCGCATTTCTGGGCTGAAAAGATATGGCTTGATGGGTAATTTGTCAAGCTGTGCAACAGAGAACAACAGTAAAGAGACTTCAGACAGAAGAAAATTACACAAATAGTAGGGTGGAAAGGTATAATTGAAGATGGCAAAAGATTGAAAGAAAGACATTTAAAATTACTGTACTGACCTACTAAATGCACTTGGGCGTGGAATCCTGGCCTCACATGAAGAGGCATTAAATGTCTGCAGGCTGTGACACTGGCTCAGGAGAATGCCAATCTCCCTGTTCTCAGGAAAGAGAAATACAATGCATGATCTCCCTGGAGAACCCCGACCCACAAGAGGAGCTCAGCTTCTAGGGAGTGGCCTTGGAGAGGAAAAAGTTACCAAATTAGTGTTTTTAAACTACACAGAAAATTCATTTCAGTAACTCACTGGGTTCTGAGCTCACCAACCCCCTGCCCCCTTTGTTAAAAGTCAATAGATCCTCTCCTGGAGGAATCAGAAAATAAAGGATGGGAAGCAGCTAGGTGGCTCAGCGGATAGAGCCCCAGGACTGTAGTCAGAAGAACCTGAGTTTGACTCCAGCCTCAGACACTTACTATCTTTGTGACCCTGAACAAGTCACTTTACCATCAGTTTCCTCAACTGTAAGAATGGGGATAATCATAGCACCTGCCTCCTAAGGTGGTTAGGAGGATCCAATGAGATCATTGTAAACTGCTTATCACCGTGCCTGGAATCGAATAATATATGCCTGGCATATACAAGAATGTTAACTGTTATCCTCGTTATTAAAATACTTAGGATAGTGGCTGGCATGTATGAAGCATTATATACTTGTTAGCTACTATTATTAATAAAGGGCTTAGCATAATGCCTGCAACGTAGTGTTATAGAAATGTTAGCTTTTCTATTGGTATTACCTCCAAGGATTATTGTAAGGACCAAATGTAATGAAAATTATGAAGTACTTAGACTAGTGCCTGCCTATGTGATACATGCCTGTCATATATGTATAAATATATATACATACATGCATGTGCTAGCTATTATAATGCTTAGCATAGAATCTGACAAAGTGCTATATAATTGTTAAAATTATCTATTATTATATTTATTATTCTTAATATTAATACATTAATATCAAGAATATCATTACATTATTATATTCATATATTATATTATGCTGTATATTATATTGTATATTAATGTATCATATTAATTTAATAAATTAATATATTTTTTGTTATGCTTGTCACAGTGCTCTTCTATACGTGTTAGCTATTACTGCTGTTCTGCGTTGGGCATTTGTTGCTGTTGTTGCGTTACCTACTTTGTTGCTGCTGTAGTTGAGGCTGTTCAGTTTTCAAATGATAGCAATAAATGTGACTTTCCTGCCCCACGACTAGTCTTACTTCTTCAAGACTAAAGAGCCCTCCAGTCATCCAGAAATAGCATAAAGTAGAGTTGGTCAATCAATCTGCAAGTGTTTATTAAGCGTCTCTGACGTGCCGGGCACCTTGCTAAACACTAGATATAAGAAGCTGAAAGGAGGGGAGCATGGGATCAAATCTCCGATTTATCACCGACTGGGAACAAGTTGTTAAGTCTTCGTGAGTCTCACCTTGACTGAATTATCTTCTAAGTCTAAAAATTTTATAATTATACTCAGAATTGTATAATTAATGTCTTCTGATCTGAACAGGGAAAGTCATTTATTCTTAATTGTTTTTATTCACAAAATGAGGGAAATTGTATTTTTCTTATTTACTATAGAGCATTGCATGGGAATTATATTGAGAAATGAGCCTTGCACCTAGCTTTGTGCCTGTCATTTGAAGAACAGTCTAATCACCAGGTGATGTTAGGAAGTCTTGAGATTTTGACAAGAATTAAGGGATCCTAGATTTAGAGCAGAGAAGGCCATTAGAAGTCATCAAATCCAACTCCATATTTTGCAAATGAAGGAACTGAAGCCCTGAGAAGTTAAGCAACTTACCCAAGGTCACAAGTGTAACAAGTAACAGAACTGAGATTCGAACTCAGGAGTGGGTGGTCTGCAGCCTCGAGGCCACATGTGGCCCTCTATGTCCTCCAGTGCAGCCCTTTGACTTGTTCCAAACTTGACAGAACAAATTCCTTTAATAAAAGGATTTGTGCTGTAAAACTCAGACTCAGTCAAAAGACAGTACCCAACGATCTAGAAGGACCCATGTGATCTGGAGGTCAAAGGTTTGCCACCCCTGTTAGCATCATTAACATTCAGCTAACATATGTAAATAGTCATATAAGAGACTGTATGCATCTGTAATAAATTCCAATAATCCAAGAATTTCCAAGGAGGGAATTCTTTCCCTCCTTGTAGAAATAACATAGTCTATGAATTAAAAAGAAAAAAATACTATCAGATTCAATAAAAGAGCTAATGATAACCATGAAATGATTATAAGAGGGGTTAGAGGGGAATTTAGATTAAAAATTAAAATAATTAAACAGAACTTGGAAGTCAGGGAGGAGAAATTCATCTCCAATCTCCAAAGATAACTAATAAAGATAATTACTGAATTGAGGGCTCAGGAAAAATTGAACTCTGACAAATGAATCTAAATAAACAAAAGACCAATTATAATAGAAATACTGATTATAATATTAATATTGGGACAAAAGCCTTCCCTCAGTCAAATTTCTATAAAATTCGATGATTTAACTTTTCTTTACAAGTTTCCTTTTATCTAGTCTGATTTTACAGCATTTTCTTTAGAAATAATTATGAATATTATGAAGGATAATGTAATATTATGAAGAATAATGGTTTCTTCCCAAATGTACCTTTTTCAAGTTTCAAACCAGGCAGGAGTAGATTTACCACATTTGAGAATGAACATTAATAACCTGAACAGAGACCAAGAGAGTAATAAGAGCTTGCATTTATATAATAACTAGCATTTGTAGAACACTTCAAGGTTTGCAAAGAGATTTGCACTTACATTCTCGTTCAATACTCACAAGGACTTTGGGAGGTAAGTATTATTAGACCCATTTTACTATTGAGGAAACTGGAGCAAATAGAGATGATGTGACTTGCCCAGGGTCACACAATTAGTAGGGATCTGAGGTAGGCTTTGAATTAAGATCCGAATGGTGAAGGAACTAGAGATTGTGAATCTAGAGGGGATATGATAGCTGTCTTCAAATATTTAAATGGCTCACTATAAGGAAGAATGGTTAGATTTGTTCTGCTTGGCCCTGAGGTCAGAACAGGAAATCATGGGGGGAGGAAGCAAGGTGGTAATTTTGGATTCCATACAAGGATGTATGGGTTTGCTCTCACTGGAGGTGACCAAGTAAACGATGAATGATGACTAGTTAAGGATATTGCAGAAGGGATTCTCCTCCCAAGTTCAACCCATGCCCCCCAGTCCCACCCTTTTCAACTTCCTTTTGTGTACTGTCTTTCCATATTAAAATGTAAGGTCCTAATCTGGCAAAAAGTGAACCTAATAAATGTTTTTATTTCTTAAAAAAAATTGTAAGAAGGGGCAAGAAAATCCTTTTTGTTTGTATTTGAATCTTCCTTCTTTTTCTTCCTCTCTTCAGTGCCTTTTTTACTTCCTCTTTTTCCTTCCCTCCCTCTGTTTTCCTTCCATCTTTTCTCCCTCCCTCCTCTTTTCCTCCAACCCTTCTTTCTTCCTTCCCTTCCTCTTGTCCCTCCCTTCCCACCCTCAGATTTTGTTGTATATGAAATTCTTTTTCAAAAAGTTTCTCAGTAGACCATCAAAGTGTTTTGTTTTATTTTAAAAGGCAGGGTCATTTCCTGGCTGGCACTAGGGGAAAAACAGTAAGTAGGTAAAATTTGCTTTTTATCTATAGCTTTCTCTTTAACCTCCTCTCCATTTCAATCCCTCCTCTCCCTACATGTAACCTATCCTTCCTTAGGTTCTGCCTACCCTTGCCCACTACCTAAACTTGCTCTCCAGAAAGGATATCTTTCAGTAACACACTCATTTGCCCAGGTATTTGCATTTAAACTTAGAGCTAAAAGTCCTAAACTGAAAACCTGAATTTGCATTTCGGAGTTTCAGAAATCTGTAAGAAGGTCGGAAAACTGACTGAGGCAAAAAAACAGTCTCTGTGCCCCTGAAACCATAACTAATCTAGGTACCTATGAGATCAACTCTGGTAATTTCCAGTTGCCAAGCCCAACATGGGAACCATCCCCAAGAGAGATTGTAACTGTCCAAGTGGAACTACTCCAAGCATACAAGACTTTCAAAGTGACCTCTCAGACTCAGGTCTTTCCCCATTCCTATCCATCTGCCACTCAGCTGCTAAAACTGTTTGCCCTAAAGTACAGCATGACCTGGTCACCCTCCCTCGCGGTTCCCCCTCAGTAAACTCCAGTATCTCCATATTACCTTCTGGATCACATACAAAATCACCTCTTTGAAATTTAAAATCCTTCACAAGCTTGCCCTGTCCTTTCCAGTCATCACTCTACTACTATTTAGCTCCACTGGCCTTCTCACTGTTCCCAGACAGCACTCCATCTCTAACCTTTCACTTGTTGTCCCTGGTCCTGGAAAGTCCCTCCTTGTCTCTCATTCCTTGCTTTCCAGATCTCCTTCAAGACTTAGATCAGGTTCCACTTTTTTCAAGAAGCCTTCCTCCTCCCCTTAGCTAATGCCTTCCCCGCATGTACATACTTCTTTGTTTGCAAAATGTCTCTTCCATTACAATGCAGCTCCTTGAAGGAAGGGACTATGTTTTGGCCCTTGTTGGAATACCAGAACTTAGCACAGTGCTTGGCACATAGTATGTGCTGGATAAATGCTTGATGATTGACAAATGAATGACTAATATGCAAGATCCCCCACAAGCCAGGCTTTCTCATCGTAGGAGTTCTATCAATGGACTCACTAGGACAGTATTCAATATCATCTCTTCACTTAAGAAGCAGAAGAGCTGCCCAATTGTAAGGTGTATTTATACTGAAACCTAAATAAAAGAATTTTTTTCCTCTCTTAATATGAAGTGATATGGGGGTTAAGGGATAGAGGCAAAGTGTTATAATGGAGAGAGTCTTGGACTAAGAAATGACCGGAGTCCAGTTCCTATCTCAGATACTTAAATAGCTGTATGACTAGGAAAATCACATGGAACTTCTCAGTGACTGCTTTCTAATTTGTAGAATGAGGGACTTGGATTACATGGCTTCTGCGGTCTCTTCCAGGTCTAAGTCTAGGATCCTATGATCTATGGATACATCTGTGATTTTATTAGAAGAGGAAACTCCTTCTACCGATACAAGTTGGCACCTTCTCCAAAAAGTAGTCTTAGAGAGCTGTCTAGAGCAGTGAGAAATTAAGTGATTTGCCCAGGGTTACAGAGCTAGCATGAGTCAGAGGCAGGACTTGAACCCAGTCTTCCTGACTTTGAGGTCTCCATTCTATCCACTACCTCCTACCTCCTGTCTGTAACCGGACATTTTGCTACAAATTCCAATCTCTGAAGATAACTTAAGATACTCACTGAATCAATGGTTCCTATCTCTTCCAAAAGCAGATGGCCCTAGCTGTTTCTAGATGTATTTGAACCCTTGGCCATTTAAAACCATTTTTGGTCCCTTTCTTCCACGAGGTGTCCCAGGGCCACCTTTCTTCCCCCAACTAAAAGCATTGCATTGCACACCTCAACAAAATTGTCTGTATATCCTTAATGTATCTTCAAGCCATTTTCCTGCAGTCAGCACCCTATACATTAGGGAAGGAATGGATGTGTGCTCTATGAGTTTCCTAGAATAGACATGAACCTTCATAATTAGACTCATTCCTTAATTTTGCTTACTTTTTTATGCAGCAGCATTCATACTACATCGCCAGACAAAGACAATGATGAACATGACCTGAGTAAAAAACAATGCAGTCATCCAAGTAACAAGTGCTGAGTTTGTGGAAAAAACAGCTCTCATTTTATTAAATAATATTGTTCATGCTGGCCTGTCTGAGATACTCTGCCAGGCTAATTAGAACAGATCAATGTACACTTACCTCTGCAGAAGGCTGAAAGGTGTGTAGTGACTGGATGTCATTAAAAATTTACTTGACCATGGGCATCAAATGTCCATGATAGGATGACCCTGGTAAGCACTCAAGTTTCTATTTTGCACATATCACAGTCAATGCATAGAAAATGCCATGTGCTCCATTACTATCACCCTAGCTTCCTAGCAGCTGATGTGCTATATATGTTGGAGAGGGTGGTATCAATTAACCATGTTATCTATAAAGCCATCCTTGCAATTACGACCACTTCACAATTTATCATTAACACATTTGACAGATTTTTTCCATAGTAACATTTATTTAAAGGTTAATCAAAATTCTTCGAACTGAATTTATTATAATGTGATTTTTGATAATTGGCTAAATCAGTGACTCTTAAGGAAAACACCCTTGTCTCAGTCCTATTGCATATACACCACAGTGCCAAAAAAGCAACAGAGCAAAGGAAATACATATTATAAATGTTCATTTCAGAACTCGTCATGAAAGATCATATATTAATGCAATCAGGTGGTACATTTACATGCTCATTAGTAATCCATCATTAGTCCAAACTATTAGGAAAAAATGAACAACTAGTTATTCAGAATGCCCAGAATAGTATTTCAGATTTAAACACTCAGAAAAAGAGAACTGGAAAAGTTCATAGCTTGTCTTTGATCTTTTAAAGTCTATCAATAAATCATTAATTGGGCATATCAGAAACTATAGTCTTTTCTAACTATTGGTTTCCTATGCCATTCTACCTACCTTAAGGAGAGGAAACCCCATCTCCTAACTCTCCAAACACAGCACAAAAGACATTTCTAAAGAATTCCTGATGAGCTGTGTGTTTAAAGTTCACGTTTTAATATACTACATGCTGCTTTAACTGAAATAGCCACTTTCTTCTGTTTAATTGTAAGTTAAACCCTATCCTTGTATGCTGAGGTGGTTTGGTCACAATCTTATAAATCAAATAATTCTAAAAAGGATAAGTATCAAGTCACATCAATCTCGCTTATTAACTAAGAGCACTAGAAAAAATATTGAAGGAAAGCTATGTGAGTGAATAACTGACTTTTAAACACTCTGTTTTCTTTTTAACATCATGGATCTGTCCTTCAAAATGTATAACTTGGGAAACTGGAAATGCAACATAGTCTAGCATATTGCCTCAAAGAATTCTCTAGATACTTCATGGACTTGTGTAGCATACATTTTTATAATATGACAAAATCCATACAGGAAACAGCAGTATTTTTTCCACTAATTTAGTTGAAAATTCTTTTGCAGGAACAATTGGGGTGTCAGAAGTACTCGGCCAGGCTAATTAGAATAGGTCAATGTAGCGATAGGATAGGATCATAGAATGTAGAATTGGAAAGAACATGAAGGATCATTGTTTCAAAACCCAACATTTTACAGAAAAGGAAATCGAATCTAAGATATTGAGGCAGGATGTAGGTTGGCAGACTGTCAAGAAACAAGAATGGCTGATAAATTTTTGATCTATTGTTTAGAATTTTGGAACAAAATTCAGGAGATAAAAGAGAAATCCTAGTTCAACTCAGCAAGAATTTACTTGTGTAATTCAATTAAAATTTCACAAATATATATTTATTATTTTCATGTGCAAAGTAAGATCTAAGAGAATTATAAAAAAGAATAACACAAAGGGAATATTCCATGGAGGCCTAGATATCTCTATTGAATTAATCAAAAATGCAAATTGTATTGGGAGAGCCCTTAAACAGTTTGAGAAGGGTTAAGCATTTTGATCATTGGATGATACTAGATGATACTAAACAGGAAATGTATGGAGATTGATTGAAATTATTAGGTATATCTCTAGGCATACCATGCCAATCCAGAATCAAATATTCCATCAAAACAATTCCAGCAACAGGCATGTCTAGTGGTGACTGAGGGAAATTCTCTAATGGGGGAAGTGTTAAATTCTCTCTCCTCCCAACCCCCAGCACCACTGGCCAGAGAATGACCTTGTGAAATTTGAAAAGTCAGAACTAGGGACTTCCCATTATCATTGGTATCGGCCCTGGAGCAGCAGTGGCTGGCATTAGTGTCTGCATCAGAGGTTAAGAGACTCACCAAAGGCTGACTCTACAAGGGCACTAACTCTTGGAAAGTTACACTGAAAGGGAATTTCATGAGGAATCCACAAAAGACTTCTCAGCAAGTGAGATCTGTGAGTTTCCCAACTGGCCATAAGAGCTCTATAAATTTGAGTCTACTTTTTCCAAGGACCTAATATGTTTGAGAGAACTCTTGGCTTAGGAGTAGTGGGGAGAGATATCTGTAATAACTGTCCTTACCAAATAAGATTAATAAAAATCTTTTTACAAAAGCTAATAAAGTTTGAATCACTAATGGTCAATAGGGTATACACCAAATTAGGGTATCAGGAACCAGAACCCTGGAGAGAAGGGTATAGTCAGCTACTCTCTGAGGCCACACCCACCACTGGAAATAGGAATTGGGGAAGTAGCCCTGGAGTGGGTGCTACAATCTTTTTGTTTTAAGTCACTACACTCAAAGAAGACTGAGGAACAAGATACAATAGAAAACTGCAAAGACAATCCTATGAAAGATCCTAGGAGGGAGGAATTATTTCTGTCTGAAGGCAAAGAATCAGTGCTCTTTCTGGGCAAGTCACTCCATCTCTTTATCATCTGGAAAATGAGGGATATGGACTTCATGACCATCAAGGTCTAAATCCATGAATCTTTGGGGAGTCATTAGAGCTGTGCTTTGGAGGATGAACTGGGTAAATGACGTGGTTTTGAGAAAAGTAATGATATATTAAAGCTATAAATGAATCAATATATGAGCATTTATTAATCTCTCACTAGGTGTTAGCCTCTATGCTAAGCATGGAGAATACAAATACAAAAGTCAGTCTCTGTTCTCAAGGAGCTTACATTTTAATAAAGGGAGACAACACATATCAGGGAATAGTGGCCGTAAAGAGGCTTTTGGTGTGGAAACCACAGGAGTGAAGATCTAGCGCAATGGATTGACAAGGTTATTATTGCTCTACTTCATGAGCAAGAGGCAGGGCATACAAGATGGGGGGAAGCCTAGCTAAGTGTTCTCAAGGTCAATAACAATAGTATAGCAGAAGGATGGTGCTGAAACATGATCAGGGAGCTGAGACCCACTAGAGGTGACAAATTCTTTCCAATCAGAATAGTATGGCACCAGGGAGGAAGCAGAGGTACTATTGGGAGGGTGGCACAGTGGCAGCCACTACAGCCAAATAAATAATTGTTCACTAGCAAGTTTACTCTGACATTAAGTGTAGAATATATGAGAATAGCAATAGACAGAGGTAGGGATGACAAAGAGGGGTCTTTAGGGGCTGGAATTTAGGTAATGGCACTGGCAGTGGAAATGGTTGGACAAACACGAGAAAAAAATATTGCTAATAGAATGTAATGTACATATGACAATTACTGTCACCAACTGGAGAAATCCAAAGAGAAACTAAATGCCATTTACATTAGTCTGTAAAGATATCAGAGATTTCTACTCATCATTTTATTCAGAGCATGGTACACAACAGGTTATGTGTTCAATGTCAAATGCACCAAATAAAAATCATTTCAACATCATCCAAGTGAAAGATTGGATTCAGCATCTGCTACTTCCTTCATCAAAGGAATGAAGCAAGATTGAATTTGGAGAAGAATTTCACAATGTAGACAGCCAGTTCCAAATGTGCATCTGTTGATCAGGGTCAAGACCACAAATAGGATGTGGGAATGGGTGTCAAAACATGGTGCACACATATTTCATTCCCGTTTCAAGAAGATTCAAGTTAGGAAAAATATTTCATAAAAGTTTCTATCCAATGGCTTTTTTTAATAACTCATTCAGCCATCTAGTTTCTCAGTCACTTGGGGAAAAGCTGCTGAATTGCTCAGACATGGAAAGAAAAGGTGAGCCTCTATAGGAAGCAGGATATCTTAGTGCCATCCTACGTAGTACGTGTACAAGCATTCATGGATTCTTAGAAGAGAATACAAGATTGAAATAGACACTGGGAGCCAGATTACTACAATCTCTTGGAGAAATGGCTTCACAGTCAATATGACAAGGGAACAAATTCACACTGAGCAGCTTTTCTACTACTTTCTACTAAATACAAATAAAAACATGATATATAGATTTTCTCCAACCCATCAGAAATAATGAAATATTTTCTATTTAGTACTGAAGAAGAAAAATATCTGTATCACTTAAGAAAACTTAAAATATGTGTCAATCTGTCACTGAATTGAAATGAGCAGCGATGACAAGCGGCTGTTATAAAACCTACTCCTGCTGAGAATCCTCCACACACAAAGACTATTTCCAAACTGGTTACAGTAAAGTATGCCCCCCCAATTCTTTTTTATTTGTTCTAATGGCCAAAAACCGATCCAAAACAGATCGTAGAAAACATGCATTTATTAGATTCTGATTCTTTCCTGCTTCCATGTCAAAGGGGTGGTAACAGTCTTCATAAATCCCAAATAAGTGAAAAATGGACAACACATGCCAATGACCCAGGGAGAAATAAAGATTTTTCAACCTTTGTTATGCTTCTTCCTTTCTTTATTCATACTCTGATTGGAGTGCCAGAGGGTGAAGTACTAAATTCCTCCCAAGATCTTTCTTTATTTGAGATCTGAACTTTCCAGGTAACTCTCTACTTTTCAGCAGCAGCTGAACTCCATGGAACATCATGCTCCCCATGCCTGGTACCTTTGGTTCTTCCTCTCCACCTTTTCAGCTTCCTTTTGTGTGTTGCCTTCTCCTCTTAGATAGTCAACTCTCTGAGGCCAAGGATGAGCTTTCTTTTTCTTATTTGTATCCCAACATTTAGCACAGTGCCTTGCACATAGTAGGTACCTAATAAATATTATTTTATTGTGTATTTGAACATAGATGTGGCTACTATCCTCAAAATGCATTATTTTCAAACAAAATAATAAAGTCACATTATTAAGAGGCAAGTCAAGACAAATCGGTATTTATTACATGTAGATAGGAAGTCTTCATTCATTTATTGGCCATGTATTTATTAAACATTGTGTGCTTAGCAATCTACTCAAATATTTCAGTTTCATATTTATGATCAGTTCTTATATTAATCTAAGCACAAGTTCAATGCAAGCAATAGTTTATCTCTATCCTTGCTTACTGTCTAACACATGCCTTCCCCAGTAGGGAGGAGTTACTTCAATGTTTCCATTTTTAAAGAAGACAACCTCAAATGCCCTCTTCTAGCTTATCTGGCTTCAGGCTACAATTCAGAGTAAGAGGAAAAAATAGATGGTAAAAATAAAGGTGTTACCCTAAGAGAGGAGATGACAATGTTACATGGACTGAAGACAAATCATCACATTGCAGTTTTGTCCGTCGTACTACCAGTCCTCCTGTCATTCAAGTTCAAAAGCACAGTCATCTTTGACTCTTCTCCCACATCCACTATACCGAGTCCCCAAACCATGTGATTTCCTTTTGAAATTCCCATCACAGCAATCCCAGTCTTTCCAGGGTCCTGCCACAAACTTAATTCTTATCAACTCATGCTTGAATTTCTGTGAAAGATGTCTAACTGGTTTCATCATTTCTACTCTCTTCTACCTCCATCCCTAACCTAACCCTTCACACTACCACAGGTGAATCTTCCTAAAATGTTTAATTTAATTCTGGTATAATTATGTTCATCTGTGCTCAAGAATCTACATAGTTTTTCTTTTTTGCTCAAAAGAGAAATTCTGAGTTCTTCAGCCTACCATTTAAGGTAATCTGCTTCCAATCTGTTTCCCACCTATCCTACTTCATCTCCAGCTAATTCTAAACCTAGGGCAGTGACTCACTAGACACATCTCAGCTGATGCCACCGGAGCTGGTGACTTGGACCAGCCCCTGTCCATTATCTACTACCTTAGTTTGTCCTGGGTTCATTATTCTGAATTTGACTAACTTCTCCAAGGTTCCCCAATCTTATCATTCATTGACTCTTTGCTCCCCACCCCCACCCTGCCACAACCTTGACTGCTATGGGGTAGGTTGCTACTTATAGGGTTGTTAATTGTAGACATAGTTATGGGCTCAAAGTAAGGATTTTTCCCAGCAAGAGGGTACGAAAGGTGCCCATTGTACAAACATGAAGCATGTATGAAACAGATAATTTAATTTCACATACACACAATGCTAAGCAATAAAGAATCATAGAATGATTTGAAAAGAATACAATAAAGTATCAGTATTAGGAAAATCAACTGGGAAGATAATATTCAAATATAGGACATAAATAAAGGTTTTTTTGTTTATTTTGGGCTTACGTTGCTGTTTTGTTTGTATTGTTTTGTTAAGGCTTCCTATTAACCATGACACATTTTATCTCTGGTGACCACTGTCTAATTAAACACTAAGAGTGGCTCCTCTCTTACTGGATTTCTTTTGGCACCTATCCTTGGTACTGATACTGGTACTGGTACTGATTCTGCTGCAACAGCTATTGTTTGTCCTTCATTTTGAAGGATACCAATGACCTCTCATGGTGATGTCTTGCCTTAAGCACAGATTGGATTTAAGTGAAGCAGGGTCCTACAAAGTCATCAGCCTCACTTTCTCTTCAAGAATCATCACAATCCAGTGGCAAGTCAGAACAATTGGAGATGGCCCAGGGAACAGCGGATAACCTTGATGTCTTCTATGTCTGATGAAACTTTAGGCATTCCACATCACCTGCTTCAGCCACCTTTCTGGCTGTTGAAGCAAATTGTACTTAAGTCCCCAGTCTTCACATGCTTGGGGTATACATTCCTCCTAACTCACTGATGGACTTGATACCTATTGAATTCCCTCAACCTGGTTTAGCCCTCCTGGTGAGATGGTTTTACCAGTGTATGGCTACAGCTTCTTAGAACCACAGGTGAGAGTTAAGTAACAGGTAGACACCAAAGGGGATAAGCAGCCTTGTAAAGGGGTTTGCAAACCATCACATCAGAGGTGCTAGTCCTCCTTGAACATCCCATACATTCCCACCACTCAGGCAAACACACTGCAGTCACTGCTTCAGAATAGTATACTTCCCCATTATAAAATGCTTTCTTCCTCTATTTCTCCTTCCCCCTCTCCTTTTCATTCTTTTTCTTTCTACTTCCTCCTAAATCAGGTACATCAGGGGAATGATGTAGATATAGTATACCTATATTTTAGCAGGTTACTTGTTAAAGTAGACAATAATAATTTTACAGACAAGAAAGGCAGATGTGAGCTAGGCAATAGAACAAGTAAATGAATTTAGAATTAGTTGAATGGCCAGACTCATAGAACAATCATCAAAGGGTTGATGTGAACTTGGCAGGACATTTCTAGTTGTGTCCCAAGGATCCATGGTTGGTCCTGTGCTATTTCACATTTTTAAAAGTCAATAAAGCCCTAGAATATATGTTTTTTTCATTTTGCAAATAACACAAAACTATAAGAAATAGTTAACAAATTGGATGACAGACTGAATCTAAACAGATCTTGAGAGGCTAGAGCATTTGGCTAAGTCTAACAAGATGAAATTCAATAGGAATAAATGTAAAGTCTTACATTTAGGTTCAAAAAATCAATTTCACAAGTACAAAAGGAGGAGGAACGTTTCAGCAGCAGGTATGGGTTGCACTAACTGGCCTCAGAGGAATTTTACAACCGTAAAACACTATGACCCTGATTATAGGTGAAACAAAGAAACAAATGCTCTACTGGTTTCATGAGAGTTGGCTTTGTTTGTTTTTATTAAGTGTCAGACAATATGCTATTGTATACAAATTCTTTATAAAATTTTTGAAGGCTAAGGTGAAATCTAAGAAATCCACATACACTAAATATGTGACTTGTTGAGAGCCACATAGCTGGTAAATGTCAGAAGTAGGATTTGAGTCCATGTTTTCATGATCCAAGGCCAGGTCTGTAACCATTATGCCATATAAAACCTGGATGGCAAAAACTTCAAAAATATATTCAAATTTGTAAAATAAAAAAAGACAGGTATCCATGTAGCAACTATTAATAAGCCAGTGCTTCATGAACACTTTCTTCAGGGAGATTTAAAAGGTGTTCAATATGGTCATAGTGATGATCAAAATCATAAAAAATAAAATTACTAATATCTAAAGAGGAAGGAAATGCTTATGAATTTATGTAGCAACCATTTCAGAATGAGTCAATAAGATCAGATCACCTACTATCAAGACAAAGGTCAAAATCAACACCAAAATATGAGAAAGAATAAAGATAGGATGACTTTATGTGTGTTTCCAATCCATATTTTTAAACCCAATATTGTCCCAGAGGTCTTACATAGCTGCAAATAATGGAAAGCCATGATCTCAGGAGAATCAAAATTACCAGTTACCCAAAGATGATAAAAAGATGGCAAGTGAGTATAAGATAGTAGTATTCATTACCAGTGATGTTTTACAGGTAATCATTAACATAAAATATACCAAATAGAACACGTATAACTGCAAAAAGTGGCTGCACAAGCATGCATTAAGAGAGAAGGATGACAAATAGCACCCAAATACTAAATAAAAAAAGAGGGAAGATTCTAGCTCATTGCCAGGATCTTTAATAGAGGATATGCTGAGAGACACAGATAAGTATCACAACAAATAAGAAAGCTTAGAACAGTTGTGGTTGGAACTGGTGAAAGGAGCATTGACATCAATGAGATTGCGAAACTCTTCTGCATAGTTCTTTTAATATAACACTTTGCATTGGACAGTGCTGAATTAGAAATTTAATCTCTACTTAGGATGAACACAAGTGAATGGGAGTAACATTCATGTTTTTTTAACTGCTTTAATTTGACTCACTTAATTCTAAACAAGTTCTTCCTGTCTATCTGCCCTCCCGTTTGTTAAATCTTTTCTCTCTAGAATCCATTTCTTTCCTGATTCTCATTCCAGTACATTTTATGACTCATGACTGGATTATTAAAAATATATGCATTAAAAATAAATGTTAAAGATGTAGAAGGGTGGAGTCAAGATGGGGAAGTAGAAGCAGAGATTTGCTAGAGCTCTCCCACCAAGCTCAGTTAAATACCTGTAAAAAAAAGATGCTAAACAAATTCTGGAGCTGCAGCACCCACAGAATGATGGAGTGAAGCAAATCTCCAGCCCAAGACAACCTAGAAGGTTGATGGGGAAGTATCTATCTATCATACTGTTCTGGAAGCTGAGCACAGGACAAGTGAGGGCTATAGCCTGCACAGACAAGACCCAAACAGGTGTAGGGGGTGGGAGTGGAACTGAATCTCTGGCACCTGTGGTGGTTTCCAGACTTCATAACCCCAAAACACCAAGAACAAATTGGAAGGTCAGTGGAAAAAACCTGTGTGACTTATGTGAAAGAGTAGAGTGGTCCAACCCCAACCCCAGGGCAGCCAAGGAGAAGGTTTAAGGAGATTGCCACAGCCACAGCAGCTGCTGACTCTAGAGTTTTAGGCATATGGATTTTGGGGGAATTGAGCAGCTAACAGTATACCCCCTACCCTCACTGGAAGCAGAGAACCACCTTGACAAGGAACTCAAAAGTCAAGTAAATGACTGGGGAAATGAGTAAACACTGGAAAAGACTATAGATTATTACTTTGGTGACAAGGAAGAGCAAAATATACAAATGAAAGACAACAAAGTCAAAGCTCCTATATCCAAAGCCTCCAAGAAAAACATGAATTGGTCTCAGGCCATGGAAGAGCTCAAAAAGAATTTTGAAAATCAAGTAAAAGAAGTACAGCAAAAATTGGGAAGAGAAATGAGAGGGATGCAAGAAAATCATGAAAAACAAATCAACTGTTTGCTAAGGGGACCCAAAAATGCTGAAGAAAATAACGCCATAAAAAATAGACTAACCCAAATGGCAAAAGAGATCCAAAAAGTCAATGAGAAGATGAAAGCCTTAAAAAGCAGAATTGATCAAATGGAAAAGGGGGTCCAAAAGCTCACTGAAGAAAATAATTCCTTAAAGATTAGAATAGAGGAGATGGAAGCTAATGACTTTATGAAAAATCAGGAAACTATAAAATAAAACCAAAGGCATGAAAATAATAGCAGACAATATGAAATATTTCATTGAAAAAACAACCTGGAAAATAGATGGAGAGATAATTTTAAAATTATTGGACCACCTAAAAGCCATGATCAAAAAAAGATCCAAGATATCATCTTTCAAGAAATTATCAAGGATATTCTAGTACTAGAGGGTAAAATAGAAATGGAAAGAATCCACTGATTGCCTCCTGAAAGAAACCCTAAAAGGAAAACTCCTAGGAATATTGCAACCAAATTCCAGGATTCCCAGGTTAAGGAGAAAATACTGCAAGTAGCCAGAAAGAAACAATTCAAGTATTGTGGAAACACAATTAGGATAACACAAGATCCAGCAGCTTCTACATTAAAGGAGCAGAGGGCTTGGAATATGATATGAGGTCAAAGGAGTTAGAATTAAAACCAAGAATCCCCTACCCAACAAAACTGAATATGATATTTAAGGGGGAAATGATCATTCAATGAAATAGAGGACTTTCAAGCATTCTTGATGAAAATAGCAGAGCTGAATAGAAAATTTGACTTTCAAACACAAGAATCAAAAGAAACATGAAAAGGTAAACAGGAAAGAGAAGAGACTTACTAAAGTTGAACTGTTTACATCCTTACATGGAAAGATAATATTTGTAACTCTTGAGACTTTCTCAGTATTAGGATAGATGGAGGAATTATATACATATAGACAGAGGGCACAGGTTGAGTTGAATATGAAGGGATGATATCTTAAAAAAATAAGATTAACAGTTGAGAGAGGACTATATTGGGGAGGAGAAAGGCTGAAATAGAATGGAGCAAATTATCTCTCATATAAAAGAGGCAAGAAAAACCTTTTTCAATGGAGGAGAAGGGGGGAGGTGAGAGGGAAAGAGTGAACTTGGGCTTAAGGAAGAAATAATATTTGGTATGAAAATCAATCTTACATTATAGGAAAGTAGGGGGGAAGGGAATAAGAGGGTTGGAGGGATGAATTGAAGGGCAAATGGGAGGAGAGGGTAATTAGAAGTAAATACTTTTGAGGATGGACAAGTTCAAAAGAGAAAACAGAATAAATGGGGGGCAGGATAGGATGGGGGGAAATATAGTTAGTGTTTCATATCATGACTGCTATGGAAGTGTTTATCATGACTACACATGTATAACCTACATCAAATTGTGTGCCTTCTCAGTGGGGAAGGGTGGAGAGGGAGGACTACAAAGAAGTTGGAACTCAAAGTTTTAAAAAAGAATGTTAAAAAATGTTTTTACATGCATTTGAAAAATAATACATATAGGCAATGGAGTATAGAAAACTATCTTGCTCTACAAGAAAATAGGGAAGGGGATGAGAAAAGGGAGAGGTGTGACAGAAGGGAGGGAAGATTGGGGGAAAGGATAATCAGAATGCAAAATGTCTTGGGGCAGAGGGAGGGAAGACATGGGGAGAAAATTTGGAACTCAAAATCTTGTGGAAGTGAATGTTGAAAACTAAAAATAAGTAAATTAATTTAAAAGTGAATTTTAAAATTGCCTTTATATGTAAATAAAATCCTAACAATACTAATAAAATACCAAAAAAATTTTAAAAATAAATGCATGATACTCATTGAACAAAGACTGTAAATGAATGAATTTTTGAACATTTTATTAAATGCCTACTATGTGAATGAATGAAGAAAAGGATTTGTTAACCACTTTCTATGTAACAGCCCTGTGTCAAGTGGTAATAAAAGTAGAAAAAATGAAGACAGTCTTGTCACATGGAATTCTCTCTCAAATTGGAAGAGACAACACAAAAAAGAATTTTCAGTCACATGTCAGATGGAAAGGACCAGAAATCTTATGGATGCAACAATAGGTCAGATTACAAGGTTCTTAGGTTGCATTTGTTGCTTAGATGACCCTTCCAATGGAATGCAAAGCATAGAGACAGAGTAGACAATAAGACCTAAAGAATCTATAGTGATAGTAGTAAGACAGATGCTAAGTCCTGGTGGTCCTACATTTTATCAGAAGGTATAGAATTACTCTTGTTCATTTGTTCAATTGTGTCCAGTTCTATGTAACCCCATGAACCATAGTAATCCAGGCCTTTTTATCCTTCACTATCTTCCAAAGTCTGTCCAAGCTCATATTCATTGGATCCATGACACCATCATCCATCTCATCCTCTGCTATCCTCTTCTCCTTTCAAACTTTCCCATCATTAGGGTATTTTCCTTTGGTTCCTAGCTTCTCATTATGTGGCCAAAGTATTTAAACTTCAGCTTTATTATTTGTCCTTCCAATGAGTAGTCTGAACTAATTTCTTGAAGTATTGACTGTTTTGATCTTCTTGCTGTCCAAGGGTCTCTCAAAAGTCTTCTCCAACACCACAAATTGAACATGTCTATTCCGTAGCACTCAGCTTTCCTTATAGTCCCATTCTCACAGTCTTAAATTCCTACAGGAAAAAAACATAGCCTTGATTCTATGAACTTTTGTCTACAGGGCAATGTCTCTGATTTTTAGTATGCTGTCTATATGTTTTTTTTTTCTTCCCAGAAGCAAACATCTTTTAATTCCATGTTTGCAGTCACCCTCTACGGTGATCTTGGCACCCAAGAATATAAAATCTGACACTACTTCCATTCTTTTCTCCCTCGATGAGTTAGGATGTGATGAGATGAGTTACTGATCTTATTTTGTTTTTGTTTTTTTTAATGTTAAGCTTCAAGCAAGCTTCTACACGCTCCTCTTCGACCTTCATCAAGAGGCTTCTTTAATTCCTCTTCACTTTCTGCCATCAGAATGGTATCACATGTTTACATATCTGAGATTCTTCATACTTCTCCCAGGAACCATCATTTCAACTTTTGATTCATCCATCCTAGCATTTCACATAATGTACTTTATATAAAAGTTAAATATATAAGGGAACATATATGCAGCCTTATCATATTCCTTTCCCAATCTTAAACCCTGATCCGTAACTTTTAGATAAGGATTGGCTCTAAGCACGGGGCTGGTCAGGCTTGGGTGCAAGGTGGGGCTGGGAGCAGACCAGGGCTGGACAAGGCACCACTGCTCCCCTCCCAGCATCATGGTCACAGGAACAATCAGTTGTTGCATGTTCAGTAGTGACTGTTAATAGGTTCTTCCAGAGACAAATAAGATGATCTGGTACTCTCATCTCTGAGGATTTGCTACATGTTGTTGTGATCCACAAAGTTAAAGACTTTAGTGTAGTCATCAAAGAAGAAGTAGTTTTGCTTTCTCCATAATCCAATGCATGTTAGCAATTTGGTCTCTAGTTCATCTGCCCCTTCAAAAACCAACCTGCATTTGTGGCAGTTCTCAGTTCACATTTTGCTGAAGCCAACTTACAAAATTTTATGTGGAGCATTGCTGGCATGTGAGATGAGTACAATTATTCAATAATCTGAACATTCCTTGGCATTGTCCTTTTTTGGGACTGGAACATAAACTGATCTTTTCTACTCCAGTGGCTATGGTTGAACTTTCCAAATTAACTGGCATGTTGACTACAGCACTTTAACATCATCTTTTAGGATTTTAAATTGCTCCGCTGGAATATCCCTCACCTCCACTAGCCTTACTGTTAGCAATGCTTCCTAAGGCCCACTTGACTTTGTTCTCTAGGATGTCTGGTTCTAGATCAGTGACCACACTATCATGGTTATTGGTGGTGTTAAGATTTTTCTTGTGTAGTTCTGTGAATTTGTACCACTTGTTAATCTATGCTACTTCTGTTAAGGTCTTATTATGTTTGGCTTTTATCATACCCATTTTTGAATGAAGCATTCTCTTGCTATCCTTTATTTTCTTGAAAAGAGCTTGCGTTTTCCCATTCTGTTATTTTCTTCTATTTCTTTATATTCTTCATTTAAGAAAACTTTCTTATCTCTCCTAACTATTCTCTGAAATTCTGTATTCAATTGGATATATCTTTCCCTTTCTCCTTTACCTTTCACTTTCCTTTTTTCTTTAGCTTTTTGTAAAAAGTTTCATCAGACAGCCATTTTACTTCCTTGTTCTTTCTTTTCTTTGGGATGTTTTTTATTGCTGCCCCTTGCACAATATTGCTAACCTCTGTCCATAGTTCTTCAGGTGCTCTATCTACCAGATCTAATTCCTTAAATCATCACTTCCATTTCATATTCATAAGGGATGTTATTTAGGTCAAACCTATGTAGTGTGATGGTTTTCCTTACTTCCTTCAGTTTGTAAAAATTTTGAAATTAGAAGCTCATGATCTGAACTACAACCAGCTCCAGATCTTGTTCTAACAGATTGCATAGTCAGTTTACTGCAAAATATATAATCAATCTGAGTTCAATATTGAACTTCTGGTGATATCCACATGAAGAACTGCCTTTTAGGTCGTGGAAAAAGAGTGTTTGCTGTGACCAGCAAGTTACTATCTTCAAAAAACTCTTTTAGTTTCTGTTTTGCCTTATTTTGTAGTCCAAGGACAAATGACTGTTATTTCAATAATCTTTTGATTTCTACCCATCCTATGATGAATGTGACATCCTTTTTAATGTTATTTATAGGAGATATAGAATTTATAGATATATAAGAGATATAGGAGATATAGAACTAATCTACCCTGGCTTCTTCAGCACCAGGGGTTAGAACATGGTTGTATTACTGTGACATTGGATGGTTTGCCTTGGATTTGGATAGATATCATTTTGTCATTTTTGAGATTATATCCCAGTACTACTTTTCTCTTTTATTGAGTATGAGGGCTACTACATCTCTTCTAAGGAATTATTGCCCTCAGTAGTAGTATATGTAATGATCACCTGAATTAAATTCAACCATTCCTGTTCATTTAAATTGACTGACACCCAAGAGGCTAATGTTTAATTTTTCCATCTTCTGTTTGACCACATGCAGCTTACCTTAGTTCACAGATATTTTATTGCTGTGCAATATTGATCTTTACAGTATCAAAGTTTCCTTTCATCACTGGATGCTTTCTGTCAGCTTTGACCCAGTCACTTCATTCTTTCTGGAACTGCTTTTAATTGCTCTCCACTCTTCTCTTGGAGCATATTAGATACTTTCCAACCTGAGGGGCTTATCTTCTCATGCCATATTTTTTATCATTTTAATAACATCCCTGAAGTTTTTTTTTTTAGTAAAAATACTGGCATGGTTTACCATTCCCTTCTCTAGTGGACCACCTTTTGTCAGAGCTCTCCAGTATGACCTGTCTGTCTTGCAAGAATAACCCTGAATGGCATAGATCAGAGTTTCATTGAGATACAAAAGCCCTTTCACCATGACTAAACAATGATCTAGGAATGGGATACAGAATTAGTGACTCCCAAATCATCCAAACTCTATGGCTGTCAAGCAGGCCTGGAGAGGGAGAATACTCCTGGTGGTAGTGGGCCTTTAAACCTTCCAGTTGTTTTTGAAAAGTTCTGCAATTGGTCTATGAAAAATTACATTGTCAGTGCCTTCAAAGAACTTACATGCCAATGGAGGAGTCAATGGATATAAGGGAGTGGTGGCAAAAAAAAAAAAAAAAGATTTTTGATCTGCAAAGTCACAGGTATGGGGAGCTGAACCATAGATGAGTGAGTTGGTATATTCTTTGCAGTAGCAGAGACAATATTGATTTGATTACTATTCATGGCACAGTGAATGGAAAACTCGTCTCAAAGTCAAAAGACCTAAGTTAAAATCTTATTTTTTCCACCATTTAAACTATCAGTATTCTAGACTGTAAATTGCAAAGAAGGCACCAACCTTCATTGGTTGAAGGAACTTCCACATTGAGAAATTCCCAACACACATAAGGGAATGGTAAGCAAAAATAAGGGATTTTGATGGTGAGTTGAATTATGGAGGAGTCAGATATCACACTCTTCGTGGGAGAAGCACAAAACTGAAATCCTAAGGTTAATCCCTTTTTCACTATTCTCAAAGTGAGAGTAAGATATGCAAAGAGGGGGAAAGGTTGGTACATGACAGTAAGGCAAATACTAGAGGGCATTACCGGATAGTTTTCAGTTTCCTGGTTTATAGATGAATGCAATGTGAAGTATGGTCTGGAACCAGCTAGATAGAGTGGGGTGGTGATTTGTATTCTCTCACCTCCCCAATAAGAGCAGTTCAGCCACAGAGAGAATACCAAAGTTTAAGAAATTAATTTCCTCAGAGAGGAGAATGATTGCTATTCTAATTGATGATAAATGAGGCAAAAGTAAAACAAATGACTAGAAGCCCATACTCAGGAGATGGGTTTTTCTAGAGAATGGAGTGTGTGTTGAATATTGTTAAAGAAATAAAATCAATCAGCAAATTTGACTGAGTACGGAGTATGAACAAAGTACTTTACTAGATTTTTGTTAAAGAGACAAAATTCATGGACTTGATCTCTATGTAGGCCAGTTAATATTGTTATGTTCCATAGACATAACCTCACAAGCATCTTACAAATAGAAGTACATGACTCTAGTCATAAGGGAAATGAGAAAATGTGAATTTGTTAGACAAATATGCCTCCACTATTTAAAAAAGAGAAAATAATTTAACATATTGATATTATATCTACTGATGTCATCTCTGCATCCAGAGGTCAGCATATGTGTATTCCTTGCTTTTGAAGAGTGAAAGAGTGAGTTTCCATAGCAGAATAGCCTCTAATATTGTGATTGGAGAGAGTGTCTCCTTGTTTTGGAAAGGAATGAACTTTGAGCAGAATTTTGAAGACAGAAAGGTAGTTATATCATCTGGTGGAAAATATTTGGCGGTGACATACAATAGCCAGTGGGCAATTACATGGCACAGTAGATAGAGTGCTAGGCCTGGCCAGAAGATGTGAGTTCAAATCTGGCCTCAGATACCAGCTGTGTAACTCTAGGAAAATCACTTAACCTTGCTTGCTTCAGTTTCTTCATCTGTAAAATGACAAGGAAGTGGCAAACCACTCCAGTATCTTTGCCAAGAAAAGTCAAAATGGGGTCATAAAGAGTTGGTCACAACTGAAAATAATGTACAACCACAACATGTCTGTGGAGAGAGAAGGGATTATATTCATAAGTAAATATGAAGGAAAGGTCAATTCCTCAGTTCTATGGAAAGTTTGTTGGATTTGGAAATATTTTTCATTTGTACACAGGATGAATAAATCAATCAGTCATCAAGAATTTATTAAGTACCTACAATGTGCCAGGCAATGTGAATAAAAAGACTAAAGTGAAGTAGTCCCTGCCCTTAAGGAACTTATAGTCTAATAGGGAGGCAACATGTATATAAAAAGGAACATAAAAAAATTATTACAAAGCAGACTCAGGGTAACCTTAGAGTAACAACTCTAGCACCAAGGTGGACCTTGAAGAAGATGATATCTAAACTGAGTCTTGAGAGAAACCAAGAAGAGATAGAGGGATTGAGAACATTCTAGTTATGGCCATCCAAGTGTGAATGGCCATCCAAGATGAGAGATGGAGTACCATGTGTGAGACATAGTAAGGAGGATAGATTAGTCAGACTATAAACTGGAGAGTAGGAATGATGTGGAATGAGGCTGAAAAGAAAAGGTAAGGCCTTATATGACAAGCAGAAGGGTTTATTTTTGATTCTAGAGGAAACAGAAGCTGTTGAAGTTCACTGAATTGGGTTGGGGTTGATACGCTCAGTCCTACACTTGAGAAAAGATGTCTTTGTAGAATGTGGAAAATGGATGAAAATGGAAAGAGATTTCATTAAGTCAGGGAAAGCAATTAAGAGGCTATTGCAATCTTCTAAGTAAGAGGTGATGAGGGCCTGCACAAGGGTGACCATTGTGTCAGTAGGGAGAAGGAGATATATAAGACAGATATTATGGTGATAGAAATGACAGCATCGGGAACTGATTAGATATGTGGAGTGAGAGTGATCAGGTATGGCACCAACTTTATGACCCTGAATATCTAGAACAGTGGTGGTTTCCTTGACAAAAATAGAAAAATATAAAAGAGGGCTGGGTAAAGCATAGTATTTTTTGTCATCATTTAAAATGGTCATTTTGGTTTGTCACCTATGCATGTCTAATCAAATAACTAGGATAAATATCTACTGTCACCTCTACCTTCATGCTATAAGGCATCATTTCTCATTTTTTTCACTTTCAAAATATATTGCACATGGACCCTGATCACAAAAATGTTTCAACTGGCAACTTCTCTAGGAAGTATCCTGTGTCAAAACCCTTTCCAGTCCTACCAGTTGGTAATGACACCTCATAAAACACTTTGTTTTCTCTCTATTCGTATATGTTGTATTGGGTTTTATTATATTATAGTGTAAAGTAAGAACCCATTGAATCAAGATGCTTCTCCAACAGTTTAGATTGCAAGTCATCCACATCCTATGTGATTTTTGTACATGTCATCCCATAAATGCATAAAACCTCTAGAGAGGATTTATACAAGACTCTGGATATCTTTCTCTGGGTTCTTTCCCCTACGGTACCAATACGCACCAATAGTACCAATATGGTACTCAGATTGTGTATCTTTTATTTGTTGCTACAGCTACATGACTGATGACCTTCTTTTGTGATCACACTTTTTCCAGATAATATATTTTATACTACCTTTGACATTCAAACTTTGTGGGGAATGTGCTGCAGCCTTTCAGATCATTAAATTCCATTTCAATGAATAACATTAAATATTGCCTAGGTATTTTTTTATTATTAAAATGAATAACTGATTTTCTTCAACTATTGAGGACACAAATGGTCTACCTATGTCCATACCACCAAAAAGTGAATACAGATTTGAAAATACTGCGTTAAAGTGACTAAATGCAGGATAGAGTGGAATGGGGAAAGATCTGAGGTAGACAGATCAACCAACAAGCTATTGCAGTAATCAAGACATGTGCCAATGAAGACCCATCCTAAAAGGGTGGCAGCATCAGAGGAAAATAGAGAGCATCTTTGAGAGATATTGCAAAGGTGAAATTGTCAGGTCTTAACAACAGCTCAGATATGGGGGTGGGAGAAGTGAGAGATAGTGAGGAATCCAGAATGACTCCTAGTTTGTGATCCTGAGAATCTGGGAGGATGATGTTGCCCTCTATAGTAATAGGAAAAGTAGGAAGCAGGGGAAAACATAATGAGTTCTGTTTTGAACATATTGAATTTAAGATGCCTACTGAACTCCAGTTCAAGATGTTTGAAAGGAAATTGGAGATGTGAATGAGAGTGGAGATCAGCAGAGATGATAGGAAAGAAAAGGTAGATTTGAGAATCATTGGCATTAAGATGGTAATTAAATCCATGGAAGCTGATGAAATCACTAAGTGAAGTAGCATAGAGGGAAAAGAGAAAAGGGCCCAGGACAGAACCCTAATCTACAGTTAGAAGATATGATCTGGATGAAGATCCATCAAAACAGACTAAGGTGTAGTCTGATAGGTATTGTGGGGGGGGCAGAGAACAGAGAGAGTGGTATCCCAAAAACCTAGAGAAAATGATCAATAATGTCAAAAGTTGCAGTGATGTCAAAGAGAATGAGAATTGAGAAAAGATAATTGAATTTGGCAAATTAGAAACCATTAGTAACTCTGGAAAGAGAAATTTCAATGAAATGTTGAGGTTGGAAGCCAGATTATAAAGAGTTAAGAAGAAAGGAGGAAAGAAAGTGGAAGCACCTTTTGTAGAAAACTTTTTGAGGAGTTTAGCAACAAAGGAAAGAAGAGATACAGCATGATAGTTTGATAACAAGGATGGAAGGATCGAATGAGGGTTTTTTCAGAATAGAGAAGCCATGGGCATGGTTGTAGGCAGTAGGAAATGAGCCAATAGAGAGGGAATGATTGAAAATAAATGAAAGAGTAGGGACAACAAGAGGAAGCACTCTGCTGGAGGAGATGAGATGACATGAGAGCAGTTGAACCAGAAAGGAGTTAGCCTGGTAAGGAGTAATGATATTTCTTCATGTAAAACAGGGCTGAACAAGGAAAAAGGGACAAAGATACCTGAGTGATGGGAGGTGAGGAAGAGGGAAGAAAAGTAAGGTCATGGAGAATAGTCTCCATTTTTTTCCTGTAAAATATGAGGCAAGGTTCTCAACTGTGATGTATGAAAAGGTTTGGAAAAACGCTGCTGTGGAGAAGTTGATAATGAGTTGATAAGGGAGGGATAGTAGGATTGGTTACTAGCAGCGAGGATCCACTTGTGATTTCATAGCATAAATTTGTAGTTGACACAGTCAGAAAAGTTTTGTGATTTTCTTCACCTTCATTCAGCAGTTTCTGTAGGTAGGAAGGTGACAAAGGGTGGGAGTGATCCCATGCTGAGGACTGGCTGGGGAAACTGGTGATATAATGAGGGAGCTAAAGATTCAAGAAAGGAGGGCAGTATAGAGTTGAATTGGTTCCCTAGGGAGTCAAGTTGGGGAGAAGAGGCAAGAGTATTGTTATAAAGGCAGTGGTTTGTAAATTTGGCCTTCTACTGTATGCCTCTCTCTAAACTTCCCTGCAGTATTCTCCTTACCTGGAACACATTCCGCTCTTTGCTCCTTTGCTCCTGACATGCTCCCTGCGCCATTCTACTTGTCTCAATCCTTCATATCCTTCTTGATTGGTCTCTCTTCCATGAAGCCTACCTAATTACTTATCTCTCCTTTGAACTTACTTTTATTGTCACTCACTAATACTTAATCACCTTATATTACTTATATAAACCTTAGCCCTTTAGTTATCTATATACTTTATAGATAGATTTATACATACATGATTAGGTCTGTATTTAAAATTACTGCATGACAAAATATACACAATAGAAACAAATCGCACCTGAGTAAAATTAAATTGTACTCAAGCTGTTTTTGACCTTGAAAGAGAGAGAAGACATACAAAATAATTGAAATCTTGTTATCTAACTAGCCTGGAAATCCCTTGAGGACAGGGGATTGTTACGTATCTTACACTTTGGTAGGTATTCTACTTTCTCTAGCACAGTGACTTGCAGAGAATGGCCTTTCCATATATATTTGCTGAATGATTGGTTTAAAAAATGAAGTTAATTTCAGTATTCTTCCATATGATTCTGTGGGGGCTTGTATGGTCTCTGTAATTTTGCATTATTAATACATAATAGTATTATTATGCACCACAATGCAACCATTGAATGCCCAATGAGGGATAAGAAGACATGACTTTGCTTTGAAAGCAAAATCAGCTATGGGGCCTCAGAGTGAAAGAAAAAATGGGCTGGTAATTTTTTGAAATTATTTGCAAGCCTTTAGTGAAGAAAATATAAATGAGCTGTTCAAAATATTTATCTCTACAGATAGAAACTTCATTACAGTACCCCTTGACTTGACAATCTTGTTTATAATGACCATTTTAAAAGTTGCAACTTAAGACTCATAAAGCAATGTTATCACATAATGTCTTCCCATCAACAATATTAAAAACATTCATCTCCTGGAAAATGTTATAAAGAAATTTCACTGTGGTGATAATTCAAGCATTAAAGGAAATGTAAACAATGATTCTGTATGAAAAACACACCCTATTGAGAATGCTTAGTAAAGGAAATTTTATTTTCTGAAAAAGCAAAATATTTCTTTTGAAATTTTGTCTACTGAAGAGAAATTTGTCTTTTTAAAAAAAAAATCTTCTATTACAAAAGCTAAATATATGTTAAGGCTAAGGCACATTTAATGTTTTGAATTAATGGAAATGGTATCTATTTATGTGATTACCCCAAGCTGATAGGGACACCCTCCAGAAATCACCATGTGTTTACCTTGCACATACTTAGTGTATGTTTGTATTTGTATATGTTATTTCCCCCAATAGAATAAACCTCCTTCAGGGCATAGAATTTCATTTTTATGTTTCTGTAGCCTAGCTATGCACCTATAAAGCACAGTAGGTGCTTTATAAATGTTTGTTCAATGATTGAAATCAGAAAGGAATTATCTGTTCTGTGAATATCCTATCTCTCCACAGAATGAAACAGCAGTACGCTGATGTGGAAGAATCTGCATGTGCACATATCCTATTCTATTCCTACGGATTTCTGCCATCCTATATAATCTAAAATTTAGCACATTTTGAATATCTTTTGTGGAGATTTATATTTCAATGTAAATAGGTCAAATTAGGCCGCAGGCATTTCAATGTAGACTTCCTTTTCCTCTCAGCTACAAGCAGGATGTATTTCAAAGGATGTCTCCATTTCCTCAAGGCAGTGAATTCTAACATTAGAAAGCCTTTCCCTTCATCTGGTGTTTTCTTTCTTTTTTAAGATCTATATAACCCCACCCTGTTTCCCAGTTCCCTCAACAATAGCCCAGAATTCATTTTGAAGCAAGGAATTCAGACTTAAGCCTAGGAGGCAGTGCTTGAAGGCTGGAACAAAGCTTCTTTCTTTAAAATCTGAGATAACATGCCCTGTGAAGTTTTTAACTAATGTAAAGAATATAGTCTATAAAGCAATCTCCAAAAGAGAGTGGAGCTCCAAAGTGATTCGTTGGAACCTCAGATTCTTCTTATTCCTAGTTAATATTTCTTAGACAGATAGAAAACATCACCTCCTAACTTAGAGTTATGCTGTTTTGAAAATTGTAAAAACATATTTGTAATTTGTAAATTACAAATAATACATGTATACATATATACATGTATATTCAGGGTATAAACAAATATAATTTTATATAGGTAAGAGATAAAACAAAATATTATTGCAACTATTGAATTTTATTGCAGTTTGCAAATGCCAACCTGACTGACTTCAAGAAAATGAGAGTTAGAATGCTTTTACCATCAGCTACCCACAGAAACTATCCAGGTAAGGAAAGGTAGAAAATACAATAGTAACTAAAGCAAATGAAATCATCCATAGCAAATAGCATCTCCACACCAGGAATTCAAACCAGGCGCATTTAAATAAAACCATGAGATACTTGGTGAAAACAAGAAATACTTCCTGATTCAGTTCTAATCATGTCTTTATATAGCAGAACATTTAATTTATGAGGCTGGTTTAGATGGATAAGAGAGATTTATACTTACATGATTAGGTCTATATTTAAAATTACTGCATGACAAAATATACACAATAGAAACATCACACCTGAGTAAAATTAAATTGTACTTAAACTGTTTTTGATCTTGAAAGGGAGAGAAGAAATAAAAAATAATTGAAATCTTGTTAAGAAAAGATGCAAGTAAGATATTCAAAGTATTTAGAATGTGAGTTTTCTGCTGGAGATCTTGATAATTTTGTTAATTTCCAGCATACACTTTGCAAATAGTATAGATAGAAAGGTATGGTTCATTTTGAAATGATTTTTTGTTTATATGCATAATGCCCTGAAAAGTCATTTAGAAACTAGTCTGAGGAGTGCATTGTAATTTGTACAAACGTGCATACGTATATAAGGAAAGAAACATTTTAAAAATCCTATCAAAAGAATCCCATATTCTTGCTCCAACTTCACTACTGAGTCTTGATGATTAGATTTAATTTTCAATGTCCTTATTAATTTTTAAACTTCAGTTATTTACTTATCTATTGGCTCACTTAAATGAATACAACTAAAAGTCAAATAAGTAGGTACAAGTGTTTACCAATAAAAATACAATATTAAAACTAGTGATTTTTCTACATTTTAGACAGAAAAACAATTTATTTTTACATTAATTAGAGCTTTACTCTTAGAACAAGACCTTTGAGGCATTGTTTCTCAGACACTAATGGGCTTAGGAAAAGTTCAGAACTCCCATTCATTAGCACTTTGAGAAAGCTGTTTTGTACCTAAGAGAGAATTGATGGAGAGATTGGGACTGAACACATAATTTTATGAAATATGATGAAAACATAAGGGTTTTGTTATGACGCACATAACAGTCAGGAACCTGTTTCTTTTTAGCAAGCTCCTAAAAAATACCTCCTGTATAATTATTAAATAAAAACACTCACTTATTCAGTACTCAGCTAGCTTTTAAACCCTGAATAAGAGAAGTACACAGTGAGAGAGGTACTTACATGGTTTCCTTGGATACTGGATGATGCCAATCAGGTCTATGTTTTTATCTGAAAGTGGTGCCCCTGCAGAGAAATAAGGCTTGGTGAGTGGCTGTTTATACATAGTAGGTAAATAGGAACTTTGTTTATTTTACAAAGCATTTTTTATTTTGACCCAGATTTTTTCTTCCTCATCACACCCTACCCTTTTAAGCGGCAGCAGTGTGGTACAACAGGTACTCTGCCAACCCTCTTTCACATCAGTTGAGAACACACACTTAGTGAAGCTGGAGCTCAGTACGGACGCTTTTGCTAAGTCCCTTACCCCTTAATGTTGCTTTATATATCATGGACTACTCTATTTATGCCAGGCATATCAATGAAAAGTGCCTACCTCAACTTCTTTCTTTGAAAGGAAAATTTTCCACACCATCAATAAAGGAATTAATCTGGAGAATCCACATAAGTGATACATATTCTTACCTTAATCCAATGGGATAAGAAACTCTAGTCAGCTTTGAAATATCAAGGGCTTCCACATACATTAGCTGCCATTTTTAATGCGGTTGGATCCTAGATTCTCAGCAACATCAGTGCTATGAACATACAAATTTGACATCTAGTCTTTCAACACTATATGCATTCTAATTTTGGTAGCATGATTAATACCCCTATTTGAGAAGTTTTAACCTTCTAATATTTCTCTGAATCGAAGGAGCAAATGACTTAGAGCAAAGAAAGGCAACCAACTTTTAATACTTAACACAATTTAATAACCTGAAATGAAGAAGTGTGTGCTGTTTCCATTAAAAAAAGTTTCCAGTCACAATTAATAGAACAAAAACTTGTCTTGTTCTGAGATTATTCTTGGAAATGTAATTTTAAAGTCTATGTGAAAGAAGGAAACTTTTTTGTCATATGAAAGTAATTTCTCTTTTTTTAAAGTGATTTTTGGATAGGACTACCGATTTGATATTTTCCATTTGATCTTGCAACATAGTTTTGGGGGACAGTAATTCTGTGTTCTTTTGCCAGCGCTGACAAAGGTCTAGTTGTCAGTGATACCATTTACAGCTAAATTTACTCCAGAGTGGCAATAACAGGTGCACTGAGTCCTGCCAGACACTTGTGCACAGGGATCACGCATCTTACGGCTCAACAACCAAAGGGGGAAAAGCCTCTGTCTTCATAGAAAAGGAGACTGGAGCAAACACAACCCAAACTGGGGGGTTTCTCTTCAAAGCCAGCTGGTCTGGCTTTATTCTGCAGGAATTTTTTTACCTGTCAGAGTTTCATCAACAAAACCCTCAGCAGGTGCTGAGGTACGACTTCCTGGAGAAGCATAAAGGCACTGGTGAGTTTTTATGAACAAAATTTATTTTTTAAGGTCTTTAAAAGTTGATTTTTATATCTAGAAAGAGCCATTCCCTGGGTATCCATCTTTATGGAGGTGGTGAGACTACAGGAGATGAGTACTACTCCACTCCATACATCTACATCCTGTTTCAAGTAGAGCTACCCTATAATTTTACTTATCTATAAACTTTTTTTAAAGTTTTATTTTGAATAGCAAACAGTTAATTCTTGAATATATAGTCTCTTGCCCTTTAATATTTGAATTCTAGAGGGTCAACCAAGTAGGTGCATTAAGTGATTTAAACAAATAAATACATTTTCATTCTATTCTTTTGTCTAATTCCAAGCAATTTTTAATGGAAAATCAAGTTTCAATTAATGTGAACTTAAATATAAGTGCTTAGTTATTTATTTCAAACTATTGCATTTTGATTGTGTGTGTGTGTATGTGTGATAAAAGCACTGAGAGTGGATGTATGTAACTTTTTAAAGCATTTTGAAAACACCTTACAAGAATATAAAATATTCAACAACTAAAAGGAAAATATGTCTTAACCAATTATTTGAAATGTCTCGATAGTTAGAAAAGCAAATCTATTTTCAGTAAAAGGCATCACTAGAGTATCTTTTCACATCATTGATTTTCAAAGTTAAGTTGATATACTTTGTGTTTTATTTTCTAGAATTCAAAAGTTTGGGAAAATATTTTCAGAAGATTATAATTAATAAAAACAACATAGAACAATGAACCATGTCATATTTTTTAAAAAGTAACTCTTTATACAATACTATTTAAGAACTTGTTCTTTCAACTATGCTGTATTAAAGTACAACAAAATCATTTATTTAAATAAGTAAATGTAAAACGAAGTAGAGATTTTACATAGTAAACCTATGAAATCATTTCAATGATAAAATCTCATGTTTGCCAGCAAAATATTCCAATGAATGTAGAAGACTCAGAAGACTATATATTGATCAACTCTGCTAAAAATTACTATATGATCCATTCTTTGAGATGTGGAGGTTGAGGTTAGTACCTAAAAATGGAGATATCCCTTATTGATATGTGATTCCTTCTGCTGAAGCTACTATTTTAACTTGATATTACTACACATACTTTTTGGTTACTATAATTTATCTGAAAGGTATGAAGGACAAATTAATGGAATAAAACTTGCTTTTGGGCGAGGGGCATAACAGGAAGGAAAAACCCATAATTAAAGAAACTAGCCATTTCTTGGCAAACTTCATATTGTTTTAATCTGGCTTAATAATTATTTATAGTAATGTTGATAGGTTTGTATTTGGGGTTTTCTTTTAGCCATAACTTATTAAATAAACTTAGTAGACAATGCCTTATTCTCAATGAAAAAAATTCTGTTTTCATGTATAAAATGTTATCTACATTTATATACATTTTAGTGATGAATTATTGTATATTTAAATAACTAAACTTGAATATGGCATTTATTTGGTGAATAGTGTAAGTTACTTATGTATTTCAGACAATATCAACATATTTGTTCAGGAAAGAAATAAAATATATCTAAGGATCATATGTGTGCTATTATCTCCAAAATTTTTAATTATGTTCCTGCTTAAAATCTAGGTTACAGCACTTGAAAGGGATGCCTTAAATGAATTTGTTGTATTGTAAAAAGGTAAACCTGTGTTTCAATGCACTTGAAAATTATTTTAAAATTTATTTTAAAAATTATTTTAAAAATTATTCTACTAAATAATGGAGCCTTTCAATTTTCAAGATGATGATTAAATCATTTTTTAAATGCAGATCAAATCATTTTCAAATAGAAATCAACCTTACAATTACCTCTTGATTTTGAGTATTATTATTCACTATGAATATCAATTTTCTTTATTATCAATACTAAGAATAATAAATACTACAATGTTACAGTACATATACTTTATTGTTTAAAATATTTAAAGTGTCTAAACATTATAAAAATCTTCCACCTTTTCATATGCTTTTAAAATGGCTGCTTCCCACATTTTTCTTTTAAATTTTGAGAAATCTCAACTTTCAATTCCATTTGCAGTAATGTTTTTGTTTTGCATCAGAAAAATTTCTAGATTTCCTATCACAAATACTTGTAAATGTCTTCAATTTCAATTTTGGCAGAAATAAAAATAAAAATGACCAATAGTAGCATGAGAAATAATGCATAATTTTAAAGCCTAAGATTCTTAACACTGGAATTTATTTGCAATGGCCATTATTTTTTATGAAGACTATTTATACAAGGAAAAATGGAACATATTTATATAGTATCTTAAAATTCTGTAAGTCAAAAAGACTTTTGAATAACTTTTTTTTAAATTTTTGATAATATAGCTTCTAAGCCCTCATGTCCATAAAGCAATACCCCATGTCTACAAGGAACTGATCAGCAAATACATGAATATGAACTGACTTCTTAATTGAAAAACTGTCCCAGAAAGTAATTCAATAAAATGTGTCATGAAAAACTTCTTAGTTACAGCAAGGTGAAGGTATCAGAAAACATAACGCTAATTGGTATGTTTTGAGGAAAGCAAATCTGTGGACTTTTACATGCAATTTACATGCACTTTAATGTATAAGTCCCATTGACAATGCATCTGATTGACAGCTATCAGCTGTCGGTGGACAATATGTAAATGAGTGCAGTTAAAAATTACATATTACTCAGCAGTACTGACCAAACCTCAATCCAGTAGGATTTTAAATAGATTATATATGGAAAGGGGTAAAGTTTCTACCTCCTACCTTTCCTATTCTCTCTCCTCCATTTTTTCCCTAATCTAATTTCTTTTTGTCTTTCTAATTCACATAGTTAGCTGACATGCTAAATAATACTGTGTAATTTATGAGATATTTTACTCTCATTTTCTAATTCTATTTTCACAATGACCCTATGAGACAATATCATCATTCAGTTTTCCACAGACTACTACCACATTCCATAGATTTTGAGATTCAAAGGACCTTAGTGGTCATGAGGAGATCAAGGCTCAACTCCTTTAAATGATTTGACCAAGGTCACATGACTAGTAATTGACAGACCTTGGACTTGATTGCAGGTCCTTTAACTCTGAACTGAAAATACTTTCTCTTCTGTTGCAACCATTACTTACATCGAGCCTTTGACAATATTTTCCACACATTATGCCAATCAATTCTCATCTTAAGTACGTCAAATATAGACATAAATAAAGCCCAAATTAAGGGAAGTCAAATTCAAAATTAGTCAGACTTATTGATCAAGAACTTTAGCTATCCCACCATCATCCATTCTAAAGCTGGTCCAGTGCACAAGGTTTAGTTTTTTCCTCTTCTCTATTTAGTTTGCCTTGTGTACCTTAATTTAAATGAAAAGCAGTTGATTTTCATGGTAGCTCAGTTGGTTTTCCCGTGCTTTTTGTAGCCTACAGAGGGAGCTAAAGGGGAAATAGTATGCCACATTGGGTCACATCAATGTGTTCCTGTCAGTTTTGGTAAGCAACCTTCCTGCAGCTGTAAAGCCATCAACATTTAGATAATCCAAGTGACAGAATATTCCGCATATTTAATCAGTAAAATCAGTGAATAACACAAAATAACTTTCCATCCATTATTGACCCAATAGTCGTGTTTTTCCAACTTCTGGTACAAAGGACAGAGTGCTAGTTTTGGAGTCAGAAAATAGGGTTCAAGTCCCAGTTGTGTACTTTATTAGCTATATGACTGTGACAAATATCAATCTCTCTGAATCTCAATTCTTTCATGTATGAAATAAAGACAGTAAAACCTTCACTACATATCTTAACAGGATTGTTCTTGGGAAAGTGTAAGAGCTTTATAAATTTGAGCCACTTTTCTATAATTCTATAAACTGTCTGCAGAACATATTCACAAGTCTCCTTATATTCTATATGGGATACTCACTCTGTTGAGAGATAAAGGGGTTGACCCTTACCAAAACAAAATCCAAACTCCAAAGCAAATACAAGGAGATACACTAGAGAGGAAGAGCTGGGAGGTAACAATAAACAGCATTTACCAAGGCACAGACATGGATAAAGTTACAGCTTAGGAGCATGAAGTAGCACGGAAAAGAATTTCACAATTCATAAAAATAGATTTTTAACTTTAGAACTAGCCATGGAGAGAGGGATAAGGGTGTAATGACTAGAGAGAGGGTCAGCCTAGGAGTCTAGCAGAATTGGATTCAAGCCCGGCTTCTGACCCAGAGTAACAGTGTGACCATGCGCAGGTCAGTTAACCTCTCACTCCGCCATATCACTCCGTAGGCTTAAAAGGCTAAGTTAGAAATTTAAGAAAGGAAGTAGGATGACATACAGATTAGAATGCTAAACTTAGAGTTAGGAAGACTTGAATTCGAATCCAACTTTGGCACTCCGTGTATGACAATGGGCAAGTCAGACTCTGAAGTAATTCCTTCATCTGGAAAATGGTCCTACGCTCCATTTTGGGCCATCTCCAGTTGTCTTAATCTATATCTGGTTATGGGACCCAAGTGGTGCTGGAG
This sequence comes from Bettongia penicillata ogilbyi, assembly GCA_023548195.1. NCBI lineage: Eukaryota > Metazoa > Chordata > Mammalia > Diprotodontia > Potoroidae > Bettongia > Bettongia penicillata. The sequence continues at coordinate 2,829,726 of JAJHZJ010000322.1, read as the reverse complement.
GAGAAAGTGAGGTTGGTGACTTTGCACAGCCCTCCCTCACTTAAATCCAATTCACCTGCATGTCACAGCATCACTTGCCTGCTGGCATGGTCTTCTTTGAGCTCTTTGAGCACTGAGAATAAACAGCAGTGCTTCCAGGTGTAAGTGTATGTTTATGTTAAGTATTAAAAGCAGAGTTTTGCAGAGTACCTGGAACACAGTAGGTGCTTAATAAATGTTTACTGATTGATTGAATTTCAACGCTAGATTTCCACACATTGATGAAGTCATCCACCATCGCTGCCACCAGCAATGGTTATGAAAACCCCAGAGTGAGAATGCAATTGTAATAGTCATTTAAATCCTGTCCTTAAGGAGGAAGGCTTAGTTGTGGCAAATTTTTGAAGGAAGCAGAATATATAGGCATAACCTGACCCCAAAATGATACTATTGTAAATAACTTCAAATAATTAAGAGGTAAGCACAGAGGGATGAGGAGATCTTGTGCCCACTTAGGAATTTTAGCTTTACAAGTTTAGGGGGCAATCTTGGAATGTTTAAAAATAGATATTTACCATTTCCCATGCCATAAGCCAATTTGAAAATGTTTGCCCAGAGCACAAAACTGCCATTTTTTCAATAGCAGTTAAAGTCAGAACCACTTCAGAAAGTTTTTTTTCCTTCCCTAGTTCTAAGCTCTAACAAAATGTCTGGCATTACATAAAGGATTTCAAGTTCATTTTGGCTATTGGGTACCAGCATGAGAGAAGCTGGATGCCCAAGAATATTTATCCCCATGGTAGCTGTTATAATGAGGTGGAGAGGCCAATTGTCCACTGACTCCTTTGAGGATGATGGTAATTACTGGAACCCAAAGCAGGATTGCTAATAAATGAAAGACTTGTTACCACAGAAACCACAGTAACTATAGTAAAGGATAACTTCAGTGTCAAGATGTTCAAGGTCGAGGTAACTAGTATTGTGTTCCAATCTACTGGTAGTAGTGATCCACAGGAGTAAATAAAAGGTGATTGTAAACATATGTATCACTTTACTCACTCCTATTACCACAGATATTACTTGTTATATTAGCAATGTTTTTCTCAGTATTATTATTTATTCCAACCTGCAAAATCCCTGCATAGAATTTCCTTACATTCAAAAGTCAATGATTATATTTGATTCTAAGCATCATCTCCTAGAGACTATAGCCACCACGAGGCAGTGAAAAATCAATTTCTCTAGTCCTTGACGCTGTCACAAATTCATAAAATGCCTACATTGTGGTCAGCATTCAAAATATGAAGCACCCAAGCTTCAGTGAGAGTATAGAATTGAGAGGAGTTGGTGAAACTGAACTAATAAATGATCAATATACATGCATTTACCATGCTCTTCTTACATATTAAATATCATTATGGAAACTGAAAACAAGTAGAGGATAAGAAATGGCATCTGTGCATCCAAGGGAACTTCAAAAGAGATTGAACTGGAAAGCCAAGCCAAGGAAGACAGTTTGGTGTAGTGAAATGAGCCCTAACTTGGAACTCAAAACACAGGAACTCCTGGTTCGGGCACTTAGAAACTATTCAATGTTCAGTAAGTCATTTAACATCATCAAGACTTAAATTTCTTCCAGTATAGAGTAGAAACAGTAACATATTCACTATTGCCTTCATAGGCTTACAAAGATAGGATAATATAATGTAAACCTATCGTAAGCTAGGTAGAGACATAAGCTATCATTAATTAAGATGCAATTAGAGTCTGATTTTATGATGTCTGCCTCTAAAGGAATGAGAATACTTTTTCCAAGTATATCAGAATTTATGTTTCAATCCAACAAGCATTTATAAAGCAGTCATTATTTGCAAAGCATCATTCTAGATGAAGGAGATAAGATGAAAATCTGAATCATAAAAATGAGTGCTAAGCTTCAAACCCTAGAAAGTTATTATTCCTGTGATGTTATCTTTTTCTCAAAACATATTGGAAATCCTTCTTATAAAGATTATGTTTACAAACTTTGTGAGAAAATGACTCATAACACATGCATGTCTCTTTTTTAATATGTATTAAGTGTGTATTTATATATATAAGTGTGTATTTATATGTATTTATGTGTGCTAAGCACTGGAGATGCAAGAAGAGGTGAAAGACAATCCTCTGTCTTCAAGGAGCTTACAGTCTGATGGGGAAACAATATGCAAGCAAATATATACAAACAAGCTATGTAGAGGATAAATTGGAAATACTTAGTAGAAAGAAGACACTAGAATTAAAAGTATTTGGGAAAGTCTTGATTTGAGAGATGGGATTTTAGCTGGCACTTAAAGGAAGTCTAGTAAGCCAAAGGCAGAGCGGAAGAGGGAGAGCATTATAGCCATGGGCGACAGTTGGAGAAAATACCTAGAGTAGAGTCTCATGGAGTTATCTTACTGGTGGAATAGCCAGGAGGCCAGAGTCCCCGGATTAAAGAATATATGTCAGGAAGTAAGAAGAAAAGAAATAGAAGTTAGGAGGGGGATGGGTTATAAAGAGCTTGGAATACTAAGCAGAGCATTTTGTATTTGTTCCTGGAGACAATCAGTGGAATTTATTGAGTTGGGGATGGTAGGTGACATAATCAGACCTGGGATTTAGGAAAATCACTTTGGTGGCTGAATGGAAGACTAGTGGGGAGGGACTTGAGGCAGGCAGACCCACCAACGGGCTGTTCCAATAATCAAGTGTGAGATAATGAGGGCCTGTAACAGAGTATATTTGAGAGGTTTCGAAAAGGTGAAATGGACAGGTCTTGGTAGTAGGTTGGATGTGGGGAGTAAAAGAGAGTGAAGTGTCACAGAGAGGATGGTGTTGCCCTCTTCAGTAATAAGCAAGGTAAGATTGGGGTGGGGGGCAGTTAGGGAGAAAGATGATGAGTTCTGTTTCAATTCATTCTCAAATAAAGAAAGTTTGTCACCAGTGAGAATTTTTCAGAGCAATCTGTCCTAAAATTTGAAAGCAGTTCTAAAGAAGAGTTCCAGAAGTCTTTGAGACAATACATAGCAGAATCATTAAACTCATTGAACCCTGTTCTATGTTAGAAGGAATTTTAGAGGCCAACAAGAATCTGAACCTCCTATTCAATGCTAGAAGACCTTACAAATGTAAAGGGGACAAGTCACTATGATGTGCTAGACAGAGCCTGGATTTTGGAATAAGACAGTTCAAGTACTGTCCCTAATATTTACTAGACAGGTGACTCAGAACAAGGTGTTTAATTTGTGTTTGTCTCTTCTCTAAAATTTATAAAATAGGGTTGTGTGTGTGTGTATGTTTGTGTGTGTTCCCACACAAACATTGGGCCCCCAGAAAGCTACTCCAGGTTCAAGTAAGTCTATATCCATTCAAAGCTATAGCTCACAAACTACCCTTGATATGTTTACTTTTATTAGACAGCAAGAAAACACAATTAATTCAAAACAAAAGCAATTTGTAATAGAATAGTAATAAAGATAGCAATAGTATAACCTTCCCATATACCCCAGGCTTCTGGTGTTATGGAGTCGCTGCTGATGTCACTGAGTTGTTGATGTCACCGAGTTACTTCCTGTTACTCTCAACTGGTCATATCATTCCACTAGACTAGTATTTGCTGCTTGTCTTGCGGCTGCTGTGGTTCACATCATCATCTACTTGTGAGATCTACAATGAGTCAGTTAATCTCCCTGGTCCCATGTTTACTCATCTAGAATTAGATGGAACAGTCCATTTCAGAATGAGATCTTTGAGTTTCTAATCCCAATATTTCTATTAGACATCTTCATTATTCAATTCTAGACATCTCTACTGAGTATACAAGATGACTGAGCCTCTCTCTGTTACTAACTATTGGGTTTAATTTCTTTAGGACCAACTACTGGCCATCTCAGCTACTAATTTCTAAGGTACAATGACCAAAAAAAGGACAATTTTCTAATCATATACAAAGGCTATGTGTCATTACACCAAGCTAAGCAAGGCGCCAGCAACGTGCTCCTATGCTAAGATCATATCATTTTCTTTTAACTTCCTCTATCTGAAGACACTGAAATTGATGTCCTTTGTCCCTGACAAATACCTGACTTAGGTTTAAAAACTCCCAACAATCTCTGGTTGACATGTAAATGAATGTGAATCAGAAGAAAAGCTAAGTGAACTCATGAACTTCACCTATCTGGCTTGAGCATCTGACATTATTACATTATGAGGGGTACGGGTGCACGTGAGCACACATGTGATGGGCAAGAAGTCTCTCAAACTTGTCGTCATATACTTATATTTAACTATCTCACAATACTGTGAGAAAAATATTACAGTATGTAAAACTTTAAGCATTGTATAAATGGCTTGATATTACTTAGATTTATATGTTATTAATGTTTAAAAATCCATCACATTGCTTTATATTCATTCCTCATATAAAAAGGTGCTAAATTTTGTGGGCCAGAAGACATTGGAGAAATGAGGAAGCAGTGATAGGGAAAATTAAATAGGGATCACACATCTTTAACATAGGAGCCATAACAATCTGTCTCATCTCAGTTTTGAGAAGCTTAAGGTTCTGATTCAATTTTTCTTTGCTCTTAAAACAGTTCTTCCTCCTGCTTCACAGTAATAAGAAAACTGGAGACCATGATCAAGTTCTCCAGGACTAAATGGAACAGTATAAGAACACTAACAGAGAACATTGCTCAGTTTTGCTACCAGAAATGGTAATAAGGTCTGCACTGGATAAGAGTGAGCCCTAGGGATTTTGGTAAACACTTTGTAATGTACAGACACATTACATAGCATCTGTTTTTAGATAGCATTGGAACAGCAGTCCTTGGGTAATGCTTATAGGTTAATTATTATTCATGTGGATTTTAAAATGATGAAGTACAAGGAGTTATCAGTTTCTCCAACTCAAAGATCAAATGAGTGTGAATGAATAAAGACAATATTTAGAGCCCTACCTATGTCTTCTATCTGATTGTGGGATCATCAATCTAGAAAAGCACTGAAGAAGTCTTCTCAACTAACCCTCTTATTTTACACAAGAAGTAACAAAGGCTTAAAGGAGGTCTAAGGGACTTATCCACATAGTAAACAGTGAGGGGGCAGCTGTTTTACAGAGAGATGGTTTTGAAGTATACTGGCTCTATTACCCTAGACAAGCTACTAAACTTCTCAGCGGCCCTCATTAATGTTCTTAGGCAACCTTCGCCGTTGCTAGTCTAACCAGGAATTCCCTTCAACAAAGAAATCCCAGGGCCAAGCCAAAAGTCACCAAACAATGCCTGCTGAACTATGACAAAAAAAAGTCATTAAAAATGACATAGATGATATTTAAAATAAGAAAAAGTGAGACTCCTTCAGAGAAATCACCTCTTGTCTGTGAAACTACTTGTGACATCTATTTCAGCCGATTAGAGGATGTTGACAATGTGGAAAAGGTTGGTTAAGATTGAACATCATCTTACAACTGAAGGAAATGTGGATTAGTGAGAGGAAATGTCTAGTTACCAAATCGGTGACCAGAGGGGGACCTCCTGGGGGTCCCATGAGGTCAGTCTTCATGAAAAGAACTTAGTTATGAGGCATGGGAAGAGCAATCCCAACCCATTACCATCATACGTCAAACAATCCCAAGCATACTGCTGTACCGATGACAAATTAACTTTTGCCTGCTTCCAGATTTGTTTCATCTTTGTCTACAAATGGCAGAAATAGTATCAATAATCATATCTAGAAAGAAAAAGAAAATTTGAGTCCTATATTTGGTAGGGAACAATCTACCCCCAGAAGTTCAGCACATTTGGAAGGGAAATTAATTTTCTCAGGTAATTCAGAGATCATTTAGGGAAGTGAAGTAATAATTTGTTAGAAACATTCTAGTATCTTGAAATAAAAACAAATGATGGAGTAGAGGTTTATTCCTTTCCCTTCCAGCTCTCCAGAATTGGAAAACATAACTCAACAGGTTCGTACACACAGTGACAGCCAATATGTGGTAAAAGGCAAGCAAGGAGGTTACAATCTACAGGCAACAAGACAGTTACAACTTAAGGAGTCATCCTTTTCCCAAGTTCACTGAAAGTATTTTTTTTTAAATTTATTGCATCCCACTATATCTTTGTAAAATTAAAGGGAGCCAGGGAGACTGGAACAGGAGAAGAGGGGAGTAAGTTTAATAATGAAAAATGAAGGGGTCAAAAGGAAAAATGAGATCACATGTGTTTCTTCATAGTTTTCTAAAAAGATGAAATTATTCATTTAGAATTACATTTATTTCTGATTCTATCTAAAGGGATACATTTATTACATAAAATAAATATATCTACATGTTTATGATATATCATATTTTCTTGTCTCCTGAAACATATAATGGGCTTAATTCTTCCATTTATACAAGAAAAAAAGATATAGGTCTGTTATAGAAATGATTCCAACTTCCATAATTCTTACTCACAATAGCCCATGGTAACACGAAATAGTTATTTTTCCCTCATCAGAACTTCCATGAACAAAGTTGTTGGAAGTAAAGGCATGGTTTCTACTTGTGTCAAACTTCACTGGCAAGTATAATGCAATTCCATTTGATTCAACAAATATTTATCAAGATCGCCTATGTGTAAGGCACTGGGGTGGGAGAGGGGGGAAGGAAGAATGAAAAATGGTTAAGTCTCTGCCCTCAGAGTGATTACATCTGACATATGACCCTGTTACTCAAATACAACCAGGGAAAGGAATAAAATTCTACTCCATCAATAGAGGTTTTTGGAGAAAAGAAAAACGATTGCCATTGATCATTTTCTTTACTGTCTCTAAGCCCCTGAAGTCTGCCTTCTGTCTTCATGACCACTCTACTGAAATTGGCTTCATGAAAGTAGGGAATAATCCCCAACAAATCTATAACTCTTTTCTCAGTCTTCAACCTATTTTCTTGTTTTGTCAGTATCTAATTTCCTTGAAATTGTCCTTCCGTGAATTCCATGATAGTATATTCTCTTGGTTTTGTCACCTTCCTTGCTGACCACTCCTTCTTTATCCTCCTTCCCCTTTTTCCTTTTTCCGGCTTCTTAAGATTAGACAATCGTAAAAACTCTATCTTTTCCTCTCTGGATAAAGATATTTAGTCCCATGACCACAACTCTCACCTATGATGAAGTTGACTCTCAAATCTATAACTCTAGTCTCAGCCTCTTTGCTGATTCCTACCTGCTAGAAATCTCTTCCTAGATGAACTGTGTACCCTTCAAATTCAAAATGTCCAAACTTCTCCCCAAGCCACTTCTTCCTCCCAATTTCCTTGTTTCTGTAAACAGCACCATCATTTCCCCAATAATTCAGGCAAGAAACGGCAATCGTATTGATATATACTTCTCCCTTGTCTCCATACTCAACTATTCACCATATCCTGCCACTTCTAGTTCCATAATCCTCAACTGTCCAATCATATCCCATCGCCACTACTGTAGATCTGATATTTATTGCTTCTCACCTATAGTCATCCAATAGTCTCCTAACTTAAATCCCTGCCTCTGATCTTTCCCTCTACATACATCGTCTGCATTACCTCCAGAATAAATTTCCTGCAGCAAATTCATCACACACACACACACACACACACACACACACACACACACACACCTCAAAAGCCCTTAATGACTGCCTCTCTATTGCCTACAAAAAAGATATAAATTTCTTAGTGACAGTCACAATCGAGCTTCAACCTGGCTTCATATCTTCATTTCTTCCAGTCATGCACCCTATGCTCCAGTCAAACTATACTACTTGCCATTCCCTGAACATCCCTTATATTTTCCTAACTCTATGTCTTTGAAAATACTTTTTCTGCTACTAGAAATGACTTTCTTCTATTTTCAATCCACCCTTCCAGACTGTTTCCCCATTTCCTATACCAATCCTACCTTCATCCTTCAGTCAGAAGTAATCTCTTCTATCTTTATTTTCCCATTGCCCTTTGCATGACGTCTTTTGCAGCATTCCCATAGCAAATTTTGGCTTTTATTATGGGAATTTGTGGACTTGTGACAGTTCCCCTCCTACACTGTAAGCTTCATGAGGAACGTCACTGTGTCTTATCCTTCCTTCTCTATTTCTCCTGTAGAACATAGCATTGAATCTTGTACATAGCAGATGCCTTTAAAAAATCTTTTAAATTGAATTAGAAAATCAGAAGGCATTATTATCCTGTTTGTGTTCTTGGAGATACACTTTTGGGTTAGCATACCACCTCCAGTAAGTGCCCTTAAAAAGATCTTTTTAGAGCATAATTAAGCCTCAATATAACTGCAGGTTATCTTCCTTGCCACATTATCACCTACACACATAATTAATTTATAGAAAATTCAAAATTTCAAAATAATACTAAGTAGATACTAGAAAGACAATATAAGGAAACTTCATATATTTTGTCTCAGGAAAAATACATTTATACAGTTTTGTAAATCCATAAAATTCCTTATAAATATAAGGCAGTAAGTGTTGTTCATCATATTAGTTAGCTGCTATCCAAGAAAGTAGAATTTTAAAGAATAAAGATTAAGAAGATTCTAAAGAATAAAAAATATTTCAAAAATGGAATCTAGAATAATATGGAGCATAGGGTAGTGGATAGGAAGGGCAGAATCTTATGGGGCACCATATTATAGGGTCATAGGGCATTTTATATATAGTATCTCATTTGATCATCACAACAACCCTATGAGTAGTTGTTATTATTATATCAAAAATGAAAAAAATGAAACTCACAAAGGGAAAGCAACGTAGCTAATAAGTACCTGAAGTGGGATATGAACACAGTTCTAGTGATAGATCCACCATAACAGACTAATCTTATTCTATCAGAAACAAAAGTGATGTGACAAACCAGGGATAGAAAAGCAGGAATCAACAAAAATCACCAAAAATATCAGTTTGGGAGGAGTGACTTGATATTTCTCAACAAAAATATTGAAATAATTATATAGCTTCCCCACATGACTACCCAAGAAAGGGGCAGCTCCCTTGGATGTGTATGCTCTAGCATTGTTGTTAAACAAATACAGACATACTCTCATTTACTGTCTTTATTTGTTTCTGAGGAAATAGGACTTCAGGTGAAATTGTGTTTCATGGACAGGTCAGTTCCATAGTGAAAACATTAAAAAGAGAAAGTGTATTCCTGAGCAACCAAAATTGGTACTACGAAAGCTAAAAAATCAGTCTCTACAGGAATTGGAGAATATAATAGGACTAGGATGGGTGGAACTACTAAGATATTAATAGAACTCAGTTAGATTGGTAAGATCAGCTTTATGGACAGATGCCTGTAAATCATAACGTTTATACTTCTTGTAGCCTTCTTCGATTTTACTGATAGACTACTTCAATATGCCTTCCAGTGACAGTAGTGTTCGGAAGAATATTTCAAGAATAACCAGTTAAGTCAATAAGTTAAGTAAATATTTATTAGTACCTACTGTGTTCCAGTCATTTTATCTAATTACCGAAGACACAAAGAAAAGCAAAAAATAATCCTTGCTCTCAGTCTAATGGGGGAGACAACATGCAAACTGTATCAAAACAAGATACATATAGGATCAACTGGAGATAATAGCATGTAACATGAAGAGAGTTTTAGGAAAAGCTTCTTGTAGAAGGTGGGATTTTAGTTGAGACTTGAAGGACAGTGAAGAGACTATGAGAAAGACATACACACAAAGTGTTAGGGAAGACCATGGGATCATACATTGAGAGCTAGAAGAGCTTAATTTTAATGAATGAAAAAATCAATAGAAAATCAAGTTTGGGTAATCATTTCCAAGAACTACAGTACACATTGCACATAAATCAGTCATATGTGAATAAAATAAATTAGCTGTATGTGAATGAAAACACATCTAGTTTAATTAGTTCTACATAAAGTCCCAAAATATCTTAGAAAGGTTTTGTCCAAAGAGTGGAATTTGTCTTTTCCCCACTCTAGTGAATTAGGATGTGGAAATAAGTATTTACTTTTCTCACAAGTAATCATGTCCACAGAAAAGTATCAAACATTTCTATATGGTATTTTCTTTTAAAAAATAATCTTATGTCATTCTGTTTAACTCATAATATGATTAGAAGTTCTGAACAAAATAATTATGAAATCCTGAGAAATTTTGATAATTGCTCCATCACTTACTTATATATAGATGAAACAACTTATAAAAACTACCTATAGATGGGGAGGAGGGGCCCTTAGTCCTAAATTATTCAAAGAGATTTAGGGTAACTACCATATGTAAATTATGTTACTATATACTCTCTGAGTCCATGTGTTTCCCATGATACTTATTTATAACAACCATGAAATCAATGGGAATTGTCCCCAAAGAGGCTTTATTAAAATCAATAACATAAAATGGCTACAGCTACCATTGCTTTATTTATTTATTGAGAGGTGGTGAATATACTGCCCCTCACAACTGTGGATGTGGTTGATCATGAGCCCAACAGGGAACTACTCCTGGGTTGCAGCAGTCACAGAATGCCACATTAGGCATTCCACAGGCACTGGCTTCCCAGCATGCTTCTGCTCAGCCCAGTTGCCATAGATGGCCATCAGGCATTTGAAATGACATCAGGAGACACTCTGAGCAGGTTCTGCCCTTAAAGAATTTAAGCTGGCAGGGGGCTGAAGATATCAGCGTCTTCCTGGCTGACGGCAGCATTCCAAAGGTCAGCCAGGGAGAAGAGGGGTGAGGCTTCGAGTTTCCTGTGTCTCTTCAAAAACAAAATAACTCTCAAGTGAAAAGAGGTGCGCCTAGAAAATGACAATGACAACAGGGAATATCCTACAGGCAGTGTGTGTGTGTATGCCTGTGTGAAAGGGACAATGCAATCCCTTCAAAAGCAAACCTTCATTCACACCTCCTTATACCCCTAGTTCTTCCTTGTGGTGAACCCAATTCATGATATTCATAATATAGATACACAATTAAGATGATGAATTAAATGATTATGATTAAATGACTAAAAAGAAATTAAAAACCCAAGAGTACATTTGCAGGAGGATAATTCACATTTGGTCCCATGGGCTGTTCTGAAATAAACCCGTTTGTCCCAATATTGTCCATGAAAGAGTGTGAACTTTCAGAATGTCTTTGCCCAGCAAATGTGTGTGTCCATATGTATATGCACGCATATGTATATAGATCTGTGCTCATACACACATATAGATACATAGACACCACAACAAACACGGTAAGGTTTTAGAAGGGAAGAAAACAACTCTTCCTCAAGCTTACCTTTATCTCCACATACACAAAATTATTAAATTATAAACAATTCATAGTTGTAGAAGATAGTAAAGATACTTGTGAAAAATACTGATTAGTTATATGCCATCTCCCTACTCCATCACAGACACAGGTAAGTGAAAAGCATTTCATATTTGTTAGGACTTAGAGTCTTTTCTCACAAACTATGGCTTGATTTTACTGTAAAGTTCATCTAATCAAAATAATTTAGACTTGAAATTTTTCATAAAACAAGAATAATGATGTGGTGAGAAATTATACAATTTTTGCCTAAACATTAGAGGGGTTAAAGATAACTAGGACAGATGATCGGTTTGCATGAATAAGTTTAGAAACGAGACAAAACCCAATTCTCACGTTTTACAAAATGATGAGGGTGAGCAATTCAAACAATAAGCATTAAACAAAGCAAAGGGATATAGTGCTTGGTTTTAAATCAACTGATCAATAAGCATTAATTAAGCACCTACTATATGCCAGGCACTATGCCAGATACTGAGGATACAAATATAAAACAATAAAAACAATCTCTACTCTCAAGGAGCTTACATTCTATTAAGGACAATATATCCATAGATGTGTCTATAGAATATTTCAAAATAGTTATATACAAAGTAGTTTGGGCAGGAGGTCACTAACATTTGGGGATATCAGAAAAGACCACACGGAAGATGGTGCTTGAACTCTGTCTTGAAGGAAGAGAGAGATTATATGTGATGAAGTTTAGGAGGGAGTTGATTCCTGGCATGAAGAATACCAGTACAATACAAGAGACTGGAGAGGGAAGTCAGTTTGGTTGGACTGAATGATTAAAGGAAAATGAATGAGAAGCAAATAAGATAATATATGGATAGATATAGTGCTTTTCCAACCTTAAAGTTTGGTGTGGGGGGTATGCATATATACACATGCATATATGTGTATATATATATATATATTAATGTGTTATCATTGTTATATTACACCTGAAGTCTTTTCTAAGTATTTATTTACAAATGTTTGAGTTGAAATTACGCTACTGCAATTTTCTTTCCAAATTTCATTCTAAGAAAGATGAAACACAAAGGTGTCCAAGTAATATGTCATACATACAATATAGACATAAATATTATATTACTTCCCCAAGAAACACAGTCTAAACATATGCAGCACCCTTTTCCCCTAACAGTTGAGTTAGTTGAGTGCTTTAGGTTCTTATCCTAAAAGGAAAATTTCATTTCAAAAGAATTGTCTGAAGACTCTAAAGCAAAGTAATAATGAAGATATGTCGTATGATTAATTCTTTTTAGGAAGGTTAGTATAAAAAAGTTGTTCTATGGTCAAACATAATTTGCTAATTTGACTGGGTGTCTATGCAACTTACTCTTTTTTTGATTCCATTTGACTGAATCTAATTCTATTCTGTAGTAGCACTTTAAAATAAACAATTTAATTTTTTAAGCTTGAAGGAAAAAAAAATGTACTCCTGTTCTGAGAATATAAATCATGACAAATTTCTGTAAAGTGAATTCATCTAACCCAGATATAAACTACCAAGACTAGTGGTTTATAGTGGAAATGTTAAGAAACTCTAAAATAAAGTTTTGGAATTGCAAATTGCAAAGCATTTTACTCCTCTTCTGTTGCCTCCAGAGGACAGTTTAAAAAGCACATATATACTGCATCCAAAAATATTTAATGTGGTTTTTTTTAAAGACTCCATTGATGAATTTTCAGTTTTAACACAGCCAGAAAACTTTGTAAATCACTTTGAGTGCAAAGTAGGCTTTTTAACCTGTGAAGAGGTTTTTAGTGGAACTCGTGATGATTCCCGGGGCAGACCAAACAACCAGCTCTCTTGCTCTCACCAGCAAGAATATTTTTGTTTCAGTGATGACATTTGTGCAATAAGCTCGATACCACGCTAGTCCTGCATGTTAAGGAAAAGGAGGCGGGAGTGTGTATGACTGAGGGCCGGGGGTGGAGGTGCGGGGGAGGGACAGACTACTCATTCTAGCCCACCAACAGTAGCTTGGGGCTCTCCTACTCTGGGAATCTTTCTCATTGGCGCATCACTAGCAACCGCTGCTGAAGCTGCTGCTGTTGCTACTGCCGCCGCTGCCACGACCGCCAGCTGTTTGCTGTTAGTCGTCCCAGAGGTGGACGACCTGAAACAGTGAATCTGTGCCTTGAGATGACAAGGTCTCAGGGTCCCTCGGTTCATCTCCCTATCCTCCTCTTCCAGACACACACTCTAGAGACGTGCGTGGGAGAGGGGTCGGGAGAAAGGAAATATGGCGGGGGTGGGACTAGGGAGGGGACTGGACTCTGCCCTGGCGGCTCCCACACTCCTGAGGTTCCTGCCCAGTCCTGAGATGACTCCGATAGGCACGGCATCCAGAGCGGACCGCCTACAGCGGCGGAGCGAAGCCCGCTTCTGTCAGTGTGGTCTTGGGTCGCCTATGTCGCTTCCTCCGCTCTCTGCCCCTGCTGTTGAGAGCGCGCAAGCAAGCGAGCCCTCTGGAGAAGTTGTTCTGATTGGAAGCGCGCAAGCTAGCCCCGCAATTCCCTTCCAACCCTTCCCCCAGGCACACCTAGGGTTTGTCACTCCCTGCATCCCCATTTGCCCAGAGCACACGCTCCTCAAGATTGCAACGCGGCATCTTCTCAGCTCTGTCCTTCGCCAAACGAGACGCTTTCTACCTCCCCCAGCCCCAATACACACACACAGACACACACATACATACACGCACACACATACACACATATACATACACACACATACACACATACACACGCGCGCACACACATACACATACATACACACAGACACACACGCACACATACACACGCGCACACATACATACACAGACACACACACATACATACACGCACGCACACACCTTGACATTCACCCTGTCCCTGGCCCAACTGAACCCCTCCACTCCGCCCCTGCCGACTGGCCCCAGCACTCCCAGACACTAAGCCCTCCTTCACGCCGAGGTCCCACGTGGCACTCACCCCCCACTAGTTTCTGCCTCACAGCTTTAGAACTGACACGACTGTGCGACCGCTCACCAGAGCCTTCGCCCTTAGCCCTGGCGGCATTAAAGAATTGGGGCCGAGGCGGGGTGTGGGGGGTGGAGGCGGGCAGAGGGAGGAGTATGTTGCTGATGGGAGTTAAAGAGGGGAAGGGGAGGGAGAAATATTGGATGTCTCGCCATCGGAGAGCTTCCGTTGAACAGAGTCAGCACGGGTGAAGTGGTCACAGGAATTATTGTGGTGGGACTGGAGCTGCCTGTAATCAATAACTCAATGGAGAAAAGAGTGCTACAGTCAAAGGCGGCCCTCGTATTTAGGTCTTTAAGAGTGGAAAACATCTGAACTAAATCTGTGTCCCATCCCTTGCACATAGGATCCACGTTCCTAATTCTCTCTGGCCCTTCCTTTATTAACTCCCAAAAGGGAGAGGATGTTTAACAAGTTAAGAAAGACACATATACTCCTTACACACGGACAACTTGATGCAACTTGTAGGGGGGAAAAATATCTGACAGAACTCTCTAGGGGAAGTGTGAAAATTCATTCCTGGAATTGGGTGTCTGTGACATCTCAAGAGATGAGATAAAATCGGTTTTCTTGTGAACAATTAAAACTCTTCTAAGGAAATGAAATTAAATGAATACCTTCCCTGATTCTGCTCGGTCTTCTTTAATTACCTCCTATGCATTTGTCTCAGTGAATGCTTTATTCCTCTGCTACTGAAAGAAGGTAAACTCGTGGACAGGAACTCCTTGTATCTCCAATACCTTGTGCAATATAAGTGCCCAGTTAATAAATGTCTGTTGAAGGGAATTGTTGCTGAATTAAATCTTAGTTAAATTCACCAATATACATATTTTATATGTATACTTTAATATATGTATACTTTAATATAAAAATATAATATCCAATAAGCATAAAAGCAAATTATTGGTCAGGTTACATCAGGGCATGATGTCATTGAATTCTTATTGCCAAAGGTATTTTAAAATGACATAATAACATTCTTTATTGACTTTCTTTCATAAAATCCATATTTCTCTGAGATAAATGTTTGCTTAACTCTCATTTCCATTTTCGGTGCTATCAAATTTACCTGAATGGTGATGTTATCTTGGACAGGTCCACTGATATGACACACGATTCTGTTACTTACTATAGGACTTCTAACAAAGTATGTATACTTTGAACTAATTTATGTTGGTCCTACTCTGAATTCCTGTTGCCCGCACCTCCTCCCTAAAAAGAGCAGGCCAGATTAATTCATCTACTGTAACTGATCCCTGGAAATTTAACCCTCTAAAATCCTTCAAAATATGAAGGAAACTTTACCATAAAAAAAAGCGTTCTTATTTGTAGAATAAAAAAGTTTATCTAGATGGAGCTATTGTTTGACAGAGCCCAGGATAGTTGTTTCTGTCCAAAAACAATCCATTTTTGAAGTCAGGGAAGACTGATAGAGGTAAAATCACTTGTCCAAGACCATAGAATTAGGCTTAAAGTAGTGATTTCTGGCTCCCATTCCTGTCCAGACCTATAAAACAATTCCTGTGATTCATTGTGGAAAGCAGAAGTCCGAGAGTGTGTTCTATTGAACCTAGATCTATTCCAAGGTATTTAACAGATTATGAAATTACCTTCAGCAATTGCTAATGTGTGCAAATACTCCCTAACCTAATGTACTAAATTTTGTTAGCTTTCATTAAGATCAACCTAATTTGTCCCCTTTAATCAACACGGTCATCTCAAGCACAAAAGCTGAGGTAAACATGTATGCTTTAGAAATATGTCAAAATTATATTCTTATAGATGAAATATATTGTAATTTTACATTACAAACCTTGCTTGATAACAGATTTTACATTCACAGACATTTCTTATGGAGCAGATTTACTGTTTGTCTTCTTAGGCACTGTCTATAGTGTATTATAAAATGCAAATTCTTGTGTATATTTCTGCTCTGGAAATTGCGCTTAGGAGAATCTTTAATAATAATTGTGCATTTTCCCATAACTGTTGGCTAATTGATGGAAATTAAAGTATAAATTATATATATATGTATATGTATATATAAACAGCAGTTCAAATTATCCATTTAAAAATAGATTCAAATAAACTTTATCATTAATGAAGAACTATGTTTTAACAGGATGTCTTTCATATATGTTCATTTTTAAGGTGCCTAAGAAGAGTTGAAAACTGTGAAGTAACTTCCATGTAAGAAATTAAGAAAAGAATTGAAGGCCGATGGTTTTGACAATAAAGACGTGGATGTGGTAAGTGCTTGCTATTTATTGTATTAACTGTAATGTAGAGTTATTTGTTCAAAGTTGATCTGATAAACTACTGCATTACATTCTTATAGGTACTGCAGTGACCAAGGTTTTATATCATCATTACATGCTCCACATTATACCATTTTCATAATGGCATGCCATTTTATTTAAAGTTCATGTGTCAGCTTTCAGTGCCTACCTTTGCTAGTATCTTTTACAATTAATTCATTTCACAAAAAGTTATATGCATCCTTTTGCCTTCAAGAATCAAAGAGATTATAAAATATATTTAAATTAATGCTTTTGGAATCTATATCTTGTTATTTTTAAACATTCTGAACTTCTATGTTCAATTATAAAGTATATGTATTAAAAAAGTATTCTAACTGAAGAGCAAATACTGTACCGTTGAATAATCTTGAGGGGTAGATTAATCTATAGCCTTTCTTCATCTCAGGGTGGGTTGCTGTGGCAACCACCCCAGCTCACTTTAAAATAATTTTTTAAAGCTCACTTCAAGAGCTACACCCAGCGTGGGCCAGGCTTAAAAGCAGACAGGCAGTGTACTGCTGTTTTAATATAGAGAGGTAGGAGGAGGAGAGAGAAGGGTGGAGTAAGATAGGCCAGACCTCTAACCAGAAAATGAAAATTAACCTGCCATAGTGTGAAAATCTAGAAAATCATTTCCCCAGGCACTTCTGTGGCTCTTCTATTTAAATACTGCATTGAAAACTGGGGAAGGGGGGGGCAGGGGCATAGAGAAGGTATAGACAAGATGCTGAATCTATGTGAATCAGAAAGAATTATGAAGAATCCTAAGATCATGAATCAATAAATATTTATTGACCTCTCATAAAATCATATATTCATGGAAAGTCACCACAATGGTGGCCTTGAAGCAACTTTTTCTCACTGGAAATATCATAATGCATTTAAATAGAGAGCCACTAGAGATCACTTGGGTTAAACGGAATATCAGAACTTTCAGTTTTCATAAAATCATAACACTGAAGTACAACTAGTCCAATTTTTACATATTATGCAGTTAAGGATCAAGTGAAATTGTGGCAGTTAGCAGCATAGCTAACTGAGACTAGAACCCAGATTATCTTGCTCCTAGTCCAATGTTCATACCTCAGTTCTAAGTGCTACAATGACCAGTGTCAGCTCTCAGTAAATTGTAGGGATGAGATTGATTTAGGGTAAAAAAAAATGTTAGAGGTACTGACAGAAGAAACATACATTCAATTTTTGGTTATATTTTGTGGATACATTGTGTTATCCATGAATAATTTAAACTTTCAAACTAGATTCCCCTTCATGTACTTCTGTCACACCCCTCCCCAGTTACTCTCATTGGACTCATCATACCCCCCCCCAAAAAAAAGGAAATTATTTTAATTTTGTCTTAAGGCAAACATATTTAAGAAGAAAAGTCTTTGGGGAGAATAATAGTGTGAGCCAGTGGTGTCAAACTCAAAAAAGAAAGCAATACCTGAAGGGTCTGTTGACTTAGAAAACTACAAATTAACATTATGTTTTATTGTATTTCTATTTGTTAAGTATTTCCCAATTACCACATAGAGTTGCCAGTTGTGAGTATGACACCTCTGATTCCATTCCAAAGTCAAAGTTGATACACTTTGAATTCATTATTTAAAATATTCATTATCTACTGCTTTGGGTTATCAGCTGAGCAGGGCATCTTCATGATTATATAAAATTGAAAGCTAATTGTTAGATATGTCTAAAATGTATTCAGGTTAGAATTGTGCATAAAGAAAAAATAGTTTCTTTTTTGAACAAAAACAAATTCATATTTGAAATCTATTACAACAAACAGAATACCATGAATGAGGTATCAAAAGTAATGTCATTTTATCCACTGATATAATTCATTAGATGGTTGTTTGGAAGGTTAGTTTTCTTTGACATGGGCTGCAACTTACAACTTTGTAGTAAGATCAAATGTAAGACTTGTCCATTCATCTTATTGCCAATGAGGTTGTGTGTGTGTGTGTGTGTGTGTGTGTGTGTATTGGCACATAGTTGATTTGGCTCTAGTAATCAGTACTATATCTACAATGTCATCTACAATGACCAAAATTAATGGTTGGTTTCAATGCATCTACTAAATATTGACCAGGCCTTAGTGTTTAAAATGCCTACACCTCTTAAAATTCCTTTAAGTAACTGTCCTCAATGAAAATCTGTCACGTCTTAATACTTCCCTTGTTAGTGAAGATAATTAATTTCAGTTATAGACTCTTCCTTAAAAAGGGAGGGGGAGGGGAAAAAAGAAAGAAGAAAAAAGAAACAAAAAGAATTGTAGATGTTAATCTGTGAAGGAAAATCGGCGGGCCACAGCAGTGTTAAATTACTGGGACAGTTTGTGTTACTGTCTTGTAATAAAAATAAGTAAGCTATCTTGACTATACTAAGAGAAATATGAAAGCTGCAAAGAAGCTAATTGGATTATATCTATAGAAGCCACCTTCTCCTTCCATCTAAAGTCCTGGAGACAGTTCTGGTATTTAGTGCCCAGTTTGAACTAAAAACTGGCTCTTTGAATCAAGATGGCCATTACATATAGAAATTATTGAAGCCTGGGGGTCTTTCTGTGTCCTGATGAATTCAAATATAAGAAGGGTGGCTGAAAGTTATATTAGAGAACTTAATGAATGATGTTACCTATTAAGTAGATAATGATAAAAATGTTTGGAAAACTTGTCAAAATATGTGTGCACCCATTGTCCACTTTTGTCCTTAAACGTTGTTCTTTTTCATGAAGTCTGATCTTGTTTGTGCAATATTAGAGGCTGACTATTTTATAGAGCTTAAGTAAATATTTCCCATGATATTGTAAATAATTTATATTTCTGCTGGCACTGAATATCCTCCTTTCATTCTGGTTTTAGCTAGTGAATGAACGAATAAAAATTTTAAGCTTTGTTAACCTGACATTGAAAAACAGAGTATTTGAGATGTCATCAATTTAAACGATAAATACCATTCATTTTAAAATGCTATGTATGTTACATCCTTTATAAAAAAAAAAAAAAGTAATGCAGCTTGGGACGTCTTAAACTTTCTTTCTGTCCTTATTTCTGAATCCAGTAGAACTGAAACAGTCCTGGAAAAGTGAAGTCATCAGCAACTGGATAGGGGAAGCTTAATGATTTGGGGAAGTTGTTTTAGTTTACAGGCTTGGAAAATGACCAATAAAGGAGAAAGACTAATAAAGGTGTGAGAGAGTGAGAAAAAGATTTTTTTTTTTTTTTAAGCACTGAGGAAACTGCTGGGTGTTGTGATTGTTTTCCCCAACTGATTAGAAAGTTTATGCCCCTAAGCTGATTCGGTGCTTAGAGGTTTAGGTTATCGTAATTATTCTTCTTTTGCACATTATTTGCACTCTGTGACACATTTCAGCACCCCTTTTAAGTCATCCAATGTTCCAAATGCTGGAAATCTGCAAGCCTCCGTGCAGAACTGCTTTCTGGAATCCAGTTCCACAGGGATGCTGAACCGTTGCTTTTAAAAGATAAAATACTACGGTACTGTACACGGAGACGCATGGATTGTAGAGGAAATGAAGTGGTTAAGCGTCACAATCACGAACAAGACACTTGAGTAACTATTTGTATTCCGATAATGTTGGTCAATGACAATGATTATGACTTTCGGGGGACTTTAGCGGTCGTTTCCCAGTCGTTTTCCTGGCGTGCGTGAAGGGACCCCAATTCTTTACCTTCGGGTTTCTGCAGTGATCTGGGCGTCCTCCTGCTACTGTACTTGAGAAGAAATATGGAGTTGCTCGCCGTGTTGTCTTAATTTCGCGTAAAAAAGAATTGTCATTAGGTTTGCGTATGGCATGTGCCATCACCCCACCGTAAAACTAAAATTAGCAAAATGTCAGGAATGGAAAGATTGATTCACCAAGATGCAATTATCATTTAAAAGTGCTTGATTGAGGTGCTGATGTTCCGTGATTTATTCTGCATACCATATACATAATTAAAGTAGTGTAGTGGAGTAATTTATCAATCTAAGTTGAGACTGGATGGGGGTAAGGAAGGAGCTGCTGTATGTTTGTTTTATTAAAATGTTTCGGGATGTAGTCCCGCCCACTTTTGCAAGAGTGAAACTGATTATTTCTCTAGCTCTGGAGGAGTGGAAAGAGACAGTGAGTGCTTCGTTTGGGATTGTGGGAAAAGGGAGAGAGAGAAGGGCAGAGAGAAGAGAGACAGGAGGAGGAGGAGGGAGAGGGGGGGAGAGAAAAAGAGAAGAGTGCAGAGGGGAGAGAGAGAGAGAGAGAGAGAGAGAGAGAGAGAGAGAGAGAGAGAGAGAGAGAGAGAGAGAGAGAGAGAGAGAGAGAGAGAGAGAGAGAGAGAGAGAATCAGACGTGTGCAGTTTTGAATCTCAGCCTTGCTCGAGCTCTTTTTTTCCTGTCTTTCCCTCCCTCTTTTTCTTTCTCACTTTCCTTCTCCCTCCCTCCCTTTCTCTCTCTCTTTTTTTACGCGATGTTTCAAAGGCTGTGAGTTGCTCTCCTATTCTCATTCGTCTTCTTTCACTTCCTTCCTGGACGCTGTTTTCTGGAAGAGTCCGGTTACTTTTAATCTGGCCAGCGGGCAGAGAGCTAGCTATCTTCTCCTCCTCCACGCTGCACACACGCGCGCGGACGCGCGCGTGCCCGTGCGCGTGCCCACCCAGACACAGACACACACGCACACACACATACAGACACACACTCCTCTCTCTCTCTCTCTCTCTCTCTCTCTCTCTCTCTCTCTCTCTCTCTCTCTCTCTCTCTCCCTCCCTCCCTCCCTCCTTCAGTCACTCACAGACACTCGAACACACGCACACGCACACGCATACACCCAGACATCTTCTGGCTGCTATTGGATTGACTTTGAAGGTTGTGTGTGGTTCGCCGAGGCTGCACGTTGAATCAGGTGGAGAAAAATTTTAAAGGCTGGCCGAAGCAAAAAGATCATTATATTACTATTTTTTCTTCAAGAAAGGAAAATATTCCAAGGACTAGTCTGATCGTGTCTTCCTTCATGTAAGTACCCTCTTGACATTTCTAGAGGAAATATAAGTAGCTTGGTTATTGTCTCTGAGCTCCGCATCAGTGTATCCGATTGTAACATATCAGTATCCAATTGCATTTCTTGAAGGCTGAAGTTGGGGTAGGTGATACACCTTTCTCTTTCAATTACACGATTTTTCTGTCATTTGCTAAAAGTAACTTTTCAGACAGTCTGAATATAACTGGTTATATCACCGGTTATTCAAATCACTACTTTTCCCTGTTCTCACCAGTGTGTTTAAAGTTTCATGAAGTTAGTTCACGTCATTAGCATGGTTGAAATGGAGTTTGTGAAGCTTACTGGATTTTAATAAATGAGAAAAGGATATGTGACCTTGCAGTGCATGCTTCCAGCTTTATCACATAGTTCAGTGAAGAAAGATGCTACCATTTTACAGCTAAACACTTTGAGGATGGATGTATACTTAGGTTCTTTTTAATTCTTAGAATTATTCTGAGATAAAGCAAGTCTGTCTGTTAGGGCACATATCCGTGTGCATCTCATTTACTCACTGAAGTGTTAGATTGAGAGCAGGCTTCTTAATTGGCAGTGGGATAAGAAGTCACTCACTGTTAACTGCAGACTACATGTTTTAAAACCCAAGTTCTAGTTATGATACTACATGCACATTGTGGTTTATGTCAAGTCAAATGTATAGCTATATAGAATAGTGAAATCACTCCGTTTACTCTTTGCACTTTGGGTGAAAGTTACCAAAAGTTGCCTTTGAAATATGATACTAAAAGAATCACGTATAGCTATTGACATATTATTTACCCTTTGGGTGGGAATCTTTTTCAATAGGACAAGAATTTAAATTTTGCCTAACAACAGGCTTTTCTACCACTGAAATGGTGGCAGCTGAGATGGTGCTAAATGAAACTTTATATCTGAATCATTTTTGACAGCTCCGGAGCCAGTAATTATTTTCCTTTTATCCTCATCCTTTTGGGACAATATTATTAAATGCACTCCTTTTGTGCAAAATACCTTTATATGTAAACGCCTGCAAGTATAATTAAAGAAAATAAATCTCTCTACCAGCACTTTACTGGTCTTGAGTGGAAAATTGCTTTGACATAATGTGCGTTTTGCTATCATGAATTTGATACTAATTTCAGGAGTTACTGTTAAAAAAAAATGAACAGTAGTGAATAGTTTTTGGTTATTTTTTTTTAAGTGTGAAAAAGGAAACTCCAACAGTTCTATTATACTAGTCAGAAAAGTGGCCAGCTTTCTTTTCAGTGGCACCTTGCATGAAATTGTGGTTGCAGAGTAAAGATGTTTATGTGGAGTAGAATAGCTATAATCCCTAGAGACTTGGCAGGACATGGAAATATGACCACCTGTGAATCCATTTTAACCCCTGTATTGCATACTAATTTTAGTTTTAAATTCAAAGGCAAATGACAATTATGAAAGCATAGTATTTAATTTATATATTTTTAGTTATGACACTCTTGGTTATTCTCTGAAGAGGCTAAGTAAAGAGTATCAAGTCATAAAGGGTCTACTTCTTTGTCATTTTTTGATTTGAAGCATGTAATTAGAACATCATATCATCGTCTGCCTATATCGACACATTTAGATAAGTACACATGAAATTCTTTATTAAGTACAAAAGGTAATTCCAAAACATTTTAGTTTGGAAACCTGACAGGTAATTTATAATGTTCCTGAATAATACACTATCTCAAAAATAAAACCTGTTAAATATCCTATCCAATAAATAGGAAGCATGTTTCTCTTAGTGAATTAATATTGACTAATTCTAATATTGTTTATAGAAAAAAGTTTTAAACAAAAATGTTGCTTAAAATGTGTTAGCTAGACAAGTGGTGCATGAAGTAGTTATGCATATGTATTGTTTGACCAAAGTTTAATATATCCATTTTAATGTTTATTATTTAAATTAATATAGTATTGCTATTACTAATAAATATTTATGTCTTTTGGGGGTGGGATATTGTATAGAATCAGTTATTTAAGACACTAGTTATCAGTATGTATTATTAAATTACATATATCTTTAATTTCTGTGTATTAGAAAAAATAGAAAATTTAACAGTTTGTTCTTAAGTTTCAGTATTAAATTTTTAGCTTATGACAAAAAAAGCAGCTTTTCTATATCCTTTGTGACTTGTTCCTCATTAAAAAGTGTAAAATGAAAAATTTTAACTTTTGATTTGGAAAACATTAATGATAAATGTAGATTAGTAGTAATTGGGAGTTTAAAATTGCCTTATCAATCCCCTTTCCTTTCTTCTCTTTGTAATAGGTATTTCCAAGATATTTTGATAAGCAAATACATATTTAAAAATAATTCATTCTAATATTGAAAAATCAGTCCACCATACCTATTATCATAACAGCTCAAAATCTCACATTGAATCCCCCTTTTTTGGGGTGGATGGAGAGTTACCTATTTCACAGGCTTTGCCTTCTGTATTTTTTTATTTGGCCTTGATCAAGTTACAACTTACATAATACTATAACTTTGCCTTTCCAGAAATGAATTTATCTTATTTCTGAATGTCTTAGAAGAAAAAAAAAAAACCCTGAAATGTAAGGGTTCCACAAATTTACAAATTACAGATAAACTTGAAGGGTTTTTCAAAGAACTTTTTTTGTTTATTTTACTATATTGTTTTAAAATCTCCCAAACTGAATCTGTTAAATTGCAGTGTGTGACAAAATGAGGAAGCATTTCTGCAGTAATACTTAGTCTGCACCACAACTTAAATATGCCTATTTAAATGACAGTTCTGGGTGCATAATTCACAGGAACATGAGTTCAGCCCATAACATAAGGGCCACAGAAATAGACTTTAAAGAGGATGGAATAAGTTTTGTACTTTGTTTTAATGAAACTCACTTGAAATATAAGTGAAAAACAAAAAAATACAGGAATTTGTTTGTAATAAAAGTGTAATAATTGCTTAGATTTTCAGTAAAGACTTTAATCTTCTGAGAATTGATCATTAATATGAGCATGTGAACAGCTGATTAAAATCTCCCACATTCCATAGTGTATTTCAATCTTACAGTCTCACTGACTGTACTACAGTCAGTAAAACTTGGATGTTCACTGAGATCCGTCATTTTTAGGGAATCAGACCAGCTTAAAGAAATGATTTATAAAACAAGAATGACGAGGAAGTTTTATGTACCTTACAAAAGAAGGGATTAGTCAGTTCATGTGTTATTTTGATAGGTCATAGATTACAGCTGATTGCTGTAAAATAGCTCGGCACATTCGAATTCCAATTGATTATTAGATAAGGGCTCCTTTTGCTCCATCACTTTCAAAAACAATTCAAATAGTAGAAAATTCAGTCTTCAAATAATTGCCTTTCATTAGTAAAGTAACAGAAAATCCTTTTTTACATATGACATGGTTATTTAAGAATTATGCTTTCTACTATTACTTTACTAATGACACTAAAGTTGCTGTTGTTATATGATACCTTATAAGGCCTTAATAGATTAGACATTTTCAAAAATGCTGTAGACAGTTCTGCATCTATACTTTGGTAGAAACATGAAATAAGTGTAACACATACATTCATAGTATTAAGTGCCTTCACTATCTAATTGAGCAGAAAATCCATAACGGTGAATATCTATTATGTTATCTTGTTACCAAACATTATTCATACACACAAAAATATACAGTTATTTAGTTGAATGAATGTCCAGACACCGTAAAGTGTACCCTGATGGCTACTTGGCAAATTCATGTACTTTTGACAAGTGTTAGAAGATAATCACATTTTGCAATAGATCATAAAGTTCTAACAGTTGGTTCAGTGAATAAAATTATGGTTTATATAATAACATTTAGAAATACCCAACTTCTTAGACATCCAGTTCTACAATAATTTCTTACTTCTTCTAAAATTGAACTCCTTTTTTACCCAACTGATGCCTCCTAGTGTTTCACACAATAAAACACTAATGAGTCACCCATAAATGTAAACATTGCATTTTCATTGCCTACATCTTGTATGATACATAAAATTAATATTTATGTGTTTAATTTTGTGTGCATTGTTATAATCAGATAGGAAATTTCAGTGAATGAAGTGTTTCATCTTAGTGAATATTGTGCACACATTTACAAGTTTTCTTTGACCATAACCATATCCTACTGAGTTTTTTAGTAAGTTTATTACCTTCATGTTCCAATTTACATTTTAGCTTTAAAATTTTTTTTCTCTTTCATTTCAAGTGAAAAACATGGGCGGTAAAACTCAACTTCCATTTTGTAGGCCTGGAAATGAAAAAGCAGAGGGTTCAAAAGAATTCAGGAAAATCTCATAGATAAATTTTGAAGGGATAATTTGTAAGGATGCCGAAAACCATACAATTTTTAAAACTAAATGTCATGAGACAACAGTCTTCATGTTTTTCATTTTAAGTTATTAGGTTCCTATCTATATGCGGAATATAGAATATGAGAAGACAGAAGAAAGATAGAAATACAAGATTTCCACAAATTTAGCCTATCTCTCATCATTAGTGAAGGGTAAAAGGTTATTGTGACAATGTGTTATTTTGTTAGAGGAAGAAGAGATTTGTTTTACATATATATTAAGAAATAGGTTACATTTTCTTTTTTCCTCAGCCAGTTGTTGTAATAAATTGTAATCTATTGGACTCTAGTTTTTCTGAGTATTTTCAGGCTTAATGCTGAGGAATTATGATAAAATACAGGATTCTTAGTACTTTCTGAATAGTTTACCAGCGAAGACAAAAAACATTGCTTTCTGGGGGCTTTTTGGCAAAATTTTTCAATTCTAAGGATTATTCCATTTTCATGAGTCTTACAGATCTAATAAGGACCCTATGGTATTCTTATAATATTAGAACATGTATGTTAATAAGTATTCATCCTGATAAGGTTTTTAGGAGTCAATGCAGTCTATCTGTCTATATAGATATATATGTGTACATAGATAGATAGATAGATAGATAGATAGATAGATAGATAGATAGATAGATATAGATATAGATATACACCTAGCCACGTGTAGTCATGTTTTCCTGTTTTGAAGTGAATATAGCTTTCTAATGTAGATTATCATTTAAGGCACTCTAAACTGGTCAATACAGTACTTTTAAAACTCTGTGCATGTTGGATACATTTCAAAGAATGTAAGGGGGTGGGCTCCTTTCGTCCAAGGAAACAAACATGTCAAAAGGGGTGGGCCTTTCCCACAAGAGCCACATTTCTTTCTTTGGAGATATAAAGCAAATTTTTAGTATTTATGTGAATAGCAGAAGCCAAGAAGAAGAAAACTCTGTAGAGAAATTTAAAGTAGTCTGTAAACAGAAAAAAATGCAAAGGAAAATGAAAGTTTAATTTTTAAAGATTTTTTTTAAAAGACTGCACCTATGGAAGTTCCATTGTTTTGTTATTAGGATATATGTATGAAAAAATTATGTATGTATCATAATCAGTTTGTATTCCTCTGCACAGATCAATATAAGAATATTATACTCCCATTTTACAGATAATAAAACCAAGGCCTATTGTAAAAAAAAAAAAAAGGAAGCCTAGGAGCACCACTTCCCCACTCCCCGTTGTTCACACTAATAAATAATGTTACCACTTTAGTTTCCTTTTCTTACTCTATATTGGATATAGTATTCAGTACTGCTTGCTGAATGAATGAATTGACAGATGAATGAATGAATGAATCTATAGTGAAAAGTATGATGATTGTGATCTAGTAGATCTCTTCAAGCTCTCATTTCATTGTAAATATACCTGTGGTGTTTCCTCAAAATTTATATTGGGCATGGAATTTATGACATGATTTTTTTCTAACAGACACATAATTCAATCATTGTTACTATATTGGCAGCTGTTTGTCTTTATCATTAAGATATTTCTAATATAAAATACATCAACCTTCCACTAAAAATGGCCTCTATATTTACTTTTAAGTAAAACCAATGGTTGTAATATTCAAACACATTAAAAATAATATCTGGGGTCATCACAAAGGAAGGTGATAATGTTGTAAGCAACAATATAAATTAAACATATTACAGGCAGATTTTTTTAGGGATCATTACTTTTTAATAATGCAGAATGGCAAGCATGATAGGGGTTTTATTAATTCTTAATATCATAAACTTGGAATGAAAATAATGTTTTTCATGCAATAATACGTTAAAGTTTTTGAAAATGGTAGTACATATCTTTCAACAGTGATTTAAATAAAATGACTTCAACTTATTTTTATAGACATGAGAAATTAATCTTTGGAGTGGTCCCTGGTAAGATCCAGCTTTGCTCAAACAGCATCCTAAAAGTGGTCTGCTTATCTTCTGCTTTCTTGTCCTTATATATAAAATGCAGATGAAGGGTTCGTATAAATTATGTTCAGGGATTATGGCTTCTGGGAAATTGGCTTTAAAAGTAGGTAGGTGTTGTCCATTGAAAAGAAATTAAATCAATATTTTAGTGAAGAGAGAGGGTAAAAACTCATTTTTAACACATATTTGTGATTATGTCACAAAGTCAGAATAAATGGTAGGGAATACATCTTTTCCAATAAAATAGAAGATAAGAAACCTAATCTAAAACTATATTCTCTCTCTCTCTCTCTCTCTCTCTCTCTCTCTCTCTCTCTCTCTCTCTCTCTCTCTCTCTCTCCTCTCTCTCTCTCTCTCCCTCCCTCTCTCTCTATTTCTCTCTGTCTCCCTTTCTCTCTGTCTCCCTGTCTGTGTCTCTCTCTGTCTGTCTCTCTGTCTCTGTCTCTCTGTCTCTGTCTCTATCTCTGTCTCTCTCTCTGTCTCTCCATAGATGTGTGTATAGATATGTGTATACATTATATATTAGGAAAACATAGCCATAAGCATAAAATTTTTAAAAATATAAGCAACTAAAAGGCAGAGGATTCACTGAAAGCAGAAGAAAAAAATATAAATTGTGTTCATTTCCTTAATAGCAAATCTTTGTATGAGGTCTAAAACCTACACTTTATGTGGAGGGTGGCAATTATTGCTTAAAGTAGCATTAGTAATTGATATTTCTTTAATTTTAAAGATAGTGATTATTTAGCAGAAATATTCACTGGAGCATTTTATTTTTAGAAATTGTGGTCAAACAAGGAATCCTTTATATGACTGACTACCTAATTGCAGTCAAAGATCCCTTTAATGAATATAGAGATACATTTTGAGAATGTAATGGTTTTATATTTTAAAGCTTTTTTTGCTACTTTCTTTAAGTCTCTACAGAACTTACATGGTTTAGCAGATGTTTTAAGTTATATCCTTCATGTAGGTGAGTCTGTAAAAGAACCTTTTAACTTAAGTGGCTTTGTGGGAAGGTAGATTTTGGTGTATTTTTTAAAATATATAACTGCAGTTACTTTAGTTTCAGCTCTTTCATTTTAAAAACAGTAATTATACCCAGTATAAAGAAAGAAAAATAAACTCATTCAATTCTTTGTAACATTCAGGGTTTCTGAGGTACAGTTCTGGCTGTATTTTTCTTTCTCCATATGAAGGGTAGGCACTAGCAGCATGGCTACAAAGAAGAAACTTCCTGGCTACAGACCAGATACAGTGCATGGTGCCACATCATAAAATTGTCTTCTTATGTCTCGAAGTGATTTCATTCCTAAGCAATGCCCCTTTTTTGTGCTATGCTAAGTGGACAGCCTGATTCTTTTGCTTATGGCACTTCCTAGAAATACAGTTCATGAGTTTTAATAAAGAAAATCATGTTGTTATTTTCTTTGTGCATGGGCCCCAAGAGTTAAAATTTCAGTCCTTTAGATCTCTAAGTCATTAACTGAGATAAGAACTGAGTAGTCCCTCTTCATTCATATAAGTGTTGCTAACACATTAGTTACGGGATCTCCATCTCCCCTCCCCCACTGACCATCCTTTGGCCCTTATCTTCTACCTCTCTTTTCCTTCCCTGCCCTCCTCCCCCCAGTCTATCATGTTGTCTTCTGCATTTTCTTCCCACTACAGTGTCATCTCTGTAATGAAAATAAATGTTAAAGTATTGTTGTATTTACCTTTGAGGGAGAAAAAAACTATCATTCTATCATTGTTCTATCATTGCATCTTACTTTGCAATACTTTGTAGACAAGCATTGAAACATTCTTTTTCATAATTATTAGACTCAAAATACATAGTACAAACAGGTGCAAATGTGAACTTTCAGTTTCAGATTTTTATGTTTTGAGTTTCAAAATGCAGTACAAGTAATTCTGCACAGTACACATTCATTTCTATGCAAAATAGGGTTGTTTTGGGGGGGATGTATATAATAATCCATGCTTGGATTTGATATTAAAAATATTTACCACTGAAAATTAAATTAAAATTCATTCAATCCTAGACCCATAGTTACATTAAAAAAAGAGTTGCCTAAGGGGGAAAAAAGAATTATACGAGATAATCCTTCATGAAAAAATAATCTCCATAAACTTTAATATCATCATCTTAATCAGTAGCAGAATTTATATATATATATATATATAAGGTGGCATATCATTGCCAGCATAGCTTTCTAAAATATTACTCTTTTGCGAATTCATTAAATGAGAGCATTTGGCTAAAAGCATTAATGTGTAATAAACCTCTTTTATAAATTTATCTTCAAATTAAGTATTCAGATGCAAGTAGTTTAGTTAGCAGATCCAAAAGATGGAATTTTAAAGCACTTGTATAAAACTGACCAGACTATACCAGTTATTAAATGTATGCTAAAATGATCTGACTAGACCAGCTATTAAACATAAGTATATTAAAATTATCAGAAAACATCATATACTTTGTCCAGATATTATAATTTAATCTTCATTTACTTGTGGTAGGTACTTAATAAATGTGTGTTGACTGATTAGAGTTTAATAAGGAAGATAATTTGGTTTAACTGTCTTATCTTTCAAACTTTCAAAGTAGCTACAGACACCTAGATTCTAATTTTTCACATGTATTTGGTGCAGCTCTCATTTCAAAATGTCAGGTTCTCATTTATTCTTTGAGAGAAAGAATGTGGTAAAATGATCCATTTAAGTTTTAGGAGCAGTGTACGCGATCCCAGTCCCGAAACACTTAAGCATTTTTTAAGGATGATTAAGAAGACATAGTTGAAACTTTTTTCATTATCATGCATATTAAAATAGTTTGACCTCAAAATGTAGATTTTTACATTAACACCTTTTATTTCAATGTATACATACAGTAAGATTCTGTATTTTCTAAAAACTTCTACTAAATAATTGGACACAAGCTGGGAAAATGTCAAGACTTGTCTTTTAAAAATTTTGGTCATGTATGATTTGTTGACATAAATGTACTGGACAGCAGTTTAAAGTTTACTATTTGGCTGTTTGAATATACCAACTATGACTAAATAAGATGTGATGCATTTAGCATATCTTAATGCTTTCTTCTGTGGATAATGTTAAAGAGTATCATTTAAAAACTGCTGTTTTTGAAAAGCAACACTAATTTTTTAGGTACAAGATTTTTCATCTTTTTTAGAAGACTTGTTGAGTCGTTGGGTGGTCTTTAAGATGAAATTCTATGGGTTGGCAAGCATACCTTCTTAACCAGTTTCTGGAACCGTTAATATTAATATGCTGAACATATCAGTATAAATCCAAACCTTACTTCCCCTCTGGATTATTATGCTTAAATAAATGAGTAAGAATAACAAATTTGGTTTTTAAAAAATGCACTGCTGTTTATTCTTGACCATTATTTATCTAAGAACTATTTAAACTCCATATAGGTTGTATAATAGAGAACTGGTTTTCACTTTGAGTTTTTCCCTTTCTATTAAGAGCAAAATATTCTCCCGTTACATAAGCCAAAAGGAAATTCACACAGAGACATTAATAGATTTACTAAAGAGAACTGTATAAGATCCATTGCAAACACTTCTTGTTTCCTTGTGAAGGGTGAGATAGGTTGTTAACCTCTCTGTCTAGGTCTATTTTGGTCTTTTGTTAAAATATGGCTCAGTATTCTTTCTTATTCCCTTTACTCTCAAACTAAAGCTTAAGAAAATGAATAGAAAATTCTTGACTTAATTTTTTTCTCATTTTTTTTTTCCTAAAAGGGCATCAGAGCCCGCTCAGCCTATTGCATTGACTAATATGTAGTTCAGGCATTACAAAGAGATTTATTTTGTGGCACCAATTCCTCATCTTCTAAAACTTGATAGGTGTGCATAAGTCACATAACTGTCGTCCCTGTTCTAAATGAGTCAGAGTGGGCTAAGGTACAGCCTCTTTGCAGGTGTGCTGACCAGAGCTTTGGAACACTGAAAAGTCAAGGCATAGCATAATAGTATGGCTCCCGTTAAATGTTCCTAAGCTGGGCTATTTGATAAATCCATTTTGTTTAATAGAGTACAATAATATTTTAATTCTGTAACATTTTAGTCAACAAATCTTTACGTGTGTGTGTATGTGGTATATATTTGTGAGACAGAGTTGTATATGCAGATAATTATGAGAATGAGTAATTAGGCCTTTTTGCTTCTGATAACTGAATATCATTGCTCTTTGAACCTGTGTCCTGTCTTTCTTGTCACCTCAGCATTATATGTTTACAGCCTAATACAGAATTTTAAATACCCCCACATTCAGGCACTCTGCGATCGGGGTACCAGCCTCTTTTCATCTCCTGATGCTGGGCATTTTCACTCCTGCCCTCATGCTTGGAATGGTCTCCCTGTTCATCTTTACCTCCTACTTTCCCTGACTTTCGTTAACTCCCAACTAAAATGCCACTTTCTGTAGGAAGCCTTTCCTGGTCCTTCACTCTAGTGCCTTCTCTCTGTTGATTATCTCCAGTTTATCCCATATATAGTTTGTGTATTTTTTTACATGTCATCTTCATCATTAGACCGTGAACTCCTTGAGAGGACAGACTGTCTTTTTACCTTTCTTTGTATCCCCAGCATTTAGGACAGTGCCTGGCACATAGCAGGTATTTAATAAATCCTAGGTGGTACAGAGGCTAGATAGACTGCTAAGTCTGGAGTCAGGAAGACCTGAGTTCAAATCGAGCCTTATATATTCACTAGCTGTGGGACCCTGGGCAAGGCATTTAATCTCTATTTACCTCAATTTTCTCACCTGTTAAATGGAGATAATCACTCTGTAAATGTTAGATATTGTTAATAATAATGTAAAACATTCTCATTGTTAATTTCTTTCAAGAATTAGTTTTCCTTTTCTTTTATTTTTCACCCACCTGTGTCTGTTTCTAAAGACAGGGGAATCAGAAACTAGAAGCGAAAGGGATGTTAGAGATCATCTTACCCCACCCCTTCGTTTTTATAGAGGAAGAAACTGAGGAAGAAAAAGATGAAGTAACTTGTCTGAAGACACAAAGGTACTGAATCAAGATTCAGACCAAGAATGAATGACTTCAGAGCCAGTGTTTGTTCCCATTGTATCATGATGCCCTGGCTTTTCCTTAGGATCTCTTTCTTCCAAAACTGAACATTCAGAGAAGGCCAGTGTAGATAACATTCATTAGTATTTGATCCACAGAAGTTCTAGTAATAGTCACTCTTTAAGAAGAAATATTCTGATTTTATTCCTAGAACTGAGCCAGGTGCTTAGTTTTATGCTATATTAGATTACATGTAACTATAAATATTCTTCAAGAAAACTGAATTTCTTCATTATTTAAGTAAATATTATTTCCTCTAATCAGGTAAGGAGAAATTGAGCCCATGAAAGGATAGTTTTACCAAGAAAGTACAACACTTTAGTAGAACTACAAGTAGAACCAAAAGGACCCACAGATTTGACTCAATATTGTGAAAAACATATTTATTGTTGGATATGTTTTCAAGGTAGATTATTTTGTATTTGGGGTCCAAAGCATGGAAAACATTCATTTTGTCATGTAGTTGGTATGGGATTTTAATTATGAAAAGTTTATGTAACAGTATTATTCACCTTGTTATGATACTTTAGTTACAATATTGTATATTTCTGGTTTCTTTTTTTTTTAATTTTAGAAGCAACATTACTTATTAAATTAATGTCTTAGAAAAGATTATGTCTAATTCATTTTTGCATGTCCAACAGTACTTATAGGTAGTGCCTTCCACATAATAGGTGCCCTATAAATATTTATTAAATGAATTTACCCATGAGGAAAGGATTTGTGTTTTCAAATAGTTATGTAATAGGCAAGTCAAACTTCCTGCCTTCTTTAAAGATATTAATAATTTTTAGAGTTGATAGACTTTGTAGTCAGAGTTGAAACTCCCATTAGGAATTATTACATGATTAAGCTTATCTTTTGTTTTACTATTATTTATTATTTACTATTATTAACAATTATTAATAACTTCTTAATTCTTAGTCAATTCACAAAAGTCTGAATGTCAACACACTCCTACAGATGGAAATGACCATTGATATTGGCATAAATGAAAAATGAGCATTCTAGATTCAAGGAATTTTTTTCAACTATTTTACCAGTGGATTTTTAAAAAATCACTCTTGGTTTTTATTCAGTCTTTGCTCATTTCATTTGACTTTTCATAGAAACTGACATTTTAGATGATCAGGCAGTGATGATGAATCCTTCTCTGTTTTTCCAATTTGTGTTTATTTCAACCTGGTGTTGAAAGCATTTGAAAACTATTCTTATGCTACTGAATCGATTTACTCTCTTGTGTTCTACCTCCTTTTCCTACAATGCATAATCTTTTATCTGTAAAGGGTTACCATCAGGAGCACTTCCAGATTGGACCAGACTATAGAGAAAAAAAAAAAAAAACCCAGCGTGGACAGCTCCCAACACTACAATCAAAGATTCCACTAAAAGCATTGATTTGCCAAAATTAATAATAATAATATTAATAATAAATCTGCATGAAGAGAGAGCCTACAAAGGCACATGAGCTTAGAGAATTAACCATCTGCATTTTTCCCCCCGCTTAGTAGGCCTTTTCAAAGGTTATGATAAGTGGGAAATGGCTGTTAATCACCAGAATTTAAAAAAAAAAAATTTTTATTGCAGCTGCTTTGTGTATACTACTAATGTGTTAAAGAACTTTGTCTTCAGTTTTAAATTTGCATTGTATGTTAGAATAGTCTTTGTGATCATGACATCCAAAAGAATTTCCAGATATAATTTTTTGAATTTGATTTGTATAAAATTTTCCCTGATGATATTGAGTCCATTTTAAAACAATGCTGAAATTGATCATCAGATAATAAAATATCGTGAAATGATCATCTTTATAATATAAGTAACTTTTGACAATAGTCATATATGAGGAATATTTCAATTACTGTGTCTTCCATACATTAGAATGCCAATATGCATCTCCATATGCAGTAATATGGGACTTAAGATATTTCCAAAGTTAAAACAGACATGAACTAACTTAGAAATCTTGTATTTAGTTAGATGTTAATAATCTTTTATCAAACTAGTAGTAGCACTGTTTGTTAAAGTTTTTTTTATATCAGATATCTTTTATATCAGATCAAGGAATTGTTGTCTTGGCATTTCAGATATGATTTAAGAAACATGCCGGAATGCAATTGTGTCAAACTTTTAAAGCTTAGATGAGATAAAGCAATTCTCATTTTTCAGGATCCTTTAAAAATACATTTGTATATGTAAAATAGGCCATGAAAGGTGCTTGGATGGTTTTCATCTTATTGGAAAGCACTCAATTAAAGTTGAGAACTTTCTATTCCAGGTCTTTTTTTTCCCTACATTTTTTATTTGTTGTGCCAAGGTATCCATGTGCGTTTTTTTCTACTGTCATCTGGCTCATTCCCAGCAGATGCACACAATCTGTTCTGCTGTCACTAACAGGGTTCAGTTTATGAAAAGAATGTGTCAGAACATGCCACTATAGTCACTTTTACAGATTTTTTAAAAAGAGTAACTGAGAATATATGCATTGCCCTAGTTTTATTGTACTCAGTCCTAACGAGATTTCTAAGAAACTTTTGTAATATTCATAAACTAAGTGCTTTATTCTAAGCAAACTTTTTAGTCGAGTTATTTACTTTCCTTTTTAAATAGTAACATTAAAATGTTCAAACATAAATAGGAATAAACAGTAGGTTGAATATACTTTTAAAAGGTCATTTATAATGTGTCAAAATAAAAGCCTTGCTTCTTATTTAAAAGATTAATAAAATTTGCCATCTGATGTAAAATATATTGTACACCATAGTATAAAATAAAAATCTATATCCATCGCATACTATGAAATTAAAAATTAATTTTCTAGAAATTATTTGGAAAACAATTGAGTGATCCGTTTAAATAGTTCTATTATTGATTTATTGATATTTGTACATAATGTTGACTGATTTCAATCTTTGCCACTATTAAGATAAATGTAGTTTAAGTATAATCTAAATATTGTCAGTATAAAAGGGATTTTTAGGAAATTTTAAATCTCAAATTATTATAACTTTTATACTTCAAACTTTGTAACAATGTTATATAATAATTGTATTGTGGAGGGAGTATTTTTTTAAGTTTTTCAAATACTACTACCTACCTCTTTATTAAAAGAACATCATTTTTGCCTTTCTTCAGAGACAGTATTTTTTCTGTTTTTTTTTTTTGCATAACGTCAAAAAAGTTCAGCAACAATATAAAGTATCATTCATTCCCTAAATCAAAAACTACTTAGTGAGCTTAGTGTATTGACTTCTTAAATACACACACACACACACACATACACACACATGCATACAAAGACATTAGATGTTTTAAGTAATTTGTTGTGTAAATGTAAATTCTCATACAAAAATTATAATTTAAATATAAGAACAGACTATTAGTTCAAAAACAAGTTAAGGAATAGCCAAACGAGATACAATAATAATGTTTCCACTAATTTAAGAAATTTTTATGGTGAAATGCAGCCCATTCCAATCCAACAACAAGTGTTAGATGCTTCTGATATGAAAGGTATTGTATTAAGCACTGGGAATATAAAAAAAAAAAGATAGAAAAATGGGACCTACTTTCAAAGAGCAATCTGATGGTGGAAACAATGCATGTACAGATAAGTAAATAGCAAATAATTTGAAGGAGAAAAAAATCTACACCTGGGAAATGAGGGGAAGTGTCATGTAGGAGGTGCCCCTGAGGTGTACCTTGAAAGAAGCTAAGAGTTGTAAAGGGTGAGAATAAGGAGATGGTGAATTAAAGACATGAAAAACAACCTGTGTCAAGACACAGAAATTCAAGACAATGTGAAATTCGGGGAGCAACAAGTTTGTCAGTTTGGCTAAAATGTAGAGTTCATAAAGAGTGGTAAGGTAAAATAAAAATCAGTTTTCATATGTTAGTGCAGTGGAAAATTTATAGAATATATAATAATGTACAACGTTTCTAAATGTGTGACTTTCACAATCCCGCTTTTGCATAGTTTACTAGCACAAAAATAATCTACAGCTTGGAAATCTTCAGCCAAAGAGTCATGATGGCTACAACAACTGCCAAATAATTTATGTGTAACCTCATTAGTCAAAGTCTGTAAGACCCCTTCTTGCTCTAATTTCTATAATTCCAAATTATCTCTCAGAAATTGGTCCAATATATCTCATACAAGTTGAACTAGACAGAGGAACAAACAAATCTGAATTATAATCACCTCAAAGGTACCTGAATGTGTTCTATTTAATTATCTAATGGTATCAATCCTAACGCTAAATTGGGTTTAAAAAAAATCATACTCCTTCAAATGAAGTTCGCAGAGCATAATGAGTGTTTAGAAATAAGTAAAGAGTATTTTACTGAAATTTTTTTGAATACTGGAATTCTAATGAATGTTGTTATCTCTCACATTTACATTTAATTTTTACTTATTAAAGAATACAATTGATGATTTCACCTTGATCAGACTTCTAAAAATGAAAGAGAAAGCTACTCTGAAAACTGAAATTTTCCTGGTGTCTACAGGATATGAACAGTGTGGGCATTTTCTCTTAAAAATATACTTCAGCGCTTTGCCAGTGGCCTCAATTTCCGATGTGGAGGGACCACCCTCCTCAGTGGTTGAGAGGTAATTCTTTCTCCATGTTAGCTTAGTCATAGGTCTTTCTTGAGCAGAGAGTCTATTTTTGTAAATCTGTCCCCAAAATATGTATTATTTATAGAGTATGTGATCCAGCAAAGAGGCTCACTGCACATGTAATGATAGGTTGGACAGTAAGGACCAGTATATCCTTGGATAAACTTTCTTAAAGGATTATAAAGATACTCATATCCATTTGCAAGATATTTTCCTCTATCTCAACTTGTGTTGCCTAATTGGCTTCAATATGTGATGAAATGGTATTTGGAAGTATGTATGATCTATTATAAATAGATGTAAATTCCATATGTGAACAAAGACATTGTAATTTGACTTGTACAAAATACCATGATACATTTTCTGGGGGAATTCTAATGATTTCTACAATTTTCAGAATTTTTCTAATAATGACAACATTATTAGTGCATACAACATAGAAAAAATAAACTTAGATAAAAATATTAATTTTAAGGAGGTATTGCAGAGGTCAAGAGAAGGCCAGGCAGTTGGTAAACAAAAAGACATTGCTTCTTTACTACATGTGATTATTTATTTTTACTTATTTTAAAAAGAAAAATAAATATGATTTTTTATATGCATGTTTTTTGAGAGTTACTTAACTTTCAGTAAGTAAACATACTTTCCTAAAAGTTTGTTATGCCACATTATCAAAATTTTTGTTATAACTATGAAGTTCGTCATTCTTTTCCAGTTACACTCCACAGGATCATATGATTATAGATTTAAAGCTGAATTAGACTAGAGATGATCTAGTCTACCAATTCATTTTACAGGTGAGATAATTCAGGTAGAAAGAAATTAAACAACTTTCCCAGGTTTACACAGCTAGTTAAGTGTCTGCAGCAAGGTCAAACCCAATTCTTTCAAGTCCAGTATTCCATGCTGCTTTTTAAATATTACATTACATTTAAAATAGGTCATTTTTCATATAATTCCAGCAACTCCAAATTGTTCTAATATTTAACTCATAATCTTTACTAGCTAGATATGCATTTATTTTCATGTATTTATAATAGTATCTTTGACAGTAACTACCAATGAAATTGGCGATGCAGTGGATAGAGAGCCCAGCCTGGAGTCAGGAAGACTCATTTTCCTGAGATCCAATCTGTCTCAGACACTTAGTAGTTGTGTGACCCTGGGCAAGTCACTTAACCCTTTTTTGCCTCAGTTTTCTCATCTTTAAAATGAGCTGGAAGAGGAAATGACAAACCAAACCACTATCATTACCAAGAAAACCCCAAAATCGGGTCATAAAGACTCAGATATGACTGAAAAAAAATGAATTAATGAATGAACCAATGAAACTGAACTGGAATCCAGCAATTATATAATGAATTTGGTAAATGTCTAGAAAATCATTCAGGATAACTTGAGGTAAGGCGATCTTATTCCACAGTAGGAGATTTTCCTCTGTCTAGATTTTTAGGAAGTTGCATATGCTACCCACTTTGACTTTGAGGACATAACTTTTAGAAAGCATAGAAATTTGATAAAAATGTAAAATGTTTAAGTTTCTTAAAATAGGTGTTATTAAAAGTAGGAAAGGACACTACATCTAGTAATTCAGTAATGCAAGGTTTTTTGTTTGTTTGTATTTGGAATTGAAAATTTCTGCATGTGTTTTTCTTAAAGTATCTGAAAGAAGAAAAGGATCATTTTAGCTTTTAGACAACAGGATTAACATATATGAACTTTTTATTTCATAAAGAGTTTTCTTGTTTCTCCAGAAATGACAATGCCAGGTTTTAATCTATAAATGAAGACAGACCAGTTAGTTAGAGGTCAAATTGGTCTCGGATAATACAGAACAACCAAATGAATTAATGTTCTTTGAATTATGAACTTATTAGTCACCATGGCTTTAATTCCTTTACAAACTTGAATAGTGTGTTCTGATAAGTAAAATAGGCTCCAATTTATAGAATTATTGCTTAGAAGAATTCCTTCCTTCCTTTTTTCTTCTTTCCTTTCTCCTTTCCTTCCTATCTTCCTTCATTCCTACTAATTATACATAAAGCGTTATGCTAGATGCTAGATAAGAAACTGTCACCAATCATCTTAAATTAATGTAATACCAAAATCATCTCTGTTTGTGTGTGCATATATGCACACACACATTCAAAATTTATCATGTTGGAATCATGATGTGTTTAAAAAATCATGTGCTCTTAAAAATACATCACAATAATTGATTAGCTGTCATAATGATTTTGTCCTCTACTTTCCTCCTAGGGAAATGTTGCATTGAAATGCTATGTTTTACAAAATCTCTTAGTTGCTAATTTACTTCAATTTTTTTTTTTTTTTTGCTGTTATTGTTTACAAAGATAATGCAACCATTCTTTAGAATTAGATTGTGGCTGCTGTAATTTATGTTTTACTCCTTGTCTCTGTGTTTTAGAGTAATCGCTACAAATCTTAGGCAGACTTTTTAAGATCCATCAAAATTTGCATTTGTGAACTATAATTTCTAATTGAACTCCACATTTGCAAAAACTAAGTACCTATAGAGTCATAGACTAGAAGGGATCTTGAAGAGTATCTGATGCAATGCTCTTTCTGGTTCATTAATTCCCTCTATAATATCCCTAAGTGATTGTCCTTCCTTTACTTTAAGATAGGTAGCTCCATTTTGTTAATATTTCTTTAAAAATTCTATGCTCAGAACTGAACACAATATTCTGCATTAACAAGGCCAATTAGATTGACTCCTGCTTGTTAAGTTCAGCAAATTTAATAACACAATACCGAGCCTATGTCTCTATTATTGATACTTTTGAAGTAAGACTGGGCAAAGAACAGAGACCTGTGATACCTTATTTCCACATTCACATCAAACCTTTGATTAATATTTATTAAATATATGCTGTATACAGAGACCTATGTTAGATATTGAGAGATATGAAGTATAGCTTATGTACGAACTTATAATCAAGGAACGACCTAAAGCACAAATACGGATTACTGTTGTATACTACTACATCATAAGTAGATTTAAGTGTTTCCAAACAAATTACTATTTGAGCCCTCAGAAGAAAAGTTGTTATCAATCTGGGGGAATCGGGGATTCATGGAGAAAGTGGAATTTGAGATGATCTTTAAAAGATAGGTAGAATTTCAGTATATAATGGGAAGGAACAAGCATATTCCAGGAATAGGGAATGGGGAATACATTGTCAAAGAGACAATGTATATTCTGCGGGACACAGAATTGTAGAATTCATCCCAAGTGTAGAGTACATGCAAGAAGAATGATAAGGAAAAGTTAGAGATAACCTAAGCTTGCAACACTTGATGAAGGGTATTACTGTATAAAGGAGAAAAAAAGCAGATGGCAAGATATACAAAAACACTACTTGAAGAGAATTTAAAGCTGTAATCACTTAGGGATATTAAAGAGAAATTCATATGTGTGTGTATGTATGTATATGCATATATGTGTGTGCAAATATAATATATATATATATCAATTTGAGATTATGTGTTCTTAAAGATATCTTTGACTTATGCACCTATGGGATCATAATGTATTTATCTTTTAAATCAATTTAGAGCAGTCAGCAAAAGATGAAATAAAGAGGGACAACAAATTTATACCAAGGATGTCATGGGGGGGTGACATATATATGAGGGTGACATAGACGTGAAATACAAAGATGCTCTTAAGGAAGACGAAATGCCTGGTCATCAGACGCAGAGGCAAACAAACCTGCAGTACACTTTTGTCTCCTCTGAAAAGTTTCCCCAACAACATATTCCTTTCAGTTGGGGAACAACACTCATTCTTTCCTCTGAAATTAGAAAGCACTCGCTGGGAGCTAGCCCCTTACGTCAACAAACATTTATTATGTTTACTAGGTGCCAGGCAGTATGCTAAGTGCTAGGGATACAAAGAGAGGCAAAAACATGACTGCTATTCTCAAGGAGTTCATATTTTAATGGAGGAAAATATATAAATAAAAATGTACATACAGGAGAAAAGTGAAAAAGGAGGTAAGTGAATAAGAAAAGGAAACTGAGTCCTCTCTCTGCTGTGCAAAGCAACCTTCTAAAAATATGAATTTGACTACTCAACTTGACAGTATAGTGCCACATTCTAGAATTTCTAAGCCCCTCTTAGGTAATTGAAAACAAGGTCCCGTTTTCTTCCCTGTCTAGGAAAAAAAAAATGTGCCCAGACTTGTCATGAATGTTAAGTTTCACAGGAAACCTATATTGTTGATGAGCTAAAGGTAATATATTGTAGAATATAGTTGGAGATGGAGTCCTCTGTGTCCTACAGTATGCCCCCAAACTCTGCTTGAATGAACCCCAAGCCAAAACTTCTTCCTCCATGCTTCCTAGACACAATTGAAGGGAAGGGTATTCTGATATAATTATTCCCTGCAGTCTACTATTTTGGCAAAGTTTACAGAACAAATTATGAATGGAATAATAGGGAATATTAAACAGACATTTTCAGAGCAATAACGTATAGTATGGGAAGATGTAGTGTACTGGGAGGAGCACTGAACTTGAATTTTGAAGATCTGTTTTTTATATAGTTGAGTCTATAAAAATTCATAATGATATGAGGACGTCTTAGCCTCTTCATGTTTCAGTTTCTATATCTATAAAATAGCAATGAAATTACTCCCATTATTTATCTCCCAGGGCTATTGTAAGGAAAGATATACATTTTAAGCTATATATTAGTAAACCATTATTGATAGAAAGATGCTTCAATATGAAAAAACTGAATAAGAAAAATATCAGTGAAATTAATTTCTTCCCCTTCCCATATTCCACATACACTCACATCACTTTGGATGTACCAGATTGTTGGAAAAATTTTGGAAGAGAAAATGTACTTTGAAATGTCTTGTATATCATCAGCACATAATAAATGTTTGTTTACTTATAGGTTATCAGTTTTAAAGAGAGACATGAGATAAAGCAGAACATGTGCCTTTTGAAATTGGAAGAGTAATGGTTTTAGAATCAGATTCCAAAAATTCTGGCCTTGATATGGAATAGCTCTGTGACCTTGGGCAAACTCTGAGTCTCAGTTTCTGCATATGTAAAATAGGAATAATAATTATTTTAATACGTATATTGCGTTCTTTTTGTGATGTACATGCTTTGTAAAAGTTAACGATATTAAAGTGCTAATACTTTACCAATAATTATTAAAGTAATATAGAAATATGAGTTTTATAATTATTTTATTGCTATAATTATAGAGCACACAAAGTCAAAGCTACTGAACTCAATCCTTCTAATCTGGCATCTCTATATGCATTTGGATGCATATAAAATATGTAAAATGTAGTTGTGATGATAAGCCAATGAAACTGATTCTACAAGACTTACATGAAAACCAGCTTTTTACTTTAGAGTCACACCTTGCATATAAAACCAAAACAGCATAAATGAGGAAATTTTATAGAAAACTAAAATGTTATCTATGTTTAGTGTGGAGAGACTAGGATGTAAGCCTCACTTTCTCATAAAACACTAGTATTCTGCATCTTAAAATACCTTCATTTCAACTGTTAGGACATTTTTGTTTGAAAGCTAATTACCCTTGTATAAGATGGGACCCATGTTTTATTGTAAAGAAACGAGCAATACCAGACCTTGACTTTTCAAGAATATCTATAGTTACTAGATGGTCTTCTTTGGAAACGAAGGACGGACACAATAGGTACAAGAAGTGTGAATTCGATTACTTGTGACATCTTGGTAAATTTGATTTCACTTTAGCTGGTTTTTCAGAAGTCATATAATTTATTCAATTGCTACTTGCATAATACAACTACAGTGCAAGTGTAATTACAAATTATCATCTTGAATAAACTAAATATACAGTATTGAAGTTCATTGCCATACCATTGGACTTTTACAAGTTTGTAAACATTAGGAGTTGAAATATGTATTTTAAAAAAGTGGGAAGGAAATAGCTTCTTTAAGTTCAACATGATTAAGTTCAGAATTTTTGAATTTCAGAAAGGCAAAACCCTCCCCCAAAAGATTTAGCATCCTCAATGTGCCGTAAAATGGCATATTCATCCGAACTGCTAACTTACTAATAATATACGATTGATATAATTGGAGTCAGAAGATCTGGATTTGAATTCTGAACCCAAAACAATATAACAGTGACAGCTAGCTTAACTTCCATGTGCCACTGTTTCAAAGGAACCATGAAAGACCATCTCTAAGATTTTCTACATACGTACATACATACATACATACACACATATATGTATATATGTGAATATATATGTGTATATATATATATATTCTATGAGTGAGGGAAGCTATAAAAGTGAACTATTTTT
This sequence comes from Bettongia penicillata ogilbyi, assembly GCA_023548195.1. Classification (NCBI taxonomy): domain Eukaryota; kingdom Metazoa; phylum Chordata; class Mammalia; order Diprotodontia; family Potoroidae; genus Bettongia; species Bettongia penicillata. The sequence continues at coordinate 2,785,628 of JAJHZJ010000322.1, read as the reverse complement.
CTTGCTCCATGAAGTAGCTATGCAATATTTAGGTGCGAATTAATTTTTATCAAAATTGGTAAATTTCAAGCATAATTGCTTCTAAAGTAAATAATACTGTTTTGCATTTATACTGATATGGAACACACAACTCTGTCATGCCAACACTTTTTCTCCTATAATAAGTCATTAGTAAACTATAAGAATTATAGCTAAACTTTACCAAAATGTTGTTCGGTCTATCACCTATTTATAATTTTGTTTCTATCAAATTAAAAGCTCTGTGTAACATTGTTTCATGAGTCACCTTTTGTCAGAAGTAACAACCAAATTTTAGATAGGGTATGCCAATAATGCTTTATATTTTTTAAGATAGTTGGACAGTTTTCAAAATTCTTAGTAAGTCAATATTCTCAGCACCATAGTGAAGTAAGTTAAAAGAATTATTATTACTTCCCTTTTGAACGTGAGGAAATTGAGATGGAGATGGTAAAATTCTTTTTATTTGTTTAGAAAGTCTATAAATAGTAAAGCAGTAAAAAAAAAAAAGATTCTTTTCCAGAGAAATTTTCTTTCTATAAAATCATTTGTATCAGTCAAGTTTCTAAATTACTGGAGTATCTAAGGATGAAGTAACAAGGAGGATGAAGGACTTTATAAATAAACTCTGCCTGAGATAGTTGGCATGAGAGATGAAGATGTAGGCGGTACTGGAAAAGGACTTTAGCTTGGGCAGCAGCCCAGGACAACAGTTGCTAAATTCCTGAGCTATATTGATAGAAAACTGTCTCTAAGAAAAGAAAGGGTAAAGTCCCCTTTAAGAATGTAACTTGTCTTTTTCTCCACGAAGCGTGGTCATTTAAATTCAAAGGTAAAAGTGGAAAAAAATTCCAACACATCCTTTCAAGACAATTTCAAAAATTACCACAGTAAGTCAGAAGTAGGACTTAAAATATAATTGTTCTGGGTTTGCTGTGGATCATCTGAATGTTCCGCATGGGGTGAAACCAATGCTTCCAGATTATAGTTGCCTGGCACTGCTATATAGATCAGCTGCCGCAGACTGAATTTGACAGTCCCAATGGTTTGTCGTAGATGCGCAGATATGGCATAAGGCAATGCCTTGTAAGATTTTTTTTTCAGTGTGGCATCTTTACATGGAAAAAAATTACCATTTCTTAAATTAAAAAAAAAAAAACCTCAATTTTATTTCACAATCCTTTTGGAATGCCTATATGATATATAGCATGATATAAAAGAAAAACAGAGACAGAGCCAGGCATAAAAAGAGACAAAGAGATGGGAAAAATCAACAAAGGATCAAAATCTGGTATGAATTAACCTCTAGCAATAGGTCACCAATCAATAGAAGTTACCAAAAAAACCTCATCTTTCAGTTTAAAAAGATCGACATAGTAGATAGAGATTTGATTTCTTAGAGAATAATGCTCTCATTCACATCTGAAGTATTGCCTTCCATGAGACCATTGGCCTTCTCTCCTGACTCTTTTGTATGATATTTAAAAATATGTGTGCATTTGTGGATGTATGTCTATAGAAGTTATTTTATTTTAGTGCTACTTCTGGACAGTATTAGAATATTTACCTTATTTTATAGACTTTTCCCATGAAATAAGAATTAATTTTTGAGTCCTCTAACCTGTGTAGAGAAAAATAACATTTAATAAAATGTTATAGAGCCTTAATTATTACTTGTAAAAGAGAATTTGTATCTTTCTGGGCATGTGTGTATATAAGGGTGATATATAACAGACTGTTAGAAAGCTGAGGTATATTTTTTGGAAGCTACCTCTTCAATTGTAATAAATTATCTTGACATTTCTAAATACTTAAAACACTTTGCCAAAAAGAATTTTTGTACTTTGGTGCTTTTAGACCCGCCAGGGATATCCAACAAGACAATGTTTCTAATACAAGAGGTTTGGGGATTTTTTTTTAATTTGTTTTTGTTTGATTTTTGGTTCGCCCAGGAAAATTAAACAGTTATAAAGTTAGTTTTTATCGGTAAAGTTTTTAAACTATGAGCATCTTTATATACGACATAACAGTGGTTCTTATACTTTGCATAGATAATTGAAAATTTGTATTAAGCTACAGAATTTTTAAAATAAGTAATTGTGTTTTCTTCTTTTATGGAACACTTTGTTTAAAAATATTCAAATATAAGTATGAACATTTGGAGTAGTTTGCTTTCTGTGTTTCCCCTTCACATTGGAACCATGTTCTCTGGAAGAAAAGCAGCTAAAACTGTTATTTCATAACTTCCTATCATCTATACAAGAACAGGATTTGTGAATTGAAGTTTAATAAACTTGTATTACATATGGCTATTGATTTCTGTATATGCCAATAAGTGTTTTCTCACACAAAAGTTTCTCAAGAAAGTATTTATAAAATAAGAGGAATGTGATATTTATGCTAGATTATAATATAACAAAATTATCAAATAAAGTATAGCTATTTTTGGTTAGAATGGAGGATAGAATTTAAGAGTCTTGCTTAAGATCACACAGCTACTCAGCTGCTGAACTACTAAAGGAAACCAAATCCTTTGCCTTCCTAATATGCCACTTTTCCTTCCATTATATAACTCTCCCTATATAACTGCTATATAGATTATGATCGATATTACTACCACCATGTAATAATAATTAATTATGCCAGTTTTGTTTAATAATGAGAAATAGTGGCTTAGTGCATAGTGAGGTGGCCTGGGAGTCAAAATGAACTGCAATTGAGTTGTGCTTCTGGCATATTGTGGCTTCATAACCCTGGGCAAGTCACCTAACCTCTTCGAGGCTCTAAATCTAAACAGACATAGAAAGATAGGTAGATAGATGATAGATAGATAGATAGATAGATAGATAGATAGATAGATAGACAGACAGATAAATAGGCTGATAAAAATGCCTTAACTCAGGAATTAAGTAATAGATTTGATGCCTTAAAATGGCACAGTTATAATGTAGGTAAGGGTTTCAGTGACCACATCTGGAATCAGAAGGATGGAACTTTGACCTCAAAGACTTAATAGCTGTGTGACCCTAGGCAGGTTCCTTAACCTCTATTTATTCCAGTGTAAAATTAGCATGATAATAGCACCTACCTCCCAGGGTTGTTGCAGGGATCATGAGATGAGGTCATAATTGTAATGAGATCATGATTGTAAATAGTGCATTTAGTACAGTGACTGGTACCTGGTAAGTACTATATAAGTGTTAGATATTACTACTGTTATTATATTGCAGAACAGACCCCAATATGTATTAGTAAAAGGAGTTTACTAACCAAGTTTCCTATATCAATGAAATCACAAGTCCAGTTTAAAAAAAATGCTCAGTAAAATGCATGATACATATAAAAGATTTTAGGACTGGATTTCAGTACGTTAGGACTGGGATCCCATCGGCGCTTCCACTGATGTGGATCAAAAACCATTAATTTTTTCATTATCTGTGTTACTTGTCCATTTGTTCCCATCAGTCCTTCATACAGGACCCATTTTGCATACAAAAAGCCTTCCTGGAATTGCCTAAATATAAAAGTCAATGATATTAGAGAGGGGGAAATAATTGTTGTAGATTTTGAAAGACTAATATAAAAAGTGAGCATTGATTGTGAACTTCTTTTGGGAGTTGTCCCATGCTTCATAAAGGTCTTTAAGAAAAAATTCATCTGTGCTCTATTGAAGGAGAACAATCAAGTGTATTCCATGTGAACTTCAGGAGAGTAAGAAAAGGATATTTTTTTAATATTATAGAGTTACTACCTTTAAGAAATATCGTGTATGTGCTGTCTTATGGCAGGAAATTTGTCACTGAATTTCTAAGGGCATTTTTATCTATCAGTTAATCTATGTGTCAGTCTAATTATGTCTACATACCTATTTTGTTTAGATTGAGAACGAAAAATGTACCCACCAAATACACACACACACACACACACACACACATACATTTATTCAAATGTGACTTATTTTTTAAAAATCTGACAAGTGTAGAAACAATGCAGTGAGCCTAGACATTCCTTTATCATAATCCATTGGGTTATTTCAATTTTGATCCTGGCTTAGTTCTAAGAATGAAATTTCTCATGGCTACGAAATAAATATATATATGTATATACACATATATATATCAAAAGTAAGCATAAATGCATCAAGAAAATGCAATTATAATATTATCTTTTTGTACACTCACTTCTGACAGACATCTAACTGAGCACAGTTTCTAAATCTATAGAAGTACTTATTACAATCACGTTATTAGGATCCATATAATAAAACATTTAATAAAACATGTATTGATGCTTCAATGGATCTCTGTGTATGTATGCATAGAGATCCCTGTGGTGTGGATTCTCCCTCTCCTGAAGCAAACCATAATCTCGCTATACCTTTTTATCCTGGGTGAATCTTGTTTGAGTCATTCTATAAATCCCCCAGTGAGAATTCATCCAAGCCTTGGAGGTTTTTCCTTTGTTTGCAATATTTGGGGAGGGAGTATAGGACCAATATACTACTTGAGCTTTTGTGTTCTTTTCTCTTATTTTTGCTATTTGAGTCATTTATTTTTCTGTTACTACATGGCCTTGTGATCTTTTTTCACCATTTTTTCACATTCAAATGCATTTTTAAAATCTTATTTTCTACATAAGGAGGAAAGTTGGAATGCTTCTAAATGACATTCCCTAAACATAATGCAAGTAATAAATGCTAACATATTTCATTTGTAACCAGTCTTAGTCCCATATCTTAAAAGAGCCTCATAATGAGGTTTTACTCTATAGATAGAAATATACATATAAAGAGACACCATGTATATATTACATATACACAAATATTGTTGTTGTCATTTATCCTTAATCTTTGAAGAAGATGAATGGTATCACAAGGTGATATCTTGACTTGCACATGAATTATATTTAAGTGAGGCAGAGTTGCACAAAGTCATCAAGCTCACTCTCTTTTTCAGAATCATTGAAGTCCAGTGGTAAGACATGTCAGTTTGAAATTGCCTAAATGAGTGTTTTATTTATCCTGACTAACATAGCTAAAGTTTTAGACTGACAAAGATAATTTATAGATGCCCCCCTACTTTCCTCCCCTTTTCTATTCCCAACTTTTCTATTACTGTTGAGGGTATCACCATGCCCCTAGTCACCCAGACTCTCAACCCCTATGTCATCTTCGAGTCTTCATTTCTACTTATCCCATATACTCAGTCTAGTGTTAAATCTTGCCATTTCTACCTTTACAACATCCCTCATATATGTTGTCTAGTCACCACCTTAGTACATGGAGCTCTACCTTGCTCCTGGACTACGGCAATAGCATTCAAATCTGTATCCTCTCTCAAGTCCCTGTCTATTCCAAGCCTCCCTCCACTCAGCTGCCAACTGACTGTTCTGAGGTTCGAGTCTTGCCATGTTGTCTCTCTACTCAAAACACCTCAATGGCTCCCAAGAGCCTCCAGCTTCAAATGTAAAGTCCTCTCTGTCACCTAAAACTCTTCAAAATTTACCAATTCCTATCTTTTCAGGGACGATCTATTTTGGTGTTCCTTCGACCCAAAATGGTTATCCTCTTAATTTCTCCTACATCAAGACTCCCCATCCCACCCCCAGATGTTAGAGCCTTGGCACTGAGTTTTACTTTTAATGTATCTTTCACATTCATAGTTATTTGCCTGTCAGTTCCCTCCTTCCCCCAATTTGAATGAGAGGTCCTTGAAGACAATCAGTGGGGTCCTCTGTTATTTTTGTTTCCACCCTCCTTTGTATCTCTAGTACTTAGTGCAGTGTCTGATACATATTAAGCGTTTTTAAAATGCTTGTTGACTAACTTTTTATCCACCTTTCCACATTGTCAAATTCTATTCATTTTTTTAATTTTAAATTTTACCTATTTTATTCTGAACTTAAGAAATAAAGCAAGCATTTCCATAACTTAGTAGAATAGGAAAAAAAAGATGATTGCACATAAAATTGCCAGTCTATAATGTACAACTTGATATTCCTTTTAAATATATAGTTACCTTGTAACTTTTTCTTCTTCCCTATCAGACACATGTATATATATATATGTATATATATGTATACATATATATGTGTATATATGTATATATATGTATACATATATGTATATATACATATATCTGTGTGTATATATATATACACATATATAATCTTCCTATATATACACTTGTCTTTATCAATTCTTTTCTGGATACCGATAAGCCTTTTAGACCTTGACAAAATCTCACCTCTTTCATAAGGAACTGACAACACCAGGGCTTACACTGATCTATCTCGTTCCTCCCTCTCTGTGTCTTTATCATCTGTGCCCACATGGTGCCACTTAATAATAGTCTTATATTGCCCTCTAATTGTTTCTTGAATGTAAGCCTTTGTCTACCTAACCAGAAGTAAGCTTCTTAAGATCATAGGATTTACAGATAGAAAGAACTCAGAAGTACCAAGCTGTTTCTTTTCTAGATGAAGAAACAGAGACTTCTGACTTGCCTAAGGTCACATGAATGGGAAGTAGCAGAGTCAGAATTCTAATTCAGGGCTTCTGACTTTGAATCTATGATGATTTTTGCTATGCCATGCCTTATAAGTAATAGGAGCTTTCTCTTACAAATGAAGAACCAGGTTAAGGAAATTAATAACTTACCTGTGTTCACAAAGCTACTAAATGTCCAGGCTGTGATTTGAACCTGGTCTTCTGGCTTCAAATTGAGTGCTCCTTGTACTATACTATGCCACCTTGCCATTGTTGTAGGTACATGTTTGTACCCTGCCTGACATCTAGCGTTTTTATTGTCCAGACTTGGACTGGTGAGGAAATTCACTTTTATCATAATAACAAGTTGCTTCGGATACTTACTGAGAGGTTAAGTGACTTGACTGAGTATACCATAGCCAGTATGTGTCTGAGGCAGTGCTTGAAAATGTATCTTCCCAATTCTTAGCTTTCTAGCCAACTCTGCATTTTCTTCTGGCATAACACCAAGTATATAACAGGTCTTCAATAAAGTCATTTTTTTCCACAGCATAAAAATTGATTGTGTCCTAGAAGTTTGTTTGTGAGGTAATTGAGTACCAGTCAGAATATATGTTCCCATAGAAATAATGTTGTAGTTACTGCTGGGTGCTCAAGCTGGCCAACCAAAGTCAGTTTAGCCCATGATACAGCTAAAATTCTGTTTCTTTATAATTTTTTTCTTTAAAGAATGTTCAACTGTCCTTTTGCCAAACCAAAACCTCTTACATAACCAGTGTGACTATGGGTAGTTCACTAGCCTTCTCTGAGGCTGATGGAAAATAGGAAATCAATTCCTGTAGGACCTGCCTCACAGGATCATGATGGAGGTCAAATGTGTGTAGAGCACTTCACAAACCTTAAAGAGCCACATGAACGTCAGTTCTAATTATTGTTACTTAGATTTCCTAGCAACTTTTAGGCCCAGTTATAAGGCAAATGGTTTGTAAATCATACAGTGTTATGCGGGAGTGAGACATGATTAATACTGCCAATCAAGCAAACAAGAAATATTTAAAAGAAAAAAATTTTTTATTTTAAATAGTGGTGGTTGATGAAAACCAAGTTTAATTAGAGAAGAATGAATACGTAGATGGAAACAAAAAGATTTCAAAGCTGAACTTCCTGGCATTTCAAGAGCACTAGAGATTTAGGAGATTATTCCTTTCATTTGACCATAGGATCCTAGTTCTAAAGCTGTGAGGGACTGTAAAAAGTCGTCTCGCCCAATACTCTGATTTTATAGATGAGTAAACTGAGGTCCAGGGAGGTTAAATAACTTGTCCAGGGTCACACAGTTAGCTAACAACCTATGGCTTTCCTTTTCCTTGCTACAAATGTGTAAGAGTTGTATTGTGTTTATTGGCTGAGATTAGCACTGTTCTTTTAACTAATAAATGGAATAGAGATTTTCTTTGAGAGAGCTATACCAAAGAAGAAGGAAGGGGACTGAAGAATATTGTGGGTGTGTGGCAAAAAAATATTGACAGAAATTTATTTAACCAAGGTATGAACAATGGGAAAAGGAGGAAAGGAAAGGATTTAAACTGATACATAATCTATCGCTTGGGAAGAAAAAAAGTGTAGCGAAGAGATATGAAGTCTGATGTTTCCTTTGCAGACCACTACGTGGCATCATTATACCAATGTCTTAGCTGTGGAGTGGGTTGATGAGTATAGTGACTTCAGTGTGGGTAAAGGGGAAAAGAAGTGGGTAATTTTTTTTTTTGGTACAGTGGAAAGAATACTAGTTCTTGAATCAGGGAAATAGAGTTCAAATCACACCTCTAATATTTACTACCTGTGTGATTCTTGGACAAATCACAATCTCCCTGGACCTCAGTTTGCTCATTTGTAAAATGAGGGTTTTGGACTTGGTGACATTTTTACTGAGTTAAAGAATGATGTAAACTCATTTAAATTCAATCATCTTTCAAAAATTTTTTTGAATTAATTGCTTTTTAAGCCCTGATTTTAGATTTTCTATACACCTGACACCCCCTACCCCAAAGAAATGTTTAATACATATGTGGCTTTCAGAATAAGGAAGTTCTTAAAAATGAATGAATAAATAAATAAATTTCTTAATAAATAAAATCAACTTAACTGAGAAAAATGTTAAAGGGTACCCCCATAGGCACTATGATATAGTGGATGAATGGGTGACATGGGAGTCAGAAAAAAAATGGGTTCAAAACCTGTCTATTAATGCCTGTACATAATTACTAAGTAGGCAGTAATTATTAGTCAGTTACTAGCTAGGACACAATTTTTACGCTATGGACAAAATGACATTATTGAAGACCTGATTTATACCTAGTGATATGCAAGATAGAATTGCAGTTGGATAGAAAGTTGAGAGTTGGGAAGACCAGGTTTCAACCTTTGCCTCTTATATATACTGGCTGCAATATATCTGATCCAGTCTCTTAATCTCTCAGTAATTCAAACTGTGCAAATCACATTATTTTTAATTGTCTCAAAACAACTGTCAGTGGTGATAGGTTCCAGAGGAAATATCTATCTGTATCAGTGGAAGGTATTTCCACGCTGAAAGTTTCCCACACTAATGAAATCACAGTTACATACCAAAAAGCATAATCCATATTAATATATTAATAGGTAAAATATAAAAATATACCAATAGGAAAATAAATTATGAAATCTGTCCTCAATAAACAATTTTTTTCTGGTGCACGAATGTTAAACTCTCATTAAAACATGGATTTAATTAATAGTCTCATGATTTGTTTACAAGAAATCTAACCAAACTTTCATTCTTTCAGTATTTAAAGAATAGGGAAAGTCCAGACAAATTCATTGAAGTACAATTCATGTATTTAATTTCTATAAGATATTGGAAAGTAAACTGTCAAGGGGAGAAATAATTTCAGCCTTCTCTATTATCACTTACACAACCAAATTTACCAGTTAAATGTACAGTTTTGAAACAGTGACTCTTCGGCTAAAGTACTTCCTAAGGTGTTGTGTGTGTGTATGTGTGTGTTTGTGTGTGTGTACATACCGTCAATCAAGACAAATCGAAGCCAAAAATGAATAATAGTACTCATTCCTGTGGGGAATGTGATGAATTGTGCTTGATATAAGTGACCATACGATAACTACTTCAATGCCCTTGGAGTGTCCCATTACTTTCTGTGATATGGAACTCTAATGTTGATACTCATCCTATGAAGAATCCTCTTTGACGATGGAATGCTTATGCCCTTGGACTCTGCCATGGTAAAAGGATTTCTCCATTTTATATAATTCCTCAACGTCTGTAGATATGGTCAAGTGTCTCATTGATGCCTAATCTATTTGGTAGATAAGACATAGACTTATCCGTAATATTCTTATTAGACTATAATTTTATATTTCTTTTAAAAGTTGTGACCCATCAGTAAGTGCAATAGATTAATATGTATGACTTTGTTTTTATTATATGCTGAGTCACACAAGGAATTTTCTTGTAATTGAAAAAATATAAGAGAAAGAGAAAATTATGGTTGGTTGGGAGGCATGCCTTTTTTAAAATACTTGTTAAACATGCTTTAGCTTTGATCTAATAATCTCACATTGTGTGTGTGTGAAAGCACTTGACCAAGTTGGGTTTACATTTATTTTAGAGATATGGAATAACTGAGTACATTATACTTAGGAAACCAATTTTGTCATTTTTAAAAACCTTTTACGCATTTTTCTTCTTCATGTTGTAGCATATGGCAGCATCTCCATTATGGTCATTTCTGGATTATTTAGGAATTTATTAACAAATGTAATTGCTTTTCCACCACCTTTTAGCTAAAATTACCTTTTAGCCCTCCTGTTGCATGTTGTAACTTCAGTATACAATAGGAAGAGTCAAGAGAAGATGAATTGAAATCAATCACTTTTATTATTTGTGTAGACTTTGTAAAAGGGAAGGTGAAAATAGAGGCTGAAATGAGTGACGTTTTGATTATTCATGGGCTTTATTCATACATTCTATTTCCCATTGGCAAGGCAATTAAGAGGTCATTATTACTACATTATTAATGGTCAGTATTTTTTTGAATGTCAACATTAGTCTAGGGAAAAGACAAAATTACCCCCTACTTCATTAGTATTCATCAAGAAGATATTAACTCATATCTAAGATATTTTATATGCACATAGAATCATATAATTTTAAAGTTATAAGGACCCTCAGATCATCTAATAACAATAAATCATATTTTATACTCTAATAATAGTGGTGAAATACATTTCTAGTGAATATATAGATATAGATAGCTTGAACATTTATTAAGCATTTACAATGAATTGGGAATGCAAGTTCAGGGAAGGGAGATTATGCCTCTGTCCTCAAAGAAATTATATTCTAACAGGGTAACATCACACATAAAGGGGGTCAGATAGAGAAAGCACTTGTGAAGGACTGTGACATAGAATGAAGCTAGCAGGAAGTGGCCAGTATCCCAGAAGGATAAGACAAATGCTTACCTAGCAGAGCAAGGGCCTACAACACTAATAGAGAGAATTTGGAGGTGATTATCTGAGTATACAGAAGAAAGATAAGAAACAGGTATTTAATTAAATGCCTACTGGGTGCCAGACAATATTCTAAGTATTTTACATATATCATCTCTTTTTATCCTTATAACAACCCTGGGAGGTATGTGCTATTATTTTCCCCATTTTACAGATGAAGAAACTGAAGAAAATAGAAGCTAAGTGACTTGCCCAGGGTGACACTGCTAGTAAGTGTCAGAAGCTAAATACGAACCTACGTCTTCCTGACGTGCAGTCAGATTCAACCTAGGGTGCTACTTAACCGGTTTGAGAGCAATTAAAAAAACCTTATCCTTTAAATTTTATTTTTGTCCTTAGCAATGCCCTGACATAAGCCATGTTCTCTCCCTTTTTCGCATCCCATTCAGTAAGTTTGTTGAAGCAAAAGCCATTTACAAAAGATTCCATCACACCCATAAAGCATGAACTTGCATTATATCCACCCCTCTTGCCCAGCATTCCTGAGGTCAGCAATCTCATCTTTCTTACTATATAGGTCCAGTGCCACTGGAAGAAAATGTTATTCTAATGAAAATCAGTTTTAAAAAAAGATTTATGCTAGCCCTAGATAATACCACACATTTCTTTTTTTTAATTAAAAAATATTTATTCTTAGTTTTCAACGTTTACTTTTATAAGGTTATGAGTTCTAAATTTTCCCACTCTCTCCATCCCCCAAGATGGCATGCAATATGACACATGCTATATATGTACAATCATATTTAATATATTTCCACATTAGTCATGTTGTGAAAGAAAAATCAGAACAAAAGGGGAAAAAAAACAAAAAAAAAACAAAAACAAAAAAAGAAAGAGAAAATAGTATGCTTCTATCTGCATTCAGATTCCATAGTTCTTTGTCCGGATGTGGGTAGCATTTTCCATCATGAGTCTTTTGGAATTGTCTTAGATCATTGCATTTGGAAAGGAGCTAAGTCTGTCAAAGTTGGTCAACGTACAATGTTGCTGTTACTGTGTACAATGTTCTCCTGGATACCACACTTATTTCAAGAAATATTTGATATGACCAAGAATATGGACATTTCTTTGGTATTTATTTGAAGAAGAGATGATCCATAAAAATCCAGTTTAATGATAGTTTTCTCTCATTCAAATTTTTCCTCTATTTTCTCCATTTTTAATTTTTTTGGCTATTATGTATTATTATTTTTGTTATTGTTATTAATATCCTGAGGAAAATGTTACCAACTAGAAAGAACCTAGCTTCAGGGGCAGGGTGGCATTTGATCTGGGCTTCAAAGGATAAGCAGGATTCCAGTGGATGGAGACTCAAGAAAGCTACAAGAGGGAATCCAAACAGAAGGAACACAAAAGAAGGTAGAGTCAAGAAAGCATGGGGTCTATACTGGGGCAGTGAGCACTCCAGTTTATCTAGTATAAAGTACAGAGAGTATTGCATTAGGGAAGCTGGAAAGGTAGGATAGTGACAGTTGCAGAGTTTTAAATCACAGAACAGGATAACTTCACTTAGAGAATAATAGGGAGTCATTTGAAGAATTTTAGGGAGAGGAGTAAAATGACCAGTTCTACACATAAGGAAAGAAGTTCTACACAAAAGGCAAAGGTACAAAGAATGGACAGAGAAATAAGAAAAGAGGTTCTGGGCTCCTTAAGGGCAGGGACTTCCTTTTATCTACTTTTGTATCCCCAGTACTTAGCACAGTTTCTGGCACATCATAGACACTTAATAAATATTAAGTTATTGATTATTGAATTATTTATTGAAAGCTGATTAGATTGAGTGATCATAGTTCAATAGTAGATCAAAAAAGTAGTAGGTAAGATGATTAGAAAATACTAATAATTATTCTTAGTAACTATGATAATGATGAACATAAAATATTTGGCATGAATCACTTCTAAGTTGAATCACTCTTGAAAAATTTTATTTCCTTTATCATTATGGATATTAAGACACTTCTGATTGAATTTTCTTAATCATTATGGAGATTAAGATGAAATATAAATAGTGTAGTTCTGTTAAAGGTGATTTAAGATTTTCTAAATTGAGATAGATAATAATTATTGTATTCATTCAATTATATATGTTGTATTTTTTGAGATACTGAAATTTCTCCTTTAAAAATAAAGTACAAGTGAGTGGAATTTTGTGAGATCAGATATTTCTTATATGTTGTATGGGGTGTCAGCAAATATACATATGTAGAAATTATTATAATAAGCGATATTATAATTTAAAATCATTCTGATTCCTTTATTTTACATCAGTTTATGTCTTCCCAGATTTCACTGAAAGCCCCCCATCTATCATTTCTTATGGCACAATACATTCATATTCAGATACACATAATAAGTTATTTAGTTTTTCCCCAATTGTTGGCCATCCCCTGAGTTTCTAATTCTTTGCCACTACAAAAAAAATAGCTGCTATAAATATTTTTGAGTCTATAGATCTTTTTTTGTATTTTTTTATCTCTTTGGGGAATGGGTCTAGTAGTGGCATTACTAGGGCATAGGGTACTCATAGTTTCATTACTTTTTGAGAATAGTTTCAAATTTACTTCCAGAATGACTAGACCATTTCACAACTCCATATTAAATTATTAAGAGTTCTAGAATTATCAGGGAATGGGGACCTTAGAGATTATCTAGTCTAACCCCTCAGGTGAATAAAATGAGATTCAGATTTTAACAGTTTGGTATACATCAGCCAGCTTAGGACAGAACCTAAGTCTTCTTATTCCCAATTTAGCAATAGTGCCTCAATATCACATTATTAAATAGTTTCAGAATACTAACATTAAAGATAAAGTTAAAAAATCTGCAAAAATCATGTCAAATAAGTTCTGAATTTATATCACATTAACCTCCTTTGGTACTTTACTGAATCTGTGATGTAATCCATATGACCATCCACTAGAGTGACATACACCATAACATGTTACAACCACACCTTATCCTATAAAAATCTTGTACATTTTCTCATTTAGTCTGCATAGAAGGTCTTCCTCAAGTTACTTAACATTTTGTCAATATCCATGGAAATATGATACTTAAGAATGTTAATACTGCACATTTACTTTTCAAATTGTGTGAAAATATATTGAAGAACACAGCAAAAGAATCCAAGATTTCAAGGGTCCTGCATTCTGTAGGAGGAAACACTATGTCCACATAGAATTATACACAGAATATATATAAAATAAATACAAGGTAAATTGGGGAAGGGGAAATATTTTTGTCAGGAAAAAATCTCATGTAGCAGATGATACTTGAGCTGAGCTTTTAAGGAAGCTAAAAATTCCAAGAGGCAGAATGATAATGGAGTAGGGAGTCCGGGAATGGAGGATGGGGGAGGTCGGGGGATAGTCTGTACAAAGGCATGGATGGAGAAGGCATATGAAGGCATATGGAGTATATTGTCAAAGTAGAAAGACCAGCTTGACTAGACCAGAGAGTGTATGTAGGGGACGGATGCATAATACAGCTGGAAAACAGAAGAGTTTATATTTGGTTCTAGATGTGGTAGGAAAAACCAGGACTTTATTGATCAGGAGAATGGCATGACCAGATGTGTGCTTTTGGAATATTATTTTGGCAGCTATATGGAATATGGACAAGAGAGAGAAACAACTTCAAGTGACCATATCATTTAAGAGACTATTTTAATAGTGTTGACAGCAAATGCTGACCTGAACTTGGGTGGTGGCAACATCAGCAGAGGGAAGGGAATAGATTAATTTATTATTTTAAGAAACAAATTCACTGCCCCCTCTATTGCAAACAAGACAGATTTTCCTATTCAATTTCTGTGCTCTTGGCTCTTGTCCACATGAATTTAGATATTTGTGTTTTGAATTCTAAAAGGTGTTTGAACCCTTGGAATTTGTTAGTGGTGTTCTTTACCTCTAAAATGAGATCACTTGGATACCAGCAGAATTAAAAACCTGTTAAGAGACAGTTTTCAACATCAGAATCCATTTCCAAATGCTTCCCAGAATGAGTGTCTTCTACGTTATCAGTAGGGAAAACAGAACTTTTCCAAATGGCAGAATTTTCACTTTCCATTGATACATTGTATTAATATCTTCATTTAATTTATTTCTCCTTTTCCATCATAGCTGCACATGCTAATGAAATAGCCATTTTAATATTTCTTTGGCTGTTTGGTATATCCCACTGAAATAAAAAAAATATTTGAAATGCTTTACAAAGTTTGAATGCATATAAAATGAAACAATGAGAAATAAAAATATAAAAAAAAATTTCAAGGCGCAAAGTCCTCTTAACAATATAGAAATTCATTGACCAGCCTTTCATTGGTGTGTTGAAAAAATAATAGTGGGGATTTTTTCTGGTACAAGTCTAAAAAACAAGTTAACTAGTTTATAGTCATAATAAGTATCAAACAATTCTTTTGATAGACAATATAGAAGGATTTTTTTCCTAAAGTTGTTCAGTCTTTTGGTTGAGACCTAAACTTTTAAAAAGAATATTGATTGAAAGTGAGAAAGAATTTTTTGTTTTTTTTTTCCTTGAATTACAATTGACTGAAATAGTTGACTCTGCCAATTGACTGCTCAAAAGTGAAAACTTGTTTTTAGGGTGTTTTGATAGATTATAGTAAGTAAGAGAAAAAAGAAAATCAGAGGATATCATCTCTAATTCTAAATAGAATTTTTTATCATCTTATTCTGTGGACAGTTGTCTAATATACTGTTAATTATTAGACCTTAAACTGAGATCCAGGCAGAATGTAGTAAATTTTTAATATTAATGTCCATAATGAGCAAGTTTTATTGTAGCATCCTAGAATATCATTTATTCTTTTAATTTATGATTTATTCTACTTAAATGTATAATTGGAAAGAAGCTATGTTAATCTATCTTTTCACTCAAAGTACATAAACATGTCTGCTACACTTTAAGAACTAGATGTATTCAGAAGCCAATATTCACACACAACCCACATTTGTTCTGTGGATGATGAATAATATTGATAAATGAAAGCAACAGATCTGCAATTGAGCTTAACTATTGAACACTAAATCATTCTGTTACTAACTGTGTTCCAAAGAAATTTTCTAAATAAAAAATGTCACTCATACATTAAAAATATTTATATGAGTTTTCAGTAATTTAAGCAAGTGTACATTTATAAGAAAATTCATAATGCAGTCACTAATAGTTCTAAGATTCTTAGTACTGTCTTCAGATGATACAGTTTTCAGGATAGAGTAGTGTATTTAGGACCTCTTTTCTGGCAAGATTTATGTGCTACTCAATTGGTAGAATTAAAATAGAATAGTGGTAGACTACAGTCCTCGTATCTGTATTTTGGAAAACTTACCTCATTTTGTCAGTATGCATTAAGAGGTTGGCCATTATGCAGTAGAGGAGGAAGAAGGCAGCTTTAACTCCAGAGACTGACATCCACTTCACGTGGCTGTAACACAAAGTGACAGTGACCTTGGCAACATTGCAGGATAATCTTCTTGTAAGGATGAACTCTTTTTGAATGATTTCTCTAATGTGGTAAGCACAAAGCAGCTTCTCCTTTAATATCATGCTTAGATCTTTTCTTTCAATTTTCTTTTAACGTAAAGAAATGTTTTGAAAGTGATCATAACAGACTTTCCATTTCCCTATTTCTCCATATATCCATTACGCATTATCTTGGGGCACTCACTCCTTGGAATTTAGTATTATGACCTGCTGTCATTTTTTTTTCTTTGCAACAGACAGCATTTGCATGAAACTGGAGTATTTTTATAGTACCTGTGGTTGATTTTTACTCATAGGCATCAACTTGTCCTTAAACTTTTTGTTATCACATAGTTTTAAAAGATAGAAAAATACAGGTACAGAAGTGAAGGTGGACTGTCAGATACCCATCATAAGTAGATTATTCTAATAGGGTAATTCATTAGGTACTTATTTAGAAAAACATTCATTTTCACCCAAAATATTTTCTATAGTCAGAAAAAAGGAGAATCAATAATGGTGAATTTTCACATATTTTTTACTCAACTAATGAGTAATGTCACTACCTCAAGTAATCTACTTGTCAAATCAACTACATGCAGATATATGAAGGGGGAAAATCACAATAAATGGTGAAAACCACAATCTC
Source organism: Bettongia penicillata ogilbyi (assembly GCA_023548195.1). Taxonomy (NCBI): domain Eukaryota; kingdom Metazoa; phylum Chordata; class Mammalia; order Diprotodontia; family Potoroidae; genus Bettongia; species Bettongia penicillata. The sequence continues at coordinate 2,768,415 of JAJHZJ010000322.1, read as the reverse complement.
CTTCATGAGATGTGCTATTTGTCATTTCCGATTGAATTGTAGGTATTTCTCCTCAAATATAAAGAAAAATACAAACTTCCTTTGGTCCTTGCTTATTGATTGATCCCTTTTGTCTCTTTCACTGTAGATAGATTCAAACATGAATGGATAACCAGATACAAAGAGTACTCATTCATGGAACTGATGTCAACAAGGAGAGAAATCTCATATGTAATGCCCCAGGAATCTGTCCTTGGCACTGTTCTTTTCAATACTTTAAGCAGTGATTTGTGTGAAGGCATAGATGGCATACCTATCAGATTTATAGGTTGCATAGAATTGGGAGGAATAATTAACATTTTGATTAGTAGAGATGAGATTCAAAAAAGTATCAATTGGCTAGAAGAATGAACTGAATCTTATAAGATGAAATTTAGTAGCGACTGATGTAAAGCCTTACACTTGGATGCAAAAACTCACCCATGCTAGGTCAAGATTGAGGTGGAGGTCTAACCCAGTCTTACGGTTCATTATGAGATATGTCTAGAATAAGCAATAGTTGTACTACATGCACTAGTCCTCATTAAGAATATCATGTCCAATTCTGATTACCACATTTTTAGGAAGTACGTTGACAAATTGGTTTATGCCAACAAGAAGGCAACCATGATTGTAAAGAGACCGGAGACTGTGTCATATGGTTAAAGGGACTAGAGCTTTTTAATCTCAGGGGCATTCTGCACATGATAGTTGTATCCCAATATTTCAAGAACTGTCACATGAAAGAGGGCTTAGACTTATGTTTCTTGGCTCCAAAATCCAGACTTGGGAGTTAGGGGTAGAAGTGTAAGAGAGGCATATTTTGGCTTGGTATAAACAAAAACAATTGGGAAGCAACAAATTATCCCTCAGTAGAAGTTTTCAAATGAAGACTGAATGTTCACTTGTAATGGTGCTTATATAAGGAATCTTATTCAGGTAGAGTTGGTTCTAAAAGATATCTTAAGTCCATTTAACTCTATGATTTTGTGATTTGTTGTCAGATAACCAAAGAGGACACCTCAACGCTCATGACCATGATTTTGTGATTACCCTCTGTCTTGAGTTCCTTAAACAAAATTCCAAATACCTATAAGACATATCTCTTGGATGTCCTGCTGGTGCCTCCACCTCAATATATCCAAAACTGTTGAATTCACCATATTTCCACAAAGATATTTTTCTTTCTGATACTCCTGTTAAAAAAAATAACTTCCTAGACACTGAGGCATGAAGTTTCAGTGAAACATTATCCCTTCCCTTTCTCCAAGTTCCATTAATTGCTGAGTCCCACCAGTTTTACCCCCACAATTTCTCATGTTTGTATCAGTAACAATGTGTACATATCTTTAATTCAATATTTGTATTAAATGTCTTGACTCTACCACTTGGTTATAAGCTTCCTTATTGGAAGATGCCATGTCTTATTTACATTTTTAATCTCCCTTAATTCAGCCACATGATCCTGAACCCATATTTCATCTGATCTTGGAAGCTTAGCAGGGTCACTCCTGGTTGGTACATGAATGGCAGAGCGCTAAGGAATACGAAGTACTTTAGGATGTACAGGTCTATTGGATAGCAAACCAGTTTCAAAGCCAAGTAGATGTGCCTTCAAGTCCTACCTCTGACACTTACTGGTTGTGACCAGGTTGTGACACCTAATGTATGACTTGGGAAATTATCTAACTTCTTCATGCTTTAGTTAACTCTCTAAGATAAAAGCTGCAGGGAAGGTACAGATCTACATTGGTAGAATGAGTATAATTCACTTCATATACTACAGTAGGTGCTTGATAGATATGTGTCTAATTGATTTAATAAGCTAATTAAGCTGACTTCTAAAACCTTCAGAATAACTGAGGAAGGACCTGCTCATCTGATATCATCCCTCTTATATGGGAGTTGTTTCATTTTTGCCTTTTTATCATTCTCTCTTTCCTAGTACAATGTCTTCTATATCATAGGTGATTAATAAATATTTGTTGATTTGAATAAGATTGAGTAAATGGGCTCAAAGTAAATCTTATGCTCTTTCATAAAAAAAAGTCTTTTACATCTCCAAAGAACTCTACACTTTTCAAATGTTTTCCTCCATATTTACTTCCTGAATGTTGAGGTTACCCATTATGGTTTCTGAATGCATTGCCACCATCCTCCCAAAAATCATTAACCAAGGAACCTATTTTAAGGTTAGCACAATTTAAAATTCAAAATATGTCTTAAACTCCAGAGCCTTTACTAAACTGTTTTTTTGTGATTTCGAATATTCTTAACTTCTGTATTCTTAGTGTTAAATTATAGAAAACAATTTGAACTTACAGTGACCATATTTGTGGGTAGATTTCTAGTAGTGAAATTAGGTTTTTTAAGTATCTTCTAAAGCAGTGGTAAAGATGCTATAGGTACTCCTTTGTTTATAGGCTATGTGTCACAGAAGGTTGTGATTTTTCATAAGGAATGTTGCATTCATCACTTCACAGTATACATTTTCACAGAATCATAGAATTTTTTTTTTAATTTTAGGTCCCTGAGAGAACATCTAGGTTAAATTGTTCTTGAGCAAGAATGAAATATCCCCCAATAAGTGGTTAAGGGCCCAACCTCTCCTCTGAAGCCTCTAGGGACTGAGACTTCACTCTCTATATAGCTCCTTCTACTTTGGGACAGCTTTACATGATAGAATGTTCGTTATATATTTAATCAATATCCTCTGATTTATACTTTACAAAGAATTTAAGGCAGTCATCCTGAGTTTATCCCTAGTGATACAGAAAAAAGAAACAGCAACATTTTTGAGTATCAAGTAGGTGAAGAATTTTTAAGTGTTCATATATAGAAAGATCAGTTTAAATGAGTAAGGTAAACATATATTCACAATAAATTAAAAATGCATGAAAACCATAATAAAATAAAATGTACCAGCTTACTAGCTAAGTAAACATGTACAATAAAATGTAGGTTACTTTTTTCATTCTTATTTGCTAATATTTCTAAATATAATAAGGGACTGTGATCTTTAACATTATGAATTTCAGAAATAAAACTCATCTCTATATACCTAGTATAAAGCTAGAAGTACAAATACTTTTGAACATTCTGCAAATATTAGCTTATTTCAAAAAGAAAGAAATATACAAATATTTTGTCACTGACTGAAAATTTCAAACAAGTCTGTTTTGGCAACTAACAGTGCTATCTTGAAGCTCAGCCTTGGAAAGAGAATTTGCCCTCGAAATTACTGCAAATAAAATATTCCCTAAGTATAAAATCAAATCAGAGATCATTTTAAGCTTGCTTAGATCTTGAATTTGAAGTATATTTTGGTAACTTTGACCAGTTTTCAAAGGATGATGTGGGAAAAGCAAAAAAAAAAAATCTTTCACTATTCTGTAAATTAAATTTGAAATTTTATATATACATATACATATGTGAGTGTGCAAGATATGAATCCATTCAACCTAAGTTAATTACAACTTAATTGAGTTTGAAATTGACATTTAAAAAAACTCTGCTATTAACATTGTCTTTGATTCAGTGAGATTATAATCACATATGAAAATTGAAACGAATAAACATTTTGCTTTAAAGGACTGAGATTTCCAAAAAATTCAACTGGCCAGTCTTTTTTTTGGACAAACACATTAATGCTTTGTTGCCAAAATTCTAGATTGTCAATTTCCCAAATTTTTCTTCTTGAAATTTGCCTCCTCAGACTTCAAAATAGGGGAGAATATAGTGTGCCCTGGAAATTTTCTGAAGGAGAAATTATTGAATTCAACTTTCATAGGTCATAGATCAGTGCTGAATAATAAACTTTTAGAACAAGAATGAACTTTCAAGGTAACTTCTCTGTTCTCTTGATCAGTTCAATAATTTCTCATTACAGCTGACTGAATGTCATTTGGAGAAGGAATTTCTGAAAGCAAAAAATGTTTTGCAAATACACGCATATATACATATATAGTTATGCAGCATACAATATCTTCATAATAATTGGTCCTGTCTTGGGTATGTTTTGTTTTGCTTTTGCTGTGGCTATCAGGATACAATTAAAGACAATCTAAATATTTCTTAACTCATCAGTAATACCTAGTTGGTATACATTTGGGCATATGGAATTCTAATGGCACCTTAAAATTATTTCCAAAATGAAATCATTATATTCCCTTTTAAGACTTGCCACTTCTCCCCACTTTTATCTTTCTTTTGATGGTACTAACATATTTGCAGTCACCCAGAATGATTTTGAAGTTTGGTAGAGGGAGCCAGGAGAAATCTAGTGCTGCTGAATACTGTATTTCAAAGAATAAAATGGTAATTCAGAATAGGAATGGTTGACAGAAATTAAGAATATGGAAAAATAGGTGCTACCAGAGAAAAAAACCTGGTGAAAAACAAAACCATCTAAATTTATTCAAATATGTAAACCCCAATGATTGAAGCCTGAGACACTATCAAAGCATAATCTGCTTGTGAAATTAATAGATACTGTTTCTGAGAAACTTTGGAGGTGAAGAAAGATTGGGGAAAGCCAATGGGAAAATGTTAATCCTGGAAACTACAGTTCAATAAACTTGGATACCTGGAAAATTCTTGCATAGTAGCAGGGAAAGGGAGGAGAGAGAAATCATGAAAAAACAAGCAAGGATACATACATACACAAATACATATTGTTGTGTTGACAATAACCAGGGTGTTAATTAAAATCCATAATAGGAACATAGGAACACTAATCTTTGATGGCAAAACAAATCTGAAAAATTAAGGGGGAAATTGTAATTACAATGTTGACATTGTAAGATCAATGATTCTGTCTTTCATGATACTCATCAATGAACTGGGAAAATATTATGTAACCTACATGTACAATTATGTTGTACCAGTGGGGGTGGGAGGTAGGATTGTAGAATTAGTGGACAAGTTGGTCTAGAGTTTATAAGATGGGGTCATTGCTGCTATTCAGTTGCATCCAACTCTTTGTGACCCCATTTGGGGTTTCCTTGGGGAAGTTTCCTTGGAGTGGTTTGCCTTTTCTTCTGCAACTTATTTACATATGGAAATCTGAGGCAAACAGCATTGTGACTTGCCCAGGGTCACACAGCTAGTATCTAAGGACAGATAGGAACTCAGAAAGACAAGTCTTCCTGACTCCAACATGGCCCTCTATCCACTGAGTCACCCAGCTGCTCTACAAAGTGGTATTATACACTAAAGAGTAAACAGTAAGGTTAGATTCATTAGTAACATTATAAGTAGGAACATGAGGCAACTATATCTGATAATAATATTGCCTTTCTGGAATACTCTGGCTAATTCTAGGTTCATCATTGAAGAAGGTTATGGCAAAGTGAAGAAAAGTAAATGGAAACCCAAAAATGGTGATTAAAGGATAAGAAAAGAATAAGGGAAATGTTTTAGAAACTGATAAAATTTAACTTGGACAAGAGAAGACTGAAGGCTAAGTTATGCATACAAAGATTCTCCTCTGAAACATGGTGTCACCAACTAGTATATTTTTTTCTTACTAAGGACAAAAAAAAAGAATAACCTACGTTATTACAGGATAGGTTAAATGTAAGGAAGAGTTAGCTCAGGGTGAAAGCTGTGAGATTTTATCATGGGTTTCTAAGGGAGTCTGTGTCATTTCCTTTGCTAGAGATCCTTAAAAACAAAAACTAGTTAAATTCAGGGTGGGAATGAGGAATGCGTAATATCTGAAAGAAGGCACAAATTCTATGACCTTTTTCCAACTCTTCCACATAAATGTCTGCCAAAAACAATTTCTGACTCCTTTTGAGGTGTCAGAAAATATCTTTCACTAAAAAACTTGTTTTAAGGTAAGTGGCCTTTCTAAGTCCATCCTGAATGTCATTAAAAATGTTTAGAAATATTTATGTAACACTAAAAATTTTTAAATCTTCTATGTTAAGTTTCTCCAGAAGAACTCTGTGGCATCAGGTGTCTACACTTATATACCAAAGTTTGGAGGGGAAAAACAGCTTCAAAATAGAGTTTCCATATTCCATGTCACCCATAATTTCTTAAGTCATATGGCACTATAACAATCATCAGCCAGCATTTTTAACTAACCCTGGAAAGTCTAAGTATCAGGTGGGAAACTAGAATTTTTTAGTGTCTAATAGTGATATACATGGGGTTAATGTGAGGATATTTTCTATTCAATTCAATTCCATCTAATAAGCACTTATCAATTGTCTACTATCAGCAAAGTGCTATAATAGATACTATGGGTAAAAAGGTAAAATGTTGAAGTATAATACCACCTTATAATGTCCTGTTGTTTGGGATTTGGGGGACAGGGGTGGAAGAAGGGGAATGGAAATATGAAATATTTACATAGATAAGTAAATACCAGAAATGGCAAAGGGAAAAGAGGACCTGTCGCTAGAGCAAACAGGAGAAACCTTCTGTAGGAAAGTGGCACCTAAGCTAAGCCTTCAAGGGAACTAAGCATTCTGAGGTGGAGCCAAGAATGGAATTCATTCCCAGAGATCCAAAATGGAGTAACAAGTTCTGAGTACAGCAAGTAGGATTTGCTAATGATAAAGAATTATATTCTTTTGATCTATGATTATTATGATAATGGTCATCCCAGAATTGTGTTACTTATTCTATGAACTGCTGGGTTTTCAATGGGATGATGTTGGGTTCCCTGAACATTAAGGATGTTTCACTTCGGTAGGTTGTTCTCACTGGCAAGGGTTTTCTTATTAAATTAGAAATCTCAGATGATTCCTTTTTCACCAAGAATCCCTTTAAAGTGTGTAGCAAATGCCATTTCATATGGCTTTCATATTGCACTGCGTCATAGGGGATTAGGATGAACAGTAAGCATTCCAGATTGAATTTAGTGGTTGAGTATGAAAATCATACTATTATCTCCATGAGATTTTCTGTACTGACCCAAACCCCCACTCCATTAAAACAGTGTAATAATTGTTACAGAGAAGTATGTGATGTCTCATATAGTAGAAAGCTGAAAAAACTAATATAGGCTTGTGATACTATAGACTGCAACTTCCTCATGTTGTATTAGCCCTGAATTTAAGGCTCTGTAATAAGCTGTGAAAATGAGAGCTTGTACAGACTATGTCATCAAAATTTACTATTAAAGTTTGAAATTAATTTTCCATAGAAGACATCAACTGATTTTCTGCAAGAAACTTAAATACTATATCATAATTAGATTTTTCTTTTAAATATGCTTCCTGTTAGCAAACAAAAGTCAAGTCATTGGGTCCATGGAGTAGGATAAGGGAAGTGACCAGATAACGCATTTCCATCGATATAGGCAATTGCCACAGGATGCTGGTTGATTCCTTCTCTGCAATTTATAGTCTTAGCTGCCTAGAGTACTAAAAGGTTAAGCGATTGTATTTGGATCCAATTAATGACAATGATGAGGATGAAGATGATTATATTATGTTTTCCATAAGCACAAGTACTTACTGCTTTCATCAGGGTCTACTAGGTTTCCACACTAAATTCCACCAAATTAAATTTGTACAACAATATTGCTGTCTGTGAAATTGTGTAACAGTATGTGTCAGAAGCAGAATTTGAACCCAGGTTCTTGACTTCTAGGCTAGCTTTCTTGAAGAGTCAGGTCATACTACCTTTCAGGCACTATGATGTGGTTGAGTTTGAAGTGAAAAAAAAAATAAATGTTAAAAATCCTGATAGGGAAACCAGGTCTAACTTGGAAGAAAATTTGAATTCATCGCACAGAAGGCAATGTTATTAGATGAATATAGTTTGGCAGCATTTAATCTGGAATCCTACCTAACAGGGTTAGTGCTTATACTTATTGAAGACATGGTATCATTAATACTGTCCTTCACAAATGAAAATGATCCTGTTAGGAAAAGATCTTTGAGGGTTTTTTCCCAGTATTATTGATGCATTCATTGCAAATCAACTCATACTCAGCAGATTTCTTTTGTTAACAGCAGACTTAGTATCTGAGAGGATATTTAGCGTGATCCCAGTATAACTTTAATACAGAATATGTCCAGTTCAGATTTCACTCTGATTTACTATTTGCTGCAGGTAAATAATTTATGCCAAGAGAAATCAGCAGATGAGGAAAGAATAAACAAAAAATAAACCCTTTAAGAATAAACTACTTCAATTACATTGAAAAACTCAGAGCCTCATCATTTCTGCTTGACATTTCATTTTTGAAGTCCTCCTTTGTAAGTGTCTTAACAGTACTTAGGATGATTTAATTGCTAAGTGTCTGACCATGGTAAGCACATGCAAGTTGCATGATGTAATATCTATTCGTTGCATGTATTTCTTAGTTTCATGGAAAAGGTATAATGCATGCTATGCTTTGATTGGCAAAATGCACAACTTTTGTTTGGAAAACAATCCTTTTGTGCAATTTGATAGATTTTCAGCTGACATTGTTTGGTTTTCATAAGATTGTGGTACCTTTTAGATAAACACTTTTTTTGAATTTTGCATTTCACTGGATTTAATGAATGAATGAAGTGAGGGCTAGAAAGGAATTTAGTGATTATGGAGTTTAACTCCTTCAGTTTACAGAGGTACAGATAAGAAAACTGAGACACAGAGATCAGACCAAGGACATAGAGCCAGGCAGTGACAAAGAAGGAAAAAAATTTTCAGTCCCCTGATTCTCAGCTCATTGTTTTTTCCTTCTAGCATGCAGCCCCTTGCTAATATGGCTCTGAAGAGGAAAACACTGGGGTTCTTAATCTCTTAACCCATGTGTTTGTATATTGCCCTTTGTTATATATACACATTTGCATATAAGGTGTATATACATATATTTATATAAATAACCATATTTTAATATAATTGGTTTCCTTTTTAATCTCATATATTTTATTGTATACATTTAGAAACATTATTCTAAGAGGTTCCTAGGTTTCATCAGACTGACAAGATGATCTGGTTAATAATCCCTGATCTAAGTGCTAATTATATACATACACACATATACATATATGCATATGTACACACAATACACATACATATGCCTACATGTATATGTGTGCACACATGTATATGTGTATACACACGTGTGAATATATATATATTTTTTGAAAGTTCACTTTTTTCACATTTATATCACTTTGTGAAACCAAGAGCCTATAGACATCCATAATATTTCATAGCTTTTTGCCAGTATATCTTGATTTAGGTATTGTAGCAAGCTGGCCTAGTCATCCAAAAGGTCAATCAGTCAGCAGAAGTGATTTTCTTTCTTTAATCACACTGTGGCCATGAAGGCCTACAAAGAGAATAATGAATGAGCTTCCCTCTCATCTGTGTTTCTTTCTGTTCACTTCCGGAGAAGCTCCAGAAATAGTGAATACCTAGTGGTCAAGATAAATATTGATACATTTTAAAAACTCCTGATATTTCATCCTTTTGGTCTTAATAGTGTAGCCTGGCTATGAAACTTTGTTATGATAATTTTTTTTTTCCTTTTAGAGAAAAAGTTATTAGCCTAGAGTCTGTGAGCTTATTTTTTTAAAAAAATATTTTATTACTGTATTTCAATATAATTGGTTTTCTTCGTGATCCTGCATATTTGATTTTATGCATTTAAAAAACTTTATTCTGGAAATAGGTTCCTAACATGATCCAGACTGCCAGAGAGATCTGTTCTTTGACACAAAAGGGTTAACAGTCCCTGGTTTAGAGATTTCAAAACCCTGGAGTCAACTTTCTCTCTCTCTCTCTCTCTCTCTCTCTCTCTCTCTCTCTCTCTCTCTCTCTCTTCTGTCTCTGTCTCTTCTCTCTCTCTCTGTATATATGTGTGTGTATGTTTGCATATATGCAAAACACATCCACATCCACACATATATAGATATATGTGTGTATACATACATATATACATATATGTGTGTGCATATATACATTTATATATGTATATAGTCAGGATTCTTCATCTTTTTTTTTTCCTGCCAAGGTCCCAATACTATTGGCAAAAACACATTCTTAATGGAGAAGTGGCTACAGCAAGTGTTTTCAGTGAGTCAAAAATGATGACACTCATTTTTTATTATAGCCTCTCTGTCTCAGTGATAGCCACCTACATCACACACATCCATGCTTACATGTGTAGAAAAACATGGTGCCTCAGTAACATTGTTTGCAAGTCTGAAGAGCACCTGAATACAAAACAACCAATTAACAGAAAATTATTAAGTGCCAGGCCCTGTCATGTGGGATTAGGGAGAGGGACAGAAATTGGACCTGTGAATTCATTGATATAGGAAACTATGAAATGGGGAAACTCCATCAACCAATACAGATTGGCACTTCTTTTACAAGTTTTTTGTCTTAGACAAACGATTGGTAGTATTGAGCCCAGAGATTTGCCCAAAGTCATATTTGGGGATAGGGATACAAGACAAAAATGAAATAATCCCTGAGCTTATTTGGCAGACGTATTCCATGAGGATACACAAAATAAATGCAAGGTCAATTTGGAGATGTACTGGCAACTAGGAGATGCAGAAGAGGCTTCACATAGGAGGTGATGCTTAGATTGTGCCTTAAAGGAATTCTAAGAAGCAGATGTGAGGAGGGGAGATGTGGGATGTCATATATAAGGAGTATCAGGAAGTTCAGTTTCCATGGACCACAGAGTTTTTGAGTTTTGATAATATATACTAATGGACAGCTAAGTGGCCCTAGTACCAGGCAAAGTCAGGGAGACCTGAGTTCAAATCCAGCCTTAGACATTTACTGGCTATGTGACCCTAGGCAAGTCACTTAATTCTGTTTGCCTCAGCTTCCTCATCTATAAAATGAGTTAAAGAGGGAAATATCAAAGCACTCCAGTATCTTTGCCAAGAAAATCCCAAATGGGGTCATGAAGAATCGGACACGACCGAACAGTAACAATGTGTAATAAGCCTTGAAAGTAGGTTGGAGATAGATTGTGAATGGCTTTTAAAGCCAAAGAGGGGATTGTATTTAATCCTAGAAGTAATAGAAAGCCTCTGTAGCTTACTAAGTAATGACATAGCAAGGTTTGTGCTGCAAGAATATCACATTGGCAGCTGTGTGAATAATGTATTGGAGAGGGGAGAGACTTGAGACATGGAGTCCAATTATGAAGCCATTGCAATAAGCCAGGCAAGAGAGAATGAGAACCTGAATCGAGTGGTGGTCCTGTGAGTGGAGAGGAGGGAAGGACATGGGAGATGAATGACAAATAGGAGAAATCCAGACCTTAGTGAATGCTGCTCATTCTTTCTCAGTAACCTCACCTGGCTCCTCTATCACCTGGCTGCTGCTGCTGCCTCCAAGGCCCATCTCTCGTGTTCCTGTCCCTCTGGGCCAACTCATATTCCACTATCACAGACATCTCCTTCAAATCTTCTAAGTTACCTTGGGCTAGGAAACATATCTCACCTCAGCCTTTTGTTGGCTGTGGTGCTCCAGAATTTGATTCGAGACATTATTTTAAAGTTATATGGAAAGGAATATTGGGAGAGGTGGGCTGCAGTGATTCCTCTATGCCACCATCTTGGCTCCACCTACCTTAAGCATAAAGGTTCTAAGAACCTTTCCACAATCCACAGAAGATACTAGGAGCCTCTCAGTCCAGGATAATCACACATTATCCTTATTTTACTCAGCATTCTAGTTAAATTTGTCAACATGCTATTGCTCTGTACTCAATATTCTTACTCCCTGCCACACAGACTGCTCCCCCATACTAGCAATACGCTTCCTCCTCTCCTCTACCTTGGAGAATCCCTTTTTTGACAGTACAACTGAGGTGCTACTTTCTCCAGGAGGCCTTTTGGGTACCCCTCAGTAGTCATTGCTCCCCCGAAGTTATTTTGTTTTACCTTGGAAGATTGATTATACATTTATCCATCTAAGGCTGTTTTTGTCCCCTTCAATGTAAACTAAAGAGTGAACTTTTTGATTTGGTTTTGTTCACCCAGCATTTAATGGCAGTGCCGGCACAGAGCAGGTTCTAAGTGAATGATGGTGGAATTGAGTTGAATTGAACTGAGTTGGTATTTGAACATATATGGCATAAAGGAAAGAGTTTTGGATCTAGAATCCCAGGGCTGTGCACTTGCTATGTGCATGACTGGGATAGGTCACTACCCCTCTCAGGGCTTCATTCTCATCTCTAAAACAGGAAGGTTAAGCTGGATAATTGCTGACATTCTTCTCAGCTCTAAATTCTATCATATTATGACCCATCCTGCTACTTCCACTGGCTATCTTGGCTACAGCAGCCCTTAGAAGAACTTCTGATGTAATCCATTTACCTTGTTCCAATCATGCATTTAGTTAGGGCCTAGCAGTAATCTCTTGAGACTGGTAGGTGGTATAGTAGATAGAACACTGGGTCTGGAGTCAGGAATACCCCAGTTCAAATCTGGCATTGAACAATCACTAGCTATGTGACCTCAGGCAAGTCATTTAACCCCGTTTGTTTCAGTTTCCTCATAGAAAACCATTCCAGTAGCTTTGCCAAGAAAACCCACAAGGAGATCATGAAGAGTCAGATATGCCTGACCAACAAAGGGGTAACTCCTTATGGCAGGTCTTCATACAAGTCTTGTATGAGCTTTCTTTTTCAGTCATTTTACCTGGCTATATTTCTTTTCTGTGTTGACACTTACGTGGTTTGAGCCAGTTTTATAACAGAAACATGCTTATATAGCTAGTGCAAATGGTTATAAATTCTGAGATCAGAGGTATCATAAAGTGTAAAGTACTTACTCTATGCCAGGCACTGGGTAAGTACTTTATAAATATTATCTCATTTGATTCACACAACAACCCTATGAGGTAGGTGACATTAATATTCCCATTTTACAGTTGAGGAAACTGAGGTTACAGGTTGAGGAAACAGAGTTTAAGAGGTTTGTCCAGGGTCCCACGTCACTCCATATACTGAGAATAGGTGAGTTCAGATTCTAGTTCTACCAGTTATTGTATGTGTGAGACTTAGGCTGGCTACTTCCCCTCTTTGGCCTCAGTTTCCTCTGCAGGTGGAAAAGTTTGGACTGAAGGGAATCCAAGATCTCTTCTTTCTCATAATACTAGGATGCCTTATGGAGTTATATCTTCTAGAAATTGCCTCTGCACAACTTAAGGTCAGTGGTTCTCACCATTTTTCTAATTCATCTACATGTTTCTCCTCAGCACTGACATAAAAAAAGAAGCAGATATGTTCCTGAAAAAATAAATGACTTTTTCTCTTTACCTCACTAGTAAATATACTCTTTTCCCTCAACCAATTAATTCCAGAATCCATGACCTCACACTTTCAATTAGACAGTAATGAAGCTAAAGAATTAAGAATTAAGTAAGAGTGTGGAATGAGGTTGAGCAATAAACATGTATTTACATTCTGAGTGCAGTCGACTGTCTTTGGGATTAGGGGGATGAAATGGATGACCTCTAAGAGTCACATTACTGTGATAAGGAAAAAGAGAATATGTAATACTGGCTTGGCTCTCACGGATCAGATAAATGAAAAGAACTGTCTAGTGCGGGGGAGCGGGGTTAAAATCATAAAGATTGTTTGGAAATACATGGAGAAAAAATACTTAATGCTAAAGATTTAAAATTTTACTTCTTGTAAGATCCTTGCTTAGTTGTTCCTGCCAATTGTAGATTAAAACGGATTAGCATTAAATCAGACTAGTTACATTACAAATTATTTCCTCTCTTCTGTTTTATTTTTAAGGGCATAATTATGTTCATGTATTAAAATGGTCTAGAAGTAAGAACATCTTATTTTCTTAGGAACTTCACTAGAAAGAATTAAGTATATATTACCAACATTTTTTTCCTTCATTTTTGAGAAATAGGCAGTCTATAATCATTCTTAAACTGAAAAGCTTTTGAACTGGAAAATTTCAGGGGGAAAAGGTAGAAAAAATCTCCTTGTCATAGTTCTTCACTTGCTGTTTGTATTTTATACATTTATAGTGCTTTGATTCATATTTCCTTTTAAAGTCTTCCTTAAAATGCATTGGTGTTCAATGCATTGGTATTGCGAATCTAGTTCTTTTGACTATTCAGTCCAAGCTGGAAATTAATCTATTTGGCTTGAGGCTTAAGAGTTTACTCTCATTAGTTGGAGATGTCCAAAGATATGTGAATATTTCAGCTATGGTGAAGCCCTGGGATTTTCAACTATATGCTGAGATCTTAATCAAAAATGTTGCTGATTGCTTGGGACTTAAGACCCTTGAGAGGGAAAAAAAATCAACATAACCTGAAGACTATTTAAGTTACATGAATGATTGTCATAAGACTTTCATTTGCTAGTAATACAAAATAGATGGTTTTGCTTTAGAAATTTTTTATACAAAAAGTGTAAGAAAAAATTCATTTTAAGGAGACTTTACATCACATTTACATTATGCAATTAGTAATGTGATGCTCAGAAATGTTTATCATTAAAAAGTACATTTCCATGCTTTACTACTATTGCCACTGGTAACCATTTCCTGTGTGAAATTCCACAGTTTTAACGGGAGAGATAGTTTAGATTGGAATGACATCATTATATCTATTTCTTTTACCTATCACCCCCAGGATCAAAAACAAAATCCTCTGTTTAGCATTCAAAACTCTCCATTGACTTTCCCCTCCCTCCAACTTTCCAGTCTTTTTATGCCTTATTCCCTGCCACACACTATCTGACCCAATGACACTGGCCTCCTTCCTGTTCTGAGAACAAGGCACTCTATTTCTCCCATCCAGGCATTTTCTCAGACTGTCTCCCTTCTCCTTCCTCATCTCTACTTCCTGGCTTCCTTCAAGTCCCAACTAAAATTCCATCTTCTGCAGGAAGCCTCTTTCAACACCTCTTAATTCTAATACCTTTGTAAATAACTTCCTATTTATTCCTATTTATCCTGTATATAAATTTGTTTATGCAGATGTGTTTTCTTCTTGTCTCCCCTGTTAGATTGTGAGTTCTTTAAGGGCAAGGATACTTGGGTTTGTGGTTTTGCTTTGTTTTGTTTTGTTTTGTTTTTTTGCCTCTCTTTGTATCCCCATTTTTAGCCCAGTGCCTGGTATGTAGTTTTGCTTTTCAGTCATGCCCAACTCATGATCCCATTTGGGGTTTTCTTGATAAAGATATGTGAGTGGTTTGCCATTTCCTTCTCCAGCTAATTTTATAGGCGAGGAAACTGAGGCAAACAGGATAAAGTGACTCGTCCAGGGTCACAAAGCCAGTAAGTGTCTGAGATCAGATTTGAACTCACAAAGATGAGTTTTCCTGGCTTCAGGCTCAGCATTCCATCCTCTGTGCCACCTAGCAGCCTACATAGTAGGTCCTCCATAAATGCTTATTAACTGACTGCCAACAGTGATGCAAAACATTCCTAGATTTTCTTTTATATAACAGTGAAGGACAGAAAACAAGTTTTAAAAGTGAATTCACAAAACATCATCTCAAACTGAATTTTTATTGTTTTATTAATAAGTTTTGCTTTTAAAAAATAAGTATTTCATTTTATACTCAAACATCTGTTTAAGTGGCCAGGTAAAGACAGTATGTGCCAGGGAGAGTGATGAACTAAGTACATCACAACAAAGTCTAGGGAAATTCATAAATGAGGAAATGCCTGCTACCAGTTCAGGTGACCAACTTTTAAGTAATATTAGAGAGGACTTAGCCACTTTTCCAGGGGCACATAGACTATATGTGTCAGAGGTAGTACTAGAACCTAGTTCTTCTGGGTTCTGAGGTTGACTCTGTCCACTAAGCCACACTGTCTCTCCATAGAATATCAGATATGGCATAAATAATTACAGCATTTAATAGCATAAACTTACAAAATCTGAAACAAAATACTTTTAAGGGAAAATAACAAATAATTGTATTTGCATAGTACATAATAATTTGTTTTCAGACCATTTTCATGTGTATTATCTATTTGATCCTCAGAACAGGGGGTTTTGATAAGCAGGGTAAGTCTTCTTATCCTTGATCTGAAGCTGAAGAAACTGAAACCCAGAGAGTCTCAGTGACTTTTCCACGGTAACATGGTTTGTAAATGAAAGAGCCAGGATTAGAATCAGTTTCTGATGCCTCATCCAGTGTACTTTTCATTATTTGTCATTTATTTGTTATATGGGAGAAAAATTATCCTTATCCCTTTAACTGTACTAAAGGCCAGGCTGAGATTTCTTTTTACTTGGGGGAACGGGAAGGACAATATTGTTACTCAGTCATTTTGGGTTCTTCATGTCTTTATTTAGGGTTTCCTTGGCAGAGACAGTAACGTGCTTTGCCATTTCCTTCTCCAGATCATTTTCTAAGTGAGCCACTGAGTCAAACAAGGTTAAGGGATTTGCCCAGTCACACAGCTAGTAAGTGTCTGAGGCCATATTTAAATTCAAGAAGATGAGTCTTCCTGATACCATTCCAGACACTCTATCCACTGCTCCATTTTTTTAAAAAAAAGGCTTTATGTTGAGAATACCTATTATTGAAACTCTTTATAAAGTAGATCTATATTTAAAACAATCTCATTACCATGTATATTAGAATCATTTAAGAGATTATACTGACCCCTACTCCTAAAAATGCACTCTAAGAAACTACCAAGTACTCGAGTGTCTGTATCGTCCCAGCCGTGTGTTTAGAGGTATAGTGACTGGAACAAGAGCCTGCACTGGACTTTTTACACAAATAAAGATAGAGAGTGGCTATAGATTTGAGAAATGCTTTGACAACACAGTGTATCCTGAAGGCCATCCAGCTCACAATGAAGGTCTGTATTTTAAAATAGATCTATAACAAAGTAACTACAGAATTTTGGCAAGGGTTTCAACTATTTATAGCACTCAAGTAAGACATAGTAAAATGTGCTACAGGACCCAAGTTCTCCTTTGCAGTAACCCCAAACCTAAAAGAAATACTATAATTATCTTTTTTTCAGCTGTTTTTAAAGAAAAATCATAGTAGCCATTATCAGTTTAACCATACTAAAGCCCAGGCTGAGATTTCTTTTTAAAATGCAAGGTTTTGATTTTTCAACAGCTGCATTGGGTCTTTAATCATATATTATCTTTATAGAGCCTTTTCCTAACATATGTTAATTGGCTGTTTTCTGTGACAAATTATGAGCTCTTACTTTGATGAGGTTCAATTGCAATCATGTTGGAGTCGAGTATGTAGAGTTTCCAGCCCCCGCTGGCTGCTCAAACCACTACAAACATCTGCACGTCACTGCAGTGCTGAGTAATGGCAGGATTTGGGTTGGTCTGATTTCTCTACAGTTTTTTTTTCCACAGGATATTTTCAGCTCTTTGTACTAAATCTGTTGCAGGGTTTGCCCTTTTTTAGCAGAAGTGTGCTCTAAAATTAACATCAAATCTTATTTAAGATTACCAAAATACAGTGAGAAATATCTTATAACACAATACCCTCAGCATCTGTTTTGCTTTATCAAAATTTCATTGCATTTCTTAACCGTAAGAAAAGTCAATCAGTTGTGTGGCTAGCTACCATTTTCTAGATCATCAGCATTTGGAGGGGGCATTCTCCTCCAGAGTTTTTCTATTCTCTTCATAATATCTATGTTTTATTATTTTGGATATTTTCTCATTTTATTTGATGAGAATTCAATTTATTACAGAGATAATGTAATCAACAAAAGTGTACTACCCGAACTTAAAGGAGGACTACACTTAATGATTTACATTTTTAGAGGTTTGCACAGTAGATTAAAGATGTGATTATTACACAACTGCTTTACATTTCCAGTGTGCTTTTATATTTGTATCTTAGTCATATAAAAAAATAAAATTTTCTAGCAAGGTTGATGAACTGTGTGATATGCAGCATATATTCCTAGTGCATAGTTCTAGTATCCATTTTTAATATATTATTAGGAAGAATAAATATATAACAATTCATCTTTGGAAAACTGTGTCATATAGGATGGTTTTTATACTGACATTGAGTCATTTCAGTCATGTCCAGCTCTTCATGACCCTTTTTAGGATTTTCTTGGGAAAGATACTGAAGTGGTTTGCAATTTTCTGTCCCAGTTCATTTTACAAATGAGAAAACTGAGGTAAACAGGATTAAGTGACCTGCCCAGGGTCACACAGCTAGTAAGTGTCTGAGGTCAAATTTGAATGCAGGTCCTCCTGATTCCAGGGCCAACTCTCTATCCACTTCAACATGTCACTGCCTTTTCATACTGTCTGTCGTACGTTCAGTAATTGTGATCATTAAGATAAATAGGCTTATTTTAAAAAATTACATATTGCGTACATTTGAAACGACCTCCAGATTTGGAGCCAGAGCACTGAGGCTCAAATCCCACCTATGGTAACATCTGTGGGATATTGGGCTCATCCCTTAATACCCCTGGGCCTCCGTTTTCTGAGCTGAAAAAAAAAAGGTGGGAGTTGAACTAGCTGGCCTTTCAGATCCCTTCCGGCTCTAGATCTGAGATCCCATGAAACGCAGGAGAAGGTGACGTGGCTATTCAACTAACTTGAACAAGACCTTTAGAAACTGCGTCAAACTTCAATTATATTGTCATTAATCTAGTTGAACATTTCATGATTCCGCCTTGACCTGAAGTGGATGGCTATAGATAAATCTGTTTGTTCTAGGGAGCAATAGATAGGGGTTAAATTTCCAGGCAGGTGTGAGAGTTTAGAATAAGAAGGGCCAGATGTGAATGGGAGCTACTTCAGCTTCATAGGGCTGTTTTTAATTCAGCCATTTCCCTAGAGGAGCGCACAATGAGTTCTAAATCCTGGGGCTACCTGCATTTCTGTGAAGACCCGAGAACACTGTTCCCAGCTCACCACTGAACATATGTGGAAAGATTAGAGCAGAAATTAAGGGTAAAACAGGTTAACTTCAGAAGTCATGCTTGGATACAACATTTTTCAAAGAAGATTGTAAAGAAGTCACTTTATAAAAATTAAACCCAAATTGAAATATATCCTAAGAGGTCATTGTAAACAATCCAAATAAAATGGTATTATTGACTTAAAATTATTCATTACTCTTTGAAAGTATGAATGGATTTAAGGGTATCTAGCTAGGTTTAGTACAACATAAGTTACTAAATCTAAAATTTCCTTTTCCTTTCATAACATCAAGGTGAATTAACATGACAACTAGAAGTGATGACTTTAGAGGAGCTGTCCAGTATATATCAATGTTTCTGTAAAGTAAATTGATGCATTGTGTCTTGAGTATAAAGAAATTCAGTTCCATTTGATGACACATGCTTAATTGGCCTTAAGAAAATAAACTAAGGTTAAAAAAAAAAAAACAATGTGTAAATAAAGTAGAGGATTTTGTACTTTACTGGATATTGAGGCCTGTAAGCCATGTGTCTTAATTGGGGCCTGTTGGGATCATTTAATGATTGCTGTCAGAAGATCAAATTTAATTCTCCTTATATAAAGACCACAGTGGGATAGAGTTAAACAAATTGTCATCTGAGGTTTCAGATGAACAAAGCCTTAATTAGGTTGATTAGGATGCTGTAAAAGAGATGAAGAAATAGAAAAATTAATGAATCACTCCTATGTTGCATTACGTAGAATAACAATATCAAGTATCTTTATCCTGAGATTTTGGAGACTATTTTATAATAATCTTTGTATTGTTACATGGGGTTTTGATATAAACTATGATACAAACTTGGTACATTCCCAAAATTAACTAGAGGCAAAAAAAAAATTGATATACTATGGTTAAATCCTGCTGATCTCAGTTAAGCACTTTTTACCCTTAAAAAAATGATTATAAATTGTGGTGATACAGGTTGAAAAGAGACCCTATTAGTGTTTCTTCACATTTCAAGGTCATTTTCAAATACCCAAATTAATCGGGAAAGATACATACTGACAAAAGCAAATCATTTTCAAAGAAAGGATTGTACGTTCATACTTTCATTAGAATGAAACAAAACCTGTTTGTTACCTAGAATTTTCTTTTGACCACTGGGATCACACCGTTAACATTTCTGTAAATGTTCTACACTTGATGCACTCAGGTCGACTCAAGTATCTTCATGGTGAACTTTTATTGTTACTATAGGCTGAAATAGGCTGTAACATTGAATTCCCCCCACCCACCCGCACTGGCTATAGTTCTACAATGAAATGTATCATATATAAGAGCAAGTATGCCTTCATTATATCCAGACTTCTGACAACTGTCCCTGATGTGTTATTGTTAATAAATTATGACCATTCCAAATTATTTCTAAATAATCAATATTGAAATTTAAGATGTGAAAAGAGATGTTTCAAATCAAGAATGTATTTTTTTCTAATTTGTATAATATGGTGAGCTCAAGACTTTAGACCTTGTTACAATAAACTGAATACAAACGATAGCAAAATTGCCCTATTTAAACATAGTTTGCTTTTATAGTAGACCATTTCAGCTCACACCGATCTGTGTGTTCCACACTGCTTAACCTGTTTTATTCTCTAATACCACCACCACCACTAAAAAAAAAATCCAGTTGCATGTAGTTTTGGAGTGGTTCCAGCCGAAGAGCAGTACATTTTATATGATGCTATGTAGTGTCTTCTGCTTTTTCATGAAGAGTTGGATTTACCTTCCAATGAACACTGCTTATCAGGAAAGGGCCTTTCAAAGAAAACAGTCATTCGCAAAATTAGGAGAACAAAGACATGATAAAGCTCCAGGTTAATTATTTAATTCAAAGTGGAAAGGCTGAAAACCTAGTGGTCTAGTGGAATAATGGAGGCTTTTGACATTTTTAGCCCATTTGGAATTACTTTGGCAAAGAAAATACAGGCCTAAATTCAATGAGGAAAAATAAAAAGTCCAAGATCAGATAAACTGGGTAGCTGTGCCATAGTGGTTATGCTAAGAGTTCACTAAATTGTCTATAATACAATGTGGTTATTTAAAGGTATGCTTCTTTCCTAATTTTTGGAGCTGTGTAAACAAAATTACTTGTGTCAGAGATAAACACAGGTTATTCCTACCTGTTAAAACTAATTGCAGGGGTTTTCAAAGAGGTTTCTTTTTTAGCCTTATTACATCTCTGACATACATTTCATCTCCTTTTGTCCTTGGGGAAAAATGTTAAAGTAGGAATCGAAACATTAATGTAGAGTTTTCAGCTGTCGTGGTCACTGGGAAGATTGATATATTTCCCTTGCCATTTCTGCATTTTGAGCCTAAAGCAGTCTCTTGGCAGACAGTGAGATAGTAGAGCCCTCTTAGTTTTTATAACCCTGTTAAGTTTTTCATAGTATGCTAATTCCTATAAGGACTAAATGGAGTATAATCCAATAATAGGTCTTCAGTCTTTGCTTTTTAGAGTGACTACTTGCTTTACATGAAAAGCCACAATTTAATTCGTGACCTTACCATATGGGCTCAGAATTATAACACAAAATGTAAATAGGCTTATAAATAATATCACATATCATTAATATCATTAATTAGCATCACATGTTTATCCTGAATACAAGATGCTACACAACGACAATAAATTATTAGGTGAAGGGCGCATGTGACCATTCTACTTCCATAAAAGTTACCAATATGCAATTTATGCATACATGTAGATAACTAGTACAAAAAAGGTTTTTAAATGTCTTTGATAGTCGTAAGAGAATAGAGTGAAAGAAATACATCTTTTAACATAAAAATGTTTTAAAATACCCTAAGCATTATTTTATAGTCAACTATATATTAGCACGACATGCTGTACCACAATTTCAACATGACATCAAAATTTTGTCATGCTATCAGTTACACTTTAAATATATACTTGGAAATTAATTGGATCATTTCCAGTGGGGTGATAAAAAGCTTGGGTTTTTTTTAGAAATACAGAAGAGTGACTTCTGTAATCTTCTCTATGAGACTGAATCATAAGAGGATACGTATTACAGAGAATGATAGTATTTTGTGTTCTTATAGTGGTAGTACTAGATAGCAGATCATATCAGAAATAGCGACCTTATCTTGAAGTGGAGTGACTTTCAGGACTATTGCTATAGTCATGAACATAGCCAACATCATGTAGGCAAATACCAAAAAGGATGATCACTGGTTTATTTATATCAAAGTTGTGATATAAGTAATCAATACAAATCAATATAATTCATTGAGTAATCAATACAAATTCTACTTTCCCTTTGTACCTTCAATTAAACTACATATACATCATGCGTTTCAAACCTGGAGTAAAGTAGCCCAATTAATGCATTGAGACTTACCAACATAAGTAAAGTTTTCTACTTGAAATGACAATGAGTCATTTAAGTGTGTGAATCAGTCATACAAACAGTGCTGCAGCTGGTGAGCTCATGACCATTTTTTTCACTTCACAAATGTTTACTTTGCCTTTCTTTGTAGCAGTTAGTCTTGTTATGATGGTTTGTTGATAGCAAGAGAGTTTTTGTAGTGTTTGTTGAGAATGTAGGTCAATGAAAGCATTATTAGCTAACATGAAGAAAAGCGATTCAAGTTTCTCGTTTGCATATAGACATGATACATTTGAATGTCTTATCTTTATGCATATGCTCTGTTTTAGTAAAGTGCCTACATGATGACTATTGTAGCAAAATCTATGCTTTGCTCAGATAAATTTAGTAGAATTGAATTAATGTCTTCCCACATTTTTGATGTGACAGTCGTATTTTAATAGCAAAACATATACATGAAGGGTTTGTTTAATTTCTAAATCAAAGTTCTGTGGGCAGATGATTGAAATCTGAAGATGACTCAGATTCACTTGATATGTGGATTTCTTCCTACAGAAATGTTACAGTAGGCTGTACCATTTTCATGTTAGAAATATCATAGCAGTGTTAATAAAAATAAATGTAGTTTTTACATGCACCCCAAATTCTATAAAATATCTTTTTATCTGATTCAGCATTAATTAATAGACTTTTAGGAGGCTTTAATCTTTTTTTAAAATCAATGTATCTTTTAATATATTTCTTTTAAAACATTCATGTTGTCAGTAAATATTATCATTAAACTTGGGAGAGGGTTATGAAAGATTTTGAAATTTGCACTTTTTCTTGCTTTTTTACAAAAGAAAGTAGTTTACCCATTGATCATTCGGTATTTGTAGTAAATACTTCATGTTGTAGGCCTGTATGAACATATGTAAAACATGTTTTTGTGAAAACATTATTCTGCAATGGTTAATTGTCATAGGAAGGGAATATATAACCACACCAAAGTAAAACCACTTTTATTTTGTTTGTATATTCTATTTTATGCAATTTCATTAAAGTTATATTGAAGTGGATTTTTATCATTTTTAATAGTAGTTAAAACCTACTTAGCTATTCCTTAGTATCCCTTATCTGAAACATTCAAAGGCCTCTGTGTGTGTGGGGTGTTGCAGCACAACAGAATCGGACAGTTCTCTTCAGAGAAGGAAGTGGAGAGTTTTGGTTCCCATTTTACACTTCTGGAACAGTTTAGGGAAGGAAGCACCTTTACACCTTTTATTGTTCGTGGTTGCTGACATCATATCCTTCCCTGACCACTCTGTGCGTGTTTCCTGCTATTCTGTCAAGATTCTTCTATGTTACAGGGGAGGGATAAGGAGGGAGGGAGGGAAGGAGGAGGGGGATAGAGAGAGAAAGAGAGAGAGAGAGAGAGAGAGAGAGAGAGAGAGAGAGAGAGAGAGAGAGAGAGAGAGAGAGAGAGAGAGAGAGAGAGAGAAACAGAGAGCATGTGCTTGAGTGTGTACGAAAGAAAAGAGGTGGGTAAATAATCTGTCCACAACTTATCTCTGCTTGAGTTTCAAATCACTCTTCCTTCATCTATTTGCTTATGCCAAATCATACAGTGAACAGAAGCTTACCATAGTGAAGTTCCTCTTTTTAGTAAGCAGTCTGATTTTATTTTTCTTATATTGGGATATGAAAAAATAAAAACATGCTTAAGACTATAGAGTAAGGATGGCAGAGTTGTGTTGGATTTTGTAATTATTTCTGATCGTTTATCTATAGCTGTGCTATTATCCAAGAATGTCTTTTATGTGGAGAATTATTTCAGCAAAGCTTCTGAAATTATTTTAAGTTTTTTAAAGATTATTCATAGAGCTTCTAGGCTAGTAGGAAATTCAATTACAGTTGGCTATCCTGAAAGCCTTTATTTTTATGTAAATTTTAAAAAGTTTTGCAGACTGAAGAAGCAATGTAGTTATCTGCCCTAGTTGTCCAATTTAATATGCTTGAAATTATACCCTTACATTAGTTTAAACATAAGGCTTAAGAGTCAGAGAAGTAGTAGTATAACTAAAACAGGTGGTGGGCAATTGTTGACCTTTCTAATTCGTAACATTCTCACTGACAACCCTGGAATGTGGTGACCCATGAATCAGATCATCTAAACCGCACACTTCAGCATGGACACACTTTGCTGGGTCTGGATGGCTACTGGTTATATCCTCCCAGCCACAGTATCACTTATTCACGTTATTCTCGCATTAGAGAAATTTCAAAATAAACTCCAAGGAGATACTAGAAAGAGAATACAAAAGGAAATTGTGCATATATTTTATGTTTCAGGAAATACACATTTTTAATAGAGGGAAAGATGACAGTTTCATTTCTTGAAAGTTCAACTTGTTTCTCCTAGAGCTATCTACAAATAATCTACAATACATTTTTGCTAAGGAAATTATCTTGAATAATATTTTCATCTAGCAATATATTTGAAATATATCCTTTAGAATAAAAATAATAATATTCCAATTAAAAAAAAAGATCCCTTCTAGGCTGTTTGAAAAATGTCTCCTGTTTAAACATTGGTGTGAAACATATGGTCGATATGGGAGGGGCTCTTCATAACTTGAGTTCATCTAGAGCTGCCTATGCTACGCTTGGAAGACTTTCAGAGCCCTGATGCTTCTCTCCTCATTCCGTTTCAAAATCTTGATCTCTAAGGGAGCTCTCATTCTCACTAACCCTGTCACCACCTCTCTAATCTGTCCACCCTGACCTTCCACCTTGAAGTGAAAAAGAGCTTAGACAGGCGTAGTGCTATAAGCCGATAGTGCCATTTGCTTCGGTTGAATGAGAGGAAGGGAAATTGTTGTATGTGCATTTGCTGTGGATTCGTGTGTTGGAAAGCCTGTTAGTTTCTTTTTGTTCTTGCATGTGTTTGGGAAATAGTATTCTTACCTGCTGTTTGTATTTAAGGTAAGATTTATAGGAAACACAGGAAAGCAATGCAGTTGACTGATATTTAATACTTTCTAAAAATAGATGGATATTGTTTGGCAACAGTGAATGTGTGATACAATTGTGTTTTGCAGGATTTCATATTTTAATGTGTAGTTTAATACCTTTAACAGCAAATATTGGAAAATATTGTTAGCTATGACTGTGTCAATATATGTTATTTGTATGTCATGAAAACTTTTGAACTATTTCTAGATCCCAAAGAAACAGCTGTAGTAATAGTTTTTGTTTATCATCGTGGCCTTGATGTTACTCAACCTATATATACTCTGAGCCAAAATGAACCATGGATTTTCCACAAAGGCATTTGGCAAAAGGGAATAGATATTCTTAGTGTCTGAGCACTGTTTAATCCACTAGAACTAATTATATCATAATAGCTATTGCAATTAGCTGATTATAAAAACCTTAATTTTAAAAACGTTCATTCAAGGTGATAATGTATTTAACAGTTAATACAAAGAAATCAAAAAGTAACTTGAATATCAGAATAAGTGTGCAACAGCTTTTCTGCTCCAATAATTTTGAATTGGAGCCAAATAATAGATTAAATAGCCAGGACATTGGCTTAATGTTACATAACATATTGTAGGAATTTATCAGCTTGGTTGTCAGAACACCGAGTAAAAATAAACAGGGAAATTCCAAGCCATGTGTAAAATAGTTAAATATTCCATAGGAAAATAGATAGAATTAGGAAATTTACTGCTTCTACATAAATAACCCAGTATGAAAGGGTTTTTTTTCTTTGTTTGCTTTCATTTTTTTGTGTAGCCTTGGTTTTCTCAAATAAAAACTTAAGAAAAAACATTAAAGATACAAAGGAATATGCAAATTTATAAATTTTATTTTTCTTGGGTTTATTTTATTATTCGTTATCTTCTTTTAATTTCCTCCTTCTTTTCTAAAGATAATAAGAATTTAGCAAGTTTCTATAAGTAATCTTTTATAAAGTTGTTTTTGCATGCACAATTTTGACCCCTTCAACCAGTAGGTTCATGATTTTGTTAATACATAAATTAAATTACAAATGCACCAGTATTTCCACTTATATAACTTTTATTACTGACCACTACTTTGTCTTTTTTATTGATTTCATATGTTTTGCATGGTTTCTTCAATGTAAAAAAAATCATTGGTACTCAAATAGAGATTTCTTTTTACATATGTACCAATGGAGAATTGGGACATATAGATATATATCAATGTAGCGTATTTTGGAAAGTCATAGCATTAACACTGATATATTCCATATTGTGTTTTCTGATATTCTCCTATTAGTGTTCTATGGGGGTTTGTGTTTGTGTATGTGATTTTTTTAAAATGAGATTAAAGGATTTAGATTTAAACGAGTTGACATTTCCATATATCAAATACCACTTTAATAATGGTCCGTCCTATTTGCATAACTAGGGACGTTATCACCTCTGCTGTCAAAACACAAGATTGTTTTCTCTTCAGAAATGAATTAGCTGGCCTACTTAGCATACTCAGGTATAGAAAGGTTCATTAACTCTCTGATTTAGGTACTTTGTCATATTTTAATAGTGAATAATAAAAAAGAGACACCTAATTCCATAAAAACATTAAGAAACAATTTAGAAGAGATATTATTGAACTATCAGGCTTTAAAGCAGAGTTTTCATAATTTTAATAACTTATTAAATTAATTATGAGATAATTTTAATTATAAAAATAAACTGTTCGTAGTTAATATGACTTTACATATAATTTATGATAGAACTTTAATAAATGCTTGCTTTCATTTCTTTTATTTGTAAGATTTCATATTATCTCATTGATAAAAATAAGACATAAGTTTATGAAGTTAGCTTGCTTTTTATTTATTTTATGGTAATGTTTAATTTTTCTCTGTTTTATATTTAGCAGGAACGAATGCAGGAATCTGTGAATTGAGTAGCGCAAGTGCTGAAGAGGGAGGTTTGTTTGGAGGAAACGGGAAAGAGAAAGAAAAGAGAAGGAAAAAATACATAATTTTAGGAACGAGAGAGAGAAGAAAAACGGGGACTATGGGGAGAAAAAAGATTCAGATCACGAGGATTATGGATGAACGTAACAGACAGGTAAAGAATTTGAAATTTTATTTGTATTATTGCTTCTACCAGATTATTTGCTTTTTTCTCATGAGTTTTTTTTAAAGCATTGAGAATATTTTGAACTTAAATTGCTGTGTCCATAAATCTAACGAAGAAAAATGTTGGCTTATTAAGTGGAGTTGTATTTACAACGTGTTATATTTTCTTTTACGAGCTTTTAAAATTCATTCTCTTGCATGCATAGGAAAAGTTATGTTGCCTTTCAGAAAGACAACTGCATCATTTATTTTTTTTTTAAAATAAACCTTCCACTTCAATATGGATTTCAAATGGGAGTAGTACTATGGAGCACATGTTTAGCTTAATAATCAAGAGTTAATAAGCATAATATTGCTAGATTACATGCATCATCAAACAAAGATCCTCTTATATTGTTAGGAAGCAGATTTTTCATGATTGTAAATTTAATGCTTTGTGAATTCAGACAACTAGCCTCCATAAAGCTATATTCATTCTACTCACCAGAAAGTTAACTGGGGGCTGGATGCAACAATAACATTTTAGCATTTCACTCCTTAATAAAAATATATGCTTTGGTAACTTAAACTATGCAGAGGAAAAAAAAACCAGGTTAAATTAATTAAATCTCTTTAAAGTTTAAGAATGTATAAAAGAAACGAGACAATTCTGAAGAAAGTTCTCTAGGGAACCAGGGATGGTGTCTACATAGCTAGGGACACCTGCTCTGAGTGTTCTCTGTATCCAAATAGCATAGCTGATGACTTCAGTGAGAGTGTTTTTTATAATATTATGAAAATCTAAATATGGTTTGATTTTCAAGTCAATAATATGTTTAATAAGTAGTAAATGAGAGGGATATAAAGTTGTGTTGTGTATAATCTCTGATCTCAGTGAGTTAATGAAATAGAAAGGGAGATGAGATTTAACTGTGGAGCAGTAAAATTTTGTAAAAAAAAAGGGTAAAGATGAATGTAAGGCCCTCTTAAACATTCCAGTATTGAAAGGAACAGGATCATCCTTGAGAACGAACACCATACTATCATGTGACAGTGCTATACTTATAACTTAGAGTAAGCCTTATGTAGTGGATGTGGGGTCTGGACTTAGCAAATCTATGTTTTGACCCTGTCACTTGTTGTGACCGTGGTCAATTCAGTTAACTTTTCTGGGCCTCAGTTTCCTCATCTGTAAAATGATGTCCTTGGATGATGATTCTCTATGTCCCTTCTAGTTCTTAATCCATTTCCCTATTACCTAAATTATGTCTTGGCACTAGGAACCTCAGAAGTGGTATGGACTATGGATGGAGCAGGATATATCTGCTATAGCAAAGCTATAGTGACAGTAAGGAAAGCTGATAGGATATTGTTTACTTTTTAATGTCTGTGCATCCCCTAATTCTCCATTTTACTCAAGTGAAAACGTTATAGCCCCCTTGTATATACTGGGCGCACAAGGAGTGGTATGGTATAGAGCACCTTTCTGGAGTCTAGAACTAAAAACGTCTATGATGACTACTTTATGCATAAACTATCACTTATATTAAATTATGTTTATCTTTAAGTCATTAAAAACCATAGAGCACTCAAGGAAAAAAGCAATTCAAGATTTTGGGAGGGGTTTGATTTCTCAAACTTGCCTTTCACGAAATTTGTACATGCTTTGTTAAATGCACAACTTAGGCTATTTGTGGCAGAAAATTAAGTTTAAAAGGCAAATGATGGTGCAGTTTATGATGGACATATTCTGTGTTTTTCCTTTAATTTGTTTGTGGCTGTTGGCTATGCCAGAAAGCAACAATTCTGTCTACCATGTTTGTTTTAATTCATTAATTGTTTGGAATTAAAATTAAAACTGAAATGTTGATTAGCACATATTGATAACCTTTTGGACTTTGAGCATTTCACTGATACCTATACTTTGTTTAAAATGTTCTGAATTAATGTTATAAGAATAAGAACTGTCCCTTTGATGTTATTGGTATAGGGAATTCTCAGATGAAGAAACTCCCTCTAGCAATGCAGATTGGGAACCTCTATGCCATTTAAGGTCTAACAGGTTTTCCAGGGTAACAGAACCATGTCAGAGGCAAGATTTGAATCCATATCTGACTGATGTTCTATCCACTATGCCAAGCAATCATGAATAATGAGAGATAATTTTTACACTAATAAAATTAACTTAGAAAGTTACCTTTAATAAAAAAAAAGGACAAGTCTCATGAATAGTTAAACTTCTTTCATGTTCAAACAGGGATGCAAACTTTTTAATATTATCATTTCGATCTAAACACTGAAAAATCTTTCCTGGATTTAAATACAGTTTCAGTTAGAGATGCTTACACCATTCTTAGCCATGATATTGAAAATCAGTTATTCTAGTGTGAAAATGCACTTACTTAAATTGTGTCAGACTTTTATTGGAAAAATGAGGTGTGTTTTCTATTGTGTATTCTATTGGGGGTATTCTAGGTAATACCTACAGAATGTCTTCTTAAGAACATTTTTTCTCCTTACTTGTTTTGGGGGAAAGGACAATGGACTCTTCAATTTGATACGAATAAATCAGTAAGACAACAAGAGTAATGTCTGCCCTCTTATGATCTATGTCCTAGTGATGAGGCTAGACTTTTGTTTGATAGAGATACTTTCTTGCACATTGATGAATTCTTGGTTGTCATCCGCTTCTTTCATGGAAATGATCATGAGCCATTGAGAAAGGCTAAGAGGATAGGACTCACAAGATCTCATTAAAGTACAAGGCAACTGCTACTGTGCATAATGTCATGTCATAAAGTATTCTTAACCTATGTCTCCTTTATATTGTGTGTTAATACATTGTAAGGTAAAGGAAGGTATTATTAATGCTGTCATTTCTTTTAAATCTTCTACTTCCCAACGAGCTCTGCAGTGGATTGTCCCAATGGAAGCTTAACTAACGTATTTTCTTGAAAGTGGTGTGAGGAATGCTCAGAAAATGAAGGAGTTTCTTTGGATACACATGTATAAAAGTGTTTTCTTACCATTATAAGAAATATGGGCATATAGTATGTGAACAAGAATTGGAGGTAAAATTTGAAGTTATTTGAAGAAAAATAGCTACTTTAGAACATAGTACAATAAAATATATATATATATATATATATATATATATATATATAAAACACCAGATACCCTTTAACAACAGAGATATTGCATAGCTAACAGTCTAAAACATTAATACGATAAATGTTTTTAGGTTAAAAAAAGTATAAATTACATAGGAAACATAGGTAAAGGTATCAAAATTAATAACTCTTCATAATGAATTTCTAACCTGAAGCTTATACTTTAACAGATATACTTTAAAATATCTGAGATAGCATGATGCATAGGACAGCTAAGTAGTACAGTAGATAGAGTGCTGGGTCTTCAATCAGGAACACTCATCTTCCCAAGTTCCAATCTGGTCTCAAACACTTACTAGCTATGTGACCCTGGGCAAGTGACTTGACCCTGTTTGCCTCAATTTTCTCATTTGTAAAATGGGCTGGAAAAAGAAATGACGTTTGTCAAGAAAATCCCAAACGGTGTCATAAAGATTCAGACATGACTGAAAAACGACTCAACAAAAAAACATGGTACAGTAGAAAGACTACAGTTCTAAAGTCAGAAGAAGAGACTTCAAATCCTTCCTCTAATTCTGACTTCCTGTGTGACACTGGACAATTCACTTTACCTCTTTGGCCATCAGTCTTCTGAGCTCTGAACTTCATTTTAACGGACAGGCTGAAACCTACTGGGTTCAAGGGGATGAGTGGTCTAATATAGAAGGAAAAGCTCTAAGAACTTATTGGAGGACAGGAATGGGCAGAAAGCTAGAAAAATGATAACAGAATCAAAGAAGGCTGGTTGCACTGGAGGTTTGTGGATAATGGTAGAAAAGTTATGTAGAATTATTATAGGGAAACAGATGGGGAAGCAGATGGCCTATTGGGTGAGTGGGAAGGGGTATCTTTCCACAAGGCTTTTGGACCCTGCCTTTAAACTTACTGTAATGAACAGAACATTTTGCACACACTAATTTATCACAATAGTTTACCAACTATAAACACGAAGAGATTCCAGTTCACAGGTGTAACTAGGAATTTGTTTACCTGGGGCAAGCAGAAGTAAAGGCACCCTCAGTTTCTGGAGTTTGGGGAGGAAGATACAGATACGTACCCCCACACCTACCCAGACCTGCCACCCTCAGGGAAGAGGCAGAGACTCTGAGATACTGTGAGATTTCCATCTCCCAAGAAACTCAGCCAATTGGTAGCTTCTTATTGAAACTAATTATTTTCAATAACTAGGTGCTAAGTTCAATTATTTCTTCACACTTGGCATTCAAAGGACCCAGAGGGGTTGGGGGACGTTTGGGAGAGGGAATGATTACTCTTATAGCAAATGGAGAGACAGAAGATTTTGGAGAGACAGAAGATTTTGAAGAGAGGTTGGGCTAAAATAGGACTTGAGATGTTACACACACACACACACACACACACACAAACACACACACACACACCCTACCTATAATAATGTGTCATATCAGAATTGGAAGGGACCTTAAGAATCAACTATCAATACTATCAATTTCACAGAAGGGAAAAGGAGAAAGGAAGTAATATCCATAGTTACAGAGGAAGGCACATGTAAGTCAGTCAGTTTGTGGCTGGGCTTAGATGGAGTCAAATGAAGCCCAAATCTCATAGTTTGAGACTATTAGAGCTGAACTTTGCCCAACACCCTTATTTGATACAGGAGGAAAGAGAGACCCATAGTTAATTTCAGAACCATTACTAGAATGTTGTTCTCTTGATTCCCAAATTGCCATTTTCAGTAAGTTCATTGAAATGTTACCTCCCTTGGAGATAGGGTCACCGATCTAGATTTGTTGTTCTTGTTGTCCATTCGTGTCTGAGTCTTCATAACCCCATTTGGGGCTTTCTTAGCAAAGATACTAGTGTGGTTCACCATTTCCTTCTTCAGTTCATTTTATAGATAAGGAAACTAAGGCAAGCAGGGTAAGGTGACTTGCCCAGGGTCACACAGCTAGTAAGTGTCTGAGGTCAGATTTGAACTCAAGAAGATGAGTCTTCCTGACTCCTAACCCAACACTTTACCCACTGTGCCACCTAGCTGCTGATCTAGAGCATCAGTCCTTTCTTGCCATGACAAGACCAGTAACTAAGGTAGTGACTGTCTTTAGGTGCCTCAAGGCCCATCAAACTTTTCCTCCTTCCACAGCCCATGAATGTTTAAGGAATTTGAGAGTGCAAAGCTTGGAAGGGGAAAAAAAAATCTCAAGGATGGAAGACTCAGGCATTAATTCCCTCCTCCATACTGCCCAGTCTTAATTTCCCACAACCAACTATCTCCTCTCTCTGGACAGACCATACTGAGAAAGGGAGGAGAACTCCTAAAGAGGAGGAAGTGTTTCTCCATTCCTAGGAAACCCTAGCCCTGGCAGGGTATGGAATTCCTGAACTGCCCTCTTCTATCTCCTTACAGGGCAACCCACTCATGAAACCTCAGTCTCTCCCAGCCCCTTTGGGTTTTGTAAAAGCTTGAGATGCCAGGGAAGGGGACAATGTGGGGTCAAATTCTTAGTCTTCTTTGTGTTATGGACTTCTTGAACAGAGTGATGAAACCTATGGACCCCTTCTCAGAAAAAAAAAATAGTCTTAAATAAAATATATAAGTTTCCAAAAGAAAACAATTATGTTAAAAGTTATCAAAACAGTTTTCAAAAAAGTCCACAAACTCCAGGTTAATAAACCCTTCCATAGAAAAGTCCAAAGTCTCTGGAATAGAGAGATAGAAGGGTCCCTAGGAAAATATCAGAGGTGATCTCTTCCTTTCCCTGCCTTGTCTCTGACTTGATGAGGCCCCTTTTCCATTAGCTGACAATAGGGAGGGAAGGAGGTGACCCTTCCTAGCCTGTGACTAGTCCTTGGGAGTCTAGGTAACAGGGTGTATGCTGTGAAGCCAGTTACTGTTTTAGGGACTAAAGCCATGGGCTTTGTAGACAAGGGGAGAGAGAATGGTCAACCATGGATAGGCCTGCTACCCCAGAGGATCTATCCAATTCTTAATCTCTCTACGAAAGCCTACTCTCTGCCTACAGTCTAATCCCTCTTTCACCTGTTCTACCAAGCCGCAGCTGCATCCTCTTGCTAGGCACTGCCACTTCCCTATTCCTTAAAGGAACCCAATTGCTATCAGCTGTCCTTTAAATCTCTTTCTCTAAGGCAGATTTCACCACTCTTGGTGAAAGTCCTGGGTCAAAGCCCCTATCAATCTGCCCTAGTTACCATTAAAATTTGAATAGCAAAGATCAGCTTTCACAATCTTGAACTGAAAAAAAATTAAGGCAGCCTCAATATTTCTGGGTGACTTTATGATTTTATTGCTTGAATTATATTCCTACTAATAACTGACTTTTAAATGAGTTTTATTCATCTAGGAGAAAGTATGCATTTCACTTATTTGTCACATCTGCCCATGTTTTAAAATGTTTGCCTTCCTAAACAAGAGATGGCTGTGAAACAACTGATAGCTTTTCCCCCTAATCTTAAACCAGTGTTTATGACTTGGAATTTAATCATATGCTCATGAGAAATATCTGATGAATTGGAAAATTAGTGAATAGAAAGAAAAAGTTAAGAAATAGCATTTTATAGGTTGGTGATTTTTTAACTCAGTCCTTAGAAACCAGTTTAACAGTATATCCTTGGTTAAGTATCTTTGTGATCCAGAATAGCTCCCTTAGACTTATCAACCAATTGGCAGGTTGTGGTCTGCTTAAATAGATACTGCTACTAGTACATGAAAAACCATTGGCAAGAATATACAGATTTTATAACTATTAAGAGGAAACTTTCCATTTCAGTGAGGAACGAGTGAGTCAATGAGGGCTGGACATTGGTTCCTTCACAGTGAAATCAGGGAGTCTAGACCAATATTTTGGAGAAATGTACTGTTTGAATTGGTTTGGACTGTATAGCAACAAGGAGATAGGCTTCCAAATCCACTGCTGGTGTCTAGAGAAGAAAATTAAAATGATGTCATGGTGAGCCTTGCCTTTCTTTTATAGAAAGAGTCTATTGGGGTCGAGTTATTGAGTGGGGGAAGAAGCAATAAAGACATCTGCTAAGAGATGTGGGCTAATAAAATAACTGCTGTAAGTCCATAAAAGAAAATATATAAGAAGAGTTTTCTTTTCTTCCTTCCTTGTTTTTTCTCCCTCATACTTTTCATTGCACTTAGTAGACAATTGAAAAGTTCAGATAGATAAGTATAGATATAGCCCCTTAGAATTTTTATATACTGATAATAAGTAGAGTTGTTTCTTAACTATCGCCAATGATTCCCTAACTAAATAAAAATGTACTTAGTGGGCACCTCTTCAAATTCACACTGTTCCTGTGTTTCAGGATAAAGAAATAAAGATTACTATTTGAAATAGCATAAATACAAGAACTTCTTTCAGTATTTGTAGTCAAAGGTCAAGTCATGATCAACAAATATCAGCTGAATGCATCATATTTCCATTTTTTCCCGATCCCAATTTCTACATTTTTAGCTTTTTCTTACCATATCAAACATCTTTAAGTATCTCAAATTTTAAATGAAATGTAACTTTCATTAAAAATTAAAGATTAAATTACTATTTATGAAAGGGAAAACACAATATTAGATTGTAAATTCACATCCTAATCAGATTTGATGAAAATTGATACCAATATTTCACCTTTTCAGGGTATTAAATACTTTTATAACATGAATTACTGAAAGATTTTAAGCGTTTGTTGTAGAACCATGATAAGTTCTTGCTGATATCACAGAGCAATATGATATATTCCAATGGCCAAAGTCTACGCTGATGCTTTCTACTAACTACAGTAAACTGTTGCAGGACCTGCCATCCTGTGCTCTGTGGGGTCATGAAGAGTCGAGTAATAACTGAATGACATAACAACAGTGAAAAAGCCTGCTGAATTTGGAGTCATAAGACCTGATTTCAAATTCTGCCTTTGCCATTTGCTTCCTGTCTCACTCCAGACAAAGCACCACACCTCTCAACCTTGATTTCCTCATCTATAAAATGGAAGAGTTGGGCTAAACAGCCTGTCTTCCAACTCTAGACATCTGATCCTAAATTGAACCATCCTATACTATTCATTTATTCAGTAGTAGCAGCTTATATCATGCGCAGGAGAGTTTTATCTATGTTGGTTCATTGCCACGCTTCAGATCTAGCTTACCAGCTCTGTGGCTTTAAGGAAGATTCCTAAGCCTGTTACATTCTTCTGTATAAAATGATGTTGTTGGACTGGATGATCTATGAATTTCTTTTCAACTCTAATATTCCGTGAGCTGTCTAAAACCTCTAAGGAGAGGTTTCATAGGGTAGTGAATTCCTCTTCTCTGAAAACCTTCAAGCGGAGACTAGGTAGCAACTCATCAGGGGCACTGCAGATGAAATTCATAATTGCTGTAGAGGTTCATTTTAATTCAGTTTGACAAGAGTATATTAATCAAATATCATATTCAAGGTAATGTACTAGGAGTTGGGGCTACAAAGACCAAAAAAAGTATCCCTTGATCCCTTGCCCTCAAGGAGCTTGCAATGGCTCCCTATTGCCTCTGGGATCAAACATAAGCTCACCTGTTTAGATTTTAAAGCCCTACACAACTTTGTCTTAACCTCTTTCCAACTTTATTACTCATCAATACTCCTACACCTGCTCTGCTGCTGTTAAATCACTTCAGTCGTGTCCAACCATTATGACTTCATTTAGGGTTTCCTTGGCAAAGATGCTGGAGTGTTTTGCCATTTCCTTCTCCAGCTCATTTTATAAATGAGGAGCCAGGCAAAGAACAGGGTGAAGTGATTTGCCCACAGTCATACAGCTACTAAGTGTCTGAGGCTAGATTTGAACTCATTAAGAGAAGTCTTCCTTATTCCAAGCCCTATCCATTGCATTCCCTAGCTGCTCTACTCCTACTCTACTGTCTTGCAAAACTGGCCTTCTCTCTTTCTCACACATAATATCTCATCTCCTGTATTTATGCCTTTTCACTGGCTGTCCCTTGGGTCCAAAATTCACTCCCTCCTTACCTTCTGCCTCTTTAATCTGAATCTCTCTCTTTAAGATTAAGCTCCAATGCTACCTTCTACATGAAGCCTTTCTTGACCCCCTTTTGAGTGCCTTGCCT
The DNA here is from genome assembly GCA_023548195.1 of Bettongia penicillata ogilbyi. Lineage (NCBI taxonomy): Eukaryota > Metazoa > Chordata > Mammalia > Diprotodontia > Potoroidae > Bettongia > Bettongia penicillata. The sequence continues at coordinate 2,731,826 of JAJHZJ010000322.1, read as the reverse complement.
ACCAAACTGAATACCTTGTGTCTGACTACTTTGCATTCACTTGCATTTATCTTTACATGTACTTATTGTCTCCTCCGTTAGAACGTAATTTCCCTGTGCGTGGGGATCATGTCATTCATTTTTATTTGGATTCCTATTACCTAGTGTAAGGCTCAATAATATTTACTTGTTGATGGTCTCTGAGGTTTCTTCCAAAGATTCTATGAATTCTTTGTGACCCAAAGTTCAGAATAAAAATAGGTGTTGAGCTACTTCATCTGTGAATAGTTTTATCCTTTTTTCTTCAAGTCTTAGATAATAAATTTAAAACTTAAAAAAACACAACTTAGAAATCAGTCCTCCCATTTTACAAATGAAGAAACTGAAACACAGAGAAGTTACTAATTTGCCCGCAGTCACACAGATAGAAATAGCCATAAGCACACAAATAAATTGCAGAACTAGGATTTAAATGCAGGATCTTTGACTAAATCTATTTCTATTTTCCACTACAACAAGCTGTCAACTTTAGTATATAATTTACAAGCTTCCAAGAGAGCTGTGTTCCATTTTTTTCCTGAAGCATCAAGGTAAAAATGTTTTAAAAGTAATTTATAATAGTATAATATGATTTGCCATTGAAAGTCATATCATGCTATCATAAAAGGCATCTTATATACTTTGGAAAATTTATTTTCTAACTACTATAGCTATAGTTTAAGAATAAATATGGATTTTTTAAATGTGCATTTATATTGATGGATTTTATTTTCATGCTATACTGCAGTGTAATTGTGATGTCTGACCATAAGTAAAAATAATTAAATCATAATGGCCATATATTTAAAAGGGATGGCTCTTAATTTGAAATAACAGTCTGACTCAAGAAATCACAGTAGTAGACGTTTCAACAAATACCACTGTGTTTGGAAACTGCAGCCAGAGACAGCCCTTTCTGCCTTCTGTCTTGCAAGGATTGATTTGGAAGGCCCTGAGGGAGGAAAAAAAAGCTGTAGTTAGGAGGTAGAGCTTAAGCTATTGTGGAAAGGAAGAAGTTACATTCTTCCTGTTATGACAGGAAATGCAGACAAATGTGCTTCCTGACCATTTGCTCAGCAGGGAATGAAGCATTCTCTGACCTTTACCTTAAGTACATTTTGACTTGGTTGAGCTAGTAAACATGTTTTTTACACTCCTCCCTGCCTCCAAACAGTAATCCATTCTGTTTTAATTTTCTTAAATAATTCTTTCTATATGGAATTACATATTTGACTCACTGAAAGGTATGTTTTTTCATCAAGGATGAAAATCAAAACAAACTAATATTTGTAGGATTTTTGTAGAGGAAATGTGCCTTATAATCTGGGTGTTTTTTAAAGAACTAAGTACGTTAAGTGACATTTTTTAGAACGCACTCAGAATGATTGGGAATAGGATCTTGTGACTGCTAATAAATTTAATAACTTATAGGTTATTTCATCCATTAACTAGCATATATGTAAAATATTCCGCCTCTCAATTCTCTTTTGAGGACAACTGTCATACCAAAGATCAGTAGAAACATTTAAAAACTCAGAACCTGGGTCAACTTCAAGAAGAATTTAGTTTATTTCTTACACAATTCCATTTATCCACCATCTACTCGATGATTAATATGGTAATATGTTTAAAATAAAATAATGAAAAATAAAAGTTTTCTCACCATAGCTCTAAAGCACAAGTTTTTTAAGCCCCTTATTTTAAACTATTTATCATGTTCATGGTTTTAAAACATCCCATTTAAAAGTGCTGCTCTTTAGAGTTACTATGACATTCTATCAAATCGTGGCTCAATATGCTTGAGGCTATGAAGGACAATAGTCCTATTGGTAGCATAACACACTGCTGTCTCATCCTTGTAAATTATGCTGGAGGGTTACAAGCACATGGTAGCAGTCTGCTTAAAGAGTCCCTTAATGCTCTTTAATGAGCCTTTCATTTAATATGGCAGGCCTAGGCGTTGCATAAAGGAAGACTTGTCTGAAATACCAGTCTGCAAGGGTACTACTTCCTTACACCATGTGTAATCATGAAGGCTTGAGCTAGCAAGCCTTTTAATGGCAGACTGAATTAAACAAAATAAAAGCAAAGAGGTGCTTGAAAATAGCTGCACCAAAAAACATTACTTACTATCAGAATATGAGAGGGAAGAAAATTCACATTTAACCCCAGACTTCCTATTTGCCAATTAGAAATTATCATGCCAAATGTCTGACTCCATCTCATCTTTTACTTATATGTCATATGTTTTAAAGGATGAAGCATTTCTATCTATTAATCATCCTTATTATTGCATCAGATACTGGATTTTCTTAATGTGAAAATGGGCTGTTTCTTAGGGAGTGAGAGTACACACACACACACACACACATACACACACACACAAGCACACACACACACCTTTTTCTATTCATGTCTTTTCATCTACAAAATGAAGGAACTGGTCTAGATGTATCTCTAATGACCCTTCTGTCTCTAGAGTTTATAGATTAATGATTGCAGCTGCTGTCAAAATGTTTTCAGTTGCACTTGAGAGCAGTCTCTGAGGTTAGAACCGGTAGATTCTTCTTCAATTCACATGGAGTAGTTGTAATTTCCAAAAGATTACCCACTTATATCAGTATTTCTTCAGAGACTATAATCTTCCTGATCATCCACATGGATGGCAGTAAAGTTGTTCTAAGGTGAACCTGTTAATGGGGAAAAGTGGAAATGACTTGAAGTGGCCTCTCACTACTCTTTAGGAAGTGATGCAGAACTTATCTTTTGTTTATAGAAAAGAATTTATTTTGCATTTATTTGCATTGCCAGTGTTTAATTCACACACTTACCTTACTATTCACTTAAGGCTACGAGCAGACTTGTATTTGTTACCAACTAAAATATTTCTTATTTCGTTCGATTTGAACAAACACCTATAAATATAGAACCAATGTCTGCCCACTGGTATATGCATGTGGTTCCCATTGACTTCTTTGGGAGCTTTCTGAGCTTACAAGGGCAATGTCTGCTGTTGAGTCCACATAAAATTGGCTTTGGTTTGTGGTTGGAACCTAGAAACTGTCTTGCTCCCAATTTTAATATTTTTTCTTAGCACAAAAAGCAAGTCTTGCATTCATTTATGAATATTTTATTTAACTTCAGTAGTCATCAACATCCCTAAAGATCGGTATCTTTATAAAGTATTCTCTTTCTCTGTGTGTGCATGTGTGTGTGGATACACACACACACATATATATATATATATATATATAATAGGCATTCAGTACACATTTGTTGAACAGAATAAATGAAGAATGTATTACGTTATTGTATGTTTTCAGCATACAATACATTTAATAGTGGGAGACAATCCTAATAGAAAGACTTGTGAATTTTGAAAAATACATTTTATTCCCAGCTTTTCTAGTGACTTCATTGTGTGATCTTGGGCAAAGAATTTCACACCTTTATTTCCAGTTCATCATCTGTGAAGTGGGAATGATAAACTGTGCCTATCAATTACTTCAAGGTGATAGTGTCAGGTTTTTGTGAGATAATATATTGGGAAGACTTTGAAATTCCTAGAATAAAATAACTTGTACAAAGTCAAAGGCATCAACAAAAAGTAGTATTATGAAAATTATTACATGCTCCTTTTTCAAAACCAAAGCCACACCAAAAGATGGACACTTCTCAATTTTTCTTGTGTTCTCCGTTGCAGCTAATGTACAGTAATATTCAAAATTACAGTTAAAAAATGAACATATTGCTTTTCCCTCTCATTGGGAGAAAAGCTTCTAAATTATACAACTTAAACATGCTGCGTAAGAAATTTCTATTTATTGCTTTATTCTTGAGGCCAGAGAATGCATAATTAATCAGGCATTTTTACTCTAGATAGCTCAAATCTGCCTATTTGCTATTTTAATGTCCTTTTCCTGCCATGCTTTGTCACAACGGTATAGTCTCAATCATATTATACTTCAGAATATCTGCGATTTTACTGAGTGCTTACTTCCTTCACTGCCACAAATCACAACAGCACATGCTTTATTACCCCTTCTGCATGAGTTGTTATGGAGCAGCTAGGTGGCACAGTACGTAAGAGTTCCTGGCTTTGAGTCAGGAACGCTTATCTTCCTGAATTCCAGGTCCCAGTGTCTGGCCTCAGACACTTGCTGTGTGACCCTAGGCAAGTCACTTAACCCTGTTTGTCTCAGTTTCCTCATTTGTAAAATGAGTTGGAGAAGGAAATGACAAACCATTCCAGTACCTTTGTCAAGAAAACTCTAACTGGTCCCAAAGTGTCAGACACAACTGAAACAACTGAATGATAATGAGTTGTTATGGCTGAAAAAAAAGTTGTTGCCTGATAGGTAACCTTCAAACGAGGAGCCTTTCTGGATTTCGGTGCTCTTGTTCTCCACTGATAGACATATAGTCTGCGTCTCTCACAGGTTTCATACTTGAAATGTTTTCAGTTTGCTAGGACCAGCTTGACTATATTAAATACAGCCTTTGAGAACTGAGTCACCTCCATTTCATGATAGGGATATAAATGAGCTTTAGAGTAGGATTTTAATGAGCTTTATTATAGAAAGCCAAAATAAGAACTTCCCAGATCTCTATATTCCCAAATCTCTCTTCTCCCAACTATTCTCTGGCATAAATAAAAGTGTATGATGCGGAGCCATCCTCAGTATTCTAGAGAAAGTGATTACATTTGTTAAAGTCCAGGATTTAGAGGTGATTTTGATAACATGCTTATAGGGTCAGTCAGCACGTAGTTGGAAAAAAACCAATGAAATGGGTTGGAAGAGTTGATACCGACTTGATTCATACTTTCTTTAAACATCCCATATTCAAATAACCAGAAATTTTAAATGTCAGTGCCATGTAATCCTAGGATCATAGAACTGAGAATTTGGGCATCACAGTGCAATTTCTTATGCAAAATAACAATCCTCTCTATATCATTGAGATCCTCTCTTTAATTAAAGCATCAGATTTAGGAAATGTCTGGATACTTTGACTTTGGTAAGTGTATTTAGCCTTACTGGAAAGAAATTGAGAGGGCAGCTAGGCGGTGCAATGGATAAAGGGTTGGTCTCAGAATTAGGAGGACCTAAGTTCAAATATGGCCTCAGACACTTACCAACTGTGTGACCATGGGCAAGTAACTTAGCCCCATTTGCCTCAGTTTCCTCAGCTATAAAATGAACCAGAGAAGGAAACAGCAAACTTCTCCAATATTTTTGTCAAGAAAACTCCAAATGGGGTCATAGATATAACTGAACAACAGGAACAACAAGGTGGGATGATCACGGACGTGCCTTCCAATTCTCAAATTCTATGATCGTATATTAATAGTGAATGGGAACTTGCTACTTCATGGGGCAGCTTTTTGCATCATTTGGTAGCTCTCATGATGATGCTGCTTTGGTTAGGTTGAAATCTACCTCCCTTTATCTTCCATTAATGGACTGATTACCCCGTTAAAGCAACACAAAACAACTTGACTGTCTTATCCTCAGGAAACCTTTAAATAAATACCTTTAAAAAGTGACCAAATCTCCTCTTACTCCTTTCCGGTCTAAATATTTCCAGCTTCTTCAGACATGTGTTATGTGACATGGTTTACAGACATCTACCACTCTGACATTCCTCTAGCTTTTCATTGGGTCTCTTAAAATGTGGCAGATGGACTGAACGCAAAATCTCACCGATCATCAGAGTTTACTGTGGTTCTTTGACTTTGTGTGATTGTGATATCACGAATTAATGAAACCTAAATATGGGCTATCTTTTTGACATGGCTATCATATTTTGGGCTTGTATAAAGCTTATGTTCAGATCTTTCATCATTATCAACATCACTATCACCTAAATAATGCCTATTATGTGCCAAGCACAGTGCAAAGTGCTTTATAAATATTATGTCATTTGATTCTTACAACAATGCTGGGAGGTAGGTGCTATTATCATTCCCCTTTTACTGATAAGAAAACTGAGGAACTAAATAGTAAGTGGCTAGTAAATATCTGAGGCTGGATTTGAACTCAGGTCTTCCTGATTCCAGTCCCAGAATTCTATCCTTTGCACCAAGATGTTACTGCTCTAGATCTCTCCTAGCATTTGTTGTTATTGCAGGGGAGAATGGGGTAAAGTAAAGCTATTATACCAACCCAAATTTCATATTCTTAATCCACAAGCCTATTATAAGAGAGTTTGTGATTTACCAGGTACTTTCAAAGCCCAAGCTCATCAAAGAAATTTCTGAAGTTAGGTAGCTTCTCTCTTTTCTCTTGATTGTGATTGTTTGCAAAGAGAATTTTATTTTTTTAAACTCTACTCTTTATCTCAAAGCCTCTGCTGTAAAGTTTAAATTTTATTTGTTATTATTTTAAAAGGTAGCTTCATTTTTTCTTCTTGATTGTGATTGAAAACAAAATTTTACTTAATATACCTAATAAAGATATTAGGTGTATTTTCTTTGGGTTCTGTAGCCTTATTCCTGTTATTTAAAAAATCCAACTTTTTTAAATTACAGGATTTCATAACAGACTTTGCCTAGCATTACCATCACTCCCCAATATAAATTTCAGGATGGCATGGAATTGTTTTTTCTAATATTTCTCTTATTTTTACTATGATTATAGAGCAGTTCTTTGTTAAAACTGGTCTAATATCAGAACTGTCCCTCATTCTAATTTCTGAAAGATGGAATTTTCAAAACAATATATCAAAACTTTCCTTTTAGCAGATTATCTTCTTGAAACATTCAAACCCCAAAGAGGGCCCAATTTAACCCTATTTCAACTTCACACTAGAATGATGAAACCTGAGATCTCAGCAAATGACAAAATTTCACCACCTTCAAGATACTAAACTTTGAAATTTCACTCACCAGTCATAGCTTCCTATCCTTCTATAACACTTTCTTTGAGCTCTCTCCTCTACACTGATAAAGTAGGTCCCCAGGGGGCAAATGAAACTATAACTGGGAATCTAGAAGTAACCCATAGGGTTGACTGTCCTCCCAACCCTAGCATATGAGCCCCCACTGGTGGTGTTAGCTTTATCAGTCAGCCATTAGACTTGGTTCTTTAGCTGAAGACATTTATTCAAATGATGTAGCAAGAAAAGTATTCATAGAGCATGTACCCAAACTAGGAATCCAATCTTCCCCAAATACCCAAAAATCCACAGGTGGAAGAGTGGGTATGAACTTAAAGTATAATACTGTGAGGCACATATGGGAAACACATGTGAATAAGGGTAGTCACAACTTCGGAACTGCAGAACCTCACTGTCCTTCTCACAGAGTTCTCTAGGTTATAACAGTCTTAGCAACAGTGATAGGTGGGTTTTGCTCTGTTGCTCATATGAGCTGGCTTCTCACAGAACTTAGCATCTCTGTGGTCTGACAACTCAGCTTGGGCTATTCCATGTAGAGAGGTGTCTCAGTGTCTTTACTCAATCTGATGCTAAACTAAGTAAGACACGTCACTCACTAGAGACTGCTACAGAACTGGTCGTAGCAGGTCACTCAGTTGCTATGCAGCTACCAGACTAGACCAAGCAGGCTTCTTGGCTACTAGGGTTTTTTCAGGACACAGAGTCTCTGCTGGACAAGAAAATTCACTGTATTTGCTCGGGTATTCTTCATTGGCCAGCCGCAGTCTCTCACCACATTTACCCACTGGTTGGACAGGATGGTATTGTGCTGTCTTTAGCTGGAGTATTACAATGCTCTTTTCAGTGTATTTCTGTGTTCTTTGAGCTAGAGCAATAGTCCATAGTCTGTGATGAGCAGAAGCCTCTCGTCTTTAACTACCTCAAAACTTCTGCACTGAAGTTTAACACCTCCAAGAAGTAGAAGTCATCAAGGTACTCCACCATAGACTTAAGGTGATCAGTCTTATGTGTCAGTTACACTTCCCAGAATTGTTTTGCAGTTTTATGCAGATGTTCAACTAGATATAAAAGTAAGAATACAGCCTATGCCCTTGAGGCAAGTTCATTGATCTTTGCTAGTCTCTTCTTATGCCTTTGAGTTATCCAAGCCACAGACCTTTTCTAGGATGTAGAATGTTTATTTTGTATATAAACCACTTCCCCTTAACATTTAAATGTCCCTGCCTTTTCACTTCTTACAACCTTTTTTGCTGAAGTCTTGCCAGGGCACCCTATTACACTTATAATTATTGTACTCTCTCACACACCCTATATTTCAAAGAACCTTCAGTCCCTTGATCTCTCCCTATTTCTCCATCTCATTCTGGCTTAATTTGTCTCTGTAGGCAGCCTTGATGCTATGTACTTCCACTTTAATGTTTCACTATCCAATTCCCTGGAATTCCTTGCTTCCCTAATATTTCACTATTTTCAACCTATTAATCTTCACTCATGAAGATAGGTTCAATTCACACAAGCTTCTGTACACTCACACAAGTCTCTCCCATGCTTACAATATGCTTCTTCATTTTCATCTCTTCTCCAAGGTTTAGCTATGGTTCTAACTGCTCTGTGAAGAATGCCGTGACACGCCTAACCCTGTGTGCTTTTGCCATCCTCAACTTACCTTGCCTTTATGTCTCTTTCTACATATTTTCTCACCTCAGCAAAATGAAACCATTTGACTTTTCTGCTCCTGCTTTCAGGCTGAGAGAATCACAAGAGATTACAGAATATGCTTATTTCACCACTACACATTTATGGAGCATAAATGTGTAGATAAGACTTCACTACATTTTTTTAATTCTCCTTTTTTAATTATTTTGATTTTTTTTATTGATTGTGTTGATTTCATCATTTTAATGATTAGGTTAATTATTAAATACAAACAAAAAGGACAGAAAGAGGAGTCTTTGTGAAACTATGAATTTCAGTTATGTAGTTTGTTTTTAAAGTATACATTAAATTTTAAAAGATAGTAGCAAAATTGCCTCCTTTGTATCTCTTTCTGACCTTTTTGTTTTCTTTGGAACTCACTACTTCTTGACAGTAGTTCTGACCTCTTCTTACCGAATTTCTGTCTCATTGCCCCACAACACCCATTCCTGACCTTTCTTTTCTTTCCCCAAGTCTCCAGTCATACCCCAGCGAGGTTTCATCGCCTACATCACTGATTCACTAATCTTCTGACTGAGGCTAATTGATGTAAGCTCCCTCAAACCCCCTCCTTCATTCTTCAAGACTTCTCTGTATTTTCACCTACTCTCCTCTTTTTTTTCTGGTCACAGAAGAAGAAATATCACGATTCCCTATTCATTCTGGCCTCCTACAGAACCTGGCTCCTACAGTCATTTAGTGCATGTAATAAGATGAAACAACATGGATTTAAAAAAAATTTTTTTTTTTAAATCTTTGGTATGTGCCATGGTTCCATGGGAGGTAGAAGGAAATACTGAAAATGGTAACTGTTATAAAATTATACAAATATGTAAAAATATAATATTTATGTATGTGTGCATATATGTGTATACACATGTGCATACCTTTACATGCATACATATTGATCCATTATATGTGTGTATGTTATATGTGTATGCATGTATATATGCATGCATTATGTATGTGTATATATGCACATAAATATGTGCATATATACACATACATAGATATAGAAATTGAGAAAGATAACCTGGTATGATGTATAATAAGCTTTCCTTAAAGCCATGAAGATGTCTGTTCAAGTCCTACTTCTGAAACATATTGGCTGTGTGACTCTAAGAAAATCAATTAATATCTGAGTGGTCTGTGTGACTCTCTAAGTTGCAGAGGAGACTACTGATAATGGTAGAGGGAATTTCTTATCCAGGAGTTCCCTACAACAGCAAAATCATAGATCCATTCCATATTGCTATCCTATCAGAAAAAGTTAAGAAAATTTAATAAGAATATATTGGGAAATATATATGATGTTAAAAGATGTGAAAATTAAATGAAATTTCCTTTATAGAAATTTAAAGTCCTATACTTGGGTTCAAAAAAGCAACTTTACAAGGGTAAGATGGGAGAATATAACTAAATATGCTTTAAACATATGTATGTATGTATACATATAAATATATATACATACACATATATGTTTTAGTTGATTGCAAACCGAACAAGAGTCAGCAGTACAACACAGGAACCCAAAAGTTAACAAGTTCTTAGGCTGTATTTAGAGACAGAAAGTGTCTAGCACATGGAAAGTGTCAATCCCAATGTGGTCTGACTAGGCATACCATTTTGAAGCAGCTCCAGAGAAGAACAAGCAGGATGGTGAAGGGCTTTAAACCATGCCATCTTAAGACAAAAACCTCCCGTTCCTTGGGGGTATTGACATCAGTAAGGAAGTGCTAGTATAAATATATGTATATGTGTATAATATACATACACATGTGTGTATATATGTGTATACATATACATATGTATATATATCATCGTCTAAAATATCATCATCCTCTAAATACTTAAAAGTCATCTAAAAGAGGGTTTTTATTAGTTCTGCTTAGCTCCAGAGGGCAGAACTAGGAGTCAGTGTCAGATGCATTGAGGAAGATTTAGACCCAATGTTAAGGAAAGTTTACAACTTGAAGAGTTATAGAACAAAAGTGTAATAGACCACCTCAGTCAGTCGTGAGTTTCTACTCTCTGGAGCAGAATTTCTTAATGTTTTTATGTGTTATCAGCCCCATCCAGTGAAGCCTGTTCTCAGAATAGTATTTTTAAATGAATAATAATAATTACATACATGTGCATATATATACACACATATATTGCAAAGGAAGGCAATTATATTGAAACTCAGTTATCAAAACATGTTTTTAAGTTCATAGAACTTAGGTTAAGACCACCTGGTGATTAGAGAGCTTAAAGTAAAAGTTGGCTTTCCACTTGTTGAAGATATAGAGAGAATTGTTGATCAGATACAGGTAAGACGAAATGGTTCTTTTAAATGGTGAGACTTGTGATTCTACTGAAAAGCAACTCAGTCTCAGTCCCTCTCAGTCCCTATTAGTCAAACTAGTATATTCAGCCCTCACCTCTCTTAAATTCTAGTTTCTTTTGCCAACTCCCTACTGGACATTTCTGCCCAACTTTGACATCAGGGTCCCAAGTTCAACATGTCTGTCATCTTCTCCTCTAAAGCTTTTCTTTCTCCAAACTTCCAGAGTTCCATTAAGAACACCATGCTTAGTTGTCTTTGACGCCTGTCTCCTTCATCATAGTAAATCCAACCAGAATCCACATTCTGTCAGTTCTACTCTTTCAAAGTCTCTCATATCCATCCCTTCTCCATTCACATAATCACCAGCCTCCTCACTTACTTTTTTGGCCTTATTTCCCTCCCTGCCCCTCTACTCCTGCAGTCAACTGCCATGAAGACCTTTACAGCCTTGCCTTCTGATATTTGTCTGCTGTCACTCTCATTCAGGCATTTAGCTCTTAGCACCCTCTCTGGATCACATTCCCAAGCAACCTGATTCTGAGAACTTTGAGAAGCACAGATTTGACCTCATCCCTCCTTTGCTCAAAAAACTCCCCTTTCCTCAACATTCCATCTTCCATCGCTATACATTCACATAAGTCTCTTCGTACCTGACATTTACTTTCTCCTCATTTCCACCTATTAGAATGATTGTCTTTCTTCCAGGGTTAACTGAGATTCCACCTACTCCATGAAGCCTTCCATGAAGTTGTTAGTGATTTCTATTATCTCAAATTAATTTGTTTCTCTATGTATATAATGCATTCCTGCAGAGTAGAATGTTACCTCCTTGAGAAGAGAGAGTTTCATTAGGTGTTTGTATCCTCAGACCTGAGCATAGTGACGTGCATGTGGTATCCATTAAATATAGAACAGAACAGAATGATCTGAACTTTGTATTTTTCCCACTGCCTAAAGATCATACAAGTGATATGTAATCTAAGTTGTAGAATTGAACTTAAAAAAAATATCTAGAGAACCTAGTATGTGAAACTTAATGGAAAAGTGTAGAAAGTCCGAGAAACTTTCTTTGAGTACTTAACTCACAATCTTCTTTTAAAAAATGCATCTTATAGTTTAATTCTATCTTTAGTTCAGTCTAACTTGAAAAGTATATGCACTTAACCTTCTTGCCATGTCCAGAACTAAGTTGGTAGGAAAATACACAGAAAAGCTTTATCTAGCTATTGAACAAACAAAAAAGGCAATTAAAATCATTAGTGTCTACTGAAATTATGAGTATGTCTACATTGCCTAAAGGAAATTTTATTTTAAATAAACAGTGTTGATTTTAAGCATTGGGGTTTCCAATACTATTTATAGGGAAATATGCCATTTGGCAACTGCCTTTATTTTCTATAGTTTCTTTCTTTTTTTTTTTTTTTTTTTTTTTTGCTTCTTTAAAAGTATGGATGCATTCCAGCAATTACCTAAGGAATATGGCTTATTCTTTCAAATTCAAAGTGCATAAATCTGATTAATATCCAGTTTTCTTCTTGAAAATCCTGATTTTAGGTCTTGATATAGGCATAAGCGAAATGACAAATTTATAGGAAGATTTAAGTTTCAAAATCCAAATACTTAATACTGTGTCACCTTTTACATCTGAGGCTTTCAAAATCCGAGATTTAAAGGAACTTAACAGTGGTCAATATCTGTAGACTCATTTTATTTTCAATACATATCTAACTTTTCAAGCTATCAGAAAATTGAAAAATAAATTTTGTTGAATTGAACTGCTCACATACATTATTGGATTTATTCCTTGTCACTATGCATACTTATTGATGTGCATATTGGAAACATTCTTTCCTCTTAACTACCTTAAACAGGTTCCTTGCTCACCTAAAGTTGAAAATACTATTTTTGAAACAGAAATATGGACTTCTCCCCATTGCAAACTGTTGTAAAAGTATGAAAATGTAATCATTATAGTACATTATCATGTTTAAATGTAAAAGCTCTGAATTGCAATCTTTGTCATTGAGTGGCATATTTTAAAAGAAGAGTAATATCCTAGATCTCTTTAAGAACATTAATGCTTAAAAACAATTTTATCTAGCTATGAACAATGGGGGAAAGCATTATGAAATACATTTGGAGAAATGCTATGAAGAACATGAACATAATAATGAATTAAATTTAGAGCAATTAAGAGCAAAATTTGAAGATTTTCTTAAACGGTTTAATATATTTGTCACTCAATCCGCAGTTTTATTAAAAAAGGATATGCGTTGCATTTCGTGATAAGTGTTATTAAGTATGCATCATCCTGAAACCTATTTGGTTAAGTTAAATGTATAGAAGTACTGAAAGGTAAAATAAATAGAGATTTTAAAGCTATTTTAGTACTTAGGTGAACTTTGATGGCCAGAAGCTCTAACGAGCTAAGTTTTGAGGTTTCTGTTTTACAGAAACCATACAGTATGGAACTAGTTCATCTACAACTTTGTGGTCACCGAGTCCGGTTTAAAGTGATTTTAGATACATTAAAGTATTTTGAGTCAATACAGTCTCCATTTTGCATGTGATATGTTACCTATTTCACTTATTAAAATAATAGTGATGTACAGATATACTCAAGTAAATGCCTCACCTCTTCCTGAGTGGTTGCTTCTTAATGGCTTAAAGATGACAACAGCTCAAGAGCGAGCGTTTGTATTTCAAAGAGAAGCAGATAAACAGAGCAGTGAGATCTGGCCTCCAATTAACACTACTCTCTTCTGTTTTATCTTTCTAACTCAAGCACCTTGCACAAAGTCCTTTTAAATTTTTTTTCCCCTTCAAATCAACAAGCATTTGTTAAGCACATGCTGTGTACCAAAGGGTAGGGATACAAAAAGAGCAAAAAATAGCAACTTACTACAGCAACTTACTACAATAACAATTGTCCTTGCCTTCAAGAAGCTTGCTGTCCAGTGAGGGAGGTAATATGCAAACAGCGATGTGTAAACAAGAAATAGAGGCATTAAATTAAAGATAACAGAGAGAAGCTGTAGAAGTAAGGGCAAACAGGAAGACTAATTGTATGTGGTAGAATTTTATCTGTAACTTTCATATTGGGGATGCTTCATAGGTGCTTTTTATTTGAAAAATTTGAATAAATTACACTCTTAAGACCTTGGTACGAATGATATCTATAATGGTTCCATTATTTTTTGCTCATTCAAAAAAGAAAATACTGCATTTTTCTCTTTGAGATTAGCAATATTTGATCTTGTACATATATAAAAAATCAGCACCAAATAAGCTGATTTTTGAAAAAGTTCTTTAATCAGAAGTGAAAATATTACAAAAATCTATATTTTATCATAAGCATCCTGGCAAGAGCTACAAATATAGTACTACAGAAAGAATGTGTGCCATCAGTATGCAGTGCAAAGAAAAATACAGAGAATAGACACGTAAAAGACGTTTTTGAACCAAGAGACTAACTGGTAGGAATTACTAACACAGAAATGTCAGGTTCTCTGTGGCATGACCAGCAGGGATTCCAAGGTGGAAAGAGGTTACATCTAGTATTAGTTTGCATTAGGAATTCTAACAGATTAAAACACTTTATAAATTGCATGTATTTGAATTCTTCTACCACTGCATTAAGCCATCAATTCCCATGTAATTGTAGATAAATAGTACTTTGTTAACATTCTTTTCACTTAAATAAAATATCTTCATGTATATTTAATAAATAAAATATAAATCTTTTATTAATGAGACTTACACTTTTATTTATCTTAAAGGGGAAAAAAGTGACCTATCTCTAATTTACTTAGAAAATTATACCTGAGGAATATCCATGTTTGTGATTATTCATAGTACTTATAATTGATGCTCTTAAGTGTTTTGCATACCAGTGCTCACCAAATTTTAAAGATATTATAGATTATATCCAAGAAATCTTCATGCTTTTTCCTTCATTTATTGTATTCATTGCCCCACAGTGGCAGCCAAATAGGGTTCATCATCTTAATATCTTACAGTAGATATATAGAGATAGAGATATGGATATAAATATATATGTATATATACATATATATGTGTATATATAAATGAACTAGAACTAGGACCTGGAAGCAAGCAAGTTTCCTCAGATTCTGATATCCAAGGAGGTTCAGTTACTGCTACCAGCAAAGGGGCATGCTTTTCTTCCTTTACCCCTTCTATCCACCATCCCCCAAATTTCCATACTTCACAGAGTCCCAAATCTGTTGGGCTTCCACTTGGAAGTTCCATTTATTCACTAGTTGAGATAGCTCCAGATATACCCTCGGGCCCTGAACCATACAAAATGCCTGAGATCATTAGAAAGACCTCTACCTCTGTGTTTTATAGCTCAAATCCTCCCAAGTCCATACTTTCTTTTGCCCTCCCTTTCCACCATATCCTTTTGAGCTCTCCTCTTTTAAACCTCACTTCAATCTAAGTTGTTTTTCCCTCACCTTCCCTCCATCTTCTTGCAGTTACTGAAATTTATTTTCTTAATTTTTTCTGCCAAAACACCATATCTCTTAGCATTATCTCTGCCAATGACTGCTCCATTTCTAACACTGACACACAAGGCCAGTAGAATGTCCCTTTCAGACATTTCCTCTGCTTTTATAACTCAGCAACACCTCTTATATTTTAAAGTTCATTGTATCCTATTCCGGTCTTTGGTGCTGTCATCTATAATATCACTCCAGAGGACACATACACACACACACACACACACACACACACCTACCTTAATTAGTTGTTTCACAGTGTTCTCTATCCTTGTTCCCTTTAAACATCCTACTTCCCACAACCGATGTTTCTAATGTGTTTTGGCTATACACAGAAATGTTCATGTACTAGACCAATATTCTACCCCATTGGAATTCCTAGTTTTATTTTGCTTCAAAACATAACAAGTCTTGGATTGGGAGTCCAGCTACATGACAAAAGTCTACTAGGTTTCATTGTTTATGGGGGCCACTTCTCAAACATGAAAGATCAGGTAAGGAGGGAGCAGGTAAATACTGTACATCCAGGCAAATGAGGTTAATGAGTAGAAAGACTTGTCAAGTTAAGAGACAAATGTGGGTTCAAGTAATATAGGTAATTCAATTAAGGCAAGAAGGGAGAAAGAAGGGTGAGATCATCCTATACAAGACCAAAGATTTAGAGCTAGGAAAAAACCTCAAATATGATGTAGCCCAATGATTTCATTTTGCAGATCAAGAAATTGAGGGAAATTAGGGCTCATTCCTTCTGCTGCCTGGTTGTATCAAGGAGTGTGAGAAATGGGATAGCCATTCTTAGAGATAATGCTAAAAGAGAAGTGGTGCTTTAGGAAATTTTAGGAGAGAAAGTGAGAGGAAAGGAACTTTGATTGAAGTGGAATTTAATAGAAGAGAGTTCTAAAGGATACCATGGAAAGGGAAGGCAAAAGAGGATATGGACTGGGGAGGATGGGTACTGAGATAATTACAAAGGACAGAAGTCTTTCTGATAGCCCCAGAGAACTGGCTTTCCCAAAGTTACACAATTAGTAAGTGGAAGAGCTAAGATCTGAACTCAGGTCCTCTGTTTCCAAATCAGTACTTCTACAATGGGACTTGAGCAAAAAAGAGATGCAGAATCTAAGGACTCTAGCTTGGGCAAGGAGAAATAAATAGGTTATATATAAGGCTACAGTCAGGGACACCAAGCAACAGGTATAGGAACCCATATGAAAGCAATGGAGAATAAATTTTCAGAAACAGCAGCAAAGGTTCTGGGCAACAGTGGAGGAAAGCTGACCAAACATAGTCCAGGCATTAATAAGCCAAAACTAACAATTCAATGGAAAGAGCACTAGTTTGAGAGTCAAAAAATTCAGGTAAACTGTTTCACCTTGGTTTTCTCTTAATCTCACTGAGTCTGTTTCATCATCTGTAGATTGGAAATAAATATATACATACCTATTAACTCATAGTTATGTTGTAAAGAAAGCATTTAAACCCCTCTGGGAGTTGGAGATATCATTATCATTATTAGCTAAGTTACTTGAACTTGGTATGTAATCAAAGACTCCAAGAGTGGGGCAGACCCTCTATTCCTTCTGCCATGAATAAAGGGCCCAAGACTTCAGTTAGAAGTGAATTGAGAGCTTCAACAAGTTGGAAGGAAAAAAATAGTAATACTTCTCAGTGTTGTCAATGGGAAAAGGTGTATCTCCAGAAATTCAACTCAGTTGAATTTAATGAGCATTTGTTCGGTTTAAAACACTGTTTTAGGCTCAAGCGGCATAAGGGTGTCTATACAGGAGATAATGTACACAAATAATGTGTTAGAGTTAAAATATGACAAGGACAATGGAGATACACAAACAAAACGTGCTCAGAAAGTTTAAGAAAGGAGATATCATTGCAAGACTGGGTGCTGGGACGTAGGAGTGAGGTTTAATTAGGAAAGGGTTCCTAAAGGAAGTATCTACCTGAAGAGAGTGTTAAAAGATGTGAAGAATTTCAAAGGTAAAATAAAAAAGGATATATATATTCCATGTACTGGAAATTTACTAAATAAATACACAAGCAGGGATGGATCATGAAAGAGGAAGTGGTGTAGTTTAACTGAAAAAAAAAGAGGACAAAGAAGAGTAATCTGAAATACAGTTAGAAAGGCAAGTAGGTAACAGATTATGGAGGGCTGTGAGTATCAGGCTAATTTGTCAGGTTTTTTTTAACTTTAGATCCTTGTTTCTGAGCAGATAAGCAATACAAGTGCTAGATCCATGCAAAAAAAAGATTATTTGGCAGATATAGAAAGGATAGACTAGAAAAAAGCAATGAGTAGAGAGGTTCTCAGGAGGTATTGTAGGGCTGAATTGGAGTTGCTGATATGGGAATAAGAAATGGATGGAAAGGATGTGGAAGAGAAGTAAGAGAACTTGGTAATGAATTAGATGCAGATTGTGGGAGAGAAAAGAAGACAACACCAAGCTTGGAGTTTAGAAGATTTGGGTTCAGATCCCACTTCAGACATTTACTACCTATGTGATCCTAGGCTAGTCACTTAGACACCCTGTACCTCAGTTTCCCCCTCTGTAAAAAATGATAGAGTTAGATTTGATGACCTCTAAGGCCCCTTTTCACTCTGTTTTAGGGGTTAGACTCAGAAAGATGATAACTTGAGAGGATAGCAGAGTCAAGGGAAGGCTTTTTTCTTGTCTTGTAAGTCTGTGATCAGATAAAAAGTAGAGGGACAGTAAAAATGAAAAAGTGAATGATTTATGGAACAAATGTTTTAGGGACTCAATAAGAAATGAATAAAAGGATTGGTAAGCAACAGTGAAGAACTGTTTGGGCTCAGAAAACATAAATTTATAGTATATACAGTCAACATAGCAAGGTTTAGTGTCTTCCTTCAACCATTCTATAAAGTGGGAGCAGAGAAGGCAGATGGTATAAGTGAACCAAAGTAGGAAAATAAAAGGAAAGAATATCAGCCTTTCAAAAGAACAAGAAATGTGAGGGTAGAAGACAGAGTCAATTTTAAAGGGGATAAAGTGACACCATAATAGGGGTGATGGGCTGGGGTAATATAGCACAGGAGATAGAGGAAGTCACAGGAAGGGCAAAGAACAGTTTTAGGGTGAGTAAAGCAAAGATGAGAGTGGAAGAGGATGATGAGTTTGAGTCTTCAGAGTTCTGGATGTCAGAGGAAGGGTAGTTACTTATAGGTGATGGTGTGGTCTGAAGTCTGACCACTCCAGTTGTGACTTGAATTAGAAGAGACATGAAGTTCCTAGAGAGGAAGAGGTTAATGAACCAGATTGAGGTGTTATGAGAGTCAACGATATGGAGAATGAAGTCAACATAGATGATGGAGAAATTGGTATAATAAATAAAATAATAAAAGAAAATTGGTATAATAAATAAAAAGAAGCAAAAAAGGAAAGATTGGTATAAAAAAACTAAGAAGCAAAAAGAATGGGAAAGGTGAAATAAAACATCAGCCTGTGAAGTGGTGGTCTTGAGAAGCCTTGCTGGAAAGCATGAGATTTGAACCAAGCCTTGAAGATGGATGGAATTTGAAGACTTAGAAGGAATTTGAAGGATGTACCAGCTGAGGGAGACAATTATGGTGATAGTGAGGACCAGGCAGAAGAGTTTGGATTTTATCTGGTAAATAATATGGAGTTTGGGGAGTTTCATAAGGTGAGGAGAATAACATGATAGAAACGCAATTTAGATTACTTTATTTCTGCATGTTGATAAATTGGAGGAAGGAGACACTGAGGGTAGGGAGGCCAGTTACAAAGCTGACTATTGTTAGAAGGTTTAGTTATCTTAATAGGAAATTATGGAGATCTGACTGAAGTATTGACAGTACAAATGGAAGGAAATATGTGAATCTAAGAGACATTTTGAAGGAAGAAATGATAGAATTTAGTGAAATATTAAATAAAGGGAAGAAAGAAAAAAGGGCCAAAAATAATTCCACAGTTTATAGCCTGATTAGATCAGAAGATGTTCAGGAAAACAGAACTGATTTTTTAAAAAATTTTGTCTAAAGATATTTCCTAAATCTCAATTTTGTGACCCCCAGGAGAGTTCATGGGATCATTGATCTAGAGCTGAAGGGTCCTCAGAGATGATTTAGTACTACCTTCTCCCTTTCCAGATAAGGAAACTGGATCTCGGGGATGTTAAATAACTTGTCAGCATAGGAAGTAAGCGTTTGAGGCGGGATTTGTATCCAGGTCCTCTGATGCCAGGGTCAGGGCTGTTTTCTTTGTGCAATGCACAATTAATCATTCCTGATTTTATCAGAGACTTAAACGAATAAGAGATTAAATTTTAACTTTCTAATTCGCTAACTTGATGCCTACCAGTGAGGTCTAGGGAATAACAATAGTTTCTGACAGAGTTAGAAAGTGAGCTTTTGGAATGTAAACCTAAAATATGAAACCCTTAGAAGAGAAGGGAAGCGAGGAGAAGATAAGTGTAGACAAGAGAAGGAAAGGAAAATTAAATGAAATGACATATTTGGGCAAAAAAATTTAATGATCTGAAATGAAATTCTGTCAATAGATGGTTCCAAAGGTAGGGCATTAGACTGTGAAGCAACAGAAACTTTCTTGTTTGCCTTCATAAAAATATGCTACTTTCAAATGATGCATTGAGTTACTCATCTTTCTAGAGTTTGGAACCTACACCTTTCTATATTCTTTGCAAGAAAAAAACCAGTTTCGGATTTGTTTGCTTTCTTTCTGAATGTAGGAGTGCGTGGAACAGTATGGCAGATACATCATTGTTTTAAGAAAGAAAAGAATGCTCTAAAGAACACACAAGATTTTGACAGACTTGTTTTCCTTTTTTTTCCCCAGGTGACATTTACAAAGAGGAAATTTGGATTAATGAAGAAGGCTTATGAGCTGAGTGTTCTATGTGACTGTGAGATTGCGCTTATCATCTTTAACAGCACCAACAAACTGTTCCAGTATGCCAGCACGGATATGGACAAAGTGTTGCTGAAATACACAGAGTACAATGAGCCACATGAGAGCCGAACAAATTCAGACATTGTTGAGGTAGGAATTAAGGCTTTGTGAGAGTAAAACTTTAACAGAATTGTAGAATGTCTCACCAAACGTTTAGATTGCTTCTAAACTGCAGGACTTAATTCTCTTTTCAGAAATGTAGTCGCGTCAAGAGTAGTTGGGAAAAAATTACTTAAAACTGATGCTATTACAATGGATCTGTTTATTTTTTGTTTCTTATACAGTTGGAATGCTAGAGGAAATTATTGATTTAAAATCACATCATTTGATCCACTTTTGTGAAATTTTAACACACATTTAGAATCTGATATTTGGTGAAGAAATAATTCTAAATATATGTTGTAGCAAAGTATTTTAGTTACAAAAATGAACAGATTTTGTATATTGCATTAAGAATTAATGTGGCAAATTTTCAGCACAAGTGTTTTAGTTTTCTGGTATGTTCAGGAATTCATAGCCCTTGTCTAGAAGGTAGGATGATATATTCAGGAATAACTATGATATGCAAGTTAAATACTGACTAAATTCAGAGTGGAGGTTAAAAAGAAGTAGCCTGAATGATTCACAAAGATGTATCAGGGAACACTTTGTAGAAGTGATGATACCTGAGGTGGCCTTGAAAGTAAAATCCACAAGGGGTATGAGCTGAGTGTTCAGTGTGAGATGGAGGAGTTTATTCAAGGCCAGAGGTCAGGAGGGGAAGACAGGAGATAACGTGCAAATGTACCTGATCGTGGGAGAGGGGGGAGAAATGGTACGACACTGGCAAATATTACCCAGCAATAAGTCATGACAGCAAGGATAACAAAATTTTATTATAACTTGTTCACAGTTGTTATGCATACAATATGTTTAAGTGTGGTAGTTTAGAAATAGCTTTGGATCACCTACCAAATAATCCCAAAGGTTTATCTTCATGAGCAGGAAATACTAAGGAAAGGAATTAAAAGGTGAGAGTTTTTCCAGTTTTATTAGCTCATTCTTCTTTACCATCTTCTACTGGGTTTTGATAATTTCCCTGCTTTCCTGGAATAATTTGAAAAATTAACTTACTGAAGTCATTTTGGTCAAAGTAAAAAGCATTCCTGCCGTATTTAGTCTGGGTCTATACTAAGGAAATAATAGTAGTATTTGTTCAAGCAGAATTAATCATCCCATAGCTCTCCCTCCCACATTCTCCCTCCCTTCAACAGTTAAGTGGTTTTTTTTGACTTTACTATTATTAATGGTTATTACTAAAAGTTATTTTGAAGTTTACAATGAATGTCGAGCTTATAAATATTCTATATTCCAAGATTAAGCAAAAATATAGTAACTTTAGAGAGCCGAAAGTAAATTACAAATAGATCTCATGCAATATATGCTTAAGAGTTCTTGCAGGTATACATTTATTTATAATACATCATTCAAGTTGCCCCTTACAAATATTAAATTAGAAGTTTATACTTCGCTGAAAAATATTTTATGTTTTGAGGAAATTGTAATGTTTATTTGCTATCTCCTTAAAATAGTATTATATTCCTATGTGTGTCTATACACACATGTATATACTTCTACATATATATTTAAATAAATAGATAATATAAATACTTTCCTTTGTTGTTGTTCTGGACCTGTAATTACGTTTGTATCGGAGAACTCCGAGTATGGAAACTCCTTCTAACAGTGTGCGTTGGAAACTCTTGTACAACTTAGGACCTTAGAAAATTGCCTGGGCTATTGAGAGGTTAAGTGAGTCACCCAGTAGCAGGCTGCCAACATGTGACAGGTCTTCTGGATTCAAAGGCTGGCTCTCTCCATAATGCCACACTGCTTCTGCATATAAATACATAAATATGTGACTATCTGGAAATAATCAATTTGTGGTGTAGTCCATTCTCGTGGTATTCGTATTTTGTGTCTACGTATACAAGTCAAAGTATTGTGCCAATCAATGTCAGTAAGAATTTATTAAGTACCTACTGTGTTCGGGGCATTGAGCTAAGTCTTGGAATACAAAGAAGAAAATGCAAAAGACAAGGGTAGCTTATAGTCTAATAGGGGAGACAGAAAGCAAACAAATATATACAAACAAGCTATATACAGGATAAAAGGAAAAAGCAGAAAGAAAGCATTAAAATTAAGAGAGATTGGGAATGGGCTCCTATAGAAGATGGGATTTTAGCTGGGACTTGAAGGAAGCCAGGGAATTCTGTTAAGACAAAGTCTTTCATTTTTCAAGACCATAGCTCATTTATATCAAGTAATATTTAATGCTTTGATATTTCTTCTTGGTGAAGGATGCATTAAGTTCTCAAGGGACATGTAATTGGAATTAGAACTTTGACATTTCCTACTAAGTCGAAAAAACTTGGTGTATACACCTGGTAAAGTCCATCATCTCCTAAATTCAAAGAAAATCATCATCAGAAGTTTGACCAAAAGTAGATGAGGATTTTGGTTATAGCAGTTCACAAAAATAATCTAAGACATTAAGGTCTATATGTGTGGGGTAATGGACCCATGATGATGAAATTACAGACTCTAGAAATATTAAAGGTTTTTAAGTACAGAAGTATTAAGTCCAATTTAACAACAAAACTTCAGGACAATACAGGCAGTTGTTTAGGTCCTTGGAAAATTTTATAATAGGGTTTAATTTTTGCTGTTTAGTCATATCGAACTCTTCATGACCCCTTTTGGGGTTTTCTTAACAAAGATACTGTAATGGTTTCTTATTTTCTTTTCCAACTCATTTTACAGATGAGGAAAGGGAAATAAACAGGTTTAAGTGATTTGTCCAGGGTCATAACACAGCAAGTAAATGTCAAATTTGAACTCAAGACTTCCCAACTCCAGACCCAGGACTCTATGAGCCACTGAGTTGCTTACCACTTAGCTGTTCAACTTTTACCATTCCTTAAAGATTAAGTTAAATATAGGAAAATTAATTTGATTCAACTATACGGAGGTTCTTCCACTCTGTTTTGTGGTCGATTTTTTTAAGAGTTTAACATAGAAGTGAGGTCTCTTTTTTAGAATACAATTAATGGAGTACACAAATCCTCCTAGATAGATTAGAAGCACTTAAATCCTGCTAATTTGCCATTTCCTTTTACAAATGGAGCTTTGGAAGGTTTTAGAATACTAAAGAGTTTCTTCAGTCTAACATCACCAAATTATTTTGAACCCAGAGAAGGTACAATCTGGAGCTTCTAGGTCACACTTTCAGAATGACAACAAATTCTACATTGTGAGATATTTATCTGAGAATATGCCAGTAATTTTTATGATTTGTCAAAATAAAATTTATCAGTAATTAAAAAACGTTATGGTGAGTTAAACGCATTGAACCTTCTCAACCCAACTAATTTCCGGCTTTCCTGACTTCTTTCAAACTCCAGCTAAAATCTTTCCTTCAGAAAGTCTTTCCCTTTACTCCTTAATCCTGGTGTCTTTCCTCTAAGGGTATTTGCAGTTTGTTTTGTATATGCCTTGCTTGTACGTGCTTGTTTCCACGACGTCTCTGCCATTAGACTGTGAACTCCCTGAAGGCAGAGATTTAAAAAAAAATCCTCTGGGCTTTACACATTGCTCCACAAATTTTTGTTCAGTTATTCATTAGTGTCCAACTCTTTGTGACCCAGTGGACCATAGCACACCAGGCCCTCAACCTTCCTGCAGTGTCATGCATTTTAATACTGCCTATGTGGTCTTGGCAAAGTTACTGGAGTGATTTGCCATTTCCTTCTCCAGTGGATCACTTTTTGTCAATACTTTCCACTATGACCTGTTCATCTTGGGTAACTCTATATAATTTCATTGAGTTATGCAAGAATCTTTCCACAATGAGACAATGATCCAGGAAGGTTTTGGCACAGAGTAAGCATTTCATAAATTCTTGCTGACTTGATTGAACTCTAACATGGCAGAAGTTTGCCTTGACCAGTCTTTAAAAGTAGAAGACATGGTGGAATGATGGAGGTGGAAGAATCAGTCACATTGATAGAATTTCTGCACTTGGACTGTAATTGATTATAAAGCATATAAGACATGGAGAATCTGACTTGTGGGGAAAAAGAGTCCTGAGAAATTAGTTTCCATATAGATTTAACAAAAGCTTGAAATTTCAGTAATCTTGCGGCTACTAGGTAAAGTTTTCAATCTTGTTTATCTGTAATAAAAGGATTCTAACTCAATGGAGTTAAACAGCAGGAGAGCTCTAGCATGAAGGGTCATTTATTATGCTTCTTCCCATTTGGACTATTATCCTTCCTCCCAGCCCCCCAAATTAGTTTATTCACAAGGAAAAGAGAAAAACCACACTGTTTCCAACATTCAGACTGAAATATAAGATTCCGGGGCCATGCTACAGACTGTTGCAGGGTCAGAGGAAATTGTGCAGTGCGTGGGTGTTGAAAAAGATTCTTCTCTTAACAAAAAAGCTCTGCGTAATTATCATGTCTTTGCTTGATAATTAGCACTACTGTTACAATGGCACAAAGACTCACAAAAGCTTAACGAGAAGACTGCAATCGTTTTGTTTTTTTTCCCCCATTCTGAATGCGGTTTGAATATATGTTTAGATACAATATATAAATGTGTCGGATTTGGTAAATGTGCTAAATTTTTAATCCATTGGTTTAAAAAACAAAAACAGTTGTTGGATTTGAAGCATTTCCTTTAAAGGAAGTCCTTTTCATTTAACTTTACCGACATTAAGAGAGAATATTTACCTTTCTGTGTAAGGCTATTAAAATGCTATAAGAATTCTGAAGATTCTAATGGTCCATGTCTTTCCCCTCTCAATTGTGCCTAACCGTCCAAATTCACTTAACCACCCCCTGCCTTACCTACAGAAAATGGTCTCATTTACATAGAGCACCATTCTGAACATTCTTCCTTGGTATTCTGTAGGGTATGCTTGCTGCTCATTCCTTTAGTATACATTATTAAACACCAGTGGTGTACATGGGTCTATCCTGCATACTGTAAGGGAAACAAAAGCACATGGAGAGAAACTGACAGCCCGCTTGTGGAGACAAAACACAACCTACATTGGATGTATTGTATGGTACCAGAATGGTACAGTTATAGGAATGAATGCTAAAAAATCCAACTAAATTCATCAAACATCTATTCATTGTTTTCTGTATATAAGACACTATGCCAGGGGTGGAAGGAAAATGGCCAAAACTTAATAGCTTCTCTCTTCAAGATCACGTTCTAGCTAGGCACCTTCTAGGATCCTTTCTACACCTTTCTCCTGTGTTCTGTGCTACTGTTTATGACCAGGGAGAGTCCTTTCCATGATTCAGGAGCTATCAGTGTCTTTGTAGTTTTATGAACTCACTCCAGGAGGCTCAATGGTCATTTAAATGGCACAGTGGACAGAGAGCTGATCCTGGAGTCAGTAAGATCTGTGTTCAAATCCAGACTGATATGCAGTTTGGCTGTGTAACCCTGGGCAAGTCACCAGACCTTTGTTGACCTCAGTTTCCTCATCTGTAAAATGGGACTAATAGTGGTACCTACCTCAGGGTTGTAATAAGGATCAAATTACATAATAGTTATAAAGTGCTATAGCACAGCCTGGTACTTAGGAAGTGCTATATTTTATTAGCTATCATTATTAATTATAAATAATAGAGAGTGATCCAACAAAGCAAATGCATCAAAGAAACAACTTTTCTGCTCCTTAGGAGACTGTACACTTATATTTTTAAAAAACACAGAACAAGTTAATGGCTTTCTAAAGAGATGGTTCTTCTATCTGATATGTCTTTCACATCACCATAGCTTCAAAATACTCATCTCTAGCCATGCAGCTCAGTGGTACAGTGGGAGCATGCTGGACTGAGCATCAGAAAGATTCATTTTTCTGAGTTCAAATTGGACCTCAAAGCAAGTACTAATTGTGTGACCCTTAACTCTGTTTGCCTCAGTTTCCTCATCTGCAAAATGAGCTGGAAAAGGAAATGGCCAACCACTTTTTGCCAAGAAAACCCCAAACGGGGTCACGAAGAGTTGGACGTGACTGAAGAACAACCATTAAAAACTATGCCACTCCCTTGTTAAAAACCTTCAGTAGCTCTGTGGAACAGAGGATTAAAAAGAAACAAAAATGTATCAACCTTGTCTTGAAAATCTGCAAAAATCTATTTCCATCTTCTCTTTCCATCCTGATTTCATTTGTGCAGCCTCTTTGCCATCCAGGATCACTCACTGAGCCCCAGTCCCAACCTGACTTTCCTGGCCAACCATGAAGGCCATCATCCCCCATTCCTAAAATGCATTCTCTTCCTGCTTCTCGATTTCCTGAATTCCTTCCCTCCATTGATGGCCAACTCAGGTGCCATCAATTTTATGGTGTTTTCTATGATCCACAAAGCTAAAAGTGATGTTCATCCTTTGATTTAGAGACCTCAGTCTGTTTCTCTACCTTTGGTCTTATTTCCTACCTGGGTGTACTAAAAGATTTTGTTCAGCTTTAAGCTTTAGTGCCTTAAAAATCACACTAAGACTTTTGGGACACCCTTTATCATCTTTTATTTGTGTACATAGTGGATTCCTTCTTTTATATTGTAAACTTCTCAAGAATAGGGCTCATGAGGTCATTTTTCATCTTTGTGCATCTGGCACAGTTTCTTGAACGTGTTATATGATGATCATAGATTTAAAATTGGAAAAGACCTCAAAGGTAATCTAATCCAACCCCCCTATTTTTTATCAATAACAGAATTAACCCCGAGGGTCACACAGGTATTAAATGACAGAGCCAAGACTTGAACTCAGTTCAGCTGATCATAAAGTCAGATCCATTTCTACTGACACTACAAAATGTCTGAGCCCAGTACTCTATCCAGCTTGCCCATCTACAGAGAGATAATAATGAAATCATGAGACAAGAAGAGATCACCAAGTGAGACAATCTAGAGAGGACTCCTCAAGTGCAACCCTTTGACTGAGTCCAAACCTCACAGAACAAATTCCCTTGAGAAATGCCATCAATGCTTAAAGAGGGGAATCTGGGAGGACAGGGTGATTGATGATGTCAAAGACTACAAATAAGTCATGATGGGTGAAGACTGAGGAAAAACCATTAGATGTGACAATTAAGAGATTAGTGGTGATGTTGGAGAGAGCATTTTCAGCTGACTGATGGCATCAAAAGCCAAATTGTAGACAGTTTGGAAGTGAGTGAGAGAAGTTGAGGGGTGCTCAGTTTACATGACTTTCTCAAATGTAAACCTGGCCTGGACTCAGGAAGATATGAGTTCAAATGTGACCTCAGACATTTACTAGCTATGTGATCTCGGATAAACCATCTCACCTGTATGCCTCAATTGTTTTTGAAGAAAATGCCAAACGGGGTTAATGATAGCACCTACTTTCTAGGGCTTTTGTGAGAATCAGTTGGATTATAACACATTGTAAAGTGCTTTGTAAACCTTAAAGAGATTTATAAAGGCTAGTTGTTATTATTATTGCTTAAAAAGAATTCATTAATTATGGCTTATTGGAAACTAATGGAAGAAAAGCAGTTATAGAATCACAGAAAATTGATTTTAATGGACCTTAAGGGTCATCTACTTCAACTCATAAGTAAAGCATGAAACCTCTATACAGCATCCCCATGAAGCAATCAGCTAAGTTTTGCTTAAGTACTTCTAGTGACAGGGAACTCACTAATAGAAAAGTGCTGGCCTTGAGCCAAGAAGATCTACCTTTGAACTGTCCCCTCTGATACTTAACTAGCTGTCCAACAGTGAGCAAGTCACTTAATTTCCCCACTGCTTTTTCCCCATCTATAACAAGAGAATGTCCATAGAACCTGTTCTCACAGGGCTGCTTAGAGGACGAAAGGAGATGATATAGATAGAGTTCTGCATCATTTTTATCATTATCGTCTCCTGAAATAGTCAATTTCAGATCTTATACTTGTCATTGTTAGGTACTGCTTTTTATGTAGTTCAAATCTGGCTGACTTTAACTTTTACCTTTCAGACCTGGTTATTCTCTCTATCCAAGCAAAATAAATGTAATCTCTTCTTTCACACTGAAAATCCCTTAAATATTTGAAGACAGTAATAATAATATTAATAATAGCAACTGTCACTTACCAAGAAGTACATTAATAAGATTTGCAAAGTTTTTTTATCCTGTGATATTATAATCTATTATATAATGTTATATAATTGATATGATATATGATTATATAACAGTTATATATCCACATGAGATATAATTATATAATATAGGATATCATATAATGCTGTTATAATTTCTATTTTAGCACATGAAGAAACTGAGACAGAAGTTAAGTGCCTTGCCCAGGGTCACACAGTGTGTCTGAGGCAAGACTGAAGCTAAGCTCCTTATGATTCCATAGATAGATGCAATCTCTCTACTCTGTCACCTAGCAGCCTCATAGAGTTTTATGACTTCAGTTTGAAATTAGATGCCCTTAAAAGCTAAAACACATTTTCCTATCAAATCAAGAACTCTACAATCAGTCTTTAAACCCTAAATTATCGGTTATTAGGATATGTTAATTATGAAAATCACATGAGGTGTATATAAAGTCTGATTCTCTGACTTCTAAGAAAAAGATCATTATTTTCAATATGATTCGGTGTTTACTTAAAATATCATGGAATCTCCTTTTTGTTTAGAAACAGATAAAGCAGTATTTTTAATTTAAAAGGTTTAGATTTTTGGACAAAGTAATTTGTTTTCTTTTGAAAATGAAAAGTTATTTTTTTTTAAGATTACTATTCTCCATTTTTTTTGATTAAATGCATAATTTTATTAGTATGGGGAACTCTCCATGAAGAAACTTTCTCTACCAAAGCAAATTGACACCCCCTCTGCAATTTATAGAATTAAAGCATTATCTGGGACACTGAAAACTTAAGTGACTTAGCAAGGATCACACAGACCACACAGTTCACAGGTGAGAGTTGAACCCAGATTTCCCTGACCTGAAAGCCACTTTGGCATCCAGTATGGCACATTCCTTTCAGTGGTATCCACATTGATTAAAGCCCCTTCTCTACTTACCCAATAATAATAATAGTGTTATTACTTCAACAAAGTGCTCTCTACTCTTCAGTTGTTTTCATCAATTGCTTTAAAATGCTCAGAATCAATATGTTCTATTCTGAACCAAAATTCATAACCCCTCTATATTGAGAATAATGGATGTCCATCAAAAAAAGAACATTTTAAAAAGTGGGCTCTTGTTAAGTACATTTATTCATTTGCCTCCCTACATTCATTTTTGTTCACAATTATAACACATATATTTAGGAAATCTTTATATAAGACCGTTGTACCTTGTGCCACAAAGTATAAAAAATTAGTTAACTAAAAATGGATAAACAATGTGTACACACATACACATTGGGTATACATTTATGTATAAAGATGTATGTATACATATATGTATATTTGAGTATACAGGATGTTCCAAACCCTGCATAGTGCAATTATACACTGTTAAAGTTAATATATATATATATATATATATATATATATATATATATACATATATTAAATAAATGCATTATTTAAAATAGGGATATATTCCTAAATTTGGTTTGTAACAACGAGTCTATGTGTGCATCAGTTATGGGGCATATAAATATAGAATATATCTCTGGACATGGTGGCACACATCTGTAATCTCTGCTGTTGGGGAGGCTGAAACTGGAGGATTTCTTGAGTTTAGGAGTTCTGAGCTACAGTAGGACTAAAGTATTTTGGGTGTATACACTAAGTCTTTCCAACTCATTTGGTAAGTACCTGGGAGTTGTGTAAATACACGTATATGAGGATATGCATACATAGACTATATACACAGAATTGTGTATATGTGAATATGTACATGTGTATATATATGTATATACACACACACATGAAGCATAAAAACTCTGACATGCTCCATTTGTGACCCACAATGGCTTGCCTCCGCTTTGGCTAGTTCCAGATGCTTAGTATATTAGTGGAGATTTAGTTTCATATACCCAATCAAAACGCACCCTACCGCAGCTCAAAACTACCATGCTCACCCTATCCACAAATCCCAGGATCCCCAATAGTGGGGATTATAGGCATGTGTTTTTCATGCTTGATGATAATTTTGTGTTTGCATAGCTCAGAACTAACGCATACCTAGGCTAATTGTTGGATACTAAGTTCAGAAATATGTTCCTATTTTTGAGTAATGTCATTTGTTTAACTTGAACATATTTAATAAGTATAGATACTCAATCTCACTTAAGAAAATAGTCATTATTGAATATGTAGAACATCACTGCACTGAATTTAAACACTGAAATTGAAAACTGAGAACAAATACACAAACTCACTTCCTGTGCAAGTTTGGTTAAATTTGCTAAATCAAAATATTTCCCTTCTCATGAACTCTCTTAAACTGTTGTTCACAAACACAAATTGGCTTCCTTTGTAATAATACATTATTTTGTGCATCTAAAAACCTTTTTCAGAGAAGGGCTTCTCCAGACTGCCAAAGGATGCCTACTATGTGCCAGGCACTATGCAAAGCACTTTACAAATATCACATCTGATTCTCACGATAACTCTGGGAGGTAAATGCTGTCATTGTCACCACTATTCAATTGAAGAAACTGAGGTAAAGTGACTTGCCCAGGCCACACAGCAAGTAGGTGTCTGAGGCCGTACTTGAACCCAGGAAGACTTCTTGACTCCAGACCCAGCACTATCTGCTACTACTGAGTTGCTCTAGATAGCTATTAAATAGTCTCCGTTGGGGCGGGAGAGTGGAGATAAATATCGTAAAACAGTGTTCCCACCCTTGGTGATTGTTTTTTAAGACTTTGTAGCCCACTTAAAACACAATTCTTATCACATCATGCTGTTAAAACACATCAAAAAGATTTCAAGACACAAATTTTACTTTAAGGACTGTTGAAAATTTAAGTCGTTTAAACTGTATATGTGAAGAGTTCCTCACACAAATGCAAATCACAGATCCAGTTCCTCTAATCCGCTCCCATGTATGCACTACCATGCCCCCCCCCCCCCAAAAAAAAAGATGAGGGGAAGAATTACCACTGAAAGAACTTAAAGACTAAGTTAATTTTCAGGAAGAATTTCAAAGACTTGCCCTGAGGCGAATTAGAAGAGGAAGGCTTTTTAAGTGGAGGTGAAAATACTGAGAAGTAGTCTTTCACTATGTGCTTATATGTACATATAAAGGAATATGGCTCAGTGGTAATATGGAAGTTTTCTTTGTTTATATTATATCTCTTGCAGTAATTAAAGCGAAGTAAGGAGGGGAGGGGTAGAGGAAGGAAGGAAGGAAGGAAGGAAGGAAGGAAGGAAGGAAGGAAGGAAGGAAGGAGGGAGAGGGAGGCAGGGCACAAAGTACTGTGCTAGGCACCAGGGATAACGAGTCAAAATGAAAGAAATCCTGTCCTCAGGGAGTTTGTCATTGTATGGGGGGAGGGGGGAAGAGCATGTAAGTGAATACAAAATACACAAAATAATTTCGGTTGGGAGAGCACAGGTCAAATATGGACAGTTTGTTAGCAGTAGAACAGGGTTACACGCAAGCACAACGTGGGATAAGGGCACCAAGAGATGGGGCTGACATGAATAGGTTTGTGGGAGGAGGGAGCGGTGAATGGAAAGTGCAAGAATTCAATTCATTTTAATGAACATTTATTAAACAACTCCTACATGCCAAGCATTAGGCACTGGGGATACAAAATGCAAAGAGGCCTTGCTTTTAAGGAGCATATGAAATAACTCTAGAAATGTAAGTGAGAGCTATATTATAATAAGATTTAAATGCCAGGAGAAGGATTTTGTATTTTATCCCGGAGACAATAGAGAGCCATTGCCAATGTTTGAGCAAAAGAGTTTTTCTTCTTGGAATTATTTCTGCATTCTAGGGAAATGATACAAAATCCTTGTAAAAATAAATCTATATTTTTATAGGATTTTATAAGATGTGTGTTTTGAAAGTATATTATGTATGAATAGGACTAGTTACCATTCAGTGAAACTCATATATTCACTATCTACTTTGTAGTGGCAAATAGCTCTGGCCTTTGCTTACCTCATTCTTCCTGGGCTCAGATAATATCATGGAAAATTCTGATATCAATAGTAATTCCCCCTAAACAAGACCTTGATTGCTAAAAAAGGTTAAGAGTTAGACAATTAATAGTATTCAGATGACAAAGACATAAGCATGTGACAAGCTACATGCATATACACATTATCCTGCCAAGATAGCAATGTATGGAGTATATCCTTTGCCATGCTTAAGTTTGGTCACCTGGTTGAAGTTCTGAATGAGAAAAAAAAATCCCCTGTCAATTATTTGTAAAGGTCACAGAGTTAATGACTAGCTGGGAGGTTAATTAGATTCTGAAAGCCTCTTCATAGCAATTAGTCTCCTATCTTTATGTTTTTAGTAAATAAGCTCTCTTAACTGTTTAGATATACTGTTTAAGGTAAGAAATACTATAAATAGGAAATCGTAGTCTCCTACTCAATGTGGGCTTTATCCCCCCTCAACCTAATCTCAAATGTCGTTGGATAAGAATTATGGTCTAAGAATTCATACTGAACTTTTACATAGTAATGAATGGAAATTCCTATACTGGAATTTCTATATTTTTATGCACTTTACAGATTTTTTTAATTAGAGTCTCTCAGTTCAACAAGCATTTATTTAACCGTGTACTATGTGCAAAGGACTGTATTTTATTCATTAGATTCATTTTCTAGATGAAAAATTGGCAGTATGTTGATGTCAATTCAGAATTAAATTACAAAGTGTCTACCATGTGCCCACCTCTCTACAAATATCACATTTGATCCTCACAGCACCCTCCGAGGTAGGTGCTGTTATTATCCCCATTTTACTGAGGAGGAAACTAAAGCCCATAGAGCAAGTGACTTGCTCAGGGTCACACAACTAGTGCCTGAGGGTGGATTTGAACACTGGTCTTCTACTGCACCACCTAGCTGCCTCGAAGTAGTAAATAATCTAGAAATATTTCCGTTTTTCTGTCTTTTCTTTAATTCTAGACAATTACAATCTTTTAACATTTATACTGTCCACTCCCTTTTCAGAAAACAAATCCTACACTTGAGTTTTATAAGAATGTGCTTTTAAACTCAAAGCTGCCTGTCAGATGTTTGTGTGTGAGGAATTTTCCAATGGTAACAGTGACTGAATAGTAAATACTGAAATTCAGGATAGAGACAGAATCCAAATTTTCATTTTTGGAGTTGTTGGGATTAAGGACTGAGTACAGTCCCAGAGGAGAAGATCATCACCAGAGAAGCATTTAATAATTGTCCATAAAAAAAGCTATGCCAATTACAAAAATATGCCCTAAAAAAGTAGAAACACAAGACTGAAATTTATCAAATAAATATAAAAAAGAGAGAATAAAAGAGGGAAAAGGTGTAGTTGTCAATGACAGGAAACTTAAAATCTGCAGTAGTCCTGTCTGACATGTACACATACAACATATGTACTGATACTGATAAGTTTGCCAGTAGTGAAGAGAAGGAATTTTATCTTCATACAAGGATTGCTGTTTGGAATCTCTTTCTTGCACATTTTGAGTTTACCGCATATAAATTTCCTATGAAGAAAAGAAAGCTCAGTAGTGAGCTGATTTTCGTTGAGTGGTGGAGATATTGTTATGGAGAATTCAGTTTCTTCAGCATTAAAGCATTTGATTTTCATCAAGTGACTCATAAAGTAGGACCTGGAGAGCGATGTGGTATAGGATAGCAGACTGCAAGGAATCGGAAGCCTTAGCTTCTACTCTCAGCTCTGCAGCTTACTAGCTGTGTAATACTGGGTGAGTCACTTAACACTCTTCCTTGTTCCCTCATTTATAAAACCGGGATAATAAATCCTGCCCTGGCGTGAGGATACAGTGAAACAATGGAGAAAAAGATGTTTTGGAAACTCTGAAGTACTGTTAAGATATAAAATGCTTTTATTTTTAATTCCAAGAGAAAAGTTTAACAACTAAACTTTTGCTGTAGGATAAGAATGATTTCTGAATGCCCATCATTTGAAAATATTAACTTTTTCAAAGTGTTTTCCATACTAGGTCCTTCCTTAAAAGAGAGGTAATGAGCAAAAACAACCAAAAACTGCAATATGCATTGTCAAGGTAGATGATAGAAATGATAGCTGGATAAATTGATAAACGATACGTAGAGGGAAGGCTAGATAGATGGATCGATAGATGCGATGATGCCATTACACTTTTCAAGTTTTTTTCTTTTATTATATAGGAGTCATTTGTAAATGCCTTGTTAACATTTCCACAGAAATTCTGTGAGACTTTTGCTTCTGCAAAATATGAAGTGATCTCCATTGTCTTTAAGTTTGATAGAAGGTTCTCTTGCTGAAAACTGAAACCTGCCTCCTGGTTATATTTCACAGCTGAATGTTTTTTTTTCTCCAAAACATGATATATCTGGCTGTAAGGCTGGAAAAATTTTACATGTCTGTGTAACATTCTTATAACCTAATAGCTCTACGGGTTTTCTCCCCATCTAGTCATTGGAGAATGTTCTTTGTTTCCTAGTCCCTGTTCCACATAGTAACAGCTTGTTGTATTTTGGTCTGTTTGCCAGAGGGTAGGTTTATTTTTAAAACCCTGAACTCTGAATTTTCTTTATTTTTCCAAGATTGAAAGCAGCTGAAATGCCTGGAGTTACAGGTTGAAGGCTGCTTTACAATATGTGAAGGGAAGCTTGATTCCCTCCCCCCTTTGTGTTTTTTTTTTAATTTTTCCTAACAAATGTCTTCTAACTGGTAGTTGTCTAAAAATAGAAAGCCGCCTAACTAAAAATAGCTTGGCTCTCAGGCTTGCCAAGGAAAATGGAGAGGAACAGGCGTGGAATGGAAGGCTGAGTAATCCAGTTCAATTCATTCAGAGATCCCTTGGAGAATGCAGGCGATGATAAAGTGCCCTCAAAAAACCACAAGCCTGACTTGCTGTCTTCAGACTTCTAGGTGCCAATAAACATTTTAGCCCAAGGATATATTTTTTTCTCATAGGTCGTAAACACTTTCTGAAAGACAAGGCTTTGTTTCACAAGGCCTGACATTCTGTCAAAAATAGCTACCTTTCCTAAGGTCTTTTTTTTCTTTTAAAGAAATCTCTCTTAAATTTTTTACTTACATTTTCAAATAACCATCTTAATTATGAAATAATGTGACTTCGATGGCAGTTCTTTGAGTTGTCATAAAAATTGCAAACTGCTTGTGACCTCAAAACTTTAAAGGTTTTCAAAGAAAGAGAAATTATTTCAGAGCTTCCTTTAAAGTAGGGAGTGAACACTGATTTATTGCTTTGTAGGTTCATGCTCCCTAGATTACACAGCAGCACTTGATATAGCATCATTTAGCCCTCATTCTTAGTTTTCCCAACCTAAGCAAAACCTCCTTCCAGCCTTCTCTCTCTCCCTTGACTCTCTCTCTTTTTCTCTCTCCTCCTATTCTCCTAACCTCCTCTCTCTCCTTTTATATATCTTTCTCTCTTCCACCATTGTTCCAACTCTCTTTCCTCCTTCTTTCTGTCCCTCTTTCTTTCTCTCTCTGTATCTATTTTTCTCTCTCTTCCTCCTCTCCTTCCTTCTCTCTCCTTCTGTCTCTATAAGTCTGTCACTCTGTCTCTGTCTGTTATCTTTGTCTCTCCTCCCTGTCAAGTACTGAACTCTCACTTCAAAGAATTAGAATTCTGAGACAGCTAGAAAACATGACATAGGCCTATTTTGCAATCGTAACGCTTTTTCCCCCCATTTTGTTCTGCTTGAAAAGTAATCTGAATAACCAGGTCAAACATGGCAACAGGGTGTGGAAATGTCAGCACGGTTCATGGGGTTATTTGGGCCTGAGTATTGTTCTGTCCAGTTCCTGTAATGTTGCTGGTGATAAGGCTCCTGAGACAAAGGATGAGAATTGATGGAAGGAGACATTGTAAGAAGAATCAGGGTCCTTGTATCTGTGTACATTGACTCTTCTGGTCTCCCGTCTTGTACAACATTTTGTCTTCTGGCTGCTGGCCCCCTACAGCTCTTTGTAATGGATGCAGACCACAAGTGATTCCTTTATGCAGTACACAGGGTATAATTGTGTCTGTGTGGTGTATTAGTAATTACCAAGCTGAATTCCCATATTGTATCTTTACTGCAGGCATGGAAAAATAGGACACACACAACCCCGCACGACCATTTTCAACCTAGATAGTGAGCCACTAATAGCTATGTTCCAGGGACAAAGACTTTTGTAAGCACATACATGTTTCATTTTCTTTGTCAAATTATCTCTTATATGGAATAATTTCAACTTTGGAATTACTTTTCTGTGGTTCTACTATTAATTGAAAATTTCTCAAATACTGTAAATCCCCTAAATTATAGAAAATATTCATTACTTTTAGTTGCTGAACAGAAAGTCACATCAATTTAGTATTACTGAACATGCATTAATTATACTAGAGTACCATGGATGGAGTATTAAATTAGAGCCTATACTAAAGATATGCTTTTAAGTAAAAATTAATTAGTATAGTTATGTATTTCCATAATATTTGGTATTCTTAATTTTCTAAATAATGAATATTGCTGTCTAAAGATTAATTTAATGATTTTTGTCTCAGAGACTGTTAAACTTCAAAAAAAGCTGACATTTGTTTTTTGTTACAGTAAACAGATATAAATTAATTATTAATTTCCTTGCTATAAAATTTACATCCATCCCTTATGTATTATGTAACATATTGATTAGTCTACCATTTACCTCCTATTCATGGAGGTTTTTAAATGTCTAGAATATGATTTATCTATAAGAGAAATTAAAATAATAGAGGCTACTCGATATAATACACCAGAAAACTTAATGTATTTATATTATACAGAAATCATTTTAAGCCAAGCAATAAGTTACAAACTAGTTAAAAACTGGTAAATATATCACTACAGCTCTTATATTGTATTTAAATTAATTATGTTTAACCCACAAATATTTTTTCTGCATAATGACATGAATTGGTTTAAAATGTAAAATGTTTTTATATTTTCACATTCAAATCTGAAAATTTATCTATTTTGAACATTAAATATTATTTTCCCAAATTCATTTCAGTCAGTATTTTATAAAGCACCTTCTATAGAGAATATTGTGCTAAGCCTAGGAGGGATTAAAAAAAGGTTTAGGAAACACTTCCTGCCCTCAGGGAGCCCACAGCTTCATTGGGGGAAAAGCACAGGAGTGGATTGGATGACCTGCTATGTGACAGATCAATAGAACAGGAATAGGGGAAGACTTGTTCAGCCTGACCCCCAGAAGACAGAACCAGGAAGATTGGTTAGAAGTTTCAGAGAAGTAGATTTAGGTTTGATGTAAAGAAAATCTTCCTAAAATTGGAACTTTCCAAAAGTAGAAGGACTACACCATGAGGAGGCATTGTGCTCCCTTTCTTCAAGTAAAGGCTGGGAGCACTTTTCAGTAATTCTGAAGAGGGGATTCTTCTGACATAGTGTGGGCTCAGTGGCCTCTGAAATCCCATCCACACCTGAGATTCTGAGATTGGGCAAAGAATAATCATTAAGTTCATTTCCCAAAAATATGTGCCTCTGATTGTGAATTCTTAATATGAAAAGAGGGATTAGATATTCCGAGGCCACTTTACAGATACAATATTCCTTTGTACCCATTGCAATTTGACATCTTGTTTCTTGTCTATAATTCACAATACAACTTTCACCAAGATAATATTCACTGCCTACATCAGAAATTGAAGCTTCCTACTTCTTGAGAGTAGCCATGTACAATCGTATTTGGAAATATTAGTGGTGATGTGGAGGGCAGTGAATAAAAGATATACGTGCCATTCAGGTACACATGAAGAAACCCAAAATATACATATTAGAATATAGGGACATTACTTATCAAATAGAAAAGCATTGTCCGCATATTTGTGAACTTTAGTAATCAGTATTCTGATAATATTTTCTTCTCTGGCATCACTCTGAAACTATTATGTCCTTGGGGACAGCAGACTTCATCTCTGACTTGAGTATTAACTGTTTTATAAAAAGAAAGATACTGTTTTATGATATTAAAATGCCTAACAGAGCCAAAGCAAGGAATTCACTGCATTTCCATTGCTTTGTTTAACATACAAATCAACAGACTGAGTTTATTAAAATATTCTTAGTATTTTTTGTTTTCAACTGTAAATTACGCCATAAACATTTATTTAGCACCTGCTGTGTGCTGGGCATTGAGCTACACTCTGGAGATACAAAAAGAGGCAAAGGATAGTCTCTGCCTTCAAGGAATTCACAGTCTAATGTGGGAGATAACAAACAAATAAAAATGTACAAACAAGCCATATACAGGATAGATAGGAAGTAGTTAAGAGAGGGAAGGTTCTAGAAGGATTGGGATAGGGTTTCTGTTAAAGATGGGATTTTAGTTGAGACTTACACAAAGTCAGGGAAGACAGTAGACAGATATGAGAAGGGAAAGCATTCTGGCCATGGGGGACAATTTAGAGCAGCATCCGATAATTAGGCTAATCTAAGAAAATGTAGCATTGTTGAACTGGAGCTGAACTGAACCTGAGAAACAGAGTCAGGAAGGCTTGAGTTAGAATCCTGTTCCAGGTAACATACTAGCTATGTGACCTGGGCGAGCCTCAGTGACCTCATCTGTATAATAAGGAACTTGGACTCAAATAGCCTCTAAATTCTCTTAGTGCTCTTAATCCTATAATTTCATTCAATCTGTCTTTCCATTTCTTGGGGAGAAAGTCCAGAAAGTTTAAGTGAAGCTCGAGGTTACACAGCACAGTAAGAGAGCTGAGATTCAAACCTAGGTCTTCTGTTTCAAATTCCGTGCTGTCTGTAAAAAGGGAGAGAAATAGAAGCCCACTATTACAGTTGACCAAGCAAGAAATAATGAGGACTTGAACCAGGATAGAAGTTGTGTGACTGTAGAGTAGGTCTAATGACAAAGACAGAGATGCCATGGATAAGACTCAACTGAGTCTCAACTGAGTGGGTATGGTAGCAAATGAGGGAGAGAAAAAATTACCAAAGACAAATCTTAGATAGGAATGTTTCTCTTCACTCAAATACTAAGCAACACAATGGCCCAGTGTGAGGAAAGCTAAGAGTGGCTAGAGGATATGAATGAACCTTTCAGAACTCTTAGCTCATTTTTCATTCAAACATACATTTGCACAAATATACACCAATATACATGGACCCATATGCTTCCAGTTGTTATGAGTTTATAATGCCCTAAGTATATATTCAAACAGGAACTGAGACCTAGAACCAAGTGTCTACTGGGTATAGTTTTCTAAGTCAGGTCAGTAATATTTGCCATCATACTTCTGTCATTGGCTGCATTACTCATGAAATAGATTGGCAGTAATGAGTTTTGTTTTGGGTGGCCCTTATTCACTTGTCTACACCTTCATTTCAGACATATATCGGATTGGGGAAGGGAGAAGTAAACCAATAGGAGCAACATTTCAGAAGTCATGTGCATCCTCTTTTAACATTAATGTTTTCTTCATCTCTTAATGTATGTTTTTAGTAAAAAGAGAGATTTGTATCCAAGGTAGTGGTTTGTTATTATTATTAAATGTTTAAAAATTATATGTTCAAACAAAATCTATGTTTTTAACCCATTTGAAAAAATATGTCCTAGCAGTAAACATATCCCAACTGTCTACAATTCAGTATATGTGTATGTGTGTTTATCTGTCTATCTATACATATGTGTTTGTGTATACATATATACATACATATACATGCAGATATATATGTGTGTATATATATGTATATATAATATACATATATATATTCACTTTCTACCTAATGGAACCATTTATTTATCTGTGGGGCTATGGAAAGTCTCCAAGGAAAACTGGAGAACTCAGCTACTACTGCAGGAAGTGGTGTCAGCAGCTCTGTGGGTGGCATTTTCTCTGCTGAGTCAGTCCCACAACTCGTTTTCCAGCATGTTTTTCCTAGTCGTGCTGACTTTCTGACAAGATGCAAAACTGAAGTCTTGGAGGTTCTGGGAGATCTCCTGCTGTTTTCCTTTCCCCATTCCCTTGGGAAAATGCCATAGAAGATGACATCTTCCTATCTAGGTTATCCTTGTCATTTAAGTTGGAAAAAATTTGCAAAATACTCTACCATCCTTCTCCTTTTCCTCTTCATTAACTCTATAAGATGGCTCAGTATTGTCAGAACCATTTTGTTAAGGAGGAAAAATGAGATTTTTAAGAAAAAGTTTTAAGTGTTTGAAGATTAAAGAATGATTTAATAGCACATGATTAATGTTTTAATTATTAACTCATTAATTATTAATTAATTTAATAGCATTATGATTAATAATAAGATTAATTCTTGCTTCTATTACATAGGCTACTGAGGAATGATGCCTTTTTCCTTGAAATATACATTTCCTCTTTTGAAAATGAAGTTATAAAAGTAACCTTCTTATTCAAAATCATCTCAGGGAAAGTTGAGTTGAGAGTTACACGGTTACCAGGTGAACTTGATTAAGATGGGCAGCCAAAAATAACTCCAAGATGTAAAACTTTCTTTTACCAACTGTTGAGACATTTACATCTGCTATCTGGATAATGTCATCAGCCCTGCACATCACTTTCCCTGGGTAGAAACAGTTTATTGTTTAAAGGTGCATCCTTCCATCATGGTGTAAATTGACAGGAAATGGTAAATTATTTTCAAGTAGAAAAGACATTCATCAAAATAACTAGAATAGCTAGCATTCATATATGCCTATATAATTTATATTACTTCATCTTTTCCTCACAACAACCCTGGGGAGATGTTATTATAGGCCCATTTTACAGAAGAGGAAACAGAGGCAGTTAGAGGATAAGTGACTTGCCCAAGATCCCACAGATAGTAAATATCTGACGTCAGAGTTGACCTCAGGACTAATTGATTCCTAGTCCAAGGTTCTGTTGACTGTGCCCAGATATATAAAAGTTTTCACTTCATTTATAGTGGGGAAAAATAAAAGCAATCACAATAGAAGTGTGTTAAAGC
The DNA here is from genome assembly GCA_023548195.1 of Bettongia penicillata ogilbyi. Taxonomy (NCBI): domain Eukaryota; kingdom Metazoa; phylum Chordata; class Mammalia; order Diprotodontia; family Potoroidae; genus Bettongia; species Bettongia penicillata. The sequence continues at coordinate 2,690,217 of JAJHZJ010000322.1, read as the reverse complement.
TATATGTGCCTGTAGGTAGACAAGCTAGGTAACTGAGAAATTCTTCTCAGTCCTACTTAAGTGTGCAAAGTTGAACTGTGTACCCAGTACATTTCAAACTCTAGCATTTGTAGGACTAATTCTAGTTTTTTGTGCCTCTTGATTTGTCTTTGTCCATATATTAGTCTATATTTATGGATCTAAAGTGTCTCATCTTATTTTTAATACTTCTAATGATCCATGATATCATTTGGTTTGGGTTCTCGCTCCACAAAAGCAACCTACACTCAGTCTTCATGAGTTCCTATGGTCAAAAAACTTCATCAACCAATAACTGACTTTATGTTGGTGCGGTTTCCCATTTGGGAAAAGTTGACTATTGGGTGGTGAATTTTTAGACTGGTTTTTGGATAACAGGCACACGGTTCATTGCCAGACCCATACTCAAAGTCTTTCCAAGTGGGTATGGACATGCCAGAACTTGACCCCATTCCTTTGGCATTGCCTTTGAGAACCTAGAATCACCTCCATGGAGGGTTTTATTTTATAACAAACATAAAAGCAAGAATACTTTAGTTTTCTTTTAGAGTTGAGTGAAAATATTTGCAGTCAGTGTAGCAAGTATGAAAGAAAAAGGCAAGGGCAGTGTGGTATTGAGAAAAAAAGGAGTAAAGAAATATCTTGTTGAGTTATAAAATTTACTTTTTTAAGTGGCTCTCTGTTTCATAATGAATTCAGTTGAATACAGTCCAGTTCAATAAATATTTCTTACACGCATGCAAGACTATGCTGGGCTCTGGGGCTAAAAAAAGACACAAAGCTAAAGCAGCCCTACCTTCAGAGAGCTTAGATTTTATTGAATAAGGAGGGAGGATAGAAAACATACAGAAATTAGAAAATACAAGGCATTTTCAAGAGGTAGAAAGCACTGATACGTGGAATGGAAAGAAGGTCAATATACAAAATTTATATTATATATATATATATATATCTCAAAAGTAGTTATGAGGACATGCCAGACATAATGTTTTTCTTTTTTTGTATTTTTGTACTTATAAAGAAAATTTTCAAGTAATACAACTATAGTTTTTATATTTATTCAGTCTTTATCCCTCTGATGAATTTATATCAATTTAGAAAGAAAAGGGGAAAACATAAGTATCACTCTGGATTGCTAAGCTAATTCTAGTTTATTTTCTCTGTTTTCAATCATTGGACTACCTTTATATATATGAGAGAGAGAGAGAGGAGAGAGAGAGGGAGAGAGAGAGAGAGAGAGAAATCACCAAATTGATGTTTAAAAATATTTACAACTTTGAAAATATTAAAATATTTTAAGCATTATATATTTATTTTTTGAAATCATATTGTTTTAAACAATAATATTAATTAATTACAACTTATCAATTACAATAGTTCTGTCAAATTTAATAATTGTTTTTATTATCATTTCAGATATTTATTATAGTATGATAATTGTAGTATTAATAATTTGTAAGTTCAGAAGAATGAAATAATATTATTAAAGTAAAGAAATGCTTTTTCATAATGGTGGGCACAATTGGGCAAAGATTAAAGTATTGGAGTTATATTTGCCCTAAAGATCATTTCAGGTGTCTCCCAACTACCCATGGATCTCCTATAAACTCTCTATATGAAATTCATGTTAGCTAGACTGCAAATCTAACTAATCTAGCACCCCAGGATTTTCTGGGTGACCTAGAGAAATCCCCTCTGGAGCCATTCCAAGGTCCAACATCGTGACCTAAGTCTGTCAGCCTGCCCACAGATATGCTAATACAGATACGGGAAGTTCTAGCAACCCCCTGCCAAGTTGTGAATCCTGTTGCAACATCATTTTGCAACTGTACAAAGAAATCTCAGTTTAATGTGTGTATGTTTCGTTGTTACAAAAAATGTTTTGTTGTGGAGGAAATTCATATGATTTTCTCTGTGCACTTCAATAGGGTAAAATATTAGTCATAAAATTAAGTCATATAGAATAGAGAAGAAGTTGTATAAGAAGGAAAGCTACGAATGTTCATGACAGAACATATTTGAAAACACTGAAGTTTAGGGAGGTAACAGAATTGATATGTGAAACTTGAAAATGAGGTTTACAATATGAAGTATTTTTTCCTGTTGTCAGCTAAAATTATTGAGAATATGACATCCAAAAATAGTAGACGACAAGCCACAACCCTAGTCTATAGAGATGTAACAGAAAGGTCCTTCTATGGTCATGCTACAGATCTCTCAGTTTAGATTGGCTCCTGTCTTTTGGCCTTGTCAGTTGAGACAACAGGTGCAGTGACTGACAGGTGTGGATGTCTAGGATGAATAAAATTGCTGATGGCTAATGATATGGCTTTATGTTAGATCTTCTACTGCTGAGCTCTGAGACAGTAGGAAGCCAGCTCACATTCTTTGGGGTCATTTGATGCCCTCCCTGGCTTATTTTTTCCCTCTCTTTCACAACTCTCCACCTCTCTCATCCAACTTACTGTCTGTCTCTTTCTCTGATACATAGGCTCTCTTTTTTTCTTTTCTTCATCCTGTTACTCTCTCATTCTTCTTTCTGATCTAGTTTTAGGAATGGCATATAAAAGTCCAAGTGGCTAAATACAGACCCCAGCAGAACTTAAGAATAATATTATTTAAAATGAACTTATTATTAACTGAGAGTTTGCTTAACACCTTAGAGTCAGAGGCAGCTAGGTGGTGCAGTGGATAAGGCAGTAGCCTGAGAGTCAGAAATACTTAAGTTCAAATCCAACCTCAGACATTTAATAGCTGTGTGATCTTGGGCAAGTAACTTAACATCTGCTTGCCTCAGTTTCTCCATCTGTAAAAGGGGGAAATAAGAGCACCCACCTTGCAGAGTTATTATGAGTATCAAGATAAGGTCCTTAGCACAGTGCCTGGTGCATAGTAAGTACAATAAAAGTGTTGATGATTCTAGACAATATTTTTAAAGCCTTTTTTTATTTTTTATTTTTAAAGCCTATGACAACTCACAACTTGAGATTTGACATGAGTGATTTGATATAAAATGAATATGGAGAAAATTTCAAAAATAAGTAAAAAAAAATAGAGAAATGGAATGTTGAACCGTGCAGGGTATTACTAATATTAAACATTGCAGGAAATTCTGATTTTAAAAAAAATTGCTAGCAGTTGACCTAAAAGAAAAGCCCTCTTTTCTGAGAGGACATGAGAATAAGCTTTTCCTGACCCTACTGAGTAGATTTTCCATGTCGTATTTAATTTTAACATAGTCAACTCTTGGTTATCTGCACTGATAGAAGGAAACTAACATTGATTCTGCTGCAAAAAGCAGATGCCATATGCCAGTGCCTGAATCATCCTATAAACAGACAACTCATACAGCAAGTAATGGAAGGGGCTCAGAAGTGGGCTCGAAGAAAGAAGAGTGATAATTCAGACATTTTCTTTCTTGACTCCTTAAATGCCTACCTTCTAAATAACAGAAAAGAACTGAAAATTTCTTTCTCTTGCATCATCTGAAAATGAGATTGTTAGAAAAGCAAATACAATATTTTTGATCGCCAAACTCAAGGTTTTGCATAAAAAGAGAATGAATGAGATAAATGTCTTACACTTTGTAAATATCTACTCCCCATGTCCACAGAGCAACATCCTGAGTGTTAGCTATTCCAACAGACGTATGTGACAGAATGACAGTGTTGATAATTATCGAGGGGATAATTATCACTGGAGGAAAGTGCTAGGTAGAAAAGTGAGCTCCAGAGTGATCAGCCAGAGGGGAGAAGTCTACTCTTGGCTTCCAAGGGAAAAGGCATGAGTTGATTCTTTCGAGTAAGGAGGCTTCTATACCTAGATACATTGTTACCATGATTACTTAAGATGATCAATGTTATCTTCTTTTGTTATAGTCACAGTCATTGATAATTTATAAAAGATGCTACAAAGTATTCTTACAAGAAAAAATTGCTCCCAGTCTGTTTTTGTTCCTGAAACCTATTTGCAAGTAAAATTCCATAATCTTTCAAAGGTTAATATGTGGAGTTACAATTAGGCTTTATCCCTTCAAAGTTATTGCTCCCTGATGGCTGTTAATTTACTGTAGTCTTCTTTTCTGTTTCTCAGTCTTTGTTTCATTTTAAACTTTGTCCTAGCTTTTTCTCCCACATCTGAGGAGTCTCCTATAAATTAAATTCTTCAGGAGTTCCAATTAAATTGATTTTTATCTTTACCCGTTCGATTCATTAGGCAATGATGAAGTACTTATTACGTGCAAAGCACTGCTCAAGATGCTTGGGGATAGAGAAGGCAGCACCTCTCCCCCTTTCCCACCCATCCCACTCATGGGGGAGGGGGCAGTAGAGCCAGAATGACTCACTGGCCTCCCCTTGGGAAGGGAAGCCTGAATGACTTCATTGAATCTGGTATTAACTTGGTTTCTCAGGAGTCCTCCAAGCCCGTGTAAATGCAGAATATGAGAGACACAGAGATAGCTAAATGAGGTGGAATTTGTGGGACTTTTATCTTAAAATTATACTTCCTTCTAATTCAGGTTCTCATTTAAATAACATTTCTTGCCTTTCTTGGCATCCCAGTATTTAGCACAGTATGTGCAACATCATAAACACTTACCAAATGTTTGTTGACTGACTATTTAATACTGTATGTCTCTGCTTCTGACTATATTGCTTCTCTAATTTCTTTTTCCACCTTTCTTTTCAATCTGACTGAAACCCTCTATTTTCTTCCTTCCACCATGCCTTCTACCCCTTCATGCTGATGTTCTCGTTACTATAATGATTTTCTCATATCTTTTGGATATTAAACACTTTCTGAAGACTCCCATCTCTTCTGACAATTTATCTTTGAAAAACTGAGACCTCGGTTTCTAAAACCTTTATGACATTACATCCTTGAGTTTTAATTAGTTCCAAATTAAGTGCATCACAGTGTCTTTTATAAAACCTTAAGAAGATATTAGCTATGTCATACTTGGCTGAACTCTATGGTATTCCAAGGATCTTTGACCCCCTGGGAACTCCTATTTATGAGGATTATACCCTTCCCTCCCCCCCCACCCCCTGCACATCTTAGTAGATGGTTTTAGAGAGTTACTACAGACACCTCATAATGAGTCTTTCCAAACTTGACTAGAATAGTCCTTTGGTCAACAGACAGAAAGCCCTTCCAGTGTGGTAAAACTTGCCCCTACCTCTGCTCCTTTACTACAGTTCCCAAGAACTAGCCCTCCCTCTCCATGCTAAAATGAAAAATCTGAGCAAGACTTCAATTAAAGACATGGCTGACAATCTCCCCAAACAGTTTAATTTATAATATTATCCTCAAAAGACTATATAAGACTGTTCTTCCAAGGGTATCAAATCATAGAATAATTGCTTTAAGGAAAAAAAAGAATTCAAAACAGTGGTATTAACTGGTGACCTGTCTTGGTAGAGAAAGAGCAAACTCCAGCATCATAAAACCTGGGTTCAAGTCCTTCTTCTGACACACATTGGCTGTTTGATGCTTGGAATTCTGCTATCCCCAAGCAACTAAGTCTCAAGAGCATTTCCAATCTACATTAATGAAGGGAATTTCTTCACTGGGAGTCCCCTACAGGAATGAAATTGCAAGTCTAGATAAATACATCCACACATACATCAGCCTATGTGGATAGGAATATATTCACCTTGTAACCATTTACTAATTTTTTTAATCAACAAATGTGGGGACCAGGATACTAGTGCCCTCTTCAGTCTTCAAGCTGCCATAGCTTCTCTTAACTGACCAGGGCACCCCAAACCTAATTTCCATGCCTAGAGAAGGGCACAAGATTTCCTGATCCTTTTCCCTCCCCTTGATAACCTTCTAACTACTTCTTTGGCATTCAAAGACATTTTACTAGGAAGAACTATAGAGGAATATATACATATATGTGTATATATACATATGTATATACACATATACATAAACATACATATTTACATATATAGTGTATAAAACATATATACATATTTATATATACATATATGTATATATACATACATATACACATATGGGCAAGTTAGGAAATAAAACAGAGAAGGTTAAAAGCTTACAGGACAAAAACACTCATAGTTTAATTCTAGTGCTCCATCAGAGATAGGCCATTTGCATTCTCCTTTCTACCTCCTTTCTTTTTTTTCCTGTTTAATTCTGGATATTTAACTCAGTCCCCTCTCTCCCTCTCCCTCTCCCTCTTCTTCTCCCTCTCCTTCTCTCTCTCCCTCTTTCTCCCTCTCTCTCCTTCTCTCTCTCTCTCTCTCTCTCTCTCTCTCTCTCTCTCTCTCTCTCTCTCTCTCTCTCTCTCTCTCTTTCTCTCTCTTTCTCTCTCATTGCCACAGAATTGAGTGACCAGGGCTGCTTATTAGAGTCTTCTGGAATTTGCTTCTCTGGGACATGAGACTCTGAAAGGAAATAGAAACTCTGCTGCTTCTCCACTCAAGCTTAGTCCTGACAAGAGAGTCATGGACTGGGAGTCAGAGGACTTAGGTTTCCATCTTTGCTCTTCCATAGAACACTTGTATGCTCTTAAGCCAGTCTCTTTGGCTCTCAGTTTATTCATCTATGAAATGGAACTGTTTCCCTCCTCACCTGCACCTCCTCGATTCCTTGGCTTCTTTCACATTCAACAAGCATCCTTTGCTGGTCTTCTTTAATCTTAGTGTCTTCCTTCTGAGGGTATCTCCACTTTATCCTCTTTACATCTCCTTTGTACATAGTTGTTTATGTGTTGCCTCCTCAACTGAATTCTGAGCTCCTTGAGAATGGGGACTGGGACAGGCTTTCTTTGGAGCACCAGTGCTTCTCATCATACTTGGCACATTCTAGATGCTTGTTGGCTTCCCCAGTAAGACGACATGATGTCTGAAGTACTCTCCATAAATCACATATCTAGGGGATCCCAGGATCTTTTTTCTAATGACCCACAGAATCTCAATGAACAACACTTCTTCCCTGAGACCCAAAGGCAGTCCCCTCAGGTTTCAGCCTTCCCCAGAGCTCCCTCTACATACTCTAACTCCTGACTGTTCCCTTGCAAGCTTTTATATCTAGCTTTTATAAGCTAGATCATTGACTGATTCCTTAATGAAGAAAAAAAGAAGCCTCTCACACTACATCAAGACTGAAAACAGCCATCCCGTGAGATCTTTGCCCTTCATGCCCTGTATTCCATGACTACAGTGGACGAAAACAGATCAAAACATTCTCATTCTGAACTAGGACTCCTAGGTAAGAGCGTTGTTGAGCTAGGAATCCATCTAATTACTCATCCACCTCAGGGTGGTAGGGATCATAGCTCGCATATTTTTAGTATTTTAAGGTCATAGGGATAATAACTTGAGAGCTGGAAAGGATCTCAGAGATCATCTTTCCCAAGTCCCTTATTTTACAAATGGGGAAGCGGAGACCCAAGGTGGGTCAGTTTTTTGACCAAGGTCATACAAGTAGCCAATATCAAATACAGGATTTGAGCCAAGATACTCTGACCTTTGGACCAGTACTTTTTTCCCATTGTACTCCATTGAATGAGTCACTGACACATAGCATAGTGCCTGGAACATAGTAGGTGCTTAATAAGTGTTTATTGGATTGAATTGGTTTATTGGACTGGCCTCTCATGGGCCTTCCTTCTGGTAGCTGATTCTGAAAACTGCATGTTATAACTATGATTATAAAAGAAATAACTTACAGACATGTTGAAATAGCAACATATTCTCACCTCTTCCAACAAATAGACAGAGCCATCTCAACAAAGCTGATAATTGGCTATGGGGCTTTAGGCAAGTCACTTAATGACTTTGACATTATCAGGAAAATGTAAAGAACATAGGACACTGGATCTTAAGTTTGAAATGAACTTTAGCAGTCATCTAATGCTATGCTTGTACTTTACAAAGAGTGAAACTGACATCCATAATGGTTAAGCATAGTAAGATGTTGCCTTGTCTAAGACAGGCAAAACAAATCTGTCCCATGTAGTAGATCTGAGAATCTATGAAATATTCCTATTTGAATATATTTTAATTAAAATGTAGCCATTTACAGATGGAAAAGAGGACTTTAGAGGTAATCTAATTTAATTCTCTCATTTTGAAGAGCAGGAAATTAAGTCCAAGGCTAGGTATTGAGAGCTGGTACTTGAATCCAGGTTCTTTAACTAAAAAAAGCTAGTACTTTTTCCAACTAATTCATGGTATCGCTTTAACTCTATAATTGCTTTCGGACTTTTGGAACCTATAATTAAACTCATTTATCTTCGCTCCTCTACTGAAGTCTTACTCTGTTGCCTTATCATAAAGGTTCTCAGAGGCTCTGATAGAAAATGCTAAGCCCTAGAGAGTTTTCCCAAGCTGAAAAGGCTTTGAATACAGGCCTAGAAATGAATTTTGTCAGTAATACAAAGACTGGCCTAGCCAAGTTCAAAAATTTCACCCAAATCTTGACCACAAAGTGATGAATTTCTTTTGCCATCACAATTCATAAATAGTACTAATCATAATAGTAGGAATATTATTAACAAAGCAGTAATAATAACAGTAGCACATTTTAATATAGCACCTTTAGGTTGGTAAAGTACTTTTAATATCTCATTTGATTCTCTGAAGTTAGGATCCTCACAGATCATAGTAACTATTAAGTATTGCCATCTCCATTTTACAAGTGAGGAAACTGAAACTTAGAGAGGCTAAATGGTTTTCCCAGCATCACCCAGCTAATAAGTGTCTGAGGCAGATTTGTAAGTCAGCCCTTCTTAATTCCAAGTCTAGTGCACCATCTATTATGCCACACTACTTCTTAAATTAACAGTTATGTCTTTGAGTGGCTGTAGTCAGCATTGGTGTAAAGAGTAGCCAGACGAATGAACTAATGACTCATTTAAATAACTTTTAAAAATCCTTTATTTGACAATTTTTAAAAATACATAATGTGAAAATGATACTAGTCCAATACTGAGATTAATTTTTGGAAAGGTTTAAAAAAAAGTCCAACAGCCTGTAAAAGTCATTAGCTTTCCATTTGTCACTGATGGCAATAGAGAGCATTATTTTTTCTGGGGCAATGTAGCACCAGTAATGTAAAAAAAATACAATGGTTGTGACAGCATTATATTTTCAGTTGTTTCTAAAATTCTTGCCCACAGATTGATTCCTTTTCAAATAAAATCTAATTTTCTTCAGATCTTGAATTGTGAGGCTTAGGATGATTTTCCTGGGTAAAGTTTACAATTAACTCTGCTAAGTGCCTTGAAATTCAAGAAATACTCATTAAGAACCAAATATACTATATTTGACTAGGTCCTTGCCATTATCATGTTAAAAAGAAAGAGAAAGGCCTAAATCAGGAGGCAGTAGTATAGTCCAGACCTATAACTTTGATCATAAAACATTAGGAAGACGCTTCTTGTCACATGATGTTTCCTCAACCTGATAGACCATCAGCACTAATGACTAGAATGTGTGTGTGTGTTTGTCCTTCGTTGACAAAGACCATGCCATCAGAGAAATGATGACATGACTTGCGCTTGACTTTTTTTTGAGTGAGGAAGGGCTATGCAGGTCACCAGCCTCACTCCTCCTCTAGAGCCATCTGAATCCAGTGACCAGATATTCATCAGGATGACTGGAGATGACCCAGGATGAGGCAATTGGGGTTAAGTGACTTGCCCAAGGTCACAGAGCTAGTGATTGTCAAGTGTCTGAGGTGAGATTTGAACTCAGGCCCTCCTGACTCCTGCACTGTGTGCTTTATCCACACTAGAATGTATGCTAGAAAGGATCCTTGTGAGACTGTGGTTCTGTGTGGGGCCGCTCAGTGATGCCATAATGCACAGATTCAGGAACACTCACCTTCCTGAGTTCAAATCTAGCCTCAGACACTAGCAACGCAACCCTGGGCAAGTCACTTAACACTGTTTACCTCAGTTTCCTCAACTGTAAAATGAGAGAAGGGGAAGGAAATGACAAACCACTCCAGTATCTTTACCAGGAAAAACCCAAATGAGTTCACAAGGATTTAGACACAACTGAAAATAACTAAATAATGACAACCAAATAATAAATTGCAACTCAGTGGTACAGAACAAAAAAAGGCAGGACTTTAATTCAGGAAGACCTGGATTCAGATGCTGCCTTGGCTACTTACTAGTCAATTTCTTCATCTGTGAAAATTGGAGATAATAGCAGCACCCTCCTCCCATGGTTGTAAGGATCAACTGAGGTAACATATATAAATCACTTTGGAAACTAAAGCACTCTATAAATGTTGGCTGTTACGATGATGTTATTATTTACCAGAATTTTCCATTACCCACACTTTCTGAATAGCATGTCACTAACCATGCTAACATGGCTATTGTCCAGTAGCAAGCAGAACCCTAAATCTTGAAGGGGCTCCAAGATTCCAATCCAAAAGTAAATAATGTTTGTGGCAAGGATATTTGAATATTTTCGCTGATTCAACAACGGATATTTACAAAATGTTATCCAAAACCCCTGAAATGCCATAAAATATTTCATTTACATGTAATATGCACTTCAACTAAACCTCTAAACTTATAGGAATTTGCCACTTATTAAAGATTATTTACTTTCTTATGAACTGGCTCTGATCTCATGGGGAAAGTGCTAAAGGCAGTAGAAAGTGATCTATAATCAGGTCAAGAAAGATAGACCCTGTTAACTAATCCAGTCTTTTTATTTTCCCATATGTAACTTCTGCAATGCACTTCTGGGTTGTTATGTAGGCATCAATGGGGTAAAAAAAAAAAGAAAAGAAATCAGTTTATTTTACATTTCATAAAGGATCATGAGATTCATGAGGGTCTTTCCAAAATGTTCACTTAAAGATACCACATTTCTAGCTATACCATGGATTCATTGGGAAAAAAGTACTAACTTTTTTAATTCAAGTTCCAGCTCTCCGTACCTAGCCTTGGACTTAATTTCCTGATCTGTAAAATGAGAGAATTGAATTAGATTACCTCTAAGGTCCTCTTTTCCATCTGTAAATCTATGATCTCGAGAAAGGAAGTGAAAGGAAGGATATTCAGATTTTGCCTCCTTGAGGACAAAAAGATAACCAGAGAGAGGGGAGGAAAAAGTAATCAAGTTAGTAGCAATTTTATGTGATGGTAATGGCGCTCTGAAAGCATCTAGCTTTTACAGAGATAGCACTATAGAAAGATACATTGCTTTATGTAATTAGCAAGTGCCAGTGACTTATAGTTATTTCTTTAGCTAAGTAGGCAGTAATTAAGGGGGAGGGACCAGTCTGGGTGATTGTATATAGGAACGGTTTTTCTCCATGATGATATTTTAACACAGGAACTGATACTTCTCTCTGATTTTTCTCCATTTTTACTTCTTTTATATGGCATCTGTTTTCTACATCTATATATTAGAATTTTCAGAGCATCTATCTTCTGTCATTATCCTGGCTTGTGGAGATTTTAAAAAAAAAACAAAACTTTAGATGAATACATATAATAAAATAGAGTCTCTGTGTCCATGTATTTGTGAAGGGAGTTTGCACATAGTTTATAAATTAAAGGTTCAGCCTCTTTTCCCATTTATTATTTGGAGTGTGTCATCTTTAGTCAACCTAATTACCTTTATAAAAAATGGCTCTTCCCAGCTCAGAATATGACATTGCAGTGTTAGGAGAAAATCTCTGAAATCTTCTTCATTCAATTGGTCTATTCCAAAAATGTCAGTCACCTATAGGAGGCTGATTTAAATATAGAGATTTACTTAAGATTTACAGAGCTCTCCAAGGGAAGAGTTTCCTTGGACACAAGAGCCAGGTCACTTTCAATAGCTCATTTTATTTATCTTGACACACAAAAACAAATCTTTTCCAAATATGAAATCAGTCCGCTGAGAGGCACTGAAAATACACTTCTGGGCCTCATTGCCCCTAGGAAAGAATAATGATAAGTACCTGCATGACCCTACAAATGAGAATCTGGAGAGGTTTCTAAAAACCAGCAGCCACAGAAGTTGATTTTGCTGAAAGGAACCTGGAGCAATTGCACTTATTTACCATTTGGCTATGCCCTTCGTTTTTATTGACATGGCACTACTGTGATAAAGATAGACGTGGCAAACTCTAGCCTTATTTTCTTTGTCATTACTGAAATAGTTGTAGATTTTAGAGGTAATGAAGATAAAACTGTTATCATGGTATTGCACTCACATATAGTATTCAAGATTTTGTCAGCACTTCCCTACATTCGGAGGTTTATAATACACAGAATCACAGAGTTTGCAGAAGCCAAAGAAGGAACCTCAGTGGTGAGCTAGCCCAAACTATCCCTGGAAAACCATTTCCTCTATGATGCCCTCAAGGAGGAGTCACACAGTCTTTGTTAGAATATTTCCAATGAAGAGAAAGTCACCATCTCCCAAGGTGGCAGATTCTACGTTTTGACTGCTCTAATGGTTAGGAAGTTTTTCCTCACATTCAGCCTAAGTTTCATTTGCTCTGGATAGAAATGTCATGCAAAGTCATTTCAAATCTTTTTTTTAGGATTCTGATTGTGTGGATATAGGCACTTACAATACTGTGCTAATTTCTTTTCAGCTTTGTACTTGTATATCTCAACATTTTCTTTTTTAAACAATCAAATTTGTTTTAAACATATAAATTATCACATAAACAAATGCAAAAGAGTAAAACAGGATTGTTTTTAATGGGGGTCATAATGATAGTTTTAGTAATGAAAGAAAAGATGGTCCTATTCATAAAAAGTTGAATTTTGAAAGAATTCTCTTACTCTAGTGTTTCCATTTTAGTCTAATGATACCTCTTTTACACGTCTATTAGTTGGTCTTCTTCTGATGCTAAAGCTTAGAAAGAACAGAGGCTCCTATCAAGTGTACAGACAAGAAAAAGAAAATGACTTCTGAATCTGTATTTGAGAAAAAGGGGAACATAAAAGATAGGATTGTTGCTTGGGCTATAGAGGGTAATGTCATCCATTAGGATGACAGAGAAAGCAGAATGAATCAACCTTTTTTTTACAACTGTTTTTTCCACCATTATCTAGTAAAGTCTTATTCTAATGTCTCATGGCATGGAGATGACTCTAGATTCTCAAAAGTTATACCAGTGAAACACAAATTCTGGAACATATGACCAAGCTGGATATCTTTCAAGCAAGGGCTTAGTAATGGATTGAACTTCTGTTGACCATAAGATTGATTTATCTAAATTTGGAGAGGTTAGTTACAGAGTAATAAAATTTTTGACTGTAGCAACTCTTAAAGATTTTTTATTGTTATATAGAAGGGTGGCTATCAGCTTCAGTAGATGAAATTATAGATTCCTGAAGTAATGAGGTATTTATCTCCCAAGGAGAAGCATCATTAACTGGAAATAGAATAAAAATAGTTAACAAAGGATTGTCACCCAAGATGAAAAAGAAGATAATGAGGGTATTCAGCTACCCTTGATGAGTTTAAGTTATCTGGCCCAGAGAAAATACATTCCAGGGTCCTGAAAAAAGTAGCCTTTGTGATTGCTAAGCTATCGTCAGGGATCTTTGAAAGATCATAGAAAATGGAAGAGGTGCAGTAGGACTGGAGAAGGGAAAATATTGTTTTGAAAGACTAGAGCACACGCTTACCGTACTGAGGATGCTAAACTATGACGCATAGTAAATGTATTGGATAACAGAATCAGGATTGCCAGAGACTTTCCAAACGCTGGGTAAACAAACAGAATGAAACCTAGTGAGGATTAACATGAAGTCTTATGGTGAAGATAAAAAAACTGAACTTCACAAGTACAAAATAGGGAGGCCAGGGAGTCGTCAGTTTAAGAAAAGACAATACTCTTAAGCCCAAAGTGAATTGTCCAAGTGTAGCACAAGTTCATGAGATTTTTATATGACATGGACAGAGTGTTCATGTCCATGTCCTCCTAATACAGGAGGACACAGTATCTCTCTCTCTACCCTGCCATGGTAAAACCCAACTGGAGAATTATGTTAAGTACCGGGTACCACATTTTAGGAAAAGTACTGACAAGCTATGGTGTTCCAAAGAGAAGTAACCAGAGTGGTGAGGAGCCTTGAGATAATGTCACGCAAGGATCAGTTGAAGGAATTTAGATATGTTCTCTGAGGAAGAGGAGAAAATAATGATAGCTAACATTTATATAACACCTGCTATGTTTCACGCACTGTGCTAAGTGCCTTACAAATATTATTTCATTCAAATCAACAACCCCGTGAGACATATACTGTTGGTATTATTATCTCATTTTAATATATGCATGTTGTGGATATTATCTGATCATAGTAACTGTTTGTAAAGTGCTTTACATACACTCTATCATTCCAATCAACAACCTCATGATGTAAAAATATTATGATATATGATATGATTATGATATAATGATATGAATATCATTATCTTCTTTTACAAATGAGGAAACTGATACTAAAAGTCATTAAATTCCTTGCTTACAGTCACCAGCTAGTATTGTGACAGATGAGATCTGAACCCACATCTGTCTAGCTTCAAACCTATTACTCTATCCCCTATACCATGCTGCCTTAGATAAATGACCTACAAGTACTTGTTCTCCTTGGTCTGAGAGGGAAGAACTATGAGTCAGTGACTGAAAATTGTAGAGATTGATTTTGGCTACTAAATTCTAGTAATAAGAGTTATTGAAACCTGCAATGGGCTACTTTGATTAAACCAAGGAACCCTATTTATTTGAATTCTTCAAGCAAACTTTGGATGGCCTCTCACTGAGGATGCCGAGGAAGAGCATGTCCTTGTCCATATAAGGATTGGGTTAGACAGCATCTGAGGTTTATTTTAACTCTATGCTTCTGTGACTTTCCATGTATAAAATGGACCTAAAGGCCTAGAAATAATTTTTTTTAATCTATTAACTCAGAAAAGTTTTTATTGACCCATAGAATTTTCACCAGCCTTATGCACATTGACCAGCACTAAGCATGAAATGTATGGATAATACTGATATTATAGGCCATAATTTCATTTTTCTTCCATTACAGTTTTCTTCTTGTGCTTCATTTTTTCATAGAGGTGACCCAGGATGGGTTCCCAAAAAATAAATCAATGAAGCACAGCTTATAGGAAGTCCTGCCAAACTGTAATAGTAAATTTGGGTCGACCAACCAATTTTTATTCTAGGAGCAGACTAAGAGTGCTAGAAGGTTAGCCACTAAGTCATAAACTGATTCACCCCAAGAACACATAAACAATCTACTCAATTCTAGAGGGAATGTAGGCTAGACTGTGGAAGGACTGCCCACATTGATGAGATCACTGATAATTTTTTAAGTATTTTCTGCCTCGCCTCATCTCCCTCCTCTATCCCTTTGGTGTCTTGACCCTATGGATGAGGTGAAGTGGCAGGGGGGAGAGAATGAGCAAGGGATCATATTTGTGATTGGATCCATTGAGGGCACAATAAAATTTGGTATTTGCAATGCAACATATGGCCTCAGAAAGTTTCCTGGAACACTCAGTTCGTACATGTTAAAAGCAGGGATTGAACCTACATTTTCCTTACTCTGAGGTCAGCTTTCTATCCACTGTGTCATTGCTACCTCTAATAGAGGTGACCCTATACAGAACATAAAGGATTAGAACTGGGATTTATCCTCAAGCTCAACTGCTTTACTTTACAGATGAGGAAATCAAGGCCCAGTGAGGTTAAGTGACTTACCCAAATCAAAACACTAGGACTAACTCCACATTTTCTAACCTTCATTCAGTGTTCTTTCTACTAGATACAGCAGTTTGACTCTTCTAGGCTAAATGGAATACTTGAGCTAAGGGCCCTTATAAGCTTCAGGGGAGAATTGTGAGAGATAATGAGTTAATAGCTATGACGGTCTGTGAAATAAAAATGCTACATAAATACCAAGTGTTACTGAGATTTACATTTTTGTGAACCAAACATACTATCTCCCTGCCCAAAAGATTCATAAGAATATTTAACACCCATGTATGTACCAGATGGATAGTAATGACAGATGATGGGTCCTTCTGAACCCTTACATTCTGTTTTCAGAAACCACATTTCAAAACAATTCTAGTTCTTTGTTAAGAAATAGTGTGTAAAAGCTTAGTATACACTCTGAAATTTTATCAACTAGGACTTCAGAGACCTTAAGTAAATGAATCATTTATTTATGAACATACCTGATATACCTAAAGAAATGAAAGCAAGTTGATGATGACACTAAGAAGGTTATATATGTCTCTCGTCTTAAATATATTTCTGTATAGTTGCAATCTAACTGTTATGGTGTGTGGGATTGTTATGGTATATAAGATATATTTCAATAACTGTAAGTATTTACAAAAGAACCAAGACATATAGAGATCAAAGTATGTTTGTAGTAGTCATAGAGAACAGTGTAGAATGAAAATAAAAGTTAAATAATTACTAATTCCTGTGGAAGAAACTTCGGTGGAGAGAGGGCCAAAGAAAAAGGAGAAGGAGGGAAAAGAAGCTTGTTTTGAAAGCGTTATAACCTCACTTAAAAAAATGTGGAGTCCCCTAGGAAGACATAGTACTTCTCTTTTCTAGTGAACGTAGTAGCAACAGATTCATGGTAGGGGTCCAGGTGGCCCCACCAATTACGAAATCCCCAGAATTGGAAAATGTATATTTATCATCTTGTGTCAAAATATTCATTTTAATATTCAAACATTTATGCCACATAACAAACTGTAACCATATGTTTATTTGTTATATTATTCCACTATAACATAAATAAATATTTACAGTGAAGCAATTCAGTCATAGCAATATTAGAAAAGGTTCTTTTTCCTACTTTGCTTGGGAAGGAGAAGACATCAGACACATAGAAACTCATTTTAAATAATGTTAAGTTTGTTACATGTTGACAAGAGCCAAGGAGTTCAATATTTTAAGTCTGACACCCCCCTTTTTAACTAATCTTGTTTTATTTATTTTCCCCCCAATAGTGTGCATTAAAGATGGAGTGTTATCTCAGCTTTGAATTTCCTGGCTTTATGTCACAGCCTTAACTTTATTTGAATGTACTATTCAGTATTTAATAAAGATGAGTTACACTGTTGAGCTTTAATTTAAGCCCTCTTTTTTTCCCCAAAGTTGGTTGAAGTTTTTTGGAGGTTTTTTTGGCAATACTGAGAAATTTTAGAATTTTAAAATATTTATCAATTTATTCAATTCAAATGTCGTAGTTAAAATGGCAAGAATAATTAGTTGAAATACTTTATTGAAGTATCTGAAATATATTATTCTTTCTTTATAAAATACTAATCAGCAGCTATCATTAAAAGAAATTCAAGCATCCTGGCTTATAAACACTACTTCAGTGTAGAATTTGACGGCTGAGACTAGCCTTAGACCTACATTCAGGAGAAGAGAAAGTCAGGATAAAGCATTGACTTTTACTTTTAGCATGTCAGGAGATTACCTTGAAGAACTCTGTACCCAAATGGATATAAGCTGGCAAAATTTTATATCTGACATGAGAAAGAATCTTTTCTTGATCAACAGTTGTTGACTCAGTTTGCTAATTTTTGATAATTTTTTTTGTTTCTAGTAAGCATGTTGATAATGTAACATTAAAATAGCTGTTTTTAATTTTCTTTTAGCACATATTTTAGCAATAAATTCCTCCATATGTTAAGTTTCAGTGTAGTATTTCATCTGCATTTTGCAATAGATTTTTTTAAAGTTATCAAAATGAATATAGTACATGAAAACTCATAATCACCATTTTTCCATAGCAACTTTAGCTATGTACCTTACTTTTTTTTCTTTCAAGAGCATGCAATTGGGAATGGTGGGACACCATTACTGTCATGAAATGTATTATGTTCAATCTAAATCAGGTTCTGAAAGCATTGAGCAATGTCCTGATTTCTTTATTTTTTTCCTTTTCTTTCTACTGGTATAAAAGAGGATGTTACGACTGGTTGCTTTTATTTTATTCAGTTTTCATCTTTAATTTGAGTAGCAAAGTATCTATAGCCTCAATATCAAATGACTTAAACCTTTTGATTTCCATCAGTTAAATGAATCTCATTTTGAAACAATTTCTTCTATTGTTGACTAGCTATATCTATATAAAATTTATTTTCCCTAATAAAATATATAATGTGTTGGCCTTAAATTACTGAACAGCTTGAACCTTTCTCGTACAAATGAATCTATCTTGCTTCCTGTGTCAAGGTTTGAACTTTCCAAATTATCTATTTCAGACGTTGAGAAAGAAGGGACTTAATGGTTGTGACAGTCCAGACCCTGACGCAGACGATTCAGTAGGTCACAGCCCTGAGTCTGAGGACAAGTACAGGAAAATTAATGAAGATATTGATCTAATGATCAGCAGGCAAAGATTGTGTGTAAGTACCAAGAACGCCCTTCGTTTTTTTTTACTTCTGATATTTCTCTGAACCTGGCAGGCATTGAACAAGAAAGAAAACAAAGGCTGTGAAAGCCCCGATCCTGACTCCTCTTATGCACTCACCCCACGCACTGAAGAAAAATACAAAAAAATTAATGAAGAGTTTGATAATATGATCAAGAGTCATAAAATTCCTGTAAGTACCAAAGGGAGATGAGATGATTGGTCTGCTGACAACTGCTGCAGTAACAAACCTTAACCCCTTCAGTTCTGGCTTCCTAGTCAGCATCTGAGAGAGAAAGGAAAAGATTGCCCACATAAAAACAAAATGAAACTCATAGAGCACTTTAGGACTTTCAGAATGCTTTATGTATCTATGTCATCTCATTGTCAATGATAGCTCATTTTCAGAGTATCTCCTGAATATGAGCCTCCTTTGAGTTAAAGTTATTTTGCTCTCAGTAATAGGGGTCTTAGGAAGCACATTTTAGGACTGAAGATTCACAGGGAAAAATAGGGATGAGAGCTAGGGCTACTACATTGTCGGAGAGTACTCCAGAACCCAGAAACTGATCAGTGCCTGTCCTGTAGCATTTAGTCTTAGAAAGCTAACTGAAAGGTTAGGTGACTTGCCCAACATCACACAGTCAGCATTTATCAGAATAAGGCTCCTGCCCCTCCTAGTTTGATTTATTTGTTTGTTTGTCTGTTTATTTTATTTTCTATTTAAAGGGACCATCTCCTGACTACTTTTTAAAAGAGGTCTATTCACTGAATGGTTTTTCCCTCACTCTAAGCAAGTACTTGAAAAGGCCAAGGTCTCCCATGGCATCCTGGGCCATCTCCAGTCATCCACTGGATTCAGATGGCTCTGGAGGAGAAGTGAGGCTGGTGCCCTGCACAGCCCTCTTTCACTCAAAACAAAGTCAAGTGCAAGTCGTGTCATCATTTCTCTGATGGCATGGTCCTCTTTGAAAACGAGGAATGAATGGAGTCAGAATAAGGGCTTGAGCCAGGTCTTTTCCTGACTCTGAAGCTGGCTCTTGATGCCTTATACAATGGTGCCTCTCCCAGAAGGAAGTTAAAAGTTAAATATAATATCCCCCAGGTTTATGTGACTCTTCTACTATAAAGTATACCGCATTAATATAGTACACTGAAGGAAAATACTGGAAATTTTCCTGGGAACAAGTTGAAAATATTTTCAGTGTTCACATATAACCAAAACACATGCAGAATTAAAATTCTCTCTCAAGTCACCTAACAAAGACATCACACAAACATTTTTCTCCTAATGAGATGAGATCCTAGGGCTCTACACTAAGTTCAGTAACAGCACTGAAGGGTTAAAGCTATTTGCTCGCTGCAGAGAAACAGACTGCATGAAAACCTCATAGTAAAATTTGCACCTGTCTGTGTGCTGGGGTGACGTTACAGCTTGATCAGGAAATTTGCTTCGCCAACATCACCATTTTCCATGCTTTAACATTTGGCTAAATTTTGTCTTAACTAAGTCAAAATCTCTAACAGTCAGTCATATGCCTTGCCAGATACTTGAGAAATAACTCTGCATGTGCTATTTTGTTTATATATGTAGGTAGAAGAAAATACATGCCCTGATTAAATATTGTCACTATCTAAATAATGTTAAGTTTGTGATATAAATTGATGAAATTCAAAGCTGACAGACATTTTTGAATATCCCTTGTTAATGTCACAACCTTAATCTTATTTAAACTTTATAGGTGGTAATTAATTTCTCTTAAAAAGTACCTTTTCATTTAACAATAGTAGCCTTCACCTGTAGAAGGAGATAGACTCGTCTCCTTGGTGTGAACATGCTAGACAATTAGTATGTACTAATGCCTATTCTAGAAGAAAAACTCTAAGCCAAATAAGTTCTTAACTTAATTAGTAGGTATTTTAATCATATTTATCCTATAGGTACCTGTTAAAATCATAAATTTTTTCTAGATTTTTATGTCAACAGAGTTTTTATCTAGTTGAACTTACACTGTATATTAAGAGAATATAAAGTGACCTAAGCTTTAAGGTGTTCCAAAAAAAAAAATGAAAACTACATATAGCAGCTTTGTGGTAGGAACTTTATCAAGTATAGTTCTCTGTATCAAAGGAAGGCATGGAAAAAGCCAGTCTTCAGAAATGTTGAATTGGGAAAGAGCCCTAGACGTCCGGAGTTTGTCATTCCTTAGATGAGAGTCCCTCCTACCCAGCCTGCTACTTGGCACAGAACCTTGGACCCAGAGTCAAAAAGACCTAAGTTCAAATCTATTCTCAAACATTTGGGGCAGCTAGGTAGTATAGTGGGTAGAGCACCAGTGCAGGAGTCAGGAGGACCTAAGTTCAAATTTCACCTCAGACACTTGACACTCACTAGCTGTGTGACCTTGGGCAAGTCACTTAACCCCAAATGCCTCATCCTGGGTCATCTCCAGTTATCCTGATGAATATCCGATCACTGGATTCAGATGACTCTGGAGGAGAAGTGAGGCTGGTGACCTGCACAGCCCTCCCTCACTCAAAACAAAGTCAAGTGCAAGTCATGTCATTATTTCTCTGATGGCATGGTCTTCTTTGGCAACAAAGGATGAACATGCACAAAATCCCTTCTACCTACTACAATACAAGTTATGTGATGAACATATAGAGGTTTTGAATTGTCTAATCCTAGTTTCAAGGAGATTGTCGTATATTTACTTGTCATGGGAGCAATTATCCCACTCTAGGAAAGGACAATGTGCTAATCCCTGTTTGGGTGTATCTTTTCCCTTGTCCTCTATTTTCCTGTATACATTTTTTTGTTTAGGAAACTCCTGGACACATCCTGTTTGGTGATTGTGTAAAGTAAAGCCTGATAAGCAGCATTGATTAGGACCATTTTGTTGCCTTATATATAGTTAGGAGTGCACTTCGTCTCTAAAGATGCAAACAGTGGTTAGAATAACTCTGTTTCCCCACTACACATCTTACTTTCACACAAAGAATAAAAAAAAAACCATGCTGCATAATTTCTTAAAAGGTCCAATAATTGATAGCACAAGAGTTAAAATCAAATTTGATTAATTAAAAAATATTCATTAAATATTTTCTCTGTTCAGGGTACTATGCTAAGCACTAGATAATTTTGATATTTACTGTATGTATATGTGTTGTTTCCCCTGATAAAAACTAAGTTTTTTATTTTTGTCTTTGTATCACCAGTGCCCAAACAGTAGGTGCTAAATAAAAGCTTGTTGATTGGTTGACAAAGATGAATGAGATGTGGCCATGACCATGAAAGAATTTATAATCTAGTTTGGTAAAACCTGTCTAAATCTGTGCCCTCATCTTATTCACAGTTATACTACATGTCCAAGTTAGCATTCATCTTTAATATTTATTCTTACTGCCTCTGAACAAGGCTTCCTACTTCCATTCTCTCACACCTCCAGTTCATTTCTGCATAATGCTGTCAAATTTTTCTTTCCTCCGAACAGATGTGATCACGTCATTATATTACTCAAACTTCTTCAGTGACTTCTTAATACTTTCCAAAAGCCATTCAAACTCTTCAACCTGGTGTTTGTGACTATCCAGTGTTCAGGCATGTCTGACCCTTTGTGACTCTGGGATTTTCTTGGCAAAGATACTAGAATGATTTGCCATTTCCTTCTCCAGCTCATTTTACAGATGTGGAAACTAAGGCATATAGGATTAAATGACTTACCCAGGGTCACATAGCTAGTAAAAGTCTGAGGCCAAATTTGGACTCTAGAAGATGAGCCTTCCTGATGCCAACACTCTATCCACTGTGCCACCTCGCTGCCCACTCTATTGTGCCAGCCTTATTTCACATTACTACTGTTACTAACACTACTACTACTACTACTACTACTACTACTACTACTACTACTACTATTACTATTACTGCTGTTGCTACTACTACTGCTGCTTCTACCACCCCACACACACATACACTAAATTGTAGTACGTGCCATAGAAATAGATTCCACTCTGTCCTATTAGTGTGTCTTTACTCTCACTTCCCTCTATTCCAGGAAATACCCTCCCTTTCCCTCCAATCTTTACTTACTGAAATTCTGTTCTTTTAAGGATACTCAATTCCAGTTCCTCCATGAAGCCTTCCCTCATATCCCCACCTGTACCCATTAATAATGATCCTTCATTCCTTGGAGTCAGTGAATCTATAAGCATTTATTAGGCACCTACTTTGTCTTAGGCACTACCCTAAGTACTGGAGGCAAAAGAAAGAAAAGATAATCCTTACTCTCAGGGGGCTCCCAGTCTAATGGAGGAAAACAGTATGCAGACAACTCCGTAGAAACAAGATACATATAGGATGAACTAAAGATAATCACCTAGGGAAGGCACAAGTATTAAAGGGGATCAGGAAAGTCTTCTCGGGAAATGCAGGATTTTAATTGAGATTTAAAGGATTCTCAAATATATCTTCATATTTGTCTTTTCTTCTGCTCTTATCATGTATCACTGTTGCTCCTGGTAGAATGTGAGCTTCATGAAGGGGGTCACAATTAAAATAAATTGAATAAGGCCATATCTTAGCTGACCTTGGTTGGTCCTCTGGCATCTGATGCAGTCCTCTGCATGTTAAGTATTTAATAAATATATGTGGAAGTTATTTCATAAGACCGGTACACAAATAATTACAATTTATATCAGAATATGATAAGTATATTGAAGAGATGCAAAATACAACAATAAGAAAGAATCCAATAATGAAGAGAGAACTTTCACTTGGGGTTTTAAGGGAAGTCTTCATGGAGATGGTATCATGTGTGTAAACTGAGCTTTAAATGATAAGAGAATTTCAATAAACGGAGGTGGGGGTGCAGTTTCAGGCAGGCAGTGTAGTTGAAGCATTAAAATAGAAAAAGGCAACGAGGCAACAAAAGAAATGGTTATTTACCAGTTTGTCTATTTCCCTACATTTAGGGGGCTAGAAGATCAACCACTGAAGACAGAGAAGGTTCAGAGAGGTAGAAAGAGGACCTTGGGAATATACTATTGTTAGGGGTAGTAGCTAGGTGACAGTGGATAGACTACTGGCCCTGGAGTCAGGAAGACCTGAGTTTAAAGCCAGACTCAGACATTTACTAGCTGTGTGACCCTGGGCAAGTCCCTTAGCCCCTGTTTGCCTTAATCTACTGGACAAGGAAATGGCAAATCCCTCCAGTAGTCTTTCCAAGAAAACCCCAAATGGGGTCATGATGATTCAGTCACTACTGAAACAAATGAGTAACAACTCATCGAGGTATCCTCACGGAAGCTATGGAAGCAGAGGATTTCCAGAAGGAGGTCATCCAACGCATCAGATACTGAGTAGATGTCAAGGAGAATGAGAACTGAAAAAAGACCATTGAACTGAGCGATTAGGAGATCAATAGGAATCGTAGAGAAAGCAGTTACGGTAAAATAGGGAAGATGAAAACTAGCACTTTGCCCTATGCCTTGCGTGTAATAGAAATTTAATACTTGAATGAAAGCTGAGTGGAGTGTGAACATCATAGTATCACTGACAAAATTATGGAACGAAAACAACGCAATTACTTCAGTAAATCTTTTAGCTTCCATAGTACAAAGCATCATGTTCTTGTCTAATGCCTCCAGTTGCTGTAGAATCCTTCCTTAAGAACAATGTTTTGAGAAGTTCCCAAGGCTGCTAAAATGTTTAAAGCAATGGCAAGTATGATCTTCTTTGTGTAAATTAACCCAACTTTTTTAAAAGCTCAAAAGGACTATTTTTTTTTTCAAC
Source organism: Bettongia penicillata ogilbyi (assembly GCA_023548195.1). Classification (NCBI taxonomy): domain Eukaryota; kingdom Metazoa; phylum Chordata; class Mammalia; order Diprotodontia; family Potoroidae; genus Bettongia; species Bettongia penicillata. The sequence goes on along the minus strand of JAJHZJ010000322.1, from coordinate 2,666,002 downwards.
TTCAAAGACGCAACCTCAACAACTCTCCTTTAAAGGAAAAATTTTCGTTTCAGCGTCTTACTTGTATGATAGAATTTATGTGAATTATATCTAGGACCTAGTATCCTGCCAACATTTTTCAGTTACATGAAAATAAACTATTTACAGAGGATTTCTCAATTCTTGAAAATTCACAAATTGTATTAGGATTTATTGAGCTGATTTGGAGGTTACTACTATTTCTGAAAAAAAAAGGATTTGCTGGGTTTTGTACAAAATCATTACAGCAAAAGGAAACAACCAAAGCTAAGGAAAACAATTCAAAATAGAGTTAAGGACATACTACTCACATGCACGTATGAGTAGGAAATACTATATGAGTAGGATACTTTAGATGTTGTTCTTGAGTCTTTTCAACTCTGTGACCCCATTTAGGGTTTTCTTGGCAGAGATACTGGAGTGGTTTGACAATTCCTTCTCCAGCTCATTTTGTAACTAAGGTAAAACAGGGTTAAGTGACTTGCCCAAAATAACAGAGCTAATAAGTGTCTGAGACCAAATTTGAATTCATGAAGATGAGTTTTCCTGATTCCAAGCCTGGCACTCTATTTTATGTGCCACCTAGATGCCCTGAGTAGCATACTACATGTGGGTGAACCATATACTTACAAATCCTTTAGTGGCAACATCCTATACCCAAATAACTATGGGTCCCAGATTGCTTCCTTTTGAGCTGTTAAGGACAAGGGATCTAGGACTGGAGGAATAAGCAGTTTTGAAATGCTTTTTAACCATATAGAATCCTTGTCCAAAGAACATTAAGTAAAGAGAAAAGTATATGAAAAATGAGATTTAATCTGGTATTAGAAGGGGATTTTGGAATTTTAAAAAATCGTCCAAATTATTTTTAGATTCAGAAAGTAAATCACACATTAAAAATATATTGACTTCTTTTCAAAAAAATTAAGTCAAAAATAACTTTCTACTTAAAATATAATTTGTGACAAAATTTAAAAATAGCGGGTTCTGTAAATGTGTACAGATAACCTTTTAATCTTTGTTACTTTTGAATACTTTGTGCAGTGAGGAGAATAAAAACACATAAATACTGGGCATTCATCAGCCCATATTTCCTTTTTCTACATAATCTGTCCCCTATATTGAGTGCTCAGCTCATTTGGGGCCTGGCTACACTCTCTTTATAAGTTTGCAGAATTTTTTCAGTCTTATTATTTGACTACTTTGTGTATTTTTGTGTCTTTTTAAAATATGTTCTGTTATCCTTGATTTGAAAGAAAGAACAAAGGGGAAAGACTGAATTGCTAAACAAATAATCACGAACTAGTATTCACTCTCCATTCAAAAAAAATACAATCATAAAATTGTATCTTTGAGATGATTTCAATTGCCATCTCACACACACGTTCCATTTTGCTGCCAAAATAACCTAAAGAGATAAAGTAAATTGCCTAAAATTGCCCAATTAGTTTACTAGTCCAATCTAGAACTGGAGGTGTCCTAATTCTTTACCTCATTTTCATTCCATGATGCCACGCTTTTTAGTTGAATCAGTTTTAGCTTGTAATTTTACTGCTTACTTTAATATGTTTAATTCATGATACAGATATGACAATGAAAGAAGTAATAGAGAAGGTGTGAAAAAAGGTCAACTCAAACATTCATCACTTATCTTGTCAGTTCGTGCATTCAAAATTCCCAAAGTCTGTTCTCACAACCAAGTAATACCTATTTCTGATCTGTGGAGGGCTATCCAGATACTCACATCCAAGCTGTTTCATGGTGATGATCTTCAAAACTACCCTAAACACATAATTCTGAATAGTTACTAGAGGAGGTCAAGGAGGGCTTGACCAAACTACTTAGAGCAGTCTTGTACTTATTAGAAGTGAAATGTGCATCTTCTTTGAATGTGTAGTCATAACCAACTACCCTTTACTCTGATAAGACCCAATCAGCTTTCAGAAAATCAGTATTTTTATAGTCCTTGGGCCATCATGAGATAGTAATTGCATATTTATTGGTAGTTATAATGAGCCATTATTAGCATGCTGCTAAAAGTATTTTTAATGAAAATAACCACAGGAAATCAACTCTTAGTAAATATGGGGGTGAGAGAGAAGAAGTGGGAGGTGGAGGGGAAGAAGAAAGGACAGGTGCATGGATATCCATCTTTGGGTTTTATTCTTTCCAGGGTCAAAGTAAGTCCCAGATAATAAGATAGACACATTAGAAGTCAGATGAATAAGATTTTACTTAATGCATTATTTCTGCAATCCTGAAAAAGTTTATGTACATCCCAAAGGGATTCTTTCACTGTCAGACAGTTTCATGGGCATGGGGGAGAATGACCATGTGTGCCGGTGAATACATCCAGCATGTTTTCACTGACAATGACAAATGACCTTGGCAAATATTCTTACTCAGAAAGATCGCATTTTTATCCCTACACTTGTGCCATAAGAAAAAAGTCAAGCTTATCTACTGCAAATTAGAGAAGAATCCCATTATATCTACATCATAAGTTTTCTGAGTTAAAGCTGGAAAGATACATCATTATGAATTTGAACATTATTTGACTTTCATTAAAACTGATTCCCTGGTATGCAGAGATGTAGAGTGGGGGCTGATTTACTATATATATATATATGTATGTATGTATGTATGTATATGCACACACACACATACACACACACACAAAACTTCCATTGAGACGTGGGGCTCTAAAATGGCAAAGTTCTTTAAATTTTAATATTTTCATAGAATCATTTATTTCAATCAGAAAGAGATCATGGTGGTCATGAGTCCATCATAAATTGATTTTAATACAATTAATACATTTTCTTTGTGATTGTTATAAATTGTTTCACTTTTGTCTAAAACAAAAACTTGGGTTGACAGGTTGATTTGCTCAAGGTCATTCCTCCAGTAAATATCAGAAATAGAGCTCATCCCATTGTCTCCTGACCAGCATCATATTCTCTATGCCATAGTGACTCTCCAAAGAGAAAAGTTATACTTTGTTGGTATATGCAAACTTAAAATTGATATTTGGGAAATAAACTGAGAGACTGTGTGCCATAATATATGGTGTTGGGCTTGGAATCAGGAAAACCAACATTCAAATTCCAACTCTGACACTTACTAGTTATCTAACCATGGGCAGGCAACTTAGCTTCCCTAGATCTCAAGGGACTGTCTAAGCCTACTAAGTTGTAGATGAGTTGTAGGCTATGGTGGCGGAGGGAAATCACACCTGTGAAACCATAAAGCTTTAATATGGTGATGTAAAGTAATCATTTAAAATTAAAAGGGAAAAACACTTTCAACTTTAATGTCTGTGTGTAACTGTAGAGAACAAAGACTAGTGGGCGCCATGTTTAAATTCCTCTGCCCCTTTGGCAGCTAGTAGACTTTGAGAAGTTACCAACAAGACAAATATCCTACCTATTCAATCCCGGTCTCAGCTGGTAGTTCTTAGGAAGGAATTAGAATAAATAGCATTTGGCATCTTGAGCAGTTAAAAAGAAATGTTATCCATCTGTGCCTTTTTCTTCTATGATACAGTGTTTTATTTGTAAAAAAAATCATGTTGCTTTCTCAATGGGCTACTAAGTTTGGGTATGTGTTCTTCTTTGCTATGTTATCAACTAATGAAGTTTCTTATTTCAATGTAAAAATAAGCATGGTGTCTTTCTAAAGTAAAATCCCATCTTCCCATCTTACCACAAGATAAGGTCTATTAAGAATAATTTTGATAATCTTGCAGCTACAAACTTTCATCCTCCTCTAAATGATGAGGAATCAAAGAAATAAGAAAGAAAGGAGTTCTTTCAATACCATTGTCAGATCCTGGGAGACAGGAGGAATGAAGCATTATAAAGACTGTGGGACATGAAGGGCCTTATAAGACAAAACGATAAGAACTGAACAATAGTACTCTCGTAGAACAGTCATGAGATTTCAGAATTGTCCTAGGCTACACAAAATTAAATGTAGGATTTAAAGAGTGAAAAGATACTTCAAAATATTTTCCATTTATATCTCCATGTGCATGTGTATTTTCTATTATATAGTGTTTGTGTGAGAGTATTTGAAACAAATACCTATGTAAAAATTATTTATGGAATATTATGTATATTTTCCATTTTTAAGATTATATGTGTGTATGTATATATTTATATTTCTACATAGATATACATGTACATATATGCCATGATATATATGATTTTTATACATCATATCTTTATATAAAAGATATATACATGCATGTGTGTACATATACATGCATGCATATATATGTATATATACACACACACACATATGTGTGTATACATCCATCCTTTGACAGTTTTGTTGTTCAGTTGTATTAGTCATGTATTAGTCACTCTTTCTGACCCCATTTGGGGTTTTCCATCCATTTCCTTCTCCAGCTCATTTTACGGATGAGGAACTGAGGGAAACTGGGTGAAGTGACTTGCCCAGAGTCATACAGCCAATAAATGTCAGACCAGATTTGAACTTAGGAAAATGAGTCTTTCTGACTCCAAGCCTTGTGCTCTCTCCCACTGAGCCATCTAGCTGCTTTTGACAATGTAAACAAAACAAATTTCCATTTCAGATGTAAAAAATAGTATTTTGTAGGCATGTATTCTTCTTAAGTATATTATTTAGAGCTATTAATATCTTCATAATTCCAAACAGAAAAGCACCATCACACAAAATGATATTTTTCTTATAAAAATTGCCCCCCAAAGAGAGAGAAAAATCAGGATTTGGGGTTTTATCCTAATTAGCCACCTACATAACTTTACTACATAATTACAAACTCTTTCTAGCTGATACAGAGTTATAGATCTTATCAGTCTGCCCATAGTAATATAGTTTGTATTCTCTAAAGTCACCTTTACTCCACCACCACCCTAAATTTGAAATTATTAGCATATGTATCATTTGTATTTCTGGACATTTGTATACACCTTTCTTTCATCTACTCTCTTTGTAGTTATTTTCAGAAGACAAAATTTCTCGAAATGCAGTTATACATATATACTGTTAAAATGCCAGGAGATAGCTTTGTGTTATTAAAATTTCTGAATAAATATATGTTTAAGTAATTACAGTAAAATTTCCCTTGTGTGTACTTCTATGGGTGATGAAGTCATCACCATCATGTACCTTTGATCATTCAGTCATTTGTAATTCCTGATTAAGATATCACAAATGAACAATTATGACTTACGACTTCGTTGAATGGAATAAAAAAAAGATAAAGTCTAATGAAGTCGACTTTTGTTTTAGACAAAAGTGAAACAACTTATAATATTCACAAAGAAAATGTATTAACTGTATCAAAAATCAATTTATAATTTTACCATCTTAAAAGCCTTTCTTAATGGTCTAAGATGTAACTATATAGTAATTGATCCTCATACCCCCCAAAAAAAGCTTTTTAAAGAGCTTGAACCACAAGCTACAAAATATTTGAATTAAAACGAAAAAGTTGTACTTTTATGACTACTGAGCTTCTGTACTATTCTTGTCTCTTCTCTTTATATTCATGCAGGCTGTTCCACCACCCAACTTTGAGATGCCAGTTTCTATCCCAGTGTCCAATCACAACAGTTTGGTATATAGTAATCCAGTCAGCTCACTGGGCAACCCCAACCTTTTGCCACTGGCCCACCCTTCTTTGCAGAGAAATAGTATGTCTCCTGGAGTGACACATCGGCCTCCAAGTGCAGGTAACACAGGTATGTACTGTCAAATACTGAATGTCAACAAATAATTTTTAAGAGGCTACTTTTAGCAGAAGAGTTATGGTATTTTATTTACTTTGTACTAAGGCAAGGTGCCATCTCATCAATTCCAACATTATCCAAGTTATTAAGAGAAAAACTCAGAAGCCAAACCATTTCTAAATTCTATGCAACATAAATCTGTGATATGTTTGTATTGGAATCTTTTGAAAGAATGCTTTGTAGAAAGTAATTTTGAATCTGCTTGGGTCTGTGGATCTACATTATAAGAAATTAAGCGTTTTATTCACATTTTTGAAAATGTTTTCTTCAAAATGTCTAGATAGATAACCCTTAAAGTCTAAGGAAAAATTTGTTACCTTTTAATTGCTTTTACTCTTTCAATTAAAAAAATACATTAAAATGCATCCATATATGCCTCTTTCCAGTTTATAGAAATTTAATTGAATTTCACATTTGATGACCTTAAAACTAATCTTAACATGCAGTGGAATTAAATGAAGTGGAATTATATTAAAGAGACTTGTATCAAGTCCTCACTCTACTTCTTAGTGCTTGTAGACCTTGAACAAGCCTCTTCTCTTACATACACTCTTTATGAATAGAATGAGACTACTCAATTAGACTACTTAATTCCAAAGTTCTCTCCTAGTCCTAGAAATGAGACCATGAAAACATTGTTGCTCTTGCTACTTAGCCTAGGAAGTAATCCCAAGAGCAGTAATGTAGTACTACATGCAAAGCACTGGCCTCAGAAAACTGGTTTTTGGACATGAATTCAACCACACATCATACCCATGTGAGACCATTGTAAGCCTCAGTTTATGCATTTGTAAAAATAAGGACAATAATCTTCTCCCTAAAAAAATCACAGAGTTTTGTGGAAGCATGTTGCAAACATAAAAAGAAACTATTCCTTTTTACTTATGAAGATACTCATCTTTTCCATATCATTTCCTCTCTAATTGAAAGCAAATATGATAGAATAGGGATTGGACTTATGGTTTCATTGGTGTAGACAGAGGAAACTCCCTCAGTTGATGCCATGTGGCACTTTCTTGGCACTCTCTGAAGCACTGAGAGCTTAAGTGACTGCTCAGGACTGTGCAAATAGAGTGGGAATTTAGGTCTTCCTGACTTTGAAGGAAGAATGCCTTTTGAGGGCTTCTTAATTCTTTTTAACCAAATTTTACTCTGAAAATAAATTTTGCCGCTACGTTTGAAAATCAATCATGAACACAGTAAACACTACCTTAGGAATCATATCTATGACTCAATAAATAATGAACAAGGACTTTTTCAAAAACTTTTTTGCACTTGATTCACTTACTTTATTTGGGAAAAGAGGGTATTACATGATTTGGCACAGCACTCACTTCCTAATAAATAATTTTTCTCATAATTTTTGCCTGGAGGGGAAAAGGATTTCGCAAAACTTTACCAAGGAAAAATTATCTTCTTGCTCTTGCTGGCATAGAGATATCTGTGAGAAGGACACATAGTTAATAGTCAGTCTGTTTTCATGGGCAGTTGATAGATGAGGGTAGTTTTGGTTTTAGGAGGTAAGAACATTAATTGTGTAAGAGATCCAACATCAAATATAGAGTAATAAGTATTTATTGGTCCCTGCCTCACCAAGCTGTTTTATTGTGTCTTTGGTTTTTCTGGGATGATTACCTTAAAATAATTACCTTGGAAAAAATAAAAATATTCAAACCACCCAAATGTGACTTTTTTGTAAAGAGCATAAATTTTCTTGGACAATGTCAGTGGTAAGAAAAAGAAATGATCTTGGCACAGTGTCAGTGTAGAATGTATTTTTAATGTTTGAGCACAGAATGTCATGATGAAACAAATATGTCAGCTGAAATATGACTTGGGGGCACTCTGAAATCTCATGGTTGTTTGGAGGGGTAAGGTATTAGCGATGCTGAGGGTAAAGTTCTATGATTTTTTTTTTAGCCATTCCTATTCTGATGATGTCCTCTTATCTCATAGGTGGTCTGATGGGCGGGGACCTCACAACCGGTGCAGGCACCAGTGCAGGTAATTGAGACAATTTTGCATACTCCAATCTTTTTTTTTGGAGGGGGGGGGAGTGCGGAACCTTATGATGATTGATAGGTAATACGGAAGAGTTTGCGACAATGAAAGGCAAAACCTGCCCTTTTAGCTATCTCTTGGTTAAGTCACATTCCGAGGCAGTTAGTTTATTAAATGATACCTTAGTAATAACCTTTATATTGAATAGTACCTTAGTTAATGAAATTTCAAAAAGTATGCAGTATATAATCAAGGGATCTGAGCATTCAGAATAGCTGATTAAATTCTAGGCACCATGGCAAGGAGTAATAAGGGCACCGTTATAAGGGCATATCACTTACAATGCTGAATACTTGAGTCACACTAAACGTGAACTCTGCTCTCAAAGAAGAAATTAACTTCCCCAGGCCTAAAGCAAGAGAAAGCATCATCACAGGTATTTGCATTATGCATAATATAATTTATAAAATAAAACCATAGTTGGCATTAAAATGAGGATAGCTATTAAATAAGAAACATGAAAAGGGGAAAAACCTTTAGTTTGTTTCTGCACATCTAAGTCCTTTATACAGTGGCCTCCATGACATATTCCATCAAGGTTCAATATTAATTCATAATAATGTGATTATTAAGATATTGGTGTCATATTTGATGCAAAGGCAAGAAGATACAATACTTTCAAATGCCAACTGTAGTTCAGTGTTGGTATAGGAAGTAACCATGGCAATTTTTCTGCAGCTGAGGCTATGCTGTACATTTTAAATTGCAGAGAGTGCATGAATGACATGAGGTTATGTTTGAAATGTCAGAAAAGGATTCAAGTTTATTAAAATATTCATGGATGATCTAGTTAAAATATTCTGCTAGGGTCAGATGTAATAAACAGCTGATCATAAGAAAAAGGATGGATTTGGGGCTTTAGCCTTTACACCCCCAGAAAAATACTCACACACACACAAAACATTTGTTTAACTCTAGCCATTCAAAGGTAGTATTTCTTTCCTCTGCTTTGAGTTTTTCCCCTGTCTTGTATTCACTGACCAATGCATCCAAATATGAAACCCAAAGCAAAAATTTCACTAATTTGTTCAACACCACACCCGTAATGTCTCCTCTTTGAAATGGACCAAATGATTGGGTTTTTTTTTTTATTTTAACCCAGTAAGTAAATTTGAGTCAGAAGCAAAATTACATTTTTTCTCAAATTATTTAATCAGCTAGAATAGTAGTACTTGATGCACAAGCAATTTTTGTTGAATAAATATTGTACCAATGACAGAGAAAACCTAGAAAATCTAAATCCATTCTACAGATTCACACTTTTAGTTCACATTGTGCCAAAACCTGAAGCCAGAGAGAAGTGGAAGGAGCCTGTGAGACCTAGAAGAAAAGACTCAGGGGACAAGATTATACATTTGCCCTGTTGGAACAATGCTCAAGACATTAGGAATTAGTTCCATTGTCAGCTTCTATTAAGTACTAGTCCAACAGATAAACTGGTCTTCCACTAACGGAAAGCGCACTCAATTTTATGGTAACCTACATCAAGTCATAGTATCATAAAAAAGTCCTTACAATGTGTAGTATTCCTCTCCACTGCAAGACCACTACCACACACTGATAAATTCTATTTAATTTTAAAGATTCCTAGGTAAGAAAGAAAATTCTATCCTTTATTAAAGTCACCTTATGGCTATTGCCCCAGATTCATGATTACGATCTACTCTATATCTTGATGAACAGAAGCCAGTTTTGTTTAGAATAAGATACTTATTTCCCAGTTTTCACTGGTTTGTGATAGAGCCATAGCTCCTTTGGAATTTTTTCAGTCAGATCATGGAGGAGTTGTGGTTCTTAGGAACACCTGTTGTAGATGCCACGTAGTCTTCAGCTTAGCTTTCATGTCCTGCCCATAAACGGAGCCTTCTTCCCTTCTTTCTTGTACAAGACAGGATCATATGTCTAGGCTGAATATATCTCCGCTGATGTCAGTGTCACATAGCAGCAAGGGGAAAAGAGGCCAGCCAGGAGCCTCTTGGTTTGCAAAAAGGAAAAACTCCAGCAAAATAATGAGATGTCTTCTGAATTCTGAACAGTGCTTCTGAAAAAATTGGTCAGAAATAAGAATGTGAACTCTGAGGTCATGGTGCAGGCATCTATACAAGTGTTTTGAAATTGTTTTTTATCTTGGTTGCTATTTTAAAATTTTATTTTTACATCATAAATCATCTCAGTATGTTTTTGAGTCCCATCATTGAAGAGTGAGGTTTTAATAAATAAGCCTTCATTGCTTAAACCTTCCTTGTAATATAGTCCCCCTGAAAATTCAAATTTTTGGAAAGTAAAATATGAAGGCATATCACCCCTCATTAAATGCCACCCCTTATACCAAAATAAAAGACCTGCCAACTGAAAAGCAGCATATAGACCATCAGAAGTGCAAGGTACCCCAGAAGTCATCTAACACAATCTTCTCCTTTTACAAATTAAGAAGTTTAATCCCAGAGAGAGGTGAAGTGACTTGCCCAAGGTCAAACATTGGCAAAGAAGGGATAAGAATTTGTGTTCCTAGTTCCCAAGCCAGAAATCTCTCCACTACACCACACTACTTCTCTGGTACGAAATATATGCCTGGGAAAAGAAAAACCAAAAGTCACAAAAAGGAAGAAATTGTTTTTATATCCAACTCTGGTTATATGCCAAAGGGAAGTCATCTGCATATCAATTTTGGGCAGAAATAATGTGGAGAATAAAGATGGTGCTCTGTACTTTAACCCCCACATGGTACTAGACTTGTTTTCCTACCTAAGATTATCCTTGAAGAAGAGATTTTTGGTACCACTTGATTAGAGAACTCCCTCACCCCTTGTTCTCCTGGTGGGTTCAGTACATTCTAGTTCTGAATCTGACCCTCTGAGACCATCTTTTCTCTTATTATCTTAGTAGCATGGCTTTTGCTTTCTCTAATTACTGAATTTCAAAGGCCAGTGAATACCCAAGATCCTTTTCAATGTTTACCTCATACTTTCCAGACTAGATGCAATAGAACCATAGACCCTTTAACGGGGAAGGAAGTTTGCATGGCATCTATCCAATCCTTACACCAAAGGAATCCCCACTTTAACAGAAGATCTAGTTTTTACTTGTGTCTCCTTTGATTCAGAGATCAAGAATAGATGCTGGTATTCCAAACATTTTTACCACCAACAGTATTTGAATAACAGGAGATAAAATTCTGAAGAGTGCAACTAGTCAGAAACCTTCAATTCACTGGTTTCCACTTTTCTACACCAAATATTCATTTTTTAAAACCTTTTGAAATTGCTTCTCCACTTCCTTTGGTTCACCTTTAACCACATAGACATGGTATAAAAAGTCTTGTGTGGCTATTGGTTAGGCTTCAAGGTTCCAGGAGGGGTTATCTTGCATACTGATTCAGAGGAGGTCCTGATCCAGATGTGAAGATCCAGTGCCACAGATTTAAATGTGGATATAAATTGGACCTTTGCCTTCAATGATATAGTGAACTTTTGGATGCTAAGTCATTCTCTCAATGAAGACAGACACGTCCCTTACAGTTTATGCTCTCAGAAAATTGTCGACAACTCTGAGAGCTCAAGCAACTTGCTTCAGATCACACAGTATGTGTGTGTGTGTGTGTGTGTGTGTGAGAGAGAGAGAGAGAGAGAGAGACAGAGACAGAGAGACAGATCTCAATCAGTGTAGAATAACTTGTATAGTCAAAAACTTACATAGTCAAAAAAAAACTTTAAGTAGAGAGAAGATCCCCTTGTTTAAATTTTGATCAGAACACTTAAATACTATTTGATTTCCTGAAACCAAAAAAGGACAAATATATAATAAGTATATCTCAGTGTAGTAATAACAGTAAACATTTAATCAAGCCATTAATCAATAAACATTTATTAAGTGCCTACTATATGTCAGGCACTGTACATTTATATATTGGCTTGAAGTTTGGAAGGTATTTTACATTCATAATCTCATTTGAGCCCCACAACAATCCTATGAGGAAGATATTAAGTATATTATCCCCATTTTACAGATGAGAATATCAGAGAAGTCAAATGATTTGCCCATGTTCAAGTGAGAAGTGCATGGACCCTTGGTCAATCACCCAAAATTGCACAAAATGTCCTAACACTATTCTGAGTTGAAGACCTCAAGGCTTTATTGAAAGTTGTCCCTGAATTAGGTTGCCCCTTCCTTTTTTTAAATTATGTTAATGTTGAAAGAACCATTTTCATGATAAAGTGGTAATAAGAAAGTGACAATAGGACTGTGTGTTGGATGGAACTGGAAATGACCTGGGAACTTAGGTAGAGTTACTACTTTTATTTATAAGTTTCTGTTGGCAATTATTGATATAAAGTTTAGGTCTGAGAGTCAGAGGCTCAAATCCCAGCTCCCACATTTAACTCTCTATATACCATAGAGAAGTCCCCATCTCCCTGGGTCGGAGTTTCTTCATCTGTAAAATGATGAGACTGGACTACAGCTCCTCTGAGGTCCCTCCCAGCTCTAGATAAATGATGTTCAGATCTTTTATATGACCAAAGCCTACTCCCTCAACAATCACACTGAGAAGTTGCAGATTCCTTAATTAGTTTTTTTATAGTTTGTCTGCAAAATTGAATTTATAAAGTGCTAATTTTTTTTTGGTAATACTTGATAATTGAAAGATCTGACTCAGGACAGCTCTCTTAATGACTTGACTCTATAGAAACAATTGCTATTACCAGAGTGAGGTTACAAATTAAGGAGGAATGCCTACTGATTTTTTTAATGTAGCTCTGTTTGCTTTCACTTTAACAAAGTTGCATAGCAGTCGGTAGAAATGAGAAAGGTACATTTTATTATTAAATTAAAGATGAAAATAACCAACATTCTAAGTGATTTCCTGGTTTGTGATTGTAATAGAAAACAAACTAATATTGTTCCTATAGAGAACTGATGAGCATTTTACATTCTAAAATAATTTGACACTAAGTCAAGATATGTAATATATTCAATAGTTAATAATGTATATAATATCTATATGGTAATTGTTTATGTGACATTTATTATAAGTGGAATATAATTTTATATAAAAGAAAATTATTCACTATTTTGTTTGGCATTTACTAGCCAGTTTGTGCATTTAGGTACATGTATTGCCATTTCGTAAATGTTTAATCAATATCATGTTAAATAGGCACTTGAAAACAAGAAGTGTGATGAAATAGGAAGAAAATTAAACTCTAAATCAGGAGACATGGATTAGAGTTTCAGCTAGACCCTTTCAACTGCTTCTTGATTGCAGAATCCCTCCATCCATTCCAGTAAACATGTATTTAGCACCTACTGTGTGCCAGGCATGATGTTAAGCTCTGGGATACAAATTGTTAAAAAGGAAAACAAAAGGAAGACCCTGTCCTCAAGGAGCTTAAGAAATAGCTTTGTTGTTCAACTATGTCTAAATTTTCATGGACCCATTTAGGGTTTTCTTGGCAAAAATCCTGGGTTAGTTTGCCATTTCTTTCTCCAGGTTATTTTACAGATGAAAAAACTGAGGCAAAGAGGGTTAAGCGACTTACCCAGGGGTCACACAGCTAGTAAGTGTCTGAGGTAAAATTCGAACTCAGGAAGATGAGTCTTCCTGACTTCAAGCCTGGCACTCTATGCCCATTAAGAAGCAGGAGGAGAAGACAATACATAAAAGGAAGCAGCAAGGAGGTGGACCCTGCACTTAAGTGAAACTACCAATAGAAAGTGGAGTTAGTTAATAGGAAAGCCCAGATCCCAGCCCTCCCAGAAAGGAAAGCTTTCCCAGGAGTTTGGTGTTCTACCTTCCAGCCCTCCAGTCACAGAGGAGAGGAGACTGAGGGAGCTGGGCTTGTGTTGAGTATGGTGAGGAGATTTAAGGTGATAAGGTTATCTTGGGTGGGATATCTTTTTCCCTAGTTCCAAACAAGCCCAGCTGCATTACTCACACAATGAGATTTTATACTTCCAATTTTGTGACCTTGGACAAGTCAACCTCAGTGGGATTCAATTTGTGTAAAACTGGCAGGGGGTGGAGGGAGATAGATGAGCATTCAAGTTCTTCCCAGCCCTGAAATTCTGTGGATATATAAATCTTACCTTTTTTTAATGAAAAGCCTTTTTTATTAATATACTAATGGTCAGAAATACTCAGGCATGTGCATTTTTCTATGTATGTATTACAAAAGAATTGAAGAAATTCATTATACAATAGACTTGAGGAAGGAAAAATGATCTTTAATTCAATCATAGAATGCTAGAGCTTAAAGGGACTTTAAAATTCAACAAATCCAAGGGAATAAGCAATTGTAACTCAGAAACATTAAATGATGAAGGGAATTGATTCCTAGCCAACCATTTAAGCTTTCGGAACCTTAGTTTCCTCATCTGTAAAATAGGAATAAATAGTTGTGCAACTTACTTTACAGAGTAGTTGTGTTGTAAGTACTTTGTCACACATTTTAAAAATATGTTAATTGGAGCTGGAAGAGCTAGGTGGCACAGCAGATAGAGTGCCTAGCCTAAACGTCAAGAAGGTTTATCTTCCTGACTTCAAATTTGGCCTTAAGACACTTACTAGCTGTGTGACCCTGGGCAAGTCCCTTAACCCAGCTTGCTTCAGTTAGATGTAGAAGGAAATGGCAAACCACTCCAGTATCATTGCCAAGAAAACCCCAAATGGAGTCACAAGAGAGTCGGCCACAACAACATATGTGGGCTATTAATTTTTAGGGATTTTATGTACTGGTATAGAGAACCCACGTGAGGAAATTCTGTCAAACAGTGTGAGTTGGAATATCCTCTGCCTAGATCACTGAGAAGTCAAGTGACATGTCCATAATCACATTATTAAGTAGCAAAAACATGATAAAAATCCTTCAGTTAAAGTATCATTATCTTTACTATTATTTGATTGGCCTAAGTCATATAATTAGTTTACACTAAAGCTGAGCACAAAATAAAGATTTCTTGATGCTCAGTTTGCTTTATAACAATACCCCTGCTTTGGGAAACCTTTTTTTTTAAGGATAAATATAAATATTGTCTGTCTTTATCTCCTTTTTAAATAATACACAGAGGTACCTATAGAGTTATCACTAGGCAACCATAAGGGCTGGTCACATGTTCATGGGATTAGCTTACTGAATCCCTGCACTTTTAACCAGATGTAAGGATAATAAATTTATATATTTTTTGCCCCCTAAAACAACATCATATTAAAAGATACAAGAAGTAAAAATTAGCTATAATTCAGTCACTTCTAAATGGGAAAACTACTTTTGATTGCTAATAAAAGGGCATAATTTGTGTGTATTGCTTCTTCAGAGGATATAAGTGAGAAATGAAAAGTGAGGAAAGAAACCGCATAGATTAGTAGTGAGGCCCATGTTTTGAAAATGTTATTTTGTTGGTTTGGATTGTTCTAAGCAATAACCCTGAAGTCATCTACAATTTTACCTTGGGAGCCAACCCAAGACGTAAATAAAGCTCAAGAAAACTGCTTGCTTTTTATTATTATAATTATCCTGTGCAATTAAATATGAGTGATATTTTTAACTGAAACCAAGGTTATCTCAGGTTTGTTAGAGAAAAAAATTATTTTGTCATCTTACGGCATACCCCCACATCATGTGATGTGTGGCTGCTACCAGCAAAATTAGTATACACTTCCGTTTACAATAGTTGGCAAATTATATAAATGTAACACCCTTTCCCAGAGACTTCTATTTGGGGGACTGGTACGCAAAGAGTGGGAAAATCAACAACTCAAGGCCAGGTCATTCCATTGTAAAATCTACTTTGCTGTCTCCCTCTTCTTCTACATTTGAGGCTGAAGTAAAAGCTGAGAACATGCTACCTATTGACTTAGATATGTAACGAGTTTTCATTTTTAAGGAAAGAACATGCATTTAAAAGATTGATGAGAATTGCAACTTGTCACTTGCTAGGAAGTTATTCTTGAACTCTTTAGCATCAGAGAGTTTATATTCATTCCCCTAATGTATATTCTGGTTTCACTTCAATGACCTCCAAAGTTCTTTATATTTTTTTTTCTCAAGATGTTTGGCCAAATCATTTCAAGAATATGGTTCTCCATTCAGGATTTGCTTAACACGAATGTGGTTGTTAGCAGAATTTGGCCTCAGTTACCCTTACTGGTTGCTGCATTTTTTTTTATTGTTCCAAAATTCAAGCAATCAACATATTTCCACCAACTATGAGCATACACCTGTTTTGTGTGTTTCTCTAGTTCCTAATTTTCCACATCATCATTATGTGATTTATCTTGGGGCAAATATTGAAAGAAAGGCATATTTTAAATGATAACGACCAGAAGTGTGCACACTACGGCAAATCCTCCTCTTCTGGAAATCAAACTCTATACTAGGGACTTTCTTACATGGGCTTCTCAGTTCTCAGCCACTATTATATAACACAGCTTTTCACAATTCTATTTTTCACTAATAAACTTACAGCCTATGAAGACAGAATTTCAAACGCAAGAATATCTAAAAGAATAGCATATATTCAGAAATGTAGGCCAAAAGATCATTAGACACTTCAAATTAAAGAAAATGAAAACTATGTCTGTAAGGTGCCAAAAGCTTGAGGAGCAGGGGAGGGAGGGTAGGAGCAAAAAATTAATCATCTGGATGTTTTGTCTACAAGATGCTAAACATCCAGATATCTAGCCTTGCATAGAAAAAAACATCCAGATGACTGATTTTTTCATTTTTCATCCAGATGTTTTGGTAGCAGCCTATTCGAAGTTAAGGAATGGGATTCACTTGGTACTGCCACTAATTAGTTATGTTAATTGAACAAAACTCAATCTTCTTTTTTTTATCATTCTAATATTCCTCCTTAAATAAAATGGGTATAAATATTTAACACCAACTCCAGCTGAGAAAAGAAAACTAATGAAATTATATTTGTAGAGTTAGACGAAAACTTAGGCTTAGAAACAGCGTATTTCTTCCTAAGATAATAATAATAAAATTTAAAAAACACATTGCTAGTATGCT
Source organism: Bettongia penicillata ogilbyi (assembly GCA_023548195.1). Classification (NCBI taxonomy): domain Eukaryota; kingdom Metazoa; phylum Chordata; class Mammalia; order Diprotodontia; family Potoroidae; genus Bettongia; species Bettongia penicillata. The sequence continues at coordinate 2,649,132 of JAJHZJ010000322.1, read as the reverse complement.
AATTAAAAAGGAAAAAATAGGGTTTTTTTGGTCAGCATACAGTTTTGAAAGTGTTTAAATAATTTCTGTTACATTTTCGTATGAGTCAAGGAGGATAAAATATATTTGCAGCTCATGAGTTAACTGTATAATGCTAGTAGCATTACACATACAGGACAAAAACAATGTATTCACATCTCACTCAACAGAAACTTGACTACTACATGCTCCAGGTCACTGAGAGAAGGAATTAGGTAGAGAAAGAGGGAAGAAGAGTGTGAAAAAGATATTTTGTAACAAGGTCAAGGGAAGGAGAATGGATGTCTGAACTATTAAGATATGCCTTCCTCATCATTTCTTGGAGGGTTTTAGCCTCAGGGTCAGAACATACAATGCACAGTCAGAAATGTAAATCTTGACAAGTTTGCCAGTGTTCATCATTTGCCTGGGTGAATGCCAGCACACAGTGGCTGAATTAAAGAGATACTTACAATAATAACAGCAAATCCTCATGTATAGTGAAGATAACTACTTATTCAAATGTTGCCATTGTAATGAATTTTTTCCCCTTAAACACTTGTATTAATTGAATGACACATAGAAAACTACAGAATTTGAATTATAGTCTAAAAAGATGCCATAGTTTTCTTAGCAAAATGTTTCTGAAGCACCATTTTGGAATGAATTGGAATGAGAAACATTTTACAAAATAATATTGTTTTCATGGTGTAGATAGTTATTTAAGTGGGGTGGGGAGTGGCATTATTGCTCTTGGCAAAAGACAATAAATTCAGAAGCTTTTTCAGTCTATTTATATCCTTATTTCTGCTTGCCACTCAAAGCAATTCATAACAAATACTATTCTGATTTCTCTAGACTTCTCATACATCTGTAGCAGTTGCTTAAATATTAAATTAAAAAGTAATTATTATTTCTCTAATCTGTGCCATATCCTCTCTCCAATTTACAATATTTTTATTTGTAGTGGTCATGTCAATAATGAAAAACACCCTGCCATTAGTAAGGTGAGAGGTCCCAAATCCCAAATAATAAGCAATTTAAAAGGGGATTTTAAAATCGATCACTGGTTAAGTGAAATTTTGCTAGATGGAAATGTTCAATTTCATTTTCATGAAGCAATTAAAATATCTCTTTAGCAAACTATCTCCAAAAACAATAGCTCTGAGTTATATTTTTTTGTACATTTATGTCCTGGTAGCATCCCATTGTCAATTTCATTTTCTTGCTGCAAGCTGCATCTTTATTCAGAGATAGAAAATATATGGACACATTACAAATCGGAAAACATCTGGACTTCATGCTTGAATATTGGAGAGTATAGTTTAGGTTTCCTCGATCTTGGAATGCATCATTATGTATCTGCTCCAGGGTAGGAAAAGAAACGAAAGAAATCAGGGCCAAAAAAAAAATCCAAAATTAGTTCATAAGAGCATTGACAAATCAAAGCTCTGAACCTCTCCCAAGTGCAATATGCAATCTATCTCTTTAAGAGGGCTTCTCAGTTACTATTTCATAGGCTTGACTAGCTGGCCTCAGCTCTTGCAAATTAATATGCTCCACTAGCGACAGTTGTATCCATTGCCTAAAATGCTAAATAATACTGGATAGAAACCAGTATGCACAGTTTTATACTTTCTACCCAAAGTTCCCATTCAGGTAAAAAACACAGCAAAAGAAAAAAAAACCAAAAACTATTGCAATGGCTTTGCTAGGTTTTGTGACAGGTATGCATGTCAATGCTTTGAAAAAGCCACGTGCTGCCAGAAAGTGAAGCAAAGACAGGCATGTACATTCTGAATCCAAGATGTTTAGGGTAGAACTCCTTCTCTGTAGGCTGTTTATTTCATGAAAGATCACTAAACAAAACAAGACTGGGAAATATTCACAAACAAGAAAGAGTCCCAGACAGAATTCATGTGACACGAGCATAGCCGCCTCCATCATGACATGGTCAAGCAGGCCCAGAAATATCTTTTTAGATTGTCTGCTGCCCTCTAACTGGTATATCTAAGAATAGTCTCTTGGCTTTGGTATATTCTTGGCTTTTTTCTCCCCCCCCATCACCCCCCCTGAGAATAGACCACAGCAGTCACTGAGGTTTTGCAAGGGTTTTCTTTGTAGGCTAACCTTACACATTATCATTCCCATAGGGAAAACAAAGAAAGGGTGGAGACCTCCTTTTATGTTAAGAATCTATAATCAGAAGACTTTAGCTGGTTAAGAATCTTAAGTCTAACTTTCTTGCATTGGGAATACATGTAATTTTTCCAGTAAATCCATTAACATCTAAAGAGAAAATCAGTTTTTCCATATTTTTGACCCTACCTGTTTTGTGGTTGTCTTTTTCCCTAACGCAGTTTCATGAAAAAGATATAACTTTTTTTTCAAAAAATATTAGTGATTCAGAACAGCTGAAGAAATAGATATATTGCCTGGAGCTTTAAAAAGGTTTTCAGGCAGTCAGAATGACTGGTATGAATATAAGAATATAAACTTCATTTTCACAATATTTTTCTCCAGATAAATTCAGAATAAGATTGTCTTTTTCAACATTGTGATATCTTGCATAAGCATGTTTACTGCATACTATATGATATTTGAGGGACAGTCATATAAAAATAATTATAATTTTAATTTCAGATATAAAATACAAGCCTGACCTTGAACATTTTGCTCCCCCCCGCCCTGGTAAACCAACTTTTCCTTTTAAAATTAAAAGTACACAAAAATGTATTCCAAACTGTAGTGTTATTATTTATGTCTAAACCCCAAGATGAATAAGTCATTGGGATGTAAATTTTTTTTAAACTATTCTAATAATAAAAAAAAACCTAATAGGGCAAAACATTTTGCTGAAGTGAAAACATACAAATCAATACCATTAGAGGTTCAGCTATAAGAAACATAATGCTTTCCTGCATTAGAGCAATTTGCTCCCAAATTTCCAAAAATCAGATACCATTACCAAATTACTAAACCGAGCAAATTATATACACCTATATATTAGAAATTGTTGCTTACTAATAGCGGATACTATAAAACTCCTCAAAGCTCAGCGATACTGACTGCAGAGTGGTTCTGGTAAAAGCGGATATGTTTAAACTGACAATAAATAGGTAATCATCCTTACCCTTTGAGTCTATTACAGCAAAGAATGTTATTGACAAAATTATTATGAAATCCAGCTTTAGAAACATTTTAATATTAATCTTGAATAACTTCACCAAACATTAAACAATGTTCCGGTGTCCGATTTTTCTAACATGCCATTTGTATATTTATACATGGATAGCTGGGTGGTGCAGTAAATAGAGCACCAGACCTGGAGTCTGGAAAACCCAGGTTGAAATCAGGCTTCAGACACTTAATAGCTACGTGACCCTAGGCAAGTCACTTAGTTTCTTCATCTGTAAAATGAGCTGGAAAAGGAAATGACCAACCACTGCAGTATCTTTATGAAGAAAACCCCAAATGGATCATGAAGAGTTCAATATGACTGAGAAACAACCAATCAATATATGTACACATACATACTATTCAGTTAGGATGAACAGAGAAACTATCTCAAATAATCTGGTTTATTATATTAATATCAGAATTTTTTGTGTCTTCCAGTTAATCAGATGACAAATTTTCCCATAGCAGTTTTCCTTGTTTTTGCCTATCTGTTAAGATATTCTCCTCAAGTGAGATATCCTTATTCAGATCATTATTTAAACCAAGAAGTTACTCCAGTATTCAAATGATCTAGAATCTCATCCATTCCTCTAATCGTCCAGATTGCAATCCATAAAACTAAGAGTTGAAGAAAATACTAAATCTGAGGTCCCCAAATATCCAGATTACTTCAGTTTACTACATTATTTGGGACCAATTTTCCTATTACTCCACTTGTCCATTCTGAGTTCTAACCAGAACTACCTATTGGATGCTCATCATATGCAACATTGCATTTCCCATCTCTGTACCTTGAATGTTCTACTTCCCTCCACTTGCTAATGTCCTTAACTTTCTGCAGTTCAACTCAACTACCAGCACAAAGCCTTTCCAACTAAATCTGCTCTTGTCCCCAAATTACTTTAAATTTACTTATTTGCAGTGACTTAGCTATTCATTTACTGTTCCACCCATAAAATATAAAAGGAGGGGGATCATTTTGTTTTTATATCTCCAGAGTCCTAACCCAGTGCCTGCTACATAGTAGGTACTTAGTAATCAAACAGTTATCATTTATTAGGCCTAATAAAATGTTAATGAGCATAGTTCAACTTTCCAAAAATCACTTTTGTCTTAGAAAACCATATGTCTTCCCTGTACGTTACATTCTATCATCTGCCTATTATAATAGTATTTTGATAATAGTATTTCTAGAATGAGACCAGACTGATAATGGAAATAAGCATTTTTCAAATCCAGATCATATTGGGGCCTTTGAAAATGAAAAAAATGATTACAAATTTAGCCAGCCTCTTACTAATTCTGAGAGCTACTATTGTGTGGTCTCCCTAATGGAGTCCAAGTCAGAGTGACCATTTATTAACAGTCCAAACTCATTTCTTCTATTTACTAAACAGATGAAATAAATGGAAACTTAGATTGTAGAATTTTAGATCTAAGAAGGCTATCACATTTCCTCTGTACCATGCTATGCCATTTTATTGATGAAGAAATTAGAGCTTTAGGAAGGGGAGAGATTTTATGTGAGGTCTCATAGTGGTGATTCTGTGGTTAGAATACAAAATTCTAGTTTCCCAGCCCAGGGTTCTCTCTATCAGTTTATCTTCCATTTGTTGGAAGATACCAAAAGCCATTATTAAATATGTGTTGAGGTGGGTATAGCGTATGACAACAATCAACTCTGTTAATATGAAATGAAAATATGATATTTCACTTAAAAAAATATTTCCTTTACATTGGTGAACACTCCCTTGTCCTTGGCTTTAATTCTGCCACTTGCAGTTAAGGTAATGTACTGTGAAATGATAAACAGATGCAATTTGTGAAAAAGAATCTTCAATTAATTCTACATAAACAAATATAGCAGGTAGGTACGTTTGTATGGTTTCCTATTTCATACAGTAAAAAACTAATACCCATTTTGTCTTAGTGGTGAACTATTTTGCCATCCATCCATATTCATCATCTGACACAGAAATTCTGCACAAGTATCAAGAATAGAGGCACCTAAATCTTCAAATAATCAAATGATGGGGTGAAGGGGAGGTTTAGCTGTATAAAATTTGCATCCGCCCAAAGCTTGGTTTTAGTATAATTTTGAATGGTATCTAGTTGCCACTTTGAATTCTGTATATAATGTAGGGTATGCCATATACTTCTGCCTAGTTCAAGGGTTCTTAACATTTTTTGTGTCCTGAACCCCTTGGTCAGACTGGCAAAACCTATGGATTCCTTAGAATAATGTTTTTAAATGCATAAAATAAAATACATAGGATAACAGTGGAAACCAATCATACTGAAATAGTTATCAATTGTCTTTTAAAGTTCATAGATTCCAGTTTAGAGACCCCTGTCCTGGGAGAAAGAAGTTTATGAGAAGCTCAATAACTTACATAGAAAAATGAATTCCAAATGTTCTCTCAGGAATATTTGAAAAATTCAAGTCTGTTTATGACAGCCTAAAGACATAATCTAGGAACAGATCTTGCTATTGTAGGATGATATAGTAGGAGTGCTACCTCTAGAGGACCTATCTTCAGATCCTTCCTCTGATGTTTCCTACCTTGTGTGTGACCTTGAACATGTCAGTTGGTCTTCCTAGGCCTCAGTTTATTAATCCCTGGGTAGCATCTCGAGTAACTACCAGCTCTAGCTTTATGAGCCTGTGCTCCCGCAAAACACAGATGTGCTAAAAGTTGTTCAGAATCCTTCATACCCAAAGATATTTTTGGATTAAGAATCTCCTGTAGGCTTGACACCTAATCAGTGGGAGAAATCTCAAAAAATTTGTAAGGCAAACAAACAAAAAAAGTCAGATGGAAAAGAAACATATGCCCAAAGAATTCAGTGAGTATTCATTGTGTGTGTTTTCTTCTGAGCTAGGCACTGGAAGAAATGTAAAAGGAATTTTAGAATTGGCCCCTGAACTTGAGGAGTTTAATTCTAAATTAAGGAGATAAAAGCAATTTACCAGAAACAACTGGACAACATTTGTGTTGCTCTGACTAGGAACACAATAGAAATTCCAAAAAAAAAAGAAAGAGATTCATAGAACCAAAGGATCTAGAGTTGGAAGGGAATTCTGAGGCCCCCTAGTCCAGTTCCTGAGGAGACTGAGGCCCAGGACGGTTCTATGATCTGCCCAAGTTGTGCAAGTCATCAGCATCAGAGATAATATTTAATCCAGATCCTCCACCTTCCTCTCCACTGTACTAAAGATCTAACGGAGGTGAGACTTGAGCCGACTCTTGAAGAATGGTAAGATTTAGATAGAAGAAAGTCATTTCAAGCAGGAAAGTAGGCTGGACAATTAAGTCAACAAATCAACAAGAATATTATATGACAGGCACTGTGCTAAAATCTGGGACTACAGATACAATAAAAAAGAAAATTACTGTCTTCAAGAAGCTTCAATTCTAACTGGCAAAGACAAGACATCAAAAGAAGTTGGGAGGGGGGAGAAAGGACTCACTTGGGAGTTGATAGAAAAAATCTGGAGAGTTGAGAATGGAGCCTGGAAAGACTAAAGATATGGATATCCTGTTTTCCTTTAAGTGGAGGTTCTAGAAAGAAGTGACCCATCAGAAAGGAGCTAAAGAAGTGGCATGTACCTCTAGTATGAGAAGTCCCAGGGTGGAGTTAGCCTTCATGGTGGAGAGGTTTCTGTGGCATGGTAGAGAAAGTCCGTAGAGTCAAGAGTGGAGCCTGGAGCAGGACAGGTTAGGATAGGAGCAAATTACTCCTAGCTTTGGGAGCCAGGCAGAGGTGTTTAAATGTCACTGGTACATGATCGATAGTAGAGGGTAAATGTTCAGATTTCACATGGTAGATGAATTGTTTTAAGTTCTTAAGCACGAGCTTAGCATAGTAAAAGCTTGGCTCAGGAGTAATTTGTCTCATTTGCCTGGTGAGGTAGGTGTGCATAATGGGAAAGGAAGAAATTGAAGTCAGAGAGGCTATCCAGAACATAGTGCTCTACTCAGAGTAGGTTCTTAAGTTTTATTGGATGTTTATTGAATTAAGCTGAAGGCTGAGATGAAAATCGAGGCATGAGGAGATAAGAACAATGATGGTAGTTTGATGAAAGAGAGAGAGAGACAGACAGAGAGAGAGACAGAGAGAGAGAGAGAGAGAGAGAGAGAGAGAGACAGAGAGAATGAATCCAGGAGATATTTTGAATGAAAAATAATTGAGCTTGGTGGAGATTTGGTTATGGAAAATGATGCTGAGAGTAAGAGCTGACACCAAGGCTCTTCTGTCTTAGAAAATGGGGAGAGCACTGACAACACTGACAGGAACTCTCCAAAGTCCAGTAAGGCCCAGGTAACTTCCAGTTTTTTGAGGCCCTATTTACTTTTTGATGAAAATACACGAAAATAAAGTCAGACATCCAAAAAGTGAGAATTTGAAATTTTAATTTAAGAAATTATTTTCTAACCTTTTTTTCTAAGTATGCTACTTATGGGGAAAATGCCTTGCTTTCATGCATTGCAATGGCTGATACTAAGCATTCACTCTTTTTCTATGCTTGAAAGGTGGTTGTTTAGATACTGAATAGGAAGCCTCCTTTCAGAGTGAGGCCCAGGGCAAACGGCCCTGTTGGCCTCTCCTCTGATTGGCCTCCACTATGGACAGAAATATTTTTTGCTGGTTGGTTTTATGTCCTTGTATTTGTAACCAAAGGCTGAGTAACGTTCAAAAAGCAAATGAAAAAAAAAACTAATAATAATGCCAGGCATTTCAAGTAAGTCTAAATTCCAGTTTCGGAACTTTGAGCTGGAAAGAAGCTCCCTGTTCAATTGAGCTCTGTGAGACAAGGAGCAAATATGCCCCTCATAACCTTAGCCAGGAATATGTTCTTTGAATTTACAGCTTCTTAAAATAGGAAGCAACATTTTTTTTAAAGGAGAAAAAAAGAAACAAGTATTTGCAAGTTAACTTTGTAGAAAAAAAATATTTTTCTCCTGAGATGTACATTTCAAGTTCCATAAATTTGCACAAATTTTATTATGACTATTTTAGAAACTTGAACACCTAAGCTTCTTTTTATTATTTTTCTGAATAAATTATATTGGCATTCCCTAAATTATTTTATTTGGAAGAATAATTTTAATCAAAAAAATTCTAAAATGAACTAGTTCTAAAATTCATCTGTTCTTCATTTTCTTATAATCTATAATCAGGAAATCCATTCATTCATGCTATATAATTTCTGTCCTTTCAAGTGGTTAGTAGAATGTGACATTCTGAATGCAGTCACATCTAAATTGATAATGGTCTAGGCGGAGGGTAATTTTAAAGTATAGGGTAAAGTAAAGGTTTAATCTGTATATTAGAAGGTTTATGAGGGTAGCTTTTTTGCTTTATGTGTGTGTCTGTGTGTGTGTGCGCACACATGCGCGCCTGCTCTCTCTCTCACAGGCGCACATGTGGACACCCTTTTGTGTATGATGGGTTTGGGGTCTGGGAATGTAAATGGGCCCGTTTTCTTTCGTAAATTTACCTTAAGGTGGGACAACTGCTTCAAAGCTGGCCACAGCTTTCTGAGTAAGGAGGAGGATGCGGTTTCTGAGCTGGCTTAAATGCAGGCTCTCCTTAGCTATAAACCACATGCATGTATTCATCATTGATTTTCAAATGATAGGTTTCTATATCACTGGTTTAGGATCCACAGCCTTGCATTCCTGAATCTATATTATGCCAAAAGAATAACAATTTGGTGGCTGGAAACAGAAACGGTTATTATATGGCTCCAAAATGCTAGCTGGCATAAGATGCCAGAAACAGCAGGAATCAACTAGCAAAAAGCAGATTGTAGTAGTTCTTAAAAATAACACTGTGCTCTAAAAATATCAATCAGAAAAGCATCATCATTGTTCCAAATATTTTACATCAGCATGTATATGCATCAGAATAAATGACCAGTGTTTTAGAATGCAATGGTTTCTAAATAATGGCAGACGACATACCATTTAGGTTTACATGTTATCCAGAGAGAACTAAAATATAAGTTTATTTTTCAAATAATCTTTTTTTTTAATTGGGCAAAGAAAATGTGAGTTTTGCTGGAATTTCTCAAGAAGTTTACTATATAAGAGGAGGGGGGGTGACAACTTACTGCACAGGCACTGTGAAGCATTTCCATTTTCTCACATTGGGCCAGTACTTGTCATATCGTAGGACAACACATTTCACAAGGCGGTTTTACTTCCTTTTAGCAAAATAGCTCCTGTATGCAAACCAAAGCAGTATCAGCATAGAACAAGCCTAGACTTCCATTTCTTCTGATCTATTCAAGCTTCACTGCACTACTTAACTGACTTTTTTTTCTTTCTTTTGAAATTACCCAGCTAATTTTCCATTTGATTGTTTACTTAAACCAAATCTCACATGGGGTTTAATAGCTGAATGACACATGTTCAGTGTATCAGTTTGAATTTTAATTGACAAAAATGTACAATGCAAAATTTTTCATAGATTTTCTTTTTACATCTTCCTTAGTATCCAATTAATGAAAATTTAGCTAATAGATGCACAATAACCATTCACTAAGAAACTTTAAAGATAAAATTCTTCTAGACTTTATTAAGTGATGACTTTGCATCCCCTATTTTTAAATGAACACATACTTTGTTTTATATTGGTCTGAGTTGGAGAGTATTAATTACAGACATAGGTATTTTTTCTCCATAGAAAATCATTCATATCAATTGGAAAGAAAAGAAAAATGAGGGATGTTTTTGTTGTTTCTTGGCTAGATTTAAAGACCTTAAATAATTATCCTGACTTTTTTACTATGGGGAATTGTTTATGTTTAGGGATTGTTCACAGGATTTTTTTTCTCCTTTGTAACTTAAAGAATTTCACGTATAATATCACTGACCAATTTAATCTTGCGGTTGACTTGTTCTTTTTGGGTATGCAGCCGATTTAGTCATGCATAAAATAAAGCAGGTAAACGAATAATATATAAAGAGAAAACGTGTTTTCTGTAGTCTATTTAGATATTTTCCGATTCAAAAGACATCCAGAAACATGTCCTTCTTTGTCTTTCCTACTGCTACAGGGTCCGAGATCACATGACCTTGTAGTGTGTCCATAGCAATGTTCTCGTAGTTGATCTCCCTCAATTCTATTTTCTTTCCCTTCCAATCTATCTTCTACACTATTGTCAAAGTAATCATACTAAATACCCAGTACTGCTTCTTCTGTACCTTTAGTAGCTCCTGTTAGCTACAGAATTAAATCCAGAATTTTTTTTGTTTGACTATGCATGTTTTTTACAAGAATGTTTTTGTTGAAGGGAGAGAAGAGTGGAGGAATAAGGAGGGTGGGAGGGGGAGAAACAAAATGAAAACCATAAAATTTTATTTAAAAAAATAACAAAGTCCAGATAACTGACGCTTAAATCATCGCAGAATTTAGCATTAGAAGCAATGTCACCATCAATTCCATCCCATGACCATTCAAGATCTTTTACAGTCTGGTCATAAATACAGTATGGTACAATGGAAAAAAGCAAGGTATAATCCAGGCTCCAGACTCGAGGACAAGTCAGTTTGGGTCTCTCTCTGGGTCTCAGTTTATTACATGTTAGATAAGAAGTGGAAAACAGATAATCCCTAAGGTCACTTCCAGCTTTAAACCTAGAATCTTAAGATTATGCCACTCCCATATTATTTCTCCTTCTTCAACAAACAATTGCCCATAGGCCAATCCCTAATGTGATTAGTGTATGTGCATTACTGATGATATGTCTACTCATCTGTTTTTCCTATGTGTAACAGTATCGTCTTCTTCTCCTCCTTACCCTTCAAGTATAAATTTCAAATCTGATCTCCTCAATGAATGGGTTTTTTTTTTTTGGTATTATTTCAGTTCATATTGATCTTTCCTTCCTGTGAATTGGTATAATATCCGGATTCTTTGTAGTCCATTTATGTTATTTTTTTCCTTTTAATTCCTTGAGCTCCTGGGGAACAGAGATCATGTCTTCCTGACTTCTCAGATTTCACACAATCCCATGCACACAGGAGGCATTCAATAAACGTTTGCTACTATCGATACAATGGTGTTAGAAATGCCTCCTTCAAGGATCCCACAGAAGATGGGATCTTCTTCCTGATTTATTATTGTTTTAGTTAATGATAACTGAATTGATACAAATCTACAAAAACAATGAGCAAACATGGATTCATTAAGAAGTCTTGACTGACTAGTCTCATTCTCTTTTTTCATGCAGTTACTAGATTGATACATAGGAGAATGCTACATACATAGTGTGCCAAGATTTCAGAAAAAAACACTTGACACATTTCATTTTCTTAAGGATACCTTGCCATATCCTTTTGAACAAGATAGGGAGTAGTAGAAGAGAATAATGAGCTGAATTCACAACCGTTTAAGTAACCAGACCCAGAAAGTGGATCGCTGTCAAATTGGGGAGAGGTCTCTAGTGGTAGAATACCATGTTCTAGACTAAATTCTGCCCTCTTTTATTTTTCTCAGTGATGTACGTGGAGGAATTAATGGAGGCTTGTCAGATTTACATGTGACAAGAAACTGTAAGGGAAAGATAGCACAAAGCAGCATCATAACATTATAGTCAAACTCATGCCAGCTTATACTACATTAAAAGAAGCATATTTTTCATAGCAAGAGAGGTGATAGTCCTGCTGTACTCCATCATAGTTAGTCCACATCTGGAATGGAATTCAGTTCTGAGTGCTACAATTTTAAAATGCTGACAAACCATATTGCTTTCAGAAAAGGATAGCCAAGATAGAGAGCGTTCTAGATCCTGTGCCACATAAGGATTGTTTGAAGGAAATACCTGTTTATTCTGAATGGTGGTTGGGGGAGGGAGGATAGGAGAGGGAGAGAATGTAATCATTATCATTAAGTATTTTAAGCCATTATCCTATGGAAGACAGATTAGACTTGTCCTGCTTATATCTCACATAGCAAAACTAGGACGAATTGGTAAAAAAAAAAAAAAAAAAATTCAAATCAACAAGCATTTATTTATTTATTAAACATTTATTATGCAGGAATTCTGCTAAATACTTTGGATACAAAGAAAGGAAAAAGCAACTCAAGATGATTATATTCTAGTAATTCTTCACACTTGAAAACAGGTCCACACAAGAAATATGCAGAGTAAATTGGTGCTAGCACCAAGGGGAACTGGAAAAGGTCTTTTGCAGAGAGTGGGATTAGCGGGGATATATGAAGGGAGAAAGAGAAGTCAGGAGGTGGACATGAGGAGAGTAAACATTCCAGGTCCTGCAATTCAAAGTCAGTGAAAATGCCTGGAGTCTAGAGATGAAGTATCTGGGTCAGTATGTGGAGGGGTGTTAAAATGTAAGAAATCTGAAAAGGCAGGAAATGACTAAGTTGTGAAGGACTTTCATGGCCAAACAGAGGATGTTATATTTGATCCTGGAGGTAATAGGGAGCCACTAAAGTTAAATTCCAGTTCTATGTTAGGAAATTAGAAGAAGAAAAAAAGTTATCTAAAAGTAGAGTGATATGTCTCAGGAGGCTGGATGATCACTTTCAATGATGTTGTAGTAAGGATCCCTGTTCACATACTCACTGCACTTGGTGGCCTTGTGAGATTTGAGATTATATAATAGTATAGTGTCTTCTATTTCTGCATTCATCATGGTAGAGATTCAGAATCTGGTTTCAGAATTTGCTCTCATCCTGGCTTAGATTACCTCCCAGATGGGAGGTAATGTCACTGAGTAGAAAGTCAAGGTACAATTTTTCTTCATGTATTTTGAAAAACAGGGTAGCAGAAACCTTCAGACATCCATTTCCCACCCCACCCCACCCCCGTTCGACTCAGGCTAAATATCTGAGATTTCAGAACTCCCCTGCTGCCTTGTGAGGTGGCTGCTCCCTTACTGTGATGAATCAGCATTTTATGGCAGCCTCTGCTTATTGCAGCTACTGGCACAAGTGTTGCCCTCTGAAGTTCTATGGGAGCTCAGTCAAAAGAACCAGCCTATCTGAGTTATTATTAGAACATACCGAAAAGGGCAACAGGGACTGAAGAACAACTGTAGGGAGAATTTGCTCAAATAAAAGCGGAACTGAATGACAAAAAGATTTTAAGAATCTTCTCCTCCTCCTGCACATCCTAGAAATTACAGTATTGCTTATATTCTTGCTTCACTTAAGAAAGAAAAAAAAAACCAGTGAAGTAAAAGGGAGTGAGTCAGGAAGGAAAGTCAGACCCCTGTGTTGTGCCAGTCGATTAAAGCACAGTACAATTGTATGCTTTTCTTAGACCAGAAGACTGTCTGACTTTCTTCCTGAGTTTTCTAAATAGTGAAAAAAAAAAGTTTTAAGGACATAAGTTCATCTTAACAATCTGCTTAGTAAAACTACTGCTAGTAAAATTCTGCTTTGAAACTATTCAAATATTGTATGAATTCATTTTTAAAAACTGTTAAATGCAGTAAATTCAGGAATTCTATTGCTTTCCTACTCTTGTATTTTACAACTTTAAGACCATGTTAAATTATTTTTCTTTTATTTTTAACAGTGACACATTATGATATCTGGAAATATGTTTGAACATGGATTTCTTTTTAAAAAGCACGTGTTTTTTTTTGTTTTTTGTTTTTTTTTTTAAACAGGGAATGGGTATGGTAACCCCCGAAACTCACCAGGTTTGCTGGTCTCACCTGGAAACTTGAATAAGAATATGCAAGCAAAGTCTCCACCCCCGATGAATCTGGGAATGAACAATCGTAAACCAGATCTCCGAGTCCTTATTCCACCAGGCAGCAAGAATGCGATGCCATCCGTGGTAATACTAGACTACATTTTAATGCATTTTCTATTGCCTTCTTAATATTTTGCTTCCTATAGTGAATTCTTAAAACATAGTTGATCATTTTTAAATTCCTCAAATTGAACCATAAAAACAAAACAGTGGCTCTGCTAGGACACTTGGTGTCCAGCTATAGCTTCTGTTATCTAGTGTCCTTTTTTTTTCTTTTGAAATAGAAAAAAAAACCAAGAGTGTTCAGGAAAGGCCCATTGATAAAGCTGGTGTCAGGGCACATGGACAATATCCTCATTGTGGTGTCTCTGGTTTCTATTTAGAAAGAATCATTCATCTTACATCACTATTTTATGTTAGATACTCAGTTGGCAAGAATAAAATTTTGCAAAATATTAAGGTCTTAATGGTATTTTAGCTGTATTCATTGATAGATGTTTTCAAGGTGTTGAAAATACAAAGTATTTTCTACAATTTCTAAATAGATTTTTTCCTACTAGTTTTCTTAGATTCATTTCAGTAACGATGGTTAGTGTGTCTTATACATCTCTGCTTAAACTCAGTTTAAGCTTCTGTGCTAGCAATATAAGAGCCAAAGACAAACTGTTTTTAAATCCCATTCACTCTAAGAATAGGGGTCATGTTTTACAGTGATGAAGGGGTAATAGTCATTTCTGAAAAGGAATAAAATAATACATAAAGAATCCCTGGGTCTATGTACTTTTCTGATTTTTTTTCTTGTATCTTCAGTTTATTATAGTGGGACTAGATTTGACATGAAAAGGTCTCATATCAGTGTTCTGCAAATTAGAGGGAGAACATTAGAAACACCTGATTTTTTTTTAAAGGATTCTGTAGACAGATTTAATTCATGCTGTAAACACATTTCTTTCTCCTGTTCGGTGATAATATCAGGGCAAAAATTGTACTGTGAGCTGATTAATATATTATGACACAGTGCAGATTAATTTTGAAAATCTCCCCCCTCCCAAATCACATAAAATGGAGTGACCCCTTTTGAAAAGACTGGAATTAATAAATATGGTCTCCTACAGGGCTACACTCCAGCGGACTGAAGCAATGACAAGCTGTCTCTATCAATGATTTATTCTAGGTCTCTTAAAGCTGATATACTTTCCTGGGGATTCTATCTATGACTGGCCAGGGCTCTGGCAACCAGGTGCCACTCTCCAACCTCATCCACCAGTGAGGCTTGGTAGTGTCATCTTTTCTCTGGTGGCGAAATAATGAATGCTGAAACAATGACCTGTGCTGAAAAAGGGGTAGATTGCCTATACATTTGAGACAAACATCTCATTAGAGGAAACAAAGAATGCCTTTGTAAGGAGTTATTTTTATAGACTGGGTTCAAAAACTGTTTAAACTGTTGTGCCTATCAGAAGATGCTTTACATTATGTTGAAAGGAATTTGCCCAATGATAAATATTTACTCGCACTAATTATTAATACTCCTTTCCTACGCTCTCAGTCTGAGGATGTCGATCTGCTTTTGGTAAGTGGTGGTAGTGCTCCCTTAAATTTAATCATGAAAAGAAACTGATTGTTATTTTTAGATGGAGTTGGTGCCTGTGGTGAAATTGAGAAACGTTTAGAGATTACCACAAAGGGTCGATATTGCTAAATTTTTAAATATTTATAATTTCCAGTATGCATCAGAGGTGAAAAGAACATTGGGTCATTATATTTTCCAGCTTAACCTCTCTCTGTGTAGTGCCAAGTTTTAAACAGTGTGTCTGCTTTGTAGCATACAAAAAGGACTTAAAACTCTCTGGTTAGGTATTTTATATCCTTATTATGATGTATTTTTTCTAGTAATTAGGTTTCTTGTAGTCATTAGGTTTAAGTGGACCTTAAACCTTTTTGAAGTAAAAGAGTTGAAGATAAATGTTAACTGCTTTGCTTCCTAGTTAGAGAGAAGTTTGTTTTAACCAGGGTTTGAAAGAACAAAGTGGCCAGAGCACCATCTTCTGGTCAAAGTTTGATATACAGCCTTACTATGGTACTGCTTATAGAATTTCACATAAAAACCATTATTGTTGACTTTAATGAAAAAAATTTTTTTGCATTTGAATGAAGATAGAAACAATGGAAGTACAGTATACATATTTCATCAGTTTTCCACATGGTCTGTTTTTACCCACAATAAAGCTATCCGGCTTGTTACTAGTTCAGTTGCCTAGGAGATACTGATGTAATGGGTTACTATGGCAACAGCTGGTCTCTTGAAGGATTGTAAATGATAGGGTTGGCAGAGTTCATAGAGGCACATGTTAAATGATTAATTTCATGAAATTTGTACCAAGATATGGTTTTTATGTGAAAAGTAATACTGAAATATAATATATTTAATGTATTTGAAATCAATCAATAATGTCCTTTTTTTACTTTAATAGAATCAAAGGATAAATAACTCCCAGTCTGCTCAGTCATTGGCCACCCCAGTGGTTTCCGTAGCAACTCCTACTTTACCAGGGCAAGGAATGGGAGGGTATCCATCAGCCATTTCAACAACATATGGTACTGGTGAGTATCTTCATAAAGTGTAAATAGGACTTTTAATAACAAGAAAGCAAGAAAAAAAAGTCTCTCTTCTTAGTCAGTCAAGAACACCTATTGGTGATCCCTTGTGTATATGCATAATACTTAAATACATAAAACTTATGCTATTTCTGTTAAGACCAGCTGAACTTGGAGATCTTTTCTTTCTTAAGTGTTTGAAAGTCTCATTAACCCAACCTGATAAGGTGAGAAATGTCAGGAAATGCAAGAGGTCACTTCATCATTTTACATTTACATATTATGAACTGTGTGTCTCTTAGAGTGTTATTTAGGAAACCCTTCTAAGTTTATGAAATCTAATACTCTGAATAATGTACGTAATATAGTCCAGCACTGTAATAATGATGCATCCTAGAAATTTATACTTTTAATATTTAGACAGTTTTATCTGGACTGCTACTTTTCCCCCAACATCTAGTATTTTCTCTTTTTTTTATTAAACAATGACTCCCTTGTCTTTCTGAAATAAAATAATTGCATTTATGAAAGTGTTAGGAAGTAAAAATGTTGATTCTGGTCACTACTTAATCATTTTAAAATTAATTGTTTCTCCATGATTATCTTTTCTTTTCCAATCTAGAGTACTCACTGAGTAGTGCAGATTTATCATCTCTCTCTGGGTTTAATACAGCCAGTGCTCTCCATCTTGGTTCAGTAACTGGCTGGCAACAGCAGCACCTACATAACATGCCACCATCTGCCCTCAGTCAATTGGGGTAAGCAATATTATTTCTGTATCATAGTCTTTTAAGAGATAAAGCTGCTTTTTAAAAATTTATCGGGGTATTACAGTCCACTCACCTAAAATGTGCCATTATACTATAGTCTTCATTGAAACTAAAAACAAGTATTAGATCAACAGCTTTTTAAAGTATGTACTTTAATTACAGTCTTCTATATCCTTTACTATCCTTTCCTAAGAAAGGTAAATTGCTATTAATGGCTTAAGTCTTCCATTTTTATTAGGAAAATGCATTGGTATTTCTTTCAGGGCAGCATTAAATAAAATAGAAAACATATTTTTATGGTTTTTCTCCAAGCAAAATGTAAAGTTTTTTGGAGCTAGAGAATAAATTTGTGATTGGTAGTTCTAAAAAAAGTTTCTGACATAATTGAGACAAAATTATTTAGGATAAGTGAAAATAAAAGTTTACGTGGTTAAGATCTGACCATAGAATTGTCATATTTCCATCTGTTCAAGTGACATGCAGGCTTCGTATATCTGTAACTGCCTTGTAAAAATGTAGCCTAATTACCTAAATCTGGATAGAATGCTTAATTTTTGTTTTCTGAAACCAGAAAATGTATATCCCTGCCCTCTTGTGGTGGTTTTAGGATATTTCTTTAGTACAGGAGTACCTGTAGGGTTATATTATAGAGAGATGAATGCAAAAAAAAAAAAAAAGAAGAACCAGGAAATTATTAAACTAGAAAATTATTGTATTACTAGCACCTCCATATTTGCAGTTATAATTTACAAAAAAAGGCCCTACTTAAGCAAGATGAATATAGTAATATGCTTTTGATATTGTAGATCCCTGAAATTTGATATTATTATAATGGACTTTTTCATAAAGTCATTTCATATAAGCATAACATATTTATTTACAAGGTAATAGGTTGCCTAAATCTGTTAATACCATAATGGTGAAAATTCCAAAGAAATTGGACATGCACATGTCAAATACCCTCTCAGCACTTAGTCTCAGTTGTTTCCAATGAGTTCCTATTTAAATATAACCACCCATTAACCAAAAAGGATAGAAATCAAATCTTGAGTCAGCCTTGTTCACTTTTTGTATTCCCACCTTGTCATTTCCTAATTCACATCTTTAGAAAGTTAAATGGTAAAGTAAGTAATGCAAATCGCAACACCTTTATGATTTTGTACATGATTTTTGTGAATTGTCATAGTCAGAATAAAAACAAAAAATTCATCCCCT
This sequence comes from Bettongia penicillata ogilbyi, assembly GCA_023548195.1. Taxonomy (NCBI): domain Eukaryota; kingdom Metazoa; phylum Chordata; class Mammalia; order Diprotodontia; family Potoroidae; genus Bettongia; species Bettongia penicillata. The sequence continues at coordinate 2,630,634 of JAJHZJ010000322.1, read as the reverse complement.
GGTGGCCGTCTTCCTAAAGACAAGCCTATCTGAAAGCAGTTGTACAAGAAATCTAGTCCATGTCAAACTTATAGGAACCTTTCTATTTTAATGGTGTTGTCCAGATTTTGCATTTTGCTTGTATAAACTTTCAGAGGCCAAAATCAATTCCATGACACCAAGAGGATTAGTTTTGGTAGAGAAGAGATTTAAAGAAAGAAATTACCTATCAATCAATCAATTATTTACATAAATGTAATAGTACCTGTGAAATACTATTAAACATCACCAGAAAACAGTATCCTTAAATTTTCTGTAAAATTAAAAGAATACAACCCTACGCCATGGAGGCTTTCCATCAATATGTCCAGCCTGTTTTTCCCTTTAAAAGCTAAGGAATCCTTGTATGCTATTTCATTACACCCTCAGGTTTCTTCTGAATCTGGTCAAATGAACTTGATCAGTGTGCGTGTTGTGTGTCTGTATCTGTGTCTACATAGATAAATTTCTAGAAAAAAATAATCATGTTAAATTCAGATAAAAGAACTCAACAGTTGATTGACACAGCTAACTCTTCTAATAGAACACCAATTCCTTTTTCACTTTCCAGTGACTGATTTAGAACCAGAGATCACAAGTAGGAGAAGATATCACCTCACAGCATATTTTCTCATGTATATTCTAATTTTTTATCATTAGCATTAAAGATCCAATATGATCTTACATTCACTGTATAAATATCTTAAAATGCCAATTAACTCCAACTGTTCAAGTCATTTCTGCTGATCTCTAAACATAGAGATATTTCAAATATATGGTATCATTATATTTCTACTCACTTGGAAGTCTTGTCACTTAATCCAGGAATACTAATTTCCCAAATGGGTGTTATTTAATCATATTTCCAATCAGTTTCCCAAGGAAGACTAAAGTATAAAATAGAAACCAGATCCAAATCTTTTTCTTTCCTTAAATGTGGTATTGCATTGCTATAGCATGACAGTGAGTCCATTGTGTCCAATATTGACAGGATAGGTATTTTTTTTTATTTTCATTCAAAATGACTATCAAAAGATTTTCTTAGAAATTACCAGTAATAAATCAAAAGCACCATTATTAGTTTCAAACATGGCTTTATTGGGAGTATAAGTGAAGATATTTTGTCATTTCAGATTACTTTAAAGTTCAAATTCATATTCATTTATATTTTTCATCATTCTTTGTGATTTTTTAGAAAATGACTACACATTAGCAACCAGATTCTATGCTAGCCAATAAAGGGCCTTCAATATGTGAGCAAAGGTTTCAGTGGACTGAAATAAATAAGGAATTCAGGCTGGAGGGGAATTGAGCATTCATATAGATAGTCAAAGAAAAAAAGTATGATTTGATTTTGAAAGTTCCTTTCTATGCTTTTTCTTATCTTGCATGCCTTGCCCTAGAAGTTATGATATGAGTTTTCAATGACTTTTAAATAGTAAATATATAAATATTTGTTGAATTGGAGTCCCTGGATAATATAGTAAATACAGCTCTTCTTCATCTTCTATCAAAACATTACATAGACATGAGTATACACACACTTAGATCCTCTTAACACAGTCTCTGGTACTTAGTAGGTACTTAATACTAGTTGAATAACTAAATAACACACACACACAGATTTGTCATCCTTTTTTCTAGCTTTCTATAAATAATAAGGTGTGTGTGTGTGTGTGTGTGTGTGTGTGTGTGTGTTTAAAAATACAGCTTCCTAGAAAGCAGTGGCTTTAAGAAAGGGAGTTACTTCAAATATACTAACCTAATTTGACACAATTAAATTACATTAAAAAATTATTTTAAATAGCAAAAATTCCCCCACTAGATCTCTATCAAAAGAATCATTTCAGTCACTCAGATTCATTTCAGAGGAATCAACTGAAAGATTCACAGCAAATCAGATTAATGTCTTATTGGGACATTGGGTCAAATCCAGGATGACAGGCAGGTCTGATATTTCAAAGGGAAGCTGTTTATTATGGAGGAAGCAGGATGTTTTGGAATGTCAACTAAGCCAAAATGAACGTTGGCAGTCCAGTATAATTATCAAAGTCACACTGAATTCATCAATACTCTACCAAAAATAAAAAGAACAACGTGTGTATTCTTTTAAGTGGAAATGTCTTTAAGCCTTCATAATTATGCTTTTAAAAAATACCTGGCATCTGATTTTATCCATCCAACATAAAGAATGATTCACTTTGGGTGGTAATCTCCTACACAAATTTCTGAAGTTAGTGGGAGTTTTACGTAGGGAGTAAGTGGCAGAAGAACCTGGCCCTTCAAGATCAGTGGGAGTCAATTGTGTGACTAAGAGTGAGCTTTTTTTAAAAAATGGTCATTTTCCATAAAAGTTGTTTTTCTTCTTTAAAACTTAACAATGCGTATGGGCTTTCCATAGGAAATGCCCCTTTTATTTTAGGTGCTTTTTTAATATCTAAAAAGGCATTCCTTCTAAGCATTTTCAGACATCGATTCTTGTGATGTGGGTGTGCAATGCATACTGTAGAAGGCTATTTGTGGGTACAGGCAACTTTGCAAAGGTTAGGTAAAAATAGGTCAGATACTCTAATATATTTTACAGGCGGAGGCAGTAAGAATTTGAATAAAACTATCCAGTCATATTTGATCTCTGTTCGAATACGGGGAAAGGTAGGTGTTTTCCCAGTTCTAAATTTGGCATCAGTAGTAAATGATAACTTTCAGTGTGGACTTTAATGTGAGCAGTTTGCAGATCAGGTTTTTTACTCTTCCACATGTTCTTTTCAATAGTAGCACATATTCCTCACAATTATCTATGTCCAAAATCATTTTCTAAACAAATACCAAACCACAATCTTCTGCTGGTTCCTGTATCTGAATCTGGCATGAATAGTGCTAAGTTGTGTTTTTTTAATTGACTGTTCTTTATTTTCCAGAATTATTTCCTTAAAAATAAGAAAATAAAAAATAAGAAAACTGACCAATTAAATTCCTGTGTTATAACAGTCACACAGTATGATGTATTTTGTAGAGAAGCATCTAACGTAATCAAGCATCTAACGTAATCATCTCACTAGACTAAAAGTTTCGTGTTTGTGGATTCATTCCCCCGAGATTTTAAAGAGGCTTCTCTAACAAAGTGTTTGAAATAAATTTTCAGGGTAAGATAAAATATCACCAAAAGTCATATTAAAGTATTTGTATGAATCTACTTAAAACATTAATATCTCACAAAGTGCTTTCCTCAAAACAGCCCTGTGGGGCAGATGGTAAGAGTATTCTCACCCTGTTCTACTGCTGAAGACCCTAACTCAGAAAGTCTATGTGTGATTGCACAGTCACATGACTAGTGAGAAGCAGAATCAAGATTTCTTTACAGGGAGGAATAATTAGTATTCCATTTAGTTGTATTGAAAGAATCTAATTGCTTATGAGAGTTGAAAAAAAATTATACAAATAGTTTAAGCCTCTCTTCTCCCCCCACCAAAAAAAAAAAAGATATTTTTATGATTGAACAAAAACATTTGTGATATTTTTGAGAGAATGAAGGTTGCTTTGGAAACCTGATTTGTCCAACTTAGCTATTATTTTCACTGATTCAGTTCACAGAATAATTTTTCATTTCTCCATTTCCTTTTGGCAGTGAAGACAAAATTTAAATTGCAGAGTTGAAAAAGACATTTATCGATATGCCACTTTATTTTCAGTTTCCTCACAGACAAATATTATTAAATATTTGCTTGATTCACACAAGAAGTATTTAATTATATTTTAGTCATATAGTCTAGTAAACATCCTTTCCCCAAATTCAAAAGATGGTTTTCTTCTTGCTACAAGGCAGCAAGCATTTATTGCTTACTCTGTGCCAAGTGCTACATAAAATAATCACCAAGTAAGGCTTAAACCAAGAGCAAATATCCCACCCTTGAACTGGAAGATGTAGAACTGTCGGTGTTGTTTCTTGTTCTTGCGCTTAATTTCTCCCTGACTTAAACAGTCTGGGATTCATAACTGGGAATATAGTGAGACTAAGAATATAATAAACATTTTTAAATTGCTCAAAGAACATAAACATACCTGAAACATCAGTTTGGTGTCTAGATAGATAATATCAAGACTGATTTGCTTCCATAGAATCAGAGAGGTTAGAGAAAGAAAATGTTTATTAAAGAAACAAATCATTCTCCTTTCAAATTATTTCCTATATTATGTGATGCATTAATAGGAGAGGGAAAGTAATTTTTTGCCAGTAGGTGGTGCTTTTGTACAAAACATCACTCATAAACTCTCATTTCTGTCTAATTTCATATTCCTATACATTTTCAGCACTTATTGTATCTCCCACAAAGCTGATTCCTTCTATCGTATACTTTCTCACATTCACAACCAAGTCTAAAATAGAACTTAAGGCCCTCTTTTTAAATTGGAAAATGAAATACAAGCTTATACCGGCAGACTTGGGTCCCTTTGTTTGAGATGGGTGGGTCTTCATTTAAGTGATTATTTTTGTTTTTCCTTGATTTAAGCGGGGAGAAAGATTCTTGAAATTTCCTAGCAAAGCACAAAGCAAGTTGTGCTGGTGTACACAACATATGTCAGTGTTCTCTGCCGTGGTACACTCCTGCTGTATAGACTAGCAGCCCTATATTTGCCTTAGAATGCTCACAACTTCTGCATGCAACCTTCTATTTGAGTGATCCTGGCCAATGACAGTTTGTCTATCAATCTCCTTTGAAAGGGTGGTTTAATTCTTATTTCCTAAGATTGGTAGCATCACCGTTTCTTACATATTTTGAAGGAAGTGCAAGCTCTTGAGGAAACAAGGAGGAATAAATGTTCTAAGCACAATTGAATCAGCACCAGATCTTTCTTTGTAATATGTTTCTCCCATTGAGTCTCACATACCTGGCCGTATATGCGTTTAGAATAATAGGGAGATGTAAATTCAGCATTTTCTTTATTCTTACAGTTTCACATACATGGCAATGCCTGACTAACATTAATGAAAGTAATATAGTTGGAGGAAATGAACTCTATTTTCATCCTGCATAGTTAAGTAGGAATAAAGAATTTCCACTTATTTACATGTATTGTCAAGGGTAAAAATCTGACATTCATTTATAACTACCTGTAAAATACCAATAAATATATTCACCTTTCAGCTCCTAGCCTCCTTTCCTCTCTCAGCTCCCCACCCCAACACAAAAGAGAGCTATTTACTGTATGGAGGGCTTTGAGGGCCTTATTCATCTGGCTTAAAAATCTCTTCACTTTCCATATAAAGGATGTAACTTGATTATTCATATGCTTCTTTACTAAATATATAAAGCCTCCATCATAAGTTTTTCGGCACATACACATAAAAAATGTAAAAACAGTCTTGCTGATTAGGGAGGTCTAATTTGAGAACTAGATACTATGCCCTCAAGTCCTACAGAATGTAAAGGATGCAGAAAAATCTCTTACCGCCATCTCTTGGACCACAATTCTGGGCACTGCCACCCAGAGCTCTTTGAAAGCTCTTAGGTGCCATGTCGGAACCCAGAAAGAAAAGCCTGAACCAGTTAAATATTGGAATTGCTCCAGGTTTTAAAAAACAAGAACCTTGCATCATGACGAGTTTAGGGATGCTTCAGTTGTCCAATCATTCTCAATATTTCCTCTTGACACACACAAGAATCGGTATGAGTCTTTAAGGGGATGTTTTATGTGGATGAGAGTGATTGTGGTTCCTGGGGGCTCGAGGCCTCCTCAATCTGTAACTGGGTTTCCTTTCCTCCTACAGAGCTTGCACTAGCACTCACTTATCTCAGAGTACAAATCTCTCCCTGCCTTCTACTCAAAGCCTCAACATCAAGTCAGAACCTGTTTCTCCTCCTAGAGACCGTACCACCACCCCCTCGAGATACCCACAGCATACGCGCCACGAGGCGGGGAGATCTCCTGTTGACAGCTTGAGCAGCTGTAGCAGCTCGTATGATGGGAGCGACCGAGAGGATCATCGGAATGAATTCCACTCCCCCATTGGACTCACCAGACCTTCGCCGGACGAAAGGGAAAGTCCCTCAGTCAAGCGCATGCGGCTCTCTGAAGGATGGGCAACATGATCAAATTATTACCTACTAGTTTTTTTTTTTTTCTTGCAGTGTGTGTGTGCTATACCTTAATGGGGAATGGGGGGTCGATATGCATTATATGTGCCGTGTGTGGACAAAAAAGTCAGGTACTCTGTTTTGTAAAAGTACTTTTAAATTGCCTCAGTGATACAGTATAACGGTAAACAGAAATGCTGAGATAGGCTTAGCACTTGAGCTGTACAACAGAACACTTGTACAAAATAGATTTTAAGGCTAACTTCTTTTCACTGTTGTGCTCCTTTGCAAAATGTATGTTACAATAGATAGTGTTATGTTGCAGGTTCAACGTTATTTACATGTAAATAGACAAAAGGAAACATTTGCCAGAAGTGGCAGATCTTTACTGAGAGAGAAAGCAGCTGTTATGCAACATATAGAAAATGTATAGATGTTTTGACAGACCCAGCAATGGGTGGCCACTGGTCAATGTTAGAAACTGATGAGGTCACCTAACATAGCAATGTTGCTCACAAACATTCAGGCATATCATTGGAGTATGGCACTCAGTTAAAAGGATCAAAGACATTTAAAAGAGGACCATACTTATAAAAATGTGGAGTTTGAGGGCTAACGTATTTAATTTTTAAAAATTCTGGGTCTGCATCACTTATTAAATAAAAATATAAAAATATGTACATTACATTTTGCTTATTTTCATATAAAAAGTAAGACAGAGTTTGCAAAGCATTTGTGGCTTTTTGTAGTTTACTTAAGCCAAAATGTGTTTTTTTTTCTTGATAGCTTCGCTAATATTTTAAACAGTCCTGAAAAAAGCAAAAAGGGACTTTTTGTATAGAAAGCACTACCCTAAGCCATGAAGAACTCCATGCTTTGCTAACCAAGATAACTGTTTTCTCTTTGTAGAAGTTTTGTTTTTGAAATGTGTATTTCTAATTATATAAAATATTAAGAATCTTTTAAAAAATCTGTGAAATTAACATGCTTGTGTATAGCTTTCTAATATATAATAATTATGGTAATAGCAGAAGTTTTTGTTATCTTAATAGTGGGAGGGGGGTATATTTGTGCAGTTGCACATTTAAGTAACTATTTTCTTTCAGTTTTCTTTTACTCTGCATACATTTTACAAAATCAAAATCAGTTGTTGAAAGGATAACCTGTGGGGTTAGATTTACCACATCATAACAACCTAAATCATTTTAAAAACTACATTTGAAGTCTATTGGGTGAACAGACATCCATTGTATATATTGATTAGTTCCTTCAGTTTGGAATCTTTGGGTTTTTTTGCATTTTACCAAATGCAGGGCCCCATTTCTGATCTTAGGTATACCCCTGTGCATCTCAGAATTCAGTAAGTAAGGATCACAATTTGACCTTTATCCCAAGTCATCTGGTTGGTATTCAGCCCACTATAATTTGATATATTCTATTTGGTTGTTGTTGTTTTTTAAATCTGCCTGGAATGGGCTATGAGTGGTGGTACATTACATCCTGAAGATGTGTCAGAAAAAAAATATGATTGATGTGGAGGTAACCCAATGAATAAGTTATATTCGCCTACATTTAGAGAAAATCTGAAGAAATGATGCTACAGAAAAGAAAAAGAAACAGGTACCCAGTATTGTTTTATTTCAACTTGTACTCAACAAACTTTGTTGGTATCATTAGGCTGTTGTTGAGAGAGCCCAGTGTATCAGGCAACCCCACAATGTCACTTCTGCATAAGGCATGTATGTCATATTTTTTCCTTCAATAAAGAGAGTTAATAGCCATTGCAAGAAAACCCATTTAAGATCCTCTATGTCCCTTTTCATTCAGAGAAACAATGATTTATTGAACATATGTCTCTGGGGATTATTTTCTGGGTCATTCCCCTTTAAGAAGTTAGTGCCATAAGAAATGCTTATATTTCTTCTCCAAGCATAGTTTCAGTTTTTGAAAGAATATAGGAAGAATTTCCTTCTCATGGTATGTGGAGATTGAGTTTCATCTCCCAATCAGATGCATTGACACTAACAGCAAAATATATATATATATATATGTATATACATATATATTATATACATATACATATATATATACACACACACACACACAAAAGTGATGCAGTCAGCACAAACAAATCTAATTTAGTTAGGCCATACTGAGACCTATTCCCCATCAACTTGCATAGTTTTTGTGTATTTCTCATCATAAGAAGCTGCCGCTGGGTGGCAGAAGCCAAGAGATGTTACTCACTGGACTCTATTTTCCTAACTTCATCTGAAATTTCCAATTAGTTCTCTGGTTTGTGCCTGACTAGGATGCCAGTCTGCCTTGTGCTCATATTTTGTATACTCTAAGCAGAATACAATTCAGCTAATTCATTCATCCTATTTGATGAGATGACCGTGGAATATGGAAAGAAAGATATTTATGCAGAGGAAAAGCAGAACTGGATCCCTGACCTATTAAATGCAAACACACATAGACACACACAATATTCAAAGCCACTCTCCTAACCTTAAGCATGATCCCATTCTTAGAGTCTCTTGCTGAGATTTTTAACTTGACGTGTATAAAATATGCAAATATGTCACAAATGTGCTTTGTCATTTCAAAACACTTTGGGTTTATCAGAATTGTTAATAGAAACTTGTCAGTGGGTGGGGAGGGGGTCAGTCTATGAAAATACGAAGAATAGCCATATTATTAGTTTACCTTGCAATTTGCCTCAGCAACACAGGAAAAAAGGAAAAGTGAGTTTCTAAGGGGGTGGTTGTTTAAAGTAAGCTAAAGAACCAGCAGAAGCCAGGGTGAAGTTGAAGCCTTGGCTATTTATAGCAGTTCTGACAATGGTTTTATAAGAACATTTAAGAGAACAGAATCACTTGAAAATGGATGCCAGTCACCTCTTGTTCCTACCACTGAATTCATCTGAAGTGGTGGCAAGATAGTGAAGGGATAATCTGAGAATTTTTAAAAGATGATTTAATGAGAAGCACAACTTTGAATATGATGAGTCACTTTCTGTCAACAATAACTGTCTATCTTTTTTACCCTTGTACCTTTCTCTGTAATTTACCATTTACTGTATTTGCAAAGCTAATTTTGTTTTTTTTTTCACAGAGATTCCTTTGTATGTAAGGAGTTTGGGGCAGAGCCCTGAGGGAGTATTACTTTACAGAACCCCAGCTGCAGAAATCTTTTTTTTAGGCAACACTCTTCATTGCAAGTTAAAATACCCCCAAAGTGGCATTTTGTTCACTCGCGAGGATTGTAATCACTAATCCTTATTTTAAGAGATTTTTAGCAACATCATTGAACTGAATTATTGGTGACAATGATATGATATACATAAGCTGCACAACCTGTATATTGTATGCATTGGTGCCTTTCATTTCGAGACTGTTCATTTCAACATTTTTGAAAGTTCAGTTTTATAGCAAAAAGGCATATTTTTCCCAAAGGCAGAATCTCACAGTTTTGTAATGATGAATATGAAAATACCTGTCATCTTCAGATCATTTTCAGGTTAACTAAAGTGAGAATTTTTAAAATAACAATGCCAATTCTCTCTTAATAAGAATGTCAGCCCTCTTGTACCTGGACGTGTTTGTTTTATCTCTCCTACCCAAGTCTTTAACTTAGGCATAGAGGTTTTTTTTTTTTTTTTGCCCCTTTCTTCTTGTGTTTCTTTCAGAAAGTAAATGCTTTGTATTTCTTTTTTTTTAAGCCACTTGAAACCTCAATAAAGGCTGTTGCCTAAACATGGAATACTTCATCTGTTCCCGTTTGTGCCATCTGCTGTGATGTCGTCACTTATATGGCGTTAATTTCCTGCCACTACAGATCTTTTGAAGGACTGATGGGATATTGGTATATGTTAGAATGCTTCAGATTGTAGATGTAATAAGAAGCTTTTGTTAATATGTTTTAACCAAAGATGTGGAGCAATCCAAGCTTTTAGCCACATACCGTCTGCATCAAATTTGTCCATTTGGGTTATTTTTATAATCGGGTGTTACATTTTCCTTGTGCATACCTGAAATTGATCCATACCTCACTCTAATTCAGAGAGGTCAACTAAATGATAGATTTTTTTTTTTCACTCTAAATGGTAGTACCTGTGTTCTCTTAGAGTAGAGCAGAAATGGGTCACTGTAGGCATAGTACTTGGATTGCTTCAGATGGTTTGCTGTATTCTTTTTTTCTTTTTTTTCTTTTTCTGGGGACTTGTTTCCATTAAACGACAGTAATTCAAAAGTAGCTTGTAAATGAGGGCATACAAGCATTTGCAACAAATATTAAAATAGAGGCTCACAGCGGCATAAGCTGGACTTTGTCGCCACTAGATGACAAGATGTTATAACTAAGTTAAACCACATCTGTGTATCTCAAGGGACTTAATTCAGCTGTCTGTAGTGAACAAAAGTGGGAAATTTTCAAAAGTTTCTCCTGCTGGAAATAAGGTATAATTTGTATTTTGCAGACAATTCAGTAAAGTTACTGGCTTTCTTAGTGATGCAGTGTCTGTGGTGCATTTCTTTAATTAGTGTTTTACTGTTTAAATTTGTTCCATTTTGCCACATTTTAAAAAGTAACTTCTACCACAAGGACACCTCTTTGATAAATTTCATATCCAGATAGCATACCCAAAGACAGAGATATATGTAAATAAAAGTATCTATCTATATTCGTAGACAAAGATATACCTGCATGAGTTATGAATTAGATCTTGTTCAGAGAGACTATTTGTTCTGCAAATTTAGTAATTATAAGATCCTGTCACTGATTAAATGCTTCTATCACTGTAATTATAGGACAGGTCTTTGATAACCTGATTTTTTCATATGGATCTCTTCCTAAGGTTAGTGAGAGGGTCATACCTAAGCTGGTGGAAAATGGTGTTGGTTGTTGGAAGTTTTTTATGTGAGATTCTAAAGGAAAATCTGTACCATAAACCCTTCTTTTTTGCATGACATTTAATTTAAAAGCAATGTTGAAAACTCACAAATTTTAAATTATGTGAGCTTTTAATGGTTAGAGTCTATATATTTTCGTGTTTATGAAATAGCGCATTAATTGTCAAAATTACAATTCTGTTTTTCAAAAGAAATGAGCCTAAAAAAGTCAACATGCAAAGCTATAGAACAGAGGAAGGAAGGAAGGAAGGAAGGAAGAAAGGAAGGAAGGAAGGAAGGAAGGAAGGAAGGAAGGAAGGAAGGAAGGAAGGGAGGGAGGGAGGGAGGGAGGGAGGGAGGGAGGGAGAAGGAAAGAGAGGGAGGGAAGAAGGGAAAAGGGAGGGAGAAAGGAAGGGAAGAAGGAAGGAAAATAATGGGAAAAGAAGGAGGTTGGGAAAAAGGAGGGAATGTAGATCAGGTAGAGAAAAAAGGAGAAAAAGAGAAGGAAGGAGAGAGGGAGAGAGGAGGGAAGGAAAGAAGGAAGGAAATAGGGGAAAGAAAGGATGGAAAAAGGAGGGGAAAAAGGAAGGAGAGGGACAAAGGAGAAGGGAAGGAGATAAGAAAAAGGGAGGAAGGAAGGTTGGGAGGAAAAAAGGAAGGAAGGAGGGAAAGAAGGAGTGGAGAAAGAAAGGTGTTTGTTAAGTAACTACCATGTGTCAGTCACTTTGCTAAGTGCTTTACAGGTATTGTCACAATTGTGTTATTGTCCCCATATCCCTATTTTACAAGTCAGACAGAGGTTGTCACTTGTTACAAGACATACAGCATGCAAGGCTGGATTAGAACTCAGGTCTTCCTGACTTTCAGCCCAGCACTCTCTTCTCTGCCCCACCTGGCTGTCTTTAACAAAGTCATAAGCCACTGATGAACTGGCAGCATAAGCTCCCTTACCACTCTAAATCTCAAGAGCTAGCAATTCTAAATATAAAATGTTCCCTATTCTGGAAACTTATTGGGAGAAATCTTACCAATAATTCTACCATAACCCCTACTATGTTCAAAGAACTGGCAGTAATATAGCTAAGACAGTCATGAACCTCCCGGTGCTTGTAATCTGGGGGAAGAGACAGTATGTGTACAAATAAATATAATGTGAGACACTATGTGATGAAGGTCATAAGAGTTACAAAGCATTATGGGAGTTCAAAGAGGAAAGAAGTCATTTCCAACATGAGATATGGCATTGAGAAAGATGGCATTTGAACTAGGTACAATTTTCATGAGCAAAAGTGGAAAGAAAGACATTCATGGAGGAAGAAGACCAGCCACAGTGGAAGGAAAGGTTGGAACATGTTTAGAGAATCAAGTATAAAAGGAAAGATGGAGAAATAAAAGCCAGAGAATGGGATTGGAATCGGGTGTACGTGTGTGTGTGTGTGTGTGTGTGTCTGTGTCTGTGTCTGTCTATGTCTGTGTGTGTGTCTCTGTGTGTCTGTATCTGTGTGTGCATCTGTGTGTCTGCGCATGTGTGTGTGTGTGTGTGTGTGTGTGTGTGTGCGTCTATCAGACTAATGCTTTGAACTTTATCCTAGTAGGACTTGGGGAGCCTTTGAAGGTCTGGAGCAAAGCAGGAGGATAATCAGACCTGTGCTTTAGGAAGATTGGCCTGGCAGTCCTGTGTAAGATGAATTCTATCAGCAAACTAGAAAAAAAGAAATAGGAGGTGGGAGCCTTTGGGATGAAAAGGAAAAGCTGAATATAAGCAATCAAATAGTTGTACAATCGATGAAGCTTCACTGCGAGGTTCTGTGATGTCTCATGTAACTAGAAGGAAGAATCAGAGGATATGGAGGTCTTGTGCCTAGGCGGCTTAGACTTCTGGTGCCATGAAGAGAAAAGGGGGATTTTCAAGGAGGAGTAGGTTTCCTGGAGGAGATGGCTTCAGTTTGGAACAAGTTATTGTTGTGTTTGGAATACTGGTGGGACAGATAGGTAGACTTATCCAACAAGGAGTTGAAAATGTGGAACCGGAATTCAGGAGAGAAGTTGAGGCTCTAGATCCAGAATTGAACTGGAAATAATAAACATTCACCATAGTTAGAGGGCTGAGAGTGGAGAGCACAGACAAGGACAACGAGAAGGGGTGGAGGGAGAGAACGGAGCAGCAGCAGAAGAAGAAGCATTGAATTCACATAGGTTTAAAGAGAGCCAAGCAGACAAAGAGAGGGAGAATCAGCATAGGACAATGTCATGGAGGCCAAGGGAAGAAATTATTTTTGAGAAGTAATAGGTACTCAACACCATCAAATTGCAGAAAAGTCTGTTGATGATTGGACTCCATAGTTCATTTCTAAAAGAACATCGAGGCAGCCAGGTAGCATGTTGGATAGAACACCAGCCATATAGTCAACAGTTCAAATCTGACCTCAGACACTTACTAGCTATGTGACCTTAGGCAAGTCACTTAATCCCAGTTGCCTCAAAAAACAAACAAAAATGTCATTGAAATTTTAATGAAGAGGGGGTTTTAAGGTTAAGAAGTTAATTCATGGTAAAGCAAATTTCTGAAAGGAGAGAGACTATGGCAAAGTGTTTAAGGAAACTTTTTCTAGAGGCAGGGGACCACATGTGCTTTTGTAAACAGAGGGAAAGAAAGCAGCTTATTACAAAGATGAATGAAGATAAAAGAGAGATGAGTTCAGACATGGTACTATCTTGAGACAGGAAAAAAAAATAGAGGTTGACTTAAGCCAGTCAGTTTAGGCCTCTTAGCCTAGAGGAGGAGAGTGGATATGCAGTAACTGATGAAGTCTCGAATTCCAACTTGTCTCCATTTATCCTTATATGACCTACTTGTGATTGGTGTAATCAAAGGTTTGCTTACCCTAGACTGGTTTGAGACTCCAGGTCCCTCAGTACAAAACCACACAGCCCCTATTATCTTCAGGATATCCAGTAACTGCTAAGATAGTACTGGTTATCTGTGTTGCAGTTATACATGAAGATTCATTTCCCTAGCCCAAGCCAGAGCAGAGACCTGGAATGACAGCAGTACTCGATTGTTCCCTTCTTATATGTCTATGTTCCTTGGAATCCTGGATTTGCCCAAGTTAAGAAACAGGTATCAAACCATTGGTTCCATTGGCAAAAATGAGTTAGACTACAATTATTTATTTTACCTTTAATGGCCTAGCTGAAATAAGATAAAATTCTTGGAAGAAGCTGTAAACCAAGCTCTACTTCCCTCCGTTTAAATGAAAAAATGAAACGTTTGAGTCTGAATTTTGAGACAGACAAAAATCTGTCCTTTCCATCTGTTTCGCTTCATTTGCATGCTAAAAGGTAGGCTTTCTTACCAGAAGATGGTCTTCCTTTTATAAGTAGTAGCTTTGCAAATAAGTTCTAAGCAAAAGTCAGTGAAGAAAATTGAAACTGCATTTGCTATATTAATAGTAATGATAACTTTTTATAGTGTGTACTGTATGTTTCTTATCTGGCTAATCATTTTAATGGATAATGACTGAGTAGGCCAGTATATCACAATATCTTTCCCAAAATAACCATTAATTTTTCAAGGATTGTGGTTTCATTAGGGTAGATACTCCCACCCCAGTGCAGACTCACAAATTCACAACTTCTAACAACTTAGTAGATGTATCTCAAAGTTGCTATAACCAAGAAACTCATCACCCAGAAACAGACCTAGTGATGAGTCTTTCCAGACTAGCTAGGCTTCCCCTTAGATGTGTGGTCTGCCAATGAGCTCATAGGTAGAAGCTTTTTCATCTTAGTGGAACTCCCCTGTACAGAACCTTAGTAGAATCTTTCCTTCTTAGCAGAACCTGTGTATTCAACTGTAATACACTAGCATAGCCTTCAAGAAGTCACAGTCACCTACATAACACATTTCAGGGATTTTTATTGTCCTCGGTGTAACAAAGGAAGAAATGCCACTTTTGAGAATTGCCCATATAGCAAAGTTTAGTTAAGCATTGTAATGTAGGCTCTGCAGACTGGCCTGCTTAATAGCTCTGGGGTAGCATTAATTTCCCAGGTTGCCTATTTGCCTCAAAATACAGTAATTTCTGCTATGGTTGTTGTTCAGATGTTCAGTCATGCCCAATTCTTTGTGATTTAGTCAGGGAGGTTTACTTGGTAAGAATACTGGAGTGGTTTGCTTTTTCCTTCTCCAATGGATTAAGGCAAATAGAGATTAAGTGACTTTTCCAGGGTCATACAACTAACAACTATTTGAGGTGGAATCTGAACTCAGGACATCTACTGAGCCATCTAGCTGCCTCTTATATTCTTCTGTTACCAAGAAGGAATTCATTTGTTTTACCTCTTTTCTCCCAGTTGTATCTTTTCTTGCTCTGTTTCTCATTCCCACTTACTTTAGTACTTAGGAGAAATGAGTGAGAAGCTTTCTGTTCCCACTTGGCCACAAATGGACATCTGTTCCAGCAACAAACACCAAATAAAAATCTTCCATCTTGCCTTGTTTGAACTTGAAAACTTTCAGGATCATAAGGAACCAATATAAACAGTCTATACTTACCCATAAGTGGCAGCAGCCAAGTCAACAACCAAATTAAGGTAGTAATGACCCAATGAATTTGGAACCTGCAAA
The DNA here is from genome assembly GCA_023548195.1 of Bettongia penicillata ogilbyi. Lineage (NCBI taxonomy): Eukaryota > Metazoa > Chordata > Mammalia > Diprotodontia > Potoroidae > Bettongia > Bettongia penicillata. The sequence continues at coordinate 2,615,020 of JAJHZJ010000322.1, read as the reverse complement.
GAGAATCGATAAAAGGACCACTTTTCCAGAAGAGTAACTGGAAAAGGAAGTACTTTGCTATTAATCCAAAAACCAGAAATATTGGCTTCCTGCCAATCTACTCCCTTACCCCAGACCTTTCCACCGCTTGGAAAGCACAGGTGTTCAATGAGGTGACAGTGTCAGAGAAGATTCCTGGAAAAGGAAAAGAGAGATCATTTGAAGGCATGATATCACATCATAATGTTCCCTGTGATTGGGAATTGTTACCAAGGATTCTTATTTAATAATTGATATAAAACAGCTGCCATGTATAATTTAAAGCCTTACTGCCCGCTCAAGCTTCCCAAATCATATGTGGTCTTGCAACTGTCATTATCAGTCATCACTTTCTTGGAGTTTTATGACTGGAAATGTGTCCATGCTACTTTGAATTATATATTTGATTTATAGAGTTCCCTTGAGTTAGGCAACAATGTGAGTTCATTCAGTTACTCATAGGTTCTATTGGTCTGGACTGTGGTAGAGTTAATAGTGGGGCATGGTGCATCACAAAGCACAGTCTTGAGAAGTCTGGTCAAATAAGTACTTAGAGACAAAGACATGTAGATTTCCTTTATTTCATCCTCATCAATACGATCCCTGTGATAGCTCTTTGAAGTAAAAATTCATGTGTGATGCCAGCCAGCTTGTCATTGGACCTGCCTAAAGGTATCTTGAGGGCAATGGGGGAATTCTGATTTTGCAGAAAACTTCACACTCATTGAAGAGGACATTGAAAGATACTCCAGCTTCCGATCAGGAAGGCACCTATCTCTGTGATTGGTGCTCCTCCCACAAGAAGGTGTACAAGTGAAGAAGAATTCTCAACTTTTCCTAATTAGAAAATTGGCAAAATGCCTATCACTCTGGGATTACTAATTTCCTTTTTGTATTGACTCAGGTAACCTGCTAAAGCACTGTAACTAACACAGATCATTTTCTACAAATCGAATGACTCTCAATTCCTAAGGGAGCATTGGCTTTCACTCCTGACAACCATTTACCAACTAATCCTCCTTGGTAATTCATAATGAGTGCTATAAACTTAAATTTCTTCTTTCTGATCAAGAAATCTTGATTTTCCCTAGTCAAGCTTTCTTATCGTAGTGCTGCCTAATTTCAATATCCAGAGCACAGCTGACTTGTTACCAAACTTGGAGCCATTCTGTGTTGTGTGATGTCATTAGGATCAGTCTACACAGCTAGGTGGTGCAGTGGATAGAGTACCAGTGCAGGAGTCAGGAGGACCTGAGTGCATATCTCACCTCAGACACTTGACACTCACTAGCTGTGTGACCTTGGGCATGTCACTTAACCCCAATTGCCTCATCCTGTGTCATCTCCAGTCATCCTGATGAATACTGATCCCTGGATTCAGATGGCTCTGGAGGAGAAGTGAGGCTGGTGACCTGCATAGCCCTCCCTCACTCAAAACAAAGTCAAGTGCAAGTCATGTCATCATTTCTCTGATGGCATGGTCTTCTTTGTCAATGAAGGACAAACACATACATACATAGAACAGCCCTGTTAGAATTCATCTTTTGAGTCCATGACAGTATCTTAATAGATTACCACTGATTTGACAATACTTTTTAGAGTTCATCATGGGATGTATTAGGAGGATTCTGAGACTAAAACTGATCTAGCTTACCTTTTGACAAATCCTGGCTTATATGGTTTGGATTCAACAGAATCCAAATTCAACAGAATACACATTTACTAAACATATATCAAGAACAAGGCACTGACTATCACTGGAAATACATGTGTAAGAGACAAAACATTCCATACCCCTAGGGGACTTTCCATTTTATAAAGAAGGGAAGACACAACTGCATAAATAATTATTACAAAAGTTTGAGTATGACTGCACAGGAGAGCTTAAGCAGTAGAATGACATATTTGAAGATTGTAAGATTTAGAGCCCATAGGAACTCATCCAGTCCAATGGTTTCATTCCACAGATGAGGAAACTGTCCCTGAGAAGTAAAGAATTTACTCAATGTTTACAAGTAACTGAACCAGGATTTGAACTCTGATTTCAAATCCAGAGCCATTTTCATTCTGCTTTGTAATGTATTTGTTGTTGGTTGCCATCTCATATGAATATGACTGGCTGTGTTCTGGATCTCTAAGGAAGACCTTTTGGAGACTAGGAGGATGGCTGACCTAGCCCCACAAATGGCCGAATTTGAGAGGGGCAAACTGAATCCCTAACTACTTTACTTGGGGAATCTCTCCCTTCACTCTCCAATCCATAACAGGGCTAAAAATATATCTGTCTCACATATCTGCAGTCTAGAATTCAGAATAAAAGCCATCTGATTTAGTTTCAATGAGAGGGTGGTAGTTTATGTGATCTCCCCCTTCAAATGCTGCTTGCACAAAAGACCATCATGAAGAGGTAGTACCTTTGATCAACATGATAGAAATTGTGGGTGTTTATAGATGAGAGTGTGTGAATGAATCTACAATATTCTGAGTTCTTTTGCTGGAAGTGAGGTAAAAATCTTAGCTCAGTCAAGGGGAAACAGAAAGATCTCACTGGTGGAAGGTCCATTCTTAGTGGTCTCTAGGGTTGGAGGAGGTAAAAGCAAAGGGTCATGTTGGAAACCACATGTCTTCAGCTCATAGGAGATCTTCTTTCTACCATTCAGAAGTTTTCATTTGCCTTTCTAACTTTTCCTAGGCACCTGTTCCAAACGTCATTCTCAATCTGAAGAAAGTTCCTTCTCCACTTATACAGGTCATAAGCTCAGAACAGAAGTCTCTCATTCTCCACTTATACAGGTCATAAGCTCAGAACAGAAGTCTCTCATTCAATATGTATCCCTTTGGTTACATAGCATGCCTCAGTTGTGACCATGTCCCTTAGGGGGAATAATGCCCCAGGCTTGGGCAAGAATGGTACAACATAGTAAAGGAGTTGTTTCTAATTAAGGCAATCAGGGAAGATATAGACAGAGTTTGCACCTATTAATAATTATAATCATTACTTTCATGTATATAGCACTTTGAAGTTTGCAAACTGTTTTTAATACTTTGACTTATTTTAGCATCCTGACTACCTGCATACAAATGCACTTCAGGCAATATCACCATTTTTAAAATGAGAAAACTGAGGTCAAAAGAAGCTAATGAATTTTCCTCTGAGCACATAGATAATGAGTATCAGAATTAGGATTTGAAACCCAGATCCAACAGAATCAAATTATGAAACAGTGAATAATTCAATCTACTTAGACTCTCTGTCATGTTAAGAGGAAGAACAAGAGAAAAAAACACTAAGAAATTAAAAGAATGGAGCTAGGTTGTAAACGTTTTTAAATGCCGAGCTCCATATTTTATATTTTATTCAAAAGGCAGTACTGAACAAGTAAATGTTTGGGGGTTGGGCTTTTTAAGTTGAAGAATGATGTAGTCAGACCTCTATAGTAGGAAGATTACTTTGAAAGCAATATAAAGAATGCACTGGAGAAGGAAAGAAGTTGAAGGTGAGGAGACCAATTGAAGAAGATATTATCGATCCAGAAGGAGACCAGTCAGGTGACTTTGATTCTGAGCTATCTCTAAACCACAGATATTTAATGAGAGATAGATATGATGTTAACCCCATTAAAGAGAGGAGAGTGAAGGAGAGAATTCCCAAGAATGGGAATCCTGGATTCATCCTGCCCTTCTCTCACTAGGCTATTCGTGGTGACATCCAAGCCCTCTGCAGAATGGTGGAAATCTCCCTTAGAGATCCAGAAAAGATCCAGTTAATGGACTTGAGAGGTAATGAGCATCTGAATTAGAGCAGTGGCAGTTAGAGGGAAATGTGGAATGGATACAAAGGTAGAACTGACTTGTGGCACAGTGCAAAGGTGCTAGATTTAGAAGGTGTCAAGGGCACAGATTCAGATCCTGCTTCAGTCACAGATTCCCTTATGATGCTGAATAATCATCTAACTTCTGTGGGCCTCAGTTTCCTTATCTCTAAAATGAAGGAGTTGGACTAGATGACCCCTAAGGGCTCATAAAGCTCTAAATCTATTAGAGATTTAGAGAAATGGAGAATGAGACAGAGAGTGACAGAAAGACTGAGAGAGACTAAAAGAGAGAGATGGAGAAAAAGAGAACATTAAAAGATGACTCTAAGGTTTGGAGCATGAGTGAGAGTATGATGTTACCATCCTCAGAAATAGGGAAGTTAGGAGGAGAGCCATGTTCTGGGAGAGAAGATGATGAGATCAGTTCTGTACATGTTGAATCTGAGGTGCTGGCTCAATATCCAGATAGAAATGTTCAATAGGAAGTTGAAAATATGGACCTGGAATTTGGGAGCTACAGGAGTAGACCTGAACTTCATCTGTTTAGAGTTGCAACCATTGGAGTAGACAAAATTGCCAAAGATAGTGTAAAAATAGAGAACTTGGAGAATTTTATCCTTAAGGGAAAAGAGAAAGCAGCAAAGATAAAAGAATGAAAGTTCAAAACAAAACAAAACAAGGTCAGACTGTGTCCAGGAATCCATGAGAAAAAATAGTATCAAGAAGGAAAAGGGGTTGTGTGTAGGTTTAAAAGGATAAGGTTTCGAAAGAGATCACTGGATTTGTTCATTCGATGGTCAGTAGTGACCTTAGAGAAAGCAGTTTCAGTTGAATTATCTCTGAATATCACTTCCCAGAAAAAGGGAAAGTTAATACTCCCTAAATAAAAATATCTTGAATTGTGATATGGAATCAGACTGATACTTCTAGATTCCTGGAAAATAATCTTGTGCTAATATATAGTTAATAATAATAATCTATATAATAATCTGTACTTTCTGGATTATGAAAATTAAGTTGGTAACAGGGAAGAACAGATTCTGGAGTAGTGAAAATTTGAGAATTGTGGAAGGAGAGTAAATTGTCTTCAGAGAAGGGAGTTTCTTCCAGATTCTTGGAGTTTCAGTCAAGTGTAGTTGAAAGAGACTAGAAATGGTTATGTAAATTGAGATTAAGGAAGTGAGAGGCCCCTGGTGTTATAAAGGTCATTGATATACCAATACTGAGGTCACCAAGGATACCAGCAGAGACAGGGAAGAGAGAAAGATTAAACCAAATGTCAGGATCATTGAAGAAGGTCGGAAAATCTAGCGAAGCCAAGAGCATATTTTCTCTTCCTTATTTCACTGATGTGTTGAAGGATAATGATTCCCCTATTTCCCAGCCAATTGTGGATGTATTCAGTCAATCAGTCACTCAACAAGGATTTTTCAAGCACCTTACTATGTGCCAGGCATATGGTTAAGCTCTGGAGATACAAAGAAGGGCAAAAACACAGTCCCTATATCTCAAGGAGCTTATCTACTATGTATATACAAGATATCTACAAAGTAAATTGAAGGTAGTCTCAGAGAGATTACTGGCATTGAGGGCCACTGGGAAAGTCTTCAGAAGGGAGGAGTTGAGCTGACTCTGAAGTGAACCAGGAAAGCTAGGAGGCAGAAGTGAAGAGATAGAGCATTCCAGGCTCAGTCAGTGACAAGGCAGAGTATGTGACACAGTGCCATGTTTGAGGGACAATAGGAAGACCCATACCCATGTGTATGGAGAGCAGTAAAATGAAAGAAGGTAGGAAAGTGCCAGGTTGTTTAAATGCTAAACAGAGAATGTCCTATTTGAGCCTGGGAGTTTCATATTGGAATTTATTGGGTGGAGATGGGTTTCTCTCCCTCTATACTCTACCACTTTGATTTCATCACCTCCCATGGGTTTATGTTTCCATATCTTTATGCAGATGATTTCCACATCTATATATCCAGGCCTAATCTCCCTTCTGAGCTCAGTCCTGCTCCACCAATTACCTTTTGGATATGTTAAATTGGATGTCCCATAGAGTGTTCAAGCTCAACACGTTCTTTCAACCTTCTATCATTTACGAAGTGTGCAGAGAAGACAAAAAGGGTGACAACTGGGAAAGCGTCATTATATTAAATAATTATGAAATCCTTCCTAAGATTGGAGAGAGAAGTTTCAGTTGAATATTGAATTCAGAAACCATATTGCAGAAAGTTTAAAAGTAAATTAGAAGAATTGTTGCTTAAATTGGCAATCAGTCTAATCAGTTTGTGTTGCTGATGTTATGGAACTCCTTTCTCCAACCTTTATTTATACTGGCAGCCTGGAGCCCCAGAGTAATGCTGGCTCTTGTCCCCTCATGATTCAAGGGGCTGAGAGTGGAGAGCGGGGTGGAGACGGGGAGGTGTACTAATGCTATGGATCCTAAACCTACACTGCTATGCTTCCCCCATTATAATCAGTCAAAAGCAATTAATCAGCCAGATTGAATGAACTTTTAGGGAAAAAAATTTACTAAATCGGTATAGTAAGAGTGGCTGGCTGGTATTAATATTCCCCCAAAAGCATATGAAACAATCTCCTAACAATACAGAGTAGAGGGGAAAGAGAACACATATAACAAAGAGTTAACTCACAGCTTCTAGTTGCTGAAAGTTTGGGGTACTCATGAAGATTCCCTTAGATATGGTACTAGATTTCTGCTGGACATCTTGTAGAGACCTTGAAGCTGCTTTTCCACAATTTGCCAAACTCATCTTCAGCTCCAGGTGTAGACACTACCATTGGTTTTTCTGGGGCTGTAGCTTGGATGACCATGAGAAGACCAAAATCTGGACCTTTTGAAAGCCACAAGGTCATCTTTTTATCTAGGGACTGGGGAAAGGTGGGGGCAGGATCAGAAGCTCTATCCCTACCTTTCTTTTAATGACCCTCTCTGGGGCTTGACTGGAATAGGTCTTTCCTCTCTACTTTCAGACACTATAATGCAGGTTCTGAACTGGCTTGTTATTTTATAGAAGACCCACAGGGCATAACAGGGCAGCACATTAATTGAACATTTCAGATTGATTAACTAATCAATAAAGCTGGTCTCATCAGAGAAAATGATCAAGTTACTTTAACAAGGGTGAGGTGATTGATTGACTTATTGAACTTCCACCTTTACATCAACAATCATTTATTAAGTGCTTACTAGGTACTGGGCCTATGAATGAGAGATACAAAGATAAAAATAAAAAAAAAATCTGCCCACAAGGAGTTTGCATTCTAAAGGAGAAACAACATGCAAATGAAGAGTAATTACAATATGAAAACACTGTGTATTTTCTCTTCCCAAGTCATCTCAACTACTCCATCCTCTCCATATTGCATCCTTGAAAAGGCACTGGCTATGAAAATAAATAAACAATGAATGAATGAATGAATGAATGAATGAATGAATGAATAAAAATACATGTGTACAGACCCAGACTGCACATGGAAGCCCTTTGCATCCCTGAAACAATGTTTCCTTGCTTTTGTCATGGATCTCCAAGCATTTTGTAAACTGCCACTATTTATGACACATCTATAGAATTCCTAGGCAATTCTCTCTGGTCTTCAGTTCCCTCTGGATACCTGGAATTGTTGCCCTACCTACCAAATAGAGTTGCTATGAGGCAAAGTATTTTATCAAAAGGTATCACATAAATGTGACTAACTATTAGTAGTAATAAAGGAATATATCAAAATAAGCTGAGTAGGAAAGAAAAAAAAAGCCATGATACATATACAGGCAGGGAATGGGTATATGAAAAAAATGTTCCCAAAGAAACGAATGCTATACCTAAACATAGTTCAACACTAGCTCTGAACACAAGACTAGATATTACATGCAGCAGACTGTAATCTCTTGTTTCTTGCTAATAGTGTCATAAGTAAAATGTCACTGGTTCAAACTAATTGGGTGAGAAGTCTGAACTCTAGAAGAGCTTAAAGGAAATGCAGGTATACAGCTTTCCACTATAAGAGCAGATTTCATCCTTTCTACCTGGGTGCTCTCCTCTTTGTGTATCCACTGAAAAGTTGCCAGTTACAAATAAGAAAAAGCACAACACATTGAATCCATCTGTCACCCACCAGAAATGGTGGAGTCAGGAAAACCTGAGTTTGATTCGCAGCTTAGACACATCCTAGCTGTGTGTCTTTGATCAAGTTAATCAACTTCTTTCTGTCTCAGTTTCCTCATTGGAAAATGGGAGTGATAATAGCACCTTCCTCACAGGGCTGTTGTGGGGATAAAATGAGATAATATATATACAAGTCTACACAAACCTTTAAGCTCTATATAAATGCTTGTTACTATTATTGCGTATAGATGACAGCATGGTATGGTTTTAGGAAATATCTCCTTGGCATATTCCCTCCACTTATACAGAAGGACAACATATATATGGCACATCTTAGAGAGATGTCTGCAAGCACCAAGAGGGAGTGATTTACCTATAGTCACTCAGCAGGTATAAGATACAGAACCTGCACTCATCTTCCTAAAAGCAAGACCATTCTTCAATCTACTAGGTGGGACTGTCACTTGGCTGTTTTTCCTTAAGTATTTAAATAATCATAAGAATCCATTCTGGACTTTTCCTAAATACCATTAACTTACTTTTCTGGAGAAAATCTTTGAATCCAATGGTATTTGTAGTATCAAGAGTCATTTAACAAGACGCTAATAAAACAAGTCTCTCTGTTCCAACACATATCTATCTTCCATCCACCATCCGTTCAATAATTAGCAAAAATAACAAATGAAAATAAACACCTTTTGCATATTTTAAGGCACATTAAGTGAAATTAAATTCAAAATCTCTCTGCTTAAGCACCCTCAAGCTCTGATCGAAACTCATTACGGGATGGATGAATTCCAAACAGGTGACTGCATATTATAATAAGTGATGGATTAAAAACATACCTATGTGTTCTCTTTTCATCATCATTCCCTTATTTTGAAAGCTTTCAAAAATAGTAAACATGCAAATCTTTTTTCTAAAATGTTAGGTGACACTTTTATGTCATAATTAACAAGTGCTCCCCTAAATTTCTATTCCAATATCTTACCACAAAATAGAGAATACATTAAAATCTCAAAAGCTACTCCCCTAAACTACACACTCTGATGGATCTTAATGCACTGGAAAAAACTTCAAGTATGAGCTTACAATGGCCTCCATGTCTATTCTTTGAGCACCAGCATAGCAAAATAGGGAGGGCCTCATCATAATAAGGAGGTTGGCCACCAGGTAATGAGTCCTTCAGCACTGGCAGTTCATGAAACATGATGATATTGGGAAAGAGGCATTGCTGGAGGAAATATCCACACTGATGAACTCAACAGTGATTAAAAGTATCCAAATGTTTACCAAAATGATACATTTATGAGAATCTGTGCAATAAAGCAACTTCAACGAGGCACTGATGACCCACTCAAGATGTCAGTCTCAAAATGTAGACTCTACATGAACAGGAGAATTTCCATATCTCTCCTTGTGATTATCTTCTTTTCTAACTAACATGCTACCAGGTAATCATAAAAATTAAGCATTTGTTGACAAGCATGGGAAAGAAACATATCTTTTTCCTTATTGGCTCAATACAGCAGTGGAAGTATTGCTAATAACCTACTATACCTCCCCTACTAGTGATTAACTTAGGCAAAGAATGAAAATAAACAGGGTATAGACTGTGTCCATCATGGCTCTTCAGAGGGAGAACTATAAATATTTGAATTAAAGTCTAAATAATCTCAAATCTGAGCAAAAGTTAATGTCTAGCATATGTAACATAACCAAAAGTCTAAGGTCACTGTAGGATCTCATTGCATTCTGGGAGCCTATATAATAGTGTTTATAAAAGTGTAGATCATATGCTAACACATACTAAAAACATCCTTCTTGTGAAATCATGTAGTCATTTCAGGGGGATTAACTAAGATAAAATTGTATTTTAAAAACACTTTGTATATAATGGTTCAATATCTCTATAATCACACAATCATAGAATTAGAGCTTTAAGGGACTTTTCAGGCCATCTCTTCTAAACCCTTTCATATGTAAAAGGAAGAAGTTGTTGTGGTGGTGGTGGTGGTGTTCAGCCATGTCTGACTCTTCATGACCCCTTTTGGAGTTTTTTTGGCAAAGACACTAGAGTGGTTTGCCCTTTTCTTCTCCTGATCATTTTATAGATGAGGAAAGTGAGGTAGAAAGGGTTAAGTGACTTGGTCAGGATCATACACAGCTAGAAGATATCTGAGGCCAGATTTAAATTCAAGATAAATCTTCTTGACTCCTGGCCTAACACTACTTATTGCACCACCCAGCTGCCCTTCCAAAAGGAAGATCCTTAAGTCCCAAACTGGGTAAATAACTTGCCTATATTAATTTTCCAGCTTTCACATAAACCCAGAAATAAATACTCTATAGATTTGTAATATATTCACTAGATACTATAGACTTCCTTATTTTATATTGCTTCAGTTGACAAGCAAGATTGTATGTACATAAGTCTCAGCTTTTATGAAGGTAATAACATCCTCCCTGACTACTTTTAAAGAGTCTCTATGAAAATCAAATGAAATGGTATATATGAAAACATTTTGCAAACTGTAAAGTCCTTCATAAATGTGAGATATGATGATGATGATTATTTATAAACTGAGATCAAAGTAACAGAATTAAAAGACCTCTCTAAAGATAAATCTTTGGTTTTTTAAGTTTCAAGACATGGAATGCTTGCTAGTTATATAGGTGATATTTTCTCATAGTTTAGAATAGCAATAATAATAGATGATATATGTATAGTACTTTACATTTTATAAGGTGCTTTACCTGAATTATCTCATTTGATCTCCACTCCTACCCTGTGATCAAAATGATTTCAGATTGTGAAGTTGGACAGCTCCTCAAAGATCTCCTAGGTCCATTTTGCTATTTTGTAGAATGGGTCTAATAATAGCCATCTACTTCATGTGGCTCTCAAGGGACTCAATTAATTAAAGTTTATTTTCAAAAAACCCTTTGAAGTACTTGGATGAAAGGTGATTGGCAAAGCAATAATTATTGTGATTTCTTGATTATAGTATAAGTAAAATGAAAGTACTCCACAATTTCTGAATTCTTAGAATTAGGTGAAAACATGTTAGCCCATCTGACACTGAATAAGATTCCTTAGTAACAGCGGAAAGCATATGGATCAAAGTTCAGTTGAGTATCTAAAACCTACATACCATTTTTATTAATACTTATGACCAAGGAAAGGAAGCCTTATTCAGTGCCATGAAGTTTGTTCATCATTATATACAGGGAACATGCATGTGAATAAAGCTTGTTTCATTCACTGAAACATTATTTCACTTTTTTGTGATCTTTGGCACCTACAGATTCACTGATATGAGATATTTGTCTTAGAAAGCAAAAGAGAAGGAAGGAGACAAGTGTATGTAATGTTTTGTTCTTAAATAATTTATCCAGCATTTCCAATCAACCTTTAGTTACCCACAAATCTGAAAGGATTATGAAAGGAATTCCTTTCTATGAAAGGTAGCCTGCTACCACTGTAGAATTAAAGCTCAGTTGGGCCAGCAACTGCTTCACTTTTGTCATTATATTCCAAGTGCCTATTTACAAGTCTTATTTTGTTCTGGTTCTTAGATTTCATTGGTACAGGGAGCTCCCAATAAGGAAACTCCCTCTACCCAGACACTCTGTCTTCTATGCCACCTAGCTTCCCAGGACAATAGCTCCCTAATTGTGTGCATCTCTCCTCTTTCTAATCCATCCTCTGCACAGATGCTTTTCATAAAAAATAGATCTGATCATGTCACTTTTCTACTCAAAAGTAATGTAGTAGCTCCCTTCTAAGGTCAAATATTAGTTCACCTTTATCTCATACTTTTAAAAATTCCTGGTTTTTAGAGCCATCTGGTGATACAGTAGGCAGGACCCTAGACCTGAAGTGAGAAAGACCTCAGTTCAAATCAAACCTCAGATACTTAGTCATACGACACTGCACAAGTCACATAATCTTAGTTTCCTCACCTTTAAAAAGGGGAAAATGATAGGATCTGCCCACAAGGTTGTTGTGAAGAACAAATAAGAAAATTTGGGGGTGGAATCAAGATGGTGGATTAGAAAGATGCACATACACTAGCTCTTCCCCCACTGTCCATAAAATACCTGTAAAGAAAGACTGTCAACAAATTCTAGAGTGGCACATGCCACAGAACAATGGAGTGGAAGAGATTTCCATCCCAGGGTGACCTGGGACTCAGAGTGCATTTAGGGTTATGGTTAAGAGTAACCCAGCCTTGACTAAGCAGCACACCAGGAGGAAGACTCGAGCAGGCTTTGGTGGTGGAATCCCCAGCAGCAGTAGCAGTAGTTTGCAAATCCCTCAACCCACAGGTACCAAAAGTCAGTAAGAGGGTTTTTTCGACTGGCCAAGAAGGGAGCAGGGTCTTTCCATAGCTCTGGCCTCAGGAGACAGCAGCAGAGGCTGCATCAGGCTGCAGCAGCTCCCACAGAAGCCTACATCCAGTGTTGGATCATAAAACTCCTCGGGGAACTGAGCAGCTGATCCTATCCTTACCTTACCTCAACACTGTGTGGCAGCCCTGCCCCCACCTAATGCTCCTGGGGATGTTGAGTAGCTGATCTTTATCTTACAGTGAATGGTGGCCCTGCCACTGCTTAAAGCCCCTGGGAGAATTGAGCAACTTATCTGAATTTCAGCCCCCAGTGCTGGCTTGGTAGAACTGGAGGTCAGGTGGTTGCAGAAAGGAATCTTCTACTCACAGATTCTGGACACAAAAGTTTCTGGTTGCTGTCCAGACCAGTGTACATGCTTAATTTTGCCACCTTGGAGGACCTGAGATCTTACAGATCCCCAGAGTATACCCTACTCTTGACCCAAAAGTCAAGTAACTGGTTGGGAAAATGCCCAAAAAAGGGAAAAAAATAAGACTATAGAAGGTTACTTTCTTGGTGAACAGATAACTTCTCCCATCCTTTTGGTTGAGGAAGAATAATGTTTACCATCAGGGAAAGACATAAAAATCAAGGTTTCTGTATCCCAAATATTTAATATAAATTTTCAATGGTCTCAGGTCATGGAAGAGCTCAAAAAAATTTTGAAAATCAAGTAAGAAAGGTGGAGGAAAAATTGGGAGGAGAAATGAGAGAAATGCAAGAAAATCATGAAAAGCAAGTCAACAACTTGCTAACGGAGACCCAAAAAAATTCTGAAGAAAATAGTACCTTTAAAAATAGGCTAACTCAATTGGTAAAAGAGGTTCAAAAAGCCAATGAGGAGAAGAATGCTTTAAAAAGTAGAAGTAGTCAAATGGAAAAGGAGATTCAATAGCTCACTGAAGAAAATAGTTCCTTAAAAATTAGAATGGAACAGATAGAGGCTAATGACTTTATGAGAAACCAAGAAATCATAAATCAAAACCAAAAGAATGAAAAAATGGGAGATAATGTGAAATATCTCATTGGAAAAACAACTGACCTAGAAAATAGAACCAGGAGAGTCAATCTAAAAATTATAGGACTACCTGAAAGCCATGACCAAAAAAAAAGAGCCTAGACATCATCTTTCATGGAATTATCAAGGAAAATTTCCCTGATATTCTAGAACCAGAGGGCAAAATAAATTTTGAAAGAATCCACCTATCACCTCTGGAAAAAGATCCAAAAAGAGAAACTCCTAGAAACATTATAGCCAAATTCCAGAGTTACCAGATAAAGGAGAAAATACTGCAAGCAGCTAGAGAGAAATAATTGGAGTATTGTGGAAATACAATCAGGATAAAACAAGATGTAGCAGCTTCTACATTAAGGGATCAAAGGGAATGGAATATGATATTCCAGAAGTCAAAGGAACTAGGACTAAAACTAAGAATCACCTATCCAGCAAAACTGACTATAATACTTCAGGGGGAAAAAATGGTCCTTCAATGAAACAGAGGACTTTCAAGCATTCTTGATGAAAAGACCAGAGTTGAAAAGAAAACTTGACTTTCAAACACAAGAATCAAGAGAAGCATGAAAAGGTAAACAGGAAAGAGAAATCATAAGGGACTTACTAAAGATGAACTGTTTACATTAGTACAGGGAAACACAGGATTTGTAACTCTTGAAACTTTTTTCAGTATCTGGATAGTTGGTGGGATTATTCACACACACACAAACACACACACACATACATACATATATATATATGTATATATATATATATATACATATATATATATATGGAGAGAGAGAGAGACAGAGAGACAGAGACCACAGGGTGAGTTGAATAGGAAGGGATCATATCTAAAACAAAATAAAATTAAGGAGTGAGAGAGGAATATATTGGGAGGAGAAAAGGAGAAATGGAATGGGGCAAATTTTCTCTATAAATGAGGCAAGAAAAAGATTTTTCAATGGAGAGAAAAAGGGGGGAGGTGAGAGGGAAACCGTGAAGTTTACTCTCATCACATTTGACTCAAGGAAGGAATAAAATGCTCACTCATTTTGGTATGAAAACCTATCTTACAATACAGGAAAGTGGGGGGAGAAGGGGATAAGCAGGGTGGGGGGGATGATGGGAAGGCAATGGGAGGAGGGAGTAATTAGAAGTCAACACTCTTGGGGAGGGACAAGGTCAAAAGAGAGAAAAGAAGAAATGGGGGGCAGGATAGGATGGAGGGAAATATGGTTAGTCTTACACAACATGACTATTAAGGAAATCATTTGCAAAACTACACATATATAGCCTATATTGAATTGCTTGCCTTCCCAATGGAGATAGGTGGGGAGGGAGGAAGGAAGAGAAGTTGGAACTCAAAGTTTTAGGAACAAGTGTTCAGTACTGTTCTTGCATACAACTGGGAAATAAGAAATACAGGTAACGGGGTATAGAAATTTACCTTGCCCTACAGGGAAAAAAGAGAAGATGGGGAGAAGGGAAGGGAGGGATGTTAGAAGGGATGACAGGTTGGTGGTAGGGGTAAATGTTTGGCGTTTTGTGATGGGGGAGGGGAGAGATGGGGAGAAAATTTGGAACTCAAAATTTTGTGGAAATTAATGTTGAAAACTTAAAATGAATCAATAAATTTAAAATTAAAAAAACAAAAATTTGTTTAAAAAAACATTTAACTTTTTAAACTGAGCAATGAGATAGGAGAGGGAGAGAAAAAAGAAGAAAGTTACATGATAACTTTAATATATATTTAAGAAGAATGACAAGTAGTATAAAGTAGAGTTGCAATTTCATGTGCATTTATCTTTTTTATTATATTATACTATGGAAATCTTGTTTTATCTCATAAATTAAAAATAGATAAAAATAAAAAGCACTTAGCTCAGTACATGGCACAGAGCAGGGACTGCATAAATGCATATTCCCTTCTCACTTTGAGTATTACCATACTTCTGATGAGGTAATACATTTATCAGATTTGTAAATTACTAAATATACATATATTAGGGGCACAGAGGTTTTGGGTTTTTTGTTTGTTTTTACTGATAGTCATATATGAACAAAAAAGTTTGGAAATACCTGCACTATACCATACTTCCTCTCACCCTCCACATAGTAGATACTTAATAAGTGCTTTATTAAGCTGAATTGAATCATGAATAGAGTGTATTTCTCTTTATCTATAACACCGTATATCAATTAAATCATGTCTTTTGAGAACTTTATTCTACTTGAACATTTGATGTACTATAATAATAGCATCTTACTTCTCCAAGACAATTCAAATGACTTTTCTGAGATTCCCAGATAAGTTCAATGGTGCCACAGCAACCAGCACAAGGTAAACTCTTCATCTTTGATAGCCTTCAAGGGAGAACCTGAACAGCCAAGTAGAATAGAACCCGTTATAATATGTGCTCTGGGAATTGTCATGCTTGTTGAAGCTTGAGTCAGTGGAGTTCACTGTCTCAGAATGTCCAACTTAGACGAGTAATTTAGGGATAATCTAAGTTCCTTATTTTATATATGTGGAAACTGAAACCCAGAGAAATGCAGTAGTCTATCCAAGGTCATGCAATGATTGACTGAGCCAGTACCTCTGCTCCAATCTCCTGACATCTAATCCTCTGTACATTATTCTCCTAATCAATAATTCAGACTTTAAAGTTTGCAATATGACTTCATATACATTTACCCATTTGATCTTCATAACAACGTTGTGATGGAGATGGCATACTCATTATCCTTGATTATTAAGCATCAATTCATCTCTAAGACTCCACTCCTGACTCTTCAGATCCCTTTCTCCACCGCACCCCCTAAAGGATACCTTGTCCCATTAATCTTTTTGTGTCATCTTCTCCCACTGATCTGGCCACTGAACCCAGATGGCTCTGGAGGAGAAAGTGATGCTGGTCACCTTAAGCAGCGCCCCCTCACTCAAATCAAAGTCAACTGCATCACTGCAACATGCAGTCAACTGCAGGATATCTCCCGTTGTCATGGTCCTCTTCAAGAATGGATATCAGATACTGACTGCCTCCAGTGCCTGCCCTACCAGTGGCCTAGTGTTGCTGAACATCTTTGCTACTCTCTCTGAAACTTAATTAAGATACCATTTTGTACCATTTCTCTGAGTACAAAAAGTCCTGGTTATGGTTCTGGTGAGGCACACAAACTGAGGTCATGAAGAAAAGTCAGGCTAGGCAACTGGCTCTTACAGTACTCTGAGCTATGTCCCTGGCTCATTAGCAACTTAATCTACCAACTAGTCTAAATGTCCCAATAATAGCTGTAACACCAGCTATATCATCAATAGTGTCATTTTCTCAAAACTGCATTTTGGACAAAGGTAAAATGCATACTACAAAGATAAGTCAGGAATGTGGACATGTAAAAATACACCGTGCTTGGCACATAGTAAGCACTTAATACATGCTTTTTCATTCATTCATTCAACAATGAACAATTTTAAGTGTGATCACTTTTAAAGTTCTATAATCTCTTCTATTTCATTTGAAGGAAATTATTTACACTTAGTCAACAATTACTTATCATACATGTATATGGTATATGTACATTTATATATATATGTATATATATATACATATATATATATATATATATACATACACACATGCCACAAACATTATTTTCAAGTGATTATTGTTAGTACTACTGACATCAAGATTTGGTATTTGGTATTTCAAATGCCCACATCCAGTCTTTTTATTCATCATTCTGAAAAGAATTATCTGAATTTCAAAATACTGGCAGTGATGATTTGAGTTTCTCAAAAATAGGAATTATATTTCTAAGTAAGCTCATAGGTTTTTTTTTCTTCTGGGTCAGTTTTATATAGGGGAAAAATTAAATTCCAATTTGGACAATGAAAAGTGGTTATTTTAGCCCAGCTCTTAGTTTAGTTTCCTGAAACCACTTTTTGGTACCCTTTTCTCTTGTGTAGTAGTTAATACTGATGCTTGTATGAACAGCAGGGACTCCTTTTCTTCTTTAGAAATGTCAAAAGGAGGAGAGTTAGGAAGTGTATTTTGACACTACCCTATTGTTGATGTGATCTAGAGTTCCCAAGTTTAGCACTTCCAGAATCACCTTAGCAATTTGGAATTCAATCCTATGTTTTTCTCCACCTGAGCCTTAAAGTCAGTGTGCATGTGTATACGTGTGTGTGTCTGTACGCAGATAACTGGATAAGTCTTGAAGTCAAAACCCTGGGCTCCTTCCTAGGAAGGAAAACAGCATTTTCTGGGAAATTATCTAGAAAGTATGACTCATAGGCTTTAGGCAAGAACAATGCCAGCACCAAATTGAGGTGATTGTCCTGATGGGACAAGAGGAAGAGATCAATGGATGTAGGTCCACCTCTGATTCACTGAACACCTGTTAATCTTCCTTATCGGACAAACTCAAGCCTAAGACAAAGTGAAAAATATTTAACAAAACAATTGTAAATTAATTATTTGAGTCATTAAGAGTTAATATCCATGTCTACATTAGAAACATAAAATTGAACCCAGACACAAGGAAAGAAAGGTATTGCTTCTTTCCCCCCCACATTTTCATACCTCCTCCAAGTAACAATAGATACAGCTTAAGTTTTGGCACAATGGAGATTTTACAATGCTACTTCCATCTACAAAATTTATTAGAGAAAGCAAATGACATTTCAATCTCCCTCGGTTTTACGTACCAGTAGCAGCCTAACTTTGGCCTGTAAATTTGCTTTTATGTATCTATCTCCTCTCCCTCCATTCTCTGTCTCTGTGTATGTCTCTCTCCCATCTTTCCTTATCTACTCTATTTTTGCTTCCTTTTTCTTACATATGAATGTTATTATCTCCCCAATCTTAAAAACCTCTCATTGAACCTGACCACTCCTCAAGCTATGGACTTCTGGTCTTCCTTTCATTGTAAAACACTAGAGTTACCTAAATTGCCTCTACTTCTCTCCCCCACTCGCTTTTCTTCTTGATGAAGAACTTTTGACATCCTAGCCCATCCCTTACTCCTGGATACTCTTTCTTCTCTTGGTTTCCAAGGTCTGCTCCCTCCTGTTCTCCACCTAGCTATCACTTCACTCATTCTCAGTCTTCTTTACTGGTTCATTAATCATCTCTTCTCTGTCTGGACTCTGACTCTTGATGAAAACCATGGCACCAGTGAATGGAGTGCTGCCCTTGGAGTCAGAAAGTCCTAAGAACAAATCCAGCCTCAGACACAACCTATGTAATCCTAGACAAGTGACTTAATCCGTTTGCCTTGCTTGCCTCATATGTAAAATAGGGATAATAATAGCACCTATTTCCCAAGGTGGTTGTGAGAATCAAATGAAATAATAATTGTAACGTGCTTAGCACAGTGCCTGGAACCATAGTAAGCACTATGTAAATGTTATTATTAAATAGGCAGCTAGGTGCTGAAGTAGACAGAACACAGGACCAGGAATCAGGACGACCTGAGTTCCATTCTAGCCTCAGATATTTACTAGCTGTGTGACCCTGGGCAAATCTCTTAACTCTGCCTCATTTTCCTCATCTATAAAATAAGCTGGAGAAGGATATGGCAATCCAGTCCAAGAATCCCAAAATGAGGTCACAAAGAGTCAGAAATGAAGGAACAAGCAGAGATATCCTGACTGCTTCCACTTTTTACTTCTCCCATTCAAAGAATCCTCCATCCCTTTCTCATTCAAACATCAAGGTTCAGATGAAACTCCATCTCTAGGAGGGTTTTCTTAAGCCAGGAGATGCTTCCCCTACTCCCAAGCCCCAATTACCTCTATTGTCTTTGTATGCATTTTTTATTTGCCTATCCACACATAAATAAGTACATGTCCTCTCTGCTAATAGAATTTAAACTCTGCTCAAGATTCTCAGCTGTTTGATTTTTGCCTTTGTATCCTCAGCAACCCCCGTAGTTCCTGACGTATACGTAGTGCATATGTAATAAATGCTCCTTGAATGGAATTGAACTCTTGAAATAGTCTCCTGGTTGGTCTCCCTGCTCCAGTTTTTCCTTTCTTCAATCCATGTCTGCCAAAAATCATCTTCTGTAGGTACAGGCCTGACCATCTCCCTGCCTTATTCCAAAACCTTCCGTGGTTCCTTCTTGGCTCTAGAATGGAATGCTATGATACTGGAGGCCCCTGACAATCTTCCTGACTGTGTTTCACATCATTCCTTTTCATACACTTTCACATTCTAGGTTCCAGCCAGGCTGGAGGCCTAACTGTACCTCAAACTCAATTTTCTGTCTCTTTCTTCCATGACCCATACAAGTTCTCCTCCAAGTCCACTGTCTCTTCATCTCTCCCTTTCAGGTAGGCCAACACCTGTGCACCATGAAACACAGTTCCATGTGTTGATAATGTTCCCTGTTCTCCTGACATTACCTTGCCATTATCTGTGTCTGTTCCCTCCCTCCAGGAGAACAGAAGCCTCTCAAGAGCTAGAACCATCCTACATCTGGAATACATTGTGTAGTTGTTTTCGGTTTTCAATTGTGCCTGACTCTTTGTGACCCTAATCGTGGTTTTCTTGGTAAAGATAATGGAATGGTTTGCCATTTTCTTCTCCGGATCATTTTATAGATGGGGAAACTGAGGTAAACAGGGTGAAGTGGCTTGCCTGGAGTAACACAGCTAGGATGTATCTGAGGCCAGATTGGAACTCAAGATGATGAGTATTCCTGACTCCAGGCCCAGCACTCTATCCACTGCACTACCTAGCTACCTGAACATTTTGTAAGAGTCACTTAAAAATGCTTATAATCAGTCATTTCTAGTTCTAAAGCTTAAGAAGTGCAATCTGATCATATGTTGGTGCTGTTTGGCAGACATGGCATGGGTTACAAAGACAAAAGAAACAATCTGTGGCCTCCAGATACTTACAAGTTCACTTGGGTAGAGATATATAAATTCATAAAAAAGTTCATTAACAATACAAAGCAGTGCTATTGAGTTGTTGCTGTCGTTGTTTTCATAGAATTCTTACTCGTGTTAGTCAAACTAGCCTATGAGTCATTCCTTGTACATGACATTACATATCCCACCTCCATTCTTCTGCAGAGACTACCCCATCCTTGGAATGCACTCTCCTTGTTTCTGCCAAGCAGAAATCCTAGCTTTCTTAAAAGTGCAACTCAAGTGCCATACCTTATATGAGGTCTTCCCTCATCCCCCAAGTTGCCAGAGTTCTGTCTCCCTCTTGAATTTAGTATATGTTAGAGTGGATGGAGCACTGCCCTGGAGTCAGGAGGACCTGAGTTCAAATCTTACCTTAGAAACTTGACACCCACTAGCTGTGTGACCTCGGGCAAAGTCACTTAACCCCAATTGCCTCATCCTGGGTCATCTGCAGTCATCCTGATGAATATCTCATCACTGGATTCAGATGGCTCTGGAGGAGTGAGGTTGGTGACCTGCACAGCCTTCCCTCACTCAAAACAAAGTCAAGTGCAAGTCATTTCATTATTTCTCTGATGGTATGGTCTTCTTCAGCAATGAAGGATGTACATACTAGTTGACTAATCTGATAAATGAATCCTTGACAATATATTCATTAGGTGCTAGTATGTTTTTGTGTTACCCATCTTACACACCTTATTCGCATTTTATCAAAAATCTTAACTCAAAGGAATAGTACTGATGATCAGATTTACTGACTACTGGGGGAGTCTTCAGAAGATCGGTGGAACTAGCAAGATCTATCTAATCAATCTCCATGGACACGTACCTGATCTATTTATTCAGTCAGTCTTTTCATCCTTATTTTCCTTTCCATACTCCATCCCTCATTCTCATGCCTTTGCATCGACTATCTCCCAAGCTAGGAATATACTTCCATCTAAACTCTGTCTAATGGAGACTCTCTCTCCCTTTAAGACAAAACTCAGGCACCATCTTCTGTATGAAGTCTTTCCTGGTCACTGCAACTGCTGGTACTCTACCTCTCAAATTATTTTTAACTACCTTCCATATATTTGTTTTTACTAGCTCTACATTTATGTTCTCTCTCTATATATATGCAATATGTAATACATAATATAATATATGTAATATAATGTAGTGTGGTGTGATCTAAATAATATAATACAACACAGTACAATATAGATAATATATATTAGATATAATACCTGTTCTCCTTATTAGAACACAAGCTCATGGCAAATAAAAATTTTTATATTTTGAACTTATATTCCCAGTACCTAGTATAGCATATGGAACATACTAGGGGATTCATAAATACTTTTTGATGACTTGAGTAGGGTTGTACCTGTACTCTTACTTCAGATCAACACTGGAACTGATCCAATGAATTTACCTAAATTCCAGCTAAATTTGACTTCAAAGAGATGTGAAATAAAGGAAAATGAGACCCCTAAACTTCGCATGCACGATCTTTCTTAGAATTGAGACAATAGAGAAAAGTTTCTCTACTATATTTTCACTTTATCCCCTTTTGCGAAATTGTGAAATCATTGACCTGATCCAAAAGCAGAAAGATCAACAAAAGAAAAAATTCCGAGCAGATAGTATAGATTTTGTAGGGAATCCAAATGGCCAACATGGATGTTCAAAGAGTACTGTTTGGACAAAGTTAGTGTCAGTTTCTGTCTTTGTGACAAGCCATGGACAATCAGTAGGAGTGTCAAATATGGCACATGATGAAAATCAAAAAGGGGTGAATGTGAGATTCAATGTTTGGACAATTGATGTAAAAAAATATGGGTACAATATGGCAGAAGGTGGTACAAGGTGGCCTCCTCTACAAATGCAATATGCTCATTGAAAGAATGTTTTATACGGGAATGTCAACAGTTAGTCCTAATCTGAGAACCCAACCATCAAGTACCAGATGAGAAGTGCAAAAATGCCAAGAAACATATCAAGAGGGGACAGGAGCCAATAAATAAAACTTCTATCTTCTGGCAGTTTTATGAAAAAAATTTACATAGAAATCAAGAGCTAATAACAGGAGCATATAAATTACTGTGGAAAATGATGATTAGTGATAATAATTGTTCAAGAAAACATGTGTGTCACCTGCCTCTAAATGGTAATTTACTTTTAACTAATGAATAATTCAAGCTCCTAATGCTTAGGACAGTCACTATACAGTTATTACTAACTAGTTCACTAGTCAGACTCAGGAATGAGATCAGCAATTGTATGCACCTAGAGACTGGTTTATCCCATTCCCACATATATAATTCCTTTATGTCACTGACATATTGACCACATTTTCTCTTATTATAGATCACACTCTCTGTATTCAATTTGTCCATCTTCAAATCCAAGTAGTAGTTAACTGTCAGTGGCTTCCAGGTTTTCTGATTCCTCTAAATGCATTAATGTTTGCAGTATAAAAAACTTTGATATCCACCATGCAAAACAATGATAGATTTGACAATCTAGAATGAAGAAACCCCATAGGAATACTGGTCATGGTGGGGTTTTTTAATAGGTTTTTTTTCACATATCTGAAAGACATCTCTGTTTCTGTGCTACTTGGTGTTCTGAACGCTAAATACATCACGAGGGCTGCTGCATGTGCTATTTTAAGTACCAATATTCCACTAAAACCCACCTCATCCTGATGTGTGCCACAGACAAAGGCATTAATGGAACAAAGAGGTTACTATAATGCCAGTCTTCCCAGTTGAGAGAGATGTCTTTCTGTATATCATCTTTGAGTAGATATGCTATCATTTAAAGATTCCTACTCCATGAAATTCAAATGGAATCTTCCAGTACTTATTCTGCTAAATACAGTTGAGTGGTTAATTTTTAAACCCCTGATTGTTAACCATTAAATGATTTAAACAGATTTAAAAAAAAAAAAACTTGAAGTGTTTTATCAACTAAAAATCAACTCCCGGTTACCTCCAATAACCTTTTTGTTACAGGCAATCCACAGATACATTAGTGTGTATGGTGTTTTATGGTGGGTTTGGCGGGGGGGAATGTTTAATGAGGAAAGACATTTTATTGGCTCTTCTGCCTTCCTTAGTACAAAGCTTGGCACATAATATATGCTTAATTTTTTTTTCAATAACAGCTAACTTCTTCCTCCCCAGAAAAAAGAAAGTTGACTAAAATGATCCCATTCTCCCTCAATACCTTTTGGAAATATAACCCAAAGAAGCATACCATATATAAATGTGAGAAGTACTGTTATCAATAGCCAGTACGGCATCTGCTGTAGTAGAACTTAGGTTAGGTCTTGCTGTTCTACTGTATTAGTGAGCCCTCAAACAAGAATAATCTTGTAGACCACACGTGTTCTGAATTCAAAGATGTCCAGAACTCTATCCTCAAAATAATCCCCCTTGTCTGCTCTCTGATGCCTCAAATTCCACAATTAGATATTCATTCCTTTGATCTAAGCCTCATTAAAATATAAATTCTCCTGAGAGTCAGCATGTGTAGGGGATAAAGAGCAGCCTCAGAGTCAAGGAAATGTGAGATTGTGCCCTGTTTCTGACTTGTACTGGCTATATAACCCAATTCATTTAATAACCCAGTGCAAAAGACAACTCTGTAACACTATAAGCTATAGGGAAGGTGCTGATATGCATTGATTGATAGATGGAGTTTCTGCATCTAAACTTGCCTCTATCAACAAAACCACAGGTCCAAGGATTATCCCAGTTTTGGGGAAGACAGCTTTATTCATTGTAGCCAGTCATTCTTTCTGGGATGTGAATCTGTCCTGTGTTCAATTATTTTTCTACCTTCTCTTTTTTTGTCCAGAAAGGCAAGAGGCTTACCAGATGGGAAGGAGATTTCTCCTCTCTGCCCTACATCAAGTGACTGAGAAAAAAGAATTTGACCATCCAGACTGTAGAGATGAGCCCACATGGAGACAGTAACAACCAGACAGTTTGCTTGTTATAGCACCTGAATCGAGGAAGGCTGAGCCATGGCTGGAGAATGTTTGACCAGGACTAAAATTGAAAGGAATGGTTTCCTCACTGACTGCGTGTGAACAACCAACAGATAGCATACAGCAGCAAGAGCAGTTTTCTAGCAATGATGCCAAGGATGTACACACTGAGCTTTTCCACCCCCGTTCTGGTTGTAGAGGCACCTTGCCCATCCCTTTTCAAGCATGTGTGCCAAAGCTGCTCTGATAGCAGGGGAGGCAGTTGGGGGAGAGGGGTGCCAATGGAAGGAGTGGAAAGGATTCTCATTCAGGATTGTGCTATTTTCTTTTTCATTTTATTTGTAACAGAGTTAAATTCAGAAGTCTCAGATTTTTTTAACTGGGTGGGAGCAAAGTTGCCAAATATAGGTAAATTAATTATTAAAAATCTCCAAAATTTGAACCCAAATTGATGAGAGTCAATACATGATGAGATCCATGGACTGCGTAGTCATTTATATTCTTGTGTGAATGAGTTTATTAGTTTCTTTTCTGAGCAGAGCTTTCCATAGGTTGGAAGAGAAAGAAAGGATCCCACGTGTCTTAGTAGGGAAAGAAAGGTTATATCCAAAGCAGAGAAAGGGTAAAGAAAGGATAGGTTGGAGATACCTAAGGCAGATCTTTTCTACTTTGTCATTTTCTTTCTGTTTGGCATTCAAAGCCATTTTTAATCTGATGAGGCCCGTTATACATTTACTCTGCTTTGGATGCTCTACAACTTAGCCAAACTGCCCTGCTAGCTCTTAGCTATATTCAATAATCCATCTCCCTTTTCTGTGTCTATGCATAAGCTTTTCCACCCCCCCATCCCATGCCTGGACTGCTCTCCCTCCTCGCTATCACTTTTTAGTATCCCTAGTCCCTTTAAGACTCGGTTCAAGCAGTATCTCCTTCAAAAGACCTTTCCTAATTCTTCTAGCTATTAACGCTTGTCCCCTCATCGCTGCATTTCTTGTGGGTCTGTCCCTAATGTAAGTAATGTGCACATTTTTGATCTTCTGAGTAGAATGGAAGCTCCTTGAGAGGAGGAATGGTCTTGTTTTCATATATGTATTTCCAGCACCTAGAAGAGCGATGGTTGATGGATTGATTGGGTGACTGATTGACTGATGTTTCTACTTGTTACTTCATGGAACATCCACAGAGCAAAATCAATATCCTTTTATGAGATTGCACACTATATGATGCAGCATGTGAACCAAAGATTCTAGCTATACAAATGGCACTGTTCAGATCAATCATTTTAAAAGCTATTTTAGCCTTTTCCTTTTATTTTATGCTTTTCCATTTTAGTTTTCTTTTCCTTTCCTGGGTAACCTGCCACAACTATTGGAAAAAGCTACTGAGAACATAAGAATTTAAGTTGTTTTTTCCCCCAATAGTGTTTTTCTTCCAATAGGTCAGGCATTAGAGCTGCCTTCATGTACAAAAGAAAGGTTTATAAATTGAGGAACACTCCAAGGCCAAAAGAATTTCCTTGAACTTATTACAATGCCTTTGCTTTCTTTGTAGGCTGAAATTCCCTACATTTGTCACTAATGGTTTCAATTTAAAAAAGAGAACTTTTCTTAAAGGCTGCTGTTAAAATGCACATATTGGACTCCTATTTAGCCTATCCCAACACCCAGGGTGAACATCATGGGCCAATAAACTACTGGAACTGGAGCCAGAAAGCCCAGTTCTGCTACCTACTCTTGGTATAAACTAAAGCAAATCTTACCTGTAAAATGAGAGAACAGAATGCGATGGTCTCCAAGGTTCCTTTCTCAAATGAATCCTATGAGCCTGTCAGGTACTTCCCCTCTTCAAGCCTCAGCTTTCTCATCTGGAGTTGTACTCCATCAACCCTGTTGTCTCTTCTGATTCTAAATCCCATGATCCTGAGACATTAGCAAGTATTAATTTATCTGAATAGCTAATCACCTTGGAAAAGAATTAGAGTCCAAAGGAATTAGAAGAAAGGAAAGGCAAGTTTTGATGGGTCAGATATCAAGTCAGGAAAGGGAAATGATGAAGAGTAGGTGTGACACTTCTACAAGCAATTATTTATTTGTCCTGTACAGGACAAACAGTAATTTGGACCAGAGTGTCAAGTTCCTTTTTATTACACAGAAAACATTGTCTAGGCCAAATGACTCATAGGTTTTAATCAGGTTTTTTTAAACTGTGAAAGCTCAACACTTTCCTTACCATGATAAGATATATGAAACTATATAGGAGAAATAGTTAACTATAGTAATAACAACACCTCATGTTTATGTAGTTCTCCATATTTTTAAAGCATTTCAAATACATAATCTACTCTGATTCTTACAAAAATCCTTTGAAGTAGATAATGTAAAAATCATTATTCCCATTCAACAGATGAGGAAGCCAGTTCAGAGAGTAACAAAGCTAGAGAGCAAGAGCTGGAAAGGACCTCAAACAACATCTAATCCAACCCCTTCATTCTTCAAATGAGAAAATGGAGGCACAGAAAAGTGAAATGACTTGCCCATGGTTACAAAGAGAGCAAGTATCAGAGGCTAAATGGTAACTCAGGTCCTCTGGCCAAAGCTCAAGCTGTTAGGATGTGACAGAATCAGGACTCAAACTTCTAAGGTCAAGTCTAGTGTTCTTTCAAAGCCTGGTCAGGCACAAACACAGAACTCTAAGAGACCTTAGAGATAATTTAACCCAACTACAAATCTTGCAGATGAGGAAATTGAGATAATATTTGTAAAAAGCACTTAACAGTGTCTGGCAGATTGCAGACACTTAGGAGGAAGAGTCTTTTCCTCTTTGTCCACCTTTGGTGTTTTTCCATTTCAGTACTTCTTTTCTTTATCAGATAACCTACCACTACTATTGGAGGTCGTCTCCTCTTAACACCCTCCCCCTCCACCCACAGAGGTTAAGTGTCTTGCCAGAAGTCGCACAACTATTGAAGGTGAAGAGATGGGGGGTTGGGTGGGAATTAGAACTCCTGTCTTCTAGTTCTCAGTTCTGAGCTCCTTCTACTGTACTATATCTACATAGATCTATGCATGTTAAATTGACAGTGGATTATGGATGAAACTTTTTTGTTCCTTTTGTTTTGAAAACTAAAGTGCCTACTTTAACATAACCAAACTAACCTTTAGCACTGGCTGCAATGCTAAGCATACAACAACCTTTAGATTTATATTCCATTTTTTATAACTTACTTGTCATCCATCACATAGGTTTTTCACACATACACAGAGACCTTTTTTTTTTTTTTATCAGGGGACACTTTAGCAGTCTGGAGAAACGTATGAACTTCTTCTTAGAATACTTTTTAAAGCACAAAACAAAATACACAGGATTATAAAGGAAACCAATTATATCAAAATATTCCAAAAAAATTCATGCACTACATGATCTACCATAAACATGTATCAACCTAATGGTGAATTTGACTATTGATATAGTTTAGTAGCGACATCATGTAAGAGGTGGTTGAAATAGCCTCCTTACTTTTCACCAGATGAAAAGAGAAAGGGCCATAAGAAAGTCTTCAGGAACTTTCTTCCTCCTTTGCACTAGACCTTTCGCTGGAAGCTGAAGATTGAAGGCCAAAAATGTGGGAGAGAAATACTTATCTGTCAGAAAAAACCACCCTCATTCAAAATCAAAAAAGGCTTTTTGTCCTCGAATATAATAATTATAATGGCCTTTATATGAAACTTTATATAAATTCCTTTTGATTCCTTAAAGAGGACTTTATAAAATCCTCTACAAATATTATCTCCTTTGATACTCAAAATACCTTTGGATGGTAATGATATTAGACCCACTTTACAGATGAAGAAGTTGAGGCAGACAGAAGTTATAATGAGTTACCCAGGGTCACAGCTAGTTAATGTCTGGGGTAGGGTTTGAATTCAACCCTCCCTAAATCTCTCATATGCCTACCCCTTTAACAGTAGAATCATCTCCAACATTACAGATCCATCCAGAAAATATATTCTTACTGCTTGTTATGAACCATACCTTGCGGACAATAATATGGAAATCAAGACTTCATACTGGGGAATGTATTGCATCATCCCTACAATATAATGTGCTTTTGATTTAACAAAGTCTTTAAAATAGACCCACATGGCAGATTTGGTTCAAACTTTCAGTCATTATCTACCACTGAACTCAGATACGATGTGTTTCTGGTGCTGTTTAGGAGATTCCACTCCCATTTCATGTCCATCTGTGTGTCATGTAAGCAATATTTGACTTTTGAGGGGATGAAGTTTATCTGTGCTATCTTTTCTTTCACTCCATATCTCTGCCATGGAGATACCATGAGAATTAAAACTTGATTTTGACATGTTTTCTATAGCCCAGTGATTTGCAAAAGAACAGCCCATATGAAAGAAATAAAATTCCACCTTAACATAGATAAAAAGTCAATATATTCTTTAAAGCAGCACTTCTCAGACTTTTTAATCTTAATATCCTTTACACTGTTAAATATTAGTGGGTACTCCTGACCAAGAGCTTGTGTGTGTGTGTGTGTGTGTGTGTGTGTGTGTTGAGAGAGAGAGAGAGAGAGAGAGAGAGAGAGAGAGAGAGAGAGATCCATTACCAGCAGTGAATTGTGAATGGCAGCCCTGAATCCACCTGAATTAATGAGGGAATAGCAAATGGTAGCAGCTTCTAAAACCTTGAAGATGAGTGGCAGGAAGACTTGCCACAATTTTATTATTAAGGAGAAGATGAACGGAAAAGCCCGAGATTTTTTCCCTGAGGACAACATAGTCTGTATCATGCTAGTTAGAAAGATCCAGAAAGAGTCACTGCATGTCTATCTTTTCACCTATGGCAGTGTTTAAGACTCTATTAGCATGAAGACATTGATGTGTTCCAGCTGGATCTGCCCACTGCTGACTCCATAATCAGGAAAATATTCATCTGTGAGGGACTTCTGGCCTCTCTGGACCAGCTAACGTAGATAGTGGTGAGGCACCGCACTAAGCCTACCACCCAGAAGAACCTGACTGAACTGCTGGCGGAAAAACTGGGTAGCTTGGTGGCAAACAATGGGTACGACTTCGACCATAAGCAGGGCACCTACAGAGGTTATTTTAGAAACCACAAAGAAGGCTATGGGAAAAATGAGGGTGGCTACATATCAGGGAGGCTACCACCAACAGCAATCACACTGACTTCCTCAGGGTTTGCAACTCCTGAAATGTAACATTCATTCAGAGTAATTAAAAGTCTCTATTGTGTTGAAAGGGAAAAAAAGTCAGAAAGACTAATCTTCCTGAGTTTAAATCTGAACTCATATACTTACTGTGTGATCTCGGACAAATCACTCAACTCTGTTTGCTTCAGTTTCCTCATCTACAAAATGAGCTGGAGAAGGAAATGACAAACCTTTCCAGTATCTTTGCCAAGAAAACCCTAAATGGTGTCACAAAGAGTCAGACACAACTAAACAACGACAATCTATTTATCAATCTACCTATATGTCTCTCTCTGTCCATCTATCCATTTATCTGTCTGTCATCCATCCATTCATCCATCCATCCATCCAACATCCATCTTTCTATCATCTATCCACCTGTTCATCCATCCATCCATTTATACAAATCTATAATCCTATGATGATCATCTACTTTAAAGTAACTTACTTGGGCAAAGGCTATAAACTTATTCTAATAATAATGTTATTTGGTTAAAATATGTTCAGAACTATGTTCAGAGCATTTGACTATTGCATTCTTCTGAAACTTTTTGTCTTCTGTAGTGGCAAATTTCACTTGTGAGAACCAAAAGTTATTAGGCAACGCATCTGATTTTTTAAGTGTATGATCAAGCTGTTGATGCCAAAGAACAAGATGTGACTCTAAGATAATGAAACTGGAAATTCTTATTGAAGTTGATTCTCAAAATGTAACCCCACAAATGTCCTGTGTAGAATGGAAACATTCAGTTCCATTCCGCTGTGCTAAGTATAGAGGGTACAAGGACAGAAAGGAAATAGTTTCCAACTTTAAGGGGCATATATTCTACTAGGGGAATAAACTACATAGGGTAGTGAATACAAAGTAGGACAAAACTTTCAGGAGGGCACACATGCTCAGAATGGCTCTTTGCTGCATTTGACAATGTTGACAACTATCTCTTCCTGCATATGCTCTCTCCTCCTACCTCTCCCTGTCATATGACTTTGCTGATTCACCATCTAAGTCTCTGTCACTAAATGTGGAAGCCCAGCAAAAACTCTATCCTGGATCTTTCCTTTTCTCTCTACACTATCTCTCTAGATAGGCAGCTAGATGATCCTGTGGCTACAGTGCTGAGCTTGGAGTCAGGAAGAGTTCTAATCTGGTCACCACAGTTACCACCTGTGTGAGCCTGGGTACGTAAGTCATTTAACCTGTTTGCCTTAAACTACTGGAGAAAGAAATGGCAAACCACTTCAATATCTTTACCAAGAAAGCCCCTATGGACAATATGGTCCATGGGGTCATGAAGAATCAGACAGGACTGAATGAATGACTGAACAGCAACAAACCTCTCTAGATAATCTCATCGATAGATAATCTCATCGATTCCCAAGGGTCCACCTACCGTCTCTGTGCAGATATTGCCCAGTAATATTTATCTCCAAGTATAGTCTCTCTCCTAAGCTTCCTACATGTATCACCAACTGTCTCTTGAATATCTAAAAATGGATGTCCTAAAGATATCTAAAAGTCAGCATGTTCGAAACATACTCAGTATCTTTTGCCTTCCTGCCTCCCAAGCCCCCGCAAAGCACTTCACTTCTATTACTGATACTTCCTTCAGGGCACCACCATCCTTCTAGTAAACAAGGTACTAAACCTTGGAGTTCTCTTGACTCTACTTTTTCCCAGTCCACATATCCATCAGCTGACAGATCTTGGCATTTCTGTCTCCATAACATCTCTTGCATATGGCTCCTCCTCTCCAATCCCACAGCTACCACCCTATATCAGATCCTTATCACCTCTCACCTTGACTATGAAAAGAGCCTCCTTCTGGGGATCTTCCTCCTTTCTCCCACTACAATATGTCCTCCACACAACTGCAGAGGTTCAGGTCTAATCATGTCAGCCCATTACCACCAGTCAGCAAATTCCATTGACTTCCTATTGACCATAGGATTGAATATTAATTCTTCTGTTTGACATTTAAAGATGTCCACAGCCTAATCTTTTATTACTTTTCCATGTGTGTGTACATGTATATATGTGTGTATATGGATGCATATATACATGTGTATATGCATATATACATGTAGGTATGCATGTATAAGTGTATGTTTACTCCCCCCCTCAAACTCTGCATTCTAATCATAGTGGACCACTTGATATTCTCTGCTATACCTCTCCCAGCTCTGTGCCTTTGCATTATCTCCCATGCATGGCATGGAATTCTTTCCCTCCTTATTTCCTCCAATTGAAATCCCCCATTTCCTTCAAGATTCAGTTGAAGTGCCATCTTCTTCAGAATATCTTTCCTGGTCTTCCCAGGAACTAGGATACCCCTTCTCCAAACTCCAGCATTTTAATACAGTATGAATTAATAAATATTTGATTGATTGATAGGAGGTGGCATTAGAGTTTCACTATGCATTGTATCCTGCCCCCACCCCCCAACACTACCACCACCAAAGAAAGAATGGCATTTCATTGAAAATACTGGTATGCTTCTTTCAAATCTGTATCATTACCTCCAGGAGTGGAGAACCTTCGACCTTAAGGTCTTATGTGGCCGTCTAGGTCCTCAAGTGTGGTCCTTTGACTGAATCCAAACTTCACAAAAAAAATCCCCTTAATAAAAGGATTTGTTCAGTAAAAGACTCAGTCAAAAGGCCACATCCAAGGACCTAGAAGGTCACATGTGGCCTCAAGGCTGAAGGTTCCCCACCCCTGGTATACCCACAAAAAGTTAGAGCAGCAATTTTCAAACTTTTGGGTCTCAGAACCACTTTGTATTCTTAAACATTAGTGAGGACCCCAAAGAGCCTTTGTTTACATGGGTTATAACTACTGATATCTACCATATTTGAAATTAAAACTGATAAATTTTAAATGTTTATTTATTCTAAGATGACAAAAACAACTCCACTCCATTTTAACATAAATAACACATTTTTATGAAAAAATGACTACATTTTTAAAAAAAACAAAAATATTCATGAGCAATGGTATTGCTTTATATATTTTTGCAAACCTTTTTAATGTCTGGTTTAATAAAAGACAGCTGGATTCTAGTATATGTTTCTGCATTCAATCTGTTGCAATGTGTTGTTTTGATTGAAGCACATGAAGAAAATCCAGCCTTGAACACATGTGTAGTTGGAAAGGGGAGAATTATTTTAATAGGCAAATAACATCTTAGTATTATTATGAAAATAGTTTTAACCTTTAACCCCCTGCAAAGATATTGCACACCCCCTGAAAGGGTGACAAGGATGCCCAGGAGTCCTTGAAGTACACACTGAAATCCACTCAGTTATTATACATTAATATCAAGGGGATATATTTTTTTTTTGGTGGAGGGAAGGGAGGCAAGTTTTTACCTGGAGTTGCTGAATGTGAAGACCCACAATCTCAAAAAGAATTTCATTCAATTCACATAATATACTCTGGTTTGGGTCATGTGGTAGGGGAGGGTTATCATTGCTGCACTATTGTCAATTGCTGGCAGGTACAAGTTCAGAGAGGTCTTTCTTTATAATCAGTTACTCCTGGTACCAATTGTTCCTATTGCTCTGAGGTCTCTGACATAAAGCCTAGGGTTAGGTGCGCCCATTCAAACATCCAAATAAAGCACATCTGACGGACCCTCTATAATAGAGGTAGATATAAATCAGGAAGGAGTGAGAGAGTCAGCACAATGAGTACCTCTCCAAATCTCACTTATTGCTCTTTAGAAAAGTGAAGAAGACTATTTTAAACTTTCTCTATTAGAAGTTAGTTTCATCCCAACTACCACCAACCTATATTTATTTCAAAATCATTACTGCCTTTGAAAGTGAGTCAGGACTGGATGTGAGCTCAAGTGATTCCCAAACTGGAGGAGGTTGTCATACACACACACACACACACACACACACACACACACACATACATACATACACATACATATATTCGTATATATGCACATGTAGCCCAATAATGTTCATATTCTGATGGAAAAAATCATCAGACTGTTATTAGCAGTGAATTGCCACATCCTACCTATGATTTTACTGGTGTTTTTTTCCCCTTTGGCTAGTTAAAGGGGAAATGTATGCATATGTATGTGTCTGCATATATGTAAATATACATATATATAACTTATACACATATATAACTTATACACATTTATACACATATACATATATGTATATACACATATGTCATAAATTTAGGCCTTAAGGGGGCAGCAAATGAATTCTAGGGTCACCCTTAAAATGCTAAATGCTTGCCACCTGGAATTGAACAAGTGGGATTTATATTTAGATCCTCTCCACAAAACTCTCTAAACAGTAACAGCTATTGCTCTTGGAACTTTTCAGGTGGAGAAATTGAACCACAGAGAGACATTCAATGACTTGCTCAAAATTACATAGCCCCCCCCCCCACTTTAAATGGCCATTTTCTAAGCAACCTTGGATTTTCTAAAATGCTTTTGTAATCTGAAGTGTGTGTTTCTTTAATGGTAAGACCAAGAGTGGTCTTATTACTAGCAATTTTCCAAGGATAATTTAATAAAAGATGTACAGGGAGAAAAAGAAACATATTTCAGTGCTTCCAAACAATAATACAATGATGAAGACTCCAAAGAGGTTGTAATCACAAGAAGTGTTTTAGCAAAGTTGGAGGCTTTGGGGAAAGCAAGGGAGGGGTATCCTGTAGTTATCGCAACTTCCATCAAACAAGTTTCAAAGTAACAAAGTTATTTCAATTCCCTTGTATTTCTGAGACTTCCCAAAAGGAGGGAAACTATTTTTTTAACGACCAGACAAAAAAGAATTAATTTATTTTTTAATTACCATAATCCTTGTCAATTAAGAAGGGATGACAAATGAGAGGAAGGACTTTGTTTTAAATCTGGTTTTGACTGAAATAAAGGATAGCCCACTCTGCACCCGCTCTGCCCACCCTCATCTCCCCAAACCCTCCACACATCACCTTGGCATTTAAAACTTAGGAAAGGTGGATACGTGGAGTAAGAGGGGTCAAGGAGAAAAAAAAGCAAATGTCTTGTTTGTATTAAAAAAACAAACAAATAAGAAATTGTTCAAAAACACACAAAACGTATCTGCCATTAGTTAAAAGTAGAAATCTAGCAAGGAGCCAGGAGCAAACTTAACAAGGCGCCGCAGAGGGCATAGACTTTCTTAGTGCCCTGAATGGCATTGAAGGCTGGAGAGGATATTCTCAGTCTTTGTGGAGAATCTATTGCCCCCAAACGCTAAGTGCAAGGACTTCAGGTTGCGTTTCGAAAGCTGAGAATCCTTCGGGCTACCTTCGGTGCCCCGGGGTAATTGTTTTCAGAGATTCCTCAAGTTAAACTGCTTCGGTGATTCGCTGACTAAAAATTTTTAAAAAGTGGGTCCCTTCCAACAGAATCGTTTCTTTAGTTTAACCTGACTGCAAGGGAACTGAACATGGGCTGAGTTGGTCCCACCTACATCCCAGGTCGTTACCAGTTTCGGGAGTTTATTTTTTTTTTTAAATTCAGCAGTTTCACTTTCAAGATATCTTCACAATCTCACCTAAGTGATTAAATGACATCCACTTATTTTCTGCCCTGTTCTCCTCAAATATCCCTAAAGGGCAGATAAATCCAATTTTTCCCCAGTGGGAAAAATCTTAAAAAAAAAAAAAAATTCAACCTTGAGTCAATAAATCCGGACCCTTGCCAGGATGCACAACGCCCAAGTCTCCCTTGCTCCGATCTACCCGTGGGGCGACTGCTAAATACGTCTCCCTCACCTCCTAACCCCCCTTGCCGAGCTTCCTGGATGAATACATCCCCCATCCCCACCCCCAGGTTATCGTGAAGCCGGTAGAAAAAAAAACAAAAACAAAAACAAAAACAAACCACCGACACACCTTCCCAGGAGTGGAAAGCACGCCTTCCACATGGAACAATCTCTGCGGAGTCTGAGTCTATAGAGCCTGTATTTTGTGACTCTCGCGTTTTAAGGAGGAGTTCGCAACTAGATGTGTCAAGGGGCTCAGATTGAGGAGCACAAAGGCTGCCCACACCTTTTTAGAAGGGTTCGGAAGTTGAAGAGTCCTCAGCCACAACTGGAAGACTGGCCCCAGATTAGCGCCGGACCCGAGCCACAGCAACCCAGGTGTTCCAGCCTGGCCTAAGGCATGAAGTGGCAGTCTTTCGGAATGACTTTTTTAAAAGAGAATTTTTTAAAAAAAATCAAATTCAGACACGTACTGATTGCCCTGAGTCGCCGAGGTAAATGACCTGGTGCGGGTTATCTACATTTGGTCTTGACTTTGGAAGCAGCCAGGTGACGTGAACTCCAACTAGGGCACTGCGGTGCTGTGGGTGCCCACCCGGGCCACAGGACCCGTGGGGGGAAATTCACGTGTCGGTCAAGGCGGTTCAGTTATCTAGTTCACTTCTGGGCTCGTTTTAAAGATGAAAAATAATTGTTTTTTCCTGAGAGCATCCGTTACGTTTTAACTTATGAATCTCATCCTAATTTATTGAAATTTCATTTTGTTATAATGTATATTTTATGTTTTGAGTTTTGAGCGCTCGAACTCCCTCCCTCCGGCCTTTTCACTTTATTGAGGCTTTCTCTCAACTCTTCTGTACTGCGCTGTGGCATGCCCAATATTCACGCGTGAATCTAGACCTGCGGCGGTCGGCCCGCGTTCCATTTCCTCTCCCTTTAGAGGTCCTTTTCAAACACTTGGAATCGCTAACCTCTTAGATCCACTTCCACTGACCTCGATTTTGTCCCGAAGTTGCCAAGACAGGTGGGGCCCCGCACCTTCCTGCCCAGTGAGGGGCAGAGGACACGGTTGGGGCGGGGGGGGTATCTCTCTACTTTCTCAGAAGCAGCTACATGAAACCCCAAGCCCTCTCGGCCTCCTGAGGGTCCCGGTGCCCGCCTGCCTTCCTGTGGTAGCGTTTCCCAGGGCGGTAGCCCATCTCCTGGATCCCTGCTTCTTGCCAGCCGGAGCAGGCTAGATGTAGTCGCCAGAAGGGGTAAAGTGTGGGGAGGGGGAGTTTAGAGAGACCAAACAGTCCCCCCGGGGCAATAACTTCTCTTTTCACGTTCGTCTCCTACTCTCTCCGTGCGCCTTGCACCCCAGGCTTCACCCCAACTTCCCTTAGCCCTGGCTTTGACACTAGTTTCTCCTCCTGAGGACTGGGGGCTCTTGGGTCTTGCTTGTGGAGATTAGAATGGGTGAAGGAAAGGGCTAAACTCGGGCCCCAGGCAAGTTTCTCTTGTACTGCCCCATTACCTAAATCCCAGAAATCGTGAGATTGGACTGGAAAGATCTGGTCTTTTCTGGATTACCACCTTTTGCTTCCCCCCCCCCCCACGCCCCACCCCGGCTTCCTCCAATCCCAAACTTGGGAACCAAGAATCCAAGAGTCTCCGAGACATCCCACTTAAGGACTCTGGGAAAGTTGGGCGTCAACTGTCCCAGCAACAAGTTTACTTTCCTGTTGGGCTTATGTTTGAGACGTTTGTCTCTGTTAGTTTGCCCCCAGACAGAATCTGTAGAAAAGTGTACAAAAGTGGAGAAAACTCTAAATGTCCAGTTTAGGAACCCAACCTTTGGGTCTAGAGCACCGGAGGGAAAAGGTTCCAGTCTTCTCCTATTGCCTTCGTCAAGATTTCACGATATAGTCTTAAAATCACCTTTTATCCCCATAGGGGATGAACTTCCTCGAAATTTGTTGTGGTCTTTGGATTGGGAATAGGGATGGTCTGTGAAGCACAAAGAGGGTATTTGGTAAGAGAGACTTTAAAAGCATTGGAATTGTATCTCCCTTCGCTAATACGGCAGACTTATTCCAAAGACATGCTCTCTCCCCAGCCACATGATGACTTAAGAAAATTGGCAAGTTTTTTTTTTTTTAATTCCTCCGTTTAAAAAGGAGGTGGGAAACTTTTATTTGTGTGTATGAGAGGGGTAGTAGTTAGTAGTTATAGGCTTTGTTCCCACAGCGCATTCCTTCTCCAGCCTTTTTCTGCTTGAATTGTGTCTCTTACAACAAAACAAAACAAAAAAATAGACCTTGCGACTCCTGATTAGCTTTGCTGACTGTGCTGTATTTCTGCGCTACCACATCCCCTCTTTGCCTCCCTCAGTTCGTCTCACTTCATTGGGCATTGAAAGCACCAGTTTCCACCAGATCAAGAGCCCCTCGGAATCAAAGTTCACGCAGATCTCTTAAATCCTTCTTTCAAGGTTGTTCCTATACTCTCCCCACACTCACACCCACACCCACACAGTTAACAAATCAATTTTTAAAATGGTATTAGGATTGAGCTAAAAGGATAGCTCAACCAAGTGAGAAACTCGACCCACATTTCTAGTCCTATCTGGAGACTTTTACTAAAAGCTCAGATTTTGGAAATGGTCGCTGCATTGTTTCCCAGTTATCCCAAGGAAAAACAGCGGAGGTAGCTAAAGGAGTTTTCTGCAGAGTTCTCAGAGAGGAATCAGCCGTGGTGCATGTCCTCCAATGTCCACTAGAGGTCACTGGCCCCTCGCGGTCTTACTGCACCGAGTTCCACCTCCATTTCCTCTTACTCAAATTAGCACTGTGTTAATTAACACTGTAGTCCATCAACGGGCGTTTCTCTCTGTACAGTACACCAGCAGGGCTTATATAGACAAACCATACCAAATCAAAACCCAAATCTCCCAAACAAAACACCTTCAGCATGTACAAAGTGGGCGGCAGGCGCCTGAATAACCAGGGGACAAGGTATAGTGGCATCACTTTAACTTTTGCTCTTATTTACTTACTAAGTTGCTGTTTAAAAAAAAAAAAATCTCTGCCTCTACAGGTTCAATGGGGTTTGTCATTTCTCTCTGGTTCTCCGAGGCTTTTGGACAGTAGATTTCTGATTCCCAATATAATGATATTGAGGACTCCTGGCGTCGCGTTCTCAGCCTCAGGATTCTGGAGGTGAAATGGGTTCAACACTGGGCCGTCTGGATTTGGGGAATGCGAATGGAAATGAATGCTTGGCTACGGAATGTAAGGTTAGACGTAGGTCCATTGTCTTTGATTTAGGTGTAAAGAAGAAATGGTAGGAACTAGCATAGAAATGATCACATTTCTAAGGACTATGGACTGGGAATGAGGGAATGGGGGTGGGGTGGGACAGAGGTGAAGGAAGGAGGGAGGGAAGGAAAGAGGAAAGGAGGAATTCAGGGGTTAACGAAAGGAATCTTTGAGCTTTGAGCTCTTGGGAGGGTAGTGTATGGGTTTACCTGTCCTTTTTATTGCGTTTTCCTGCTACGAACTTCTTTTCAAATACCTGGAGTATTTTTTCAAATCTGTGCTGTGCTTGAGACCTAGGTCTAATTTATTTATTTATTTATTTTTACGTAGTCCAAAGAACATTTTCTCATGTGAACTGGAAAGACTAATACACACGAGAACAGAATTAAGAAATGTTTTTATTTCAACAGGACTTCTAGGGTATATACACATACATACATACATACATACATACACACATACATAATTTATATACCTTTTTAAATACAGTGTCTTGAAGGACTTAACGATTTCCCCAGGAAACTTGACGGATTTTGCAGGAAAATCCTGCCGAAACATTTATCTTCATTGATAATATATGCATTTCCTGGAGGAGAAATGCTGGCAAGCTACTTGGGAAGCGGGGAGGGTTTCGGGATTTGGAGGCTTTCGCGCTTTTCTTTTCTCAGAGGCACTAACTGAAGCACCTAAAGCATTAGACTGCGAGGAGTCTGGCTTCGAACTGTGGGATGGTTAGCTTCATCTGAAACTACATCTGGTGCGATATGTTTTCAAATATTTGTCACACATATTCAATAAAGCCTGTATTCTTTTAATGAACCTTTTTAGTGAGTGAGAGAGAAAGGGAGAGAGGAGGAAACAGAAAGAACGAGATGGAGACAGTTTTCTTTTAGGGAAAATTGGGGACCGACTACAGGAAGCGGGGACCAGCTTTCATCTCTGGTCACTTCAGCCTAGATATCTTTCTTCGGTTTTCCTGAAATTATTTCAAGGATCCAAGAGCCTGGGCGGGGGTTGGGGAGAGAGACAGGGAGTTGCTGAAGCTCTTTTGGCTGAGGGAGATTCTAACCTGAGTTATTTGCCCCAAATGTCAGAGCATGAGGCGTCTAGGAGTGACCCTCAGACGCCTTAAGAGGGGTGGGGGTGAGGGGTCACGTGATGTAGGACAACCTGATTGAATGAGAAAGACCCCCAGCTATGAGTTGAAAAAACCCTGCGGTGGTAGAGACCATTGTCTTTTGTTTCAGTAGATACTGACATGGGTGGCACTAGCTGGAAACTTCTGCTAACGTTACATATCCATACTGCCACCTTGGGATGGGGCATTCTCTCTTAAACGGTTCTTTGCCGCTCCCCCACCCTCCCACTGCAGGACGAAGCTCAGTCGTCCTGACACTTATTGAGAGAATAGGACAAATAAAATCCGACTCAGGTTCCGTTGCACAGGTGCAAGTGTGTGTGTGTGTGTGTGTGCGCGTGTGTGCGTGTGTGTGTGTTTGAATTGACATTATGCAATTAATTTGGCAGAGCCAGACTCTTACCACAGGAAATTAAGGAGGTGGAGTTCTCCCTCCCCTTTTGAATACTTCTTATGTCAGATGTCCCCATATGCAACAGCAGGTATTATCTGTGGGAAAAGACTAAGTGGCGAGGTGGAGATCACAGATCCTAAGGACAGGGCCCCAAGGCAAATCCTCCTGAATCCCCCAAGGGAGTTCACCTCCCTCTTGCCTGGGTCTTGCCAGCATTTCACCTTTGCGAACCACCCCACTCCTAACTCCACAGCTACTCTAAGTTTAGCTACTCACCTGCCAGGTACTCAAACCCGGTACTCATCAAACTTAAAGAAACATGTGGTGTGTGTGTGTGTGTGTAAAGAATTATTTCTATCTTAATTACTACATACCTTTTAGTAACCAGCAAATCACTACCTAATATCCCCTGCATGTGTGCCTATTTATGCGTACATCTGGGTATCTTTTTTTTTTTTTAACTGCTTAAAAAAAAATCTCTTTAAGGAAGTGACAGAAAACTATGACTTGAATTCATAGATTTACCTGCAAAGTGTCAGAGCGTTCCAATGCGCCCCAAATTAAAGTCATCCTATTAAACAGCACTTCTGAAATGGGAACTATTGAAATCAGGATTATTTTGATGGTAGACTGAACGTAAGAATTTGAGGGTTTCCTTTTGGGTTTCATAGTTAGATAAGAAAATGTGGTTCACCTTTCCCAATTTTCATTTTAATGAGAAGAAAACTTTTTAGTGTTCTCCTTTTCTCCATTTTTCTAACCTATATCTTTGAAAAAGTCAGCAAATATGAATGCTTTCAAAAGTGTGTAATGTTGGAATTCAACTCAATACTCTTCCTTAAGACTTTACTAGTCTAAATGGTCAAATCTTAAATTTATAAAGGCGCATCCATGGAGTTTCTCAAATGCTCATCTTTTGGATATAGTCTTAATTTAAAATGATAGACTAAGAAAACCATTTTTTTTATCTTACTAACGAGGTGGCTGCATTTTGAATAATCCCCATGCTATGTCCAGAGTAGAGCTGCCATTAAGGTGATATAAAGGGTAAAAGCTAAGGCGACGTGAGTTACGGCACCACTTTGTGACGCTAATAGAATAGAGAATCTAGTTGCTGATGCGGTAATATAAACTATGGAAAAATATACCCCACGTTACTTAATTATTTCTGATGAATTGGGGAGAGTTAGTCACAGTCATAATGACTCAAATAAATAAATAATAAACCAATGAACAAATAAAAAGTGACCTCTATCGAGATTAGTTACATTTATAAGGGAAACTGTTAGGCAATGCTTAGTTAGGCTTTTTTTTTTTTTTTTTACCTTGGTATTTACATGACCCCAAACTGAGATTGTATTAATTGTCGCACAGACTGTAGGGACTGTCTAAATGCAAAGTCCTGTAAGGGATAAACAGTGAGAAGATGAGCAACTGTGAAATAAAAGGGGGAGGGAGAGAATGTAAAACAGTATTTGAACTGTTTCTGGTTAAATATCCCTTTGTTACTGTAAGTTAGAAGTAACTGGAGGTGTTAATTTTTTTAAAAATTATCCAAATAAGCAAAAGAGAACCTGAAAAACCAGAATCAGTGATATTAGGATTCCCCTCTATGAACAATATTTATTAGAGCTGATTTCAACAGCTGAAGACCACATAGATTACCTTGAAGGAACTAACCTCAATTTGTAATCAGCTAGCTGGTCCAGGGTGGAACTTGGCTTTCAAACACATTTTCAAGTCAACAGGTAAAATGAATCTGCCCGGAATCAGTTCTTGTGCTGAGGTTACACTTCATCTTTACATTTAAGAACGTTAGATGTCTTTAAGATAAAGTGTTCAGTGATGACTCTACAAAACTAGATTCGTCTTGTTGGACTTTTCATGAAATCTCATAAAAGATTCCAAGACCTTTTAATGAGATAAGGTGCTAGTAGGGACATCATTTTTTTTCTATGAGTTACTTCGTTTACTGGGAAAATTAATTTTGAGTATGTACTAATAAAAACCACGGCAATCTGTGGAGTTTTTTAAACTTAAATTTTTGGAATTTACTAAAATTGCCTCTTTTAAATGATCAAAATCTAGTTGGAAATAAGTTGAAATTGGAAACCTTCAAGTAACTGAATTTAGTTATACTTTTTTTTTTATTTTTTAATGATTTTTTTAAATACCTGGAACTCTAAAGCACCAAGAATTTGGGTCCCTTTCCCAAAGAATATAGGATTGAGTTAGAAACAAACATTAACTTGTGGTTTCAAATAAAAACATGATTCTATTAAAATTCTGAGAAGTGTACAATAAAGATTAAATTTTGAACAATTGTTAATCTTTAAAAGTGCCCTCCTCTCCCCCCACAGACAGACACACTTCACTGTAATATAGTTAAAATGCTGCATATGTCCCGCTTCTGAGAATTCATAAATGTTCAAATGACTCTCATAGGGAAAAATCCTAATGACATGAAATGAACCTGTAAATGTATGTGGGTGGGGGACTGGTCTATGTGTGCTCTGAGAGCGCACTCTGGGTATATACTATGCCGTATGACCCACTGTGTGCCTATATCTAATTCCCTACATATTCCTCTACTCTCTGAGTTAAAAACGACTTCACATTTCTAAAATATGGACAGAATTTAATTAATAGTTTACACAATGATCTTATTTTGGGGAAAGGAAAATTTTTTTCTTTGAAACCAAAAATAATTTTAAGAATAACTTTCATTCTACTTGAATACCATAATTGAAATGAGCAGTCATTAACTTCTTTTAGTTATTATGAAATAATATTTGTCAGGTAAATGCATCCCAAAACATGTCAACTATTCAATAATTAGACGTTTACTGCTCCTTACACATATGATAGTTATATAACTTTAGAACAACCATAATCTTCTCACTACAGCCCACATACATAAATTTGTTGTTTACTATGTCATAGAGTACAATCCTTTGAATGGAGAGGAGAGGATTATGACGAAAGTGCCATTGTGTACATTAACCGACTGTTATGGAAAAATATAATTGAAAATATGAGGGATTTTTCTTCCATTGGAAGCAGGGGTATTTTTTTGGTTTGTTTTCTTTTGTTTTTGGTAACATTTTTATTGTGTGTCATCTACCATGATGAATGTTAGCATCAGAATATGGGTGCCTATTAACCTTCTGTAAAACTATAATATCTCACCTACAGGTCAACAAGGAAATGCAGAAAGAAATTATCGTGTTTGAAGTGGTGATTATTGCGAATACATGTCTCTGCGCTTTTAGTGTGTTAGCGCTAGAATTTTCTTCAAGTGTATAGTCTACGAAAAATGTA
Organism: Bettongia penicillata ogilbyi; assembly: GCA_023548195.1. Lineage (NCBI taxonomy): Eukaryota > Metazoa > Chordata > Mammalia > Diprotodontia > Potoroidae > Bettongia > Bettongia penicillata. The sequence goes on along the minus strand of JAJHZJ010000322.1, from coordinate 2,571,622 downwards.
CACGTAACTAGCGTCTGTGTACTATCCGAAGTGTGTACAGGGTTTGGTTTCTACAGGTCATATAAAAAAATCTCCCATATAATCTCTCTGAGGGTCTATTTTAATGTACTTAGTAGAGAACTAATGGGCCTTCGGTATGGAAAAGCACTACCATTTATTTTAACCCAGTCACTATAACGAAGCATCAGTTGGTCAGTCTGGGCATCCCACCCTTAACCAAAATCTGAAAAAAATACATCATATCTTTTGCTAGAATAATAATCCAAATGTCGCCATCCATTGTGAAAATAATCTCCATTTCCTTTCCTCACGCTCACTTCCCTCCCCTTCCCCCCGAAACTATTTTTCCTTCAAAACAAAACAACACCAAACAAAACAAAACAAAAAAACCAAGTCTTTTTGTCCGGGGCGGGGGTGGGAGGTGGGGGGCAAAGAAGACGGTTTTAGGAAGAAATACAGTTGAAGTAATCAATAGTATTGTCGGCTTGACTCTCCCACCTGAGCCTGCTTCAGCAGTGCCCTGAAACACTGGACTTTGAATACTTTTCCAGGGCTCAATTTTCCTTAGAGACTGAAACTAGAGGACCTTCTTGCTTGCTCAGAGCTGCTGAGCGCACTCCCGTACATGCATGCACGCACACGCGCACACACACACACACACACACACACACACACACACACACACACACACTGTGAAAATAGGGGTGCAGTGAGATCGCGAATTGAGACGGTTCTAAAGTTGAAGTGCGCTAGCTGCAGGATGGAACTAGGAAACTGCTGTCTGGGGAGAGAGCAGCGCCAGCACACAGGGCTGTGGCTAAAACTGGGGCATTAAAATGGGGTAAAGAGAGCTTTAGCTGGGGTAAAGAGATGCTGGCGAACCGGAGCTACCTTCCCGGACTTGGCGATAACCCACCACAGCTGCAGGAGAACCTAGATGGCAATGAAAGTTCCTTCTAGCCCTCTTCCTGCCCCTAGCTTTCTTCTCCATTTTCTACCACTTCGCCCTCCTCTTACACGCACACGCACGTGCTTACAAATACACTGCTATTCCGAATGTCTGCATACTCTTGATAAGTGTATAAAGCACGGAAAGGGGGTCTCAGCTTGCACAGGCTTTTGTACATCTCCGCCTTTGCTCATATTGGAACTGACGCACCGGCTCCCCCTGGAATTCTGGAGGCGTCTCATTCATGTTGGGTGGGGAACAATTTATTCCTTTCTGTCCCATCCCATCCCATCCTACTCCACCCTGCCCCTCCCAACTCTCCTCCTCCTCCATCTTCTTCACCATCACCATCACCTTCTGATTCCCCACCTCTTCCTCTTTTTCCTTCTAGCGTTTTCCTCTCTCTCTCTCTCTCTCTCTCTCTCTCTCTCTCTCTCTCTCTCTCTCTCTCTCTCTCTCTCTCTCTCCCCCTCTCCTCTTCTTCCCTCCCTCCCACTCCCTCTCTTTCCTTTTCCTCCCTCTCTCCCTCCCTTGCTCCTGCCTCCCACCCTCCTCTTCTCTTCCCCTCCCTTTTCCCCTTTTTTCTCCCCTCCCTTTCTCCACTGAATATCAGGCTTTGGCTCTAAAAGTCACAAGTAATCCTCATGTGTGTGACTGTGAGAATGTGTATATGTGTGTCGTGATGAGAGGCTGACGAAAGGAGGCAGGATGGCAGGCTTTTGCACACAGACGGGGAAAGGGAACTTGGAGCTTCTGGGTCACCATTTGCATTGGCATCGCTTGGGGTAAGTACCTGGGGGTAGCCGCAGCTGGTTTCTCTACCTGGGAAGGGTCAAGTTCCTCCCCTACATCCATCATCACACACACGCCTCAAATTCCAACTCCCGAAAACGTTAAGGAAGGACTCGGTAGTGTTCTAATGGTTACCTAAGGCTAATTAAATAGGAGATAAAAGCAAGGGTGAAGAGGAGAGCTAGGAAGGTCTCTGATTGTTGAACACAGGGTAAAGAGGGCTGAATACTCTTCGTCCAGGATGAGACGCTGCCCTGGAAGCACCTTGGTCCTCCTCTGCTTTCGTACCTCTAGGACTAGAAAGCGAGATGAAGGGCTGTAAACTGGGCATCCAGATACTTAGGACTCTCTCCCCAGCGTCCTGTACCCCTCCTCTAGTCTCTGACGTCTCCCTTTCCGGAGCTCGAGTGCGCGCACACAGACACGCGCGCGCGCACACACATGCACACATATGCACATACACACCCTTTACACACTTGCACATAGCTAACGTCTGTTCTCTATAAATTTGGGGAAGAGAAAGTTGGTGAGTTTAGGGCCCAAAAGTCTGTCAGCTGGGGACCGAGCTAAAGTGGAGGACCCTGGACATAAATCCTGGGGTTTCTCTCTTTCCTATTAAGAAAAAATCTTTCTATTAATGAAAAAATATATATTTATAGGAAAAAGGCAATTGGATTACTATGTCTGATCAGCTGATAATGACCTGCCTATAGGCTTGTTAACACACCATACACACAAACACACGCGCGCTCCCGAATACACACGCACACACGCACATATCACTTATCGGGTATTGTATGCAGTTCTGAGGAACATCATGTGTAGGTGTGAATTCTGGGAGGGGGAGGGGGCGTGTAGCAGTGGTTTTTAAATGAGATGGGATTGTGTAAGTATTTTAAGAGGAGTTAGGAGAATAGGGTACACACAGAGAGTTAGAGTTCTGTGTGTTTTCTGTGGCTGAAAATGCGTGTGTTTAGTATGGCGGTATCAGCTGAAGATTTCTAAGGACAGAGCGGTGCCAGGGGCGTGTGCCACGAATACACCTAGACACTCCAGTGCTGATTTGGGAATCATTTGGTCGCTGAGGAGCGGTGACTACCTAGAGGAGACTGAAATGCAGTTAGGTCATCTCCCCAAGGTAGATTATACTTGTAACAGATGGTTCAAATAATAGATGGGGGGAGGTGGGGGTGGAGAGGAGATTTTTTTTTTTTATAGGAGAAGAAAGGTTCGAAAGAACCCCGCCCCATGCTAAGGAAATACCAGGATAGTTTAAGAACAAATTTCACAGGAAATGAACGATTTCTTTCTTGGTATCAATAGCGGCAATGATTATGTTTATGACATGGTGACATTATCATTACACACACACACACACACACACACTCTTCTATGGTGATGAATAGGAGCCAAGCTAATTTGTACCCCATTTAGTGTATAGTTTCGGCCCCATATTTTGGGAAACTGGAGGGGCCCACCCCCACCTCCTATGTATAACACTGACATCAGCACATTGATCTTGAAACCAATGCACACAGGTGCCCTTTGAGCTTTTCTCTCTGGATCCAAACGTAAGTGGGACCCTATGGATTTCCCTAGAGCTGCAGGAGGCCAGACAACACTCCGAGTGCACCAACCCACTTCCAGAGCTGATTGTGCAGTCTGCCTTCTTGTATAGGCATAGTCATTCCTCACTAGCCTGTCATCTTATAAATTAATGAGATTTAAATATATACAACTAGTTTCATGCCCATAAGTTGTGGTCTTTTTCAATACTGATATACTTTTACTTCCTTATTCCTTTGCAAGGACAGAACCTACACACCTATGTAGACACACAGAAGGTAAGAGTGATAAAGAAACATAAAAGATTCCCAAAAGCAGTTTTAGATTTCCTTTTTTTAAAGATAAGTAGAGCTGCAAAAAACAAATTAATAGAGATGTTAGGAGAAACACACCCGCCTACCTTAGCACATATTCTAATATAAAAGCCAAAAGAGGAGCGGAAATCTTGGCATTCTAAAGGCCTATGAAGAAATTATTTCATAGATCTAATTTTACATTCATGGCAAAATGTCTATGCTTTAAGAAGATATAATGCCCCAAGCATTGATGATTAGCAGGTTCATGGAAGTTCCATCATTTTCAACAAAAAATGATAGATGTCTATCTTTTTAGTACCAAATGCCAAACAGCAGCTTCTATAATCATTAAAACAACTCAGCCACATGGTGTGGGGTAGAGAGAGAAAAAGAGGAGAGGTGGTATTCTGACTAAAGTTTTGTAGGAATAAAGTGAAATTTATAAACTTGACAATGTCTTCAATAGGAATCATTATCAAGTTCCTTAAGGATCTTTCAAGTACTCAAAGGTAATTCAGAATGTGATTTGTTTTGTGAAGCACTGCTGCATATTAAATGCAGCAAAATTTTTCTTTTAAAAAATACTCTTTTCCATGAATGTCACCATTTTAAAGGATATATATTTCCATTGATTGGGTTGCAAAATTCTTGCAGAAAACATGTCATTAAATGCAGTTGTATCTTGTTATTATTAAAAAACATTTACCTCATAAATACTGCTCAGTGATCTGTTTGTAACAGAATGAAACAACACGACCTATTTCGATCTACAGTAAAAATAAGTGAGGAAAAACTCCAAGAACCACAGCAAATTCCCCTTCATCAGAATATTACAACCATCTCCTTTTTTAAAAAAATGTAACTAATTCAAAGACCTGATTTGGGGGTTTGGTGTGTGGGCATGCTCATTTTATTTACAAAGCAATCCTTCCACAAAATTAATATTCTGAGATTGCAAAAAAAAAAAAAAAGGAAACTAAAAATACAGATCACTGCCCCCCCTAAAAAAAATCCTGACTTTGGTCCAATAACTTTGCAAAGGTAGAGTAGGAATTTTGCATTAATCTTCAAATTGAAAGGGAAGTTTTTAAATTCTTCTTTTGAAATGAATAAGATTCTTGTTTAAATACATCCAGGATGCAAATTGGCTTGATCACAAGTAAAGCCTTAGCTCCACCCCCATCACCCTCATTCTTCTGGAGAATTTTCACTGGTTAACACCATGAACAAAACTTAAAAGGTTGTTTTTTTGTTTAGGCCCAAACACAAACTCAAAAGAAGGGGACCGAATAGTAATCTCAAAGAACAGGGCAGAATTGTGAAGCTAGAAGGAATGGAGGTGGGAAGGACTAGCCTGACTCTTACATTATCCACATGATTTCTTCTTAACTTTAAACATACTGGAAATTGTTTAGAAATAAAACAAAATTTCCATACTAAGCAGAAATAATTACTTGAAGAAATAATTTACACTGGCTATAGTTTTTAAAATGTCATTGGTGTTAGGCTTTTGTTGTGTTGTGATTTCACTATCATTTTCTATCTTTAACTATTAAAAAAAGAAAGTGCCTACTGGAGCCAAAGCATTTAAACTCCAACTCCAGGATAATTATTTAAGCAATTTAAAAATCTTGACATTTCTTTTGGTTTTGCTTTTTACTTCATTATTCTGATTAATTGTATAAATGGGATAAATCTAAAGCAGTAAGGCAGAATCTGGTTAAGAGCCGAATATTTCGTTCAGGGTTGTTGTGCTAGAGTTGACTTTTGGATTCCATCTGAGCTTCCTTTAGCTTGCAGTGTGTCTGTTAGGTGTGTCCTTGACCCACAGGTCTAACTCCTCTTACAGATATGCCATTGACTGATGTATAAAGGACATCTATCCTTAGCCCTGAATTAGCAGGGAAGCCATTCCAACTTCAAAATGGATACTTAGGTCGTGAGCCGCAAAAGATCCAAAACTCAAATCTCCACTCCTCCCTTTCTTTTCCTTTCTTTCCTGATTTCTTTCTTAGTGATTTTTAAATAGATAGGAAGTTAGTAGTTGCATGTATATAAGTACGTTTCCTTCAGGGCCTTGGGGGTGGGTGGAGATGATGATTTGGGGGTTTTTATAATGGTGGATGGCTCTGTATTCAATCTTGCTTATCCTTACATTTGGTCTTGCCCTCCTCTCCGCTCTATGCTTCCACTTGCACACCTAGAGAACTCCATTCGGTTTAGATCAGACAGAGCTCTTTCTTGGCTTTTGCGAAGCCTCCTAACTATCACCCCTATATTGTAATGTAAGCAGCCCCCTACTGCCAACATGAGTAGCCTGCGAAGCCGGTAGGTGTCGCTCTTCCCCTGCCGGCCAGAGCTAGGAGCCTGGAGCTGGCCAGGGGCAGTGGTTGCCCCGCCAGGTGCTCCTTCCCCAGAGACCCATTAGGGCAGCAGATAGTATCTAGAAATTCACCTTGTTCACCTGGCCTTAACACCAGGGATTCGGTTCCACTGGCCAAGATGGAGAAGTTACAATCAGAAAAGAGGAATAAAGGGGCTTCGGGTGAAAATTGCCCCACAGAATCAGAGAAAATGTGGAACCTCTGGGTAAAAGCCGCTTCCCTCTAGATCACAAACTTTGATTCATCTCTTTCCACCTCCGCTGGGCAGTTTTGGATTTGGAGTGCCCTAGCAAAAAATCGGAGACTTGGGCTTAATCAGCTCTTTAGACAGCTCATTAAAACTAAGCAGGATTATGCATCGCTTCAAATAGTAGCTTCGTTGATACTATGCCACAGGGAGAATGAACAGTCTTTTTCTCCCCTTTGGAATTGTTCTTTTTAAAAAAGAAAAGAAAGAAACACAGAGCGTGGCCTGCTGTAGTTTCTTTAAGACACAGAAAAATGCATTGTAATTGGGTATATATCTTCCCTCCTTCCAATTCTACAGTATTATTATTATTTTGCTATCTCAAAGCTTCACTAGCAAAGTCTTTTCTCCTCCACAAATCTAGCAGTTTGCAAGTACTAGGAGTCTGTATTAAAATTCTGGGCTTTTATAAATGTTCTCTCTTCTCTGAAGTCCCGGGGCTCCCCTGGTCTCTCAGCTTTAATTTGTCCTTTCTGTGAGAAATTGTTTATCATCATCTTCCTTTTCGTGTGTGCTTCCAAAGAAAGATGTTTGGCTTCTGGACACTGAGAAGTGTATTTTTACAGTAGGTAAATTTCATAGGTAACTGCAAATTTCATTATGTTTGATATTATTGTGTAGAGGGAAATCATAGCTCCCATATGAAAAGAGTGGACCCTATTTATATACGCTTGATTCGGAGCCCCTTGTTCTCTAAAGATCGGGGCTAAGTTTCTAAAAGGAAGTCTCTGTTTAATTAAGACACACCCACAACCTTGTTCAATCAGGATTTTCAGTCTTTTGACCATTAAGTCGATTTTTATTGATCTCCACTTTATGAATATCTCTTTTCTATAAGTTAATCAAATGGGAAGGGGGTGGTGGTGAGGGAATTTCATAACAATAACAACCTTTCCCCGAATTGCATTTCAAGCGCAGAATGTCTCACCATAAAATTTAATTATTGAAGATGGGTAACGGGTGTGTATTGTGTGAATGTGATCTAGGGGAGAGAGGAAGGTTTTCTTTCCTTTGGTGGGTTTTTTTTTTTTAAGACAAACCTAATTCTAACCTGAAGCTAATATGTTGTTAAAATCTTTATACATTTGAGAAGCTTTTAAGGTAGAAAATTAGCATCCATCCTCTTAAAACATATCTTTTACATGATTCTAAGAATTATTTCTGATAAGGACGAAAAGTAAACGTGTAACACATGGAGAGAAAGCACATGCAGAATATGAGGGTGTGAAGTTCAGTATGGAAACGTCCAAATTCCGATATTTGGGGAATTGTCCTCCCTTCTGGGTTCTCTTCTTTCATTTTCTGTCTCTGATATCTCTGTGTCTGCGTCTCTAACGCCGTCTCTGTCTCCGGGTATAAGGTCCTGTAGGGTTATAAGTGTTTGTCTCTAGGTCTCTGTTTCCGGGTCTCTACGTTTGACTCTCTCTCTCTCTCTCTCTCTCTCTCTCTCTCTCTCTCTCTCTCTCTCTCTCTCTCTCTCTCTCTCTCTCTCTCTCTCTCTCTCTCTCTCTCTCTCTCTCTCTCTCTCCTCTATTTATTGTTCAAATCCTATCACTCAAGTTACTATTAAGTGGCAAGTCCCTGGCACAGCAGCTGTTCCTAGCTTTCTTCCTATGGCACTTTGGGGCGGTGGTGGCGGTGCTGGTGGTGGCTAGAAGGTGCAGGGCCAGAGAGGTGGTCCCTTTTGCAGAAAAAAAAACTGCGTGCAGAGGAGTTGGGGTGTGTGCGGGGTTGCGGGGCTTATTCAAATGCCGCCCGCTGCTGCTGTGATTCGCAGGGACTCGGCCTCCATATGGTAATGCTGGGAGGGAGGGGGAGGGGGCGGGGGGAAGAGTAGAGGGGAGGGGGTGAGAGGAGGGGGGGTTCAGGCACGGCTCGCACGGCAGCCGGGCTGGGACAGAGCACCGGCACCGGCGGCAGCGGCGGCAGCGGCACTCCCCACCCTCCAGCAGCACCCACCGAGCCACTGAGCCACCGGCCCCGGGGTAAGCAACAGCTCACACTCACAGCAGCGGCGGCAGCGGCGGCAGCAGCAGTAGCAGCATCTGTGACAGACAGTTCAGGCGCTTCGGGTTACTACCCTGCGCCAATAAGGGAAATTAGAGACAGAAAAGGAGATTACATAGAGATCAGATATAGAATGTAGCCCTATATGTATACAGACAATACATGGACACATATGCATATGCATAGACCTGTATAAGCACATACAGGAATCTATGAATACACACTTATCTTTACACCTAAACATCTCTCTAAACATATTACATCCGTAACTGCTATGTGTGTGTAGGTACCTGCATGAAAAGCATGCAGGTGTCGGTTAAAAAAGAAAAGAAAAGAAAACAACAGACCAGCAAACCCTGGGCACACACCAACACAGGTTTAAATTTAAGCCAAAATCGAAGAGACACCTCCCATCGAAATGCTTTAGTCACCTAGATGCGCCCCCACGTTACACGAAAATGTACCGTTCTGAAATGTACCATCTTGAAATCAGTTATGGAATTCGACAATTATTCGCAAAATGTGCCGAAAATGTACTTTAGGAATATACTGTTGCTATATATGGTAAGGTAAGAACTAACCTAATGGCTGAGTTTCCGTTTTTTAATGTTTTACGTGTAGCCATCTGACCACTTTTTATTGGGTGCCTTATCATATGAGGATTTTAGTGTAGGGCTTGTAAAAACTAGATCTAGAAGCAAAGCTGGAGATACCATAAGAATTAAGGTCTAGGTGCTGAAAAATGAGTGCTGGAGAGTATGGAATGGAAAATGACACACTGCTGTACATTGGAAAGAAAAATAATGTATGTATTCTGGATAGCCTTGGGGCAGGGCGAACTCTTGCCCTAGACACTCATGCAGGTAAGTCATTCATAATGAAACTAATTACCTGTGCATGTACTTAGTCTAGTTATTTGAAATTCCATGTGTGCATGTGTTGTTGTTCTTCTAGGTTTTGTCATTATGGATTCATTCTTTATAAGTCAGGGCATTTGGGTATATGAGAGAGTGGGCATTTCTATTTTTATTCTGCTTCAAGATATCTGATTACAAACGCGATTATCACAAAGGAAAAAAAAAAAACTCTTGCTAGTAGGACTGCTGCTTTAAATGTAACTCAAGGCCTGTGAATTTAAGAACAAAAAATGGCACGATCTCTCTCTCTCTCTCTCTCTCTCTCCTCTCTCTCTCTCTCTCTCTCCCCTCTCTCTCTCTCTCTCTCTCTCTCTCTCTCTCTCTCTCTCTCTCTCTCTCTCTCTCTCTCTCTCTCCCTCCCCACATATATATACACACAAACATATATACATATATGCACCTACATTTATAATATATGCAGCAAATAAGAATGCTTTCCCAATCAACATTTGGCTCTAGTTTCAAGTCACACGATTTAAAAATGAAATGGAGACTTACATTATTAATGTAACAGTTAAGGTACGACATACAACATGGTTGAAAATGTCTTCCTTTCAGTAAGCTGTCCTTTCCTGTGTCTACACATTTTAAAGAGAATATTTTGAAATGAGACTCCTGAAACCAATAAGGTACTAAATGCGTAGATTGCTTTGTAATTCCGCACGGAAACGGTAGAAATTCTTGGAAACATTTCCCACTACACACATTATCTATAATACCTTCCCCCCTGTATTTTTGTTAATATGAACTTAATTGGGGGATCAAACTTTAAGTCATGAGCTGTTGGCATTATCACCTATTAAGGTAGATGTCAGGAAAATGTGTCTCTTCTTTTAGGACAGAACAAGCATGGTGTGCGTCTTGCATTCCATATATTAAAGATGTGAATATTTGAAACCTTAAATAAATAGAAGCCAAGGAGGAACCTGTGCATAAAATATAGCATAGATAGCAGAGACTCGGCAAAAAAAAAAAATTATATATATATAGTCAAAATGAAAAAAAGAAAAATAGATAAAACGATAGAACCTGAACTTTTAGCGAATTAAAAAATGCAAATATACCTTTACATATGCATCAGTATTAAAAATAATACACGCTGGAACCAACAGGAGCATCGGCAGCAGGAGGAGGAGAAGGAGGAGGAGGAGGAGGAGGAGAGGAGAATGGAGGCGCAGCAGAGACCTGATTATGCATAGCTGGAGTTGCCTCCTCTCTAACCTGTTCTTCTCTGTGCAGTGCTGCAGGCCGTCCTCAGCCACCCACAGAAACAGCAGCAGAAACAACCTTCCCGAAGGCTACACCATTTATTTTTCTTTTTGGGTTTTTTGTTGTTGTTTTAGGGGGGTTCCACTCTCCCTTTAATTAAAATCTTCAATAAAAGGCGATCGCGCCTGGAATGCACAGTCTCCTCTTCTGCAGGATTTGCATATTTTTTTAATGCCCTAATTTCCTTGATGTATGTAAATGTAGCCGGACGTAGAGTGAGACATGGAGCTGACGTCAATGGACGTGACCTCGCTGCTAAACCTTGAACGTGAAGCTGGGATGGGGGAAAACACGGAGAGGGAGAGATGCAGGCTGCAGACCCGGCAAGCCTGAGTGGCGGCGGCGGCGGCTCCAGCTACAGCAGCCGCAATCCAAGCAGCCAGTCCGGCAGAGAAGGGGACTGAGAAGCAGAAGCAGCGGCGGTGCCGGCGGCGGCAGCAGCAGCGGCGGAGACAGCAGCCCCAGAAAAAAAAAACAAAACAAAAAACTGGAGCAGTGGAAGATAGGAAGCTGGCCTTGTGGGAACAGCTGCATTCTTTAGTCGTCTTGCTCAAAGGCTCCTCACCACCGGTTTTGCAACAATCACAAGCTTCCAAGCTCCTCCACCCCACCAAATAAACATTTTTTAAGAAACAAACAAAAAAATTCCCTGCAAAACAGCAACAAACTAAAACCCCAAACTAAAAATTAAACAAATATTTATTCTCAGGTAGCTTCTCTGAAGACTTTGAAATTGGAACGTTATTTTCGCTTCTCTCCACCAGAAGAGGAGGGGAAGAGACCATGCAACATCAAATCTGTGCCTAAAATATGCTTAAGATACACGTGTTCTCAGTAGGTAGAGGTAAATCGTCCAATTAACTTCTCAGTGCTTCTGATTTCGGTACTTATTTACCTGTCGACTTAGGATTCTCATAGTCAGCTCTGCTTTGGCATCAGCACTTATTGAAATGGTGTGGTCTATGGTCGGGAGTGAGGCAATGACTTGGGGAAAGAGGAGAGGAAGCCAGGCAAGGGAGCCGAGTGTGTATTTGTGTGTGTACGCGCGTGAGCGTGTGCGTGTGCACAGAGATCTTTCCAAGTTCCCATTTGTACTGTGGCTCTGTAGGCCGATCTTGGCCACCTCTGCGCTTGACGTAGGCTTTGGTTTCAACCTTTTGAAGATGAAGGCCAAGGGAGGATGGACAGCCTAAGCTAGCTCACGTTTAATTGTTCCGAAGAAACAGAAAGAAGGAAAGAAAAGGACAGACGAAAGCAAGAGATAGGGACGAGAGAAGAGGGCAGGTTGGGAGAAGGGGTTTTCCGAATAGGATCTCGACTCTGCAGGAAGACAATTCACATCAACCCCGATCTCTCGCCAGCCTCCCTGCTTTCTCGGGCAGTTCTCTGTCTCGATAGCCCTGCGAGGCTTTGCCAAGGAGACTGCAAACCTCAGAGGAGCAAGGACACCTTTCATTTTCTTTTAGATCTTCTTCTCGCCCTCCCCCGTCCTCCCTCTCCTAGTGCCTAAAGGAAAATGAAGCCAGCATGTGACCCACAGACTGCGAGAGTGAATGACAGGCAGCAACTTCGCGTGCTCGGCCGGCCAGCCCAGCCCGGGCAGCTTGGCACAATGCCGCCCGCCACCTGCCTACGGCCTTCCTTTCTCAAGACCTGGCGGGCACGGAACTCTGCACCTATAAAGGCGGAGGCGCTTTGGAGAGGAGGGGGAGTAATGCCAACGTGCTGGTGCCCGGGGGAAGACGAAAGGAGGGGCTTGGGGAGGGTTGTGGGGCAGGATGGGAGAAACCAAGGGCGGCGGACAGCTTCCCAGCCCTTCATCTCCGCAGCCAGTGCAGGGTTTGTTGGTTTGGTTTGGTTCGGTTTTTCCTACGTCCCAGGAACGATCTATGTTTTTCTGGCATGCTGAGGGCCACAAGGGCACACGTGTGTGAGTGTATGTGTGTGTGTGTGCGCGCGCGCGCGGGCACGGGAGCGCGCTCCTGCCAGGCAGTGGCGGCTCCCGCCAAGGACACGCTTGGCTGTCTGTCCTCGGGCTGCACTTGGCGGGAAATCTGTGGGCTGACTGGACTGAGCTCTCCGCCTCCAGCTCTCATTACTGCCTCCCTTCTCCCTCCGGCCGCCACATTTACATATGGGGTCCTCATCAAAATTTTGACTGCGTCCCTCCCTCCCCGCCGCCTGCCTCTCATTACCCGCAAACGCGCGCGCGCACATACACAGACACACACAGACACACACAGATACACACAGACCCCCCCACCTCCACGCGCGCGCGCACAAGCGGGCGCAGACACCCACACAGAGGTTTCTGCATCCAGGCAAACAGCCTGCTGCACATCCAACTCCACAGCCACCCACCAGCTCCCGTAGCCCCTCACCCTTCAGTGTGTTCCGTCCCCACTTAGTGCAAAATCTTTCATCAAATCACACGTACACACACAAACCCACAAGCATATATACAACCTCTTCCTTTATAATCTTCCATATAAGCATACTTCCCCCATTCGCATTTATCCTCCTTCTCTTTCCCAATCATCCCCATAAACACACCTAACATAAAAAATACTAATGCACTCTCCTCTCTCTCTCTCTCTCTCTCTCTCTCTCTCTCTCTCTCTCTCTCTCTCTCTCTCTCTCTCTCTCTCTCTTTCTCTCCCTCGCTCCCTTCCCCCTCTCTCTCTCTGTCTCTCCCCCCCCCTTCTCTCTCTCTTTCCCTCTCTGTCGTTCATACACTTTCTTTTTCTTTTCCTCAAATAGATAACCTTTTCTGGCTCCTCTCAGGTATCTTTTGAATAGCTTGGGACCAAAATGAATAAAAATCTTCCAAATGTTTTGCTTGTCTTTAGCCAAACACATTTAACTACCAAACAAAAGGGGGGGGGGGGGGAAGGGAGACTTGAACCAGGAGACCTTTCTTTAAAAAAAAAAAAAGTACAGGCAAAAGGTCATTCTCCAAGTTTGTAAATAGAATTGCAGAGAGAGAATCCAAAAAGAGGAAAAAAGGAAAAAGAAAAAGGCTTGAAACCCATAAGTTACACAAAATGGTGCTCTGCCTAGAAGAAGAAAAAAAGACAGAGAGCTGGCTATTTTTAAAAAGTGAATCCAAAGAACCCGAGAGAAAACTGGAGGGGAAGAAGAGAGAGGGGGAGAGGGGGAAAAAAAGGAAAATAAAAGGCAGAAAAGGTAAAAAGAAGTTTCCAAAGAAATGTGTGCTTTCCCTCCTACAATAGGAAAATGTAGCCATGGCTCTTCTTTAGAGTAGACATTTCTAATTTGTTCCGTCTGTCAGAAGGGAACTATGAGAGGTTTTGGTGCAAATTCATTATCTCTGGCAACGCATAACGTATAGTAGGAACTGAAAAAGACCGTGGCAATGGATGAACAATAGGGCTTCAGTTCATCACCAACAAAAGCATTGGGGAAATTGGTTGAATTTCAGAGCACGTCCTCCTCAGCAGAGAGGGCTGGACTAGACCTTGGCCAACCCCCCCAAAAAACTTGCAGAGCCTCACATACAACACTTCACTCTCTACTCTGGGGCTTAGGGAGCAAATATCTGACAAGGAAAAAAAAAGTTGTGTTTTTCTACAGCTTCTTTTTCGCCCCCTCCCCCACCCCGAGATGGAATCAGCTCTATTTAAACTATTTTAGACTCAATCAAGCAAGAATAATACTATGGAATTTAGCGGCAGTTTTAAACAGTGGTGAAGAGAGAAGCGATCTGAATTTTTGGAGACAAGAAAGACATCTGCATTCTGTGCTTCAGTGGGGGGCTTTACCGTGGGATCTTTTCCTTCTGCCGGAGACTTGAATCGCTACTCGCTAGATTTGAGGGCAAATTGGTCTTGCAAAGGAAGAAAACATGTAAGTATCTTTGTGGAGCGTGCAGTGGGTAAAGGTCTGGCGGAGCTTTCACCGTGTGCGGAAACCCCAGATAGCTCCGGGCTCGTGCCCGATGTGTGTTTTTTGGTTCTGGGAGGTATCTAGATGGACGTGAACTCTACCTCGTGTGTCTGGGTGCCAGGTCAGAGGTAACAGACCCTGCGTCCCATTGAACAGGTTGATTTCTTTGCTTCTCTCGAACTTCGACTGGGGACGGAGATGTAGAGCTGATTGCCAGAGTGCTTCGCTGGTTTCACTTAATGATTTGAACTATTTAATTGATTGTGTGCTTATGATACTAAACCTGTTGATCTGATGAGAAGTATGAATGGGAATTATCCATTATCTAACATCAAGGAAACAATTTGAAAAGGGTCGTGGCGCAGGTTTAGTTTTGGAAGAGAAGATGCTTGTGTGTTTGTGTGTTTTCCACAAGCTCCAACGTATATACAAATGAACTTTGCGTTCCAGGGTTTGAGGCACATATATATGTATATACAAATATATGTGTGCACATATAGGGACATGTACATATGTCTCTATCCCTATGTATCTCTATAGTATTGTTATTATTAAGTTGATTCCTGCATACTCTAAGAGTTGTATTAATCCGTCAATGAAAACTTAGGCTTGATTATATGCTACTGAAAAACTTGTTTACAGTATCCAACTAGATGAAATAGACTGGGGATATGATTCTGGAAGTTAAATAGTCTCTTTAATGGGTTTTTCAGGGTTCAGAGTCATCAAAAAAAATCTGTGTTTGGTAGTGTCTCGATTAGTTGTAAGAGCTTAATCATATTGTGCTTTCAGTCTCTGTGTATTAGTAGATCCGGTGAAAAATCCGCTCGATTACGCTTAACTTAGCCCAGAATAGGCTCCGGAAGGTCTCTGCTTTTGGTTGCTTGGAATTTGCGAAGGGAATGTGAAGCTGTGAGCTCTGAGCAAAGCATTTGCATTAGTGTCTGAAAGATTTTCTTTTGCAAATATAGCCGAGATCGTTGAATTGGGAATGTGTAGAAGGGTCATTTCAAGCATTCGAATTGATCCAAACTTAGACAACAGTGCCCTATGGTGTCACGGCCACGGTCAGGGGCCCAGGCTGTTACACAGGTTGCAGCTTCCACACACAGGCCGAAAGACAGAAGGTAAAATCCAGTTTCCTCCCTCCCCTCTTGCCCACCTTGCGCCCCCACCCCACCCCCAACCTTGGCAGTAGTAATTACAGCTCTGAAACCAATCGTGAGCTCCAATAGACAACATAATTGAACGTGTGTAATACCATCATATTACAAAATCAACATCCTCACTCCACCTCCATCACCAAAAAAATCAATGGTAAAATAAAGGCAACCTATTTAAGAGAGCAGAAGGCTACTTAAAGACTTGGGGTGGGGGGAATAAAGAAAAACCTACCACTTTATAGCAATCATGTTTTACATTATTCATTGATTTATAAGGGGGAAAGAACCAATCAGAAAACACAGACATGAATGCACATAGCCCATGTACAGTGACTGTACAATAAACTATTTGCATATTTCTAATAGATTAG
Organism: Bettongia penicillata ogilbyi; assembly: GCA_023548195.1. Classification (NCBI taxonomy): domain Eukaryota; kingdom Metazoa; phylum Chordata; class Mammalia; order Diprotodontia; family Potoroidae; genus Bettongia; species Bettongia penicillata. The sequence continues at coordinate 2,555,755 of JAJHZJ010000322.1, read as the reverse complement.
ACACTTATCTAAGGATTCCCATTGTTTGAAAGACCTGAAAATTCAGTCATGAAAATGTTTGGAAAATCAGGCATTTGACCTATCTAAAAACCCTTACTGGGTTGAAAGGAGCCTCTTTCTATATTATACTGTTGGGCAGTTTGCAATTTCAAATATCTCATGGTTGGGTTTTTTTTTAAATTTTCAGATTTTCACCCCTTATTCCAAGCTAAAAAATATTGTAAATCTCAGAAGCTTTCCAGATCCTGCATATTTTGTATTGTCATTATTATACATGTCCCTATTTACATGTAAATTAGCATATTTAACCCCTTGAATGCTGAAGCATAGTGCATACTGTAAGTCTGCTACTTGGTAGCATAATGACATTTTAAGGAAATATAAAAATTGCAACAATGTAAGGAAATATTTTGATCTTATTGTATCCTCCATAGTGCCCCTTTTAGCATTCTAAACAAAAATAGACACCAGTATATGTTAAAACTGTGACCATTTTTTTTCTTGGCTATTTTTCAGATGAGACTACAAAGAAGCATAAAATGAATAGACAAACACCACAAGCAAAGGTAATTTTAAAATTAATATTTAATAAAACCCAAGTCACAGAACCTAAAATGCACTATTTACTGTGTAGTATGCCCATAGTATTTCATATTACTCATATTACATAGTTCATGCAGTATACAAAATTCAAGAAAACTTAAGTTTCCATATTTTTAGTTTGGATTTTTTATTATGTAGCCCTTTGTATGTCATATATCAACCATAACACAAACATAACCTATAATTGCCTATAAAAAAGAAATTCTGGATACAGAGGAAATAATAGGACACTTTTATTAGATAGCAAGCCAGTCAAGTACCTTACTTGAGCTATACAAATAGCTGTAATTAAATGGCTTTTATATAGGAAATGGTTGCCTTGACTGTATTAGTGGACGGTGGTTTACATCCATGTGAATTACACAAACTAAGTATGAAAGGGGGATTCCTGAAATAGCCTAATTCTTTATGTACTCCTCAGTAGCAGAAAGACAATTCAAATATGTATTCTATTTGCATGTATAGAAAATAATTTATCTAATTCAAAGATTTCAGTGTAAAATCATAACTTCCCAATTTAACTTGAACAGAGATTGTTTATTCCAAGAAAACCAGGATGTTTCACTGTACGTCACAGCCATCTGGAGACCTATAAAAAGATTAGAAAACAAGCATGACAATCACGTCCTAATCTGCTAGCCATTAATGGGAATTTATTAGAGAGTGAACAGGCAAGCCACTTGGATTCAGTATATCTTTCAATATGCAGATTCTTTCCAAACTGGTATTCTACCTCTTAGCTAAGTAGCTTTGTGAGGAGTAAATATAACTGCAATGAAAACATGTAGGTGTTATTAGTTTCTCTTAACAATTTAGAATGAATATATGTGACAGACACTGCTAGGAATCTTCAACACAATTGCTTCAGCTTGTCTCACATTTTCAATTATAATATAGTTCTTGAAATTGTATATGAATAATGCCTATATAAACCTTGGCAACATCCACAATAATCAGGGATTCAATGTTCAGTCTTATGAGGGTATCTGTGATTGCTAAAAGTCCTAAAAAATAATGGAGAGCCAGAAGATTTAATTGGTAATATGGCTAATGCTCAGTGAGGTTATAATCATCATGTTGTCAATTTTCACTACCTTGGACTCCAATAATTAATCTACAGTATATGTGGCAGATGTAGTGACTAGGCCTAGAGTCAGTTGGTGTGACCAGGTGAAACTCCTGAGGGTGTCATATGCTATTTAAAGATATTTTTTTCTTGTATCTTTAGGGTGAAATTATCTCACATGTATACTACGTTTCACATGTAATTTCTCAAGAATGTTTTTGACATGTATTTCATGTTAGGACACAGATGTGTGTATGTATTCTACACGTGTATGGAGTATACAATACACAACAGAAAAACATGCTTACACAAATACACTCACAGAGTAATATACACCTATCATATGTGTATGTATATCTTTATATATACACATACACATATATATGTGAGGAGGGTACAACAATATACATGCATACTAACACACCTACAGAGGCTTGAACATACTGAAAGACATTCTGAATAAATCTGCTCAAGTCTGCTCAAGATCACATGTCTGCTTTGTGTAATACACAAAGTGAGATCACTAGTGAGTAGGTTTCTAGCTAATGGAATACATCTTCAACAAACTTGGGCTCTACCATATTTCTGCCTGAAAGACTCATTAAAGTAGTACATAAAGTCAAAAAGCATCATGAGCTTTTCCATATATTCAGTTTCTAATCCCATAGTTTGTGTTTTGACTATAATCAAGATGATGAAACAAAGTTATTCTGTATTTCCCTGAATTACATATGGTTGTTTTATATGTGCATTTAAGACATAACAAAGGCCACATATGTGCATTCTGCTACCTCTTACGTTACAATATGAGAAAACAAAATGCAACAGGATATTTCTAGATTTACACAATTTGTTGGGTTTTTTTTTAAGATTGGAAGAACACTGCTTGAGAGATTATCTAACCCTACACCTTTCCCCTCATTTTATAGATAAAGAAATTGGGGTCTAAAGAGAAGTGACTCACCCAGAGTCCATAGTATAGCTTATTCTCTATATTTAATGCTGGACTACTTATTTTAAGAATTAAGCATCTAGAAATGCCCTCTACAGGAAAATGTAATGTTCTAATAACTTAAATCATTAACCCATATTTTAATGCTTTTAGAGTGCTTTAACCATTAATTTGGGGTTCTAGCAATAGTTCTTAATTTGTATATTGTCAGCTTTTGGATAATAAGTTTTGTTATTAAATTGAAAACATGAATTCATATGTATGTTTGTAAGTAGGTAGGTATACACAATACTTCATATATATGCAAATAATTAAATTAGTCAAATAATATGTGATTATTTCAAAGGTGATTTTGCATGCTGGGAAAAAACCAAGTAGATAGTATGTGAAGTGAACATGGAGATTTAGAACATTCTCTTGTAATTTATATTTTAAAGAACAGTAATATCATCAATCATAAGTCATTACTGATGCTGCAAAACAATCCATAAACTG